>OX411817.1:4448789-5834872 GCA_948253155.1 Leucoma salicis
ATTATAAGACCTCCCTGAAAAGGCACTTTTTAAATTAGCCACTAGCCTGATTTAAAATTTTCTACTTAAACGTTATATTCTCCATTCTAACCAGCATTATTTTTTTTTATAATACCCACTACCTAATGGTAAGCGGTTATCGTAGCCTATAGACACTAGCAACACCAGATAACCAGAAGCATCACTCGCGCGACTCCTGCTCTAAGAAAAGTAATAGGCAGTGAAAAGGAAGGATAACAAGGAGAGGATAAGGAGGGCCTCAGCGCTCTCACTCACCATACGAAACAATAGTAGGAGTATCTACAATTGTTTCACTTATTAGTTTGTATATTTTTCATGTAACATATCACCATGGTTGGAAAAACATTGAGATTCAATGTTAACAGAAAGAGTACGACCTAGTTTTCTCGTTGGTTTGAAAGAGAAACTGCTAACAGCGACAGTTGTCATGTATTTATCATTATACAACAACCACGCTATGTAGCAACACCGAAGCATCACTCGCTATCTCCAAGGAAAGGGATAGGAGGTAGAGAGGAAAGATAAAAAGGAGAGGATAGGAAGATATGGACTTCCGGCGCTCTCACTCACCAATCAAAACACTACAGTAGGAGTTCCTATCATTGTTTCCAGCTGATTTTCTGTGTGAAAAGCGGGTGCTTTCCCGAAAGATCTGGCCCATTCCAGCTAGGATAAGCAAGGCTCTACCACAACGCAAACACACCTGTCCGTAATATTGTGAGCCTATACGAAGACACAAAGGTAACGCTATACCATAGTTTTAAGAGTACACTGTCTTACAACTAGGCTATGTGCCATGTGCTTGTATGTACTAAAGACAGATACTACCGTGCAGATTTTATTTAAGACAAAAGAATCAACTCAATTTCATAAGAAGAAAATTATGAAACTTTTTTTGTACCTTCCAATTTACGAATGATCTGATATTTTTTACTGGTATAATAAAAATATCATCAGCCATCTGAAATTAAAACGCTGTTAGATTGGAGATTTCAGAGACCACCAAAAATTTCGTAAGTACTTTGATGGTTTATATTTCTCATGGTAGCTTTTTTCACTTTAAATAAAACTTTTTTGAACCACAATGCAATCCTTCTCCCCATCCTCTCCTTAGTATCTTTCCCTTCCTAGCCCATTCCTTGGAGATACCTCTGGCATTTCTAGCGTCTATATGCTGCGGTAACCGCTTACCATCAGGTGAGGGCCGCATGCTAGTTTGCCACCCACTTAGTATAAAAAGAAAACCATTCAGGAAAAAGCTGAATTCTCGTGGAAATCTTATTACTATAACTTATAATTTTGTAAGCACTGAATGAGCATGTCACTTAAAAATAACAATTGGTAAACTATTTACTACAATAAAATATTATAAATTTAGAAAATAAACTACTGCTTCGTATCTTGAAGCTGAAACTACGGGAGATTTGTAGCAAAGTTTTACCACTAAGCTTATTTAGTAGATAATATCAATGTGTACTTCCCCGCCTATTAGGAGCTACTGTGTATGTTAGAAAAAAACCGTTTGTAATGGATTTCTAGAAGCCATGAACAAGACTCCACGTTTTTATTGCTTATGATGGCAGACGAGCCACGGCCTACCTGATGGTAAGTGGTAACCGTCGCTCATGGACTCAACTATACCGAGAGTATGGTCGAGCCGCTGCGCACCATTTAATTTCACAGATTTATATGAAATACAAGAATTAACGGATATCTCCTGCTACAAACAAAACACACCGAAGTTCTTCATGGCCAGTCACACGGGAGATGGTAGTACCAACCCACTCGGGCCCGATAGCAAGTGAGTACTCTCACTTAGTACCCAGCCCTACCACCACAATACAATGGGTGATAATTGCTTACTTTCTTTAGTCGCCTTATACGACACCCGTAGGAAAGGATGGAGTAGTGATACTTGTATTCTTAGTCCGTCACCACATGTAATCATTCTCTTTTTTGCTACAATTTATTCTAATCTTTTGCTATTATATTCTAATTATATGTATATATACACCGTGTAAGTAGACCACTTCCGAATACGAAGACAGATGATTCTACTAGTGACAGTTTAGATGATGGAATAGAAAAAAAAATCCGATGAAAAAAAAAAACATAATTTTTTATCGTTATATTTACATTATTTACACTCTATCATGTTAGTAGACCTAAATAAAGCGATAATTCCATAAAAATAATATCATTTTAATAAAAAAAGAAAAACAGTAATGTATTGCAAAATTTAGAATCAGCTGATAGGTACATACCGCGCAGTCACTATCTATCTGTTTTGTACTAGCGGCCACCATTTTCAAATTCTAACAAGGTTATGATTTTTTATTTTTTTACATCGTTTAGATATGTTTAATAACATACTTTCACGCCTATCCCGCGTATCCCGAATGGGTAGGCAGAGGTGTATTTTTCTTGCCATCTCCTGTTCGCAATGTTTAAGCCCCGCATACCTAATACATTTTTTTACCTATCTACTGAGAAGTTTCTTTGGAAAAAACCCGAGACCTCGTGACTAGCAGTCTCATTACAAACCACTACGCCACTTCAGATGTAAGTATTCAGTTAGGTAGGTACCTATCTACCTATTAAAAACAATAGGGCTAAGCGTTTCAAAAAAATTTGTAGGTATGAAAAAGCTTACCGACCTAGATCCGAAATAAAATTAAAACTGTAGTTAGGTACATGTGTCGCAAAGTAGGTTTCGCTCTGTTCGCTGTCACGGACTTTATACGGAATTTACAAACACTACTTTCAAAATGCCTACCCCTACAACACTTTACATACATACACATGTGAGTTTTAATACAATTGTTATTTCACTGTTAAACTTTAAAGCAGACAGAGACATTTTACGTACCTGTCTAAAGTCTGTGCTCGAATTGTGCTCCATCCATTTCGATACAAAGCGAGGCCCGTCGCTGTGTCGACCGGTGAATACGAGGCATTAGTGTAGGATCCTCAACACATTCTGCAGGTAACCTATCAAACACGCTCACTATTCTGCTACGCATTTCATCAGCACAGTCACATTCCCGATCAAACACTCTTTCTTTCACATATCCCCACAAAAAGAAATCCAGTGGTGTTAAATCGGGTGAACGAGGCGGCCAGGCGCGCGGCCCCAGCCTTCCGATCCAGCGGTCATGAAAGAGCTCAGTAAGACGCTCGCGGACAGGGCGTGTAACATGCGGTGGAGCGCCATCGTGCTGGAACCATGCTCGACGATATTCAGCCAGCGATAAATTATCTAGAATATCGTCTAATTGTTCATTTATAAAATTAAGATACTCTGTTCCATTGAGGCGCTGCGGTCTCACGGTAAATTCTCAACGCAAGAGAAGCATTGCCACGGGCTTCTCCTAAACACATCAACATGTTTCCGTATTCACGAGCACTGTACACGTATGCCGCAGGCATTGTTAAATACAAAAAATAATCAAAAATAATAAAACAGCAAAACGTAACAAAAAAATTTAACACAAAATTTAAAACTAACAAAACAGTATAAATACTACCAAGTAGTAACAATCGAAGCTAATAATATGGAACCGTAACGCGCGTTTGCTCTCGAACTGAGTCGGAATGAAACTGAGTATAGGGACAGTGGGACACGAAAATAGTAGATGGATACCTACTAGTCTAATAAAACATCAACAGACACCGCGTTTGTCGGTGACCGACAAAGTAACATCAAAAGAAACCGCCTTTGTCGGTATCCGACAAAGTAAAGAATTTTAAAGTTTTTTTTAATCGGCGGTGTTTTTTTAATGTGCAAATATCAACGAATAATAGAGAAAGCAGGAGGTTATTGAATCAGAAGATAGAAACCAACTAATTTTGAAGGCAAGGAAAATGTAGGTACCACGTCACGTCACACCGCACGCGTGGCTTTTGTAGGCATTTATTTTGGCGTGGGTGCGGGGGGATTCCTTATTAATTTTAATAACACAAATTTTTGAGAGTTCAGTTGACTCAGTTGTTCAGTTCCGTGTTCACGGTGTTCACTGACTTGCATGTGCGCGCGAGTGATACCTAGATACAATTGTACCTTTGATCGATTTATTAATTCTTGTAGTTATTATTTTATTTTTACGTTGTGTGTTTCTTAACAAGTTTTTTTTGTTTTTATTATTGTTTTGTATTAATAATGCCTGACGCGTACGTTTATAGTGCTCGTGAATACGGAAATACGTGAATGTGCTTTGGGGAAGCTCGTGACTTTCTTCGTCTTTCGAAGAGTCGAACCCGGTACTCGACTTTGTCAACGCTGAGGAAACCTACTTTGGTCTAGGTCGGTAAGCTTTTTCATACCTACTATTTTTTTTGAAACTTAGCATTATTGTTTTTAATAGGTAGATAGGTACCTACCTAACTGAATGCTTACATTGGAACTTCCAATGTTTCCAATTTGGAAGTGGCGTAGTGGTTTGTAATGCGACTGCTAGTCACGAGGTCTCGGGGTTTTTTCCAAAGAAATTTCTCAGTAGATCGGTACCTGCCTAGCAGCCTGTAGTTTGCTAATCAATGTGCCCGGGAGATGGCAAATGTATTAGGTATGCGGGGCTTAAACATAGCGAACAGTGGATGGCAAGAAAAATACACCTCTGCCTACCTCTTCGGGATACAGGCGTGAAAGTATGTTATGTTATTAACCATATCTAAACGATGTATGTATTAAAAAAATAAAAAATCATAACTGTAACCTTGTTAGAATTTTATCTAAGTAAGTAAATGTGTCTAGTGAGTACTGAGGAATCGAACCAAGTACGTAGGTACCTACCTACTTGATTTATTCAACTACTGAATGCAAATGAAAATTGAAAATGGCGAGGTACCTACCTAGATCGCAAGTGTGTTGCCCGCTAGCACAAAACAGATAGGTAGCGACTGCGCGGTATACCTATCAGCTGATTCTAAATTTTGCAATACATTGCTGTTTTTTTTTTGTTATTAAAGTGATATTATTTTTATGAAATTATCGCTTCATTTAGCTCTACTAACATGATAGAGTGTAACTAATGTAAATATAACGATAAAAAAATATGTTTTTTTTTTTCATCGTAAAAAAAAAAAAAATCTATCCCATCATCGAAAATATCACTAGTAGAATCATCTGTCTTCGTTTTCGGAAGCGGTCTCCTGATACCCGGTATATTCCCGCAACTTCTTCTTCGTATGTCAATAAAATATAAATACTTCACTCAACGGCACGTAATCTCAATGCAAAAGTAGCTGCCAGATTATTTGTGTGCAACATTTCATGATGATCGATTATGTAGTCACAGCGTAAAATCTTAATATACAAACTCACTTTTACATTAATATTATTAGTAAGGCTTATCCGCTCTATACATTAGCTTTTATGTGACACGAACTCGCCAATCACTCTCGATACAGTCAATAATGTAATGTCTCGTTCTGTTCAGTAGTTCTAGTCAGGTATAGTAACTAGACCGGGTCCAACATGCGAGTCCTTTAACGATCACTGCTTATGTAATTATCGTTTATTTCTTAATTTACTACTTACTGTCCCACTATTAAGATTTTCCAGGGATACTTACTAATCATCACACCATTTATCTTGGGGTATATGCAGAGAGAACATATAGAGATAGGCCTTTTGGCACTCCAAGGCTCTATTCTTGCATGCGTCTCTCGCTTCCTCAACATTCATAATTCTCTTCATACACGCTCGCCGGTTTCGGAGGCTCCTGACTCCACCTTCCTTCAATACATGACTGATTTGTATACCAAATCGGTCTGTGCGTCTTAGTCTCTTCATGTACCTACATGCTTCCACTTACGCATTATGATGGATGACAGGAATAAAGGCCATATACACACCATGCAGTAGACAACCATTTCAAGCCGTCGAAAGAAATCTCTGAAGTGGGTATGTGCCTAAACGAACTAATGCATTTGAATTTTGAAATACACGCAGACAAAGTCACAAATACAAGCTTGTATGTAGTACGTACGAGTTTTAAAAAGTCCGAGGTACGTGTATAATAATGTTTTCTATCTCTATGTATTTGTAGCAGACCAAAAACACAGAGTAGATACAACCGTTTGGACCAAAGTTGGAGCATGTCCCAGCCAGCATTTACAATCATGAACAGTAAGCAGTGTTAAAATATTCGTTGAAGGACCTCGTCGCGTAGTCGGTAGTGTAACCGACTTCTGTGTACGAGGTCGTGGGTTCAATTCCCACTCAGGACAATTATTTGTGTGATGAACACAGATATTCGTACTTCGTCTGGGTGTTTTCTATCTATAATATGAGTATTTATAAAAAAAAGTAATATATGTATTATATCTGTAATCTGGTACCTTTTTTCCGTTAAGGCGGGAAAAATGTACTTAACCGCACACCCCGTCGTTCGGGGCAACGAACAGGGTAGTGTGGGGCCCTCACCCACTAAATAAACCCGCCGTGTGCCGCCTTTGTTAGCAGGCCGCTGGAACCATATTACATTCCTTCAGTGGTCCGTAATCTGGTACCTGCCTGGTACCTGTCTCGTACCCTTTTTATTTTTGTTAACCTTTTTTATTTTTGTTAAGGCAGGAAAAAATAATCCTAACCGCACACCCAGTCGTTCGGGGCAACGACGAGGGTATTGTGGGGCCTTCACCCACTAAAGAAACCCGCCGTGTGCCGTCTCTCCGCCTTTATTGGCGGGCCACTGGAACTATGTTATGTACATTCCTTCAGTGGTCCACCGGCGGTACCTGTCTCATGCAAATGCTATCCTATAACTAACGTAGGGCAATAGGATGATTTCTCTCTTGTCCTGAATAATCCCGTGCCCAACAGTGGACTGAAGCAAACCTGAGATCTGTCCAAATATATGACAGGATTGATACATAACAGAACTGTTTTAGAGATTCCCTATGTTCCACATCAGTAGAAGTGTAAGGCTGTGATTATGAAAGCAAGAGCAAGCGTTTACATCCACAACCGGTCATGAAGCACGTCAGTGTGTTTTGGCTGTACCAGAAGACAGCCATTTATACTTTCATTACATATCTGAGAAATGAAATGGTGCACAGCGGCTTGACAATGCTCTCGGTATAGTTGAGTCCATGAGCGACGGTAACCACTTACCATCAGGTGGGCCGTGTATTGTCAGCCATCGTTAGCAATAAAAAAAAGTTCGGAATTGGGTTTGTTGCTTCCACTTTTAGGCTGTCTTTAGTGAACTAATCACTATGAAATTTTCTATACATTTAGTCTGGACCACGGAGTACAGAAAAATAGGTCTGGACCCTACTATTAACCTGGAGTTTATAATAAACCGTGCTTTTTAAAATATTTTTGTAGGTATTTTTTTATACTAAGTGGATGGCAATCAAGCTTTGGTCCACCTAATGGTAAGCATCACTGGTACGTCACCATCTCCAAGGAAAGGGATAGGAGATGAAGAGGAAGGATTGGAGAGTATAGGATGCCATCTCCAAGGAAAGGGTGGGGAGGAAGGAATAAGGAGAGTACAGGATGGATACTAAGGAGATGATAGCAAAGATAATATGGGGAGTATAGGGAGGGGATTGCGGCATTCCATTATTTCAATCTGTTTTTTGGTGATCACCAATATTTTAAACACAAATTGAAAAATGTGAAATCGAAAATAACAGTCACGAGCAGGATTTGAACCTGCATAATACCCCCCTTTTGGGTAGGCCTACGAGTATGTCTAACAGTTGACGATGAAAGGCTGATGGGTGGATGGATGGTTAATTAACATCTAGGACTCACCATTTAACGTGTCTTCTAGTGTAGTGTAGT
This sequence comes from Leucoma salicis, assembly GCA_948253155.1. Taxonomy (NCBI): domain Eukaryota; kingdom Metazoa; phylum Arthropoda; class Insecta; order Lepidoptera; family Erebidae; genus Leucoma; species Leucoma salicis. Next base: position 4,456,609 of record OX411817.1, read on the forward strand.
CTAGTGTAGTGTAGTCTTGTGAGGTGGTTAGTTATCGGATTCAAGCCAGGCAAAAATTATAATTAATGCCTCTGGTATTGCTAGCGACTGTAGCTTATGGTAAACACTTACCATAAAGCGGGCTGTAGGCTTGTTTGCCACCCTCGTTGCATAAAAAACGTGGTATATACCACACTGGCCAAAAGAGTTAGCACACTACACAACGGTCAAGAACGTCTCTTAAACATAAAAGTTTACTTACGACGTTTAGCTACGCAAACGCAAAACTTTCTTGTGTGTGGTTTTCCTTTATTGTGGCAATGATAAAGTGTGATTATGATGATTCTCGTATTACAAGTGAATCTTAAAAAATCTTCCTAAATGAGTTCTTTTGATCCAGAAACCATAACAAAATCTATAATTTTATTAAATCGTTTTGTTTTATTATAGAGCCCTTTATTACAATATGAACTATATTCTGACTCTGAAGTACAGCGGAACTTAGATCATGGATGCTGTAAGCTTATTGAAACGTCAAGATATTAGAATATCAAGTAAAACGATAGATTCCGTAAAAGTAGTTTTATTTCATAATCTATAATACTATTAAAAAGATGTAACAGAGCTATGTCTGTACATTTAAGATATTTGAGAAAAAATGATTGTATTAGGCAATATAGGCGTGTATAAACACAAAACGTTTTTTTTAGAATTTTTGTCTGTTTGTTTGTTCGCGCATCACGCAAAAACTACTGAACGGATTTTGATGCAACTTCTTTTTTTGATATCTCTCAATTGGACTTAAAAAACTGGTATACATTTTATCCCGCTACTATATCGGGCACCTGAGATATAACCCAAAAACTAGCTTTTGGCTGCGGCAGAGCATGTGATATTCGCGTAGATATCAGAAGGTATTATACCAACTAGACTACTGCCGACCGCTGCTATATTTTTGCAACAAAATCGCTGTCACTTGTGAATGAATCATTAGCTTTAAGAAGTTACGTCAAGTTACGCAGTCGGCAACTGAGAATGTACCATATATACCCACTCTAGAATGTGGTTCTGTCACTCTAATAAGGCTTAAACATTTCCCTCTTATTTTTTTAGGGGCGGAGTTTTTAAGACATCACACAGCTTTAGATATTCAAAGCTTATAATATGCTTGCTTGTGCTGACAACTGTTCAAGGTTCACGAGATTGTCGTAATCCAAGAGCAATAGATTTTTCATTAATCATACTCTGAAAGTAGGCCTGAAGTTGCCCGAGGAGCGGGTTGAAAGTAATACTTTTCAGCCCTAGGGAGAATTACTTTCAACTGACAGCTGAGTAATTATAAAAAAAACAGTTCTATTTTCTGTACAGCTAGTCAATTACAGCGTGATGTAAAATTGAAATAGCATAAAGTTATGTATTTATTAAAGAATTTGTTTTTTATATGACTTTATTTTAATATAGTTGCAACTATATCTTTAAAATAATGAAGCTTTATATTTTTTCAATGATTAAGTTGAAAAATAATGGCAGAATAGCTGACAGGCCACAGAAAAAAAAAACAAATTCGGCGGGTAAACGGCGATTCCAAATTCAATTTTTTATAGTCTCCCATTTTTTCTTTAGCTAATTCATGATTTTTATTTTTAGTTTCCTCGTATTCGTAATGAAAAGCACAGTGTTTACCTCGAGATAAAGAGTTGCTTTCATCCCTAGGGTAACAATGTACTATTAGATAACATTTGATTGAAATATGTCCTTAGTGGGTGTCTGCATTGAAAAAAGAATAACTATTTCTAATTTCAAGTCCACTGACTGTATATTTATAGGAATTTTGTGATGAGTAAGTGATGTTTCGCTTAATGTTATTAGTATTATATTATAGTATTAACAGGTTCCCTGTCCCATGAATCATGTATGATACATAGCAATAAAATTTCTATTGTGTCTACAAACGGACAGGGAATGGGTTAAGATAAACTGCACAGAAGATATTAGGTACATGTTGTGAGCTCGATCTCATCTCACATAAACCAAATGTTTGCTACTATTTATTTCTGATTTAAGTGTATTTTGCGCGAAATTTACTTAGAGATTATGAGGAAATCTGATCCGAGATTTTCTCTCAATATTTGACTGTGAAATCTGGAAATCCGTATTGGCCACAACGATAGTGTTCTCTTGCCGACAAACTGTACTGCAGTTTGGCAGGAGATTTCATAGTAATATGTGTATTTGTAATGTGATTCTAATAAATAAATAATAAATCCGTATCATTCTGAGATGAAACCTATAGTTTAAAAAAAATATATATCTTACTTATCGCATAGATTTTTTAGTGGAACAAACCTTTACTGTTCGCTATTTAGTGATTCACACAGTGCATAGCCGTATTATCTAATACTGTGACCAACGCAGCCGCTTTTTGTATACAAACACGAAAGGAATTTGTGACCACAAGTTTCCAAACACGTTTCGATACGAGATCATCATATATATTTCTGGATCGAGTATTATATTTCATAACCCCTTTTTTAACTTCGCGCTAAGAAAATTGAAAATTTTCAAAAGTTGGGATGTGATGTGATGTTGGTTTTACCCCGTTTTTCGAAAATCGAGTTTTCAACTGATGTTGACGTTTTGAGATCCTAGGAAGCTTCCCCGAATGTTTCCGCGATGTGTGTGTGTGTGTGTGTGTGTGTGTGGGGCCGTATGTAAACCTCTCATATTTTGAACGGCTTGACCGATTTCATCGCGGTTGACGTCATTCAAAAGGACCTGACCAAACTTAGATTTTGAATATAATTAGGACCGATTCGAACAGGTAGATCTTGAGAAATTTTTTTTTAATAACTTTTAAACAGTTTTACCGATTGATCCAAAAAACCAGCTCTTAACATCAAAAAACCGCGTCGATCGCCGCTAGTCCGGTCAAAATCGGTTTATTCCTTCGTGAGATATCGTTGTTGAAATTTCTATGAAATTATCAGTCTGAACAGTTCGAGCTTAAAGAGTCTTTGAAAAACTCAAAAAGCTGTGTTGAATGCCGTAAACTACGACAAAATCGGTTTATTCATTAAAAAGTTAATTCAATTTAAATATTTAAAAAATGCTATTTTAATACTTTCTGATATTTACGCGAATCCTCGTAAGTAACCAGCGTAGATTCCGTAAACGAAGTTTTATTCCAAAATGCTATTTTAATAAATTTTTTTCAAACATTCGAGCTCGACTTCCTTGAGTTAATTTCCAGAAACTCAGATATTGCATTCTGAATCAGTTCATTCATTTAAAAGTTATTGCGATTTGAAAATTTAACGAATTTCTATTTATTAAAAGCATAGAACAGTTATCTCTTCTAGCTTGGAGAGTTCAAAATGACACGAAAGTTATACTTTTGAGCTCGTAGAGCTCAAAAACGTTTTGAGCGCTAAAGTATCAAATTAGCGGGAAGTTGCAGGGACGACCATTAGGGTCAACCGCTTTCCAGATTTTTTTTTTTATGCTTCATGCGTGGCGAACAAGCATACGGCCCACCTGATGGTAAGCGGTTACCGTAGCTTAAAGACGCCAGTGACACCAGAGGCATCACTCGCGCGTCACCATCTCCATGGAAAAGGATAGGAGGTAGTTAGGAAGAATAATAAGGAGAGGATAGGTTGGATACTAAGGAGAGAATAGCGAAGGTTTGGGCCTCTAGCGCTCACTCACCATACGCAACACAACGGTAGGTACTGTTGTTACATGCTGATCTTATGTAAGAGGGTGGTACTTCCCTGATCGAGCCGGTCCATTTGTGCTGGATAAGCAAGGCTCTACCACGAGACAACTTTACTCCCCAAAATGAAAGTAATTAATACCAAATTGATCACGCTCGTTTAGTGTTATACTTTGTTTTCCTTAAACAGGCATTGATCCATTGATCAGCCTTTCGACGTCCACTGCTGGACATAGGCCTCCCCAAGTGAATTCCACAACGAGCGGTCCTGTGCTATTTCGCTCATATGGGGGATAGTGCCGTAATCGCCACGCATGGCAGGCTTGTTAATACTCGAGGGAGTGCTGCTGCCCACTCCTCCGCTATTCCCTTAGTCGGCTATTACGACTCCCATGGGTGGAGAAATGGTGGGACAATTCTAAAGCCGGCCCCATACGGTCCAAAAACAAATACCTAATATTATACGTAGCCATAAACCCTAGTGGTTTAACGCTTGTAAAATAAAATAATACGAACGGAACTTCACATCTAAATTAATGAAAATCTAAACTGTGAAATGTTATATAATTTAACTTTAATCATTCAAGTATGTTTTGTAAAACCCCCCCGTTTAGATTACAACGCTAATCTAGTAATCAGGACAGACGCCTACGTACTTTATAAACTCTAAAAATTAACTTTTCTAATGACCACTTCCACATAATTGAATTTAAAACTTATATCCGTGTGGTCACCACAAGACTAAGAATACAAGTGTCACCCCTTTCGTTCCTACGGGTGTCGTACAAGGCGACTAAGGAAAGTAAGCAATTATCACCCATTGCATGACTGGTGGTAGGGCTGGGTACCAAGTGGGAGTACTCACTTGCTATCAGGCCCCAGCGGGTTGGTACCACCATCAAATCTCCTGTGTGACCGGCCATGAAGCACATTGGTGTGTTTTGGTTGTAGCAGGAGATAGCCGTTAATTTGTTAATTTCATATATGTGAAATGAAATGGTGAGCAGCGGCTTGACAGTACTCTGTATAGTTGAGACCATGAGCGACGGTCACCATTTACCATCAGGAGGGCCGTGGCTAGTCTGCCACCATAAGCAATAAAAAAAAGCACCACTCGCAAGTAGACATGTAAAAATATTATAAATGGATAAATACAGATAGTTTAATATCTGGATTAACACATTAGGTTACTGTGGCATAGCTATTTTTGTATAGTGATAATTATTTTGGCATAGAATGACGTACTGTTCCACCACCAATTATGAAGTCCACGGAGACGTAGTCAGGGCAGCAGGTAGTATTTTTGATATTAACGTGTCTCACAGCTCTTTAACCTACTTAGTGATCCAGCGACCCCGGTCGACTCACCTGGATTTCTGTAAAAAGGACAAAGCTTGTTAAAGTCTGAGAGAAATATTTTCAATTATACTATGTTCAAGTTTAAAGCTAATGTATTGAGATTGTTAAGGGATTTATTACTAGCTCCTCAAATTCTAATATTATGATAGTTTATGCAATGTAGGTATATAATTTCTTTATTAATGAAATTTATTAACGTTATTTTTTTTAATAAATCACGCCGCGTCATGTTTTAATAAAGTTTTTTTTTATTCACTCACAAAATTACACACAAAATTATATGTTGTTTTTTCTTTGATTTTTAAGATTCCATAGTCATTCAATGTCACTCCAATTTTCCCAATTATGTTATTTTTGATTCAGTTTAATTAGATATAAAAATTATTGGTTGTCATAAATCTATACTATTATAAAGCTGTAACAGCTGTAAAGCATTTAAGATATTTGAGAAAAAATATTTTATTAGGCTATATAGAGGTGTCTGAACACAAAACAATTTTTTTTAGATTTTTCGTCTTTGTTTATCTGTTTGTTTGTTCGCGCATCACGTAAAAACTAATGAACGGATTTTGATGTAACTTTTTTTATTTGATAGATCTTAATTAGACTTTGAAACTGGTATACATTTTATCCAGCTACTATATCGGAAACCTGAGATACAAGGCAAAAACTAGCTTTTCATAAAAGTGCCTGGTAGACGGCAAAAGGCCCGCCCCTTATTACGTGGTCAAGCAAAGGCTAGTAAATAAATAAAAGTCTATGACAAAATTTGGTCACATTAAATTTTTCCAAATTTTATTTGCCGAGGAAACATATAAATAACCCACTTTTAGCAAAACATGATGCATTTATTCACATAGAATCTAAGTTCTTACGTAAACGATACAATTGTCTAACGTTTTGGTTGTCATACAAACTAGCGACAGCCTTCCGCGTACTACCGTTAACCCAATTCATTCATCACGAACACATTTTAAACAATGTGGACAACGAACACTGCTTTTATTCAAATCAGGAACATGTTGTAAATTTTATACCGAGATAAAAGATGCCGACTGATGCATTAGGACCTTCACCTCTTTAGAATTTCTTGACTTGTATTTTAGCACTTGACATGCTCAGCCAAGAACAAATTATTTGTGAAAGTGGAAAAAGAGAGTTTTACTGCGAGCTGAATTCGAACCTGCGTCCCTTCCAATCCGAGGAAAAATCGCGGCGTCATCGTTTAGTATGAATCTTAATTAAGCTTACTAAATCGGAAAATAAGTATGCAAATACATCCAATAGATGGCGTGAGTCTTAAACACATCTAAAAACAAATGTGAAGTGGAAATTGAGAGTCACTATTAAATGACTGCGATAGCTTATCGGTCCAGAGCATTTCCCCGGATTGAAAGAGACCCAGGCAAATCCTGCTGGCAGTAAAACTCTCTTCTTCCACTTTCACAAATTATTTGTTTACTTTAATATAAAAAAGCGGTGGTCTAGCGGTATGCGGATCTGAGGTCTCAGGTTCGATTCCCGGGTCGAGCCAACAAAAGGTAATGGTCTTATTATATTATATATGAGAGTGAGGGACCAGAGAAGACACTTATGTTTGCACAGTCTCATATACTATGATAGCTCCCGTACACATGGCTAGTGTCTACTGACAGTGATCTCGATAACCGAAATTACCTTCTGAAGTTCATTATTAATGTAGAAAAGGTAGGTCTAGTCGATGTTATTTTTTTTTGTAACCCTTGGGACTGTAATTGTCCCACCGTTGGGCAAGACTTTACACCAAGCTGACCTTTTTTTTTGTTAAGGCGAGTAAATATGTACCGAACCGCACACCCCGCCATTCGAGGCAACGAACAGGGTAGTGTGGGACAATTCTCACCCATTAAATAAACCCGCCGCATGCCGTCTCTCCACCTGCATTTGTGGACCACTGGAACTGTGTTACATTATTTCTACTGTTGCTGTTGTACGGTTGACTTGCTTCATAAGATATCGAGAAATCGCTTAGACTGGTTTTGGTGACTCGCTTTGGTCACACTTAGGTATGCTGTTTTCCCTCACCAGTCAGAAATAATTTGAAAACAAATACACTCGTTATTTCTTTAAATTGAGAAGGCTTTGTGAGGCTATCTGACTGCGGATTGAACTCGATACCATTGTCTTAGCAGTCTTAAGCCTTATAATTAGTAACTATATAGTCCTATAGATCATCTATTATAAATCGGTTGAAATGCGATCTCTGCGAAGAATCTGCGGAGTGAGGCTGACGGACCGCATTCGTAACGACGACGTAAGAGAGCGAGTAGCTATGAAAGAATGAAAGAGTATTGGTGTAAAGATGCAAAAGGGAATGCTCCGATGGTTCGGACATGTAGAGGACGAGCGACTGGCTAAGAAGATATACAATGCGAAAGTGGAAGGATGTAGGTACAGGGGGAGACCGAGACTCACCTACCTAGACCAAATCGGTTATGTATTGAAGGAAGGTGGAGTTAGGACTCTCCAAAGCCGGCGAGCGTGTATGAAGAGAATTATGAATGTTGAGGAAGCGAGAGATGTATGCAAACAGAGCCTGTTGGCACTCTGTTCTCTCTGCCTATCCTGCAAGGGAAATGGCGTGATGATAAGTAAGTAAGTAAGTATATATTATAATGTTTGAGGTTGAACGACTCAAAAATGTTTAACTATTACTCTTAGTACGTTGAATGCAACAGATATCTTATTTAAAAACCACCACGCGCCGCCCAAGGTTACAGTTTTCTCTTTTAATTTGAGACGCATCCAAGTTTGTTAATACGCGAATGTGGTATTTCTACGTCTCTGACCTCGGGTTGTGTAAGTACTACGTGGGACAAAGTATCCATACTGAATTACAAATGTAAAGTAACTCTGTATGTGCGCTATTCTTTCACGAATAAACTACAAAACTGATTTTGATAAAAATTTTCGCCCGAATCAAGAACACTAAGAAAGACAGTGATCTCGATACGGTCGACATGTGAAATATGACATTCTGCCTAACCCCCCAGGACTGCTAATTTCGATAACGCATTCATACTTAACGTCATGGTTGAAAAATAAATTGTTAGTCTCTAAATTTATGTTCTCCAGAGATTGCTATACTGAATTTAGCGTGACATCACAAAGGCAAAAATCAATTTCAATAATAATTATGGTAAGTTGGTTTTGCGCGATTAAGTAACAAATATCCTTTTTTTTGTAAAGGCGGGAAATAATGTACCTAACCGCACACCCCGTCGTTCGGGGCAACAAACAGGGTAGTGTAGGGCCCTCACCCACTAAATAAACCCCTGTATTGGCCGTTGGTACAATGTCACATTACTACAGTGATCCGCTGCCGGAAGTAACAAATACCATTATTTTTAGGCGAAAAAAATGTACCTAACTACACACCCCGTCGTTTGGGGCAACGAACAGGGTAGTGTGGGGCCCTCACCCACTAAATAAACCAGCCGTGTGCCGTCTCTCCGCCTTTGTTGGTGGGCCACCGGAACTATATTTTACATTTATAATATTAGTAGGATTATATGATACTAGATTGTGCTCGCGACTACGTCCGCGTAGACTCCAAAATATACGAGTACATAATTATCTATGTCACTCTACGGAAAATTAGTTATCTCTAAGCAAAAATAAATATCCCAAAAGAACCATCGATTTTTCCGGGATTAAAGGTAGTCGATGACCTTTTCTGAGCTCCAGACTATATATTATGCATATAAATTTCATTATAATAGGCTTGATGACAGTAATCAAGTATCGCCAAAATATTGAAGTGATCTAATGAAATAACGAGGATTCAAGGATTTCTAAAAATGTATTCGTTCTTATTTTACTGGCGAGATTAATAATATATTTGATAAAATAAACCTACAAAATACAACAGTGGATTGTTGTATACATGATAGCTTAAACACCAATCAGAGCGAATGTCACGCCTTAGTAAACGTCATTGTAAAGTAGCGTCTTACATTCTCTGACTCAAATGTTTACTGTTGACGTACTGAGGCGTGACGTCATGACAAACGAATGACATCGGCGTGCGTTATGACGCGAGTTTAAAATTTAAATTTCATTTAATTGCATAAAAAACCATTATTTTTACAGAAATATGATATATTTTTCACTTATTAGATTAGATACTTTTGAATATCATAGAATAGATTTTGAAAAACAGTCATTGTGCCTATTAGTTCAGTAGTCACGGCGTGTAAGCTTAACAAACATACAAAACTTTCGCATTTATAATATTAGTAAGGATTGTTATGAGTTTCTATTGCACGCCTCATAAGCGAAGCGTTGAGGTGGGTTCTACTCCCGCTTTACACGGAACAACTGATTTTTCAAACTTCAAATGTCTCTATTTATCATATATTGCACTTGTAAAATAATATCTACACACACATATAAAGAACAAACACTATTTTTAACACTCATGATATTTTTGATGCCATTTTTGTTATTAAACTAGTTAAAAAACTTTTTTGAAAAAAATCTGGCTTGGACGTCCGTGAGTTGTAGGTAATGTATGTTAACACGATAACGACCAAAATACTTTACTAATCGAGTCATATTTTTCGTTAACGAATTATTATGATTAGGAATAGAGCCCTATTAGTTTTCACAGTCTGATTCGACGTGGTTTAATTTTGAATACTGAATATTTACGCTCGACGCGACACTAAAACCAGCGCCTTTCATGAGAACTACCTTTTTATGTACGCATAGCCACCGGTGGTTTTACTATCGTCAACAGAACGCCGTTCACCCGGCTGGTACATTGTTTTTTGTTTAAAGAAAGTTCTTACCTTTGCTTGACGAACTGATGATATTTTTTAAGTATAATAACTATTTTATCCATAACAATAATTAAAAACACTAAACACACGTAAATAATAACACACCAACGGAATATTTTTAGCGGCGCGGGGGCCCTTTTTGTTGCGTGGCCTTGGCGTGCGCGCGGCCCGGAAGTGAGAGGTAGACCAATATAGAAGTACTTCTTAAAATTAGCGCTAGATGGCGTATAAGACATGAAACCCACATTAGTACTTTTTGAAATTAGCGCTATCTATGTGATTTATTGAAAACTACTTAGTAAAACCAATACATTATTAGTTACTTATCAAATAATCAATTTTAGTTTGAAAAATGAAGATTATGAGGCGTGCAGTTTTGGATTTTCCAAAGTATTTTGGTAATGCCATTCATTACACAACAATTGTACACCACGAATACCAGGTCTCAACCTTGCTAGAACTGTATACATTTTTGGTGAGATACAGTCATGGAATTTTCAAATGCTGAGACAATAGAACAAGAAATGTTTTATAGTATCACAAGCTGGTATACTTTTGCAATATTATGTATCTATATGTTTATTGTTTTACTGTATCAAAATGTACTCTGTCAAGAAAGTACCGGGAATGGATGATTTGTTTATGATACAAAATTAAAAATTGTTATCCATTTTGGCACAACTGTTATCCATTTTGGCGCGGAGTTTGAGTTGCATCTGTTATTTATATTAAATACAGAGCTGGTTTTAGTTATATCACATCTAGTGTGTATTTTCGAACAAAGAGTTTGTCTTGAATTTTGCATCGCGAACAGAATTTCGTGTTCGGAGTCACTGAAAATGTTACAAAAGGCTTACGGTGAATCGATTTTACCAAAAACACGTGCTTATGAGTGGTACAAAGCGTTTAAAAGCGGTCGAGATGTGATGGAAGATTTGCCTCGGTCTGGTAGACCATCAACGTCTGCAAATGAAGTTAACATTGCAAAAGTGAAGGAAGTAGTGTCTGAAAATCCTCATTCAACTTTGAGAGAGATAGCCGCCGAACTTTCTGTGTCTCACGAGTCGATCCGTACCATTTTAAATAATCACTTGGGTATGAAACATGTTTCCGCTCAGCTAGTCCCAAAAGACCAATCGCATGAGAGTCGCTGAGCACATGCTAGAACGAGTCAATTTCCCAACATTAATGAAACGCATTGTTACTGATGAAGAGACGTGGGCTTACGAGTTTGACATGCAAACTAGTCAACAAGCTTCGGAGTGGCGACTTCCAACTGAACCGAAACCAAAAAAACCATGCCAAAGTCGATCAAAAGTCAAAGTCATGTTGACTGTTTTCTTTGGCTATCGCGGTGTTGTGCCCTTGGAATTCTTGCCAGAAGGTCAAACGGTAAATAAAGAATACTATTTGAGTATTTTGCGGCGTTTAAGAGAGCAAATTTGACGAAAAAGACCAGATTTGTGGAAAGAAAATTTTTGGATTTTGCACCACGATAATGCGCCTTCGCACAAGGCCATCATTGTGAATGAATTTTTGTCCAAACACTCAACAAATACCATCGAGCAACCACCATATTCGCCAGATATGGCTCCAACCGACTTCTTTCTTTTTCCTAAACTCAAATTACCACTTCGTGGCACCCGTTTTCAATCGGTAGAAGACATAAAGGAAAATTCGCGGCGAGAACTGAACCCAATTCCGGAAACAGCGTTTAAAATATATTTTGATGAATGGATTATTCGTTGGCAAGTCTATCGTTTCTGAAGGAGCATACTTTGAAGGTGATAAAATAAATTTGGATGAATAGCAAAAATTTTGGGTTTAAAGTATTGATCCTTTCCCGGTACTTTCTTGACTAGTATATTTGACAAGCCATGTTCATGATTATTTTTCCCTCTAATCCACTACATTAAATCTCTACAATAAGTGTGCAAATAACTTAAAATTAACGTATCCGTTATTTAATTAAGCAAATAGTTTACATATTATTCGTTACTGTTTTCGCCTAACGCAAATGTAGTGTCAGTACGTGATGGTGACACCCGGGCTCGGTTTAACCTAGCACGAGCCTAGAATACCGATGGATCTGTCAGCAGGCATGTCACACGATAGTATCGTAAATCCTTAAAAGACTGAGTCAGTGTCTATATAGCTGTATATCTTATGCCGGTGACTTTGTACGAGTAGAGTTCCGATTTTTTTCGTTTCTTTACTTTAAGTCCATACCCCACAGGAATTGCTTATTGGGTTTATATCCAGATATAAACCCAAGAAGTCTTTAGGTCAATATGCCAGAAATATCTCACAAGAATTATTCTATTTTTTAATAAATAAAATGCTATGTTATTTTAATCCAGTATAACATTTATCTACCTACCAAGATTTATCCTGTTATTGTTCAGTGATTTGAGCGTTACTGACAAGCTTACAAACAAATTCACAAATATTCACTATTTTAATGTTAATAGGTGGTGCAATTTGGTATATATAATAAAAGACTATCTGCGGGGAATCTGTGGAGTGAGGCTGACTGACCGCATTCGTAACGACGACGCAAGAAAGCGAGTAGGTATGAAAGAGACTATTGGTGTAAAGATGCGAAAGGGAATGCTCCGATGGTTTAGAAATGTGGAAAGAATGGCGGACGAGCGACTGGTTAAGAAGATATACAATGCGAAAATGGAAGGATGTAGGTACACACGGAGACCCAGACTCACTTACCTAGACCAAATCGGTCATGTATTAAAGGAAGGTGGAGTCAGGAGTCTCCGAAACCGGTGAGCGTGTATGAAGAGAATTATTAATGTTGAGGAAGCGAGAGATGTATGCAAGAATAGAGCCTTTTGGCACTCTGTTTTCTCTGCCTACCACGCAAGGGAGATGGCGTGATGATAAGTAAGTATAATAAAACACTATGAAAACAAATATCACTAAACATAATATAAATAATACCAGTAGTTTTTTTAATAATTGGTTTTCCAGGAGAAAACTCCGTCAGGAATTTTATAACCCATCAAGTAGGTGTCTTCGAAACAATATATAAAAGTTATTACAAACAATTACATCTTATTAAGACTAATTATAGAAATCTGTTTAGGCATTAAGTTATAATGGAATAAAGAATTATACATAACTACATACATACATGAAAGCTTAATTATAACGATTAGCACTAAGCACTTGATTATAACAATTAGCACTAAGCACTTGATTATAACAATTAGCACTAAGCACTTGATTATAACAATTAGCACTAAGCCTATTATTCCTTTAATAGTCAGATTAGCCGACCAATACGCTATGTGTTGACCTACTCAGCCGACTAAATAACGAGCAAATGTGTAAGAATGTCGCACTGAATAACAATTAGATATTTACCATCAATTAATTGTGTGTAGTTGTACCTACCTATACAACATTCAATGTTTAAATATGTAAATACCAAACTATTGTAATGTTCTTGCATACTCCGCCGCTTCACCAACTTGGATCTAGCCCTTTTTTAGGGTTCCGTACCCGAAGGGTCAAAACGGGACCCTATTATTAAGACTTCGCTGTCTGTCTGTCTGTCCGTCTGTCTGTCACCAGGCTGAATCTCAAGAACGGCGATAGCTAGACAGTTGAAATTTTCACAAATTATGTATTTCTGTTGCCGCTATAACAACAAATACTAAAAACAAAAAAATAATAATATCTAAGCTTCCATACAACGTCTGTCTGTCCGTACGTCTGTCACCAGGCTGTATCTCAAGAACGGCGATAGCTAGACAGTTGAAATTTTCACAAATGATGTATTTCTGTAGCCGCTATAACAACAAATACTAAAAATAAAAAATAATAATATTAAGGGGGGCTCCCATAAAACGTCTGTCTCTCCGTCCGTCTGTCACCAGGCTGTATCCCAAGAACGGCGATAGCTAGACAGTTGAAATTTTCACAAATGATGTATTCCTTTTTCCGCTATAACAACAAATACTTAAAACAAAAAAAACTATATTTAAGGGGGGCTCACATACAACAAACGTGATTTTTTGCCTTTTTTTTCTCGCTATTGATAACGACAACAGGTAGACTCTTGAAATATTTACAGAATATTTAGTTATATATTTACTTTAAAAATAAATAATTAAATTAAAATAAAACAAATATTTAAGGGGGCCTGCCATACACAAACGTGTTTCTTTACTCGTTTTTGCTCTGTCTGTCCGTCCGTCTGTCACCAGACTGTATCACAAGAACGGCGATAGATAGACAGTTGAAATTTTCTGAAAAAATTTTCCATTTTTACATAGTTTAAGGAACTGAGCCATTTATGCAAGACTGACCTACGTTTACGAGAAGTAAGAGAATAAATTTGAAGCTTTTTATTAGCTCTGTTGTATAGAATAGGGCTTATAAAATAGTATTGACGTCTTACTATTACAATATTAGCTGATTCTATTTGGCAAACTCTATCTGCTCTGCGTTTTTGTCTATCAATATTAGGGTCAAATACAAGTTCTGCATGTTTACGCAGAATTGTATTTAGAATATAGGTATACCTAACCGTAGGTACTTTACAAAGTGTGTATAATTGGTGTGTAGGGAAATGGATTGGTTTGTTCATTATGACCTTAAGTACTGCCCTCTGTGCTCTTTCAAGCCGCAGTAGCAAGCATTTACCAGAACTGCCTCAGGCTATTATACAGTAGTTAATAATAGAGTGAACCAGAGCAAAATAAACTGTTTTCAGAGTTGAGAAGTATACAGAATATCTCAGATTTTTAAAAATAAATATTAGTTTTCTGACCCATGAAACTAAAGACTCGATTTGTTCATTCCATGACATTTTACTGTCGATGATTACGCCAAGGTATTTAATTTTTTCTGTGCGTGAAATTGTGTTACAACAACAATTTGTGTCAAGAATAGAACCACATTTGTGTGCCTTTATGACGAAAGGAGAGGTTGGTTGTGATGCAGTCATTGGGGCAAACGTAATAAATTTTGTTTTATCTAAATTAAGGGTAAGTAAGTTATTTGTGAGCCAATTCATAATTATTTTTAACGCAGACTCGGCATGAAATCGGGTTTCCATTCAATCATTGCCATGAACAACTAATGCAGTGTCATCGGCGTAGACTAGGATTTTAGAGTTAGTAAGGGACAATTTACATAGTTCATTGATATATATTAAGAGAAGGGTAGGTCCTAGAATACTACGCTGTGGAACTCCGTAAGTAAAAACTTCCTCTTTACTCATATAATTATTAATTTTTACGATTTGGGTACGATCGCTCAGATAAATTTTGATAATATTAAAAGGTAGCCCCCTTATGCCAATGTTTTGGAGTTTAGTGAGTAAGAGAGGGACAGAGACAGTATCAAAAACTTTAGAAAGATCAAGGAAAATAGCAATAGTTTTGAGCGTATTTTGTAAATTTCTTGCAACAGTACCGGTTAATTCTAGAACAGCGCCTTCAGTGTTTTTTCTTCGTCTGAAACCATATTGGTTATCAGCTAGAATGTTTTTAGAGTTTAAAAAAATGAAACGTCTATTATTTAAAAAAAATTCAAGTATTTTCGATAATATAGTTAAAACTGAGATAGGTCTATAGTTGTTGATATTGCATCTGTCTCCATTTTTATAAACAGGGCTTACAATGGCTCTCTTGAATACCGTTGGAAAGACACCTGTCGTTAGAGCGAGGTTAAATACATGGGATATAATTGGTATAAGTATATGCCTAGAAGCCCTAATAAGAACAGCTGATATGCCATCCGAACCTACAGCGCTATTTAATCTAAGACCTAAAATTATGCGTTCAATTTCTACATTGTCAGTGCTAAAGAGGGCCATTGAGTCAGGAGTAGGACTTAAATTATTAGTGTTATATTTAGGTTGAGGCTGTAAGTTACACCGCGATATAATTTTTGAGGCCAAATTTTTACCTATATTTGCGAAGTACTTGTTTATAATAAGCGAACAAGATGCATTGGTAGTTAAGGATAATAGCTCACTACTAGGTGATTTGTTGGTATGTAGGTTTGAAATAGTTTTAATAAGCTTCCAGGTTTCTTTTGGATTTTTGCGGAATTTATAAAATTCTGTTCTTTCATATTCACGTTTTAGTTTTTTTAATAGATTTTTGCAAAATGTTCTATAACGCGTGTAAGTAATTTTAAGAATTAGGTTGTCGGGATCTCTTTTTGATTTCAAACACATTTTGTCGCGGTTTCTTATACACCTTAAAAGCCCAGGAGTAATCCAGGGTTTGAGTGTTCTTTTTTTACTAGGAACAACAGAAATGCTGGTATTATTCTTTACAATTGTAGATATTATGTTGACTAATTCAGAAGCTGCTTTGTTTGCATCATCACTGCATGAAGTAATCGTTGTAAAGTCTGTATTTTTAAGATTCGCTATGCAAGCATCTATGTCAGTCCATCGGGATGTTTTGGAGATTTTTGGAACATGTAACCTAAATTTGCAACAAACAACGACTGGAGCATGGTCGGTAATAAATGAGTTGACAACCAATGTAATAGCTGGCATGTTGGACTTGAGGATTGCATGATCGATACAACTATTACCACGAGTAGGTAGAAGATGACCAGGTAGCATACCATGCGACGCAACTGTATTTAGATATAAATAGGCATTAGAATCATTATTATTTGGTGATATGTTAATGTTAATGTCACCTAGTATGACTAAAGTTTTAAAGCTCTTAAGTGTACCTAAGTTTACGTCTAAACTATTAATAAAATTCTGGGCATTTCGAATGGATGGTGAACGATATATTGCAATTAGTGCTACTTCTGCTTGAAACTTAATAATTAGATAGTCAGCGTCAAAAATAGCAGGTGTCATAATAGTAAAACGTAGATCTAACCTGATGTATATGACCATTCCGTCATTTTGATTTGAATATTCGGACTTAAATGATTTAAAGCCAGGAATGATGGTGAGTACAGGGCATTTACTTAACCAGCACTCTGATAAAACAATCACGTCAAATTGCATTTTAATCCTGTGTAATAATATAAGCAGATTAGTGAAATTACAAGTGTTGCCTAGGCTTCTAATATTTAGGTGGAAAAATTTTAATCCACCTGTGGTATTTTTTACTTTTGCACCACATTGTTCTGGGGTACACAGAACCGTTTTTGATGTTGATAGAAGATCTATGTCTGTCATTAAGGAGTTATCCTTATCCATTTTAAACATCATAATAAAAGTTTAAAAAGCTGATGGAATTAACACTTGAAAAATTCATCCACGATGGCGCCTACTTAGAGTCATTCGTGGCAAATGTGCGCAGTGGGTAAAAGTGTGCAAACCCATTCATTTTAGTCCTAAATATATGGTATTGCGCACGCTTACTACACTGCGCACAGTTACCTCGAATGACTCTAATGGTAACATAATTCCATACATTTAAAACTGTTTCGTTATGGGCATCTAAATCTAAGTTGAAAACCACGAAATGAATCAAATTTGACTTGCAAAATTTGGAAACAGCCAAACACCATGCTTACAGAGAGTTACAATAGTGTAATGTTGTTTACCTAGTCAATGGTACGGAACCCTACGTGCGCGAGTCCGACGAGTCGCCATACATTTTTGGGAACGTGACACTTTTTCGTACGTGCAGCCGGCGTTCATCGATTTATAAGACGTTATCACGTCAAAAACATTGAACGATTTTCGAATTGCTCTTTTTGTTTCAATATTTGATTATTTTTATTTTTTTTAACACGCTTTTGTTTGCTTCACCTGTGTTTTTTACTATAAGTATATTAAATACATCTTGTACGAGTAAACAGCTATCAATGTAACATTAATGACGTTATGCTTTTATTTTGTAGTTTATAGTATTTTCAACTTTTCAGTTCAAATAGCTATTAAAGCGTGCTTTTTGGTTTATTAAACTATATGGTCGTTAAGACAAATGTGATGAAGAGATTGGCCGAAAGGTAGTGCGGTAGCTCAGTGGATTAGAGCACTTCCCCGGATTGGAAGGGACGCTGGTGCGATTCCCGCTCGCACTAAAGATCTCTTTTTCCTCATTCACAAATAATAGTTTGTGCTTTATTAGACAATAATTAATATATTTTATATTATCTCTATTGACTCACAATATTAGGTCTTTTGATTAAATTGTAATAATTACGCTAAGAAGTCAATTACGTGCGGCTGCAGTCGAGGATGCAAAAAAGACTGATATCATATTTATATACTTATTAATAATTAAAATAATTATTAAAATTACATTACTTAAAACTAATTAATTATTACATTACTATTGGATGCATGTAAATGCGTTCCGATAGAGGGCGTTGGTGACAATTGTTCGATGTGAGAAACAAGAGTGATTGATAATTATTATAATTTGATGTCGATCCACCGGTATTACACAATCACACCACAATACCACACACAGTGTTGAGAAGCGAAGTTCTAAAACAGGTGCATTTCCCGGTACAGCGTTAGACATGGTGTTAACAATTTGGATTCCTTAAGCAAATTATCACCGCATCCATCCATCCTTCCATCAGCCTTTCATCGTCTACTGCTGGACATAGGCCTCCCCAAGGGAACGCCACAGCGAACGATTCTGTGACGCCTGCATCAAACGAATGCCTGTGACTTTGACCAGGTCATCCGTCTACATGGTGGGAGGCCGTCCTACACTGCGCCGTCCGATACGCGGTTGCCACTCGAGAACCTTTCTTCCCCAACGGTTGCCGGTTCGTCGAGCGATGTGGCCTGCCCATTGCCACTTCAGCATGCTGACCCGGCGGGCTATGTCGGTTACTCCCGTTCTCCTACGGATTTCCGTATTACGGCCATCTTATAGAGAGATCCCAAGCATAGCCCGCTCCATGGCACGCTGAGTGACTTTAAGTCTTGATATAAGGCCAACATTTAGAGACCACGCCTCTGTGCCGTAAGTCATCACCGGTAACACACACTGGTCGTAGACCTTCGTCTTCAGACACTGTGGAATATTGGACAAGAAGATCTTCCTTAGCTTCCCGAACGGTCATCGCATAACAAGTCCTAAAATATTATATTTACAAAGTATAAGACATTAAGCAATTAAATTACACAAACAAAAAAGCTGTAAGACCATTTTACGAACCTCCTATAATCTTGGTGACGCAACAGGGCTCGTTGTGTGACGTCACTTGGTAGAAATTATTACACTTTTTATAGCACAGGCGTAGCGCAAACAGCCTCCTTATACGTGCCTCTGTAATGATTATGTCACTGACAGGTGAAAATGCATAAAACTGATACGATCTATCGGCATAGGGCAGCAGTTGTGCGTAAAAAATCTCTGACATAAATTACATTTTAAAACTAGATTAGTTTACGAGCAGACGTTAAATAGATGGGCAGAAAGACAGATATTACAGGATCCCGTTTTACATTTTTAAAAGAATACGTTCTATATGGTAATAGACAAAAGAAGGCGAGTAATAGAAACTGTTTATGGCATCAATACGTCTATCTGCTTAGTACCTACCTAATTACAGTCTTCTTTAAATATGCCATGTATGTTTACATATTAACCGGAAAAAATTACGAATGTGTTTTAAACTTTCCTAATGGGATAAAAATGATGAAATAAGAAATATTTTGTAATTGCATTTATATTTTTTTTATACTACATGGGTGGCGAACATGTATTCGGCCCACCTGATGGTAAACGGGTGATCTTCTGTGAAAGGGTGGTACTTCCCCGATCGAGCCGGCCCATTCATGCTGAGATAAGCAAGGCTCTACCACCAGTATATTAATACTTGACATGCTTGGCATAGGTACCAGAACACAAAGTGTGAAAATGTGAACTAGAAAATGAAAGCCACGAGCAGGATTTGAACTTTCATCTCCTGGATTACAATTTCAGACGCTTTGCCAACCGTATTATCGTGACATCTGTACGGAACTATCTACTCGGGTAATGTAGAGATGCAGGTTCAAATACTATTCGTGGCTATTATTTTCTATTTGACATTTTTACACCTTGTGTTCACTTCACTTACCAAATTGCAGGTGCAAAGAACAATATAAACGATTTATTTGACTTACACTTCTTATAGACAAACCTATTTCATAGTGCAAGATTTGTCAATAAGCCCTATTACCATCCAATCCGCTAAAGCAGTTTAGGTCATATCTAGCAATTACAATACGAACATTCCTTGAATAATAATTTAATTTTGTAACACTAAAATATGTAGTCAACTAGCATTGTCCTTATGTGCATTTAATTGTAATAGAATTCACAATTTATTAGATATCTTAATTAATTACTTGATACTTGTAGCTCATTACTAATTTATTGAAATAGGTTCCTATTTATGTACACTGGAGATCTGTGGAGAGAACTGTGGATATATTAATAAACTGTAATATTATTTATCATTATATTCCGAATATTTTTGATAAACTAAAAAACATAAAACATAGCATCACCCCTGTATTCCCCGAAGGGGTAGGCAGAGGTGTAACACACCCACGGTTCGCCAGCTATGTTTAAGTCCCACGTAAAAGGGGGCGAGTCTATTGTCGTCTGTCGGCACATTTCCAAACTCCGGGCTTCTACCGAGAATATAACTTTTTACGAAAAAGCTCAATAACACTGCCCGACCCGGGGATCGAACCCGAGACCTCATGATCAGCAGTCGCTTTACTACCGCTGCACCACTGAGGAATTTTTTTGATAAACTATATATTACTAAACTGAAGCTATTATGACGTACGCGAAATTGACCATAATCATTATTGAAAAGAAGGAAAATAATCAAAATTTTTATTTTTAAGCGTTTTACTTTTCTTATATACACGGGGAATCTGTGGGTCAGTTATGTCAATAAATCGTTAAATACCCTGCGTATCCAATACAACAATATCTTTGGATTGATGTTGGGACTGCCTCGCTACTGTAGTGCGTCGGGGATGTTTGCGGAGTACAATACAGACAGTTTTAATGCTGTCATCCGCAAAAAAACTATATCCCTGATCCGCAGGCTGAGGAGCAGTCACAACACCATTCTAAAGACGTTAGCCGACCGGTACTCATCACCGTTATGGAAAGGTCTGGTGCGGAGAGTGATTACGGCATACCCGTCACCCCTTTGATGATTAATTAATTGTTAAAAGTAAGTAACTTAATATTGTGTACATTTTACTAACCAATTAGATTTAATAGTCTCTCTTTTTATTTTTCTTTTTGCATTACTAACCAATATGGATCTTTGTAGTCCGAAATAAACCCTTTATTATTATTATTATTTTCACAATCTTATGTATTTAACACAGTGTAAATTTCTCTAGCTTGTATTTCTGTCGGTCCGACAGATTTTCCTTATTTCTTTATCTAATTCTGTGAGAAACCCCTCATTATAAAGCTTGCTGGCTAATGACAAAAAATAAACCCACGGTCTATAAATGTACCTTCTCTTAAATTTAAGATATAAAATCATCTATGATGAGGTCCTTTAATGGACGCGTCGATTTTTCGATAGATATCGAATCAGTGGACCTAGCCAAGTTGCATTCTATGATCTCTAACACTAATAGAAAACTACTAAAATGTATGGAAATTTGACATCTCTAACGTTAAGTCACGAGCGTTATAGATATTGTTAAAGACTTGGATAAATATAGGTTCTTTATCTATGGTTAAACATATCAACTTTGGACGTCTATCATCTAAGTCCACCCGTCATCATGAATGCTGTAAAGTATTCGAAACGTCGGGATAGTAGTAAAATCAAGTAAACGCGATAGATTCCGTAAACGTAGTTTTATTTCAAAACAATAGGTTGAATATGAGACAATGACAATCAAACGCGTGTTTCACTTGTTATAACCACAAAAATTACACTCTGTATTTGAATTATTTATTTTATTGTGTATTTCTTTATGTTTAATTAAAAATACAATACGCTGTACTAGGGATAATCTCTCTAGGACATACAAACAACAAACTTACATGAACACAAAGTAAACCCAGACTCGTCAACCATTTACGGTATACACAAAGAATCGTTCTATATGGGAATCGAAGCCACAACACTTGGAACAGGAGTTCACTATCTAAACCACTACGCCATATGTGTAATGAAATGATGAGTTTGAAAATAGTGCATCGGTGATTCATTAATCTATACACCATTTGAATTGGTCTGGTACATTATGAAATAAAACTACGTTTACGGAATCTATCGCGTTTACTTGATTTTATATTATTCTGACGTTTCTAATACTTTACAGCATTCATGATCACGGGTGGACTTAGATGATAGACGTCCAAGGCATAGTAGAAAATCAAGTAAACGCGATATATTCCGTTAACGTAGTTTTATTTTATAATGTGTAACATTCGCGTAAATATCAGAAAGTATTATGGTCTGGTACACTTAGCGCACCAAATTGTCACTTCCTCTCCCCACAATTAAATAAGCTACCGACAAACAAACACCAACAAAATCCTTGAGACACTGGAAAGTAGATCATAGGACCATTCTTCGAGTGGCAATTGATAAAAATCTTCTGTACTACAATCAGCCTTACATCGTAGACCTAAGAATGAAAATCCTTCTGTATCTAGAAGTAAATACACCATTTTTGACTGTTATAGTAGAATCTAGATCTAAGGAGCTGTGGGAACGACGTCCCTTTCAAATGTGCTGTTATTTATGGACCAATGTCTTGTTAAAGTTAATATGCAAAGTGCTAAGATGTGGTAATTGAACAATACTCGTAATTTTTATGTCAAAGACAGCAGCTGAGTTCTGCACTAAGGAATAATCCATGTATCATGGGGGATTTTACAAATATGTAATTTCACGGTCACAAAGTACACCCAGACTTTGAACAACCATTTGTGGATCACACAAAGAGTTGCCCTGTGTGGTAATCGAACCCGCAACACTAGCTTGGTGTTTTTAAAGAACTTCTGGTTAAAAAATTTAAGGTTAAATAGTAAATTATGGATATATTATAAATGCGAAAGTGAGTTTGTTTGTTTGTTACATTTCCATCCTGTAACTATTAAACCAATCGTCATGATATTTCGCATATATAATTATGGTTGGGTCTAAAAAAAGTTTTATCCCAGAATAGTAGATGGTTCTTGTGGGATAGCTTTTATGCATCCTTGACCTAACACTTAAATCCGAAAGTGAATTGGTTTAAAGTACAAATTTTATTTGTGAATGTGGAAAAAGAGAACTTTAGTGCGAGCGGGAATCGAACCTGCGTCCCTTCCAATCCGGGGAAGTGCTCTAAGCCTCTGAGCTATCGCACTGACCTTTCGGCCATACCCTATCACATTTATCTTTACGACCCAACGCCACCTATCGGATGCATTTACATGCATTAATCCAATTTAGTAAGTTTAATTTTGCAATTAAAATTCATACTATTTGATAGCGCGATTTTTTAAATATTTTGATCTATATTTTAGCACTTGACATGCTCAGCTACTTTAAAGTACAAATTTTATTTGTGAATGTGGAAAAAGAGTTCTTTAGTGCGCGGAAATCGAACCTGCGTCCCTTCTAATCCGGGGAAGTGAATTAGTTTGTTCATTTATTTGTTTTTTTTATTCTTTCACGCTGTAGGTAACTATTGACAATCATCTTAAAATTTTGCATACTTATAGTCAGTCAGAGCCCAGAAAAGGACAACTGCTACCTTTAATCGCGGAAAAATGGATGGTTCCTTTGATTTATATTTTGAGTCACGGGCAGAGTCCCTTCGAATCATAATAAAATGTTGCTTTATTTTTACTTAGTTATATAGAACATTCTACATTGTAGGCTCGTGTGATCTGCAGTGAGGGCCATTTCATTCTTTGCGCACGATTTATTGCAACAATACCAGAGGACTGTCTCTGCGTCACATGTCGTTGAGTAACTAAGCCACCTACAGTTCATATCTTATGAGAACTGGACGAGGGTTTTAAAAAGTGGTTCATATTAAATACGCACAGAATTTTGATATGTCAGAAGTGGCTTGTAAAGCCAGGACTGAGAACCACTATTGTGCACGGGTCTCCTCTCATATGAGAGGGATTTCTTGGATCAACGATCGAAGAGGGATTCAGACCGCAGTGCACCACGCTGGTTTTCAGAACCTAAATTTTGTCATCAAGCAATGAGAATTTGTAAAACGTATTTTTGAATAATCTCAATAAATTTAGTGACATACACACACAGATAAGGAAAATGATCGAGTTGCAAAGTGTTTTGTTCATATTTGGGCACATGTCTTCACAAAGTAAGAAGGCTTTAGGCCATAACTCTACCAAACTACCTTATTTTTGGGTTGGCAGTTTTACCAGCCGTCCCAAAAATCTCAAGCAGGATTCCTCACAAAACTTCCTTCATCATTTCGTTCGTATCGGTTTTATAAAAAAGTTTTATTAGATTGATAACAATCTGTCTTGATTTGATAGAAACACCTCGATCACTACTAAGCTGACGACAAAAAGGGTTTGAAGGACGTGAAATTATTGTGCACGATCCATGATTTGCTATTAAAGATTTAGTGTCCAGTGCTGTGCGCTATTGTAGTAAGCTTCAAGTGAAAACTAGTTTAATAGTTGTGTAACATCCAGTAGGCACCTGGTCCATTTAGGACACCTACCTAAGAACGCTAGCTACCTTCCTTGGTCTAGTTTAATTTATGAGCTATTGCGCAATTATCAACATGGTTTTGTTAACCGTGTGTGGACTCAATCAGATTAAAATATAGAATAAATAGAAAAGAGTCGATTTTTTTTATTACTTGGTTGGCATACAAGTATAAGGCCCACCTAATGGTAAGCGGTTACCGTAGCCTATAGATGCTAGCAACAGCAGAGGTATCAATAACTTCAAGGAGGTGACGGACTAAGAATACAAGTGTCACCACCCCATTATTTCCCACGGGTGTCATATGAGGCGACTAAGGGAAATAAGCAATTATCACCCATTGCATTATTGGTTACCACCACCCAGCCCTACCGGGCTGGGTACGAAATGGGAGTACTCACTTGCTATCAGGTCCGAGCGGGTTAGTACTACCATCTCTCGTGTGATCGGCCATAAAGCACATCGTTGCGTTTTGGTTGTAGCAGGAGATAGCCGTTTCCATTTCATTTCACCGTACCGGGCTGGGTACGAAGTGGGAGTACTCACTTGCTATCAGGTCCAAGCGGGTTAGTACTACCATCTTTCGTGTGATCGGCCATAAAGCACATCGTTGCGTTTTGGTTGTAGCAGGAGATAGCCGTTTCCATTTCATTTCATATCTGTGAAATGAAATGGTGAGCAGCGGCTTGACAATACTCTCGGTATAGTTGAGTACATGAGCGACGGTTACAATTTACCATCAGATGGACCGTGGCACGTCTGCTACCACATGCAATTAAAAAAAACTACGTTGACATTCTGTGAGAGGATGGTACTTCCCCGATAGAGGTTACTCATTCATGCTGGGATATGCAAACCAATAAGAATTATCGCTAATTTACTAAAACACAAAGTATAAAAATGTTTAACATGAAATTATAGCTGCGAACGAGGATTGAGTCCATGTCTATCATCCGCATTCTAGAGGACGAAAAATAATACACGAGTTTAAGGTAGTAATAGTCATTGACTGCGATGGCTTAGTGGTCTAGCACACTTCCCCGGATTAGAAGAGACGCAGGTTCGAATCCCGCTCGCAGTAAAGCTCTCTTTTTCCACTTTCATAAATAACTTATGTACAGTCCTTTTTTAAAAGAGGTTGAAGAGCACAATCTTCCCTCCTCCAGCTGTGCCTCAGGTATTGCTGAATCCATGTGCGGCAGTTACCACTTACCATCATATGGGACACTGCTTGGCAGTAATAAACTTATGTATTTACGTTTTATAATGTATTTTTTTTTAGTAGAGTCTTATATCTCCCAGCATGAATAGGTCAGCTCGAAGGGGGAAGTATCACCCTATTACAGAAGATCAACGTGAAGCATCGTTATGTATTTCTACGATTTTTTGTTCGGTGAGTGAAAAAAATCCCTTCCTTATCCCCTCCCTTTTTAGGTCATATCTCAGGTTCCCGAAATACTTGCGGGATAAAATGTATACCAGTTTTTGAGTCTAATCAAGAGCTGCCAAATACAAAAAGTTGCATCAATCATCAAAAAAACACACAAAAATCTAAAAAAAATCGTTTTGTGTTCAAGACACGCCTATATAAATAAATATAAAATAACTAAAGTAATTTTTTCGCAAATATATTAAATGTGCAGAAACAGCTCTGTTACAGTTTTATAATAGTAGATATACAGAGTAAGGATAATTACTTTTGTATATAACCCTACAGAAATAATAATAATTAAACCTTATTTTATCTAGAGCCAAATGTAATATCAGATTGTTTCCAAATCAGGTTCTTAATGGTAAATCGAAGTTACAGATTATACTGGTGGCGAATTGTTGGCGACCAGGTTTATTTTGATAGCAACACTTAAAATGCTACGGTAAAACCTCGAAGTAGGGCTTATAGCAATATAGATTATTATAAACCATATCTGTCAACTGCCAACGAGCCGATACCCTATTTGTATAGTAACAAAAGCAAGTTTTTAGGTTCCCGGCATGACCACTGAAGGAATGTAATATGATTCCAGTGGCCCGCCAACAAAGGCAGAGAGGCGGCACACGGCGGGTTTATTTAGTGGGTGAGGGCCCCACACTACCCTGTTCATTGCCCCGAACGACGGGGTGTGCGGTTAGCAACATTTTTTACCGCCTTAACAAAAAAAGGGTTCCCGGCATAGTAGCCGAAAAATCGTAGCTATATCAATTTGTAAGTCGAATCAAGCGGTATCAAACAAAAAATGGTTCATCAAAATCCGTTCAGTAATTATGTACCGTATAGCGTGATGTGTGACCAAACAAACAGACAAAAAAAGAACCAATCTAACAAAAATATTTGTGTCCATAAAAGCTTTAATAGCAAATACAGTTTTTGATGTGAAACATCTACTGCGGAGGGAGGGTAAAATCGACTGTTAGCGAGGCGACGCTTTTCAAATCAAATCAACTTGTCCCGTTCAAATCATGCAAGTTAAATTTGACACACTTCCCGGTTTCCCACTGAGCTGAAATTTTACACACATCTGTATGTCGCGTGATAATGCAATATTATGATGACATGGACCTGATTTGATGATGGAGCTGGAAGCTGGCCATGCGAAACTCTGTAATTAAATGGCGCAATTCCATCGTGTTAGGGCTCGTTTGAAATGTCTTGACTAGTACTCTAGTCCTAGATGATATCCAGGGTTTGATGATGGAGCTGGAAGGTGGCCACAGTAA
The DNA here is from genome assembly GCA_948253155.1 of Leucoma salicis. Taxonomy (NCBI): domain Eukaryota; kingdom Metazoa; phylum Arthropoda; class Insecta; order Lepidoptera; family Erebidae; genus Leucoma; species Leucoma salicis. Next base: position 4,483,840 of record OX411817.1, read on the forward strand.
ATCTGTAATGTAACGATGCAACCCCATCGAGTTTGGAATCATTTAATTTGTTTTGACGAGTACTTTGTCTTTAGATGGTATCCAGGGTCTGTTTATGGAGATAGAAGGTGGCCATAGGAACTCCATTATAAAACGACATAACTACATCGAGTGTGGGCTCGTATGATTCGTCTTGACGAGTACTTTGTCTCTAGATGGTATCCAATGTCTGATGATTCCAGCTCCATGCTGGAACGTAGCCACAGTAACTCTGTAATGTAACGACGCAACCCTATCGAGTTTATATTCGTTTGATTCGTCTTGAGGAGTAGGTATTTTGTCAAGTTATAATCATTTTATTTCTACAAAATAATTTCGATGTTTTCACATCTGGTAGATGTCCCATGATGGCCACGTCTAGGTTTTTTTTCACAAATATCTTAAATGTACAGACATAGTTCTGTTACAGAGTATAGGTATGAAATGCACATGCTTTAGTGTGTTTGTAATGCTTGGTGTCCATGCTTAGACGAAGAATAATATGCCCATACAAGTTCAATATCCTTGTTGTAAGTGCTAAGTCTTTCTTGACAAGATCAACATTCTTTTTTTTTTAAATGGCATAACATGTGATACCCTATCCAGTATGTGGCTAGCACACTCTATAGACAATCTACATTCATCCATCAATAATGAGGCCCAAACTGAAAGACAACCTACAACTAGATAGGCGGTATTGCCTTATAATTAATGTTACGAACTGTTAAGTAACAGCCACTTTATACATAACATTTTGTAGCTTATTCCAAGATTTAGAAGCTAAATACATTACTCGCCTTAATTTGCTTTTAATAAGTCTAGGAAACGTGAATCCATAAGTATTCCATTTTTAAAATGCCGTATCTTTGCGTTTACTGGACATCATACTGAGCATCTGTGGCATCTTTTATTTATATTACATGGTGGCAAACAAGCATACGGTCCCCTGATGGTAAGCGGTTACCGTAGCCTATAGACGCTAGCAACACCAAAGGCATCACTCGCGCGTTGCTGTCTCCAAGGGAAGGGATAGGAAGGGTAATAATGAGAGGGTAGGTTATAAGGATACTAAGAAGAGGATGGGAAGGATAATAAGGAGAGGATAGAGAAGGGGCTAGGAGTACCTAATATTATTTCACGCTGATATTCTGTAAGAGGGTGGTACTTTCCCGATCAAGCCGGTCCCGGTTGTATTATAAATCTGTAACAGAGCTGTGTCTGTACATTGTAGATGTTTGAGAAAAAATATTAATGCATTAGTCTCTAAACCGAAATATTTTATTTTAGAATTTTTGCCTGTCTTTTTATTTTCTTATTTGTTCGCACATCACACGAAAACTACTTGAACGGATTCTTTTTTTTTTTGACAGCTCTTGATTAGACTTAAAAACTGATACATTTTTTCTCCCATTATATCGAGAACCTGAGATATAACCTAAAAACTAGAAGCGGGTTCTACCATCTCCAAAGAAAGAGATAGAAGTTGGAAAGGAAGGATAATAAGGAGAGTATAGGAAGGACAAACGTGAGGAAAGGAACGATGATTAAGAGAGGATATGACGAATAATAAGGAGTGGATAGAGATAGGGTTGGGCCTTCAGCGCTCTCACTCACCATATGAAACAAGCACGCTAGGAGCACCTACTGGTGTTTCACGCTGATATTCTGTAAGAGGGTGATACTTCCCTGATCGAGCCGTTCTATTCTGCTGAGACAAACAAGACCACTAGGATTAGTTCTTCTGATGTTTGCGTGTCGGTTTGTTTTATGCTTTTTAATTATATTTTTGTGTATCCACCAAACAACATTGTTCCCAAAAATAATATCTTATTGAAAAGTATTTTGATATAATATCGCGTGATCGTGTCATCGTATTACGATAAATCACACCTGTGAACATAATCTGATGAAACGGCGAATTCATTACAAACAAGGCAACTTAAACAAATTTCCATAAATCAAAACTCGTAGTTTACCCGCAACATATGCCAAAGTGTCGCAAATAACGTTAGGACTCGAACCCATCGTACAATAGTGGGGTATATCGCTCCATATAAAAGTTCTCTGTACTGATCAAAACATATCAGTAGCACTTAATCGTTCGTTCAGTAACAGTGCAGTGTTTGTTTTAGCACCATGAAGTCTTACGTAAGTTCCTTTTAAGATTTCTGAACTGAAAATTCAAATTTAGAACATTTAATTAATAATCAGACAACTAATTTGAAATTAATTTAAAAATATCTATGGACATTTAAAAACGTAAATATTTACAGATAAAATCATCACAACATTGAGTTTTTTGATTGATACAATCATTGTGATACATATATTAATATGAATCACTAGCAGCTGTGCCAGCAGGCCTGTAACAAAGTTCTTTTCTATCCACGAATTCTTTTTAATAAATCCATACTAAAGTGTGTCTTAAGTAATAAAAAGATTATGAAGTAAGAGAATCTATATAAATAAAATGATAGAGGATTGCCGTTGGGCGTGCATCATGAAAAAACTACTAGATAGATTTCAATTAAGTTTGCTAAGTTATATTTCAATACTCAGCCGCTATCTTAAATAAAAATATTGTGATACCTTAATTTTTATAAAGTTACTAAAGTTTTAAGAAACAACGATGTTTATTTAGTGTTCAGTTTTGTGTTATTTGTTAATATAATAAGCAACAAAAACGAAGTCGCGGGTAACAGCAATGCAGCAGTAATGAATAAAACTATTAATATTAACGCTAATATTTTTTTATGATAATATTAAAAAAAAAAAACTATATTTTGATATTTTATGTGTTAAGTACTTACATACTCGGCACACAGAAAGTGTTTTCTCAGAACACAAAGTGTGAAAATGTGAAATCATAAATAATAGTCACAAGCAGAATTTAAACCTGCATCTCCTGGAAACAAAACTTTACAGATGCTTTGCCAATTTAACCTAGTTTATTTGTTCCGTCTTTATGGGACGTTTATAGTATTTTAAGCTACTTTTATTTCGGATATAATTTTGTGTTTTAAACGTCTATTTACCTGATTTAGGAAGAAAGACACGAGCCCAGTTAATATTTAAATAATATTATAATTCTCCTGGCTTTACCCTAATCTATAGGTATGGCGAATGTGCGTAACTGATCAAACAAAATTAGTGGAATTAGATGTTGGTATTAGTTGGCACAAGTTAGAAACAGCCATGTGTAAAGAGACTGGAAACAGTCTCACGTCTGTATCCCCGAAGGGGTAGGCATAGGTGTATAACGCACCCACGGTTCGCAACTATGTTTAAGTCTCACGTAATAGGGGGCGAGCCTATTGCCGTCTACCGGCCACATTTTCAAACAACGGGCTGCTACTGGGAATGTTTCTATTTACGAAAAAGCTCAATAACACTGCCCAACCCGGGGATCGAACCCGAGACCTCATTATCAGGAGTCGCTCACACTACCGCTACACCACCAAGCAGAGACTAGAAGTGTTAATTAATACTTTGTTATGTCAAACTTTTGAACACACTGTGTCTTCGTTCTTAGCTTTGTGGTAGTGTGGCAAGTAGACAGTTCTCTAGTCGTGATCACGGCTGGTGCAACTCAGCCGAAACGTCGAGGTTAGTCAAAATAATTGTATTTTGAAAAGTTTAATGTGCGTATAGACCCGTTAAATGTGTTATAATGAATATAAAACGCGAAAGTTTAAAAAGTACTATTAGGTACTATTTTTGTGCGAGATATTGACATTAGTTTTGCCTAGAAATTAAATAATTTGTGATTGAACACAAAGTGCAAATATGTGAAATCTAAAATAAGAGTCACGAACAGGATTTGAACCTGCATCTCCTGGAATACCATCCCAGATGCTTTGGCAATTCAGCCATCGTGGCAATTGCTTGGGACTGCGAACTTCGACAACATTCTTTCTTAATGTCTTTGGTGTTCTAACGATGGCTGAACTGGCAAAGCAATTGGGGGGACGTTATTCCAGGTGATGCAAGTTGGAATCTTGCCCGTGGCTGTTATTTTCGATTTCGCATTATCGCACTTTGTGTTTATTTACGTGGCTAATAATGGCGAATGCTTAAAAAAATATAAAATCACCAAAATCCTTTGTGATTTCTATGATTACAATCTTATAAGAGTTAGTGCTAATATCCATCACAATTTTGTCGGTCACAATGGCACATAGACATGTTTATAAAGTGACACAACAAACAATCCTGTGCTGCTTGCATCTAAAGTAACGCGCCTACAAAATTGCTTATATTGGTTGTACTTTCAAGGTAACTTGCTCAATGGGTTAGCAGTAGTGTATTCGACTACTGATAATGAGGTCTCGTGTTCGAATTCCGGATTGGGTCAGCAAGAAGTTTAGCTTTTCCATCAAAAAATTCTTAGTAAAAAAATTGGAGGTGTTTCGTTAACCAGTTGGATCCTGCGCCTGATGCCTCTCCAGTCGTATTGGAATGATGTCCCTTTAGACTAAGAGATCTCGTGAACTAACATCTACTGCATGCTGGCAAGTGTGTGTTGAGATTTGCCCCTGTGACCGAAATGGGTGAAAATATCACCATCCATCCATCCATCCATCAGCCTTTTAACGTCCACTGCTGGACATAGGCCTCCCCAAGTATGGGGGATAGTGCCGTAATCACCACGCTTGGCAGGCGGGTTGGCGATCGCAGTGGATGTTGTTAGTACTCGAAGGAGTGCTGCTGCCCACTCCCCCGGTACCATCACCGGTGACCATCATCACGACAGTATATTTATTATACTTCTAGTACTTAAATAATAAAAACTTAACTAGTACTTATGTTCAGTAAAGTAGCCACATATTATATAATAACTACTTTTTACCCTGAATATAGGTAGTACCGTTCCTAAACCGGTCACCATTATAGGCTTCCTGAAGATTTCTTGACATACCTACTTAATTTGTTCTCGTTTAATATATTTTTGCTACCAAGTGGGAGTACTCACTTGGTATCGGGCCCATGCGGGTTGGTACCACCATCTCCCGTGTGACCGGCCATGAAGCACATAATTGCGGTTTGGCTGTAGCAGGAGATATCCGTTTATATTTCATGTCATATCTGTGAAATGAATTGGTGAACTTGCTTGCCAATGCTCTCGGTATAGTCGAGTCCATGAGCGACGGTTATCATTTACCATCAGATAGACCGTGGCTAATCTGCCACTACATTCAATAAAAAAAACATAGCATCATGCCTGTATCACTGAAGGGATAGGCAGAGGTGTATTACACACCCATGGTTCGCCAGCTATGTTTAAATCCCACGTAATAGGGAGCGAGCCTATTGCTGTCTACCGAGCCCACTTCCAAACACCGGGCTGCTACTGATTAAACTATATTTGATACTAGATTCTGCCGCGACCTCGTCGGCGTTGACCTCAGAATATGAATAATCTATAGCCGTTAATTATTACTATGTAAAACTAGCTGTCCCACAGGAACCATTAATTTTTCGGGGATATGTCATGTCTTTTTCTGTGCTCCATATAAACAGATAAACATATTTATTCAAAACTATTAAATACATGTCAAGAAAAAAACAGTCCAGTATAAAAATGTAAATGGAATTAAGTCACATATTTTCATAAAAATCTTCTATAGTAGGTATAAAAGGCTTTATATTTGAGCCAAGTCAAGATTTAGCATAACTGATGGTGGTGTACATTATGTATATAAAATTTCATGATGACTGGGTTCAGTAGTTACAGCGTGGAAGCGTTACAAACTGAAAAACACACAACAAACCCAATGTCCACATCACATTTGTCTTTACGACCTTTGATTGGGTTGATTGGATATGACCGTTGGTCAGTGCGATAGCTTAGTGGCTTACAGCACTTCCCTGGATTGGAAGGGACGCAGGTTCGAATCCCGCTCGCACTAAAGTTTTCTTTTTCCACATTCACAAATAATTTGTACGTTAAAGTAGCTGAGCATGTCAAGTGCTAAAATACAGATCAAAATACTTAAAAACATCTTTAGCTTGAATTAATAAGCACGAGGTCTGTTACCCAAAGCTTGATAGCTTAACATTCAGATGAGAGAGCAAATTTCGTTTTCCGAGCGCCTATGCATACTAATGTATTCGATGAAGTCATATCACGCAATCAAGTAAAAGTAATCGGACCCATTGTCTGCGTCGAAACAGTTTGGTCGTGCGGACATCGATTTTGGCAATGTTATTGTTCCGACTTTTCACTTCATTTGCATAACTTTAGTTTGTAAACAACATTTAATTTTGATTAAACATTTGTATATTAAGAATTTTGTCTTAAAAAATCGTAAACGATTGAATAAAGCTATACTTAATTGAAGTCCATGATCTGTAATGAATTTTATATCTTTTCTTTTTATTTTATTTAATATTTTATTTTATATTTTATCTATAGTAATATTATAAAGCTGTAACAGAGCTGGGTCTGTACATTTAAGGTATTTGAGTAAAAATGACTGTAATAGGCTATATAGGCGTGTCTAAACACAAAACATTTTTTTTAGAATTTTTAGTCTGTTTGTCTGTTTATCTGTTTGTCTGTTCGTTTGTTCGCGCATCACGCAAAACTACAAAATTTTGATGCAACTTTTTTATTCTCTAGCTAGCTCTCGATTAGACTTAACAACTGGTATACATTTTATCCCGCTACTATACCGGGAACTTGAGATATAACCCAAAAACTAGCTTTTGACTACGCCGAAGCCGGGGGCAAAGTTATTTTATATGGCTAGTTTTTTAGGTTATATCTCAGATTTTTAATGTAGTAAGAAGATAAAACTCTAAGTTATTAATAGTAACTCATTAAACGTATAGTATTTGCTTGATGCTCGAACTAACTTTTATTTTTTGAGAGTATTTACATAATAAACCATTTGACTGGATGAAATAATGTATTTCTCACCAACAATTTTAAAGCCGTTTATGGTAAATAGAGAAAATAAAGAAGGTCTTTTCTTTCAGATTGCAGTTTTCTTCTTGGCAGCTACAGTACTGGCAGATCCGGAACCGTCCAAAGAAAAGATTATCCAGAAAAGAAGTGGGCTCGGCCATTACGGCCTGAGTGAAGCATTATTAGGCCATAGCTATGGCTTAGGCCATGGGGTAGCTGTAGGACATAGCGTTGGGTACGGTCACTCGGCTTTGTCCGCTGCTCCTTTGTCATTGGGCCACGCACACTTTTCTGGACCTATCGGGCCAGCAGGTTATGCTGCTCTTGCTGGCTACGGACCTGCAGTTTCTGGAGCTATTGTTGGTGCTAACGTACATACAACGGTTACGAAGCATGTTGGTGTCCCCGTGCCAGCGCCTTACCCTGTCCCTGTTGACAGGCCTGTGCCAGTACCCGTGAAGGTTAGTAATTAGAACCGTAATAAAAAACTCATTTTTTAAACAGTTAAAAGCAATTTTTTTTATATCGTTAAGAATTTAGAATTATAGAGAAAAATTTCTGAAGTAGGAACTGATTAATAGAATATACCTTTTCTTTGTTATGGCGTGTAAAAAGTGTACATAACCACACACCCGTCGTTCGGAGCAACGAACAGGGTAGTGTGGGGCCCTCACCGACTAACACAGTTTTATTTTTAATTCAAGACACTACTGAAACTACTACAGCTCCAGATGGTATTTAGGAATAAATTCTTAAGGGTTAAAGCAAACTGCCTTCGACCTCGTCCACCTTCGGCGAGGTACAATGTGTCATGTCTCCATAAACAAATCCAAAGTATTTCACCTAGCATCACACCAGAACAACGATAAAACAGTAGTAAGTCATTGTTAACAATGAAAACAGGATGGTCACTCCCTCCTGTCTTCTGCTCCGTATGTAGTAGTAGCGTACCGTAGATATTATCCGCCCGGGGCTAAGGTTTTTGCCACCCATCCATCCATCCATCAGCCTTTTAACGTCCACTGCTGGACTTAGGCCTCCCCAAGAGAACGACACAACGAGCGGTCCCGTCATGGGGAATAATGCCGTAATCGCCACGCGTGGCAGGCGGGTTGGCGATCGCAGTGGATGTTGTTAATACTCACTCCCCCGGTATTCCCTCAGTCGGCTCTTACGACTCCCGTGGGTAGAGAGGGATGGGACAATTCTACAGCCGGCCGTACACGGCTAACCATATGCCACCCAGTTGTGATATTTTAAAGTAAAACCAAAAAATATTCGAAAACAATGATTTTGTTGTTTAGAGATTACAATTAAATATGAAATAAAATGCTTCAGTATTTTAGTCTAAATAACAATATATTGTTAGCAATCACTGAAAAAAATCAACGCTTTTTAAATTTAATTTTAAATTTCTTTCGTTTCCGCGGAATAATAGTAAGCAGCGGCTTGACAATGCTCTTAGTTTAGGAGTCCAAGAGCTTCTATTATCACTTACCCATCAGGTAGGCTGAGGCTCCTCTGCTACCATAAGTATTAAAAAAACGCTATCAAGCTATTTGTATCGTTTTCCAGGTCGCTGTTCCAGTACCAGTAGACCGTCCCTATGCTGTACCAGTACCTAGGCCTTACCCGGTTGCTGTAGAGAAGCACGTCGCCGTTCCAGTTGATAGGCCAGTGCCCGTACCTGTGCCTCATGCCGTCCCAGTACCTTTCATTAAACAAGTAAGCTTAAATTTTAATTCATAGTTCAATCAAAACAAAATTTTATCCGTGTGGTAACGGACTAAATATACAAGTGTCACCACCCCATTCTTTCCCACGGGTGTCGTATGAGGCGACTAAGGGAAGTAAGCAATTATCATCCACTGCACGACTGCTGGTAGGGCTGCGTACCAAGTGGGAGTACTCACTTGGTATCGGGCCCGAGTGAGTTGGCACCACCATCTCCCGTGTGACTGGCCATGAAGCACATCGTTGTGTTTTGGCTGTAGCAGGAGATAGCCGTTTATTCTTTCATTTCATATTGGTGTAATGAAATGGTGAGCAGCAGCTTGACAATACTATTGGTATAGTTGAATCCATGAGCGACGGTTACCATTTACCATCAGATGGGCCGTGGCTCGTCTGCCACCAAATGCAATAAAAAAAAACAGTATTTTATCGTCCACTGTTGGACATAGGCTGTTCCTTAAGAGATCGCTTCAACGATCTGTTTTATACCACCTACAGCAAAAGACTACATGGGGCTTCAGCAGATCATTGGATCACTCGGTGGGATGCCTACACGTTGCTATACGATACGTCATTGTTAGTCAGTCATCTTATATAAATACCGGTTGATTTAGCAATGCAGCCGGCCTATTGCCACTTCAGCACACAAACTGTTTTGTCTATATATCGCTTTTGCTGTCATACGGATTTTGGATAGTGTAATTAAGATTTTTTAATAGAAATGCCATAAATAATAACTTAAATAAAAGTTTTAATGGAAACATAACAAAGGGCCAGAGATGAACTCTAAAAAAATCTCCATAATAAAAATCTTTTTGTTAAAAATTACTGACAACCATGCCAGAGCTAATTAAACAGAAAAAAAAAACACGTAACCAGTTTTATAGAAAAACATCTTGTTCTTAAAAAAAACATAGTACCCATGCCAGAGACAGAAATCCAGAAATCCTAATAAAGGTACATGCTAAATAGTCCTTGTGCTAAAGCTTTTCCTTAGAAATGATTTTTTTAATTAAAAAAGATATCCTAAAATATTATTATTTATTGGAATAACACATGTGAATAAGTCCTACTTTTTTCTCGGAGATAATTTTGGTAATCTATGATATTTACAGGTTGGAGTTCCGGTGCCCCACCCATACCCAGTAGCCGTGCCGAAACCATTGCCGTACGCAGTACCAGCCCCAGTCCCGGTACCCTACGTCAAGTCTGTTGGACCCATCGTCCACGATCATGGATATCACGGTCACGCATTGCCTTCTAAATACAGCTGGTAAGCTAATATAATCGGTCACTTATTTGATGTGGGCAAGTTCTTGAATTAAAGTAAGACATGTTGGATTTTTCCAAAAAAAATAAGCTGTCGAATATTTTGATAGAAGTATGTGATGAGGTTGTGATGATTTTAACATGTATTCTGGAATTCCAAGTGAGTTTATACCATGATTTAAATTATGGTGTATTATAGCACTTGTGTAGCCAGTTTTTATGTACATTATATGTAAAAAGAAGATTCTGGTGTTGCCGTTTTAAGCTCCTGATCATCTGTTAAAAACATTAAGAACTTACGATCAAAAAAAGTGACTGTTTAAAATAAAGGCATATTCATAAGGGATACTAAAAATATACGTATACAAAACGTATTATGTGATCTAGTTAAGTTTAGATATAAGTAGTAGATGTATGTGTGTTGAAGCGTTGAAATTGTTATACTCATGTTTGTAACCTTCAGATGCGTGTGTAGTATTCATATATTTCAAATAATTAAACAAAAACATCTACCAATCACAGCTCATCTGTGTGTGACGTAATATTTCTTGAGAGACGAAAAAAGAAAATATTTTTAGGCCTCTGTTAATCTCAGGCAGTTCAAGCTTATTTTTTTTAAACTTCATAATGCTTAGTTCAGCTTTGACTTAAATGTCAGACAGCTTTCATAATATTATCATGATATGGGGTATAAGTTTAAGTTTTGTGAGAAATTTGGGATAAAGTGCAATCATAGCGAAGCATCATTTGAAATTTTATTGGACTAGAAATTGTAGTGCAGCTGCAGTATAACAGCCGTGCTATAATTTTCAGGGGACAACGTAATTTACTTGAAGTAAATACTAATATTTATCTACGATATTGTAAAGTATATATGTTACGGCTAATACCCGAAGTGCGGCTACACCTAGTTCTAGCCGGCTAAAACTAGGTGTAGCCGCACTTCGGTGTTTAAACCTAGGTGTAACAGATTTGTTCACGGCTAATATTAGGTGTAGTCGATTTCATTTGGTTAAAATAACCTAACCTAACATGATTAAGGTCAGGCACTGGCTCGGGAGTATTCTCAGAGGACCTAAACATACAGATCTCTTCACCATTAGGAGCCCATGATATAGTTTTTAAAACCGAAGTGCGGCTACACCTAGTTTTAGCCGGCTAGAACTAGGTGTAGCCGCACTTCGGGCATTAGCCGTAACATATACATATAAAGCCATGAGGTCCAACTCTTTTATATATAGTGAGCAAATCTTGATTTGTTATTATTGGATTATTTTTTATTTAATTTTATATTATTTTGTATTTCCATAAAGCCTATGTATCTTTTGATATATTTTGCCCCATAAAAATTTATGCAAAAGAGTGTATGATATAATTCGCGTGATCTCTGAAGAGATTTCTAAAGGCTTTTGAACGTACCTGGATTCGCAATCTTGTATATAGTTTTTTTTTTTAATTTTGACGAACAATGGTTTATTTCGACCGCAGTCGACTAAAAACTATTTAGTATATGACCATTTTTTATAATAAAACGTATATTATGGAATTCTGTGTTTATTTTTTTAATAAGTTCCTTACCCTTTCCGTTTCCTTTCTTCTTATGAATTTCATGACGAATAAGTTACAAAGATTCTAAATCTCACTATACATTTATGGATACTTATCGTACATGTAAACTGATCCATTGGATCTTTTAAAGGAGTGGATTCAATATTAATATCCGCGTGATTTTCACATTGTCATGATCAAAGACGATTGATTTAAAACATAAAACTGACTCCTTGCTTCGTAGATATACTCCATTCAGGAAGAAGTGAGACAAAAAGTAAACAAAGCATAAAATGGGTACTTTTATATGTAAATTTTATATTTGAAAAATAAGTGTGGCAATAATACACTAATAAAACTAACAATTATACTTGATTCTGCTCGCGACTTCGTTCGCATAGACTTTATTATAAATGGTTCACTATTTTGGCGATAATGACACACATAAAAGATAGATATATGCATGTCATATATACATATATGCTGTCGCGGGTTTTTTGTAGACTATTTAAGATAAACATTTCCTTTATACATTACATATAAACTCTTAACGGCTTTTGGCAGAATTTTTTCCTTCTTACTTGACACTTATCATTATATTTTGAACAATTCACACAATATCTTTATAAATTATAGCCTATGTGTTATTCTGATGTATAAGCTATATTATTGTAAAGTTTCATTAAAATCCATTTAGTAGTTTTTGCGTGAAAGAGTAACAAACATCCATATATACAAACATTCGCGTTTTTTATTATTAGTAAGGATTTAATAGTACCATTGAAGCAGAAACATTGGTTGTTTTGTTTACATTTTATCTCAAGCTAAAATGAATAGTTTTGGCGGAAATATGAAGAAGGTCATGTCATCGCTCAGCATTATTTTCCTAAACTTGTGTTATTTCAAGAATTAATGTGTGAAAGTGGTGGCCTTTTGCTTATTAACTATTTGTGTATGTGCACAAGTGGTTGGCAAGTTATGTTGTGTGACATTACTTGTCTTTTTGGAGTTGCCTCCAAAACTCCATAGAAGCTTCAGTAAAGTCGCCACCACTTTGCTGTAGCGTGACTTTGACTTGACTATGACTAACTTTCTATGACTTCGACTTCAACTAATGAATCAAACTTACCTGCGAAGAAGAAATATACCATAAATAAGTCATTGGCAAATACTCAAACCGCGTAGCCATTATATAATCAACAAAAAACATTGGTATAAGTTAAGCTAGCTTTGTGTGAGGCTTTTTTGTGGTTTGTGTCTGTGCCTAGTATCATCTTAAACACACTTATCTTATATAGTATAATATTCTACAACATAGCATCACGCCTGTATTCTCCGAAGGGGTAGGCAGAAGTGTATTATACACCCACGGCTCGCCAGCTATGTTTGAGTCCCACGTAATAGGGGGCGAGCCTATTGACGTCTACCGGGCACATTTCCAAACTCGATCGATCGAACCCGAGACCTCGAGATCGAGATGATTAGCAGTCACATACACTACCGCTACACCACCGAGGCAGTTAAATATTATATACGCCTATAATTCTTATATACGGGTGTATGGTGGTCAGTGGCTGACTGAACACCTCCAGTCAGTTTTGATGGTATTTTTTGTGCATTTGACGGCGTAGCAGGCTAGCCAATATTCAGGTATTTCATTCATCTTTTTTTTTGTTTATTTTTTTTTGTTTAGGCATGAAGAAATGTTCCTAACCGCACACCTCGTTGTTCGGGGCAACGAACAGGGTAAAGTGGGGCCCGCACCCACTAAAGAAACCCGCCGTGTGGCGTCTCTCCGCCTGTGTTGACGGACCACTGGTACTGTGTTGGATTACTTCAATGGCCTGCCGGTGGCTTACCCTTTCGGGTACTGAGCGACGCATCCGCATACGGAGCATCGCACCTTTGCGGGAGGCCTTGCGGGTGGCGGACGATCCCCGGTCCATCCACCCGTAGCCTCAGCTAGGGTGGCATGAGGCGCAAATACTCACGTCTGCGCCGCCCCAGTCGCTGGTGGCGGTGTGGGGTCAGCGGAAGAATCCTCCTCCCTGGCCCTCTCCGCCGCTTCCTTCCGCGAGATAACCTCCTCGCAGAAGGCAGCGACCGCGGCCCAATTCCTGTCGCTGCCGAGCATCGCTCTGACGACGCTCGGCAGCGAGAGATCCCCCCCTATTGCCACGACAAGCTCACGGCGCTGCCCGTCCCAAGCCGGTCACGACTCGAGCGTGTGCCGCGCCGTGTCCTCGTTGCAGCCGCAATGTTGGCAGCGCGGAGTCGCTTCTCTCCTTGCGACTATGTGCAAATATCTGCCGAAGCAACCGTGCCCCGACAACACCTGCACCAGTCGGAAGGTAAGGACTCCGTGCTGTCCCCGCCCACTCCTCCAGCCACACCTTCCACCTGGCTATAGCAGCACGGTGGGCGTCGCCCTGCCACCTGGCCACCTCGCGTGGGCAGGAGGCGACCGCCCCTAGCCCGCTCTTGCGACACCCGCCAATACACCTCGACGAGCACCTCCGCCTCCAAGTCCCACGGAGTGGTTCCAGCCAACGCGCAAGCCGCCTCGGTCGACACCGTGCGGTATCCGCGTATGAGCCTGGACGCGATGACTCTTTGTGGTCTCCACAGAAGAGCCCTATTCGGCACGTCCAGGGACTCCGCCCACACAGGTGCACCGTACAGCGCCATCGACCAAACCACCCCCGCGTAAAGCCGTCGGCACGCATTGTTGGGTCCCCCATATTCGGCATGAGCCATGCAAGGGCAGACGCTGCGCCGACGAGCCTCGGGAACAGTTGGCGAAAGTACTCGCGAAAGTGCCACCAGTCCAGCACCAGGCCCAGATACTTGATCTGGGCCTTCACCTCAATTTGGACCCTGTCCACCGTGATCGAGGCGCCAGCAGGTGGCCGATGTCGGGGCCCATGGAAAAGTAGGGCCTCCGACTTATTCAGGGCCACCCTAAGCCCCAGTGCCCCGAACCTGACCACCTCCGAGGTCCCTAAGGTGGCCAGGAACGCCGCTTCCTCGAAGTTTCCACCCCGGGCCACGACCAGCGTGTCATCCGCATAGCAGATGACCGCCAGCCCAGGGCGGAGCCGACAGCGTAGCACCCAGTCATAACCGATGTCCTACAGGAGCGGCCCTAGAACCGGACCCTGTGGGACAACGCACGACATTCTCACAACGTGCCCTATGCGGCTCTCATAGAGAACGCTGCGGCCCTCAAGATAGTCCGCCACTAGCCGCCTCAAGTATGCAGGCACCCCGTGATACCGGAGCGCCTTCCTGATGCAGCTGAATGGCAGACTATTGAATGCGTTGGCAATGTTAAGCGACACCACCAACAGCAACCCACCGCCAGCGACGACCGCCGCGGCCACGGCCCTCAGGTGCATGATCGCGCCGACCGTCGAACGACCGGCTCGAAAACCAAACTAGGCGTCCGACAAGTCGCGTCCGACGTCGCGCAGGTGTTGGACGATGCGGGCAGCGAGGATTCTCTCCAGCAGCTTATCCGCCTTGTCCAACAGCACGATGGGCCTGAAGGTCCCGATCGAATCCAAGGTTCGCTCCGGCTTCGGCAGGAGTACCAGCCTCCCCTCCTTCCAGCAGTCAGGGAACCGTCCGGACGCCAGGCGCGCGTCGAACAGTCCTCTGAGGCAAGGTAGTCCAGAACCAGGACCAGTACCCAGTCGGGTATACCGTCTGGGCCGGGGGCGGTGTTCTTAGAAAGAAACGTGAAACAGCCGCCCCCATTTCCAACGCGGTGACGGGCGGTACACTGAGGTCGGCCTCCCGGTCACTACCTGGCTGTGTCATGACCGGGGGCGTGTGCTCCGCCCGTCGTGGGAATAGGCCCTCCACCACCTCGGTGAGGAGAGTATGCCTGCCTATTGCTAGTATACTTTCATATAGATTTTCACATAGGTATTAACATAGGGTTAACTTACCAAAAATCTCGCATGTATTCATTTCCCACAAGTGCACACACAGTTCTAGTGATCCGTCCATACAGAGGGAGAGACGGCACACGGCGGATTTATTTAGTTGGTGGAGACCCTACACTACCTTGTTTGTTGCCCTTAACGACGGAGTGTACGGTTAGGAACAACTTCCTGCCTTAACGAAAAAAGCATGCCGTTTTCCTGACAATGTTTTCTTTCAGTGAGTGGTGATAATTTGAAACAAATACCCACATAATTTAGAAATATGTAAAGTTAACTCAGTCAGATATGTGGTTAGGCAAGTTCTAAACTCTGATTGGGGATCAAACTCAATGCCTCTGTCTTGTCCACAGACAATGAGTTCTATAAATCAGGGTATTGAACTAGCCGCGTGTCTAATCGCGCTCAACCATGTCACCGTTATATAACAACACATAATCCGCTCCATTTCCATTGACATCGCAGTGAATCACCATTATCAAGTATTATTATCACGTCATGTTTCTATAGAAAGTAACACCAGTATGGGGCATGTTAACTACTTCACATACTAGGTTAACTAATACATTTAATTGTGTAATATAAAAATACTAGCCTTTGCCCACGGCGCATAGTCACACAGTTCCAAGGGTTGCCAATACAGACGGAGAGATGGCACACGGCGGGTTTATTTTGTGGGTGAGAGCCTCACACTACCCTGGGTGTATATTTATTCCCGCCTTAACAAAAAAAAAAGAGACGTCGCGGGACGTCTACCACATGTGAAAACATCTAAATTATTTTTGACGGGCCTCGTGGCGTAGACGGTAGTGTAACCGACTTCCGTGCACGAGGTCGTGGGTTCGATTCCCACTCAGGACAATTATTTGTGTGATGAACACAGATATTTGTACTGCGTGTTTTCTATCTATTATATGTATGTATTTACAAAAAAAAGTAATATATATATATCCGTAATCTGGTACCCATAGCACAAGCGTTAAGCTTAGTTTGGGACCAGAGGATGTTGTGTGAAATGTCCGTGAATATTTATTTATTTATATTTATTTTGTAGAAATAATGAGTAGAAATAAAATGATCATAATTGTTTGAATGTGTTCTTGTATAAAATTATGACATGTATAAAATAACGGAAATGGACATAAATCATCATCATCAGGCCCTGGATATCATCTAGGACCGGAGTGCTTGTCAAAACGAATCAAACCATTCCAAAGTTGATGTGATTGCGGCGTTTTATAGCATAGTGCCCATGGCCATCCGGCTCCATCATCAAACCATGGATATCATCTTATTCAAGATAACTCAAACTAGCCCTTAATCGATGGGTTACGACGTTTAATTAATTACCGAGTACCCATAGCCACCTTCCAGCACCATCATTAGACCTTGGATACCATCTAGAGATAAAGTACTCGTCAAGACGAATCAAACGATTCCATACTCGAGGGGATTGCGTGGTTTCATTAAAGAGTTACTGTGTCCTATAAGTAAATCTGTAACATAGCTATGTCTGTACATCTTAGACGAAGGATATTATAGACAAGCTATCAGCGTATGCAGTGTCGAGATAGCAATAGATAACCGGAATAATTTTAAAAGACAACTATGATTACAACTTTGTTGACTAAAAATGTACTATCTGTTTTAGCCGGATAAAAGAATGACAGGACAAAAGAAATTGCAGTTATGCTTATATTTTGCTTAAAATGTATTAGAACATGTAATATTAGCGTATATAACGTGATTTAATAAAGGTTTTTTTTACGTCAATACAAAAACAAGCTTACATACTGATGATGGGAACAGTTGGCCACCTTATTGTTTGGACCCAGTTCATTGGGTCCAAATACAACTGACGCATACGCGAAAAGGATAAATATACTTATGCCTGTGTCTCTCTCACTCTTGGTAAAGCCTAATATGTGCATCCTTTTCTTCATCCTTAATTTCATAATAGTAGCGAGTCTATATTGTTCTTCGGCTAAGCTGTACATCGAAGATAGTAAATGTGACTGTATTAGGCTGTACCTATTAGTTATACTTGTCTGAAAATGCATTAATACTTTTTTTTAATTTGTTCACACATCACGCAAAACCTACTGAATACATTGTGATGCAACTTTTTTTGACGTGACAACGTCTTATAAATCGGTGAACGCCGGCTGCCCTGCACACACGAAAAAGTCTCATTTCCGAAAAATGAATGATGACCGATGCATTGTTTGGCCGCGGGAAGAGTTGCTGCGGGAGGGAGGCGGTAGGCGAGTCACCGACCGTCGACCGACATCACACACAATTAATTCACATTCTCATTCTTCGCCCAAACGCGACCCGGGCAATACGCGACGATGCGACGTTATCACGTAAAATTTTATTATCGTCTGTGAACCGACTTTACAGGCAACCATATAGTTTTATTTTTTTTGAGAGACTTTTTTTCTTGATTATACCTAAAAACTGGTGGGTTTCATCCTGCTACTATATTGAGACATAACTTAATAAACTAGGTTTTATCTGAGGTGGAGTCGCAAGCAAAAGCTTTTAATAAAATAAATAGGTATTCACGGACATTTTTCACACAACGTCCTCTGGTCCCAAACTAAGCTTAACGCTTGTGCTATGGGTACCAGATTACGGATATAATACATATACTAATTTATACACAAATATTAATGTATCGGGTCTTAGTTGCGTATATAATGTTGAGGTTTAATACCTTAATTTGCCGACGTTTTGACCGTATTGCATCGGCCGTGGTCACGGGTTGACTGGTATAGTTCAGCGTTGCCTCCGTGAAGCACGAGTGTCTGTCACTACCCTCGCCTCGTTTATATTTTGATCTCCGAAACTGTCGGTACCTACTTCGACACACCACACTAACGACATCCTCACACTGGCGCGTAATGTTTGTTCGGCTATATGTACACTTACTAATGACAGGATTCCATGATGTTGACAAACGGTATCCATCTTCTCGGTTGAAATTAGCATGTTTTTTGATTTCAACCGCTTCCCGCGCC
Organism: Leucoma salicis; assembly: GCA_948253155.1. Classification (NCBI taxonomy): domain Eukaryota; kingdom Metazoa; phylum Arthropoda; class Insecta; order Lepidoptera; family Erebidae; genus Leucoma; species Leucoma salicis. Next base: position 4,502,289 of record OX411817.1, read on the forward strand.
ATCCTGGAGTAATAGTGACGGTCGGTGGAGAGGACCTGTGGTTTATGCAGTTCAATCCAGTGGTTGGATCCCGCCTCCAGCAAATGTTCCTCTATAGCTGACTTTTGTGCATGTCGGTGTTTTACAGCCGCGATATGTTCTTTAACCCTTTCCGCAATTGTACGTTTGGTTTGTCCAATGTAAGAACTACCACAGCTGCAATCCACTTTGTAAATGCCAGGTGCCGGTTCCGGTGCTCGAATCGTAAACATCGTTGTAGTGCAGTCCTCAAACTTATTGTGATTAAAAATCTTCTACAGACTGTTGGACACGGTGAATAGTGGAAAACACAATTATAAAGTGCTGTGGATTTGTGGAATTATTGACTCTGGTGTAATAAACGTGGAAATAAAACAGATTACAAATAAATATGAATCAACAACTACCGGATTGAGGTTAGAAATTTGTCACAGAGCATTATTAGAAACGTCATAGTGTCACTGTCAGGTCGACAGTGTCAGTGTCATTCATCGCTTCGGTGTTACCAACGCGAAAATCACCATTCCACCGCTGAGTTCCATTTTACGCAAAAAAGTTAAAACTTAAACATGGAACATCAATTTCAAATTCTGTTTGACAAAATGAAAATCGAAATGCAGAAACAGACGGTTGAACTGAAAGAGTCTATAACTAATTCAATCATGGAGAAAATGGATGAACAATTAAAGCCTATTATAGCAGAAAACAAAGATTTAAAGATAAAATTAATAAACCTTGAGAAAGAGATGGAATATTTGAAAAGAGATAAGAAGCAAAATAACATTCATCATTTTTGGATTAAAAGAGGAAGAAGAATCTACGTCAGGACTAATACAAGAGGTGAAGAAGATATTCAATAAAGACTTAAATTTAAACATTGGGGATTTTGAAATAAATAACACTTACGGCATCGTAAAGAAAAGCCTAGACGGAAAACCGAGACCTGTTCTGCTTTCTTTTATCAATTCATGGAAGAAAAATGAGGTAATGAAAGTCCGGAAAAATCTCAAAGGTATTACAGAGGATTATTCTAAAGAAGTTCTGGAAAAGAGGAAAATGTTACAAACTAAATTGAAAGAAGAAATAATGAAAGGACATTTCGCATATCTTAAATACGACAAGCTTGTAGTAAAGGAAAATAATACAAACAATGATAAAAGAAAGAGAGAAATATCTTCATCGCCACGAGACGATACACAAGCAAAAAAACAAGTCTGGACGCCATCACAAAATAATAGGCGTAACGCTTTTGATGTCATGAGAGGCAGATCCAACTCTCTTTCTTCCTTTACGGCGGATAATAGGCAATAACAATTAGCTATCGGTAACCGGAAAACACAACAACATAAAAATATAGAAAACCAAATAACTATAAACTACCAACCTCCCCCAAGCCGACTGGTCCTCGTGGGGGAAAATGACCACGACCCTCTAAAGATACAAAATAACAGGAAAAAGAAATATAACGATATACATATAGCAACTATAAACTGTCGATCACTAGGAACCACGGAAAAATTGCAAGAACTAGAATTGGCATTGGATGAAATAAAATGGGACATAATTGGTATTTGTGAAGTAATAAGATTTGGGGAAAGAATAGAAGACCATGGAAAATACATACTATACCATATTGGGGAGACACCCGGATTATACGGAGTCGGATTCATGGTTGAAAGAAACTTTGCCAAAAACATACAAGAACTAAGAGGGATTTCAGAACGGATTGCACTTCTAAACATTCAATTACCTGTAGATAGAGAGGAAGAACAAGTATGGTCAATAATCCAGGCGTATTCGCCTACCGAATCAAATAAAAAAGAAGACATCATAAAAATCGAAAAATTCTACCAAGACCTACAATCTACCACTGCAAATGCATCCAAAAACATAATAGTTATAGGCGACTTTAATGGACAGATTGGTAAACAGAAAAACCATAGGAAGTCATGGATTTGGCAGTAGAAGTAAAAACGGCTCACGACTAGTATCCTTTGTTATTGAAAATAAATTAAGCATCCTAAACAGATTTTACAAAAAGAAACCATCAAAGAAATGGACATGGATCTCTCCTAATGGCCAGTATAAAAATGAGATCGACTATATTATGTCTAACAATGTAAAAGTCTTTGAAGATTTGTCTATTTTAAGCAATTTTAATTTTAACTCAGATCATAGAATGGTTAGAGCAAAACTATCAGGGACACGTGCTAAAAGAGCACGAAAATTTCACAACAGTATGAAAGCCATCGAATGCACCGGTAGCACGGACTTACTTCTGAATAACCTCGAAATATACTTGCAAGGTTGGGAAAAAGAATGTATATCGACTCAAGAAAAATACATCAGATTGCTCAAACAATTAAAAACAGAAAACAAAAAAGTAAACATGACTAGTAAGACAGCGATATCATTTAAAAGTAAGCAATTATTACAAGAACGAAAAGAACTGATACAACAAGGAAAAAATAATAATAATAATAATGGGCATAAGATAGCAGAAATAAGCAAAAAGATTAGCGAACAACTTAGAAAAGAACGGAATACAAAAAGGTTAACAACGTTAAGAAAACATATAGAAAAAACAGGAGGAATAAAGAAGGCGCTAAAAGAAATGAACTACAAAAAGGACTGGGTTCCAAATATGAAATATATAAATAATGGAAAGACAAGCAAAAGACCAGAAATACTAGGAATTGCTACGGAATACTACCAAAATTTATACCAAAGTCGTAACGGGGAACAAGTAATAAAGGAATATGATTCAGGAAATAAAGAGGAGATTAAACCAATAAAGTCTATCAAAACACAAAAATTGGATAAGGCACCTGGATCAGATTTAGTCACAAATGAACTACTAAAAACCACGTTACCAGTAATAGCACCAAGACTTACAGATTTGTTCAATGAAATCCTCGAAACAGAAACTATCCCGAAGGACTGGACTAAATCGACAATCATACTGCTGCATAAGAAGGGAGACAAGGGCGATATAAGAAACTACAGACCGATCAGCTTAATGTCCAATATTTATACAATATTTTCAAAAATCATACCTAACAGAATTACCAATACACTAGATGAAAACCAACCTAAGGATAAGCTGGTTTCCGAAGCAAATTCTCAACTATAGATCACATACAGTGTGTATTAGACAAATTCTACAGAAATATAGAGAGTATAATAAAACGTATCACATAGGGTTTGTTGACTTTAACAAAGCGTTCGATACATTGGAGCACGAGTATATATGGGACGCTCTAAAAAGACAAGGGGTGCAAGCAAAATACATACAAATTATTAAAAACGTATACACATCGAGCACAGCACAAGTTAAACTTGAATCTACGGGCAACGAATTTCCTATTAAAAGAGGTGTACGCCAAGGAGATCCTATATCACCGAAATTATTTTCAGCAGAGCTGGAGATGATCTTCAAGAATCTAAACTGGACCAAAAATGGCCTCAATATAAATGGCGAAAATCTCAACCATCCATCGCAACCATGCTTCGCGGATGATTTGATTTTGTTCTCAGAGGACGCAGGAACTCTGGGACTAATGTTGCAGCAACTATCCGATGAAAGTGCTAAGGCCGGCCTGACAATGAACCTAACTAAAACCAAAATTATGACGAATTCTCAACAAACAGTAACTAACGAACAAATAACAGTAAATAACGAACAAATAGAATATGTAAATGAATATATATATTTGGGCCAACTTATATCTACAGATGATTGCATGAATAAAGAAATATAACGAATAATAACTAATACTTGGAAACGGTTTTGGTCTCTTAGGCAAATAATGAAGGATAAAGATATGCCAATGAAAGGAAAAAAGAAAGTATACGAAATATGCTTACTATATGGGTGCCAGACGTGGGCGTTAACAGAACTACAAGAAAGTAAATTAAAAGTCTGCCAAAATGCAATAAAAAGGAGTATTTTAGGTATAAAAAGAAAAGATACAGTGAAATTACAAGAAATTAAAAAGAAAACAAAATTTAAAAATGCACACACCGCCTACAGACAGCTTAAATGGCGTTGGACAGGGTATATGTTAAGAGAAAGCAAAGAGAAATGGACTAAGTTAGGAACAGAATGGTATCCAAGAGATAGTAAAAGAAATAGAGGCAGACAAACCAAAAGATGGGAAGATGACTTCAAAAAAATAGCTGGTCCGGTTTGAACCCGTTTAGCAAGAGACAGGAATACGTGGAAATCTTTAGAGGAGGCCTTTGTCGACAGACAAGCTATTCCACACAAACATCCAGTTGCCGATCATTTAAATGCAAGTTAGAATAAATCAATTTAGTTTTTAGGAAGTAGGCATGTATTAATTGTATGGAAAGAAACAGCAATAAAGGCTATTATATTATATTGTATATAATGTGTACAAATCGCGAAAGTTTAAAAGTCTTTATTGCATATACTACTTTTTTTTGTAAATACATACATATAATAGATAGAAAACACCCAGACTAATAATGTACTTATATAAAATTGGAGTGTTGTGGACATTTATTTTTGAAGTTAAAACTTCTTATAGCGCGGTCATGTATAATTTGTCTTGACGAGTGCTTTGTCTCTAGATAGTATCCAGGGTCTGAGGATGAAGCTGGAAGGTGGCCACTATAACTCTTATAATGTAGCGACACAACCCCATCGAGTTTGGACTCGTTTGATTCGTCTTGATGAGTACTTTGTCTTTATATGGTATCCAGGATCTGATGATGGAGCTGGAAGGTGGCCATGTGAAACTGTAATTAAATGGCGCAACTCCATCGAGTTAGGGCTCGTTTGAAATGTCTTGACTAGTACTCCAGTCCTAGATGATATCCAGGCTCTAATGATGGAGCAGGAAGGTGGCCACAGTAACTCTGTAATGAAATGATGCAACCCCATCGAGTTTGGAATCGTTTAATTCGTCTTGACGAGTAATTTGTCTTTAGATGGTATCCAGGATCTGATAATGGAGCTAGAAGGTGGCCATAGGAACTCCGTTATAAAACCACATAAGACCATCGAGTTTAGGCTCGTGTCCGCGGTGACGAGTACTTTGTTTTTGATTTACAAGTTTTAATTTAAGATTAAAAAATTAATTACAAAAATAACAACTGTTTATTTATTAGTTTTAAGTTTTCACTTCTCTTGAGGACTGCCCTCATGACTGCTTTGTTTTTAAACATTTTGCGATAAACATAGAGTAAATGTATCATTATGCAGGACATAAGTATTTTTTTTATTCAAATCACTATTTATAGCAATAAATATCTATTTGATAATAAAATAGCCAATGTTATTTGTATACTTACTTACAAAATTACAAATCTTTCCTCTTTATAATATTAGTAATAAATATAGCCTATATTACTCAGGGATAATTGTAATGGTGAAAGAGTTTTTAAAATCGATCCAGTAGTTTCTTAGTGTATTCGTTACAAACATACAAAGATACAAATCTTTTGCTCTTTATAATATTAGTGTAGATTAAAACATTTACATGGGTTTTGTAGTGATCTAACAAACGAATTAAAATAACTGGTTAAATAAAAAAACCATCAAAATTTACAAATATATATTCTTTATTGTTTATAATTATAAATTATTTTTTAAGAAATACTTTCGTATGCTGCGGCACGTTCAGAATGCTTTATTAAATTTGATTGCGTAAAGGATTCTCATTCGAATAAATAGTTTTTTAAATTAAACTATCGGAAAACAAGGACACGGTACTGTAAAATTGATTTCTTTGTAAATTATTGCTGCTATTTTGAAGTTTATATGCTGCATTTTAAAACAGCTATGAAATATTTTATCCATTTTCTCGACATATTAGACAAAATCATCTGGTGGCGCCACTAGTAAGCTTCGGTTCATATATTTGCTGTATTCTCTGTATCTCGTGTAGTGACATTCTGAACTAAAGTTGTTGATGGCTTGATTTGGTTTGATCTCAGACTAAATACATCTTCTTAGTCTGAGGGTTTGATATTATGATTTCAGAATTAGACAATGATTTTTCAGATGATAACCACAGATACACACAATTAAGTGAGTTTTTTTTCGGTAAAATTCAGCAGATTATATTCTGAGCTCATAATTTGAACATTTCTAAGTCTTCATTGCTTGTACTAGGAGTTCTTATTTTCTCCTCAAGTGATGCTTCGTCATTCAGTTGACTTAACACACTTGTCTGAATAAGAAGTTTTCCCAAATCGTCTCCACAGTTGCCTGCTTTCGGAAGTATTATGATGTTGGAAAAAAATTGATTTTGAATAGCAGATATAAACTGTCTACTTATGGGTTCTGTGGCCAGTCTATTTTAGTACGTATTTGTCCAAAAAAAATCTCAAGGACATGCCGATTTAGCCTGCTTGTAAGTAAAAACGTACATCCTTCTGACTTTAAATCTTCAGAAAGCAGCAATATAGATTTAATTGTTATTTGAAAGCCGTATATGAACTTAACAGTTGAGGCAATATTGTTGAAATTTTTTGGATTGATTAATTTCAGACGATGAAAAAGAATAGCATTCAATCGAAGAAAGTTATCTGTGATTCTTTTCCACAAAACGCTCTTCTGTATTCGTAGGCGTTATCTTTAAGATTTGACGAGTTTAATGCATCGAATAAATTGTTAAAAATTTTTATAAGCTCAGCAGTATCTCTCCCAGATTCTTCAATCGGATTAAAGTCCACGTAAGTTGATATACCAGCGGAAACAGAATTACTTAAAACTTGAGTAGTATAGCAACTTTTTTCAAAATTTGTTGGATGAATGTGGCTGTTCGTCAATTCGTGTGCAAGTTTGAAGCGCTTTTGTTTATCATTCTCATAAAATTGAACGATGTGCTCGTATTTAGCTACACGATCTTTTTTTTGTTTTGGCGGGTAATAATGTACCTAACCGCGCACCCCATTGTTCGGGGCAACGAACGAGGTAGTATGGAGCCCTCACCCACTAAAGAAACCCGCCGTGTGCCGTCTCTCTGCCTTTATTGGCGGGCCACTGGAACTATGTTACATTCCTTCGGTGCAGCTACACGATTCTGGAAATGAAACTCGTAAGAAACCAAATTATTGCGGACCAGTTTTATGAGATAGGGTGCATCAAAAATATAGTGTATTTTTCTGTTATTGACAAAGAAGTAAGGCTGTTCTATGGTAACAGATCTCTTTATTGCTGATTTAAATAGATCAGATTTCATGTCGGAAACAAATATCATAAAGAAGGCCTATCTCAAATAGGGTTTCCAAAATTTTGGGAATCCATTAAGCTTTCTCATCATAGTTTTTAAATTCGGAGAGCAATGCAAATCCCACTGGTTACTTCCAGTTGATATGTACACCACGAATCATCATAACCAAAGCATTGTTTGCAGGTTCTGGTGACTGTATTCCATTAAACTCATGAAAGCCAATTATTTTATCTTGCTTTAAGTTTTAAAACAAATTATTTAATTATTAGCCTTTAAACTTATTGCATCAATGACTACCGAGCAGTTCTTTTCCAAATCATTCATGGCATCAACTTTAGTTTTAATAATTGATATTATTCTGTCATTTATTTCAGATGCTACTAATATTCCATGTTTATTTAATGTTCTTGGACTTGGGAGACATATAGACTTTGACACTTTGTAGTAACCGGTAAGCTTGGGGACTGTTGTAATATAAATTCAAGCAAAACAACTTATAATTTTGGGAGTATCTATGTCCAGTATAATTAAATTTTAAGTGTCTGTGCTTTTACCAACTTAGCTAGTTCTTTAGTGAGAAACCTATCACATAATTTATGGAAAATATCTCTTTGATATTTTACCGATTTATTGTCAATTTCGTATGATTTAATTTTTTTTCTACACACTGAAAGATTGGATTTTATTTTTCGTTTCCGTGGTGTGTCTAATAACAGAGATCTCATAGTTTTAGAACTGTCACTCGCTAAATTAGTGATATTTTCTTCTGTCTGTGTACACATCTCAACCAACATAGGAACTTCGGTTGACGTTTGTACATCTTTTTTTTGTAAATTTAGTAGATGAAGAGATGGCAATGCATTGTTTTTAACGTTTTTGCGATGCATTCCTGCTAATATATCCGTAGCGTTAAAATGTTCTTCACAAACAACATAGCTTCTCGGCGGTCTGTTCATTAAATCTTCTCGAGATATTAATCGAAGCCATTGGGAACGTCTGAAAAGATAACAAAATACTCTTAATGTGCTGTCGCTGCTTCGTAATTGTAAACCATACGAATCCATTTTTTTGTTTAGGCGGGAGACCACACGGTTCGCTAGAAGGTGATTATGCAAGCAATCCGTTCAATAACTAAATGATGGCAACTTTTTCTTATTCTGATAACAGATTTGTTGTTAGAGACAATACGGACCCCCAAAAATCGATTTTGAATGCAACCGATTCAATAACTAAGAAGTTCAAGTTGGTTCCTATACATACAATAAATAAATAAATAATTTAAAATAATTACGGACTTCTTAGATCGGTCACACGGGCCCATAATTAGAAATCCAATAAAAAAAAACATTCTTACCTTTCAAAATCAGCAGGAAGTTTAAAAAACGAAAGCTCCGGTTTTGAAGAAGCCGAGTTCAAACAGCCGTATACAACACAATATACACGTGGCATTTTAAAAAAAAATATGGACGGTTCAAGGCCCAACTCGAATAACGCGTAACAAAACCACTCATCCCGACGCGGCACCCGCAACTACTGTAATCTTTGCAACTACTGACGACAGCACTGCCAGGGGTGCTTAGATTAGAGGGGTGCGCCCGTCTGTGTGAGTGTACCGTTTTTAAGGCGCGATAAATACAGTAGCGAGTCAAATTGCATCATCTGCAAATGAAGTTGTTATTGTCGTTTGAACGGCAAAAGCGAGTTAAAAGATAAGATGTTGATTAAGTTGAGTTGAATAGAAAGTGATCCTATTTTTCGGCAAGTGTGAAGTTGCCCCCTCTCTCGCGTCTCCCGCACCCCGCCACCATAACTGGCCGGCATGTAGACGGGCGAGTTTAGCAGAATTCATAAGTTTGCACAGTGGTGACGGACACGTGTTATTTTTTAGTATTATAATATAACAATGAAGTGGTCTCATAACACTGCCTTTGGATTTGTAGAATAATACATTATACTCATGTTTATGGTACAATTAGACAAATCATTCATACGCTTGTTTAATTCTAATTCTCATTCTCTCATTCGTAAAGCAATATACCTATCTATATTATTCTGTGTGTTCCTCAGACAATTATGAATTTATTTATTTGGACAACCAGTAATTGTTACATTATTTTAAAGCTAAAACATAATTATAATACAACAATGTCAACAACATAAACATAAATGCACAACTTTTTAAGGTGGCACCACATGCATCAAAAGCTATATCGTGATAAGGTCTTTAAGGAAAAGACAAGGCGAAAATGAAGATAATAAAAACAATTAATTGACATAATAGATAATACAATAATAGTTCAATACGGAGAAAAAAGGAAAGATTAAGTCAAGTAATAATAATAACAATTAGCTCATCTATTTTTAACCACATAAGTAACTCTATGTATATAGATTATAGGTAGAAGGTTAGGTACTGCTGGTATCACGTTCATTTCATTTAGCAAATCCACTTTCGTTTTTTTATATACCTTTGGGTCTATTCATTTCCATTAATATTTAATTTTCAATGTGTTCTACAATAATTATAGACACTATTTATCTTATTATACGGACCTAAATTCGTATTAATTATGTACTTCAACGTCCATTTTCTAGATTAAAATAACTGTTTCGGAGGATCAGATCCCTTTATATTATCGATTGAGTTAAAACAAATAGTGTTTACAGACGCCTAAATATACGGTAATTTTTTACTCAATTTCCCTAAATGTACAAACACAGCTCTGTTACAGTATTGTAATAGTACAAATTCATGGTAAGCGATGGCTTATCTGAGCTTCTGGTGTTGGTAGATATTATATAATGCATGCCTTTTTTTTGTTAAAGCGGGAAAAAAATTACCTAACCACACACCCCGTCGTTCGGGGTAAAGAACAGGGTAGTATGGGGCCCTCACCCACTAAATAAACCCGCCGTGTGCCGTTTCTCCGCCTGTATTAGAGGGCCACTAGAAATGTATTATATTACATCAGTGATCGTAGAATGCATGCCTGAGAGATTTTCTCGACAGTTTATGAAGTTCCAACCTCCCAGGGCCTGTTGCAGGGGAGTACGACCTGATCCCTTTCACTCCGACAGCAGACCTGAGAATCTAATAGAGCATACTGATCCATTCCTTCTTCCAAGCCTTAGCTTAATGGGGTCAGCAGAGCAAACCAGCCACGCGTAGTCAACAAAGGACAATATTGCACAACGCATGATTGGACTAACGCGGAACCCTGCTGTTGTAAACAGCGAGTTGCGCAATAGGGATGTAGTGGTCTAATTATACGTACTAATGTATAATAGATATGGTTAGTGTCGTGTAAGTAGAGCGAGCATCGGATTATGCTGTAACTCATAAGGCGTTATAGAGAATCATTTTGATTTGAAGGTTCTTTACAAGGTTTATGTTATTGTGTGGTGACGGACTAAAAAATACAAGCAAGCTACAAGCTATAACATTAATTTTGAATAATCAAAATGCATCTTGCCAAGTACTCACGTATAAGGTTTACCTGTGTTGGCAGTCGTCGGTCATGCCCACAGAATTCAAAATATTATTCAGAGGGCTGCAATCTTGCCAGTAGACTATCACTGAATTAGATTAGGATTATCTTTGGGCACTGGTCCAAAATAAGAGGGATTTAGGCCGCAGTCCTCCATGCTGGACCAGTGCGGGCTGGCAGACATCACAAGCTGTCGAAAAAAGCTCTTGCTGGCAAGCTTGCTCACGATGTTTCCCTTCACCGTGCAGTGACAAAATATATTTCAACAAAAATCATGAAAAAGCAGAGACCTGTGAGATTATGAGCTCAGAGTGGGATACGTATTCGATACCACTGTCTTTGCAGCTGTTGGTTTAACCGCTAGGCTATGTTATAGTACTAACATAATTACGGATTAATTGATTTTATGTTGATTGATCTGAATGATTTATTGTTATTATATATTTCGTATGGTATTTTTTTTATATTACGCAGGGTTGCAAACAATCATACGGCCACTTGGTAGTAAGCGGTTACCGTAGATTAACACAAAATTACCGTAGCCTAAGCCATCTCCAAGGAAAGGGATAGCTGACCCCCCCCCCCCCCCCTTGATTATCCTCCATCCTCTCCATATTGTTCTCTTATCCCATTTGTTGTAGTTGACGACGGGTGGCTAATGCCTCTGATGTTTGCCAGCAGCTATAGGCTGCGGTAACTGCTTATTATCAGGTATGCTTGTATGCCGTCTGCGTAGTATAAAATAATGCGAAAATAAGCTATTAACATAATTTCCTACTATTTGAGCAAATCTCACAGACTATAAATATTACGATATGTCCCTCTATCTAAAAAGTACGGAACCTAACCAAAGCGCGTTGCAAGCAGCGAAGCGTTTTGTAGAAAACCGTTTCAGTTTATTGGCATAGTCATGTTCCAGACTAAACAGAGATGTCGCTACTAGTACTGATACTTTTAAAGTTGTTTAATATATTTTTTATTGTGAACGGTCTCTACCATAAGTGGTATTTATTAATTGCTCTCTGTGTAAATTTACAAAAGAGAGGTGATGAGATCTGACCCTTGACAACTAGCTTAAAACGGAATATATTTAATGTTGACCTGCAGCTAATTAAATTCTCTCTCAGGACAAGCACGTTACCAACTTTAGGAAAAGAGATAGGATGTACTTAAATAGAAAGCATGATAGATAGGAGATGCGATGAAGATGGAGAGAAATTATGATAAGGGAAGGGGACAGAGGTTTGGTTGATGTAGTCGTCTCATACGACATCTGCAGGAATTAATAGATTGGTGGTAGTTATTGTGTATTCTTGTTGGTTCTCAATACGAACAATGGTGTACACGCCTAAAAAGCTAAGGAAATATTAAACAATAGGTCAAAAGACATAAAATCAAACATAGGTATCTACATTCATTTTATCTCATATATTTTAAATGTACAGACATAATTATACTATACTGTTACAGCTTTAATAGTTTTTAAGTCTAATTAAGAGCTATCAAACAAAAAAAGTTACATCAAAATTTATTCAGTAGTTTTTGCGTAATGCGCGAACAAACAAACAGACAGACAAAAGTCTAAAAAAATTGTTTTGTGTTCAAATACGCCTATAGGGGAGACCGAGACTAAATGGTCATTAGTTAATTGAAGGAAGGTAAAGTTACAAGTCTCCGAAATCGGCGAACGTGTATGATGAAGAGAATTATGAACGTTGAGGAAGCGAGAGATTTATGCGAGGATAGACCCATTTGGCACTCTGTTCACTCTGCCTACCCTGCAAGAGAGAGGGTGCGCTGATAAGTAAGTCTGTAAGTAGGTAGGCAGCCAAGCCACTGATAACAGTGAGTAAGTAAAGTGCCACTAATTTCATTCGCTACAAGCCTTCGAGCGTTTCTACCTTGTACATAAAACGATTTTTTTAGGAAGGGGAGAGGGGTACGGGGCCCCATCACCTATCCTATCTTAGTTTAACCGACCCAGTTTTTGTGAGACTTAAACCAGTTGCAACGACATACGTTTTTTCACATAATCGAAGTAAACGTTTTATTAAACAGGTTGACACAGTCTCATGCGTTCGCGTGACCCTGCCACGTCGATGGCAGATCGATGTGCCTGCATCTTTTAATACTATTGATCATAAGCGACCCATTTAAACGAAGTTGACTCACGTGTTTGTTGAAAGCTAACGTTTGTTTCTTTGTGAGATCTACCAACAGTCCACCCGTGAATGCTATAAAGTATTCGAAACGTTGCCATAGTATAAAATCAAGTAAACGCGATAGATTCTGTACATCTAGTTTTATTTCATAATTAGCCTTTGCTTGAGGCTCCGCCGCTACCAAAGCTAGTTTTTAAGTTGTATCTCAGGTTCCCGATATAGTAGCGGGATAAAATGTATACCAGTTGTTAAGTCTAATCAAGATCTATCAAATAGAAAAAGTTGCATCAATATCCGTTCAGTAGTTTTTGCGTGATGCGCGAATAAACAAACAGATAAACCAACAAAGAGACAAACAGACAAAAAATCTAAAAAAAAGGTTTTGTGTTCAGACACGTCTATATAGCCTAATACAGACATTTTTTCTCAAATATCTTAAATGCACAGACACAGCTCTATTACAACTATAAATTAAAATTAAAATAGTATAGATGTGTAGCGTAAATTGCGAAAATGTGAAATCAAAAATTACAGCCACGTGCAGAATTTGAACCTGCATCTCCTGGAATACCATCTCAGATGCTTTGCCATTTCAACCATCGTGACAAAATGTCTTGTGTGACTCTTTGGCTGAAAGAATCTGTTATCGAAATACGCAGTTTCGAGCAATTGTCACGATGGCTGCATTGGCAAAGCATCTGGGAAAGTATTCCAGGAGGTGCACGTTCAAATCCTGCTCGTAACTATTATTTTAGATTTCACATTTTCGCACTTTGTGTTAACTTAAGCGATGTCCTTTTTTTATGAAAGTACTAAAATATTAATTTTCAAATATTTTATTTGTCTGTCCAGCTATTTATTCCGGCTAATCGCCGGGCTGGTTGGACCGATTTGGGTAACATAGGCCTCCCCAAAAGAACGCCACAACATGTGTTTCGCTCATATGGGGGATAGTGCCGTAATCGCCACGCTTGGCAGGCGATCGCAGTGGACGTTGTTAATACTCGAGGAAGTGCTGCTGCCCACTCCGGGCAGTCGGTTCTTACGACTCCCATGGGTGGAGAGGGGTGGGACAATTCTAAAGCCGGTCCCACACGGCAAATGGAGATACAGTAGACCGAAAACACTCTTCACGTCAACAATAATAGTAACTTAATTGTATTATTAGCGTGAACCTCAGAATTGAGTCTAAATAAGTACGGCAATCTGTGGTACATTAATTATCCCTATGCAAAAATAGCCATCCTACAGGAACAAACATCTCAGTATACAAACTTTAGTAAAATTTTAGCTACTGGTCATCAAACGGGGCGTTATAAAAAAATAAAAAAGATCTCACCGTATAGAAGCCATGAAGTCCAAATGCTTGTTCTCTTCTTCCAGCTGCGCGACTCGTTGCTCCGAAGCCTGCAGATGCTGTTGGGCCGCGGCGAGTTCATCCCGAAGCCATGCGTTCTCTTGGCACAACCTCCTGACTTGAGTCCGGAGTTTTTGTTTTTCCGCCTCCACTGATTGTAAATGAGAAGCTAAGGCCATCATCACCTGGAACAGAAAATGAAAGAATATAGTTTTTTGTGATGGATAAGCGTAATAACCTAATCGTAGCCTTACTGGCAGATAGCTAATATTATAAGGAGTAGCTTAAAATACTTTAATTTTGGAAAAATAATGAGGGTTCCGCACCAAAAAAAAAGAAAACAACTAAATTTTATTATCATTTCCAGTGATAGAGCTTTTTATAACCCAGCACAAATGGGCCGACTCGGTCGGGGAAGTACCACCCTCTCACATAAGATCAGATTCCTCTATTATTGAAGTGAAACTTCTAATGCGACTTCCAACAAGGTGCGTTAAACGTTTAACACAACCATGGAGGGGATATGAAAGCACTGTTGTTGCGTTAAACGTTCAACGCTCCTGGGGAGGGGGAATAGAAAGGGACAGAGAGAGAGTGAATGCGTGGCACTCGAACACATGCGCGTAGTATACCTGTATTTTTTGTTTTACTTTTCAGAAGTTTCACTTCTGCCGTGTGTGAATTTCACACATATGGGCTTTTTTTATCCTTCCATCCTCTTCTTGTTATTCCTCCTCCCCACTTCCTATCCCTTTCCTTAGAGTGAACGACACACTAGTGATGCCTCTGGTGTTGTTAACGTCCTCCCTCCTACCATCAGGTGGGCTTTATACACATTTGCCCCTCGCGTAGTTAGAAAATGCATAGATGTAGTTCTTTTCTTTTTTTTTATCGCATGTGGCGGTGGGCGAACCACGGCCCATCTGATGGTAAATGGTAACCGTCGCTCATGGACTCAACTATACCCAGAGTATTGTCAAGCCGCTGCTCACCATTTCATTTCACCGATTTGAAATGAAAGAATAAACGGCTATCTCCCGCTACAGCCAAAATGCAATGATGTGCTTCATGGCTGGTCACACGGGAGATGGTGGTACCAACTCGCTCGAGCCCGTGGGTATTCCCACTTGGTATCCAGCCCTACCACTAGTCATGCAATGGATGATAATTGCTTGCCTTGCTTAGTCGCCTCATACGACACCCGTGGGAAAGAATGGGGTGGTGACACTTGTATTCTTAGTCCGTCACCACACGGACAATTTCACTAAAACGGAAAGATGTTTAAAAACAACACACTTTTACGTAATTATTAGCAATTAATTATTGAAATTTATTTGATTATTATTAGGTACGCACATACAGTACGTAACTCACTTCTTATTTTAAGAGTATCTAGAGCATTTGAATTTTTTCTTATACACCTAATTAGGTGCATTCTTTAAGAGGCTTGCCTACTCAGTTGAACTAATTAAAGTTTATTTACTTTACATTTTCTTACTTATGTATATAAGTACATTGGTCACGATTATTAAAAATTCTCGTACTAAGTACACACCTCCGTCCAAGTATGACCATAAAGAGAGGCATATATGTACATTAATGAGGGAAATACATTATGCGTTAAGCGAAACTTATTTGACAAGGTGGCCGAAGTAGTTCCACGGATTAAATCTCTGCCTTTTTAAGGGGAAATATTTGAATATAGAGTAGTTATATTAAGTGTGGTCTCTGTAATCTGGTCATATTTAAGGTTACATTAAAAAAATCTGGAAAACGGTTGACCCTATAGGCCATCCCTGCAACTTCCAGCTTAAAAGTATAATTTTCGTGTCATTTTGAGCTCTCCGAGCTCAAAGAGATAACTGTTCAATGCTTTTGAGCTCGAAGAGCTCAAAAGTCTGATGGAGATTTAATAAGACACTATTCGTTGAATTTTCAAATCGTAATAACTTTTGAATGAATGAACTGATTTTCTCATAGTTTATGGCATTTAATGCAGCTTTTTGAGCTCTTTGAAGAATCTTAAAGCTGGAACTGATCAGACTGAAACAAGTCCTTCCGAATGACACCAACCCTGATGAAATCGGTCAAGCTGTTCAAAAGTTATGAGAGGTTTACATACGGCCACACACACACACACACACACACACACACACACACACACACACACACACACACACACACACACACACACAAACACATACAGACATCATTGGAAACATTCGGGGAAGCTTCCTAGGACCTCAAAACGTCAACATCCGTTGAAAACTCGATTTTCGAAAAACGGGGTAAAACCAATAACTTCCCAACTTTTGAAAATTTTCGAATTTCTTAGCGGGAAGTTAAAAAAAAATATTCATCTATAAAAATAAGAATAATAAAACAATGGAGATTGCCAAAAGCATTGATAAAATACCTAAATACAAAATATAAATTATAAGTGAATGTGCAAAAAGAGAACTTTCCTTCCAATCCGGAGAAGTGCTCCGGAGAAGTCTAGACCGCTAAGCCATCGCACTGACCGACGGCTGCAAGCTGAACATGTCAAGTGCTAAAATACAGATCAAAATGTACAAAATATAATATTACTGTGACTATTTAGATATTTTTATATATATTTTTAGCATTTGACATGCTTAGCAGTCACTAGGCAAGTGACTCAATAGTTGATCCAATGCTGTCTAGACTATTTAATGGCGAGTTTAAATTTATGAATTCTATTATTTTAGCTCTGTAGTTGTCCCAGTTTTTCTTATGATTGTATAGTCTTTGAGAATACTCAATCTGGACAGCTTTGCATTGTACATTGATGATTACTGGTGTATGGTCAGACGAGAGGTCAATACATTCTTCGATGCTTATTTGGCTCTGTGAGATATTTTTTATTATAAAGAAATCCAGCAGGTCTGGCGTCTTGTTTGTGTCTACAGGCCAATGTGTTGGTGCACCGTGTGAAGCGCAATGAAGGTTGAGATCATTCATAGCTGCGTATAGTTGTCGACCTCGTGAAGAGGTTAGTCTAGAGCCCCAAAACACATGCTTTGCGTTCCAATCACCACCACAAATATATTTATTACCCAGTGTTTTAAAGTATATCGTGAAATCATTTGTTGTAATAGTGTGCCTTGGTGGGCAATATATTGCAGATAGTGTTGTTTCGTTCTCATGGTTTAGGATTCTTATTGAGGTAGCTTGAATCTTCCCAGTTTGATACTCCTCAAGAGCATAGTGTTTAATGTTTTCTCTTATGAGGATTGCTGTTCCTCCATGAGAGTTACCCGATGGATTGTTTGTAGTATATACTTTGTAGTTCTGCAATGTAAAGTTAGTTTTTAGAGTGAAACGTGTTTCTGATATTAAGGCCAGATCGACTCTTTCAGTTTTCAGGAACAATTCAAGTTCTAGTCTGCGTTCTGTAAGTCCATTGGCGTTCCAAGTAATTATCCTTAAATTTAGGGGTGTTTCATAAGGCTTGTGACCAATTGAATCATACGATCCATCATGTTGTCTAACGTAATATTTATTATGTTTTGAAATTTGTCAAACATCACATCTAGTATTTCAGTAAAGTTGTTTGGATCCTTGATGTCAGTTTTTACTCCTGCTAGATTATTTAATTTTGTTGCTTGTGCGTATGTCATATTAAATTTTGTTCGCTTGTCTTTTTTGTTTTCATTGTTTTGTTGTGTGGTTGCGTTCGGATTGATATTAGGTTCTTGTTCGAATTTTCCTTCGGTGATTTTGTCCCTTTTAGTCATGTTTTTCATAATTAGGTCCTTGTATTGCTTATATTTTGTGCAGCCTTTGTAACTCGCCGGATGTTTTTCTTGGCAATTGGCGCAAGTTGCCTCTGTATCAGGTTTCTTTAAACAGTTTGTTGTGGGATGATCTTCGCCGCATTTAACGCATCTAAAGGGTCTATTGCATTGGTTTTTAGCATGTCCAAATCTCTGATAACTCTTGCACTGTAAAATATCTAGCTTATTGTATGGCGCTTCAATTGAAATTTTAGTGTGATTTAATTAATTGATTTGGAAGACTTCTTTATTATTATGTTTTGGCTCTAGGTCCACGTAAAATATCGGCCTTGGTTGCTTTGTACTTCTATGTTTTATATTTTTAATGTGTCTAACTTCATGTCCAAGTTCAAAAAGCTCTTTCTTTATTAGTTCAGTGTCTTCTGATGAGTGAAGACCACGTAAGACTACTCGATAGGCCCTTTCGCTTTTCAGTTCGTATGTGTAGTGGCTAATATCTTTCTCTATCAAATTAGCTCTTATGCTTTTATACGTATCTATATCTCCTGGCATTACTTTTACTATGTGTCAGGATCTTAAGGTTGTCATAGTATATTTATCAGTATCTACAATTGTTGAGAGGACTTCTTTCAGTTTGTTTATGTCTATGACTCCTGTTATAAATATGGGCTCTGGTTTCGGTGGTTTAGGCTCTTTGTATTGTTTTGGAGGTTCAACCACCATACCCATAACCATATGTTGTTTTGATTAATTTATTTTTATTCGAGGTTTCGGGACTTGCTTCAGCTTTCCTTTTTATAAGTACCTGATCATTTTGCCACGATTTGTTGATATTTTTATTATTTTCACTAGGTGCGGTTGCTTCTGTATTCGACTTTACATTAGTAGTGTTCTGAATTGAAATTTTAGCTGGAAGCGTTCCAAGTGAGTGACTCCTAGCATTTTGAAAAAAAACTACGTTTACGGAATCGCGTTTACTTGATTTTTATGCTATCCCGACGTTTCAAATACTTTACAGCATTCATGATCACGGGTGGACTTAGATGGTAGATGTCCAAAGCTGATATGTTGTTTCAACGGTTTGTTTGAAATTCGCGTAAATGTTAGAAAGACTCCTAGCATGTTTGAAAATACTCTGGAGTGTTTGTTGTATCATGTTTGGGATTTTATTTTCTTTTTCATTGCTCATATCCATTTTGTTCCCACGAGTAGGGTCGATATAAAAGGTCCCTTGAGGGGTGACGCCCATTCCCCCAAGAAGGGTTATTTCAACGACGTTTGCCAGGTCCGTCGAGGTTGGCGCTATTAACTGATCTCCCATCAGCCATGCATTCCTTTGGCACGTATCCGACCGTGGAATTGGGGTGATTGTTTTATAGAGGTTTTCTTCCTCTAAGTCCAAGGTAAGGCAATTAAGCCAAGACTCCCTATCGCTAATTAGCGGTTGCGGGTGTGGCTATTCATTTCCTTATATGCACAGGTGCCTAGCTTACTAGGCCAGTATTGTCGGGTTAGTTAACTGCCGCCCGAGGCTCGATATTGAGGTTCGTTTTGCACCACCCGGGGGACACATGTAGGATATTGGTTAGGTAATCTTCCTACGGACGCGAACCACGCCATCCCCTTTGTTGTTGTGTTGGTTCAGACATGTGGAAAGAAAGCCGGACGAGTGACTGGTTAAGAAGATATACAATGCGAAAGTGGAAGGATGTGGGTACAGGGGGAGACCGAGATTCACCTACCTAGACTAAATCGGTCATGTATTGACGGAAGGTGGAGTCAGGGGTCTCCGAAACCGGCGAGCGTGTATGAAGAGAATTATGAATGTTGAGGAAGCGAGAGATGTATGCGCGAATAGAGCCTCTTGGCACTCTGTTCTTTCTGCCTACCCTGTAAGGAAAATGGCGTGATGATAGAAGTGAAGTGGCGTTAGTTAGCTAACTCGAATTCAAAATTCAAATTCAAAAATATCTTTATTATATTTGTTATTATTATTTTATTAAAGGCATCACACCTGTACCCCGAAGGGGTAGGCAGAGATGTATTACACACCCACGGTTCGCCAGCTATGTTTAAGTCCCACGTAATAGGGGGTGAGCCCATTGCCGTCTACCGGGCACATTTCCAAACTTTGGGCTGCTACTGAGAATTTTTATTTTTACGACAAAGCTCAATAACATTGCCCGACCCGGGGATCGAACCCAAGACCTCATGATCAGTAGTCGCACGCACTATCGCTGCACCGCCGAGGCAGTTAAGGAGGCCTATTATAGAGCACTTCAAATTGACAAGAATTTACTAATAATTAACACAAGCACCTAAGGTAAGTGCATCCGCAAAAACAAAGTGGCGATTGCAATCGCCACAAGACTAGATTCCGTAGTAAAGAAACCGGCAAGAAACTCATGGGCCATTTTTTTAATTCGCCAATTTATTACAGTTTCATATAACGCTTATAACTGAAATGACATGTAAAATGCAACCCAGATGATATACAATTAAGTATATCACATAAATAAAATTTGAAAATTAATTAATGACGCGGAGCTGCTCAAGGCTATTGTGTTTTATCCTCAAGATAATTCAAAACTATATAATAAACTTTAAGACAAACTCTAATTATTACAGCTTTCTTAAACTTATTATATTAAAGTATGAAATTGCCGATTTGTACTGAAAAATTGAAACTCGTTTTTTTTTTTTCATTTAACATATTTATTTAATCAAAATATCTACCATTATTATCTATACATTGCTGCCATCTAATAGGAAGGTAATTTATGCCTTTGCGATAGAACTCTGGTGATCTAGATTCTACAAACTGTGTGAAAACATTTTGTACTGCCTCCTGAAAAAAATACTTTTTATCACGTAGAAAATTGTCCAAATCACGAAAAAAATGGTAGTCTGGCGAATACAGAGGGTAACGAATGGTTTCTAATTACAGTTCCTGTGGAGTTAAATCGGTTTCTCGTGCGTTATCATAGAGCAATAATGGTGAAGATCGATTCATGAGTCGGGGCTGTTTCACTGCAAGTTTTGCTATCATTGTTCGAAGTTCGGCACAGTATAGACATCTGCCGTTATTGCTTGACCAGACGGCAGACTGCTCCGCCGCAGCCAAAAGCTAGTTTTCTGGTAATATATTTATATTTTATTGTTATTGTGTTTCCATCCATCCATCCATCAGCCTTTCGAAGTCCACTGCTGGACATAGGCCTCCCCAAGAGAACGCCACAACAAGTGTTTCGCTCATATGGGGGATAGTGCCGTAATCGCCACGCTTGGCAGGCGGGTTGGCGATCGCAGTGGATGTTGTTAATACTCGAGGGGGTGCTGCTGCCCACTTCTCCAGTATTCCCTCAGTCGGCTCTTACGACTCCCATGGGTAGAAAGGGGTGGGACAATTCTAAAGCCGGCCCCACACGGGTTATTGTGTTTAGACACGTCTATATGGCCTAATTTAGTCATGTTTTCTCAAATATCTTAAAATCTTAAATCTACTTACTACTGTTACAGCTTTATAATAAGTATAGAAAAACAGTTTTTAAATTCCGACGACAGCGTTAGATGCCTAAAAACATGTAGTCATGTCACAAATCTAGGCAAGTCAGAAAACGTAATCAATCTAAATACGATATCACTTAATTTAGCAATAAATATTGCAACATTAAAGGTATGTGTTGTTGCATGTAATACTAATGCGAATTTCCTTAAAAGTTTCACACGTAATCCATAAACTTAAGACATTTTGATAAAAGATTGAAATAACTACATTTGATGGAATGCTGTAATTACCAGTCGATTGAAATAAATCTTGTAATTACTTTCTGATATTTACGCGAATGTTACACATTTGAAATAAAAAGATTCCCTTTACGTAGTTTTATTTCAAAAAATCTTATAATTATTTAAACTACATATTACAAGTACAAGAAAAGTATTATGTCAGATGAAGTCTGGTACTAGTGACGGAGAAGGTACTGTGACAAAGATTGAACTTACTTACTTATCATCACGCCAGCTCCCTTGCGGCAGAGAGAACAGAGTGCCAAAAGGCTCTATTCTTGCATACATCTCTCGCTTCCTTAACATTCATAATTCTTTTTATACACGCTCGCAGGTTTCGTAGACTCCTGACTCCACCTTCCTAGAAGGAAGTCCTCCTTCATACATGGTCGATTTGGTCTAGGTATTTCTTTTTTTTAGGCTGGAATAAATGTACCTTTTTTTGTTAAGGCGGGAAAAGATGTACCTAACCGCATAACCTGTCATTTGGGGCAACGAACAGGGTAGTGTGGGGCACTCACTCACTAAATAAATCCACCATGTGCCGTCGCTCCGCCTACGCTGGCAGACCACTGGAACTGAAAGATACTACTTGATTGGAGAATAAATATGTACCTAACCGCACACCCCATCGTTTGGGGCAATGACGAGGGTAGTGTGGGGATTGCACCCGGTTTCTGTTAAACATAGTGTTATATGCTCTTTGGTTTCTGTGTTCTAAGAGACACACGATTACATATATAACTATTAGGGTGATAATGCACAAACTGTTTCGTGACAAGTTGCAATCGGTTGTATCTGCTTGCCACTCTGTCAAAGAGGCGTAATCTCATGTATGTAAGGAACACGCGATATTTCGAGTTTCGAACTATCATAACACACTTTCAAATTCTTGCCATATAGATGTATTCGTTTATTTAGTTCATTCCGGATAGCACTTACCTAAGGTATTTAAAAACCTCCGCAAATGTTATGTCTTTAGTAATAATCACATATCTGTACCATAAGAATGTCGGTTATGATATAAACTAATAGTAAAAACTTGATAAGGCTAGCTCTACTTCGGTGAAATGGATACCTATGTCACAAAAAATATAACGGAAACTATGCTTTTATGCTGTAACATTGTCTCTTAAGCAATGCAATGTCTAGTTGTTAAAACCAGGACCTTATATTTCTTATAGACAACATAAATACACAATTTTAGACTCAGAGCAACGATTTGTTGATCACACTAAGTATTGTCCTGTATGGAAATCGAACCCACAAGTCTCGGCCCGGCCCAGGTGGCCGGTATGTAACGACTTCTCCATTTTCGCATTTCCACGAACCCCGTTTTATCATTTACTATTAATAGGCAACAATCGTTTTTTTTTCAATCGATTAATCTTCCAATATTGGGCACGGGTCTCGTCTCACAGTTACAGGGATTCAAGCCTTAGTTCACCACGCTGGCCGAGTGCGGGTTGGCATCACAAACCGTTGAGAAAATCTCTAAGGCATGCAGGTTCCCTCATGATATTTTCCTTCACCGAGCAATGATGTAAACAAATACCTACTCGAAAAATTTTAAAAATATTCTCGGAAAATCTTGAAAAGTTAAAACTGTGTGCCGTGACCTTGGACTGGGGATCGAACTCAATACCCTTGTCCCACTATACTATCGGCACGCTACCGTTTTGACGTTTGTCCACTCATGAAGTTTCGTATTAATTAATAATTACATTTGAAGGAGCAAATTGCTGTTCTTTATTGTCAATAGTGACGTGCAGTTAGTCATAAAATTTACCGAATGTATAATTTTAGAACACAAAATTTATTTATTACATTGATTTCTAAACTATATATATTAGGGTCACGCGAACATTTATTTTTTATTTGTATAAGATTATAATTATTGGTGTACTTATTTACCACACAACTCGGCATTTGTTCTTCAAAATTCAATTTTTTTTAAAATGAAATCTAATATGATCGTCACTAGGATCGCTGGCCAGAACAACTACTACCTCCGGCAAACTTGTGTCAATGCGCAATGCAAAACAAAGCAGTTTCGACTTGACGTTGCTTCGAAAAGTACGAACTGCGATTGTGATATAGTTTTTACCTGGCTTTGGATTTCGGATATTGATACTGCATTACTGTTGACCCTTGCTCGTTAATTTGGACTCTGTTTACGCCTTTTGTTTTTCGTCGATATGGCTGAACGCACGCAGAGAACTTTTCTAAACAGTCAGGCACATGAGTTCGTTATACGTTATTAGTACGTCTTTTAAAAGAAAACAAACCAACCAATAAGAACTTATAGATTTGATTACATATATTTTTTTCGAGAACAAATTGACATTTCACATCGCTATTGTAATATGTCAAAACGGCCATCATAGCGTGCCGCAACTATAGGCTATCACAGCATGTAGCCTCTTTACCCTATAGTAAAAAAAACATTCCAACAATCGAAGTTATATTTCTTAATTAATTGCAATGCAACGCATTTATCTACATTACGAGTATATAATAATATTATAAAGAGGAAAGATTTTATTGTTTGTTTGCATTGAATAGACTCCGAAACAACTGGACCGATTGGAAAAAATCTTTCACAATAAAATTAGAATCCTACGGTATCCCTGATGGACATAGGTGATAGAATATTTTCAAAAAAGTTAGGGATCCGTGTTACGTGTGAAAAAAAATACCAAAAAAAATACCTTATATTGCGTACGCTGCGTAAATTATTAACTATAGAGCAAAGTGATGTAGGTACTACAGTTTTAAAGGGACATCAATATCTACAATATCTACGTCTACTATAACAGTTATGTCGCAATAACTATTTTTTCATGTTAAAATATGCAATAGTAACGCCGGTATAAACTAATAATCATCCATCAGCCTTTTTAAAGTCCACTGCCGGACATAGGCCTCCCCAAGAATGGGGAATAGTGCCGTAATCGCCACGCTTGGCAGGCGCGTTGGCGATCGCAGTGGATGTTGTTAATACTCGAAGTAGTGCTGCTGCCCACTCCCTCGGTATTCCCTCAGTCGGCCCCACACGGCACACTACTAATATTATAAAGAGGAAAGATTTGTATTTGTGTATGTATACAAATGACATAATATATTATGCTATATTTATTTGGCTAAATTAATACGATATATGTCTTGCATAAAAATACATTTACACTACGTTTTTCCCAAAATGTTTAAAAGTTAATGTCTACCCGTACGAAGCCGGGACGGGCAGTTAGTGTTAAATATTCTCCAACATATATTATTCTGTGAAACTATTTAGTACATCCGCATTCTGCTATGTCACTGCATTTGGCATGGAGACCAGGTAATGATCCTTGAGGGCACAGCGGATATGCGGCCTGGATTCAAGTTAAGACATATTATAGAGTTGATGGTATTACTTTAAATTACTCTGACTTAGTTCGTCTAATTACTAATTTAAGTATTTTTAATGTATAAGTAATTTCAAATCAAATACACCACAGCTAGGTATTTAATTTATAATATAACTAGTCTTTGCCTGCAGCTTCGCTGCAGCCAAAAGCTAGTTTTTAGGTTATATTTCAGGTTGCCGATAATGATACTAGGATATAATTTACACCAATTTTGCGTGATGCGCGAACTAACAAGCAGATAAAAAGACAAAAATCTCAAGGAAAATGCTATGTGCTCAGACACAGACATATGGCCTAGTAAAACCGGGTAATTCGCCTCAATTGACAAAACGCCCCACTACTCTCACACATATACAAACTTAGTTAGGCGATGCTGCTGACGCGCATTGCATACACCATAGTTATTCGAAATCATGGCAGACGTTTGCGCGCGATCTCTGTGTCAGTGACAAAATTATTGGTTAATTTCGATTTCTGCAGCTTTGACATTATGCGGTAAAATTCAATCAAATTTGTATACCTAAAGTAATATGTTGTTTATATTAATTTCGTCTACAGGCTATGTAAAAATATAAAAACACATTTCTTTTTCGTAATAGTCAAGCGTTATAAACTTGAAACTATAGTTAAAGACATAGTGGGGCATATTAAACTTGGATTTCTGCAAAACGCCCCACACGTTCTAATTTAAAATGTCCCACTTAAGGATATAACTGAACTAAAATGTGGATTGTAATATTTTTCCTCCAGATGATGCCTCATAAGTGTGAAAGAAAGACTTTACGCGCAGCATGGACAGCTGCAAACTTAGAAGAAGATTCCGTAAAAAGTAAAAAAATGGGAGTTAACGAATTGTCAAGTACTTTCAGTATACCAGAAAGATCCCTTTTAATGGGAGGATCAAATTGACCATAATCCTGTTTTCTGGAAACACTATAAGAAAAAGCAAGTTGCCCACATAAAAAATTAGAGAAAAGTATGATTTGCTCCTGATCGAAAGGATGTAAAAGCAATTGCGTATTGATTAGCAAAAAAACTGAATTAGCTGGTGATACATATTTAATGGATTTTTGGTTGATCCCTGAATCGACTCAAAGTAAATCAGAAGGTCTGCCACACGCTTGAGCTTAGAGTGTTAACCGAAAGTTAAAATTACCATTTCATTGCAATTGTTATCATAATACATTAAAATAATGGTTGATTTGTTAAATGTGGTAATAGACAGACAGGTAACATCGTTAAATTTTCCTCATAGTTAAAATTTATATAATTAGAAGTTAGTTATAAGTTTTAGTTAAAAGATCGATTGTTATTTTTTATTATTATTTATGTTTGAATTATAGTCCATAATGTTGATTTAAACGGTTGGGCATTTTGTAAATTGTATCCGTCATTTTACCCAACAGTAGTCGGGTAAAAAGCCCCACTCCAGCATCTAGAAAAAACTATAAAATGTCTTGTTCTTGTTATTTTACAAAACTTTGTTTATGCCAGTTTATTCCTAAAATATCAAATATTATTTCTAAATAAACACAATTTTTTAGTCTTGAAGAAAAAAACAGTTTTAATCCTGATTAAAAAAAATGGGGCGATTACCCAGTTTTATCCTATACAGTAATTTTTTTCTCAAATATCTTAAATGAAAAATACAGACACAGCACTGTTACAGCTTTATAATAGGAGTAGGTATTTTATTCTAGTAGTTCCTATTATTTATAATGCTTTAGCACAAAATAAAGATTTAACTTCCATCCGATTTCAAGCTATCTCCAGAACCCAGATCATGATCGTATCTAGAAGTAAATTGCCTTTTTTTTTTTGAAGAAGAAGTAGTAACGTAATTGTATGCTACAATATATTTTTAATTTTTCAGTTAAGGTTAGGTAAGATATGGGATAGAAATTAACATAAGGATTCGATTGTATTGAGTCTTCTACCGTCTTTGATTCATAACCCGCCTATTATGACTTGAAGTACGACCGGCTTTAGTCCACCTCGATGTTAATTGTGTGTAATTATAAGTTTCAAAAAATTAGAAGCCCATGTGAAGATTGAATGAAGTTGAAACCTTTGTATTGGCAACCCTTAGGCTCTCTAGGTTACAAAAAATGGGAATATATGGCAAAAAATGTTTTAATTGAATACTGTACTAACGAAATAAAAAATGGGATATTTGATCAATAAGCTCATTTATAATTCATTAATAGTCATACATGTCAATGCACGCCTCGATCTGAAAATACCGTTTAAGTATATAAGGAGCGTACGCGCAGATAATTGCACACAGTTAATCTATTAGCTCCGGTCAACATGCGTGCTCTTGTGAGTATAACTACTTACCTATAATAACAAATGCTTCTTAAAATTAGAGTAATTAGACTACGAAACCACCATGATCGTGTTATACCTCCTTTTAAATATCTAATAAAGAGCTATCAAATAAAAAATGTTGTATCAAAATCCGTTTAGTAGTATTTGCGTAATGCGCAAACAAACAAACCGACAAACACAAAATTTAAAAAATAAATGTTTTGTGTTCAGACACGCCTATATACCCTATCTAGCCTTTGCCCGCAGCTTCGCCACAACTAGTTTAAAGGTAGTTTTTAGGTTATATCTCAGGTTCCCGATATAGTAGCGGGATAAAATGTATACCAGTTCTTAAGTCTAATCAAGAGCTATCAAATATAAAAAGTTATATCAAGATCCGTCCGGTCGTTTTTGCGTGATGCGCGAACAAACAAACAGACAAAAAATCTAAAAAAATCGTTTTGTGTTTCGACACGCCTATAATATAGTCTAATTCAGCCATTTTTTCTCAAATATGTTAAATGTAAATGTATAGATACAGTATTTTTTCTCAAATAAAGATATTGAATGTAGAGACAGCTCTGTTACAGCTTTACAAATGTTAGGTTCAAAATTACAAAAAACTAAAGGTTACAGAACAACCCTAGATATCAGAATAATACCGATTAAAAAACATGGTGGTAACATTGTATCTTAATGTAGACTAACTATATTTAGTCAATTCAGTGTGGTTTATAAAAAGACCTACGTTAGTAAAATATGCATGCTCTATTGGGTATATTCTTTTAACTAGTATACATTTTTTTTAAATAACCAATGAGGAAAGTAGATTAAATAAATTTAATTAAAATTTAATTATATAATATTATCCGGGCGCAATTTAACTTGGCAACCTATTTGCAATATGTCAATGTGAATATTATCTATCATTTATTTCTTATCACTAATAAGTAACAGATGAGGGTATATATATATTTCTTATACCGGATCTTAGACCAAAAGTATTCTAATATTTACGCGCATTCGCGTGTAACAATTTTACACATCTATAAAAATAAATAAATTTGAAGTGTCTGTTTCGCACCCTTAGTAATACAAGGGCATTATACGAAAAAGTAGTTTTTTGGGAAATCGCGTTTAAAGATTCTGGATTCCTAGATTCCAGCTCATTTTTCGAATAAAATGCTTATTATTTAAGTTATAAATGTGAAATTCTCTCTCTTGTGAGACTCTAGATTTGCTCTTTGATAACACACACATACACTATAAATTGCCACGAAGAAGAATTTGAATTAAAATAAATTTCATAAATTACAAGTAGTTAAAAAAAACCTTTTAAATTAAAAAATGTATGTACAGTACAAAAACACAGAACACAAATTTGGAGCTATTTAAGTTTGATCCGGTATATTATTAATGTGGCTATAATTATTTAGTTTTTAATCATAGTTAGTACTCTATATCACAAAATAAAACCGCAAGTCCGAACTTCAATATCAAAAGTAACATACAATATTGCACTCATAGATGGTCTTTTTGTCGTTCTTTTTTTCTTCTCTGCTTAATTCCTTCTCTTCTAAATATGTGTCATATTTATCCCTTAGTTCCTACTTTTGTTGTTCAGAAGAATTGTGGAACTATAGACAAAGATCGCATTGATCTTCTTTGGGTTGATGAAAGCCAAGGTTAAAATGTTGTGTTAAATATTATGTCATAAAATGTGTACACATACGTATGTGTTTGCACGTTATAGGTGGTGCGCTCGGTGAACGTTGACGCACGCTCTTGATTGTAAGTGGAATCGTCATCACTTAGATCTACGTCACTCTCATCTGAATGAATTGGAGCAAATATGTCATTACGAACCGCTATTCGGAGTCTAACTGGTGGTAACTTATCGCTAATCGGCGTGATGGATTTGCGGATGGCGAACAAACATTGGATTTAGAAGTACCCGTCTGTGGGTCGGCGTTTTCAGAAGATATTGTACTAGATGAAGTATGTAGTGCTTGAGTTACTGCTAGAACACGAACTGCTGGAGCTGGACGGAGAGCGTGAGCTAAACAAACGACGGCGCGTCATGGATTTCTGAAGAGAGGTCATGATAGTTCTTACATTGTCACTTCTTACAGGTGCAGCACTTTCTTGTGGTGGTATTTTGGTATAACAATTATCGGGATCAGTTGTTTGTTGCCGAGTAACACCATTTGTAATTTTTTTGGATTAGATACTAATTAGTAGACTATATTAATGGTAAATAATGAATAGTTAATACAGTTTCCAAAAATAGATCTTCCTCACTATTGCATTCTTATCTATGGTGGCTTGGTGGATTCAATAGTTTCATTAATCTTCGTGAGCGGAATTCAATTTTTCTGCAAAATTACACAATTTAATAATACACTAAGTACATTAGTTAAAACACTATCCAAAATAGAGTAGGTATCTAGTTAGCAAATCACGTGAAAAGTCACTAAACTGTATCGTTATAACATCAAAACTTACAATGCTTATACAACAAACAAGAAATACCACCTATGTAGTAAACACTGATTTAAATTTCTGTAATTTACTAAAACATAATTTATTATTTTTCCTATCATTCACGAGTCCCAAAAAGTTGATGTTTTCATGTAAGTAAAGGCCTATTACAAAGAGCATCATCGCAATTTACGTACTATAATGAAATACAAAACCAACAAATATTTACTAATAATGAAATACAAAAACAACAAATATTTACTACAATTTGTGTAATATAACGGCCTAACTACAAATTATTCCATATAATACAAAATGTTCAGAATAAATCTCACCTGTTTTTTTGTCATAGAAGAGCACAAATACGAATTGCACAATGATTGAACAATCCACCTTCGAAGAGTATGGGCACATTAATGATTGCGACCTTGTTGCAGTAAAAACGCGTGGGTAGAATATGATAGAGACACAAATACAGTTACCAGGTCATTATTGTCCTTTTTCTCTCTCTCTCAGCGCTAATCGGTAGATAATTCCATTTTGTGCCCTTAGCACTTAAAATCTCACTTTACACAAATTTTGACTTGAGCCCTTATATTATTAAGGGCCGTACCCTTACGTACGCCGTTTGTAATGTCTAACTAACAGGTTCTGCATTTATTAAATGCATATGAAAGTATATACGTTACTTATAAAGTTGTTGTATTTAGGTATTTCTGTTTGTTCCGGCTAATCTCCAGACCGATTTGGAAGGGACTTTCACTGGCACGAGATAGCTGATATCATATGGAGCCACTTAGGCTACATTTATTTTATAAAATAAATTAGGATTACGCACAAAAAAAATATAAGAAATATCTTCCACGGGGACGCCTTCGCATGTTTCAGTTAGTTATAAAATAATATATGACAGTACGAATCCGTAAACGTATAGTTTTATTTCACAACGTTAAGTACAAAAAAAAATGTATATTCAAAAACAATATCAAAAATAAATTATTTATGAATGTGGAAAAAGAGAAGTTTCATGCGAGTGGGATTCGAACCTACGCCCCTTCCAATCCGGGGAAGTGGTCTCGACCGCTAAGCCCTCGCACTGACCAACGGCAATTCCCAATCTCCACATCAAATTTGTCTTTACGACCCACGCCTCCTATCGGGTGCATTTACTTGCAATAATCAAATATAGTAAGTTTCATTTTGCAAACTGCCTCTGTGGTGCAGCGGTAGTGTGAGCAACTGCTGATCATGAGGTCTCGAGTTCGATCCCCGGGTCGGGCAGTGTTAATGAGTTTTTTCGTAAAAAGAAAAATTCTCAGTAGAACCCCGGGGTTTGGAAATGTGCCCGGTAGACGGTAATACGCTCGCCTCCTATTACGTGGGACTTAAACACAGCTGGCAAACCGTGGGTGTACGTGTAATACACCTCTGCCTTCCTCTTCGGGAAATACAAACGTCATGCTTTGTTATTTTTTATGTAATTTTGCATTAAAATTCATACTAGATGGCGCGATCTTCCACATTCTTGTTTTATCTGAGCATGTCAAAAATATTAATTTTCAGATTGTTCTGTTGCTTCTCTCTCTGGCTGCCGCTAAGCCGAAACCTAGTGGAATCTACGATGGCTGGGACGCCTCTGCAGCAGTAAGTACCTACCTATTATAGATACATGCATCCATAAGAAAATTTAGGTGGTATTATTACTTGAAGTACCACACTCTCACAGAATAGCGGCAAATAGTTATTGTACGGCATATTCCTTCTGTTGCGTTTCAATCGGTAAGTGAGAGCGCCAGCTGACCAACCTTTTTTTTATACTACGTGGGTGGCAAACAAGCGGCCCACCTGATGGTAAGTGGTTAAGATAGGGTAGGTGGATAGGAAGGATATTTTGATATATATTTTAGCACTTGACATGCTCAGCTACTCTTAACGTACAAATTATAATTTGTGAATAAGGAAAAAGAGTATTTTAGTACAGGCGGGAACCGAACCTGCGCCCCTTCCTATCCGGGGAAGTGCTCTAATCCACTGAGCTACAGTACTATCTTTTAGACATACCCTAATCTCCTTATTACATTTGTCTTAACGACCAACGCCCTCTATCGGAACGCATTTACATGCATTAATCCAATATAGTAAGTTTAATTTTGCAATTAAAATCTTCCCTTTTTCTTTTCCCCGGATAGGAAGGGACGCAGGTTGTGAATTTTGAGGAAGCGAGAGATGTATGCAAGAATAGAGCCTTTTGTCACTCTGCTCCAGGGTTGGCATGATTAAAACAAGTTCTTTTAAAACTCATGTTTAAATGAGTGTTTAAAACAGTTTGAATTAACACCGTGTTTTTTATCACGTGTTTAAAATCCAAGATTAAAACTAGTTTTAAACAATATATAAAAAATTAAGAAAAAAACAAACTTTAAAACTACTTTTCATTACAAATGAATGGAAATAAATGAAAATACTTTAGAAAATCCAAAAGTGCACGCCTCATAATCTTCATTTTTCACAATAATATTGATTATTTGATAAGTAACTAATAATGTATTGGTCTTAATAAGAAGTTTTTAATAAATCACAGAGATAGCGCTAATTTCAAAAAGTACCTTCTTATATCTTATACGCCACCTAGCGCTAATTTTAAGAAGTACTTCTACATTGGTTTATAGAAACAGTTCTCACGAAATAAGGATAGCACTGATTTTAGTGTTGCGTCGAGCGTAATTATCACAATTTTTTTGTTTATTTAATAACAATTAAACCATATCGAATCAGACCGTGAAAAGTGATAGGGCTCTATTCGTAATCATAATAATTCTTAATCGAAAAAAAAGACTCGATTAGTAAATTATTTTGGTCGTTATCGTGTGAACATACATTACCTACAACAAACGGACGTCCAAGACATAACTTTTTTAAACAATTTTTTAACTAGTTTAAATAACAAAAATGCCACAAAAAATATCATGAGGGTTAAAGATAGTGTTTTTTCTTGATAAGTGTGTATATATATTATTTTATAAGTGCAATATATGATAAATAGAGACATTTTTTAAGTTTGAAAAATCAGTTGTTCGATGTAAAACGAGAGCAGTACCCACTTCAACGAAAACACCCAGACGCAGTACAAATATCTGCGTTCATCACACAAATAATTGTCCTGAGTGGGAATCGATCCCACGACTTCGTGCACAGAAATCGGTTACACTACCGACTACACCACGAGGCCTGTCATTAATAAATGTTTATCCATTAATAGATTTTTTTAAATATTTCATTTGCTATGGTGAATTTGAAAATATCTAGTCTAGAAATGAATAAAAATATTTGAAATTAATGGAATAATCTAAAAAGAAAAAAAACATAAAACAAAAAAAAACCATCCATCCATCAGCCTTTCAACGTCCACTGCTAGACATAGGCCTCCCCAGTAAATGGAGGATAATGCCGTAATCGCCACGCTTGGCAGGCGGGTTGGCGATCGCAGTGGATGTTGTTAATACTCAAGGGAGTGCTGCTGCCCACTCCCCCGTTATTCCCTCAGTCGGCTCTTACGACTCCCGTGGGTAGAGAGGGGTGGGACAATTCTAAAGCCGGCCCCACACGGCATAACAAAAAAAAACGTGTGTTTAAAACAATTAGAAACTGTTTGCTTTTAAAAATTTAAAAAAACTGTTTGTTTTTTCAACCCTGCTCTGTTCTCTCTTCCTACCCCGCAAGGGAGATGGTGTGATGATAGGTAAGTAAATAAGTTAGTTCTTTTGTGATATCTTGTTCTCACTCTGTCACAAAGGCTCGAGCGCGGTAGGGGACCGTTTGGATTCGTACCCGTGGCGTGACATAGAACAGAGATCGAATTTCTAAAACCTATTTTTGAAACTTTATAAAGGATTTTAGATCTATTTCTTTTAGCAATTGACATGCTCCGCTACTTTTTAAAGTACAAATTATTTGTGAATAAAGAAAAAGAGATTTTTAGTAGGGGCGGGAATCGAACCACGCATCTTTTCCAATCCGGGGAAGTGCTCTAAGCCACTGAGCTACCCTACTGACCTTTCGATCATCCCATATTCTTAATCACATTTGTCTTACGACTAACGCCATCTACCGGCAAGCATTACATGCATCCAATATAGTAAGTTTAATTTTGAATCATATTTTTAAAGGAACATTATCAGTAAACAGAGAGAGGTCCAAATAGATCAGCAACAATTTACTGTATGTCCTTACAAAAACGTAAATAGCTTAGCCTGTCCTGACACTTGGTATTCATTGTTCCCACCTAATCTAACCATAGCGCGCTCTAATCACTATCATAACGCCATCTATTGAGGGGTAACGAAGGTATTTTATTTTATTAGGACTACATAATCCTAGAATTGTCACAATTTTATTTCAATTTTGAAATAAACCGTCTCCTTTAAAAATTCTCGTGTATTTTTTTTTGGGACTCATTCAATATCCGCTTAATCGAAAATGTTATATATCTCGATTTTCTTTTTTCTATTTCGTAGTAAATTGTAGTGGGGTTAGTCTACAGTCTACACGAAATTGTTGAAAAATGCTATGCGATTTTTGTTATCACTTACACACGAAAATTGCAAGTTAAAGAACTGCCTGTTAAAACAACACAGATACTTATAATGCTGCTGTAATTGCGTTGAAGCTTAATAATTTATTTATTTGGAACAACAACAGCTTAAAACTAGTTTGAGTACAAATCAAGTTGAGAAGTTTGGAAAGCCAATTATAGTTATTCACTTAATATACAAAGACTGAAAATATGACTTTAAAAGCGATTTACCTAAAAAGTGATTATTAGATTGACAAACAATACAAATTATAGTGATAAGAATACTATTTCATCCATCCATCCAGCAGCCTTTCGTCGTCCACTGCTGGACATAGGCCTCCCCAAGAGAACGCCACAACGAGCGGTCTTGTGCGCTCATATGGGGGGATAGTGCCATAATCGCCACGCTTGGCAGGCGGGTTGGCGATCGCAGTGGATGTTGTTAATACTCGAAAGAGTGCTGCTGCCTACTCCCCCGGCATTCCCTCAGTCGGCTCTTATGACTCCCATGGGTGGACAGGGGTGGGACAATTCTAAAGCCGGCCCCACACGGCTAATGTTACGTGAATACTATTTACCCACCCTTTAATATACAATTTCGTAATGTAAGTATATACGTAATATAATTTCGTAATATACGATTTCGTAATATAATAATAAGGAATAAAAAACCAGCACCAGAGTTCACAATTATTACTTTCACAGGTATCATCAGTGGGTCTGTATCACCAACCAGCTGTCGTAGCTCAACCAGTAGCCGTGGCCCAGCCTGTGGTGCACGCTGCCCCCCTAGTACAAGCCGCTCCTGTTGTGCACGCTGCCCCTGTAGCCATCGCAAAGCCAGCTACTAGCTACGCATCATTCCAACAGGTCAGTGGGCCTAGCCAAGTTGCATTCTATGATCGCTAACGCTAATAGAAAACTATTTAAATGTATGGGAATTTGACGTCATAGATAAAGAATCTATATTTATCTAAGTCTTTACTATCTATAACGCTAAGTCACGTGACTTAACGTTAGAGATGACAAATTTCCATACATTTTAATAGTTTTCTATTAGCGTTAGCGATCATAGAATGCAACTTGGCTAGACCCACAGTTTCCTTTCCTTTTTCTTTTTCGATTATGATTTAAGGCCATATTTGAAAATTTTGTGAGGAATGAAATTAATACATTTATGTATTTCTGCGCAATCTTGCACCTTTTACTTTTAAATGATGTCAAATACTTGTATACAGCCGGCATGTACAGGATATGTCACTACTCCGTTTCTTACAGAGGACAACATGATAATGTCATTACCCCATTGCTTACAGAGATTATCAGAATAATGTCACCACCCCATTCCTTAGAGAGGTTAAAAGATTCGAAATGAAAATTGTGAATAGAATAAAAATACATACATGCTTTCCGTATGTGTATGTATTAAAAGATATGTGTTTTAAACACAAAGTGAAAAATATGAAATCGAAAAGAACAGTCACGAGCAGGATTTGAACCTGCATCTCCTGGATACCGTCCAGATGCTTTGCCAATTCAGCCATCGTGACAATTGCTCCCGACTACTAATTTCGATAACACATTCATACTTAACGTCTTTGGGTGACGCCTGCGCCATCTGTCGGCAGTATTTTCATACATTGTACCGACCAGGTAAACTTAATTTTACAATTAAGATTTTTACCTAATAATGACGCAAACCCTATAAATATTTAGATATTTTTATATATATTTTTAGCATTTGACATGCTTAGCACTATACATTAAACACAAAGTGAAAAATGTAAAATCGAAAATAACAGTCGCGAGCAGGATTTGAACCTGCATCTCCTGGATACCGTCCAGATGCTTTGCCAATTCAGCCATCGTGACAATTGCTCCCGACTGCCAATTTCGATAACACATTCATACTTAACGTCTTTGTGTGACGCCAAAAAATCTTAATTGTAAAATTAAGTTTACCTGTTCGGTTCCCCTTTTATGCTGTGCCTTTGGCGCTATTAAACCTCCTTCCAGTCATATCTTACACATTTTTATATTTCGATTGCATAACGAACCTGTGGGTCTAGCCAAGTTGTTAAATGTATGGGACATTTAAATAGTTTTCTATTAGCGTTAGCGATCATAGAATGCAACTTGGCTAGGCCCACTGTTATTTCAAGTGTCGTGGGTTTGATTCCCACACAGGACAATTTTATTGATAACGCGATCGAGTAATTGTTGTTCTAAGTCTGGTTGTATGTTTCGATGGGCCCCTAAGGAGTAGATATACAATATTTTGATGTCATTTTATGAGTCACATAATCTTCTTCTATCTTTTTTTCTTTCTTTTCTGTATATACTTTCCTGCAGGTGGTACACTCAGTTGCCCAACCAGTAGTGCACGCCGCATCCGTGGTCCAAGCTGCACCAGTAGTGCACGCTGCACCGGTGGTACACGCGGCGCCTGTGTACCAAACTGTCGCTCAGCCCGTAGTCCACGCAGCGCCCGTGGCCCATACCTTCACTGCACCCATCTCGTCCTACGGCAGCTACGGCCACGGGTGGTAATGAAATATTGTTACCGTTTGCCATGTAAATACTTTTCCTAAGCGTTGAGATTAGAGTCCGTTATCGACTTATTAGCAAAATATAGTATTACTCAGTACTGAATCCTTTGTTTTATTTATGAAATGTCGTTTCAAAAGGGTTAATGAATAGTAAGAATTTTAATTGCAAAATTAAAATTACTATATTGGGAATAATGCATGTAAATGGATCCGATAGGTGGCGTGAGTCATAAAAACAAATGTATTGTGGAGATTGGGTATGGCGTTCGGTCACTAAGATGGCTTAGCGGTCTAGAGTACTTTCCCGGATTGGAAGGGACGCAGACTAGAATCCCGTTCGTACTAAAATTCTCTTTTTCCACATTTTCACCAATAATTTGTTCATTATAGGGCTTATTTTTTCAAAACATTTTAAGTGGCGACGGACTAATAATACAAGTGTCACCTCCCTACTTTTACCCACGGGTGTCGCACGAGGCAGCTAAGGGAAGTAAGCAACTATCACCCATTGCATTACTGATGGTAGGGCCATACCAAATGGGAGTACTCACTTGCTATCGGGCCCGAGCGGGTTGGTACCACCATCTCCCGTGTGATCGGCCATGAAGCACATCCATCGGTGTGTTTTGGTTGTAACAGGAGATAGCCGTTAATTCTTTCAATCCATACCTGTGAAATGAAATGGTGAACAGCGCCTTGACAATACTCGCGGTATAGTTGAGTCCATGAGCGACAGTTAACATTTACCATCAGATGGGCCGTGGTCCGTCACCACACGGAAATCTCGTTGCTATAGTAACCTCCCTTTGATTCAAATGCAGAGTTTGATTTGTTACTTGTAATTATTTGGTCTCTGTGTGAAAATCCTCAACAGTTGTCCAAAGTGTCGAACTGTGCTTGATAGAGGGTATTTAAGCGTGCCCGCTTTTACTTTAGAACTAAGATATAATATATATATTTTTTTAAATTGTTATGTTATTTATATTTATATACAATCTTATACTATTTTACAAACGATATTCAATTACATTAAACACAAAGTGAAATTATATTTATATTTCAATTATATTTGGTGGCAGACGTGAAAGTCCACGCAGGCGATTCGGCTACAGGTAGTCTGGAATGAAAAGATAAATACGTTCACAACTACTAACTAACAGATAGCTATCACTGAAAACCTAGATGTTCCAATGTGTACACTACGCTACGTAACCTAGAAACTATCTAGCATAAACTATCACGATGTAAATCACCCGTCGCTATTAAAAAGATATCATTTGACAGTGTCGTGTGAACTATTGGACTGTAATAGCCTACATTATGTTAAAGAGGTAATTAGGTCATGTATAGTTCAATATTATGACAGAGTGATTGCTTTTATATTTATTAATTATTCGATGAAGCATTTACAATATTGATCTAAATAAGATACATGTAGGCAAGCTAGAGAGGTCCTCCCAACAGTCAACCCCGGATTATCACGTAAGCTACAGCTAATAAACAGGCCTCAGCTACAACTTATAGTTGGAGCCCTAACTGGACACAATATACAGCCCTACTGAACAAACACTTATTTAAACTAAGTGTTACAGACAGCCTCCTTTGCAAAGCCTGCACGAAGGCAGAAGAAACAACCACCCATGTCATCCTTAAATGTCCAAGAGTGGAGGAATACCGGGTACGATACCTCGGGTCACCGAAGTCACTCCCAGAAGTCATCATTAACATTAAGGGTCTGCTAGGCTTCTTGGAATAGTTGGGTTGGCTAGAGTCGCCTTAAAAAAAAAAAAAAAAAGGGTTGGCTAGTGTAGTGCCACCAACCGTCACGTAAAATAGGCGCATTGAAAGACGTCGAGTTGCAGAAAACAGGCCCGCGTATCACTTATCTAATTATCCATGACCTGTAATTAATAACAGGCTGTTATTTTGATAACCGGGTACACTATTTAACGTGCATTCTGAAGCTCAGTACGTAACATACGTATATTAATTGGCCTTTGAAGCACGTCACGATGCGTTCAGGAACTTTGTGAACACTCCAAGATTACGGTCAACGAATACCCCCGCGTTCAAATTGCAAGTTTTGATATTATAAAACTGTCTGTACATTGAAGATGGTGGCTGTCTTTTAAACGAACACAAATTATTTTAGAATTGCTGTCTGCTTGTCTGTTTATCTGTATGTTTAGGTCATAATGCAAAAACTACTGAACGTTTTTTAATGACACTTCTTTTTATACCTTTTGATTAGACTTAAAACTGATATTTTTTATCCCGCTACTATATCGGAAACTTGAGACATAATCTAAACACGACTTTGCTGCAGGTAAAGGCTAGTCTATACTATTATAAAACTGTAACAGAGCTCTGTGTCTGTACATTTAATATATTTGAGAAAAAATTACTGTAATAGGCTATATAGGCGTGTCTAAACAAAAAACAATTTTTTTAGGAAATTTTGTCTGTTTATCTGTTTGTTTGTTCGCGCATCACACAAAAACTACTGAACGGATTATGATTCAACTTTTTTTATTTGAAAGGCCTTTGTTATACTTAAAAACTAGTATACATTTTATCCCGCTACTATATCGGGAACTTGAGATATAACCGAAAAACTAGAAAATTATTTAAGCTAGATTTTTTTAGAATTTATTTAAAAGAACTACTAGATGGATGTTGATGCATTTTTTTTTTATTTGAAAGGCCTTGGTTTGACTTAAAAACTGGTAGACATTTTATCCCGCTACTATATCGGGAAAATAAAAATATTACAGGTCGATGTCTGTACTTATTAGTTAGAACATTTTAATACTTTGGTCTTGTTAACAGCAATACAGTCCATAAATCATTCTTAGAATGTATCTTTTCATTTGATAGCCGTTTGATACGCTAAACCGAAGATATATCCATTAAACTAACATGTACCTGCGCTAGCCGAGGGCAAAAGCTAGCCAACAATCTCAGACCAAGAATAAAATAAAGACGGATAGATACGAATAATCCAGTGAAGCCATATAAAACCATGCCAAAGTAGTACTTACACGGCTCACGCACACACATGTAAACAAAACCATGCCAAAACAAAGTGATATAAACCACGAGTGTTACCAGAGTATGATTTAAAATTACCTCAAATGACTCGACGATTTCGTATGTACCTACGTTACGCACATGACCTTTCCTTTATGAAACATAGAACTTTTAAAAAATTTTCTAAATTATAGGGATGTTTTCTTTCCGGTGACAACACTTTCACTTGCATTGTTAGTCGCAGTGGCGTAACAATAGAGGGCAGAGCGGGCAAATTGCCAGGGACTTCGCCAGAAGGAGCTCGCTAAATGGTGATTATAAGAAAATCTCAATATTTATCATAGTAATAACTAAAAATTATTTTGTTTTAAATATTAGTTCAAGTTATGACATAAATAATCATAAACAAAATATTATGCATGAATAAGTAACGGACCTAAAAACTAAACTTATTACTAAGACATGAGGCCCACGAATAATGATACAGTTTCACAATGTGCCATATAGTAACGTCACTGGTTGATCGATTTTATTAACTTGTATTTATCTCATCTATGATCAGAGCAATAAAACACCCTAATATATATTAAAAGAAGATGTGAGTAGGTGGAACAGAGGTTAGACTTTATAAGCTGTTTGATTCACCAATTCTATTAGATCCTGATGTCTTATAACACCTAATTCTACCTTCAACTGATTCATTTCAGTCTTATCATTTAACTTACATAGTATATCTATATCATCACGCCTGTATTCCCCGAGGCAGATGTGTATTACACACCCACGTTTCGCCAGCTATGTTCAAGTCCCACGTAATAGGGGGCGAGCATACACATGGCATTATAGAATCTTCATATTTACTATCAAAATAAAAGCTGGAAAGTCCAAACGTGTTACTATTTAAAGGCTTTCATTACGATATTATCAAACTTACTCATACATTCAAGCAACGAGACTACTGCAGAACAAGGGCTCTCCCAATTTAAGCTACTATCTACATTACGATTCACCTCGTGTCGTATAATACAGTCTGTTCCATTCGGTGTCCTCAGGTCATCCACCCACACAATATTCATATACGAATATCGATCTACGATAGCTACGTGTAATGAGCTTAATAACCTAGTTGACTGTATGTAACGAAAGCGATGTATTCTCTCAAAATTAGATACTTTTTTTTTGTTTACCTTTTCGCGCCGCACCTACCTAACAGATCCTCATAAAATTTTGCATACATAATATCCGTAATACAAGAAATGACTTATATTTTTACAATTTTTATAAATATCTGTTCATGTTCAAAGACAATTACTTACGTAGTGTGACGTGCTTATATTATACTAGCTGACCCGGCAAACGTTGTTTTGCCATATAAATTATTTCTAGAGAATTTTTAGGGAATTTCTAGCGTATAAAAAAATAACTATCTCATTATGCCGAATCATAAAGAAAATAAACTATTTAGAATTTTATATATATATTTTTAGCATTTGACATGCTTAGCCATACATTAAACACAAAGTAGAAAATGTGAAATCGACTACCCAGGACGTCAAGTATGAATTTGTTATCGAAATTAGCAGTCGAGAACAGTTCTCACGATGGCTGAATTGGCAAAGCATCTAGACAATTTCACAATTTCCACTTTGTTTAAAAATAAAATAAAAAATTTGGTCCAAAAATAAAAATATTTTTTTGGAGTGGACCACCCTTATCACTTAGGGGTATAAAAAATAGTTTACATTCTATTCTCAGACTTACTGAATATACACACAAAATGTCATAAGAATCGGACAAGCCGTTTCGGAAGAGGATGGCGACAAACACTGTGACACGAGAATTTTATATATTAGACAAAATACTGCGTGCGACTCCGTCCTAATGGATTTCAGGATAATTAAATACATCATTCTATGTATCACTAACTATCACTATGTAAATATATCTATCCCACTGGAGACATTCATGTTTCCAGAATGAAAAGTAGCTAGCCTATGTCCTTTTTTGGGGTAAAATAGAAAATTTCACAACGATTGGTCCAGTAGTCATGGAGTGGAAACGAAACAGACAAATAAATAAGCAAAGTAACTCACTTTCGCTTTATACTCGTAATAGTTATAGTAGTAAGGATTGACCCAATTCTGAAATAAAGACTACATTTGACCATAGAAAGCAAATACTATAATTATTTCACTCAGAAGTAGAGCCTTGCTTATCACAGCATGAATGGGCCGACTCGATTGAAGTAGTAACATAAACAAAAACACATAGCATCACGCCTGTATTCCCTGAAGGGGTAGGCAGAGGTGTATTACACACCCACGACTCGCCAGCTATGTTTAAGTCCCACGTAATAGGGGGCGAGCCTATTGACGTCTACCGGGCACATTTCCAAACTCCGGGCTGCTACTGAGAATTTTTGTTATTTTTTTTTTTTACAAAATATCTCAATAACATTGACGTACCCGGGGATCGAACCCGAGACCTCATGATCAGCAGTCGCTTACACTACCGCTGCACCACAGAGGCAGTTAAAAAGTTGGGGTAGTACGGTTGGTAATACCCCAATCGAGTCCAAGAATATCATCGTTAAACAACGGTAGGTACTCTTACCGTTATGTTTTGTTCAGTGAGTGAGAATGCCAGAGGCCCGAACCCCCTCCCTATTCTCTTTTTATTATTCTTCCTATCCTTTCCTTAATATCCTTCCTATCCACCTTGTATCCCTTTTTCACCTCCGATGACTCTGGGTTGCTAGCGTCCATAGGCAACGGTAACTACCACTTACCATCAAGTGAGCCGATGAAGTTCAGCACTCATGTAGTATAAAGAAAATAAAACTATTTGTAGTCCCCAAATTTATTTTTCCAGTGATAATAAATCGATAATCGTTTCGCGTTCGTTACGTCCGGTACTTGACCTTGATACCAGAAAACAATAAACATGAATAACAATATCTTACAGTGAGTAAACACCGTTTTCGTGTATTGAATGAAATAAATCGACTGTATTTACGACAACGTTGAATCGATAATAAGATAGTTAAGCACATCACTAGCGATCGCGTGCGCCGCACATCACAACTGTCCTATGAATTGGGTTGGTCATTGTCACCATGTTTATGTAGTTTTGAGGACAATTATAATGAAAAAAAAATATGATAGATTTTGTCTATGAAAAATTTCAGGTCATATTTTGTGGCTGTTCATTGTATGTAAGGACTATATGTACTCCTGTAAAGCCATCCCAGGCTACCATTAAACTAGAAATACTGTCTATAGAATGCTCACCACTTATTCTATAAACAGAAAGATTATTGATGATTCTCTTATGAGATTATAGTCTATGGCTTCTCAGACAGTGACCAGTAACTTAAAAAATAAAAATAATGTACGTTATTATTAAATAGATATTTTAAACACTTGATACGCTCGGCCATTTGCTGGAATTCAAAGTGTGAGAATCTGTAATAAAAAATAATACCTACGAACGGAAATTGAACATAAACCACAATAACCATATCTTCTGCAACACCGGTCACACAACATGGAACAGCATCTGCTGCTGTTCCAGAAGACGCACGTTCAATTCCGGCTCGTAATTATCAATTTTTAACCGATTTCATAAAAGGATCTCTTAAGTTATCAATTCGGATGTTTATATTTTTTTTATGTGGTCATATATAGATAGATTTGCAAAATTGTTTTTTTTTTGTTTGAATGGGGTTTATTCCGAAATAGTCCAGTTTAAATTGTGGTTTTTCAAAAATCAACAGAAATCTAAAAAATGTATACCACGATCATTTCGTTTACTCTGAAACGTCGCTATCTCATTGGAGTTAGTATTTTAGTTCCAGGATGTCTTTTAAAGGCGGTTTTCCTTTATTTTTTTAAATAATTTTTATTTCAATCTGTCACATCATGTGTTCTAGTATTGACGGCTCTTTCATCGAGGTTTATTTGGTGGATAGACGA
Organism: Leucoma salicis; assembly: GCA_948253155.1. Lineage (NCBI taxonomy): Eukaryota > Metazoa > Arthropoda > Insecta > Lepidoptera > Erebidae > Leucoma > Leucoma salicis. The sequence continues at coordinate 4,546,393 of OX411817.1, forward strand.
CTTGGCCGAACCAAAGAGCACTTTTTGGATAAAGATCGCTTGTTGTGCTCTCTTCTGTGTCGAACAGTAGACGATGAGTGACTAATGTATAGATCTATAAACAATGAATGATTTTATTGAAATTTTATTGGTAAATAGAAAAAATATACTGAAATAACTAAAATCATTGTCACCGTACACAAAACCACAGGCATGTTTTCAGTGCTACGGTGAACTTTCAATAAGCCAAACGCTACTACGGCAATTTATCCTTGACGTTACTTAAATAAACTACGAAATATTTTCGAAAATATTTCAAAATCATTACGCTTGTTAACCATTACGCAGTGACAACGCTAAACCTAAATAAATTTCCTTGTGATCAAGTAATAGACTTTATATCTATGATATTTATAAAAAAAGAATTGCGTATACATAAATGAGATTAAGCTATCAATATGCATGCCTGGTCAGGAGGACAGGAGGGGCCCGATGCAATGGGCCCGACTGTGACACGTAAGTCGCTTGTGACGCTATAAAACTGTAACAGAACCATGCCTGTACATCCTTTTTACAATTACTGTATTAGGCTAGTGAGGCGTTATCCGTGTGGTGACGGGCTAAGAATACAAGTGTTACCATTGTATGAGGCGACTAAGTGAAGTAAGCAATTGTCATCCATCCCACATCTGGTGGTAGGGCTGGGTACCAAGTGGGAGTACTCACTTGGTATCGGGCCCGAGCGAGTTGGTACCACCATCTCCCGTGTGACCGGCCGTAAAGCACATCGTTGCGTTTTTGCTGTAGCAGGAGATAGCCGTTTATTCTTTAATTTCATATCTGTGAAATGAAATGGTGAGCAGCGGCTTGACAATACTCTCGGTATAGTTGAGTCCATGAGCGTCGGTTACCATTTACCATTAGATGGGCCGTGGCTCGTCTGCCAAATGCAATAAAAAATGTGTGGTTTGTATGTTTGTTTTTGTTTTGTTCGCACACAAAAACTAAAAAACGGATTTTGATGAAAATTATTTTTGTTTGATAGCTCTTGATGAGACTTAAAAACTGATATACGTTTTATCCCGCTACTATATCGGGAGCCTTTTTTTTTTTGTTTAGGCGGGAAAAAATGTGCCTAACCGCACACCCCGTCGTTCGGGGCAACGAACAGGGTAGTGTGGGGCCCTCACCCACTAAAGAAACCCGCCGTGTGCCGTCTCTCCGCCTTTATTGGCGGGCCACTGGAACTATGTTACATTCCTTCGGTGGTCCACCGGCGGACTATATCGGGAGCCTGAGGTATAGCCGAAAAGCTTTTGTCTGCAACGGAGCAGCAGCTAAAAGCCAGTTTCTGAATATTTATAAAAGTACAACATATTATCCTTATTAAAGTACAAATTATTTGAGAATAAGGAAAAAGAGATTTTTTGTACTAGCGGGAATCGAACCCACGTCTTTTCCAATCCGGGGAAGTGCTCTAAGCCACTGAGCTATAGTACAGGTCTTTCGACCATCCCAATCTCCTTATTACATTTGTCTTTACGACCAGCGCCATCTATCGGAAGCATTTTTCCTTATTCTCAAATAATTTGTACTTTAAAAAGTGGCGGAGCATGTCAAATGCTAAAAAATATAGATCAAAAATATTATCCTTATTTAATTTAATTATTATAATTCCTACTAGTAGGTATTATAATGTGAAAATCAGTTTGTTTGTTTCACTTTCAGGCATTAACTACTCTGTTCATCATATTATTTTCCAAAATATATCGATACTTTAAGTCTAGATAGCATAGCATTTGTGTCTGCGTATTTTAATAGTGTAATGGCAGGCAAAACGAGTGCACATTGATGAAATAACTAACAAATTTCTATCTATCTATCAGCCTTCTATCGTCCACTGCTGAACATAGGCCTACCATAAGAAAGCCACAACAAACGGTTCTGTCAAACGGCTGCTTGCTACTTTGTCCAGGTGGTCCACCTAGTGGGAGGCTGTCCTGGCCTGCGCCATTCAATATGTGGTCAACACTCGAGAATCTTTCTTCCCTAACGGCTGTCGTTTCGTTAATCGAGGCCGGAGGCTCAAGCCGTCTCCATATGCTCCCCTTATTATCTTTCCTACCCTTTCTTTATTATACTTTCTAACCCCTCCTTAGTATCTTTGCTATGTTCTCCTTCTTCCTCTCCACCTCCTATCCCTTTCCTTGGAGTTGAGGATGCGCAAGTGATGCCTCTGGTGTTGTTAGAGTCTATAAGCTACGGTAATAGCTTATGATCAGGTTAGATGTATGCTTTTTTGCCACCAACGTAGTATAAAAAAATGTGACCTGCTCATTGCCACTTCACTGTGCCAATCCAGTGAGCTATGTCAGTATCTCTAGTTCGCCTGTGGATTTTCCTGTTGTGAATTTTATCACATAAAAAAATACCGACCATAGGCCCTTCCCATGGCACGCTGCGCGACTTGTTTAGGAGGCCGACATTTAAGGACCACACATCTGTTCCGTATTTCATCACTGGTAACACCCGCTGGTCGTAGACCTTTCGTACGAAAAGATCTTCGACGACTTACGGGTATTTTTTTAGGCGGGAATAAATGTACCTAACCGCACACCCCGTCATTCGAGGCAACGAACAGTGTAGTGTGGGACCCGCACCCACTAAAGAAACCCGCCGTGTGCCGTCTCTCCGCCTGTGTTGATGGACCACTGTTACTGTGTTGGATTACTTCAGTGGCCCAACAGCAATTTACCTCTCTGTTTCGAGTACCCTCTACTGAGCCACGCATCCACACACGGAGCGTACCGATTGCTGCCTACTCTAGCTAAATTCGACAATTGACCTCATTCTTTAAGTTGTGTTTACCAACTGGTTAAATTTGCTCCAGAAGATTTTTATAAAATTGTGTTTTTTTATAGTGGGATATCATGTTTTTATACTTAATAATCAATATATACATTTTTACGAAATATACGCCTTTCAATATACACAACAACGTCTCGGTAGCATCAGTTCTCCGTCAAATACGTGATATCTATCCTCCAGAAAAATTAAACTTACCATTACTCGCTCGCACTCTTAAGGTTTTGAGTGAGTGAGTTGATCGTCCACGGGACATAGGTCTCCCCAGGAAAGCCACAACGAGCGGTCCAGTGACGACTGCATTGAACGACAACTGCATCATACCTGCATTATGTTTAAAGATAGCAACCCTACACTAAGGAATAATCCTTGCATCGCGGGGAACTTTACAAACGTACAATTTCACGGACACAAAGTACACCCAGACTCAGAACAACCATTTGTGGATCACACGAAGTGTTGTCCGGTGTGGGAATCGCACCCACCCATCTAAACCACTCCACCAACTGTGCAGTCGTTGACCATTGACATTGACCACATCATCGTTTGCCATCTGTTAATTGAGCGATGTGGTCTGTCTACATCAGCGTTCCAACTCTTCAGACTATGTCATTCACTTCCATTCTTCTCATAATCAAGCACTCAGCAGTCGGATACGATACCACTAGACCCCCGATGCCATCAATTTATGTTATTTACTCAGATACTAAATCATATACCACAGAAGTAATGTAAAATGGTTCCAGTGACCTGCCAACACAGGCGGAGAGACGACACACGGCGGGTTTATTTAGCAGATGAGGGCCCCACACTACCCTGTTCGTTGCCCCAAACGACGGGGTGTGCTGTTAGGTAGGAGGGACATTTTTTTTCACGTCTAAACAAAAAAAATACTAAATCATATAATTCCTGTTCAAACTTCTCAATTATTTTTCCAAGTCTTTTTCTGTCCCCCTAATAAGCACGGGTCTCCTCTAATGGTGATAGAGATTGGGTTCAAACTCCTTAAAATGCTACTTACAAAATGACGACAAGTATAACACCATTTTTTTCGCTTACAGGAGCAGCAAGCGCAAGGCCAAACACACCTCCTTTGAAAAACGGTAATGATTTAAGAGAATCAGGATATTTAATAGCTGTTGGATCCAGAACATCCAGGTATTCTTGCTCTAATAAAGCAAAACAATTTTGCTGTTAAAAATGTACATTCTAGATTTTTCTATCGACTAGCTAACCCTTGTTTTTTAAGCAAACTTTGTTTTACCATATAAATTATTTCTACGTCGGCAGTAGAAGGGTAAAAATGTAGGGTTGTATGTATTTTTTAATGCCGAATCATAATAAAATAAAAATAAAAAAAATTGAGCAAAATATAAAAATTTAATATTTAGGGGTGGGTCACCCTTATCATTTAGGGGTATGAAAAATAGATGTTGGCCGATTCTCAGATCTACCCGATATACACATAACATTTCATACATTCCGGTCCAGCTGTTTCGGAGGAGATTGGCCATAAAACAATTTGAATAATTGTTGCTACAAATTATACTTCTTTTACGGGGTATTTCTTATATTACGCGGGTGGCAAAAAGAACATACGATCCACCTGATTGTAGGCATTTACCGTAGCCCAAAGACGCTATCAACACCAGAGGCATCACTCGTGCATCACCAACTCTGAGTTAAGGGATAGGAAGTGGCGAGGAAAGATAATTATGACAGGTTATTTTTTTTATTACACGTAGTGGCAGACGAGCCATGGCCCATCTGATGGTAAATGGTAACGTCACTCATGTACTAAAACTATACCGAGAGTAATGTCAAGCCGTTGCTCATCATTTCATTTCACAGTTATGAACTGAAAGAATAAACGGCTATCTCCTGCTACAGCCAAAACGCAATAATGTGCTTTATGACCAAGTGAGTACTCCCACTTGGTACCCAGCCCTAACATATATATATATATATATATATATATATATATATATATATATATATATATGTTAAATGTTAAGAGTATTTATGAAATCAAATTAAACACTGTTTTACTTATTTATAACCTTATATTAATTTCAGATTTAGAAGAAAATACAGAAAAAACTTACCAATAATTGTGATTATCTTAGTACTTATTCTTTTACTACTAGCATTTATAATTATAACTATTTTATGTAAGTATTCTATTAATTTTATAGTAAGCGCTAAATACGTCCCATATTTAGGTACCTATAGCACATCTCCACGAGGTCACCAGATACTGTTGTCCCACTAGTCAGGTCACAGAGGTCAGATAGGCTTTTGCTTCGTGTAAGCGTGTCAGCTAAAACTGAATAAATCGGATACCAACCCTAATAAATTTGAGATTAGACTATGAAAATGTATTTCAATTTTTATTGCTGAAACTTTGACACCACAAAAAAGAAAGGGTTTTAGCCTAAATAAAGGACCTCTATGATTAAATTTACTTTAGAGTAAGTTTACGTGTAAATTCGAGATGGGTTTACTTTTTATCTAGAGCAGCGGTTGGCAACACGCGGCCCGCTGGCAACACGCGGCCCGCGGGCCACATGCGGCCCGCGAGCTCTCTTATGTACTTATCTGTACATAAGAGAGCTCGCGTTATGTACTTATCTATGGTACTTAATTGTAATGGGAAACCGTTTAATATGCCAAAAAACCCTTGCTATACAAAAAGAGTATAACGTGAAAAGCCATTATGATACCGAGCATAAACTTACATTCAAGTAATTTTGTCACTTCAATAAAGATGCACATGTTTCAATCTATTCTTTTGTGGTCCAATTCTTCATACACTATTTCCTGACCTGCATTTTGTTCCAGATGCACTAACCACACAGAGAAAACCTGTAGTATTGTGTAACAGCAAAGAGTGCCTACGATCTGCTGCAAATCTTGCGCTATCTATGGACAGGAGTGCAGACCCTTGTGAAAACTTTTATCAGGTAGGAACCAAATTTATTTTTAAAGGAAACATCACATTGCACTAAGGAATGATCCTTCTAACGTGGAGTACTTTACAAACTTACAATTTAACTCGGACTCAGAACAATCATTTGTGGATCACATAAAGATTTGTCCTGTATGGAAATCGAACCCACAACATTAGGGCGGGAAGCCGGTATCTAAGCCACTCTGCCATCAGTGCGGTAGTAATTCTCAAAACATGATCGTCTTGCTACGGGTAATAGGATATTAGATGATACAGAACCTGTTATTACACAACTCTTTTGCTAAGTAGTTTTGTGATAATTTTTATAACAGATGTTTTTAATGAACAATGTAACGGGAACGGAGCTCCCAATTGCCACCTCACACCACTATATTATGCGCTAAATAATACATTATTTTTAAATACTTAACATAAACCGCCTTCAAAAGATACCTAGGAACTAAAAAGCAAAAAATAATTGGTATTTACATACGATTTCCGTGTTAGACACTTAGATGTGTTTGAAATCGGTGCCAAAAATGATGTTAATGTAGTTATATGTTACACCTTCCTATTGTTTTTGTTATTATATGAGTAAGTATTGTTTTTGTTGTTTTTGGACGAGGCACCGACTCCTCTGAAGTAGAACCTACCAAACAAAAAAATAATCATCGAAATCAATTCATAATTGGTGGAATAATCGCGTAACAAACATACAAAAAAACATACAGCTGAATTGAAAACCTCCTCCTTTTCGAAGTCGGTTTAAAATAAAAACATTTTCAATATAGTGTGGTATGCGTATAAGCAAATGAACCGCCTTATATTAAGCGGTTACCGTAGTCGACACACAGTAGTGGGAGGTGGAGTAGAAGGATTACAAGGATGAGAAGAGGTACATGGTGAAATAAAGAGGAGAACAAGTAGTGATGACAGAGGGGGCATGAAGAGAGAACAAGAACCTTAGGTGTTCACTCAGCGAATGACACCCATCAGTAGGAATTCTCATAATTGTTTTACGAGAGTCCTCTGCATGAGGATAGTACTTCCCCGATCAAGCCACCCATTCATGCTGAACCCAAAAAGGCTATTACCATATTTAAGCATAAGCAAGGTTATAAAATAAGTGTTGTTTTTTTCAGTATGTATGTGGCAACTGGGCCTTAGATCATCCGCGTCCTGACGCATATCGTTCCTACGATTGGTTCAGAGATAAACAGACAAAAGTATACACAATAGTAAGAGACTTCTTGAGTAGTAATACTACTGGCCATCCTAAACCAGTGCAACAAGCGAAAGATATGTATAGAGGGTGTATGGACACGGGTAAGAAGTCTATTTTTAAACTAATAATGGGCAGTAGCAGAGCATCTGGACCATAAAACGTGGGTTTGATCCCCGCTCGTAGTTATTATTTTCACCTTTTAACATTATTAGTTCTAGTAAACGACCGAGACTTTCAAGATAGTTCGGTTTTTTATGTAAAGTAAAAAGTTTGCGTGAGTGATGAAAAAACAGCGCAGACTGCTCAAAAAAAATCAAGGACCCTTTAAAATATCTAGAATTCAACATTATCTCTATATACGCATGACAATAGACGCTATTCCAACATGCACTGTTTCAGATATATTAGACAAACTGGGACTCAAACCTGTAATAAATATTCTAGAAACTCTTGGACTCCCATCATATCCAACTTTTATTAATGCAACTGCGGATTTTAATTACTCTTCCTACAACTTTGATTGGTTGGACGCTGTGATTAAGATCAAAACACAAATTGGCATGGATGTGCTGATAGGCTTCGATATATTCACAGACCCTAAGAATTCATCAATATACAGGCTTGTGATGGGCTCGCCTGAGACGACTGATCCTTTTCCTAGGTGAGTAGAAAACAATATTTTATCTATATATATAACAATATATTATATCGTCCATTCTATTTATCATAATAGAAAAAATGGTAAGTGATTTTAATAAAGACTTTATAGATGAAGTAAAAGGACGTATTGATTTGGATCTAATTTCTACCTGCCCATGTTTCATTAGATACTGGTACTTTGGCTACCTAGCACAGTCAATTACCTTTCAGATCTCTAATCATATCTATCAACATATTGTTAGTCACATACAATCTAATATATTATAATTTTATAAGCTCGATAGCAACGGAAACAATAAATTCACTCTACAGAATTGAACGTGGCAGAGATACCACAAAAGAAGATGATGATAAAGAGGCTCATATATACAAAATATTTTACGCAGAATTGATTAAACTTTTTATGTTAGAGTCGGGAGATATACAGACATCTTATCTAACTGAAATTCAATTAGATCAAAATATATTATTGACGTCAGAAGAGTACTATATAATGAACAATGACCTTTATGAGGTGAGATCACTGTTATCAAAATTATTCAAGTAGTACATACAATGTGTTCATAAAACAAAGGATCAATAAGCTTCAAAATTCATACTGCCTTACTAATAAACGTTGTATAACCTCTGAATAGTTATTCAGTGTTTTGTCTTTATCACTAATACGACAGTTTGACGTTGAAAGAACGGGACAAAACACTAAATAACTATTCGGAGCTTATACAATATTTATTAGTAAGGGGGTTAGTGTAAAATTGTACCGAATCATTAAATTAGTTAATGTTCTAATAAATATTTCAGCTAGAAAAAGAAAATTCAACAGAATCTGATGAATATTATCTTAACATACCCGAATATACAGTTGATGCAATTCAAAACCACACAGATGGTGTGGTAGAAAATAACAACGGTACGGCTTCACCAATTTGGAAGAAGTATTTAGAAGGAGTTTTCAGTGTAAGCAATGTAGAGTTGGATTTTGAAAACGACAAAGTTTTGGTCTCAGAGCCAGATTTGAAGTACATGTCGTTGATGGCGGCATATGTATCAAAAACTCCACCTGTAGTGCTGGAGCTGTATATATGGGTTAAGGTAAATTATCATAACTGAAGGATTTTCTATTACAATTTCAAATTCATTTGTCGAAAAAGGTACAAAAATCCTCAAATGGGCTATAGTATTTAAAAATATGTACACATGTATATTTGGTACTGGACACCATTGGACTACCAATGACAGCTCGAATATTGTATTGCCTTTTTTAATCATCTTAAGAGCGAGCGCACATTGAGCCATTAGAGGCGACCACACTAGAACGACTAGTGGCCGCCACAAGTTGCGGACGCGTTTCTCCATACATTTTGTTTAGCATCAGCGCACACCGAGCGTTTGAGCCACAAGCTGCGGGAGTCGACCGCGCTCGCTACTTGTGGCCGCGTTTTGTCGTTCGACTCGTGCGCACACACGGCCACAGTCGCCGGCTTCTCCCTGCTCCCGCGTTTCAGATTTGTTCTGAGCAGCGTACTGAATGCACGTACACGATGTGTACGGATCCGATTCCTCATTTTGGTGTTGATATTCTTAATTCCGATATCGAAGAGCGTCCGGCTATTTGGGATTTAAAGTCAGAGTTGTATTGTGACCGGCAAAAAGCACTTTGCGCTGTCCATTTTTATTCCATCTATCCACCAGCCTTTTATAGTTCACTGCTGGACATAGGCCTCCCTAAGAATGGGGAATAGTGCCGTAATCACCACGCTTGGCAGGCGGGTTGGCGATCGCAGTGGATGTTGTTAATACTCGAAGGAGTGCTGCTGCCCACTCCCCCGATATTCCCTCAGTCGGCTCTTACGACTCCCATGGGTGGAGAGGGGTGGGACAATTCTAAAGCCGGCCCCACACGGCATGCCATTTTTATTGCGTGACGTTAAAATAGGATGAACCCAGTAACGCCGATGAATTGGACGTCGATAATTCTGAATTCTGCGACGTTTTCTACGTCTAATAAGCAACAATAACGAAATCAAAAGTGCGTCCATTTTTGACAAACTCACATCCGCCTCTGTCGAGTACACTTGAACAACACTGCCGCAAGTGGCAGCCATTGAAGGCCGCATCCAGCCACCAGTGGCTGCCACTGGTGGTCGCGTTTAGTAGCGGCGACTGGTGGGCATAATGTGCGGGGGCTCTAAGAACCAATTTATACAAATCAAATAAAATTGGAGTGTCTGTTATGTCTAAATACCAGCCATTACAAAAAATAGTTTTTAATTATTTTTTTTATCTGTCTGTTTACCCTGGTGTTATAACGAGTGCGTACTTTTATTTTAGAAAAATAACTAGGTTTCCGCACAAAAAAGATAATACCTAAATTTCATGATATCGAAGTCGCGAGTAAGTTATTAATAAAGTAAACGCTAAGTGCGTTTACTTTATTAATAACTTTTTAACTTTTTAGATACTTTCGTATTTTACTTCTTTATATATTCTTATAACTATTGTATATATACTTTCTTCGTTTATTTTACCTATTACTTTTTACATAACAGGTAGTTGAGGTAATGGCAGCTCACACCACCACAGAACTCCAAACAATATTCCAGAAAGCAAACGAACAAACTCATTCACATCATACACCACCGTCGCGGAGTTTGATGTGTGCTAATGCCGTCAATGATTTATTAGGAATGGCTGTGTCTTATGGTATTGCTGATCCTTACTTCATTAATGTCACCAAGCCAAAGGTAAAAATAATTAAATACATTAGATACATTTTTAATACATATTATTATTTTAGATAAGAACAATGAAAACACTATTCTTATAGCGTTTCTCTTGAATCTCTTCATTTGTTAATTCGATAAGTGTTGTAGTCTATAGCAGGCCTACCATGAACTCTTAGCTAGCGATTCAATTCCGACGCAATTCAAAATAGGTGTGTTGTTGTATTTCGTACCGTGATGTCTAATTGAGTGATCTTGTTTAGGTTGTCAAGTAAGTTCATGGTACGAATTTCAATACAAAGATGTCATGTTTGCGATTCAGATTATGTGCTGGGGGGTTAGACGGAATCTCATATCTCACAATCGACATCGTATCGACTCGCTTGTGATTGGTAGAGAATCCGACGCGTGATGTCGCAATAATCCGTTGGCCAATCACGGTGATCTCTCAACTAATCAGGGGGGTTAGGCAGAATCTCATATCTCACATGTCGATCGTATCGTGATCACTGTGATTGGTTAAGAGATCACCGTGATTAGCCAACGGATTATTGCGACATCACGCACCGGTTTCTCAACCAATCACAGTGATCACGATACGATCGACATGTGAGATATGAGATTTCGTCTAACCCCGCTGATGCGGCAAAAAACAAAAGATTGCGTCTTTAACAAGTCATGGTACGAAATTGCGATCCAGTTCAGTTTGGGTCCTAAACTGGATAAGAGTTCGTGGTAAGCCTACAGCGGAATCCCAAGTTGGCTCAGCAAAATGTTATTGGGTTTTTCTGGAAATATTGAATAGTAGCTTGGAGTTAGGAAGTTGGTGGTATTTCATCTCCCTGCGCTGCTAGACACGTACAGGCGTTGGTCGTGCGCTTGATCTCTCTACGATCGTATCGGAAAGCCATCCCATCTGACTATGAGAGTGAGAGGACAGATAGTGCGTTTGTGTTTGCGCATACACTGGTGCACTATAATATTGCCTGCGTATTTGGCTAACACCTCAATACTCGCCGCCATGACCAAAATCGGTCTGGACATTATTAAATGATTAGATATTTTTATATATATTTCTAGCATTTGACATGCTTAGCACTATACATTAAACACAAAGTGAAAATACTTTCGACAGATGGCGCAGGCGTCACTCAAAGACGTTAAGTATGAATGTGTTATCGAAATTAGCAGTCAGGAGCAATTGTCACGATGGATGAATTGGCAAAGCATCTGGACAGTATCCAGGAGATGCAGGTTCAAATCCTGCTCGTGACTGTTATTTTCGATTTCACATTTGACACTGTGTTTAATGTATAATGCTAAGCATGTCAAATGCTAAACAAATATATAAAAATATCTAAATATTTATAGGGTTTGCGTCATTATTAGGTAAAAATCTTAATTGTAAAATTAAGTTTACCTGGTCGGTATAATGTATAAAAATACTTCCGACAGATGGCGCAGGCGTCACCGAAAGACGTTAAGTATCCAGGAGATGCAGGTTCAAATCCTGCTCGTGACTGTTATTCTCGATTTCACATTTTTTTAACATTATTAAATGTTTAAATAATGTATAGCTGAAATATCATTTTTACAACTAACAACAAGATCTGTTGTTCATAGGCCTCATGTTTATGGATTTCATATTAAATTTCAGATACTAACAATGATCGATGAACTAAAAAATTCTTTGGCACATCTAGTTGGAAAGGCTAGGTGGATGGACGACAACACAAAGTTGGCAACATATGAAAAAATTATAAAAATGAGGGCCTTAATAGGATTCCCAGACTGGCTCTTAGAAGAGGGCAAGTTGGAAGAATATTACAATGGTGTTGAAGTAGATTTAGCTAAGCATTTGGGAAACATGATAAATATAATTCAAGTAAGAATCAAGAAAGCTTTGAATAGATTTCGTGATGGCAATAATTTTACGTGGGCTACTGATCCCACAGAAGTAAACGCCTATCATACATTCCAAGAAAACACTATAAGTAAGTAAAATATGTAAAGATTTTCTTTAATCGTTACACTTTTTTCACGACAGTTAAATATTTTCTCTCGTTATCTATATAGCTAAATATTTATTTCTAATCATGGAGCACATTTATTACTCGTACTATAAAGTTTTGAACTTTAACTAGAATATGGACACCACTTTGAGATAGAAATTATTACGTCATATTATTATCAGATTATAATAATATGACGTAATAATTTCTTCAGTCTTGAAACTCTGATCATTCAAATATTGTGTGTCAATTTATCCAATTAATCAATTATAATTTAGTGGAATTGATTAGTAACGATATTGAACGAAAGATAAATCTACTTTATTACTTTTTATGTTCATTCTACATTTATCATTTTATCATAATGATCTCATTAACAAACTTTTCTTAATATTCTAATATTTTCTGTAGCTGTTCCTATGGTGATGTTACAAGATCCCTTCTTTGATTTGGGTCTTGAGTAAGTACTAACTATACTAACCACATGCTTACTTTTATGATTGGAGCAATATCATAATCGTGATTAACTTTCCTTTTTCTTTTCCTTAGCTCTCTCAACTACGGCTCCCTGGGAACTGTGCTTGGTCATGAAATAACACATGGCTTCGATAATTTTGGTAAAAGTTGTTTTTTTCTTAAGTTTACAGTTAACTGCCTCGGTGGTATAGCGGTAGTGTATGCGACTGCTAATCATGAGGTCTCGGGTTCGATCCCTGGGTCGGGCAATGTTATTGAGCTTTTTCCTAAAAAGAAAAATTCTCAGTAGCAGCCCGGAGTTTGGAAATGTGCCCGGTAGAGGTCAATAGGCTCGCCCCCTATTACATGGGACTTAAACATAGCTGGCAAGTCGTGGGTGTGTAATACACCTCTGCCTACCCTTTCGGGGAATACAGGCGTGATGCTATGTTTTTACAGTAAAATTCATAATATATTCTAGCTACTTACCTATCTAATTCTATCACCATCTCCAAGGAAAGTTATAGGAGATGGAGAGGAAAGATAGTAAGGGGACGATAGGGAGGGAGTTCGGGCCTCTCGCTCTCACTCACGAAAGTTTGGAGGCTGAAGGTTCTTAAATGCCAAGACCTTGCATAATTTGTACTACCATACAATAATTTCCTGCATATGTACTGATAGAGATATGTATCGTTATGTGGTCGCTGTAGATTCCGAAATCACTCAACTCTCTTTGGCGAAGAAAAACCATTGCAGACCTGTGCTTATCACAGGAGTGTGTGGCAGAGTAAGGAACTCAATATAAGATTCTACATGGGCCCTACGTAGCCTTTTAATCTTGCTTAGCTACATTTCGGTAACATCTTTAGGGAAAGCGAAGGTTTTGTCTGCGCTATTACTGACGAAATTTTTATGACAAACAACTACCGGAGACATATCCTGAGGGATGGCACTGATAACATCTACCGTGCTCGACACCATCCTGCCCTCTGAGGCAGAATGTCATATTTCACGTGTCGACCGTATCGAGATCACTGTGATTGGTTGAGAAACCGACGCGTGATGTCACAATAATCCGTTGGCCAATCACGGTGATCGTACAAGCGAGACGATACGATCGACATGTGAGATATGAGATTCTGCCTAACCCCCCAGGTGAGTCCCTTAGACACATTGTCTCGGGTTGTTCTCGTATTTCTAACGGTGAGTACTTGCACGGATATTGCTTCTGAAATGGCGTCATTACTTCATTTTATTTCGCGAGAACCATTAAAGTTGGCAAAGAAAGTAAAAATACGATGTTTAAGCTAATTACCCCAGGCATTGAAAATTATAATTATTGTAATTGACCCAGGTCGCCAATTTGACAAGAATGGCAACATGCTTCCTTGGTGGTCCAACAGCACAATTGAATCGTTCGTTAACATGACACAATGTTTCGTTGACCAGTACTCCAGCTATTACCTGCCTGAGCTTGATGATCATGTAAGTATTCGTTATATTATATTATTATTATGTAAAGGCCTCCGATAGGTGGCGTAGGTCGTAAAGACAAATGTGATGCGGAGATTGGGAATAGCTGTCGGTCACTGCGATGGCTTAGAGGTCTAGATCACTTCCCCGGATGGGAAGGGACGCAGATTCAAATCCCGCTCGCAATAAATTTCTCCTTTTCCACATTCACAGATATTTATTCTTTAAAGTAGCTGAGCATGTCAAGTGCTAAAATACAGATCAAATATTCGTTATTATTTTTTATTGGATCATCTAGAGGCACACATCTCTGACTTCCATTAGGAACATATTATATACAAACGTGCCGTAGCCGTGTGGGGCCGGCTTTAGAATTGTCCCACCCCTCTCTACCCATGGGAGTCGTAAGAGCCGGATTACCGGGGGAGTGGGCAGCAGCACTCCCTCGAGTATTAACAACATCCACTGAGATCGCCAACCCGCCTGCCAAGCGTGGCGGTTACGGCATTATCCCCCATGACGGGACCGCTCGTTGTGGCGTTCTCTTGAGGAGGCCTATGTCCAGCAGAGGACGTTGAAAGGCTGATGGATGGATACAAACTCGTAGATTATGCAGTATAGTATTTTCTCATGCATTATCTTTACTAATATTATAAATGTGAAAGTGAGCTTGTTTATTTGTTTGTTACGCTTTCGGGCCATAACTACTGAAGCAATCATCATAACATTTTGTATACGTATGGTCTAGAGCCCATAAAAGGACATAGGCATTCATGCCGGATAAACGAAAGGCTCTGGTGCGATAACTATTTTTATATAGAAATTATTAATGTGCCGTGGAGTGTGATGTTAGTTATATTTTGAAGTCCACGCGGACGGTGTCGCGGGCAGAATCTCGTCCGTATTTTGTTCGAATAATAGAGAACATGATGTGGACACCAGCATGCTTTTTTAACAGCTTGTTAAGTCTACCAGATCACTTGGTACGGCGAGCCATATTGAAAATTGTTTTAAGGTGGATGGCAAGAAGACTTTAGGGGAGAACATAGCTGATAACGGTGGTCTCCGAGAAGCGTTAGCAGCGTTAAGACGTCACATGAGAAAACGAGGCCCTGAACCAAAGCTGCCAGGATTTGAACACATGCACCCTGAGCAATTATTCTTTTTATCTTATGGAAATGTAAGTCCTCTTCTATTATACTATATCTTATATTATCTCTTGGGTGATTCCCGTACCACCTGCTACATGTGGCTACTAATCGGTATACTCTATGTAGTGTGTTGTAGTAAGGATTAGTAACGAGGATTGCCACATTTGGTTTATAATATCCCGCTAAGCATAAAAATTACATATTTGTTTACAATTTCAGTTCAATTCACACGAAAACAGCTAGAACTTGAATAACATTTATCTCAGTGATAAAACTGATAGTTTTTAACTTAGACGCAACACATACATTACTTCTAGTCTCTGGAATGATATAGATTACCAACTGTTATCAATTAATGTTTAAATTACAAATTTAGGGGATGTACTTCATCAGGGATGCCTTTCCATTAGTTTGCTTCAAAGAGTAAATTAATACTACAGGTTTGCTTTGCTAAAATAATTAGATAAATTGAACACATTATGTTGCTGGGTGACGTAAATATTGATTTAACCATAATCAGCAATGGTGTAAAACAAATAAAAGAATTCACTTATTACCAAATCTTCTCCTTTTTCATCAGTCAAGAAGATTGTCAGTTTTGCTCCTCTGGGCTTGATATGGCTAAGTCAGATTATTTACGACTGTGAACGTAAAATAATTTTTCTTTATTCAAATTAGATAGTGAAAAGTAATGTTTAACAAATAAAGTATAATATATTATTTTAGCTTTGGTGTGGAGTATCAACCCGAGATTCTTTGAAAGCTGACCTCGAAGACGAACATTCGCCGCAGCAGTTCCGGGCGCGCGGTGCGTTGCAGAACAATGATGAATTTGCGAAAGTTTGGCACTGCCGGTCAGGGTCTACTATGAATCCTCAAAAGAAATGCGTAATTTTTTAAAGGTAGTGGTATTGGTGGGCTAAAGGCATATTGTCCCTATTCTACTCTCCAAGTAAGAAAGAAATTAACACAAGACTTGATCAGAAGTGGCAATGGGCAGAATACATCGCTCAAAGGAGTTACACCTGTTGGTGAAGAAATTTTTTCGAGTGATGACCACGTTTTGGACATTACTCCGGGCAATGCCAACAGATAGCCATTCCACGAGGAACGGTTTTCTGTTACTCTCTTGGGGAGGCTTATATCCAGAAATGGAAGATGAAAGGCTGATAGATAAGAGAATATGATTGCGAGACAAGAAAACTCTGCAACATCTTTGCAATGTATCTTCTTAGATCTCTTTGCTTGCCAAGTTGGTCGAAACGAATGGGAAAATCGCTTCGATCGTGTGGTTGGTTAAGTCAATCAATCCTTGTCCCCGAGCTGAGTTAAGAGAGTTAAGTTTAGAGAAAGTCTCTTCGTCTAAATGGAGCTTTAGTTACTTGGACAATCCACGAGTACTTATTGTGGCTCTGCCTGTATTTTGTGTCCGTTAAACAGCTAAGTATTGTGTATTTGTAAAGTTTCGTTAGGAGTTGTAATGCAAGGTGTATTAAAAAACTTAGTCATTTAAGACAATATTTGTAAATGTGTGTGCCATTGATTCTTAGCAATAGTTTTGTGGTTTTTGTGCTTAAGTTCTTTTTTCTCTGAATAAGTATATGTTAGGTTAACACAATCATTTAGAGTTTGATCTGAAATACTTAAAATCGTGATTCCTTATTACTCAGACCTTTGTTGTTCAAAGGCCATAGTCTACTACTCTGGGTCAATGCGGGTTGGTAATATTTAATAGTTAAGCGCAATAAAATTGCAAACTTGAATTAAAAATATATCTTAGAGCCGAATTATTGAATTAAAATGAAATCATCTGTTTGAGTTGCCTAAAAAAAGGTTTTTACTAAATAAACATGAAAGTACCGTATTTAAAAAACCAAATTCTTTGCCTGGCTGTTTGTTCAGGTTAATCTCCAAAATGGCCGGACCGATTTAGACGGAACTGGTAGTCAATGCGGGTTGGCAATATTTAATAGTTAAACGCAATAAAATTGCAAACTTGATTTAAAAATATATCTTAGAGCCGAATAATTGAATTAAAATGAAATCATCTGTTTGAGTTGCCTAAAAGAGGTTTTTACTAAATAAACATGAAAGTACCGTATTTAAAAAACCAAATTCTTTGCCTGGCTGTTTGTTCAGGTTAATCTCCAAAATGGCCGGACCGATTTAGATGGAACTAGTAGATAGCTGATAGGTGTTATAAGGAGTTTTGTTATGGCTACTTTAATTTTGGAAAAATAATTAGGGTACTGCACAAAAGAAACTATAGAACAAATTATTTGTGAAATAAGGAAAAAGAGAACTTTAGTGCAAGCAGGAATCGAACCTGCGTCCCTTCCAATCCAGGGAAGTGCTCTAACCGCTAATCATCGCACTGACCAACGGCCATACCCAATCTCCACATCACGTTTGTCTTTACGACTTGAAACTAATTAAAAAATTCCACGTGGATGAAATCACGGCAGCTAGTGTATCATATATATAAATAGTGTAAACTGTTTGTTTTTCAATTAAAATATCTACTTTAGAAAATATTAACTTTGTGTTTTGTGTATTTTTTATTTCTCTTGTGATTTGAGGTATTATTTAAGTATAGGAACAAATTTATTAATATTTGACTTGGGTACTATGACTTGAGCGGCCCTCGTGCATCACCGTCAATAATCTGTGATTAAATATAAACATCAATCTGTGATTAAATAAAAACCTTAGAAAATATTGAATTATCCTGAGATGACTTCAAAAATATACGAGACGGACTAAGAATACTAGTGTCATCGCACCATTCTTTCGCGTGGGTTCCGCATGAGGCGACTAAGGGAAGTAAGCAGTTATCGCCTATTGCATTATTAGTTGGTTGGGTACCAAGTGGGAGGTATACTTGATAACGGGCTCGAGCGGGTCGGCAGTTCGGTACCACCATCTGATGTGCAGCTAGTACTGTCAGTATTGCTAATATTTTTGAGTCAATGAGCGGCGGCTTTTTTTTTTATTGCATGTAGTGGCAGACAAGCCACGGTCCATCTGATGGTAAATTGTAACCGTCGCCCATGGACTCGACTATACCGAGAGTATTGTCAAGCCGCTGCTCATCAATACATTTCACAGATATGAAATGAAATATAAACGGCTATCTCCTGCTACAGCCAAAACGCAACGATGTGCTTCATGGCCGCACACGGGAGATGGTGGTACCAACCCGCTCGGGCCCGATACCCTACTCGAGTACTCCCACTTGGTACCCAGCCCTACCACCAGTCATGCAATTGATGGTAATTGCTTACTTCCCTTAGTCGCCTTATACGACACCCGCGGAAAAGAATGGGATGGTGACACTTTTATTCTTAGTTCGTCACCACACGGACTACCGCATACTATTACTTGGGATCGTCGTTTACCACATAATGGTGCTACAGCTAACTTACCTGTGAAGAAGAAACCCTAAGCAAGTCACTGGCAAATACTCAAACCGAGCAGCCATTATTTAAAAAAAAACAATGTGTTCACCTTTGTTGTACGTAAAACATAATAATCAAAATAAAAAAGCGGAACGGGTGTGTGTGTTTGTGTGGTTATACAAGGTATGTTAGCAGTAGAGGGTGCCCGAAGGGGCTGCCGCCTGCGGATCGCGGTCGTAACGACGCGGTACCCGTGATCCGCCGTAGCAAGGGCGGGTGGAGGCGCACGGTGGGTTTTTAGTGGGTGAGAGCCCCACACTACCCCGTTGTCTCCCTGGGCAGCGGGGTGTGCGGTAGGACATTTTTGCCCACCTAAAATAAAAATAAAAATAAAAAAAAAGGTATGTTAGCAGTGCTTTGGTATTTAAGCATTCTTGTTGCAGAAGCCAATTAGTTAATTTGGTTTTAAGTCCAGTCTAAGAATAATGTGCTGCTCAATGATATTGTATATAAAAAAGAGGGCTGCTTCGAGATTGATTGATATATGTGCGTAGATATAATATTACCCAATATTGGTGTTTTGCAAATTACGTCTTGTGTCAAACTCTTGTCGGAAAATATTCTGGTTTTTTTAGATTAAAAAGTGGCATAGTGCCGTGTACTTTGAGGATTGTTCGGAAAACGTTATAGCTGGCGAACTGTTTGAAACTTGCAGTTGGAGTAAAGTTGACTTGTAGATCGGTAAGATTTACTTTACTTATTCATAAATTTAACAGCGCTCTCTGAGCTGGTTCCACACGTGTGTTCTGGTTGTTCCACAGACAGTAGCACAGTATCCAAGATCTGATAAATACAATGCTTGATACACTATTTTTGGAGTGTCAATATCAGCAGATTCTCGCAGAGTTTCAAAGACGTGAATGAGATTGTTTGTTTATCCCAATCCATCATCTATTTCGATACCAAGATATTTGACTTGGCTGGATCTTGTTAGCACTATGTATAAACGTGTACCTATTCCATTTCGAAACAAACATATACATAGCATCACGCCTGTATTCCCCGACGGGGTAGGCAGAGGTGTATTACACGTCCACGGTTCGCCAGCTATGTTTAAGTCCCACGTAATTATTACGTTTTAATGTAATTATTACGTATAATTTTATATACCACGTGGGCGGCAAACAAGCATACGGCCCATCTCATGGTAAGCGGTTACCGTAGCATATAGACACTAGCAACACCAGAGGCATCAATCTCACGGCGCCATCTTCAAGGAAAGCGATAGGAGTTGAAAAGAAAGGATAGGGATTGGGCCTCCGGTGCTCTCACTCACCATACCAAACACAACGGTAGTTGTAAATACCATTGTTTCACGAACAGAACCACCCAATCAAGTATAAAACAATAAAACAACAAAGTACAGTTAAACGATATATGTATAAAATTACATCAATATTATAAAATTCGTAATTGAAAATGTATACACAATTATTGCAAGTTAATGATGAGAGATGGTGTTGGCATAGCTTGTTCCAAAACCTGAACGGAGACCATAACTGCCCGAATATCCTCTAGAATACCCTAACAAGGCCCCTCCATATCCGCCTGATATACCCCCATGTTCTACTGATACGCCCCCATGTCCAACCGACAGTCCTCCACTTCCTACCGACAGTCCCCCGCTTCCTACGGACAGTCCCCCACTTCCTGCTGACAGTCCCCCATATCCTCCTGATATTCCCCCGTATCCACCTGAGAGCACTCCATAGCCTCCTGATACACCTCCGTATCCACTTGATACTATAGGTCCACCCACAGAAACTGAAGATGATACTGGGACGGCGGAGACAGCCGCGACTACTGGCACTTGTTGTCTCCTTTCAACTACAATTGGTTGAGGCACTGCTACGGGTCTATCGAAAACCACAGGCTGTGGCACGGGTACTGGCCTATCAACGTGGACAGGAACAGGCACATTCACTGGACGATCGACGTATACTGGATGCGGTACTGGTACTTGACGATCTACATACACAGGCCTGTCTACAGGTACCTGCTTTTCCACAGTCACAGGGTATGGCACAGGGACTGATACAGGCACCTTCACGGGATACGGGACTTTCTTTTCATAATAAACCGGCACGTGCCTTGTGACTTCCACTGGCACTTTTTGAACTACATGCACAGGTACTGGCCTGTCGACTGTTACAGGGTAAGGCACTCTGACAGGCACAGGTACTTGCCTGTCAACTGGCACTGCAACGGGTACCTGTACTGGTACTTGCACGTCGCGAGTAATGGTTCTAGTTATATAACGGGGTACTTCTTGGCGTAAAATGACTGGATTGGGCTCAACGCTGACGGAGGTTTGGACTGCAGGCCTAGCAACTGTGACTGGAGCTGCAGCAATACCGGCAGCAGCAATAGGAGCCGCAGCTACGCCAGACACTACAGGTCCACCGACTGCAAATGATGGTGCAGCTACGGCTGCACTGGTGCCAATTGCAGAACCAGCGGCCAAGCCTATCCCGCCTCCAAAGCCAATACTGTTTCCAGATACTCCAATGCTGTTTCCAGATACGCCGTAGGAATGTCCATAGGAATCTCCTAAACCAACAACTGGCGTGGACACCCCGAATGAATGTCCTATACTTATTGGAGCAGATATGCCGACAGAGTGACCATGGTATCCGAATCCGGAGATATCCCTTTTTACAGCTTTTTCCGAAGCAGTTTTATCTTTGATGCCTTCTGTGGCAAGGAATTTTGATAATTTGGATTTAGCATCTATATTGTCTGCTGTTGATAAGCTTGCTGAAAGTAGCACCTGTAAGCAAAAATAATAATATTATTCTTTAGCAATAGTAATATGAGAGTGGCAGGGAAGAGATTTCTCCTTCTACAAAAAAAACACACTGAGGTGTTTCACGACTGGTCACTCGGAAGACGGTGTACTGACCCGTTCGGGCCCGATATAATATAGTTTTTTTTTATACTACGTGGTAGGCAAACAAGAAAAAATACGCCCATAGATATAGTATATCCATCCATCCATCAGCCTTTCATCATCCACTGTTGGACATAGGCCTCCCCTAGGGGGGTATTGCCATAATCGCCACGCTTGGCAGGCGGATTGGCGATCGCAGTGGATGTTTTTAGTACACAGGGAAACGCTGCTGCCCGGTCCCCCGCTAATCCCTTAGTCGGCGTTTACGACTCCCATAGGAAGAGACGGGGTGGAGCTATTCTCGAAGCCGGCCCCACACGGCTAGATATAGTATAACGTATACTATATGTATGAATACGCCCTACCTGATGGTAAACGGTTACTATAGCCTATCAAGGTTAGCAATACCAGAGGCATCACTCATGCCATCTCCAAGGAAAGGGATAGGAGATGGAGGGGAAAGATAAAAAAGAGAGGATATGAAGGATAATAAGTAGGGTGTTTGAGCCTTGGGCCTCCGGTAGAGTGACTGCTGATCATGAGGTCTCGGGTTCGATCCCCAGGTCGGGAAATGTTATTAAGCTTTTTCGTAAAAAGAAAAATTCCCAGTAGCAACTCGGAGTTTAGAAATGTGCCCGGTGGACGGCAATAAGCTCACCCTCCGTTACATGGGACTTAAACTTAGCTGGCGAACCGTGGCTGTGTAATACACCTCTGCCTACCCCTTGGAGGTACAGGCGTCATGCTATGTTATGTATGTATGTTTGAATTTATTTCAAAATAGAAGCATCAAATGTAAGCTCTCTAAATCTCCTACTCGTACAAATAATACAAAGAGATCACAATCTAATTATCTGTATATTACACTAGTATATAAATAAACGAGATATAACATACATATCGACGACGTGTGTAAACGTAGCCTACTTGTTGAGACATATTTTATAGCTGATATGTCATACAAGAATGAGAGCGAGGCGAACTAGCACTACACACGACTCAGTCACGGAACTACAAGAAACCCTTTTTTTTTTAAATGGTAACCGTCGCCCATTGACTCAACTATACCGAGAGTATTGTCAAGCCGCTGCTCACCATTTCATTCCACAGATATGAAATTAAAGATAAAACGCAACGATGTGCTTCATGGCCGGTCACACGGGAGATGGTGGTACCAACCCGCTCGGGCCCGATACCAAGTGAGTACTCCCACTTGGTACCCAGCCCTACCACCAGTCATGCAATGGATGATAATTGCTTACTTCCTTTAGTCGCCTCATACGACACCCGTGAGAAAGAATGGGGTGGTGATACTTGTATTCTTAGTCCGTCACCACACGGTGAAAAAAAAACCCTTTTAAACCTATTATATATTGTGTGACACTACATGCAATAAAAATATATATGTATATAAACGCTTATCCTAAATATTATAAAACTATAACAGAGCTGTGTCTGTACATTTAAGATATTTGAGAAAAAAATACTGTATTAGGCTGTATTGGCGTGTCTAAATACAAAACAATTTTTTGTCTGTTTGTTCATTCACACATGACGCAAAAACTACTGAGCAGATTTTGATGTAAGGTTTTATTTGATAGCTCTTGATGAGACTTAAAAACTGGTATACATTTTATCCCGCTACTGTATCGGGAACCTGAGACATAACTTAAAAACTAGTACCATCCATCCATCCATTCTTCAGCCTTTCGAAGTCCACTGCTGGACGAAGGCCTCCTCAAGAGAACGCCACAACATGTGTTTCGCTCATATGGGGGATAGTGCCGTAATCGCCACGCTTGGCAGGCGGGTTGGCGATCGTAGTGGATGTTGTTAATACTTGAGGGAGTGCTGCTGCCCACTCCCCCGGTATTTCCTCAGTCGGCTCATACTACTCCCATGGGTGGAGAGCGGTGAGACAATTCCAAAGCCGGCCCCACACGGCAAAAAAAAACTAGTAGGTACGGTAAAGGCAAATTATATTCACAGTTTTCGTGAATTATGATTATTAAAAACAACTGCCTCAGTGGTATATCGGTAGCGTATGTAATGCTGCTGATCTTGGCATCTCGGATTATAATTTCAGGCCAGGCTAAATAATTATTGAGTGTTTTCTTCAAGAAATTCGCAATAAGAGCTCCGAGTTAGGCAGCTGGTGGTGTTTCAACCCCATGTTTTAAAAAACAGCTCCTGCGCCATATCTCCGCGGTCGAGTCGGAATGTTATCCCATCGGAATATGAGAGGTGCTGCAGTATTGTATCTCCTACATAGTTACCTAATGTCCGTCGACACTGGCCACTATGATCCCAAATCAGTCTGGAGCAGTGGTTCCCAAACTTGATTGGGTTCCGACCCACGTAACTAAAACTGCCAAATTCGGGACCCACCTCTTGGCAGTCTTAAAAAGGTGGCAAAAAATATTGGTAACGCTCAGATTCCCTAATCTCTGTGCTCAGAGGGAAGAAAATATTCGCCGACGCGCAGCCTCACGACGTGGACCGACATGTTTTATATTGAAATTTAGTAACTTTAGTTAACTCATATACAATGGAAATTTAAGCGTCACCAATATGGATGAAGAATGTTGAATGAATGTTCAAATAAGAAAATAACATTTTTAAAATAGATAGATTTTTTAAATACTGTTATTTGAATGTAAAACGGCGACACCCCTCAGTGGCCCCGGCTGTTAGCCCAATCAGTCGGGTTATCTTATGTTTCAGAGCCCACTCAAAATTCGCTTGCGACCCACAGTCTGGAGATCTTCAATTTAAAAATAACGGGGTTCGATCTCCACTCCTACTTATAATTAGCATCACGCCTGTATTCCCGGAAAGGGTAGGTAGAGATGCATTACACACCCACGCTTCGCCAGCTATGTTTAAGTCCCACGTAATAGGGGGTGAGCCTATTGCCGTCTACCGGGCACATTTCCAAACTCCGGACTACTACTGTGAATTTTTCTTTTTACGATAAAGCTCAATAACACTGCCCGACCCGAGGATCGAACCCGAGACCTCATGATCAGCAGTCACTGACACTACCGCTGCACCACAAAGGCAGTAAATAATTACTTATATATTTATAATGTTTAATATAATTACTTATCTATTTCACATATTTACAAATATATTCCAGTAAATAGCCGAAAATGTCAAGAACTACAATTTATAAATATTATTACAATTTGAAAATTATAAATCAACATACACAATATATCAATATTTACAAAAAATATGTAAATATTATAAGAGTTTATGCATCGCTAACTTGCCACTGATTGCAATATAAAAAAATCCGCCACGAAAATGCAAACTAATTAGTGATACGTCTCATACTATGTAACTCACGCCTTTTGCTCCAATATTATGTCATCTAAATGCAAATACATCGTTAAACGCACATAAAACATTTAAATATCGCGGTGGTATAATCCTGGGCCACTGGATTTACAACTAACTTGAAAATGAACTTATATGGGCACGTAGGCACGCTAGGTACTGTCGAGTAGACATGTAAACTCCTAAAACACCACGTACGCTTATTTAAAGTTGTCTATTTGATGAATACAAACACTTCCAGTGTTTCCGCCGCAGCCATAGCTAGTTTTTAGGTTATATCTCAGGTTCCCGATATAGTAGCGGAATGCAATTTGTAGGTATCAGTTTTTAATTCTAATCAAGACCTATCAAATAAAAAAAGATGTCCGTTTTGCGTGATGCGCGGACAAACAAACAGATAAAAAATCTAAAAAGTATTGTTTTGTGTTCAGACCTCTATAGCCTAATACCATTATTTATTCTTAAATATCTTAAATGTATAGAATAGACACAGCTCTGTTACAGTTTTATAATAGTTAAGACAAAGATATAGGTTGGCGGACCACTGAAGTAATGTAACATAGTTCCAGTGGCCCACTAATAAAGGCAGAGAGACGGCGCACGGCGGGTTTATTTAGTGGGTGAGCGCCCCACACTACACTGTTCGCTGCCCCGAATGACAGGGTGTGCGGTAAGTAACGTTTTTCCCCGCCTAAACAAAAAACCTTTTTTTTGCCGTGTGGGGCCGGCTTTAGTATTGTCCCAGCCCTCTCCACCCATGGGAGTCGTAAGAGCCGACTGAGGGAATACAGAGGGAGTAGGCAGCAGCACACCTTCGAGTATTAACAACATCCACTGCGATCGCCAACCCGCCTGCCAAGCGTGGCGATTACGGCACTATCCCCCCAATTGGGGAGGCCTATGTACAGCAGTGGACTTTAAAAGGCTTATGGATGGATGGATACAAATAAAAAGGATATAGATATAGGTAAACGTAACGGACCACCCGTCTCTTCAATAAATAAACTCCGCTGTTAAATTATTTTGAATTTTTCGTAACTCGCAATAATTTAAGCAGCGTAATACAATGTAACTTATTACTTCATTAATTAATATATAATTATGTCTGATAGCCTAATTTATTACTTTGCAGCTTGAACGCACACTTCACGCCACATCAGGTGTCTGTTTCCTTGCAAACGTAACGTCACGTCATGTTATGGGCTTAATTACTCATATTGAATAACGTTAGTGCCGTTTATTTTAAAAAAATATTAAAAGTAATATAATAATTAATTTGTAAGACACCAAAACTTTATCTAAAATAACTTAAAAGACAGTTTAATCACTCGATTCTCTAATTACTTTGTGTAGACTTGAAACTTTCTATAGAAACTCATGTCTGAGGTATATTGGAGTGCCGGGATAATCACCAACATAAAACATAATCCCAAGGATAAATATCTAAGCGATTCTAGTAAAACACCTTTCTTAGCTTTCTTAGCTAAGAATATCAACCCCCTTTCGAAATAAAACTCTTAACCAGACATCACTAATGGGTTTATACACATAATAAATAACTATAGTCAAGGTCTAAATTTCATAATTAACTAATATTAAAAAAAATATTTTACTGATGTGATTGAGAGTTACGTATGTACACGTATATTGCTCATGAAATATCTTGGTACTCCAAAGCATCGGAATATATGCCGACTACTTTCCTTGAAAGAGAAAATAAAATTCTTTTTTTTTCTAAAGAGAGAACATGTATCTAACCGCACCCCCCGTCGTTTTGGAGAATGAAGTGTTGAGGCCTTATCTACTAAATAAACCAACCCTGTACCGTCTCTCCGCCTGTATTGACGGGCCAAAGCAAATGGGTGACATTACGAACAGAAAAAATTAAAAACATATTTTTAATCTGATTCCGAACCCAACACCTGATGATTAGAAGTAGCACGTTTATGATACTATATGTAGATCAACGAGGTCTTAAAATAAGTATAGTACACTAACTTCTTAATCGAGACCTTTAATTTGTAATGGATTCATGTTTAGATTTAACGTGTGCCTCGGTAGTCTGTCAACGATTTATAAAGCTAGCATAAATTCATTTTAATTGGATCGACTGCCTACGGATGTCGTAATTTTGTCAATAGAAAGGGCTGTAGTATGTTTTAAAATGGGCTGGTCTAGCAAGCTGTCACTGTACCTACATGTGTGAAATATTAACTGACGAAAATACAATACCACTTATGTGGTATATTTGAATTTCTTCGTGAATAAGCTACTTAGTTCCCTTCTAGCACTAGGTACTAATATTACTAATATTTGTACAGGAATTAAGTTTGTTAGTAACCCGTATTATCTTAAAATTAAGCGTCATTTAGTGCTGTCGGGCGTCTGTCGTAACGTCACAAACGTGCTTCAATTAATGTATTATGTAGGTATATTATATGCATTTTAGACATCCAGACATTTCGCCCTTAAAATTGTATTTTTTTCTTTATCAAACTACTTAAGTCTTAGAGATGACACCAGCTTACTTCTCTTCTTTATCTTCTAGATAGAGAAATTGTTTTTGCCCATCAAATTGCCTCGGCCCATCTGATAGTAAATGATAACCGTTGCTCATGGAATGAACTATACCTACTGAGAGTATTGTCAAAGCCGCTGCTCACCATTTCATTTCACCGACATGAAATGAAAGAATAAACGGCTATCTCCTGCTACAGTCAAAACGCAACGATGTGCTTCATGGCTGGACAAGGGAGATGATGGTACCAACCCGCTCGGGCCCGATACCAAGTGAGTACTCCCACTTGGTACCCAGTACTACCACCAGTCATGCAATGGATGATAATTGCTTACTTCCCTTAGTCGCCTCATACGACACCCGTGGGAAAGAATGGGGTGGTGACACTTGTATTCTTAGTCCGTCACCACACGGGTTAAAATTCTAAGTTCTCTTCTTGCAGAAGTATTGACTGCTTATTTTTAATTCTTTTTAGGACACCCGTAAAGTATTCGAATAATTGTAGAAAATCAATAATAATAATAATATCAATAATAAGAATAATAGTAGAAAATCAAGTAAACGCAATAGAATCCATAAACGTAGTTTTATTTCATAATCTGTAACATTCGCGTAAATATCATAAAGTACAATATAATGATTTTAACAAAATAGGTTTACCTAAGTATATTCTTTTATTAGAAGGTAACACGTATCTATATTATTGTCTTCTACTTTACTTCTCTTGATATAACACTACAGATAATTATGAATTATATGTCTATCTATTTAGATCTAAGCAACTACTTTGTTACAGTGACATCTTCCTAAATCCTACTATAATAATAATTACAACGAGCAAATTGGTGTGAGCGTTTTTTTGTTATTCAATCACGCAAAAACTGCGGAATAAATTTGGACGAATTTTAGCAAATAGACGGTTTATTATACCTGAACTTACAAATAGGTAACTTTTTATCTCGAAAAGTGTTAGGTTCCCAAAGGATTATCCAGGACGTATCCATTTGTAATTTGGTATATATGTTTAGGAGACAGATCCGCCGCACGCTAACGGTGGCGGTAGCGATAGCAAGCGATAGTAACTGTTAAAAAATATACACTCTTTTTGTTCCTATTGTATGTATTAATTGTTAACTAATTACTTTACTCACACACTTGAAGTGAACTATAATAAAAACACAATAAAATAGAACTGATTTACTACTTATTTATAGACGCCATTGGAACCTAACGCGTTAATATTCTCGTCATGTTATATTCCCTATCAAAAAAATAATTGATCCCTTTTTTTTGATAAGGCGGGAAAAAAAAATCCTAACCGCACACCCCGTCGTTCGGGGCAACGAACAGGGTAGTGTGAAAAAGAAACCCGCTGTGTGGCGTCTCTCCGCCTTTATTGGCGGGCCATTGGAACTTTGTTACATTCCTATTGATCCTAATTTTTTATCGCCTTATTTAATACATATTTTACCTATAGTATAAAATATTAAAAAACATAATCTTACCAACAAAACAAAGATGAGCGACATTATTAACAATTTATGAGCTTTCCGAAGTAAATATCGCCCGCATTCGAGATCACTATATCACAAAACTTTCAGCTGGTGTAGTATCACAGTTGTGTGCTCTGCAAACGACCGACGCGCTTATTTATATGAAGCTGATTCGAGCCTACTTACAGCACATACTTATACATACTATTTGTTGAACTAGTGCATACAAAATATTGGCTAAGTTGCATAAGATAGAGGACTGTTAAGTTTGATCGTTAATTTAGATTCGATACATCGAAGCACCTTTGCATTTTCGTTATTAAATGCGTGTTTGATCAAAAATTAAAACTGTCCAGTAATTTTCCTGGCCCAAAAAAGTATGCATATCTGAGAAATTTTATGGACAGCTATTGAAATCTACCAAATTAAGATAGGTCAGCGTGGTAGATATGGCATAAATAACTCTCATTTTAGGAAGAGCTCTTGTTTCTTCCATATTCTTACTGGCCAATTAGACAGTAACGAATGGTAATAAAAAACGTAACAGTAACAACTACTAGTTAAAAATTAAAACATAATACATATATTTATGCATCATCCATCCATCCATCAGCCCTTCAACGTCCACTGCTGGACATAGGCCTCCCCAGAATGGAGGATAGTGCCGTAATCGCCACGCATGGCAGGCGGGTTGGCGATCGCAGTGGATGTTGTTAATACTCGAAGGAGTGCTGCTGCCCACTTCCCCGGTACACCCTCAGTCGGCTCTTACGACTCCCATGGGTGGCTAGGGATGGGACAATTCTAAAGCCACACGCCCACACGGCCAAATTCCCCAAGAATGGGGGATTTATGCATCATTTCATTTAAAGGGTATGTCGAAAACAGTTATCGGCATTGAAGTATCCACAATATTATATTGAAATAAATAATAATAACTGTCTCGGTGGTGTAGCGGTAGTGTATGCGACTGCTAATCATGAGCGCTCGGGTTCGATCCCCGGCTCGGGCAATGTTATTGAGCTTTTTCCTAAAAAGAAAAAATCTCAGTAGCAGCCCGGAGTTTGGAAATGTGCCCGGTAGACGTCAATTGGCTCGCCCCCTATTACGTGGGACTTAGTCATAACTGTCGAATCGTGGGTGTGTAATACACCTTTGCTAACCCCTTCGGGGAATACAGACGTGATGCTATGTTTTAAAATAATTTTGTGTGCAATTTTGGAACCATCAATTCATATGACAAATGTGACGAGGAGATTGGGATGATAGAAAGATCAGTAGGATAGCTCAGTGGCTTAGAGCACTTCCCCGGATTGAAAAAGACGTGGGTTCGATTCCCTCTCCCACTAAAAATCTCTTTTTCCTTATTCACAAATAATTTATACTTTAAAAAGTAGCGGAGCATGTCAATTGCTAAATAATATAGATCTAAAATGTTTAAAAAGTAGTAAATAATATTACAATAAATATTTATTGTAGTATTATAATAAATAATAATGAAGAAATATCTTACTACTTACTTACTTATCATCACGCCATTTCCCTTGCGGGGTAGGCAGAGAGAACAGAGTGCCAAGAGGCTCTATTCTTGCATACATCTCTCGCTTCCTCAACATTCATAACTCTCTTCATACACGCTCGCCGGTTTCGGAGACTCCTGACTCTACCTTCCTTCAATACATGACCGATTTGGTCTAGGTAGGTGAGTCTCGGTCTCCCCCTGTACCTACATCCTTCCACTTTCGCATTGTATATCTTCTTAACCAATCGCTCGTCCGGCATTCTTTCCACATGTCCGAACCATCAGAGCATTCCCTTTCGCATCTTTACACCAATACTCTCTTTCATACCTATTCGCTCTCTTACGTCATCGTTACGAATGCGGTCAGTCAGCCTCACTCCACAGATTCTCCGCAGAGATCGCATTTCCACCGCATTGATTTTACTCTCATGCTCCTTTTTGCATACCCAACTCTCGCTTCCATACAATAACGTTGGGACAAGCACTGCGTTGTGTATTGCGACACGTGCCTTCTGGCTGAGGTGATGACTGCCGAGAAGTTGTCCCAATGCTCCGTTCACTCTATTTCCCGCATTCACTCTTCTCTCTACATCAGTGGTGTAGTATGAAGAAATAAAACCTACTAAGCTGTGTATATTTGCCTTTTAACTTCATCGGACGGACGGACATGGCGAAACTATAAGGGTTCTTTATTGGCAACGGAACCCTAAAAACGGATAAACTTCTCTCAACTTCTCTCACTCAAATTATTGCATTATCATCGGTCCTTGATAAGTGTGCAAAGTTTCAAATCAATCTGACTTTTTCAAGTGGTTGAAAATCGCGTTCGAAGATTCCGTTACATACATACAGTAGTCAAAACGGATCTTTGTGTCTCTGAAGTTGGCTGTAAGATGCTGCCCAGTACCTAGCCATTTTTGTGACGCAAGGTATGTGCGTCTTCTACAGTTAACATTAACGAAAAATGATCGATTAATATTAAAGAATTGTAATCGATAATTATATTATTTATCGATCGTACTAAAAGATGTGGACTCATCTAAATCTAGATCAAAGCTTATTTACTTAAATAACTCCTACAATTTTTATTGAATATAAAAAAAAATGCGTGTACTTATGAACGCGCGTGAGAAGTTATACTTCTTTGGCATAATTAATAAATAAAGTAATTATTAAATTCGTAACTGCAAAACTTGTCACAGTTTGCTTGGCGGTGCCCTAATATTTTATTTCCACCGTCGGAAGTTATAAGCAACCAAAAGAGTCTTTCTGGAAATCCATCCATTAATCCCTCCAAAAATACCAATGACTAGAAATCTAACCATTACGCTACCGTGGATTGCAGCCGCAGTATCCAATCCATTAACACATTGCCACGCCTTATATTGGATGTATCTTCATACATTATTTCTCTCTATATTATATTGCTTGACTGGGGAAGTACAGCCCTCTCACAGAAGATCAGCTGAAACAACCTTAGGTACTCCTATTATTGTTCGTATGGTGAGTGAGACTGCGCAGGCCTAAACCCCCTCCTCATCCATTCCTTCGAATTGATTTTGCCTCTGATGCTAACTTCTATAGGCTACGGTAACCGCTTACCATCAGGTGGAATGCATGATTTGTTGGCAACCTTATACCTTGTTACTCTGTTCGCTCTTCCTACCCCGCAAGGGAAATGGCGTAATGATAAGTAAGTAAGTATACTTAAAAAACAAACTAGTCAGTTACATACTTAAAATACGTTAAAAATTAACCGATCCATGATCCATCGTACAAAACATATATGTTTGAAAAATATTTTAAAACAGTTTTTCAAAATGTATGTCGACTAAATATACAAATAAGGTCTACGGAACATGTTCCTTCAAAGACATAGTATAAAACAAAAACCCGAATGCCCACATACAGAATGTTCGTAGATTTTAGCATTTCTTGACGGGCGTGTGCGTCCTTTCTAGGTAATTGAGATCAATTTGAATTTATAATACAGGGCTCATATGTTTTAATCAGTTTTACTTAATCAGTTGCATAATACCGACATAGTTTTACGTTTACATTAAATAAGATTAGATGGTAATAGCCATATTTGATGAAGTGGTTTGGCTACGAGCCTCTTCCTAGCATGTCGTAATGATTTTCACAAATATATTACTGTCTCACTGTTGGCCACTCCTCTCAGAGTGACTTTGAGAAAATCTCTCAGCAGGTTTCTTCACGATGTTTTCCTTCACCGAGCAGTGATAGTTTGTAAAAAAATATGTATACACATATCTTTGAAAATTTTAAAAATTCAGACGCGTATCTTGCATTTCTCGACGCTAGGCCGAAGATCGAACTTGGTACCGATGTCTTTATTCTTTCGTAATAACCGCTAGACTATGATAGTTGCTGCGTTATCATTTCTTTAATATTGCAAATAGGTATAGACGATTTTGCAATGAGTTAATAAATTATAGCCCCGTGTGTATTTCGAAAAATCTCGAAAAGACAACGAACTTGGACTGGAGATCTCGAATATGATAGAAATCGATTGTCTTTGCAGTCCTTGGTATTAGGCACTTAATGGTATATACCAGCTGTAAATTACATCACATCGATAACTCCAGGCAAAGATGTCACCAATTAACGGTAATAATATTCCCTATATCATTTTCGTCGACAACGACAGGTTACAAATTTAGCCGCCATCGAATCATTAACAACGCGACCAAAAATTACGAAGGTTTCAAACCATTACAGTTTTTGGAGTAAATAGGGTGATTAATGGGTTTCTTACCCAAAATCGAATTTAAACAGAACAATATAAAGATTTTATGTCGCATTCAATTTAAAAAAATGAAAAAGTGACTGCAATTTTCATGAAAAGTCTGATGAAAATTTCAACCACCTTTTCCTCCACCTTTCATGGTATCAATTATTGGTATTATGTTATTTACATCCTGTATTATTGTAAATGGGATTTCAATCCACATTGTTTATATAAAGCTCTATAGATGTTGTAGTCACCGTTAAGCTATCACAGATATCTAGTATTACACTGTATTGATGTTGAGCTAAACTGTTTTCGTCAACTGGTTAAAAACTGAACATTGTGCATGTCGATTAAATCCTTGAAAAAGTTCTTGAGTGGCGACTACATATCGGAAGGCGCAGTGTTGGACGGCCTCCCACCAGGTAAACCGATATCCTGGTTTTGACCAGCCGTTGGATTGAGGCGCTGCAGGACCATTCGTTGTAGTGCTCTCTTGGGGAGTCCTATGTCCAGCATTAGACGACGATGATAGGCTGATGGATGGGCACACCTTTTTTTTTACTGGTGGTAGGGCTGGTTACCAATTGCGTTTTGGCTGTAGCAGGAGATAGCCGGTTAGATACGGTTACCATTTACTGGCCCATCTGATGGTAAATGGTAACCGTCGATTACCATTTACCATCATTCTTACCGTTTTCTACCATCATTTTTACAAATTTTTACAGTTTTCTTAAAGTTAGCCAGGGAAGAGGATTCTTCCACTGACCCAAACCGCCGCCAGCGGCTGTGGCGGAGCAGGCGCGAGTACTTGCGCCTCATGCCGCCCTAGCTGAGGCTGCGGGTGGATGGACCGGGGAACGTCCGCCAACCGCAAGGCCTCCCGCAAAGGCGCGGCGCTCCGTGTGCGGATGCGTCGCTCAGTAGAGGGTACCCGAAAGGGTAAGTCGCTGGCGGACCACCGAAGGAATGTGACATAGTTCCAGTGGCCCGCCAATAATGGCGGAGAGACGGGACACGGCGGGTATCTTTAGTGGGTGAAGGCCCCACACTACCCTGTTCGTTTCCCCGAAAGACGGAGTGTGCGGTTAGGAACATCCTTTCCCGCCTTAACAAAAAAAAAAGATAATCAGTGATCGATATTCAAAGTTTATGAACTACCACAAACGCTGTGCTCATACACGGATGGAGAATTTTATTGCATTAAATCATATGCATGCCCGGAATGCCTTTGAATTCAATATAAAAAGATAACAAATACCTGAATATTGTGCTATTTACAATGTTTCTTTTAAAGAGATTGACACTATCGATATTTCGGTATCGATAAAATGACATCGATGTGTCTATTATTGGGAAAGGCAAAGCTATATTTTAATTTAAAGTTTTACATTTCCTCAGAATATTGGTGTTCGATAAAAATGGCTAAAAATGATTAATAGAGAAAACTGGATTCCCAAAAAATATTCGAAATTATGAATGAACGAATGAATGAATGTATACTTTATTGTACACCAAAATACATGAAAAGAAACTCAGACTATGGAAATTACAAGTAAATGCTTAATGGTCAGTCTTATTACTAATAGCAATTTCTGCCAGACAACCTTTAACCTTTTTATGCAGCAAGCACTGAACAAAAATGTTTTTCTCATAGAGGCACAAAGAGAGTAAAGTTACGTTCCGGTTCTATACCCACGTTATTCATGCCGGTACGTCATTTTAGACTTTCAATATCAATTGTGTGCCACACTCAACCAATATTGCTATTTATTTTGTTTCTGTTAATTTATTCTAATTCAAACGCACCTATTACAATACCTACAGAATAATTATGTTTACGTTTGTCTGCAGGTCACATTGAAGCCAAGACGGAAAGTATCCTCATATGTCTACAGAGATATATCCCCAGTACCAAGTAGTTCTATAACAAACATTTGTGATTTTTAAAATGCCACGAAGGTGAACAAAATAAAAAAAAAACGATTGCTGACCTTAGAAGACGCTTAGATATGAATATAAAGAAACTGAAAAATGTAAGGGCACAAAAAAGCAAGCTGAAGCTAAAGCGATAAAATTGGCTGGAAAAAAAAGCAGGCCGGTGTGCAGTGGTGCCGTGGTATGGTTAAAAAATTTGAAGCTGGCTCGTCTTAGCGCGTTTACGACATCGTGACAGGTTCAATTCTGGATTTATCAATACGATCCAGAAACAAAGCGTCAGTCGACAGTTTGGCTGTTTCAAAACGAACCAACGCATACGAAAGTGAAGCGATCAAGAAGCGCAGGAAAAATTTTGATCGCTAGTTTCTTCACTTTGACGGGGTATCTGGTTTGAATTCCATTACGAGACCAAAGCAGCATCAACGCCGAATGGTATACCACAAAATACCTGCCAGAAGTTTTGTCTGCAATGAGCAACAAGCGAACGAACACCGGGCTCCGCGGGGTACTACTTCACCATGACAACGCGCCCGCGCACTCAGCGCTCAAAACGAGGGACTTCCTGGACACCACAGTGTGGTGTCCAGGAAGTCAGAGTCTTGGGTTCTTACAGTCCTGATCTGGCACCGTGTGATTTCTTTTTATTCCCTAAAAAAAATCAGCTGAAAGGGATACAGATTTCATCGCCGGAAGACGCGCTAGCAGCGTTCGAGAAGGCTGTGGAAGAAGTGTCTGCGGTGGACTGGAAAAAATGTTTTGAAAATTTGTTCAGACGCATGAAACTTTGTATAGAGGCTGGTGGAGACTTTTTGAAAAGATTTAATAATATTATTTTTTTATTGCATTTAGTGGCAGACGAGCCACGGTCCATCTGATGGTAAATGGTAACCGTCGCCCATGGACTCGACTATACCGAGAGTATTGTCAAGCCGCTGCTCACCAATTCATTTCACAGATGAAATGAAATATAAACGGCTATCTCCTGCTACAGCCAAAACGCAACGATGTGCTTCATGGCCGGTCACACGGGAGATGGTGGTACCAACCCGCTCGGGCTGGATACCAAGTGAGTACTCCCACTTGGTACCCAACCCTACCACCAGTCATACAATGGATGATAATTGCTTACTTACCTTAGTCGCCTCATACGACACCCGTGGGAAAGAATGGGGTGGTGACACTTGTATTCTTAATCCGTCACCGCACGGACAGCATAATTTGTATATTTCATTATTTTCCGATAGTATTCCATCTACCATTATCCAATCTCGGGCCCTAACGGGAGCCACCCGGGCCCTTCCAGACCAGTCCGACCCTGATTGTACCTATATACAATTCGTATCGCCCACTCCCTGTCTATAAATCATCTTATAGCATGAAATCATTTAAATTACATATATGTATATCTATTTTTGTCATTGCTATCGATTTGTTAATGGTAGGGATGTGAGATTAATGGAAAAGAATCGATTTAATAAAAAATTGATTATTCTTTATTCAATATTAATCGATTTGCCAAAAATCGATTTTAATAAAAATAAATAATCGATTTATGAAAATTTTTTTTTTTCGATTATTTAAAAATCTGCATGCTTTTTTTGATCTATATTTTTTAGCATTTGATACGCTCCGCTACTTTTTAAGTACAAATTATTTGTGAGTAAGGAAAAAGAGATTTTTAGTGCGAGCGGGAATTGAACCCGTGTCTTTTCCAATGCGGGGAAGTGCTCTAAGCCACTGAGCTATCGTACTGACATATTCGGTCATCCCAATCTCCTCATCAAATTTGTCTTTACGACCAATGCCATCTATCGGTATGCATTTACATGCAATAATCCAATATAGTAAGTTTAATTTTGCAATTAAAATTCATACTATTTGATGGCGCGAATTTTTAAACATTCTTGATCATTTTCAATTTTCATTTGCATTCAGTAGTTGAATAAATCAAGTAGGCAGGTACCTACGTACTTGGTTCGATTCCTCACTAAAGACACATTTACTTACTTAGATAAAATTCTAACAAGGTTACAGTTATGATTTTTTATTTTTTTAATACATACTTACATCGTTTAGATATGGTTAATAACATAACATACTTTCACGCCTGTATCCCGAAGGGGTAGGCAGAGGTGTATTTTTCTTGCCATCCACTGTTCGCTATGTTTAAGCCCCGCATACCTAATACATTTGCCATCTCCCGGGCACATTGATTAGCAAACTACAGGCTGCTAGGCAGGTACCGATCTACTGAGAAATTTCTTTGGAAAAAACCCGAGACCTCGTGACTAGCAGTCGCATTACAAACCACTACGCCACTTCCAAATTGGAAACATTGGAAGTTCCAATGTAAGTATTCAGTTAGGTAGGTACCTATCTACCTATTAAAAACAATAATGCTAAGAGTTTCAAAAAAAATAGTAGGTATGAAAAAGCTTACCGACCTAGACCAAAGTAGATTTCCTCAGCGTTGACAAAGTCGAGTACCGGGTTCGACTCTTCGAAAGACGAAGAAAGTCACGAGCTTCCCGAAAGCACATTCACGTATTTCCGTATTCACGAGCACTATAAACGTACGCGTCAGGCATTATTAATACAAAACAATAATAAAAACAAAAAATCTTGTTAAGAAACACACAACGTAAAAATAAAATAATAACTACAAGAATTAATAAATCGATCAAAGGTACAATTGTATCTAGGTATCACTCGCGCGCACATGCAAGTCAGTGAACACCGTGAACACGGAACTGAACAACTGAGTCAACTTTACTCTCAAAAATTTGCGTTATTAAAATTAATAAGGAATCCCCCCGCACCCACGCCAAAATAAATGCCTACAAAAGCCACGCGTGCGGTGTGACGTGACGTGGTACCTACATTTTCCTTGCCTTCAAAATTAGTTGGTTTCTATCTTCTGATTCAATAACCTGCTTTCTCTATTATTCGTTGATATTTGCATATTAAAAAAACACCGCCGATTAAAAAAAAACTTTAAAATTCTTTACTTTGTCGGATACCGACAAAGGCGGTTTATTTTGATGCTACTTTGTCGGTCACCGACAAACGCGGTGTCTGTTGATGTTTTACTAGACTAGTAGGTATCTATCTACTATGAACTATCAAGTCAGTTACTCAGTAGGAACACGGTATCGAATAGAAAGTATCGATACTACACTCTTGAGTAGTATCGAAAAAAAAGTATCGTACTCATAAAATTATCGAAACAAAAGTATCGATACTTCAAAGTATCGAGTACTTTACTTACGGTATAATGCGCTTAAGGTTATGATATGATAAAGTATCGATACCAGTATCGCTTCAAAAGTATCGATCCCAAGTTAACTATCGCATTAAATGTATCGATACCATTCGAAATCGAACACTTTTTGTTAATAAGCTTCACCAATTCTTCAAATGTGAGTACTTTTAGAGTATACTTGAATAAACAAAATAACAATCAAGTGCGCAATAAGCAATACATACCAATACACAAAAGTATCGATACTTTAAGGTATCGAGTACTTTACCTACGGTATAATGCGCTTAAAGTTTTGATATTAAACGAAAGTATCGATACCAGTATCGCTTCAAAAGTATCGATCCCAAGTATCGCATTAAATGTATTGGTACCATTAGACATTGATTGAAGGAATTTAATGAAAGAATGGTATCAAAATATTTTAGAAGGTTTTGA
The DNA here is from genome assembly GCA_948253155.1 of Leucoma salicis. Taxonomy (NCBI): domain Eukaryota; kingdom Metazoa; phylum Arthropoda; class Insecta; order Lepidoptera; family Erebidae; genus Leucoma; species Leucoma salicis. The sequence goes on from OX411817.1 coordinate 4,585,500, forward strand.
CAAGATTGATCTAGATGGCGTTGCCATAAACTTGAGCCATGAAGCCAAGTTTAATTTAGGTAATCTCTAAATTTTTTTCGATCGAATCGACCGATTGCTCCGATGGCGGCAGGTGGTGGACAACAGGTGAATGTGCAGACTGAGGAGCGTATTTTAAATGTGATTCGCCAAAATCCTCGCCTGGGCACACGAAGTGCGGCGAAATTATTGCGGCGCGGGGGCGGACCGACAGTCTCTCACTGGACAGTTCACAAAGTCTTGCGCCGGAATAAAATGAAGCCCTACAAAATACATAAGTTACAAGCTTTGCTGCCCAATGATTACGTTCGTCGTCGTGAGTACTGTCGTTGGCTGCTAGATGAACAGCAACGTACGCCTGGGTTCATTGAGCACATAACCTGGACGGATGAGTCTACATTCAAGAGAAACGGGATGTGGAACAGGCGGAATGCTCATTTATGGTCAGACGTGAACCCGCACGCCACTCAAGAAACCGGTCATCAGACCCGATGGTCGGTCAACGTATGGGCTGGTATTTTTAATGGACAAATTTTAGGACCAGTGTTTCTACCGCAGCGCCTCAATGGAACAGAGTATCTTAATTTTATAAATGAACAATTAGACGATATTCTAGATAATTTATCGCTGGCTGAATATCGTCGAGCATGGTTCCAGCACGATGGCGCTCCACCGCATGTTACACGCCCTGTCCGCGAGCGTCTTACTGAGCTCTTTCATGACCGCTGGATCGGAAGGCTGGGGCCGCGCGCCTGGCCGCCTCGTTCACCCGATTTAACACCACTGGATTTCTTTTTGTGGGGATATGTGAAAGAAAGAGTGTTTGATCGGGAATGTGACTGTGCTGATGAAATGCGTAGCAGAATAGTGAGCGTGTTTGATAGGTTACGTGCAGAATGTGTTGAGGATCCTACACTAATGCCTCGTATTCACCGGTCGACACAGCGACGGGCCTCGCTTTGTATCGAAATGGATGGAGCACAATTCGAGCACAGACTTTAGACAGGTACGTAAAATGTCTCTGTCTGCTTTAAAGTTTAACAGTGAAATAACAATTGTATTAAAACTCACATGTGTATGTATGTAAAGTGTTGTAGGGGTAGGCATTTTGAAAGTAGTGTTTGTAAATTCCGTATAAAGTCCGTGACAGCGAACAGAGCGAAACCTACTTTTCGGATCTAGGTCGGTAAGCTTTTTCATACCTACAAATTTTTTTGAAACGCTTAGCCCTATTGTTTTTAATAGGTAAATAGGTACCTACCTAACTGAATACTTACATCTGAAGTGGCGTAGTGGTTTGTAATGAGACTGTTAGTCACGAGGTCTCGGGTTTTTTCCAAAGAAACTTCTCAGTAGATAGGTAAAAAAATGTATTAGGTATGCGGGGCTTAAACATTGCGAACAGGAGATGGTAAGAAAATACACCTCTGCCTACCCATTCGGGATACGCGGGATAGGCGTGAAAGTATGTTATTAAACATATCTAAACGATGTAAAAAAATAAAAATCATAACTGTAACCTTGTTAGAATTTTATCTAAGTAAGTAAATGTGTCTAGTGAGTACTGAGGAATCGAACCAAGTACGTAGGTACCTACCTACTTGGATTATTTAACTACTGAATGCGAATGAAAATTGAAAATGGTGGCCGCTAGTACAAAACAGATAGATAGCGACTGCGCGGTATGTACCTATCAGCTGATTCTAAATTTTGCAATACATTACTGTTTTTCTTTTTTTATTAAAATGATATTATTTTTATGTAATTATCGCTTTATTTAGCTCTACTAACATGATAGAGTGTAAATAATGTAAATATAACTATAAAAAAATTATGTTTTTTTTTTTCATCGGAAATTTTTTTTTTCTATTCCATCATCTAAACTGTCACTAGTAGAATCATCTGTCTTCGTATTCGGAAGTGGTCTTCTTACACGGTGTATATTTTTTAGCATTTGAGTTGCTCCGCTACTTTTTAACTACAAATTATTTGTGAGTAAGGAAAAAGAGATTTTTAGTACTACTGACTTTGTAATCAAGGTTATTACCCTATTTCGGATTATCTTGAGAATAAAGGAAAATGTACTTGAGCTGGAGCAACTCGTTCATTAATTTTCGAAATTGTTTTATATGATTTAATGTCATTTTAATTATAAAGATTATATTAAATTGTAATAAATAGGCAATTTAAAAAAGTGGCCCATGAGTTTCTTGCCGGGTTCTTCTCACGAAAGGCTTTACTACGGAATCCGGCCGCTTGTGGCGATTGCAATCACCACTTTGTTATTGCCTGAGGCGAGTGCATCCACTCGCCTCAGGCGGTCATGTTAATGATTAGGTAGTGTATTCTTGACGATTTTAAGTGCTATTTAATAGGCCTATGAAATAAAGATATTTTTGAATTTGAATTTGTCTCAAAAACTAAAATATAAATCAAATCAAAAATAAATATCCATAAATGTCCAGTACTATTTTACATTTAACTAGTTTCAAAATAAAATACTTAAAACGATAATTTAAAAGTCTCAAAAACTAAAATATAAAAAACTTTCGATAATCTTTAAGTTTAAACAATAAAAAAATTTAAAAACAAATGCCTAGACCGATTTTACATTTTACTAGTATGAAAATAAAATACATAAAACGAGAATTAAGAAAGCTAAACGACTACGTGATGGTCTCAAAAACTGTCGTTATTTTTAAAGTTAAACAATCAAAAGATGAAATATAATTATTGGCACTAATTTTCAGTCGTTTTACGAAGGAAAGGAAGGGAAGGGAGGAAGTAACAGGATAAAATGTATACCAGTTGTTAAGTCTAATCAAGAGCTATCAAACAAAAAAGTTGCATGAAAATCCGTTTAGTAATTTTTGCGTGATGCGCGAACAGACATACAGATAAACAAACAAAAAAAAAATTTTTATGTTCAGACACGTCTATATAGCCTAAAACCGTATTTTTTTCTCAAATATCTTAAATGTACAGACACAGCTCTGTTACAACTTTATAATAGTATAGATTACATTATTTTTTTCTCAAATATCTTAAATGTACAGACACAGCTCTGTTACAACTTTATAATAGTATAGATTACAGTATTTTTTTTCTCAAATATCTTAAATGTACAGACACAGCTCTGTTACAACTTTATAATAGTATAGATTAAAGTATTTTTTGTCAAATATCTTAAATGTACAGACACAGCTCTGTTACAACTTTATAATAGTATTACAGATTACAGTATTTTTTTCTCAAATATCTTAAATGTACAGACACAGCTCTGTTACAGCTTTATAAACTGTTATTGGTTTATTGATTGACGTTATGGTTCCTAGTTACATGCCTTTTTTTTGTTGACGTTGTGGAAATGCATTTACGCATCCCTCTCGCCAATGCCAGACGTAAGGAGTATGTAGGACTCGCCGGGCGCCCAGATCTTAGTTGCGCCCGGAATACCCACTAAAACTACAGCGACCCCTTCCACGGCTATTAGCGGGGCGCCGGAGGGTCGTCTTTTGACATTCTTCTCCGATGCCCCAGGCGAATGGCCTACTGGCCACGCCCTGTCGTCATCAAGGAGGTGGGCGTAGCGACACCTTCTCCCCTCTGACCGACGCCGGTGGAGTGAGTCTGCATGAGACTCGCGCACCCGCTCCGCGGCCTCCTTTAGCGAGATTTCAGAGCCACAAAAGGAGGCCATGGACGACCAGCATCTGTCACCGCCAAGCATCTGAGAGATTACTCTTGGCAACGACAGGTCTCCTCCGATCACCACGGACAGGGCGTGGCGCTGGGGCCCCCAGGCGGGGCATTTGTCCAAAGTATGACGCGCTTCATCGACTAGCGCGCCACACTCATAGCATCCGGGGGCCCCTTCTCTTCCAATACGGTGCAGGTAGTTACCGAAGCACCCATGTCCGGTAAGTACCTGTGGCAGCCGAAACTCAGGTTGCCGTGCCTTCGATTTAGCCAGCGATGGAGGTGCGCCGCAACTGCCTCTACAGTCCCCCGACCTGCCCCGGGGGACTCCAGCTCTTCCCTCCACCGCCGGATCATCGCCCTTCGGGCCGCTTCGTGAGCCTAGTTACCTACATGTCAACAGAATTAAAAACGATTAAATAAATTGGCGTGGCGACGTCGCTACGCTAACAGCCTGTTTTACCCTCACCCCGCAATAGATGTTTTCACATCAAAAGTCTGTTATTTGTAGTTAACCAATTAATCAAATTCATTTAAATTCTTAATAGATGCTATTGTAGTCTCGTATGTAGTAAGCACAACGCGGAGCCCGTTTTTTTTTTTCTTGTTAAGGCGGGAAAAAATGTTGCTAACCGCACACCCCGTCGTTCGGGGCAATGAACAGGGTAGTGTGGGGTCTGCACCCACTAAAGAAACCCACCGTGTGCCGTCTCTCCGCCTTTATTGGTGGGCCACTGGAACTGTGTTACATTCCTTCGGTGGACCACGCGAAGCCCTGCGTTTCGGCAATGCCATTGTTGTGCGGGAAACTGGTGTCTCTCACTCGGAGGCACTCGGTATCGGTTATAGATAACATAAATAAGAGAGTATCAGTAATATTCATGTTTGCATTGGTGTGCAGGCATCCGTTTTTCAATATATCGGCATCGGATGCCGGTATCGTATATCGGCATCATTGCTCAAAAACGTTTTTACAAAAACGACCCAGCCTGGGTACCAAGTGGGAGTACCATACAACTATATAATTTGTGGGGAGTACTTACTCACTTCACATGCTATCGGGGTCGATTTGGTACCACCATCTCCTGAGTGATCTGCCATGAAGCTCATCGGTGTGTTTTGGTTGTAGTTGTAGATGGTGATAGCCGTTAATTCTTTCATTTCATATTATGTATTATATGTGAGATGAAATGGTGAGCAGCGGATTGACAATACTCTCAGTATAGTTGAGTCCATGAACGAGTTACCATTTACCATCAGGTGGGCCATGGCTAGTCTGCCATCATATGCAATAAAAAAAATTGCCCAATACAGGTATTATTTATCTTTTTCTTCTTCTTGATTTATGGCTGTTGCAGGAGTATGTCCACAACTTTGCCAATGTCACGTGGCAGAGATAGACCGTCAAACGAAGGAGATTGTTCGGTGATAATAAAAAGGCCGGTAATTATGTGTCAAACTTAACAAATTACTATGATGGTTATGGAATGGGGGTGGCACTCAGTAAATGATACTACACATTTAGGCAAATAAAAATGATTTAATTCATGTACCAAGATAATAATTACAAAGGAGCGAGGGAGCACACGCGATGACCGCTAATCGTTTACTGAATGCTGATGGCTTATTATAATATAAATTAGTATTGTGGCGTAAAAACGCTATGTAAGCATTTATATTGTTCGGTTTCACGGTACAGGTTAAATACTCTGAAACAAACAACATCAACTAACTACATAATAATGTACGGTGTTAAAGAAATTTATTTACAATTTAAATCTAGACACTCTACAATTTATAAATTTACAGAGAATTAAAACAAATGGAGTAAATACAAGTGGTAAAAGTGATTTAAATGAGGTAGGACGAGGAATTTCATGAGGTAAAATATCATACAACGAGTGGCGAAGTTTGGTGCAGCTAAAAAAAATATGGTCCACATTTCCTTGAGCTAGTCCACATTCACAAATAGAGCTATCCCTAATCCTAAGTTTGGCCAGAAATACTAGGGTACAAGAATGGTTCAAACGTAAGCGACAGATGGTAGAAGTGGTTGCTTGCACTTTGAATTGTATTATGAAATATGATATTAGATTCAATTGTATTCTTATCAATGCCCAAGGTAAGGATTACTTTTAGTTGGAAAGTTAATGCTGCATAATCTGTAGAGTATAGTGGCAGTATGGGTGTCTGATAAAACAAATTAGATACTTGATTAAACTTAAGAAAACACCAGAGAATAGAAGGAAATTTGTCTGATGATGACTGAAAGTCATGAGCGTTATAAAGAGCAGCCAATTGGTTTATTTTTGAGATGAGAGGATGATCACAATTTGAATAAGTTTAAAAAAAACAGAGAGGAATTGTCTACGCAATGAAAGAGGAGGTTCGACACACTCTACTTGCATTGCGTTAATAGGCGATGATTTTATTGCTCCAATAATAATACGTAGGCATTTAGATTGGATTTTATCCAATTTTTTAAGGGCAGATTTAGTACAACGGTCTAAAAGGGAGCAACCATAGTCCATATGACTGCGAATAATAGCATTACATAAGTTTTTCGGATGAAAGGATGTGCCCCCCACCGTACTCCAGAAGGAGAACGAAGAATATTAATGTTTCTCTCACATTTCTGAGTCACATAGTCAAAATGAACAGTACCTGTCAATCTGGAGTCTAACCACACTCCCAAAAACTTAATTTTATTTTCTCGTGGAATTGTACAGTCATTAATAGTAATTGTAATATTGGGAATGGTTCTTTTTTTTGTGAATATGACAACATTACTTTTTGAAGGTGAAATGGATAAACCATACCTGAGAAGCCAATCTGATAAGTAACTGAGAGCAGAGTTTAACCGGCTCTCTGCTTCTTCCAAAGATTTGGTAGCAATATAGAGAACTAGATCATCAGCATATTGCAATATTTGGCAGAATGATTGAACTGTAGTGTCCAAGTCACTAGTATATAGACTGTACAATAAAGGGCTAAGCACTGAGCCTTGGGGTAAACCCTTCCAGACAGTTCTAGATGGATAACAGGAATTTTGAAATTTAATAGAAATAAATCTTTCCATAAATAAATTACTTATATAACGAGTCAGTTTTATGGGAATGTTCAGATGAAGTAATTTATTTTGGAGTACTGGCAATAACACATTATCATACGCTGATGCAATATCTATAAAAACACCAACTAGATATTCTTTTTTTAGAAAGGAAATGCGTATATCAGAGGTAAGAATACTAAGACTATCCATAGTACTCATACCTTTTCTGAAACCGAACTGAGTTTTAGCTAATAAGTTTTTATTTTCTACTAACCACTCCAAACTGTGTTTAATCATGTGTTCTGTAATTTTACTTAAAACTGAGGCAAGGGCTATTATTTTTATTATTGGCTATTCTATAGTTATTAGGGTTAGCTGCAGACTTTCCTGGTTTGAGGATAGGGATAATTATTTGCTTTTTCATTTCCTGAGGTATGATTCCATATTCAAAGGAGTTGTTAATTAGTTTCAAATAGATAAATGTTTAGAATTTTGCGAAGCATGTTTTAAAAAAGAATATGGAATGCCATCTTGGCCTGGTGAAGTATCCATCAGCCCTCAAGAGCAAGACTAAGTTCAGAAAAGGTGAAATGGGAGTCAAAATGGTTTAAAGACGGGAGGGAATTTGGAAGAGAGGGAATTTCATCTTTAGTTGGAACAAAAGGTGGAGACAATTTATCAAAAAACTCCTCAAGCCTTAAAGAAGGATCATTAGATGTCATGTTACTATTGTAACATATTCCTCTAAATTTTTTAATTTGTTTCTAAACTGTGGATGGAGTTCTGGGAGAAAACTGTTCACAAAATTGTATCCATCTGTCACAGATGTTAATATGAATGGGAAAGTGATCACTACCATAAGTGTATTCCAAGACACACCATGATAGAGTTGATGCGAGGGATGGAGAACACACAGTGAGATCAACTACACTTTTCGGATTCTATGAAGGGAACACCCTACGAGTAGGAGTACCATTATTAATTACGCATAAGTTGCCTTCATCAAAAATTTCTAAAAGGGTGCGACCAAATGAGTCGTCATGACCAGAGCCCCATGAAGTGTGGTGAGCATTAAAATCACTCATCAAAATAATGGGAGGTGGAACAGATGAAATTATATATAAAATATCTGAGACTAGTGAAGGATTGGGATGAGGAATATATATAGACACAAAAGATATATTATACATATTTACAGCAACAACATTGATGTCAGGTGATACGTGAAATTTGTGAAAATGAGCAAGAACGCCTCATAAGTAAGGCAGTTCTAGCATAACCATCTGCTCTATCATCCTGAAAACAGGAGTAACCTCGAATCCAAAAATGGGAACTAGGCACTAACCATGTCTCAGAAACAGCAAAAACAGATGGTTGAAATTTAGTGACTAAATGTAGAAATTCATGTTTCTTATGACGAATGCTTTTTATGTTCCACTGGAGAAGTGATATGGGAGCCATGGTCTGAATTTAATGGTATGAATTGTAGAAGAGTCTTGGCAACGTGGGACGGTATGTTAGTATTAGATTTAGACAGTAAACTAATAACCATTGAGAGGAGAGCTTCCAGAACACTATCATCCTGGGCTAATTGGGGAAGGTTAGAAGATTTAGACATAGAGTTCAAAGCAGATCCATTTGATAATGATGATGATGGAGTAGCAATAATATTTTGATGAGAGACCCGATCATATGATTTCCCTAGTGGAGCACGTGAACGTGGGGTGGAGAAAACGGTTTTACGGTATTATGTATGAGAAGGAGAAATTTGCAGGTTGATTCAGAAGAGTGGATGACTGTGATGTTTGAATAGATGAGCTTATAAATGTAGCGCCTTGAGTTACCTCGGCATAAGGTTTAAATGATTTAGGAAGGAGGCATGATGCTTCATAAAATGAAATATTATCATTTGCCATTAAAAACTTAATAGATTTTTGTCTGCCCTGTTCAGGACAGTCTTTACTGTTAGCAAAATGTTGTACCAAACCGTGCAAACATGAAGGTGTGGATTCATCGACTTTGCAAGTGTCTCCAGCATGGGGTTGAGTACAACGATAACACCTTGGGCTTGAACGGCATAGACTTTTGACATGGCCAAACCTACAGCAGTTGTAGCATTGAACCGTAGGATACTGATAAGTTTCCACCGGGAGAGAAGTTTGAAAACAGAAGAAAGTCTTCTTAAACTTAAACACGTAAAAACACTATCCACTAATTATTATAATAACACTGACGTTATAAAACGAAAATTTTCCACAAATTTTAATTTTATTTCACTTTCCCGTTGAAAACTCGACCTTATTACCGCTCGGTTCGAGTCCATTGACGCAACTGGTTGACGTTTACGTTTAGGAATTAGAGATGTGTAACTCAGGAGAGATTGATACAAAAGATGTATAATCTTTCAAAATGCGTAATCAATCTTTAAATCTTTGGTTTCGAAAATACATCTTTAACTCACTAGCTCACTACGTTAGGATTGAATAGATGGAATGGATAGAATGATGGATGTAGATTTAGAATGAGACAATAGATAAAGGATATTGTGAATTAAAAAGAGATAACATAAGTTGTAGGCACGCACAAACGGACTCTTGAAATACAATGACGATAGGTACACAGAAACTTAGGCTCTGTCATTTTAGTAAAAAGCTCAAAACCAGTTGCGACTTGAGGGAATGAGAGAATAACTACATGAATCAATAGATATTTGCATCACTTATGATCAACTGAATGAATAACGTCATTCGTAACCAAAGATTTAAAAGAGTTAAAGATTTAAAAGAGTGATTTAAATCTTTCGAAGAAAAAGATTTATAAATCCCTGATCTCATTGGTGATTTAGTTTGCGCATCTCTATTAGGAATTATTTCTCGTTGATACAGTATATATAGGCGTAGGCAAAAATCATACACAGATTATAGAATGAACTGACTATCGGGCAAAAATTTAAGAGTAGATGGCATTGAAAGTGAAGGAATAGGAAATAATTTTTCATTACTCATACTCTGAAAGTAGGTCTGAAATTGCCTGAGGAGCGGGTTGAAAGTAATACTTTTCAGCCCTAGGGAGAATTACTTTCAACTGACAGCTGAGTAATTATAAAAAATAAAACAGTTCTATTTTCTGTACAGCCAGTCAATTACAGCGCGATGTAAAATTGAAATAACATAAAGTTAAGTATTTATTAAAGAATTTGTTTTTTATATGACTTTATTTTAATATAGTTGCAACTAAATATCTTTAAAATAACGAAGATTTATATTTTTTCAATGATTTAAATGAAAAATAATGGCTGAATAGCTGACAGGCCGCAGAAAAAAAACAAAATCGGCGGGAAAACGGCGATTCCAAATTAAATTTTTTAGTCTCCCATTTTTTCTTTAGCTAATTCATGATTTTTAGTTTTAGTTTCCTCGTATTCGTAATGAAAAGCACAGTGTTTACCTCGGGATAAAGACTTATTTAGTGCCGAGACGGGGTTTGGCGCCCGAGCGGAGTGAGTTCCCAATAGTTCGAGGGTTGCTTTCATCCCTAGGTTAACAATGCACTATATTAGCGCCAAATTTTTTTACGATTGGGCTGGCGGCGCGCTGCTTTCGCCTACGCGATGCTGACCTCTATTGCAAACCCGGGAGATTCTTTCTATATGTTGAGGGGTCCAAGGCTCCAAGCTAGATTCCTGTATTGGGGCTGTATTGTAATTTCAATTTGCATCTATACAAACTTTTTTCCAGTGCACACACGAACAAAAATACCTGTGTGACTTGCGTATTGCGTAATATTCAATCATCAATGTTCCAAGGGAACAAAAATTCCCTCGCGCTTGGCGGAGCGGTGATCAAAAATAAAAAATAATAAAATGCAAAATTAATTTTAATTGTACGTTCAACAGCTGTATGCCCACACAACATTTTTACTCTACGAGATGGGTTACATACATAAGGGTTTGATACATTTTTTTTGAGGACATTTTTTATGTGAAACATCTAATGCGGAGGGAGGGTAAAATCGGCTGTTAGCGTGGCGACGCTTTTATTTTACTTGTCCCGTTCAAATTTTTCAAGTTAAATTTGACACACTTTCCGGTTTCCGATTGAGCTGAAATATTACACGCATGTATATATTGCGTGACAATACAATATTATGATGACATGGAGCTGATCTGATGATGGAACTGGAAGGTGGACATAGGAACTCTATAATGAAACGAGGCAACCCCATCGAGTTTGGGCTTGTATGATTCGTCTTGCCGAGTACTTTGTGTCTAAATGGTATCCAGGGTCTGATGATGGAGCTGGAACGTGAACACAGTAACTCTGTAATAAAACGACGCAACCCCATCGAGTTTAGAATCACTTGATTCGTCTTGATGAGTACTTTGTCTTTAGATGGTATTCAGGGTCTGATGATGGAGCTAGAAGGTGGCCATAGGAACTCCGTTATAAAACGGCATAACTCCATCGAGTTTGGGCTCGTATGATGTGTCTTGACGAGTACTTTGTCTCTAGATGGTATCCAGAGTCTGACGATGGAGCTGGAAGGTGGCCACAGTAACTCTTTAATGAAACGACGCAACCCTATCGAGTTTATACTCGATGTGCTAGACGTCCCGCGACGTCTAGTTTTTTTTTTTCTTACCGACCTGCGCCATCTGTGTCGAAACCCCAAAACTAATTAGAACCGCGACGGCGGTAAACACCTAAACATAATAAAAGGTTTGTGTACCTACTCGGTATACTGTACTATACTGTTTATGGCTGGTACGAATATATAAGCCTAACTTATATCATAAAGCCCATTGTCTACAAATATAATGTTTTTTACTACTAAGGAGAAATTAGGAAGGATAAGAATGATAATAAGGAGAGGATAGGGAGGGGGTTTGCGTGTTTCAGAAAAGTGAATGTTATCATTAGGTATTTTAACTTTAGCGACTGATACTTAGAAATAAGATTGGCCGTCAGCCTAAGCTTTCAGATACGCTCGTTGTTATTATATACGTTCGCACATCGACATTACTCAATAACATAAGTTTCTTATAAGATAAGTGTGTCTCGGCACCACTTTGTGTTTTGTACTTTTTCAAACCAAGAGTAAAAAGCGGGTGTTACCAGTAGATGCCTTCGATAGTTTAGCAGTCCAGAGTACTCCCCGGATAGGGAAGGATGTAGATCGATTCTTGTTAACAATAAATCTCCCATATACCTATATATATATATATATATATATATATATCTGCCGTGTGGGGCCGGCTTTAGAATTGTCTCACCTCTCTCTACCCATGGGAGACGTAAGAGCCGACTGAGGGTATATCGGGGGAGTGGGCAGTAGCACTCCTTCGAGTATTAACAACATCCACTGCGATCGCCAACCCGCCTGCCAAGCGTGGCGATTACGGCATTATCCCCCATGACGGGACCGCTCGTTGTGGCGTTCTCTTAGGGAGGCCTATGTCCAGCAGTGGACGTTGATAGGCTGATGGATGGATACCTATATATAATAATCTTATAACTCCATAAACTCAATGCGGTCGAAATGCGATCTCTGCGTAGAATCCGTGGAGTGAGGCTGACTAACCGCTTTAACGAACGACGTCGTAAGAGAGCGAGTAGATATGAAAGAGAGTATTGGTGTAAAGATGCGAAAGGGAATGCTCTGATGGTTCAGACATGTGGAAAGAATGCCGGACGTGCGACTGTTTAAAAAGATATACAATGCAAAAGTGGAAATTTGAAGATACAAGGGGAGACCGAGACTCACCTACCAAGACCAAATCGGTCATGTATAGAAGGAAGGTGGAATCAGGAGTCCAAAAAACCGGCGAGCGTGTATAAAGAGAGTTATGAATGTTGTGAAAGCGAGAGATGTAGAGCCTTTTGGTACTCTGTTCTCTCTGCCTACCCCGCAAGGGAGATGTCATGATGATAAACAAGTATAAATCTCACATTTCTAACCACAAATAATTTGTTTTAGTATAGTCTTTAGCTCTTGAATCTTGGTATATTATGAAAATACAGATACCTACATACACTTATGTAAGTTTATAAGGTAGGTATAGCGGCCCTACTACGTACCTATAAGTACCTACCTCATCATCTGTCGTCCTTGCTTTATCCCAAGGTTAGTTGAGGTTTGCTTCTGATCTGTTCGGTTTAGCTGGCCCACCACTATTTACAGCGAATGCCTAATCTCCATGACCTAACTAAGGCGACAACTTTACAGCGGCCTTAAAACAAGATTGGAGGTTACGGACCCTTAGGTGTTCACAAATAGGTATTACTTTTTATTTAGGTACGCATCTGATGCCAAACAAAAGTTGTATAACATTACCGATCATTCAAGCGGCAAGTTCTAGTATACGATCTGCTCACTTCGTATTTATCTATGAATACTTAGGTAAATGTTAAATAAAAGACAAATTAAATTAGGATTAAGTATGTGTATTTTATTTAATAATACAATAAATAAACTTACATCTACATTACAATATAATTTTCAGATAAACTATTTTAAAAATCGACAATGACGACTGTTATATTATATCTCATTGCCTTTTTATTCATATTTTTTTGTAAATAGAACACTATTTTATTCCAGGATCTTGAAAAAATCCATTTAGTACAATAAAAAATTTACGTTCGCGTTTAAAAATAAAATGTAGCTTGGTTGTAGTATACCTACTAGCCTTTAAACTAGAATATTTAGCACAATCGGTTAACTGCAGCTAGTGGTGAGCAAAATCGATGTCGTTATTTATTAGCAAGGATAAGAGAAAAATTTGTGCTGAAAATACCAGATCGGAATTAAAATTACGAAGAGTTCAATTATATTTTCAGTGAAAGTAAGAATGGATATAAATATTTGGCGTAAATATGTACAAGCACTTCTTGCAAACAGTATTTACCATTTATACGACCCAGCGCAGAAAACATTAGTTTTAAGACCGCAGTATTATAATTTTCTAAACACGAACATAGTTATAAATAAATGCACATTGTCACCTAAGCCTGGTATGGAACCCAGTAATTAGGTACTACCACTCATTTAAAGATAACACACGTATTATCATAACTTATAATTTTACGTATGCCTTAAATCAAAACTGACACAAATTATGTTTATATTAATAATTCATAATAATCCATGTGAAAACTATAAGTATCCGACATTTTCAATACATAAGTGAGTAAAACAAAATGGCTGCCTTCAAAAATACGACAATAAATCAAAACGACCACAGACACGCGTAAATACTTACATACGCAACACGCCACTTTGTCATCATTATTAATACATCAATCATAGAATATGTTGAACCTGTTTACAAGTTATTACATTAAAAAAATATATTTCAAAAATATATAAACATCATGTAATCTTTTGCTAACCTAGGACTTGATCTCCATTCATAATTTAGGGATTGTAGTATACCGATATCCTTTTCTAGCCTACTCCCACTTCTGATATTACACATTATCGATCTATTATTATGCATGAAAAGAAATATTTATAAAAAAGCTAATAAAGATCATATTTGATAGCCTCTGTATTTATTCTCAAAACATATTAGTTATGTTTCTTTCATTCTTGTACTCCTTAAATTCTAAGACACGCCGATCAGATGTCACTCAGTCTCATTATCGCCGTTATCGGGCATACCGTCTTCCGACGTATTTTCTAGGCTTACTACTGTCAAATCTTCTGTGGTGTTGTGTTCCAGTTCAGAGGTAGAATTTCCAGTATTAATCTCTGGTAATTTTTCACAATGTTTGCCTGTAACGCCAGGTGGACATACACATTTAAAGTTTCCGTCGCTTGATTCCTTAGACACGCATTCGCCACCGTTTCTGCAAGTGTCTGGATTCTTTTCACAGTAGTTGAGTTCTGAAAGTAAACCAACTCTATTAGCATAGAAACTTTTATGTTGCAATCTAACAACAACTGCCTCTGTGGTGCAGCGGTAGTGTGAGCGACTGCTGATCATGAGGTCTTGGGTTCGATCCCCGGGTCGGGCAGTGTTATTGAGCTTTTTCGTAAAAATAAATATTCCCAGTAGCAGCTATGAGTTTGGAAATGTGCCCGGTAGACAGACGGCAATAGGCTCGCCTTCTATTACGTGTGACTTAAACATAGCTGGTGAACCGTGGGTGTGTAATACACCTTTGCCTACCCCTTCGGGGAATACAGGCGTGATGCTATATTTTGTTTAACTTTTTTGTTACAACTTAGGTTCATAATGATTTGACAGTTTTGTTAATCTTTATATACGTATATAACATTCAAAGAAGCATACGCGCGTCTCAAACAAGCGAATGAGTGCAACCATAGTTTTTATTCATATTCCGTTTAATACAAGAACTTAGTTATTAATTACAAGAAGAGGTTGAATTATCTTTAAACTCGTAAAATAATCCAAACTAAATGGACGTCAAGTTAAGATAAGAGTTAGTTAAACTTATTGAATGTATCTGAAGTGTGTGTGTAGCCCACACAGGGTTCTGAGTGGGCCCCGTCTATTGAAATAGTACAGCAAACATAGGTATTATAATGTTAACGGGCGACTTAAACAACTTTGATAACAAACTATGCAATAACGTCAATAACATTTGGCAGAACCTCAGACTAAATAGAACAAAATCAAATTGCCAAGCCAGTCTCGATGCCAAGTGTCAACTTGTACATCAAAACATCAAACCATAGATAAATAACTATACCTACTTGGAACATCCAACTATCCTGGCGAATTGGTGTTCCTGACCACAGATGATGCAATAAATTGAAACGTGACAATCATCAAACAAAAAATAATTTTGATAAATTTATCTTACCTTCGTCACACAGCATGCCTCCCCAGCCAGGTTTACATAAACATTCCCAGGGTTTGTTACATGTCCCATGGACGCAGCCAGGGTATCTGTGGCATTCATCACAATTGGTGCCTGTCCAGCCAACCTTACAGCGGCATTCGCCGGGGCGCCTGCAGTAGCCCCTCTCATTGTGACAACCTGGAGCGCAGATTGCTGAAAAAGAATTTTGTTTGTAGCATAGCATAACCATTATACCAGACATGCATCCATCAATTGAACCGTCAATTTTTCCGGGACATAAATATATAATTATGTCCCTTACTGTCCGGATTACAGTCATACATATATAATATGTATTGTATAATATGTATGCAATATAATATCGATCAATATAATATGATCGGTTAATCATTTAAGCGTGAAGACGCAACAAATGAACTCACTTTCATATTTATAATATTAGTTAGTGTTGTAATAGTGTTGGATAACTGACCAGATTTGACAAAAAAGGAAAAGATAGTCTATTCGAATTATAAACATTTTGCGACCCATATAATCTATAATATGGCTTTGAATAGTCACAAGGGTTAATGTAGGTACCGTCCATAATATTTAATTAAAACCATGTCGACTTGCTCAATACCAGACCCTTACAATGTGATGTACACAAAATTGTATCGACTTCGTATCGTCGTATTTTGATTGGTAGAGACATCAACACGTGACGTCGCAATAATCGTTTACCCCATCACGGTAATGTTTCAACCAATCACAATGACACGATGCGATGTCGATACGATTTAGTGAGATACATTCTATCCCCCTGGTCCACTTTCAAAATGTGTTAATAACTCCTGACTATTACTTTCGTACGCAGAGTCGTTTATAGATGACTTCGGTACTCTCTTACTTTCTCTACCCATGGGGGTTAGGCAGAATCTCATATCTCACATGTCGATCGTATCGTGATCACTGTGATTGGTTGAGAAACCGACCCGTGATGTCGCAATAATCCGTTGACCAATCACGGTGAGCTCTCAACCAATCACATTTATGACGATACGATCGACATGTGAGATATGAGATTCTGCCTAACCCCCCATAACTGTCCCATTGTTGGTCACAGGACTCACCCGGTCTCTTCTAAAAGTAAGAGATATTTAGGCCATAGTCGACTTCATTGAGAAAAACCAATAATATTCTTAGTAATATTAAATTAATCTTTAGGACGATAAGGTACAACATTTTAGGATTGCACACGGAAATTAAATGTCAAAGATAATTTTACATACCACTTTGACACAGCAATCCGGTATACCCAGGTAGACACTTGCACTCTAGTGGCTTGTCACAGTAACCGTGCTGGCAGCCTGGCAGAGGCTGGCAAGCCTTGCAGGTAGCGCCAGACCAGCCTAGCTTGCAGCGGCATTCACCAGGCGTCTCGCAGAAGCCTCTAGTTGCGTGGCAATCGGAGCGGCAGATAGCTGGAAATACGAAAAACCAACATTAAAAATTTATTTTTTGATATTTTTTTATTTTATTTAGCATTTGACATTATTAGCCATATGAACCTGCATCTCCTGGATACGGTATCCAGGAGATGCAGGTTCAAATCCTGGTCGTGACTGTTATTTTCGATTCCAACTTTTCACACTTTGTGTTAATTAAAAATGTATTTTAATGAATACAAGGAGTCTGCCTCCCGCATCGTTAGTCTATATGCAACTTCTAATTGCGAAATACTCACTCGTGCGAGAAAAGTATTATTGAACAATGAAGGGTTTCTGTGGCATTGTTATATCTTCAAAGATAATATTTATCTGCCGCAGCGTTTATTTTTTTTTTATACTGCGTGAGTGGCAAACAAGCGTACGGCCCACCTAATAGTAAGCTGTTACGGTAGACTATAGACGCTAGCAACACCAGAGGCATCACTTGCGCGTCGCCATCTCTAAGGAAATGGATAGGAGGTGGGTAGGAAGTATATTTAAGAGAGGATGGAGTTCCGGCCTCCGGCGCTCTCACTCACCATATGAAACAAACTACCGTTGTTGCTTTAAAAATCGTATTTTTGTTATAGGTAATGTATCTGAACTGCCTCGGTGGTGTAGCGGTAGTGTAAGCGACTGCTAATCATGAGGTCTCGGGTTCGATCCCCGGGACGGGCAATTTTATTGAGCTTTTTCCTTAAAAGAAAAATTCTCAGTAGCAGCCAAGAGTTTGCAAATGTGCCCGGTAGACGTCAATAGGCTCGCCCCCTATTATGTGGGACTTAAACATAGCTGGCGAGTCGTGGGTGTGTAATACACCTCTGCCTACCCCTTCGGGAAATACAGGCGTGATGCTATGTTTGTTGTGTTATATACTTTCATATACATTTATTAAAAAGTGTATACATTACAAACTGACACTTCAATTTTATTTATTTGTATAGATATAAAGAACCGATTTACATTGAAGCTCCAAAATAAATACTAAATGTGACGGGGCTCGTGGCGTAGACGGTAGTATAACTGATTTCCGTGCACGAGGTCGTGGGTTTGATTCCCCCTCAGTACAATTATTTGTGTAAAGAACGCAGAATAGAACACAGATATTTGTACTGCGTCTGGGTATTTTCTATCTATTATATATATGTATTTACAAAAAAATATATATATAAGGTAATATATCCGTAATCTGGTACCCATAGCACAAGCGTTAAGCTTAGTTTGGGACCAGAGGACGTTGTGTGAAATGTCCGTGAATATTTATTATTATATTATTATCAGTCAAGAGTTATCAATACTTACGATCAGAACAGAAAATGCCGTCCCAACCTTGCTTGCAGATACACTCGAAGGATTCATTACAGTAGCCATGTTGACAGCCAGGCAGGGGAATGCACTTGTTACATCGCTCGCCGTAGAAGCCTAGCTTGCACCGACACTCGCCCGGACGTTTGCAATAACCTGTAAAAATACTTTTTTATAATTGCCAATACTAACATATGGTATATTCGTAAAAAGCCTTTGATTTAATAGAGACAAAATTAAGTTTTTTTTTTATAATACATTGGTGGCGAACAAACATACGGCTCACCTGATGGTAAGCGGTTACAGTAGCCTATAGACGCTAGCAACCCCAGAGGTATCACTCGCGTGTCGCCATCTCCGAGGAAAGGGATAGGTGGTGAATAGGAAGTATAACAAGGAGAGGATATGGGGTTTGGGCCTCCAGCGCCCTCACTCACCATACGAAACACTACGTTAGGTTTTTAGATGTTGGATTTTTTTTTTAATAAAGGAAGCTTTATTTGGTTCGAAGGGTTGGTCATCATTGGTGCTTATATAAGGCGGGAAAAAATCTTCCCGTCGTTCGGGGCAATGAACAGGGTAGTGTGGGGCCTTCATCCACTAAAAAAACCCGTCGTGTGCCGTCTCTCTGCCTTTATTGGCGGGCCACTGGAACTATGTTACATTCCGAATCACCCCTTGCTTTGAAAAACACGTAAATCTCTTGGTCCTCTGCACCTGATCTCAGATCTTCAGTCGTGTTGTAATGCCCCATCGGACTATGAGTAGAGAGTGCACTTGTCTTTGCGCATACACCCGTGCACTATAATATCTCCTGGATATATGGCTAGTATCTGTTGACAGTCGTGACAGACCGCGTTAATCATTATTACCAGTAAAGGAATAATAAAGGCCTGATTCTTTTTACCAAGTGCGATTCTTTAGATTTTGCCAGTTTATCGTAATCATTAATTGTCATCAATCATTGGCAACACAGGATGCCTAGCACTGAGAATCCACTAGTTAATATAAAAACAAATGAGGTACGTTGACAGTACACTCGAGTTAGCGGAGAGTTAACGGTTCGTTCTACTCCGTAAAGCGATCGTGGGTCTAGCCAAGTTGCATTCTATGATCACTAACGCTAATAGAAAACTGTTTAAAATGTATGGAAATTTGACATCTAAATCACGTGACTTAGCGTTATAGATATTGTTAAAGACTTAGATAAATATAGGTTCTTTATCTATGCTTAAAGATGTCAAATTTCCATACATTTAAATAGTTTTCTATTAGCGTTAGCGATCATAGAATGCAACTTGCCTAGGCCCACAGGACCGTTTTTGTTTACCATCTGATACTGTTACGTGCTAATAAAGATAGACGTTTATGTCTCTTAACACAAAACTTGCGGTTCTTTGTTTATCTTTTTTGAATAACAACAACCTTCTTTTTCTTTTTGTTAAGGCGTGAAAAAATTGTTCCTAAATACACACCCCGTCATTCGGGGCAAAAAACCAGGGTAGTGGGTGTAAGCGTAGCGATTACGGCATTATCCCAAATAATGAGCACACACAAAAAAAGGATGCGGTCGGCACAGGACCGTTCGTTGTGGCGTTCTCTTGGGGAAGCCTATGTCTAGCAGTAGACGTCGAAAGGCTGATGGATGGATAAATGTAGGGCCCTCAGCCACTAAATAAACCCGCCGTGTGCCATCTCTCCGCCTGTGCTGGCGGGCCACTGGTACTATGTTGCATTACTTCAGTGGTAATGATGCTACCATCTGCAGTCATGTGTGTTATTTTATGAAATAATAACTCCTTTACTATGACAGATTACTTAGGCAAATTAAATATTTTCAGTAAGGAGGTGCTAAGTTTAAATCTTATTGACATACATTATTTTTTAAATTAACAAGCAAAAAAGTTTTTCTGTTAACATTTATAAATCATTATAAGAGTCCATTTCGTTAAGAAAGGTTTTGAATTTAGAAGCACCAAAAGTAATATGTATCGTGGCATTGCAGTTAGTGGCTTTCTGAATAGTTATAAATATTTAAACTTTCTATTTGAAAGTCTTACTGCGACACCTAATACAGGTTTAGTGCAATCTAAATACTGAATACCTAAGAACTATATGACCTAGAAATTGAGAGACTGAATGACCTGGTCTTCTAACTGACACATAATATTACCAAAATGGCCATTGAAAAAAATATTTTATCAGCAAGATTGGCTATGGTTAAAAATGTTAGTATTTGTCCGTAAAGAGTTTAAGACACAGCTTAACAGGTTCCCTGTCCCATGAATCATATATGATACATAACAATTAAATTTCTATTGTGTCCACAAAGGGACAGGGAATAGGTTAAAAGATAAATAAGATTAATTGAAATAATTTTAACAGTCCGAACCAAGCTTAAGTGAGAGTTAGTGAGAGTATTTAACATTAATATTGTGATCACGTCAATCAACGTGAACACACATCGAATAACTAAAAAGGTTACATTACGACATAATTGACTGCACAAATGGCGGAGTGTTTTAGATACCGGCCTCCCGTCCGAGTGTTGTGGGTTCGATTCCCACACAGGACAACTCTTTGTGGGATCCACAACTGGTAGTTCTGAGTCTGGGTATAGTTTGTGTCTGTGAAATTGTCTGTTTGTAAAGTCCCCTGCGATACAAGGATTATTCCTTAGTGCAGGTCTTTAAAAAAATATGATTAACCGAACTAACGATATTACTAACGATATTATTTTGCCGTGTGGGGCCGGCTTTAGAATTGTCCCACCCCTCTCCATCCATGGGAGTCGTAAGAGCCGACTAAGGGAATACCGGGGGAGTGGGCAGCAGCACTCCTTCGAGTATTAACAACATCCACTGCGATCGCCAACCCGCCTGCCAAGCGTGGCGATTACGGCACTATCCCCCATTCTTGGGGAGGCCTATGTCCAGCAGTGGACGTTGAAGGGCTGATCGGATGGATGGAACGATATTACAAAATTCGCAGATAAAAATAACTATTATATGAGTACTACTAATACATACTACTAATATATGAGTGTGCGGGGATTTACTTATAATCGAAAGCATTGTAGACAATGAAAGTATGCTTTATTCAGGATGTACTTTATTCCCAAATACATTTTTATTGAATGTAAAAAAGTATATATTAAAATTGTCTTTAAATAAATTAAATTATTAATAATTAATAAATCCTTCTATCAGTGTATTGGTGAAAAACAGTGAATTAATATTGTATTCGTTTGCTTATTATTTAACTTACTTTTCACATATTTAGATATTTTTATATATATTTTTAGCATTTGACAGTTTGTGTTTAATGTTACTTTTCACAATAATAAAACAGGTATATTTATTAAACACGTACACGTTTTCGTTTTGATTTAAAACTATTTCCAAAAAATGTTAAGTACAATATATACAGGTACGGTAATGGCCGTTGTTGGCGGGAGCTCACAACACGTGTTTATTTACATGAGATCACTTAATTAACTAATAGTTAAAACTGTCTTTATCAGTTATTAATAAATTGCGAATAAATAATTATTGCACTGGAAATTAATAATAAATTTACGATGAGAGTAAAATTAACATGAGAGTTGCACAGAAAAATTCAAATAATACGTATAACAACTGTTACGATCCTTACACAAATAAAACAAAAAAAATGGTCGAAAACTGTATAGTGAGTAAGACAGGAGACCGGCTTCGTTCTCATCCTTACTCCGTGATGTTTGCTGGATGAGAGGTGACAACGGTAGACATCTAGCGGGGATAACTGATTGATTGATAGTTCATCAGTTATCGACCGGTGAAGGCGGAAGATCAAACTGAATTGAGAAAAATCGGCCAAATACGAGTCGTACTCGCGCACGAAGGGTTCCGTACCATTTTTTAGAAACATGTTTGTGTATGGGAGGCCCCGTTAAATATTTGTTTTATTTTAATTTAATTATTTATTTTTAAAGTGAATATATAACTAAATATTCTGTGAATATTTCAAGCGTCTACCTGTTGCCGTTATATAGCGAGCAAAAAAGGGCAAAAAAAAAAAATCACGTTTGTTGTATGGGAGCCCCCCTTAAATATTGTTTTTTTTTTGTTTTTAGTATTTGTTGTTATAGCGGCAATAGAAATACATCATTTGTGAACATTTTAACTGTCTAGCTATCGCCGTTCTTGAGATACAGCCTGGTGACAGATGGACGGACAGACAGATAGACAGACAGCGAAGTCTTAGCAGTAGGGGATTTGACGCTTCGGGTACAGAACCCTAAAAAAATCATAATTAAAGGAAATTATTAAAAATAAAAATCGCGACGCAAAAATAGGGGTTGATCGTAGAGGGGTGGAAAATCGAGAGTAATATAAAAAAAAATATTCTAAGTCATGACAAAATAAGAAAACAAATCTTGCCAAAAAAATTAAAGTTTATAATTAACAAATAAAAAATAGGGGTTGATCATAGAGGGGTGAAAAATTTAGAGTAATATAAAATTTTATATAATATTTTTTATTCTAAGTCATGACAAAGTAAAAATAAAATTCTTGCCAAAAAAAATAGTTTATAATTAACAAATAAAAAATAGGGGTTGATCGTAGAGGGATGAAAATTTAGGGTTGTATGTATTTTTAACGCTGTATCATAAAAAAATAAAAGTTTATCTAAAAATTAAAAAAAAAATTAGGGGTACTACTACTACTACTACTACTACCCTTAACATTTAGAGTGATGAAAAACAGATGTTGTCCGATTCTCAGACCTACCCAATATGCACACAAAATTTCATGAGAATCGGTTAAGTCGTTTCGGAGGAGTTTAACTACAAACACCGCGCCACGAGAATTTTATATATTAGATATAATAAAATTATATCGCAGATATAGGAAAAATTAATATTGGTCTTTATTAAAGCAAGAGAAGCCAAATCAACAATTATCAAAATGTTTGTCTGTCTGTCTGTATGTTTGTTTACGCATCACGCATAATGCGTACGTAGTAGACGTACGCATTTTGATGAAACTGACTTTTTGATTGATTGCTCTTGATTAGACTTAACGGATTTTGATGAAAGTTTTTTCGGTTTGCTATTGATTAGATTTAAAATCTGGTACGAAGTTGCGGGAAAAAGCTAATCTTTGATAATACTCTTTAATATTTGACTTTAGAAATCCGTAAAACTATTCACTGAAAACTATTCGAAGATCAATTCAGGCGTGCAAATCTAAGGTCAATAGAATAGTGAAAAAATAGATACGGGGATTAAAAAATCTATGTTTTTGAAGTTATACTTCTTTAAGCGCGTTATGAAAAAAATATGAGAGTGAAATTTTAAGATGCGCACGCATCACTGTAACACAAAAGTAACAGGTAGATGCGCGCTCATCACAGTAATTTTTTTTTAGAAAAATGCAAAATGCCTGCTACGTACCTTATGTTTTTTTTAAATATGGGTTACAAGACTAAATTCTCGAATTATATTATTTATGTCTTTAAGGATAATTTTCAAGCTTTTATTTTTTAATTTGTCAATAATAACATGTATCCTTCTTAGTCCTAATGTTTTGTTAATAATGGTATTTATTTAAGGAAGGAAGTGTAGGTTTATAATTATGTCGTGATAGAAGTACCATTGTTTTGGAATCTTGAACAGACCTTGCGTTAAACTCGACAATAGTTTATTGTTCTACGTAGGTATATTTAATAAATTTATATATAACAAAAGGCGTTTTGCTTTTATTTCGCATGAATATAAATAAATATATCCTTAATTTAACATCAAACATGTGGGATTAAATGCTAATGTATATAGGAATTAAGTTCATCGCATACACAAGTAACGCAGAGAAATTGCAAATGAATTTTTACTCTTCCCTGGGAAACACCGACAGCACATATATAGTAGAAAGAAAGAACAAAGAAATATTATATTCGAAAAAGTTGATAACAGAAGTACTATCAAATTATTGAGGTCTCAATGCGGGGCCATTGCTCAACATAGTTGCAATATTTAGATATTTTTATATATATTTTTAGCATTTGACATGCTTAGCACTATACATTAAACACAAAGTGAAAAATGTGAAATCGAAAATAACAGTCAGGAGCAGGATTTGAACCTGCATCTTCTGGATACCGTCCAGATGCTTTACCAATTCAGCAATCCTGACAATTGCTCCTGACTGCTAATTTCGATAACACATCATACTTAACGTCTTTGGGTGACGCCTGCGCCATCTGTATGCTGAATTGGTAAAGCATCTGGACGGTATCCAGAAGATGCAGGTTCAAATCCTACTCCTGACTGTTATTTTCGATTTCACATTTTTCACTTTGTGTTTAATGTATAGTTGCAATGTCACAAAGACATCACGTACACACTCGTTTGTGCACTTGTTGTCGTGTCAAAATCGGTCTAGATATAATAAAATACTGTTTATAATAATAAGAATCGAACCTATAGGTAACATCCACTCTATGGTCGTCTATGGTTAACCCCAATATTATGAGGTGGGTCTATTTTATACGGTAGGCAGTGAATTAATAATGATTTACCACTTATCACCAATGGTAAGCTACTCATTTGATACTATTACCAATATCAAATTTGTAGTCCGTAAATTTATTCAAAAACTGGCTTCTGTCTTCTTCATCAGCGTGGACTTCAAATCCAATATCTCTTCTATTTACTAACTTGATTTCTTCCAAATCAGTTCAGTCATTTAGGCGTGATTGACGGACAAATATCTTTACTTTTCGCACTTATAACATTAGTAAGATAGAACAAATGACTCTTACCTTGTAACGGGTCGCATCCCTTCTTACAGATAGGCACATCACACAGGTCTCCCTGCCAGCCGGGGTGACACTTCGGCTCACCTTTCTCATCACAGATGTAATGACTGTGTTCACTCTGTACAGCTGGCAGCGCACAAGCCTGGAAATAGCATTATTCAGTTGTTTTTTTTGTTATCTTCTATCTATATATCTATCTATACTATTATAAAACTGTAACAGAGATGTGTCTGTACATTTAAGATATTTGAGAAAAAATTACTGCAATAGGCTATATAGGCGTGTCTAAACACAAAACAAAATTTTTAGAATTTTTGCCTGTCTGTTTATCTGTTTGTCTGTTTGTTTGTTCGCGCATCACGCAAAAGCTACTGCACGGATTTTGATGCAACTTTTTTTATATGAGAGCTCTCGATTAGACTTAAAAACTGGTATACATTTTATCCCGCTACTATATCGGGAACCTGAGATACAACCTAAAAATCAGCTTTTGGTTGCGACAGAGCCGCAAGCAAAGGCTAGTCGTGTATATATATATATATATATATGTGTCTATTTGTAGTATCGTAGCTTCCAAAAAGCTAAAGAAATTTTGATTTAGTTTTATTATGTTCAAAAGGCAACTTAGACGAGATATACTTAAAAAGAATTTTTAGTGGTTTGAAGTTTATTAGCTTTTGTTTATTTTTTTATTGCGTATGGTGGCAGACAAGCCAAGGCCCATCTGATGGTAAATGGTAACCGTCATTCATGGACTCAACTATACCGAGAGTATTGTCAAACCGCTGCTCACCATTTCATTTCACATATATGAATTGAAAGAATAAAAGAAAGAAAGTTACTTATTTTAGGCAGTACATATTTACTATGCAGTATTTAGCAATAACAAGTAATGAATCCTCGTTTCATCCTAATAGCAGGACAGTGCGAGATCTGTCGACTCATCGCGGGTACTTTCTAATATGAGCCACGAGAAAGCAACGAGAAAGTGTGCCGCGGGAAAAACACAGGTGAATACATTTACATCGCTTCTTTAATATTACACATTTTTATAAATAAACAAATTGTTTTGGGTATATCCGCTATTGTTGTGATAGTCTAGTTTATTATTTTTAGGTTATATCTCAAGTTCCCGATAAAGCGGGAAAAATTAATAACCGTTTTTAAATGTAATCATGATGGATAGATCTTGATTAAATTAAATTAACCCATTCCCTGTCCGTTCGTAGATACAATAGAAATTTAATTGTTATGTATCATATATGATTCATGGGACAGGGAACCTGTTAAAGTCCGTTCAATAATTACCTACATCATTTCTTCTCAAATATCTTAAATTTACAGACAACTCTGTTACAGATTTATAATAATTAGATTAGTTTGTCATTAAATTAAATACAAATCGCAATGGTGTGTTCATAATTGCCTTTTTAAGTAAATTAAAAGATACTATAAAAATTGAGT
Organism: Leucoma salicis; assembly: GCA_948253155.1. Classification (NCBI taxonomy): domain Eukaryota; kingdom Metazoa; phylum Arthropoda; class Insecta; order Lepidoptera; family Erebidae; genus Leucoma; species Leucoma salicis. Next base: position 4,612,139 of record OX411817.1, read on the forward strand.
CACTATTTTTTAGCGTTACCTACGTTAAAAAAAATAAAGATATGTTATTATTTTTCATAATATTGATAGCAGACCCGGCTATGCGTCGCTGTAGCACACATATTCTTCTTGTATTGACTTGTGGCGATCCTGATAATTCCGCCAATGACAATGTTTTCTTGATTATTTTGCTAAATTTATGTGATGGTCGGAACTCAGTAGGTATTTTCTAATATAACGATTGGAAAGCTTTGTGAAGGGAAATAAAATAATAAATTTCATTAGTTAGTTTTGCAATTAATAATGTAAATAATCGCGATAAAAACTATCCTATTTTTTCAATTAAAACAAATAAAAATTAATTTATTTGGATTAGTAGATTCGGAGTTCATCGCGGACAAACATCGTGACATGATTTTTTTATATATCATGTATATATTAAATACCATGAATACAAAACAAATACATAGGTAAACACAATACACCATAGCTTTATTTATGTACTCCAAAATTGTAACTATTAAATTGGTGTGTGCTAATACGTCGACATGCTTACACTATAAATAAACTACGAACTAAAAATTAGAAAATAATATTATAATTAATAATAATGAATGTAAAAACGTGTGGGGTGCTTGACATCTTGGTGAGATAGATATAGTAAAAAGCTCCCCCAATTTATTATTACTTTTGTAAGCCCAAAACAACATCAAAAATTTTCGTTGTGTTTTTAATGTAGGCATCGGAAAGGGCTAAAAAAATTTATGAAAAATAGATAAAATAGGTATATAAAACTTAGAATTATCTCGATACTAAAACGGTGTGAGAATAAATAGCCTTTTTTGTTTAGGCGGGAAAAAATGTACATCCTATTTAATATTTTTCAAATATTTATAATATTTACACAAATAAGTAAACAATTTAGCGTCACAGAAGAACAAGCAAGTTAATATCCGTGATTTCATCTCCGTGAACTTTAGAATTGGGTTACTTTTATAATATAAATACATTCGTCAATGTACATCACATTATTTATCTCAATTCAAACATGTATACCACAGGAAACGTCCATTATCCCAGGATAAAAAGTTCAATTCTATAATCAATTCTATAAAAAAATCCTTTAATGAGCGCCGAACTATGTATGCGAAATTACATTATGATTGAGTACTTAGATTAAATATTTATCTAGATGGAGTGTCACTCTTATAAACGTCATAAAAATCGGGCGGGAATTATTATGCTAGTGTGCGTGACAGCTGTCATTACGCTTGTGCAATTTGTGTTTGTATGCGTGCGTAATGATACCAGTTTCAGTGGTAGTATTAAATTATGGAAAAATTTATTCATCATAGATGCAAGACATTCTTATACAACAAAATGTTTCGTAGGTATATATTCAATTATCTCTTTCTATTTACTCTCATAATCTTAATATAATTATATATAAAAAATATATACTATATATAACCTCTTCTTTAATGAGAATACTACTATAACCCACGATAATTATAAATTTAAAAATGTCTTCTTCATCATTAAAGTAAATAATAATATTACAAATAGTAATATTGTAATTAATTCCGAAAATGACAACTGTGCAACTTTATGGATCCATTAAAAACGCTAATAATGATGTTAGGTAATGTTTCTATTACTCTCTATCGTTAAAATATCATCAACTTTGCAAGATTACGCGGGAAATTTAAGTTCATAAACTGGTATCACATAAAAAAATATGAACTAAAATTAATTTATTTTCGGAATATTTAATTGACTTATATAGCCAGTTATTGTATGAAATAATGTTACTAGCCTAGATAAGAGATATCTTTAGTGCTTATTTTCCGATTTTTGTAGTTTCGGCACACTTTAATTACACACGTTGACATTTTAAATGACTCACTATTGCTCCCCTGGATACGACCTTGTCAAGTAACGTCGCGATTGACACTAACAGCATTGGGGTGAAAAGTTCACCCCAATTTTTTTTGACGCTTTTACAACGCCGAGGGTCCATCTAGATATATCAATAATCTAAGATTGAGTATAATAAACACACAAAGCATATAAAAAAAAACAAACAAAGTTATTTTCGCATTTGTAATATTAGTAAGGATATTTATAAATTTAAAAAAATTGCTATAATGTTAGATGATTGTTACATAACTAAGTCGATATATTATCTTGACGCTCATAATAGTAAAGTTACGATCAATAAGTAACGTGAGTTCATTGAAAATCAAACGTTTATTATATTTTATTACGTAAAATAACCCGGTAACCTAGCAACGGCATGCTTATAACAATTCTGTGTTTAAATTTAGTGTGTGAGCTTGTGTATTTTTATAGTGTATTTAAAAATGTATGAAATATGTAACAAAATAAATAACTAATAATAATATTTTTTTATTTCAGACATTGTCCATTAATTTTGTTAGTTAAGATAAGATGTTTTCTTATTTTTCCAGTTCAGAGGGATAATATTTTTCAGATATTAGCATATCTAACCTTATATTTGTCAGCTATTGATTCAAAATTAAGGAATACAAAAAACAATGTTTTTGCCACATTGAGTGTTATTGTTAAAACTACTATTATGACTAGTGTAAATTCACAAGCTCATCACAAGTTAACGCATTTATAGCCATATTATGACATATTATTACTTTACTCTACGGTAGGCATCTATGGCCGTGTGGGGCTGGCTTTAGAATTGTTTGTTGTGTTGCGTTTTGGCATTCTCTTAGGGAGGCCTATGCCCAGCAGATGACGTTGAAAGGCAGATGAATGGATGGATGGATGGAACTGTGTGACATTATTTCATTGGTCCGCTTTAACCTATCCTTGCTGGAAGCGCCGTGTGGGGCTGACCTTTAGAATTGTCCCACCCCTCTCTACCCACGGGAGTCGTAAGAGCCGACTGAGGGAATACCGCGGATGTAGGCAGCAGCACTCCCTCGAGTATTAACAACATCCACTGCGATCGCCTACCCGCCTGCCAAGCGTGGCGATTACGGCATTATCCCCCATGACGGGACCGCTTGTTGTGGCGTTCTCTTGGGGAGGCCTATGTCCAGCAGTGGACGTTGAAAGGCTGATGGATGGACGCACCTATGGGCGTCAGTAAATTACCGTAGAAGTAGTTTTATTTCATAATGAGATTCTGCACACTTCCTCCGTGTGGACTTTAACAAAATAATTGATATTTCACTGGATATGACGGGCCTCGTGGCGTAGTCGGTAGTGTAATCGACTTCCGTGCACGAGGTCGTGGATTCGATTCCCACCAGGACAATTATTTGTGTGATGAACACAGATATTTGTACTGCGTCTGGGTGTTTTCTATCTATTATATGTATGTATTTACAAAAAAAAAAGTAGTATATGTATTATTACCCATAGCACAAGCGTTAAGCTTAGTTTGGGACCAGAGGCGTTGTGTGAAATGTCCGTGAATATTTATTTATTATTATTTATTTCCTATTCCTCCGCTGATCCGAACTGCGGACAACTACTTGGGCCTAATGCAGCCCTAGCCAAGACAGCATGTGGACCAAACGGAGAACGTCGGATGACGACGAAAAGGATTATTGACAATACTTTTGTGTACTGAACGAGTAAACAAATACGTAAGTTGAAAGGTCAGGTTCATTCAAAGTAAGTAACCCATTGACCCACCTATCGTTCCTAAGCCGTTAGTTGTCAAGTGAGAGTGCCGGTCGGGGAGTCCTCTCCTCTCCATCTCCTTGGAGTTGACGATGCGTGAAAGGTGTTATTGCTCCTTGGAGTTGACGATGCGCGAAAGCTGTTATTGTGATGCGCGATAGATGTCATTGTGATGCGCGAACGGTGTTACTGTGATGCGCGAAAGGTGGGTAAGCTTGTTTGCCATCCTCGTTCTGCTGAAAGATTCCGGAACGAATAGGTCCTTGAATGGATCCCACGAATTGGTAAAAGGTACAAAACAGTCCCCGGCCATATGACCTAAAAAGGTGGCTGAAGTAGACTGAAAGCAGTCTATACCACCGGATGTTTTGATGATTATAATGACCACAAACCGACTGTCGTATATGTTCATGACAGTCACTGGACCAACGATGTACATTGCAGCTGATAATTTACAATTATATAAGTAGTATGCACATTATTTCAGAAAGTCGCAGTGATCGGGTAATAAAGCTGCATTCATTTAACCAGAATTTTTAAATTCTCTAAGCAATTTTCTGTTTACTTTTCATTGTTTTATTTTTAATTTTATGTGTTCGAGTGGTCAACCATTTTTTTTTATTTTAAAATATACGTAAATAAATACTTACCTTTTTTTGGTTAAGGCGGGAAAAAATAAATACTAACCTGCTTTTTCCATTTCGGCATATATTTGGCCGGCAGCGCAGCGTTCACGAAACACAAAACAAATAAAATTACACGATACATTGCTACGAGTTTATTTTCGCTAGCCAGTAGAGTAAGTCTAGTGCGTGTTTTCAGGTACAGTATGCACTGTACTGTACTGGAACTACTCGATTGAAAAGTGCGAGATGCATCCGCCGCACACGTTCGAGTTATACTGTTACGAGTTATTGAACTTGACTCGAGAGGGGCTACTTTCGCCACGATCGCTTTTTACGAGGCCATCAAAAGTGAGATTTCTTGTTCCATTTGAGCCGAGTTCTACTTTTGGTGAAATGTTACTTGGGTATTTTAGATGTGTTAATAAAGGTTTTATTTTTAATTTTCTGACAATACTAGGTGATTAGGTTTTCAAAACCAAAATTAAAACCCTAATCCTCACTTTTTATTAGATGCTCTTGTAGAGTAAGTATGCTATGTTTATTTAAAATTATATTGATGACCCTTGTGAACTTTGTATTTCTACACCTAAAAAAAAATATTTTATCAGCGTTTAAATTCTAATTAATCTGGATTGTTTAAGATTTGAATTTTAATAGGTTTTGAAATGAAAGTTCCTGTAATTGAAATGAATTATAAAGAATGAGAATACCTATCATATTTTCGTCTATTAGCCAAAAAAAAACAATACAAAATTATCAATGTTTAAAATTTTTCAGCTGTCTTTATGCGTTATTCATATTAAAAAAACAAGTATTCAAATCGGTCAAGCCATTTTTCAGTTTTAGCGAGACTAACTAACGGCAATAGATTTTTATACTTATGTATAGACTGTTGTGAAATTTAACTTATTATTTTTAGATAATCGCTGTTGAAATGATATTGCTGTAATACACTGGTCAGATGGTACAAAGTTTTTATTTTGTTTTTTTTTCTGATTTTAGATGCTCAGATGATTTTAACAGCATTTCGCACGCAGTGAACACTATGTACTTTTACTTATTAATTTCTTCTCGTGATAATAAAAAACAAATGCACGATGAATTTCTTTCGAATAACAGATATCTTTATATATAAACATTTCGTGTTACGTTATTTGTCCGCAATGAACTCCGCAACTACTTATCCGATCTTACCTAGCATTTTTTTCAATATGTGTGATTTTTTTCAACTTAGAAATATAATAGTATACATATCCCGATTATTTCCTTAGATATATATAATTGTAAAACTTCTTATTTTGTACTAAACTGACTTAATAATTATAGTCTGTTTAACAAACAAACACTTTCTCAATACACATAAATACGATAGTTTGCGTGTTTTTAGCTAAAAAAATCTATGAAACGATAGTAATAAAAAAATACTTTGGAAAATCCAAAAGTGCACGCCTCATAATCTTAATTTTTCACAATAAAATTGATTATTTGATAAGTAACTAATAATGTATTGGTACCTAACTAAGTAGTTTTCAATAAATCACATAGATAGCGCTAATTTCAAAAAGTACTAATGAGGTTTTCATGTCTTATACGCCATCTAGCGCTAATTTTAAGAAGTACTTCTATATTGGTCCATAGAAATAGTTCAAGTAGTTCTCACGAAATAAGGTATAGCCTAGCGCTGGTTTTAGTGTCGAGTCGAGCGTAAATATTCACTATTTTTTTGTTTATTTTAATAACAATTAAACCACATCGAATCAGACCGTGAAAAGTGATAGGGCTCTATTCGTAATCATACTAATTCGTAAAAGAAAAAGAAAAGACGCGATTAGTAAAGTATTTTGGTCGTTATCGTGTTAACATCCATTACCTACAACAAACGGACGTCTAAGACAAAACTTTTTTAAACAGTTTTTTAACTAGTTTAAATAACAAAAATGGCATATTTAGATATTTTTATATATATTTTTAGCATTTGACATGCTTAGCACTATACATTAAACACAAAGTGAAAAATGTGAAATCGAAAATAACAGTCAGGAGCAGGATTTGAACCTGCGTCTTCTGGATACCGTCCAGATGCTTTTACCAATTCAGCCATCCTGACAATTGCTCCTGACTGCTAATTTCGATAACACATCATACTTAACGTCTTTGGGTGACGCCTGCGCCATCTGTCGGAAGTATTTTCATACATTATACCGACCAGGTAAACTTAATTTTACAATTAAGATTTTACCTAATAATGACGCAAACCCTTTAAATATTTAGATATTTTTATATATATTTTTAGCATTTGACATGCTTAGCACTATACATTAAACACAAAGTGAAAAATGTGAAATCGAAAATAACAGTCAGGAGCAGGATTTGAACCTGCATCTTCTGGATACCGTCCAGATGCTTTTACCAATTCAGCCATCCTGACAATTGCTCCTGACTGCTAATTTCGATAACACATCATACTTAACGTCTTTGGGTGACGCCTGCGCCATCTGTCGGAAGTATTTTCATACATTATACCGACCAGGTAAACTTAATCCAGAAGATGCAGGTTCAAACCCTGCTCCTGACTGTTATTTTCGATTTCACATTTTTCACTTTGTGTTTAAAACAAAAATGGCATCAAAAATATCAAGTGTTAAAAATAGTGTTTTTTCTTGATATGTGTGTGTATATATTATTTTACAAGTTCAATATATGATAAATAGAGACATTTTAAGTTAGAAAAATCAGTTTTTCTTCGTGAAACGATAATAGTACACACCTCAACGCTTCGCTTATGAGGCGTGCAAAATACGTTTTTTTTAAAGTACGTGAGTGACAAACGAGCATACGGTTCACCTGGTGATAAGCGGTTACCATAGCCTATTAGACGCTAGTAACACTAGGGGCATCATATGTACGTCATCTCCAAGGAAAGTAATAAAACGTGGAATGGAAAGATAGGAAAGATGAGGGTAGGGAGGAGATTTGGGCCTCCGGTACTCTCACTCACCATACGAAACACAACGACAGGAGTACTTACGGTTGTTTCTCGCTGATCTTCTGTGAGAGGGTGGTACTTCCCCGAACGAACCGGCCCATTCGTGCTTGGGTAAGCAAGGCTCTACCACTAGAATCTCTAATATATTCCATAATTTTACAAATTCACATATACTTAAGTAGAACATGATATATCGGTAATTTTAAGGGCGTAATAAATACTTACTGGCAATAATTTCTTACGAAGAATAATTGCTTTACAAGTCTTGATCACAGTAAATATAGTTTTAAAAAAAGAATGAAATACTAAAATAACAGCTGTCTAATCTAAAAAAAGATAGTGGGTAGATATACCCGCTGATCTCATGGCCCTTTCCAATCTGTTTAATAGCTCTACATTACGGGAATCTAGGTGAATTTGCTCTTTACATGTATTTATACTTTAAAAGGAAAACGCATTAAACTTATAGCGGTATTGAGAACAAGATATTATATCTGCGTCAGTGCTAATGAAGATCCTTCTTACTTATTAATGTTTTTGGAAAGTCCATAATGTGCACCATGAGTGTGAAAGAGTATAAGTATATTTTTTTTATTTTTTGTGGTCGTTAATCCATCGCATCGTTAATACAATTTTCATTCGATGATATACTAACTAACCTCATTTATTCCAATATGGTTCTTTATACTCAATTGTGGCAGACCAGTCAGCGTGACACACACCCAACGGCAGGCATTCGGCACCCGTGCGTCGCCAATCAGGGAAAGGGATAGGATTGTGGAAAGGAATTAAGATAGTAAAGGAATGAAGAGGTGGTTAGTTAGGATAATAGGTGGTGAACGAAGAGGTGGGTTTGAGCCTTAGGCAGTCACACTCACCATACGAAACAGTAGAAGTACCTACATAATGTTGCTTCACAGATTGCCGATATTCTGTGAAATGGTGGTACTTCTCCTTAGAACCGTCTGTTTACGCTGGATGAAGAAAGAGTCTACTCTACTACAGTGAAATCTTTGCGGCACAAGTCCAGCATATCCTTCGACACATTACTTTGATCAAGCCAAGTCATCTGGCATCGCCAGTTCCGATTAGCCTGTCCCGCATTCTGTCCGATTCTCACAAACTACAGATTCAGCGTTGCATTACGCTGAATCTGTACACAGGATGACAGGATAGTATCAGCTATTTTGACCTAGAAACCAAACCACACCAAGAGGTCCTGTGCTGACTGCATCCAACGACTTCTTGCTGCTTTGATCAGATCATCATTCTATCTCGTGGGAGGTACCTACGCCTCGCCATCCAGTACGTGGTCGCCACTCGGGGACCTTTTTTTCCCAACGGTTGTCTGTTTGTCAAGCGATGTGGCCTGCCCATTGCCACTTCAGAATGCCAACCTGGTGGGCTATGTCAGTCACTTCTGTTCTCCGATCCGATCACGTAGAGAAAAATACTGAGCATAGCCTGCTCTATGAGTGCTGAGGGACTTCGAGCCTTAATAGAAGGCAACCTCAGATTATAATAATAAGCAATATGTGATAATTCACACTTATAAAATTAAACTACTTACTTTCACGGAATTTATCTCATTTACTTGATAGTCTAACGGTAAAACCAAGGACTTCAAAGACAGTGAGTTCTTTCCCGAGTCCAAAGTTCAGACCTCGTACGACACACATCTCTGACTTTTCGAGATTTTTGTTTACAATTTATCACATCTCGGTGAAGGAAAACATCGTGAGCAAACCTGCATGCCTGAGATTTTCTCGACGCCTTGTGAAATCTGCCAACCTGCATTGGGCCAGCGTGGTGGATTATGGCCTAATCTCTATTACCCGTGAACAGAAAAAGGGTTGAAAAAAAACCTCCTGATATGTCCTATATACGATAGATTCTGAAAAAATAGTCTTATTTTATAGTGAGTTATATTTGCGTAAACATCTGGAAGAATTAAATCCACACTTGATTTTCGTCAAACGCGGAATATCCGCGTTCTAGAAAGGCAATTTTAGACGCTTTTTCTAAGAAGCCTACAAGATAAACTTAATATGAAAGTTAACACTAAAAGCTGAACGTATAGGTAATACTTGGATAGATGTTGATCAATATTAATGACATCTACCGTAATATACACTAACATAATAAGGATAATAATCCTATGTTCCACATTGGAGATTTTAGCAACAATGATCCCAATGGCAGCGACGTGGTTAGCCACCTATCATGCTTCGTACCTACAAGGGCCAGAATTGGGCATTACAAGGTCGTTTTATGATAGTTAGCAATCCGTTGTCTCTGCCTACACCTTTGGGAAACAGCTGTGACCCTATCTAGGTATGAATAGGCGAATATCGTATCAAGCTGTTCTCATATGACTACCTACTGTTTGTAGTCCTCGAAGTATTTTATTGTTGAACGAATATCGTATTTAGTCTATTCCCATTGGATCGTGACGATATTTTGTCGGTTCATGACAGTCGCCTTTGCACATCAGTCGCACCTACGTTCTTTTGGAGATGAGTGGTATGTTTGCTCCAGAGTATAATGGATGAACCTCTCTCAATCCACGGGAGTCGTAAGAGCCGACTGAGGGATACTGGAGGAGTGGGCAGCAGCACTCTCTCGAGTATTAACAACATCCACTGCGATCGCCAACCCGCCTGCCAAGCGTGGCGATTACGGCATTATACCCCATGACGGGACCACTCGTTGTGGCGTCCTCTTGGGGAGGCCTATGTCCAGCAGTGGACGTTGAAAGGCTGATGGATGGATGGATGATAATGGACAAATATGAAATTTTAATAATCTACTGTATTTAAAGACTAATGGTAGTATGGGTGCGAAAGATGAGGGGAAGAGAAAAACACGTGTATACGAAGAGACATTTTTATCGTGGCTACAATAAATAGTCGCAACAACGACATACGATTTGCCGTCACGATTAGATCATGACGTTTATTTATCGTTTTACGACTGTTGTGCGAGGCATAGGCCATAGTCTCGACAATCTGTCGTCATAGCAAAAAAGTCGCGGACGACAGTTATCGTACCGTGCTATACCTACAGGGTAATTTTTTAACCAGTGCGCAATTTTTTTGTTGGTACTATATCAATTATAGAACACATTTCCATTAATTTTTAAATCTGTTTTCTTTTTCTTTTTATATGCGACTTGAAATCAGTAAAATATGGACACCAATCTTACGAGCAGCTCGAAGCTTTATTTTCTGCATTTTGATAGTCCTAAGCCCATGAAAGTATGAAGGAAAAATTGGAACTACTCTTACAAATAACTTCAGGTCACGACCTAAACTTAAAGTTAAGTTCGAACCTAATAAAATTAGCGGTCAGTAACCCGCATAGATCGCGTCGGTGCATTGAACGAGCGTCGACGTAGGTATTTACAGAAGCGGGCGGGTCGTGCGACCATAAAATCTGTGTTAAAAGTAAGCGCCTTTCGTTAGCGATAACTTCATTTTGTAGTACTAAGACATATCAAAATAAAAAATACTAAATGTTTATTAAAATTTGCTTAAGTTTATTTTATAAAAATTTGCGCACTGGTTAAAAAATTACCCTGTATATGAACACCTCCTTTTAAATATACGCGCCACAACACTAAACTGCATCACTATCTGCCGTGTCGACATGGTGGGAACGAGGCCTGTTTGCGTACTATGCACTCGCGCTATGGTATAGTAAATCGGACCCGTCCGTGTGGTGACGGACTAAGAATACAAGTGTCATCACCCCATTATTTCGCACGGGTGTCATATGAGGCTACTAAGGGAAGTAAGCAACAATGGATGATCATTGCATGACTAGTGGAAGGGCTGGGTACCAAGTGGGAGTACTCACTTGGTATCGGGCCCGAGCGGGTTGGTACCACCATCTCCTGTGTGACCGGCCATGAAGCGCATGCGTTTTGGCTGTAGCAGGAGATAGCCGTTTATATTTTATATTTCATGTCTGTGAAATTAATTGGTGAGCAGCGGCTTGACATACTCTTGGTATAGTCGAGTCCATGGGCGACGGTTACCATTTACCATCAGATGGACCGTGGCTCGTCTGTTACTACATGCAATAAAAAAAACCGAGACTCCTTTGAGTACTTTCTGCTATTCTTCATAGTTTTGGATTTGGCATACACGCCCAGTTGAAAAATTCATATTTAATCTTCCTCAATAAGTAAGCTATAGGGTAGGGTGGGAAGATATTATGGCTATTATAACTAATAAATAAAAAGTCAGAATACCTTCACATATTACCATTTCTTTATATTATTTTCTTTTCTATATACACTATATTATAAAGTTATATACACATACATTTAGGTCCATGTTACATTATCAGTTTTACATACATCTCACAGAAGCTCTGAACGGTAAAAAATCCAAAATTACACCTGGTATCACCACACTAACTTAATAAATATTGATAATAAATAAATTGGAATACAAATACACGAGTGTGTATTAATATTATTTTATGAATAGCTGCCGCCGTGAACACGAGTGTAACCCGTTGTCCTAAGTGAGCGACGCGACGCGATGCTACGCGTTGCTAATAATAGTAATAATACTTTAATAGCTTTGCGTCACATTCAAATTAGGCGACAACGTAGGCCATAAGTACATATAACCTCTATTTGATATTTTCGTGTCGCGTCGTGTCGCTTATTATTGACGCTTTTGTCGCTCACCTATGACAACGGGTTAGTCGTGTTCACGCCGTTCTTTCCGTTCAAAAATTCATACAAGCATTAGTCTAATTCATCCATTTTAATATGAAGGAGTGAATACACGATTGAGCATTGCGAATGTGGCTACCGTGGATAGTTGTTATCGTCTCACGAAGTCTACTTAACGGTGAGAGTTGGAGCAAATATAACAAGGGATCATATCAGATTTAATCATACAAATTGGCAACAAATATATTTAAAAAAAAAATGTTTAAAATTTCCCTTTAAATGTTGAACGAGCAGAATATACTTACCTATTTAAAAATTAATATGCTTGCACTAACGACGTTAACATAAATAGAGGAATTAGTATACTTATTGACCTTCATACAGCTCATTTCAACTTTATTACAAATAAACTAGCAACATACTGGTCAAAAAGTTGAAAAAAAAATTATAAAGGCAACACTTCCAAGTTTCCACAAAAAAAAACCTATTTTCAACTTAAGAATAGTGTTGGGGTCTCTTATCTGGCCAATAGCTATACTACTTAAATGCATTAATTTTTAGCTTTTCTTAAATATATTTTTTTTTTGTTTTAAGACAGCAATTTCACAGATATAAGGCAGTACGTAGTATAATATAAAATGGGTTAAACATTTCGTTTACATTTTTTGTTACACATAATAACACACACTTACAGAAATGCATTAGACGAGGGCCTACACTTATTCGTATTGTACAACATTCATACACCAACATGTCACAGAATAGCATTCAGGATGTCCCAAATAGAAGAGTAGTTAAGACGGAATTCCAAAAGTTTTAAAGATCTACCCACGCATATTTTTTTCTTTTTTCACAATACGTTTGGTCAAAGAGATGATTATATCAGTTGAATTTAAAAGTGGTTGGTGCACTTTTATATTAAATAATATCTATGGTTCACGGACATCCTGATATCATGAACAACCATTCCTTATTAGACAACGACAACTCCTCTGATATACGTCATACGTTATATACAGCGTCCGCCATATTTGGAATAATACAACAATTCAAGTATTATTTTCCAGTCAAACTATTTATTAACTATAAATAAGTAAATAACGTATCAATTAATAAAAAACAACCAATAAACTTTTTTACCTGAGCAATTTCGATTATATTATAAACAACAAGTTTAGACCATAAAATATAAAAAGCAAAACTAGATCCAATTAGTTGATAACTTCGCCCGATTCATGTCATGAGATTATCCTATCAGATCTCTATATTGCCAAATCTTACACATAATTCGAAATAAATTGAAATACACAATTTTTTTAGTGTATTTCAATTTGTTTCTAATCGTTAGTTTCTAATTGAATAAAAATAACACACAGACACATAACGAGTGTGATCCTCGTAATGTGTACTCTGTGTCCTCCTCGTAATGTGTACTCTGTGTCCTACTCGTAATGTGTACTCTGTGTCCATTGTTCCTTCGTTTAAGAATAAGCTATTTACATTTAACTATAAAAAAAACATATTGTAGTCCGACCTTGGCACACAAAGTAATAAAAAAGAAATGTATTTGTTATTTAAAAAAAATGCTCATCACTTTCGAAATTCATTTACCGTATAATATGCTCATTAAAAACTACTTTTCATTTTAAAAACTATATAAACAAATATTTTAATATGAAAGTGTTTTAATATTCAAATAAAAGTAAATAATTTAAGTATATTGCGACTTAAAATGTAACGGTATTTAAATTATGAAATAAGAGGAGATCCATTTCGAGGTTCCCTACTTTTTTAAAGAAAAAAACATAAAATTCAAATTTAATGGAGAATGTTTATTATCATTTGAAAGAACATTCTTTGGCATTTATTTTTTGAAGATTATGTCTATCAAATGTTGGCCGTTGCTACGTCGCACATGATCCATCCGTTGAGTCCAATTTTCGATGACTCGTTCGAGCATTTCGACTGGTAACAACAAAATAATGAGGCCCATTTCTGGCTCAATGTGTATGTAAACAAACAAAATTGCCGCATTTGGGACGAAGAGCAACCTGAAGAGATTCAAGAACTGCCACTTCATACAGAAAAAACAACGATTTGGTGTGGTTTGTGGGCCAGTGGAATCATCGGTGCATATTTCTTTAAAAATGATGCCGGTGCGAACGTAACCGTCAATGGTGACCGTTATCGTGCCATGATAACCGACTATGGTATCAAGCCTGAAATTTAAGCTCATGATCTCGGCGACATTTGGTTTCAGCAAGACGGCGCCACTTCCCACACATTGCATCAATCAATGGATTTATTGAGAGAACATTTCAGTGAGCACATAATTTCAGGTTTTGGGCCGGTCGATTGGCCACAAGATCGTGTGATATCACACCGTTAGACTTTTTCCTGTGGGGATATGTAGTCTATAAAGTTTATGCGGACAAACTCGCTTCGATTCAGGCCTTGAAGGAAAACATCACGCGTGTCATTCGCCAGTTACCAGTCGAAATGCTCGAACGAATCATCGAAAATTGGACTCAACGGATGGACCATCTGCGACGTAGCAACGGCTAACATTTGATAGACATAATCTTCAAAAAATAAATGCCAAAGAATTTTCTTTCAAATCATAATAAACATTCTCATTTAAATTTAAATTTCTGTTTTTTTCTTTAAAAAAGTAGGGAACCTCGAAATGGATCAGCTCTTACTACTTTTACGCAATCTACGCGTCTACCTAATTTTGACTATCCCGACGTTTCAAATACTTACTTTACAACGTTCATAGTGACACAGTTTTATTATAGTAGCATAGTTTTATTTCATACTTTTAACAAATTTTTAAATTGTGCTTAGCTATAAAAATATGTGAGTTATTTAAAGTATAATGTAAATTATTAACTTTCAAATCACGGATACAGAGTACACACAGGCACGTACTTCAATTTCATAGATTTTGATGTCAAGCTGACTTTTTGTGCGCTTCTGACTCTAATCTGGGAGGTTAGGCAGAATGTCATATTTCACGTGTCGACCGTATCGAGATCACTGTGATTGGTTGAGAAACCGACGCGTGATGTCACAATAATCCGTTGGCCAATCACGGTGATCTCTCAACCAATCACAGTGATCACGATACGATTGACATGTGAGATATGACCTTCCGCCTAACCCCCCTGGGCCCGTAGAATGTAACTTACTAAATCGTATCATCGACATCGTATCGTCTCGCTTGTGATTGGTTGAGAGACCACCGTGATTGGCCGAAGGATTATTACGATATCATGCGTCTGTTTCTCTACCAATCAGAAGCGAGACTATGCGGTGTCGATACGATTTTGTGACTTACATTGTACGGGTCATAGGTAGTATATTTTGTTCTATTATGTGTTGTGTACTCAATTTTTTTATACATATTATGCGACATCAATTTCACTTTACAAATATAAATTATCACCTTGTATGTAACGTGCAGATATGTGCAGAACATTCATTGTCTGCTGCTGCAAGCAACCGAACCTTCGTTTACCTTATAAGAACGCAATGTAAAGCGTTTCAATTCAATGCTAGTCACGTCTGTACGCACTATAAAGTATACAAGACATTACACAAATAAGCAACGAAAGATTACCTACAAATATCCTAAGTTTTGGTGTTAAAACTGAAATAATTAAGTTACACGAATATAGAAATTACCATTTCTATTTAGGTACTGTCTGTGGTCAGTTCTTATTTATAATTTGAGACAATTATTGAATTGTCTATGGAATAGAATACGTAAGATTGAAAATAGAAAACATGATGTCTGGTTTAATCCATGCCTTTCTGGAAAAAATTTCAAACCATCGTAAACTGATGTAGGTTAGTCTTTGAAACACATTCCCAGAAAAACATGGCTGAATACCAACTACGGTCATATTTTTATTATTATAGAAACTTATTGTAATAAATATTACTTAAAATAATATAATAATAATTTCAGAATCTCTTAAATTTAACCATAATTAAAGTTATTCGAGTCATAAGACAACAGAAAGTGTTAATAACGCTACAGTTATTGGATGTCAATGAATGTAATAAATCAGGCGGATTGCCGCATCAGATATTCACACACTCCTCGGAGTCCCCCGAGCAAATATTTACAAAACCACATTTGCCGTTCCAGGGATTTTATATACACTTAAATATAAGTGTTTGTTTGCAATGTCTAAATAAAATCTTTTACTAAATGCACATAAAAGTATATAAGGTACTTATAAGAAAACAAAGAAAGTATATAAAAGCTATGTTTACAAACCAATTTTAAAAGTTTTTGTCTGTCTTTGTTCCGGCTAATCTCCGAAACAGCTGGACTGATTTAGACGGGACTTTCACTGGTAGATAGCTGATGTTTAGCGTAACTAAGGCTATTTTTATTTTAGAAAATGAACACGGGTAGCAGCTAATTTTAATATAAATGCTTTGTTGACAACCAGTTATTTTATTAGGCGCCCGATTACATAAATATAATTTATGATATTTAGTCCTAAAACTCAATTATACACTAAAGAAGAAGACAATTAAGCCAGATTATATCATTGTACATTATTTTAATCTTGTAATCCTATAAATGTGCTTACATTTGACATAGATGTTGAATGTGAGTTTAATAAGAATGTTATTCATGGAATATGTTGTTACATTAATATTAAAAATAAAAAGTATGGCTAGATTTTTATAAAGAAATGATCAAGGAATACTACAGACCGTTGCAAGCTTGAGTATCAGTTTATTAAGGTGATAAAATAATGTTGTATAATGATGTGACGACAGAAAAGTCAATTTCAAACTTACAAAGAACAAATATGCACTATGGGTACATCCTTATTAATATAATTTCATACGAATTTAACCAATATAATTTTTTTCCCGCCTTAACAAAAAAAAAAAAAGGTAGGGCCGTTTGCTAGTTTGTCATTGTTCCATAAAAAACATTAATAATAAAAGTGCACGCCGGGAGCTCGCAGACGCCGCTGCGCACTCGACCATGAGCACCGGATATGCTCGAAAGCCGGGTCGACGTAATCCATCCTAAACTGCAGTTACTTGCATAACAGATATATTAAGTGTCAATCTCACGATAATTTCAATACAAAAATAAATGTGAAAGTAAGGTTTTTTTGTTTGAACTAGTTACTGTGTCAAAAGGTTACCTTATCTAACTTAACTATTTAACCGGTCATCACAGAAGTTGGCATACATATACTCTGGAATACATAGAAGGGCCTACTGTTTATCCCGTAAAAATGGAGGGCTCCTGTGGGATATTATAAACAAAACAAAAAAATCTGACAACGGAATGTTTTTCATTACGTATAAAGTGAATTGTATCGTAATTGATATAAAGCTGTTTTTTTTTAGTAAATCAATTTGAGCTCCTTTCTGTCACAGCGAAATCCTTGCAATTCGTAGACAGCGTTATATTATGAAATTACTTTTAATGGACAATGATATTAACTTCGCGGACGGGAAGATGAAAATGTTTACAAAATCTGGTGTTGATAAACCTTTTTTATCACAGCCATATCACGAGAAAAATAGTACGACACTACACTCGCATTTGTTATATTCATACGACAGATGTCTAAAAACACTACGCTTCCTAATAATAAGTAGAAAAAAATACTTATTTTAATTATGGCTTTAACACTTAATTATAGACCTGATAAATGTAATTGTATGAAACTAAGTGGCTTTTTCAAAATTAACATTTCCCCTGTCAATCTAAAATACTCAAAGAAGCTAGAGTGCGCTACACTGGAAAGTTTTCAATTTGCTATAATTCGAGTAGAATTCGAAGCCCAATCTGTGAGTTATTTATAATAGCAAGGTTTTTAAACGTAAAAATAATTTCACGAAAGTATTTTCATAATTTAATTCTGGCTTTAGATCTAACTTTGTAACGGATATTCTGAGTGAATGGTCTTTACATAGTCATTAATGTTCTTTAGGGATAGGATCTGCAACTTTACTTCTGCTGCATATCAACACAACATAGATGGCAGCACAGCTATGGGAAGATACCAGTTGAGGGGTTGATGTAAAGAGTTACCAATCTTAGAGCCCTTGCAGAACAATGCCCTGTTTTTTCACTTTATGAGCGTGATATTTCAGAAACAAATATCTTATCTTACTATTAAAAAATATTTCTGCTATGATTTATGAGTAGCTCAAGAGAATATATAGTATATAAACTGGTATCCCAACATCTAGTTACACTAGAGACAGAATGGTGTCAACAGTAAACATACTGAATTAAAAAAAAAATCAACAACTAATACGTCCTTAAAAGACGCTTGAAAAAATTCAACGATATAAATTACATATTACATTTTGTCGTCACTGGGAGAAATACTTCAATCCCCACTCTCTTAGACCTAATCGGTTAGTAACATGATACAGCGGTTTCCCTGTGCCTCATCTATAAACGAAAGTCACTGTTTACTATGGTTTAGAATGTAATAAATAAAATCCAACTCGATGTCGTATCGTTTGATGATTAGCCCATCAATCACAATGATCGTTCGACCAACCATAAAGAAACGATTCGATATCGAGTCGTGTTTTGTAACCACTTTCTAACGCATTTTAAAATCACACCATTTTTTTGAGATCTAACTGGTTTACAGTGAATATGAGAAAAAGTATAAATTATTTGTGAATATGGAAAAAGAGAACTTTACTCTGAGCGGGATTCGAACCTGCGTCCCTTCCAATCCGAGGAAGTGCTCTAGACCGCTAAGCCATCGCAGTGACCGACGACCATACCCTCTCCACATCAGCTTTGTCTTTACGACCCAGACTATAGTGCATTACTGAAGTGCAAATAATCTTATTACCAAATTCAGTCCAAAATGTCATATAAAGATGCTGCTAGCTTAAAATTTATTACATATAAATAGGACCAAGCAAGAGGTACAAATGACATCTTTGATACACAGATATTGGATTAAATACAACTCTCGCGATAAATTAACTCATATTAATTATAACTACAATAATTAATGTATATAACAATAGCACAGACAACAATTTTGTACTAGAGTTCTCGAAGATTTGGCCGAAATTATGAATTTTTCATTAAAATTTGTTTTCATAGTGAAAAGTGTCTTGTTTTTTTATAATAAATATTTAAATGTATTTTGAATACCAGTTTCCTAAAAAAATGTTTTAAGCGCATCACATGCGCTAACTGTGCATGAAATATTTAAATTTAGAACATCATACTCTGTACACTCTGTGGTTGTTTCAAATGAGAGTATGATTCTAGATAATTGAATTTAAATTTGCACGTATTTTTCTTAGGAAGCGTAATAAAGGTACGTTCCGAAACCCTCGTTGTAGATCATAGATAACAGCGCACGTTCAATTTAGAATAGTAATAATACCTAAATATTCTTAAAGCTATAGCATTGCACATTAATTTATGTGTGGGGTTTGCAGATATTATTCAAAATGTTTCGCTATTCATTTTTAGATTGCATGACCAATTCAAACGTATTCTACAACCAGTTCGATTTTCAAATTTTAATGAGAACATTATTGCAATAGTGCTTTTCGAACAATTTATTTTTGACGTGACAACGTCTTATAAATTGGTTTGCCGGGTGACACTTCAAGAAACTGCGTTACGCTCCGCTCACGTTATGCGCTCACAATGAGAGCGAGTGAGAGGCACGCGTCCCTTCCACTCGGGCATGGTTAGCCCGCCTAAGAGCGAGAGAGACGAAGAAATAAAATTTTGTTAATATGAAATTCAGTGCGAGATTCTTTGTATAAATTAATGTTTTAAATTGTTACTATTATTTCATCCTTCTTCCTACTTACTATACGAATGAATATTCACATTAAAATTATTTTACCACTCAAAGTCGTTGTCACGTAAAACTTTCGCCCGTATACCGACTTTACAGGCAACCAATTTTTTTTTACCTCATAAATTACACACAAAACAGATAAAAAGACACCCTATTTATTCTCAGCTCTATAGAACTGTTTAAACTACTGTTTTGTTCCATTTACACAAAGTACACTGCAAATTTGACAGAAAATGACAAACCATCAATCAGCTTAAACTATGTTTTATATCATATATGTTGTATGTTTGTCGACCAAATCTTCCAGAACTTTCGATCTCCCCTAGTTCGTACAACAGTTTGTACTCTAATCGTACCGTTACGCCGTAGTCTACGAGTCTTTCTGCCGCGTGTCGTACATAGGCACTTCCTTGTACTCCGGGAAGGGGTATAGAACTAGGTGATCTGCAGTCTTGTACCATGGAATTAGACCATTCTGGAAAGAAAATGTAAATGTTTATATTAATCAGTATTTTGTCCCTGTGGTGACGTACTAAGAATGTATAGTGGCACTACCCTATAAATTTTACCCTAGGTTTTCCATTTATGATATACACCCAGGGCGCCAAATCTACAACAGATGAACGAGAATTGTCTGACTTCGTCCGCGTGGAATTCAGGATATAATTACTACTCTACGACACGTCAATTACTTACTTATCATCACGCCATCTCCCTTACGGGTTAGGCAGAAAGAATCGCCAGTTTCGGAGACTCCTGCCTCCACCTTCCTTCAATACATGACCGATCTGGTCTAGATTGGTTAGTCTCGGTCTCCCCCTGTACCTATATCCTTCCACTTTCGCATTGTATATCTTCTTAACCAGTCGCTCATCCGACATTCTATCCACATGTCCGAACCATTGGAGAATTCCCTTTCGCATCTTTACACCAATACTCTCTTTCAGACCTACTCGCTCTCTTACATCATCATTACGAATGCGGTCAGTCAGCCCTTTTTGCATACCCAACTCTCGCTTCTATATAATAGCACTGCGTTGTGTATTATACACTAACACACGTGCCTTCTGGCTGAGGCGGTGGCTGTCGAGAAGCTGTTCCAAGGCACAGTCCTCTACGCAAACATCCAACGGAAAGCCTTAAATTTTCCGGAATGAAAAGTAGCTTAAGCACTTTTTTGGGTTCCAGACTACAGATATACAAGTATCAGTAGTTATGCCATAAAAGCGTAACAAACAAACAAACGCACTTTTTAATTTATAACATAGTATAAAATAACATAATAAATTAATAAATATTCACGGACATTTTCACACAATGTCCTCTGGTCCCAAACTAAGCTTAACGCTTGTGCTATGGGTACCAGATTACGGATATAATACATATATTACTTTTTTTTTTGTAAATACATACTTACATATAATAGATAGAGAACTCCCAGACGCAGTACAAATATCTGTGTTCATCACACAAATAATTGTCCTGAGTTGAAATCGAACCAACGACCTCGTGCACGGAAGTCGGTTACACTACCGACTACGCCACGAGGACCGTCATAATATGTATAGTAAGGGTTAGTGAGGATACTTTACCATATTTGTTCTCTTGTTAGTTCCTCGTCCGAAACCGTTCCAATGGTTGCCGGCAACACCTATTAGGTCTCCAGCCTGAAATACGATTAATTATTTGTATTTATTTAAATACTAGCCTTTGTCCGCGGTTATACAACTTCCGTGTGGTGACGGACTAAGAATACAAGTATCACAACCCCATTCTTTTCCACGGGTGTCGTATGAGGCGACTAAGGGAAGTAAGCAATTATCACGCATTGCATGACTGGTGGTAGGGCTGGGTACCAAGTGGGAGTACTCACTTGGTATCGGGCCCGAGCGGGTTGGTACCACCATCTCCCATGTGACCGGCCATGAAGCACATCGTTGCGTTTTGGCTGTAGCAGGAGATAGCCGTTTATTCTTTCATTTCATATCGGTGAAATTAAATGGTGAGCAGCGGCTTTACAATACTTTCGGTATAGTTGAGTCTATGAGCGATGGTTACCATTTAGCATCGGATGGGCCGTCGCTCGTCTGCCACTATATATGCAATAAATATAAAAGTTGCATCAAAATCCGTTCAGTAGTTTTTGAGTGATGCGCGAACGAACAAACAGACAAAAAAATCTAAAATAAATTGTTTTGTGTGTAGACACGCCTATATAGCCTAATACAGTCATTTTTTTTCATATATCTTAAATGTACAGACACAGCTCCGTTACAGATTTATAATAGTAGATAATCGCTGCTTTATTGATTAGTAAAACAGATAACAATAGCGAATGTATCAGTACACCATGTAGGCTTTATTTAAGGCAAGAAAAAATGTACCTAACCACATACCCAGTCATTAAAGGTAACGAACAAGGTAGTGTGGTGCCCTCACCCACTAAATAAACCCGCCGCGTATCGTCTCTCCGCCTGTGTTGTCGGAACACTGGATCCGTGTTACGTCAGTGGTACACCATATAGCCTACCTCAAAAGAGATGTCCATATTCTGTCCTTCATTGTTCATAACTGCGACCCGATCGTGAGCGTTTTGCCCCCCGAAGTAGTATATATCGTCTAGTGAGAAGAAGCTGTTGGACGCATCTACTCTGTTCGTCTGCATAATTTCATATGCCACTCGACCAACCTGAAAGTAAATATGGTATTGAAATTTAAATATAGTATTTCTAGTGGTAGAGGCTAGAGGCTTGCTTATCCCAGCATGAATGGGCCGGCTCGAACAAAGAGGAAGTACCACCCTATCACAAAAGATCAGTATGAAACTATTGTAGATACTCCTACCTACCCGAAGCCCAAACCCCCTCCATATCCTCTCCTTAGTATCCTACCTATCCTTCCTATCCACCTCCTATCCCTTTCCTTGTAGATGGCGACGCGCGAGTGAAGCCTATAATGTTGTTAACGTCTATACACGTAAAATTGTACTTACGAGTTTCCGACATTTCAGCACTGTTGCAAGCGCCATGATCACATAGCAACTGAAGTCTTTGCGGGTGGGAATAGTTTTTATTATTCTGAAGTTAGAAATATCTGTCTACCCGCTTTTTCACTCGTTTATGACCCGTAACACTATCATTGGAACCACTACCACTGGTCTCACTCACGTATCGAGCTCGATCACGACACACAACACTTACGGTGTCGACCCTGGGGGGTTAGGCAGAATCTCATATCTCACATGTCGATCGTATCGTCTCGCTTGTACGGTCACCGTGATTGGGCAACGGATTATTGTGACATCACGCGTCGGTTTCTCAACCAATCACAGTGATCTCGATACGGTCGACACGTGAAATATGACATTCTGCCTCAGGGGGCTGGTTTCTGAGGTGTACGATAACCGCTTACCATCAGGTGCGCCGTATGCTTGTTTGCCACCCGCATAGTATAAAACGATAATAATAACAATATAAGTGTAATTTTTGGGGAGATAACATCCATTGCATTAGTGGTGGTGGGGTTAGGTACCAAGTAAGAATAAACCTTACACCAGGGTCCATCTATCCATATCTCATCGATAATAAATGGTAATCGCCGCACATGGACTCAGCAATATTAAGAACTAGATTCTATCTGCTACTCTGTCTGCGTTCACAATATAATAAATACGTCACTCTATGATATACTAAATAATCTTTATGAAAAAGTTGCTATCCACATAAACTATCTTTTTTTTTATTGCATGTAGTAACAGACGAGCCACGGTCCATCTGATGGTAAATGGTAACCGTCGCCCATGGACTCGACTATACCAAGAGTATGTCAAGCCGCTGCTCACCAATTCATTTCACAGACATGAAATATAAAATATAAACGGCTATCTCCTGCTACAGCCAAAACGCATGCGCTTCATGGCCGGTCACACAGGAGATGGTGGTACCAACCCGCTCGGGCCCGATACCAAGTGAGTACTCCCACTTGGTACCCAGCCCTACCACCAGTCATGCAATGGGTGATAATTGCTTCTTAGTCGCCTTATACGACACCCGCAGGAAAGGATGGGGTGGTGACACTTGTATTCTTAGTTGTTTAGGTGAGAAAAAATGTGTCTAACAGCACACCCCGTCGTTCGGGGCAACGAACAGGGTAGTGTAGTGTCACCTACTAAAGAAACCCGCCGTGTGCCGTCTCTCCACCTGTGTTGGCGGGCCACTGGAACTATGTTGAATTACTTCAGTAGTCCGCCGGCGGCTTACCCTTTCGGATACCCTTTACTGAGCGATGCATCCGCACACGGAGCGTCACACATACACAACCCTACCGCCAGTAAAACTCGATTCAACTTGAGGTCTATTCGTAAACAGCTGATACTGAGTTTGAATACTTACTTGGCTACTGAATGTGCACACAATATAGTCACACATGGACAACATGTGCAGATCCACTAACAGTCCGGTGAGAGACAGCGGCGTGTAGCGGCGGTGTGTCGCCGCGGTCTTGGCTATGGATGGGTCACCTAAGAATGTGTATTCTGGGTACTTCTTGCGGGCGTCTTCTAGAACCTGCAAAAAGCAAGAATATGTTGTCTATGTGAGTTTTTGTCCGCTCGTCGTAGCCCATGAGTATCTTGCCGGGTTCTTCACATGAAAGGTATTACTACGGAATCCGACCGTTTGTGAATGATAGATGTGATAGATTATTGAGATTTTAAATACTTTATAACGGGCCTATGAAATAAAGATCTTCTTAACTTGAATTCGATACGATATGGACATGATTTTGAATTTTACATTCAAGGGAAGGCTGATGGTAACTTCGCCTGGTCGTCGCATACACTATCGCTAAACCACCGGATCAGGATAATGAATAATTCTAGTAATTATTCATTATCCTGATCCGGTGGTTTAATTATTTGTGAAAGTGAAAAAAAGAGAACGGCGATTTGGGGGCTCGTGTATTGTAAAGACATCTAAAACAAATGTGAAGTGGGGATTGGAAATCGCCGTCGGTGACTGCGATAGCTTAGCGGTCTAGAGCACTTCTGGGTCGGAAGGGACGCAGATTCGAATCCGGCACGCAGTACAGTTCTCTTTTTTCACTATCACAAATGATTTGCTATTAAGTAGACGAACATGTCAAGTTTTAAAATACAGATTAAAATAATTAGTAGTTAGCAAACCTTACCACAATATCTCTAAATCCTCGTCTTTATTAACACTACAATGGTTTTCTTTACTAATACCCCTTGATAGTAATGTAAAATGGATTTGTATCAGAAACTATGATGGTAGACATTAATTACGTGGTGGGATCTTGGACTACTTACATTAGCATCGTCAGTGGCTAAATAAACTCTTCTGACGTCCACAGGCCTGGTCAGTTCCAGCTGATCGTAGTACTCCTTAACGTGGGTCATGTACTCTTGTATGTGATGGAAGGCCGCTTCTGTGCCCACTTTGTCTGTCCTCCTTATGTGGACACTGAAATTAATATTACAAATTAGGTTAACGAAAAATATATAGTGTCACCGCTCCATTGCAATTCACGGGTATCGAAAAAAGTAGTATTAAGGAGATAATACCACTGCGTAAGAAAGAAGAGTCGATAGTAAAACTCATCCTGTCAACCTTCCCTTCCTTTCTGAAACTTTTCTTTCCTTTTGGAAGTGTCTTTTACCCATCTGTGACATAAATGAGGTGTAAAGTAAATTTATCAGTTTTATTTTTTTATTTTCAGAAAATGAGTTTGCCTCCAACAGGGTTTGTGTCCAAAAATGTGTAAGATATTAAATTTTTAAAGTGCATATACGGCGGCGTGGTTTAATTACCGACCTCTCGTGCCGAGTCCCACCACGAAATCGAACCCACAACGGGTTCGATTTCCACACAAGAGTTCTGAATTTAGGTATAATTTGTAAAGTCCCCCCGATACAGAGATTATTCCCTAGTTCTGTACCACCCTTTCCCTGAATAACAGCATGCATCAGCAATAGGTAGTTCTATCGTTGTGCTTTGCTTGGTGAATGAGATCGTTGGACACTTAAACACTCCCTTTTATGTCCTCTCTGTTATCTTTGCTATACACCTCTTTATACTCTCACAATAAACGTTCCTCTACACCTCAATTACTTATCCGTCACGTTGGCAACGCAGGAATGGTGTTTTTGAAGTTACGTTTATAGGCTATGGTACTATCAAGCGATACGCTTGCTTGCCAAACCTGTATTTTAATAAAATAAATAAATATTCACGGGCATTTCACACAACGTCCTCTGGTTCCATACTAAGCTTAACGCTTGTGCTCTGGGTACCACATTACGGATATAATACATTTGTTACTTTTTGTTGTAAATACATAATAATATATAGAAAACACCCAAACGCAGTACAAATATCTGTGTACTTGTCCTGAGTAGGAATCGAACCCACGACCTTGTGCACGGAAGTCGGTTACACTACCGACTACGCCACTAGGCCCAGGGAAAAATACATATAACATCATCTAACTGTCATTTACCGACAGAAGAGACCCTCAACTAATATCATAATATTATCATAAAAATCTATATTATTCATAAATCATAACAATGTTTGATCTACAACCATTACATTTGCAAATAGCAATATAATTTCCAATGCTAAACACTAAACAAAAGCAATTAATTTAATGGCATATAACGGTGTAAAATTCTATACTGTTTCATTTTGAGGTAATATTTATGTATACTTACTTACTTACTTATCATCACGCCATTTCCCTTGCGGGGTAGGCAGAGAGAACAGAGTGCCAAGAGGCTCTATTCTTGCATACATCTCTTGCTTCCTCAACATTCATAACTCTCTTCATACACGCTCGCCGGTTTCGGAGACTCCTGACTCCACCTTCCTTCAATACATGACAATTTGGTCTAGGTAGGTAAGTTGGCCGTGTGGAGCCGGCTTTAGAATTATCCCACCCCTCTCTACCCATGGGAGTCGTAAGAGCCGACTGAGGGAATACCGGGGGAGTGGGCAGCAGCACTCCCTCGAGTATTAACAACATCCACTGCGATCGCCAACCCGCCTGCCAAGCGTGGCGATTACGGCAATATCCCCCATTCTTGGGGAGGCCTATGTCCAGCAGTGGACTTTAAAGGGCTGATGGATGGATGGATTGATGTCTCAGCACTAGGACAGTAATCCAGAAGATGTGTATTCAAACAAAAACATGTGGCTGTCATATTCTGTTTCACATTTCGCACTTTGAACATTATTGCTGATAAAAAGTAATAAATTTATTATTAATTTGTAGTTTTGAATGTTTCATGATAAGATAGCTAATTGCTAAATATTATCACTTAATAATGCATATCAACCTAGTGAAACTTGTAATATATGTGAAACTTACCCAACTATAGGCGATTTGAAGTTCATCTTTGCAATGGTCTCGTTGATCGCCTTCTGCATAACCGTCTTCGGTTTCAGTACATATTTCAACATCTGTCCTACCCACCATGACGATGGGTCACCGTTGAACCGCACTATTCTGTAAAGATATTAAATATTCATTAAAGAATCGCTGGTAATTTATGCCATCGCATAATTTTGCAATTCCAATCAAAAACCAAAACGATTCGTGTTCAATTCTGTGTCATGCAAAAATACAACTGGTAGACGCCAAAATCTTTTGGGCCATATTACTTGGAATAAAAAAATCTACGCGGGCGAAATGCGGGTAGCAGCTAGCAGCTAGTATTAGTTTTGTCCCGCATACGGAGGCAACTGTTAGTAAATATTATGTGACTATTTGTCTACGGTCGAGGTACGGAGCAGGTACGAGATCAATCAATATTATTAGATGACTCCTCCAATGAAATAGATATCTCCACTCACCTATGCGCCAAATCCTTTGGTATCGCCAACGGTAGAAACTTTGGCTTCTGAGATATAGAATCTATGAACGGCAAGGAGACCACTTTCGCGTCATATGTCACTAGAACAGATACATAAATTAAATTAACCACGAAATGTAAGTACAAAAATGAAACAATCGTTCGGCTCGCTTCAATGTGATTGGTTGAGATACTGATGCGTGCTCATCACGTGACGACTCTCGACCTCTCGACTAGTCAGGGGGGTTAGAACACACTGAATCGTATCGACATCGCATCGTGTGATTGTGATTGAGATACTGATGCGTGCTCATCACGTGACGACTCTCGTCCTCTCGACTAGTCAGGGGGGTTAGAACACACTGAATCATATCGACATCGCATCGTGTGATTGTGATTGAGATACTGATGCGTGCTCATTAGTGACGACTCTCGACCTCTCGACTAGTCAGGGGGGTTAGAACACACTGAATCGTATCGACATCGCATCGTGTGATTGTGATTGAGATACTGATGCGTGCTCATCACGTGACGACTCTCGTCCTCTCGACTAGTCAGGGGGGTTAGAACACACTGAATCATATCGACATCGCATCGTGTGATTGTGATTGAGATACTGATGCGTGCTCATTAGTGACGACTCTCGACCTCTCGACTAGTCAGGGGGCGTTAGAACACACTAAATCGTATCGACATCGCATCGTGTGATTGTGATTGGTTGAGAGATCACCGTGATTGGGTGAGCGATTATTGCGGTATCACGCGTCTACTAATCACAATAAGACGATACATTGTCGATACGATTTTACGTGTCACCCACGGTTTTACGTGCTTTAGTCCGGGAGTGAAACAACGCCGCCTTTTTAACTCCGAGCTGTTGAAAATTTCTTGATGGAAACACCGAAAAATAATATAGCTTTTTGTTCGCTCGATCGATGATTTGAACCGGACCTCATTTAAAGCCTACGCTAACGCTAGACCACCGAGGTATATAGGTACGACCGAATGAAATCATTTTAAAAATAAAATGTAATAATTAGAACGTTAGAATATGCAAATAGCTATTAACAAAGGCATAAAAGTAAAAATTCTTAACAAGGTTGTAAAATCTTATCGTGATAATAGTATGTTGACTGAATAGATAAAAAAATACTAAGAATACAAGTGTCACAACCCCATTCTTTCCTGCGGGTGTAGTACGAGGCAAGTAAGGAAATCAAGTAATTATCACCCATTTCATGTATATTGTAACTGACTTTACAACACTTCGGTGTATTTTGGTGCTAGCGGGAGAAAGCCGTCTAATAATTAATTTCCCGTACGTGAAATTAATTGGTAAGCGGTTTGACAGTGGTCTTAGCCCATGAGCTGCTGTTACAATACAGCTGCGGTGATGCTAAGCACTATCACCAGCTGTGGCTCGTCTACCACCACATGCAATAAAAAATAAAACAACCGGGTGCCCCCTATAACCTCTATCATGTACCAAAATAATTAAACAGACTTATCTTCTTCAGACCTCGGGTACACGTATGTGTACCTCACTAGATACAATCATGTTACTACTAACGACATCTTTTAGCAGATTTTAGTATTATTTATGTGTTATATATAACAAATAAGAATCAATTTAATTTGAAAGTTTAATAAATTATTACTGCCTTTAAATTGAAAAGCAGAAGTGAGCCTTCTATAGTCAATTTCCTGAATAATAAAGCATTATTTGATAAATACCTGGCCATTGTACAACTTTGTCGTCGTAAGCGCTGGTGCAGCTATCCGAGATGGGATGAAAGACGTACTCCCATCCTCTGTTATTGTATCTCCACCCCTTAGAGTTTAGGATCAACGTTCTCTCAGTCGCGTACGCGAAGATCAGACAGTATACTATGTGGTGGAGTTGGCAGCCGAAGCCACAGCCCTGGAAGAAGAAAAGCACAATCAGTTTACAGACTTTAGTATTATTAGTCTCTTGACGATGTTTACGCCATGGCGGATAATTTTAATGAAGCCGAAGTATATGCCTGAATGAACTGCAGTGGTAGGTAGCCCTTTCTTTTATTGCTAATGATGGCTGACGAGCCACTAACTGGTACCCGTCGCTCATGTACTCAACTATACCGAGAGTATTGTCAAGCCGCTACGCACCATTTCATTTCTCAGATATAAAATGAAATAAACGGCTATCTTCTACTACAGCCAAAACACACTGACGTAGGTACTTCATGACCGGTCACACAGGAGACAGTGGTACCGACCCGTTCAGACTCGATAGCAAGTGAGTCACTTGGTGCCCAGCCCTACCTCCCTTAGTCGCCGTATACGAAACCCGCAGGAAAGAATGGGGTGGTGACACACAAAAGAAAAAAACATCTATACTATTATAAAGCTGTAACAGAGCTGTGTCTGTGCATTTAAGATATTTGAGAAAAAATTACTGTATTAGGCTATATAGACGTGTCTGAACACAAAACATTTTTTTTACACACTGATGTGACAGCATTACTCTTAATTCGAGTAATAATAGTGCAATCTCAGACCCCAATGATATTGCGAAAGCATTTAACAATTATTTTATTGATAAAATTAAACCTGTCCACGACTGACAAAAATGTGACATCGAAAATTCAGACTGTGACAAAGTCAATATTTATGACTGCTAGCATACCCAGTGACATACAAAAAATAATATATGGGATAAAAAATACAAATAGGTAATGACGATATATCAACTAAAATAATTAAAATAGTTAATCTGAACATTAGTGGACATTTAAGTTATTTATTGAATCTATGTATTAGTAGTGGAATATTTCCCGATAAATTAAAAGCATCAATTACGAGCCCCGATGCAAAATAGTTCGTCTAGTGTGAAATTTTCTCGAGATTTTTTCTAACTTCTTTATTTTTGTATATCTATATAAAATATTAAGCTGTTCTACTATCACATGTCGCGTTACTTATGCCATTTTTTAATTATGAACCAATAAACTATTTTAGCTTTTTAAATTTATACATAATTATCCTGTTTTAAATTAGAATAAGTTATAAGCAAAATAGTTCGTCTAATTGTTAATCGATGCAAAAGAGTTCCTCTATTGGTGAGTTAAATAAGATTATTCCTTCTTTGTACAATTATGTTGCATAATTTAAATTTGTAAAAGTAATTCTGTGTCATTTGTCAAGTGAGACAGTATAAATTCTGAAAATTTCAGTTTTTTTCATTAGTTTTCAAATAACAATGGGTCGTGGCAAACCTGTGTATGAAGAGCTTCGAAAGCGAATAGTTTGTGGGGTCGATGCTGGGAAATCAAGTTACCAAATATCTAAAGACTTGATACTTCCCAGGTCTACCGTCCAATCTATCATTCAGCACTATAAACAGAATAGAACGACTTCTTGTTGCAAGAAAACTGGTCGACTACGCATCACAAGTGCAGTAGAAAACAGAATCCTGAAGAAAATTATCAAAAATAATCGTCATGCTCGAGCTGGAGAACTCACGGCAATGGAAGGACATGATTCACAAAGACGTCTCAGTTGATACTTGCAAAAGAGTCCTAAAAATAATGGGTTACGGATTTTAAACCGCTAAGGCCGCCATTGTTGACTGCTGTACAAAAGAAAAAGAGGTTGAAGTTTGCTCGTGATCATTTAAATTGGACTTCCGATCAGTGGCGTAGTATTATTTGGAGTGACGAGTCCAAAATTTAAGTGACAGTCGGCGATGAAAGGAAAAAAGTGATTCGGAACAAAAATTAAGGCATTTCATACTGATTGTCTCAAACGCAAAGTGAAGTTTCCGGCGTCTCTTATGATATGGGGCTGCATGTCTACACAAGGTGTTGGTGGTATGCAGTTTGTGGATGGTTCTATCAATGCTGCAAGGTATCAAAACCTTTTGGAAGAGAATTTACTGCCCTCTATTCCGTCACTTAAGCATCAAGATTCCTTCATTTTTCAACAGGATGGTGCTTCCTGCCTACTGCAATGGCTACTGGCGAAAAGCATCCCTACAATCAAATGGCCATAAGTGGTAGACGATATTTTGCGTGAGTGACAAGGGTAGACGAATACTTTTGCGCTATGTTTTTTAGAATATTTTTTTAAATTTTTTATGTTTTGTAAAGTCATGAAAGAATTTCATATATGTTAAAATAAACTTTAAAATGTTCCTCAAATTTTGGTTTACTTTTTATTAAACGTTCTTAATTATTTTACCAATATTTACCTTCTATATTTTACGCTTTGCACTACTTTCCATACTAGACGAACTATTTTGCATCGGGGCTCGTATAATTCCATTATTTAAAAAGGATGATAAAGAGCGGATGCTATGTTATAGACCTATAATTTTCAAAAATATTTTAAAAGTATATTCATTTGAAAATATATAAATATTTAGAAGATAAGTTATTATGTCCGGAACAAAAAGGATTTAGACCAAATAAAAACATAAATCAAGCAATTTAGGAATTTTATAAAACAATAATTACCCAGGTCGATAAAAGGGTCCCCATTGCGCTATATACTGCGACATGACGCAGGCCTTTGATAATGTAGACCACCGAGTACTATTTAAAAAGCTGGAGTCTTACGGAATACGTGGAAATATCTTAAGCTTAATAATATCGTATCTCACTGATAGATATCAAATTACCAAGATTTGTAGAATAAATATCTGTATTAAACATGAGTCATCGTACCTTTCTGAGCCACGATTAATTAAGTATGGTGTACCACAGGGCAGTGTACTAGGTCCACTTTTATTTATAATGTACATAAATGACCTGCCCAAATGTACAAATAATCCAATGTCACTATTTGCAGACGACAGTACTGTCTCCATTGAATGTGGGGATGCCAATCAATATCAGGAGGACATTAATAAATGTTTGTCATTAATAATTAGCTGGTTACACAATAATAACTTACAAATAAATTTTGCTAAAACCCAAGTCATGCAATTTAGCCAAAGACCACAGCTTCACAATGTTGTCAATATCAGCCACAACAACAATATTGTACAAGATGTAGCCTCTACCAGATTTTTAGGTCTAATAGTAGACAGACAGCTGAATTGGAAGGAGCACGTAGCGGATGTATATAAGAGGGTAAGTAGTTCTGCTTATGCTCTTTATAAACTTTCGTCAGCAGTAAACACTGATATGGTCCTTACAGCTTACTACGGCCTGGCTGCCTCAGTATTACGATATGGTCTGATATTTTGGGGCAACTCTACAAATAGCCCAAGGGCGTTTAAAGCTCAAAAACGATGTGTGCACGCTATGTTTGGTCTAAAAATGACAGAAAGTTGTAGACCGTTCTTTGTTAAGCATAAAATCCTGACACTTCCGTCGTTATACCTATTAGAAATAGCATTATTCGTACACAAAAATCCCCAACTATTTCAGCGCTTGACAGATGTTAAAAGAAACAGACGCAATGATAACAGATTGTGTATACATAGTGCAAAAACAAGCTTGATGAGCAAAAGCTTGTAGTGTATGGCGTCAATAATATATAATAAAATACCCAATGATTTAAAGTGTCTTAATACAACACGTTTTAAAACGAATTTATCAAAAATATTAGCAAGTAAATGTTATTACATCGTGAAAGATTTTTTAGATAATAAAATAGTTTAATATTTAATTTGGCCATGTGTTTGCAATGAATGTGAAATTTGGAATGTTTAATAAGTGTGTTTTTTCAATGATATTTATAGACATCTTGAATTGACTTTCTAATCTAATTTATATTATTAATTTTAACCTTTTTATTTTTCTTTGATACCTATTAACATTTACTTAATTTTTATTGTTTATTTTTATTATTATTTTTTTTGTTCAAATAATGCTAATGATAAGTTCCTATTTAATGTTTTTTGTTGTAATGTATTCATACGCCGTTCTAGGCAGATTTTGGTGATACAAAACTAAACATAATAATAACAACTGTGAAACCATATCCAAAATGTAATGAATAAATAAATGATTGATTGATTGATTAGATTTTTTTTTCTGTTTATCTGTTTGTTTGTTCACGCATCACGCAAAAACTACTGAACGGATTTTGATGCAACTTTTTCTATTCGATAGATCTCGATTAGATTTATCCCGCTACTATATTGGGAACCTGAGATACAAACTAAAAACTAGCTTTTTTTAGCAAAGGCTAGTTAAACTTATAAAGATAAGGAGCAAAGACAAAGATTTTATCAAATGCTCAGCTGGAATATAAAGTACAAGCTCAACTTTGACGATTCATTGTCACCTATGTGCAAACGAAAGCCAGCCAGTCTCAGACAGTGATTTTTTGTTTTCAACACTTTTTTAGGGTTCCGTAGCCAAATGGCAAAAAACGGAACCCTTATGGATTCGTCATGTCTGTCTGTCCGTCCGTATGTCACAGCCACTTTTTTCCGAAACTATAAGAACTATGCTGTTGAAACTTGGTAAGTATGATGTATTCTGTGAACCGCATTAAGATTTTCACACAAAAATAAATAAATTTTGCG
Organism: Leucoma salicis; assembly: GCA_948253155.1. Lineage (NCBI taxonomy): Eukaryota > Metazoa > Arthropoda > Insecta > Lepidoptera > Erebidae > Leucoma > Leucoma salicis. Next base: position 4,646,329 of record OX411817.1, read on the forward strand.
GGTTCCCCATACTGAAACTCGAAAAAAAAATTTCATATTTCCCATACGTGTGGTGTATCTATGGATAGGTCTTCAAAAATGATATCGAGGCTTCCACATTTTTTTCTAAATTGAATAGTTTGCGCGAGAGACACTTCCAAAGTGTGTGTCCTGTAACTTTTAAAATAAGAGAATGAAAAAAATATATGATGTACATTACAATGTAAACTTCCACCGAAAATTGGTTTGAACGAGATATAGTAAGTAGTTATTTTTTATTCGTCACAAATCGTAAACCGCAATTTACCTTTCAATCAATCAACTCAAATATAAAAATTTAAAAAAACATTTAATTTCATAAACATAAACCTTATGCATAAACCGTGAACCATTATTTTCTAATAATGAATCTGTAATAGGTACCTAAGAAAATAATAATTTTTATTATGTTACTTGCTGCTACGGAACCCTTCATGGGCGAGTTCGACTCGAACTTGGTTTAATTTTTTTCTGCCACTATTGGGCACGGGTCGCCTCTCATAGTGAGTATTAAGGCATAGTGCACCACGCTAGCCAATGCGGTTAGCAGACTTCACAAACAGTTAAGAAAATCTCTCAGGCATGCAGGTTTCTTCACGATGTTTTCCTTTCATCAATCCATCCATCAGCCTTTCATCGTCCACTGCTGGACATAGGCCTCCCCAAAATGGGGGTTTTACCATAATCGCCACGCTTGGCAGGCGGGTTGACGATCGCAGTGGATGTTTTTAGTACACAGGGGAACGCTGCTGGCCGATCCCCCGGTAATCCTTTAGTCGGCTTTTACGACCCCACAGGAAGAGACGGGGTGGAGCTATTCTTGGTGCCGGCCCTACACGGCAAGTTTTTTTGTTTTCCTTTACCGTGCAGTGATAAATTGTAAACAAATACACACATAATTTCGAAAAATTAAAGGGTTTGAACTTTGGACTCGCAAGCGAGCTCGATACCACTGTCTTTGGCGTTAGTACCCCTAGGTAAAACATATACAAAACATTTTTTTTAGATTTTTTGTCTCTGTCTATTTGTCGGTTTGTCTGTTCGTTCGTTCGCGTATCACGCAAAAACTCCTGAACAGATTTTGATGCAACTTTTTTATTTGATAGGTCTTGACTAGACTTAAAAACTGGTACACATTTTTTCTCGCTACTGTATCGGGAACCTGAGATATAACCTAAAAACTAGCTTTTAGCTGCTGCGGAGCCGCAGACAAAGGCTAGTATGCTATATATATATCAGTGAATTACGTGTGTAATATTTTTAACCCCAGATATAATATAATATAGCGGTACATGACAGATTGCTGTCACTTGAGGGTCACGACATCAATCGTGTGTATTAGATAATTGACCTACAGATAAAAGGCGTCAACAGATGCTGAGACGTTTATAGTCTATTTATTATGTATAATAAATCTTGTGATCGTTAGGTATAGCCACGGAGTACAGAAAAATAGCGGAGATGCCGCAAGCCAAAATCTCTTTAGAATGAAGCGTCGCTAAATGCGGGTGTTCGGGGGACGAGGTACAACAATAGCTCCACCCCTAGATCAAAATCCATCTAGCGGTGAAATGTATTTTACAGCGTATTAGAGAAATTTTTTCATTAATTTAGTTTGTCTATTCACCACTACGGCGTTACAAGCACAACAGTTTGTTCCAGAACATTCCATATGCGTTAGTATGGCTGGACCTGGCTGGATTGTTTATACTAACTTACTCATCACCACGCCATCTTCCTTGCGGAGTAGGCAGAGAGAATATAGTGCCAAAAGTCTCTATTCTTGTATACATCTCTCGCTTCCTCAACATTCATAATTCTCTTCATACACACTCGACGGTTTCGGAGACATCTGACTCCATCTTTTTTCAATAGATGACCGATTTGGTCTAGGTATGTGAGTCTCAGTCTGTACCTACATCCTTCCACTTTCGCATTGTATATCTTCTTAACAGTCACTCGTCCGGCATTCTTTCCACATGTCCGAACCATCGGAGCATTCCCTTTCGCATCTTTACACTAATACTCTCTTTCATACCTACTCGCTTTCTTACATCGCCGTTACGAATGCGGTCAGTCAGCTTCACTCCACAGATTCTCCGCAGAGATCGCATTTCGACCGCATTGATTTTATTCTCATGCTCCTTTTTGCATACCCAACTCTCGCTTTCATACAATAACGTTGGGACAAGCACTGCGTTGTGTATTGCGACACGTGCCTTCTGGCTGAGGTGATGACTGCCGACAAGTTGTCCCAATGCTCCGTTCACTCTGTTATACTCTACTCTATCTCACATTGTTTATAATGTATATAGATAATCAGTATTGGGCATAGACGCAATGATGCAATATCGTAGGATATTTCGCTACGCACAAAAGACCAATGAAGCATTGGAGTGAAAGATCTTAATCAAGTATAAACCGCTGCGAGAGTAACTGAGATTGCGAAACAAAATGCCGTATGCCAATGTATATCAGGATCAGGTGGATTCGTATGTACCTGTAATATAGGCAATAACTTTCCTATTAGATCTATAAGCGGCGTTATACTTTCGCTTATCTTCTTTTGCGTTCAGGTCCTGACACCTCCTGGCCTTACTTTAGGCCAAATAGCCGAACTGCTTCTGACGTGCAGCCTCCCTGCAGGTACTATTAAACCAGGGACGGGTACGACCGCTGACGGGTAACCTGGTGCTTGGTATAAATGAACCAACCTTATTAGCACAATTTCCGTCACGCAGTCCTAACGTATACATGCGAATATAATTTCTGTATAAACAGGGAATTTAAAATAATAACAAATAAATCAATAACACGATGAAAAAAAAAAAACAATTTAATAAATAACATGACGTTAATACCTACTTATATTCGATAATGGGTTCGATGGTATGACGCAAACTTTTTGTTATCAATTATTTCCGAATACTCACCGACAGATGACATGTAATTCTTTAATTTTTTTTTTCTCACATATCATGTAACTAAGTAATAAATCTTTGAAATAATTTATATTTTATAAAGGATTTTCCTTTATAAAAGCTAAATTTACTTATTTGTGACGAAAATTCTTATAATTATGCTTTTATAATATTAGAGTGACGATATTGTGGAGTTGTAGGTATAATGCACTTTTCGACGATAGATGTCTCTTTGTAATGAAACAAAGAAAATGTGTTTTAAAATATAAATATATATAAATTTAAACGACTTACACATGAAATGATATGCCATCTTGTTTTAATTTTGCTCCTGAGCAATTTTTACACCCATCAACAACGCACTTCATTGTTAAAAGAATTTAATACCTATATAAACGTACGTGAGAACAGAGCGAACCGATCGCAGTGACGATTCATTTGATACTACGATTTTAGGCCCCGCCCACTGTGACGTCGTTGACCTAATTGAAGGCGACATGACCTAGTTGCCTTGCGGCATCTCCGCTATTTTTCTGTACTCCGTGGGTATGTAATGAATGTAATATGGTTCCGGTGACCCGCCAATAAAGGCGGAGAGACGGCATACGGCGGGTTTCTTCAGTGGGTGAGGGCCCCACACTACCCTGTTCGTTGCCCCGAACGACGGGGTATGCGGTAAGAAAAAAAAAAGGGGGTATCCCTTCTTACCACTGAAGTAATGTAACATAGTTCCAGTGGCCCGCCAATACAGGCGGAGAGAAGCCACACGGCGATTTTATGTAGTGGGTGAGGGCCCCACACTACCCTGTTCGTTGCCCCGAACGACGGGGTGGTTACAGCGTATATCTGAGTCCTAGCTTTCATCTAATTCACGCGATGAATTTTGACATGGTTTCCACTAGTACCTAATTGATATTTTTTTAATGAAGGTTTGTATAATAAATAAATTCGATTTAAATTTATGTTTGCAAGAGTCCGCAGTCAACTGCCTCTGTGGGGCAACGGTAGTGTGAGCGACTGCTGATCATGAGGTCTCGGGTTCGATCCCCGGGTCGGGCAGTGTTATTGAGCTTTTTCGTACAAAAATTCTAAGTCAGCAGCCCGGAGTTTGGAAATGTGCCCGATAGACGGTAATAGGCTCGCCCCCTATTACCTGGGACTTAAACATAGCTGGCAAACCGTGGGTGTGTTATACGCCTCTGCCTACCCCTTCGGGAAATACAGACGTGATGCTATGTTTTGCAAGAGGAATTCAATATCTTTTAATGAAGTCTCATCTACATCTTTAGTAAATTACACCCGTGCGATGCGGGGGCAGTTCACTCTACTGTTGCTAGTAATTAAAAATAGTTTTCATTTTATTAGTTTTAAAACGGATTCCAATTTTACAACTACAACGTTGTATTGCTAAGTAAATATTTACACGTAACCACATTAATGCTTTTAACATATTTGTTTTAGCAACATAAACGTATCAATCAGATTGCACAAACGTCGTTTGGATATTGTTCTCGATGTAATGTGTGTTCGATTCCCAGACAGGGTAATATTATTTGCGCCATGCTCGTGCAGACGCATTCTACTTACTTAATATAAATGGTAACCTACTTACGTGGCTATCCACCTACCACTAAAATTAAACTATACACTAGGGACACTAACTGTTCTCTCTGCCTACCCCGCAAGGGAGATAGCTTGATGATAAGTACTTAAGTAAGGGACGAAGCTCGAGCAGGGCAGCAAATTTTCAAGGGCGGTGTTTCGTAGCGCTAGTTAAAGCTGAATAAGTGATTTTTTTTTTGTGACGGACGAGCAAACAGCCGCCATTGTAGTGAACGCGAAACATTGATGTCTTTGTGGGTATAAATGGAACCAAGTTTTTGTCATCTCTTATTGTCATATTATGACATGAAATCAAATAATATGCTTTTCTAAATAAACATTTCCCGTTTAAAAACGCTACATCTACGAGCGACCAATATTTTTACTGCATTCATACAATGTGTGGCTGCAATACAGTTGCCAGCAATTACAGCGAAACTGCAATTTACAACAGTGTGTCCCATTAAGGTGCTGCCGGCAGGTTGCATTAGCCCTTATAAACACACATACACAGACACATATGAGCCATAGAGGTTCATACATAATACCTAAATATATTGCATTGAAATGTTTTTGTAATAGCCGGAATTATTGAAATGATTTCATGATAGCCAGAAATATTGTAGCCACATACAGATAAAATATATATGAAAGACGCTAAATAAGAGAACGTATTTGTACATCCACCTATTTACGTACAAATGGCACTAAGATTCAAGTTAACATCCGATAATTTTCCAAATAGATTCCGTATAGGCTTAAAAGGCAAACTTGTATGATGACGTCACGGGGTCAACGACCAGTTGACGTGTGACAGTGACAGATTGTACACCGGTGCGTTTGTTTGCGATCTAATTATATCTGGTTTGGGACACAGGGCTTTTGTTGTAATAATGGAGATGAATGCTAACAGGTGGTACCGTTAGGATATTTATATAGTTAACAGAGAACGGTGTTTGTTTTATGAAACGTTAGCTTTGCATAGGCAACGAGATTGTTGGGTGAGCTCGGTAGCAACTCCTTTAATATACTATAGTCGTATATATATGGAAATTGCGTGTAGTTTTCCTCAAGTTTGATAAAATAAAACAATATAATTTACGCAAATGTAAAATGCGTAAACGTTATCCGCTGATAACATTATAATTATGTTTAAACAGGTCAAAACAACATAGAAAATTGATTATTTTATACCAAAGAAAGCGTACACGTGCCCGGAAAAATAACTTTAGACAGTGTTTGAAAATTTCACGTTTTGTATGTAAGTTTGTTTTCAGGGTTAAAAATGCGAAAATTTACTTATTTATTAATTTTATGCGAAGAAGCGCTTGATCTTCTTTGTTAGTTTAACTAAAATAATACCTAAATAATGTCTATCATGTAGTGATGAGTAAAATCGGCCTTGGACTCGTAATTTAGCAACACCAAGACAAGATAAAAATCAAGAACGAGACAAAGTTGAATAAATAAAAATAGGCATCCCCAACAGAGCGCCACAACGAGCAGTCTTGTGCTGACTGCATCCAACGGCTCCCTGCGCTTTGACCAGATCGTCAGTCCATCTGGTGGAAAGGCCATCCTACGCTGCGCCGTCCGATATGTGATCGCCACTGAAAAACCTTTTTTTCCACAATGGTTGTCGGTTTGCCTAGCGATGTTGTGTCTTCCAGTGTAGCGGTGAAGAGTTTCGGGGACATAACGTGTCCCTGTCTGACACATCTTTTCGCTTGCACTTCAACACTTCGAATTATAATGATGTTCGATAGCCAATTTAGCACCGCGAAGGGACTGCAGCACCGGCCAAGTTTCGACCTCATAGTCCACAAACGCCAGACAGAGACCGATTATATTTTTTGTATGACATGGTGTAGCGTATGAATGTCATCTACGGTATTATTTTTTTTAGGAATCGGCTTGTTCAGCTAGAACTCGTCAAAAAAAAAGCACAATCTCGCTCCTTTGGAACGTCGCCCCCGAGAATTGGAATTGAACAACTTCTGAAGGGCTTTTAGGACCGGTTTTCCACCTTTCCTTAGAAGTTCTGTGGTCATTCATCTCCCGTTACTTTTCTACACTTTCTAGACAGTCATGATCTTGCAAAATCGCCAAGGCCAGGGCTTCTATTTGAAACCACTGAAGGAATGTAATATGGTTCCGGTGGCCCGCCAGTAAAGGCGGACAGATGGCACACGGCGGGTTTCTTTAGTGGGTGAAGGTCCCACACTACCCTGTTCGTTGCCCCGAACGACGGGGTGTGCGGTTAGGAACATTTCCCGCCTTAACAAAAAAAAAAGGGCTTCTATTTGAAAGACTAGGACTAAAAAGAGATACGCCAAAACTCAGCCTTGGTTTTGTTTTGCTCATCACTACTTCTATGATAGATAACCTGCGACTGACAAGTCTCCATTAATAATAATAATAATGTTTTATTTATCTCCACAAATTACAATAGTATCTAAATTGACAAGCGTTTTACATTTGTAATTTGTGGGAGATCTGGAGTCTAAACTAAGCCTTGGCCTGTATTTTAGAGCTCCAGGCCCCCCATAAATGGAAGTGACAGTATAGTTTTGCCAACATAGTGTGCGTGTGTGCGCGCACGCGCGTGCGTGTGTAAGTGGGGTGCGTGTAGTGCGTGTGTAAGTGGGGTGCGTGTAGTGTGTGTGTAAGTGGTGTGTGTGTAGCGTGTGTGTGTAAGTGGGATGTGTTTGTACTTCATTACATGTTAATATTATGGATTATATTGTTTACTTTATTGTTTCTAAGAGGCTTTCTGTTTCGGAATAATTAAGATTGAGTAAGAATTTTTTCAGTTTAGTTTTACACTCTCTCTTCAAACAATTTGCAATCGGTACTAATTTATTAATTTTATTGTACAATTGAGACCCGCGGTACATGTAAAATCTTTGTGCAAAAGCGGAATATGTTTGTGTTGGCTGACATATTGCAAAATTTTCTCCGAGATTTGGCAACACATTTTATTGGATCAACGATATTCAGCTCGAAGGACCATGATCGACACAGAAAATTATAATTAGAGTAATTTATCTTAGTGAAACCAGGCAGAAACAGGGGAATAGAAATACGTAAAAGTAGATTCATTCCATAACAGTAAATTGTGCTAAAAGTATTCCTTGCACTTGTATAACACCACGACTAGATAGAATAACGTAGTGTTTATCGATGTAGTTTGCCATTATCGTAAATAAAGCCATACATAAATCTTACCTTATTCAAATTACATATAAGTTTCCTCGCGTCTCTGCAGTCGAGTGGGTTTTGTAAATAACGTAATCGCCTTTGTACTAAATCACTGACGTTGGACGCCTCGGCGATTCTCCACTCATGATACCCATCCAGTTCGGGCAGTTTTTGTTGGTCTGAGAGTAAGGAACTGAAATGAGAAATTAAACTTACTATATTGGATTAATGCATGTAAATGCATTCCGATAGATGGCGTTGGTCGTAAAGACAAATGTGATGAGGAGATTGGGATGACCGAAAGGTCGGTACGGTAGTTCAGAGGCTTAGAGCACTTCCCCGGATAGGAAGGGACGCGTGTTGGATTCCCGCTCGTACTAAAAATCTCTTTTTCCTCATTCACAAATAATTTATACTTTAGTTTATTACAATTAATTGAACAACTTTATTGCCATGTGGGGCCAGCTGCAGAATTGTCCCACCCCTCTCCACCCATGGGAGTCGTAAGAGCCGACTGAGGGATACCGGGGGAGTGGGCAACAGCACTCCTTCGGGTATTAACAACATCCACTGCGATCGCCAACCCGCCTGCCAAGCGTGGCGATTACGGCACTCTCCCCCATTCTTGGGGAGGCCTATGTCCAGCAGTGGGCGTTAAAAGGCTGATGGATGGATGGAACAACTTTAAATATTCCTAAAACGAGATTATTAAACGTATCTTTACATGCAGAGCTAGAGGTATTATATCACTTAACCTGCCTGGATTTGTCAATCATCTTATTCTCGAAGTTCATGCTGCTATAATCCCGGTGTTCTTTCAGACTACCTAGCCAGAGGCAAGACATAAGATGAGATGAAACATGACAATGCATATAAGTTCATCTACCCTAGAAGGGACCAGCAAGTGATTGACACCATCGAGAATCGCATTCCCCACAATGTCATTTCAGGACGTAACATTTACGGAACAATGCTATATTTATATTATATACATAACAAAATATTTCCAGACACAACATGCTATAAAAAAAGTTAATAAACTTTATATTACACAGTAACACTTTTATAGCTGCTAATTAATTATTCATATAAAACGAACGCCGTAACAAAATCATATAAGCGTTTGTGCGATAAAACCAGAAATGTGTTCATAATATTTTTAAATCAGTATACCTACAATATTGGTCATTAGGAATGGTATTCAACTATATATTCAAAAATCGTACGAAAACTTGATGTTTTATATATGTATAGATCCCACTTCAATTTTACATATAGAATATACGAGTATATCAATATAGTTACTGTTAAATTATTATTATTATTATTATTCATATATTATAAAGCCGTGTGCGGCCGGCTTTAGAATTGTCCCATCCCTCTCCACCCATGGGAGTCGTAAAAGCCGACTAAGGGAATACCGGAGGAGTGGGCAGCAGCACTCCTTCGAGTATTAACAACATCCACTGCGATCGCCAACCCGCCTGCCAAGCGTGGCGATTACGGCACTATCCCCCATTCTTGGGGAGGCCTATGTCCAGCAGTGGACGTTAAAAGGCCGATGGATGGATTATAAAGCTGTAACAGAGCTGTGTCTGTACATTAAGGATATTTGAGAAAAAAATACTATATTAAGCTATGTAGGCATATAAGGTCTCCGAACACAAAACAGTTTTATTTAAAAAATTTGTCTGATTGTGATTTGTTAGTTCGCACATCACGCAAAAGCTACTGTACGGATTGTGATGCTCTTGATTAGACTTAACAACTGGTATACATTTTATATAAATTTATCTTACTATTATATCCGGTACCAGAAATTTAACTTGACAAAATAGCGTATTTAATTGCGGCAGAGGGCGCGGACAAATTTAAAATAAATTCATATTATAAAAATAGCCGAAAGTTTTCTGAAATTTAAAATAATAGGGAATTTATCGTTAGAAGGTTTACCACTATGATATCAATATTTAGTATTTTTGTAATATATATATATGGATATTTGAATACATTTTTTTTTTATAATTATGAAAACGTGAGGACGTCAAACATTCATTTCCCAAAAAATCCAAACCATCATACAGTATGTGAGATGTCAAAAAGAGGTCAGAGTAAAGACTAATTTTAGATGACGGACAGGTTGTGTACACATAGATAGATCAAACAAATTGGACCGTGATTCAATACCAACCTTTTCCTTTCAGACACGTGGTCTAAAATGCCTTGTATCTTTTCATCTTTGTTGTCACTCTGCATTACATTGACCAGCTCGTTGTGAACATAATACCATAATTCTTTTGTATTTGAGAATATTCTCCTTCTAAGATGCTCATACTCTTCAGACGGTCCCTGACCTATGTCGAGGAACAGGGAGCCTGTGTCTATGTCCTTCAAGTTACCATTGAGGCTAGAACAATGAGGTCAAATAAGAATTGAGTGTGTTAGTGGAAATATTATTTTATTACTCGTGTTGACAAATCAACTACGACCAACTTGATGGTAAGTGGTTACTGCCACATATTGACACCAAGAACACCACCATGACCTGCGTACCGTAAAGATTACCACCGCTGTCCTTAAGGGCAATGGGGATGGGTTTGAATTACTATCCAATTACTCAACAAGTAATTAAATTTGATTAGTATTGTATGTAGTACCATACGCCGTAGACAGAGGATATTATAGGCACGTTCTCAGCGTATGCAGTGTCGAGATAGCAATAGTTTGACATATAATTAACGGAATAATTTTAGAAGATAACTATGATCTACAAAGTTCTACTTTGTAGAATAAAAATGTACTACCTGTTTTAGCCGGATAACTACAAAAGAAATTGCAGTTATGCTTATGTTTTGCTTAAAATATATTAGAACGTCTAATGTTAGCGTATATAACGTGATTAATTAACGTTTTTTACGCATATACAAAAACAAGCTTACATACCGATGATGGGGACGGTTAGCCACCTTATTGTTGGGACCCAGTTGAATCGGGTCCAAACAAAAATAACGCATACGCGAAAAGGATAAAACACTTATACATGTGTCTGGCTCACACTTGCTATGATCTAATATGTGCATCCTTTTCTTCATCCTTAGTATTAAAATAGTAGCGAGTCTGTTATATCCTCTGCCTACGCTATACACCTATCCGTATACCACCATTATCACTTGGATTTAATTATCTAGTGAGTTTTATTTCAAATTCGGAAGCAAAGGTCAGACATTTAAAACATGATACACTTTTTTTAAAGTTATAAAACCTCCATGGCCTTACCCTGAGGACTTTTTTATCTGTGCTATGAGATTACTGTGTTGCTGCTTTAAGGTTTCCAACTGTGAGGTCACCTTTCTGAGTCTCACGTGAACGTCTCCAATTTCATCTTGGTTTCCGTTGCATCTGAAAAAATATAGCAGCTATAGCGTAATAAGGTATTACCATACAAAAATCTTGAGTTCGATCCCTAAGCGAAAATCTACTTGAAGTTAAGTTGTAACTGATAACCATAATGGATAAACGATATGACATATTGTGACATAATAAGTAGAATGATTTTATAATGGATACCGCGATTCTATAAACGCTTGAGATTAAATGGTCTGATGCTCTGCTAACGGCTGGATAGCTAGATACAATACGTAGAGAATCGAGGGTAAATTGTGTGAGAAATATGACGCGCAATAGCTATACCTATTAACAGTTGATAAACAACCAAATGCCTAACTAATTGCCACCTGATGGTTAGATATAATCCGAGGGAGCATTGAGTAACTAATATAGTTAAAGTCAATTCAGTATTTCCCCACAATGTAATCAAACGGATAAACTAACGCAAACAAATTATCGCATTCTCTCGATGCGTGTATCACGAAGAATGATGCAAATATTTAGTTTGGACAAATGGAATGGTCACAACGTATGAGTTTTCTCTACCATCCAATTTTTTCTAAAATACGTGCACACATTCTCAAAAATGTATTCTAAAGAATGCGAAGAGGTCATTTTTAGTCGTGGCCAAAAAATAGAACGAGTATTTGTTTTTCTATTCTTTATGCGTCAGCCTAATTACTAATGTGACCTATATTACTAATGTGACCTATATTACTAATGTGACCTATATTACTAATGTGACCTATATTACTAATGTGACCTATATATATAGCTTAGTCTTAACCTAATTACATAATTTAGAGAGCTGGAACTATCCAGACTCTATGCTGCTATATCTTGATGGCCAAACATAATAAAACTTATTGCACAATCTATAATTAGAACACCAGATCTCATACATAAAATTGTTAACTGCTGCCGCTAGACCAACGAGGTTGATTTAAATTATTTATTTAAAGTCTCAAATGAGTTCCTATTGCCTGGGCCTATAAATGATTATAAAATCATCACCCATTTTGCACAACTAAAACTATCCACATCAATAAACACGAGCGACAAAATTATCTATAGGAAAATTACTAAAATATTGTGAATATTTTTGTTAACATCCGGTGATTAGACTTGGCTGACAGAACCGCAACAAAAGGCGCGAAATATATTAACATGACATAATCCGCAACACTGCTGAACTGCTGCGGAAGTAAATAAAAGTTTAAAACACGTTTCCAATACCAGTTTATTTGTGTCGTGACAATGTCAATCAAAATGTCTCAGGATCTCATCATCAAAAATAAGTATATAGGTTTCTTATAATATCTTGTTTTTTTTTTGTTGGACAAGGCGTTCTTGCCTCAGAATGAGCGGAGTTAAAGCGTACCACGCTGCGGGTTTTACAGACTTTATAAGGCCCTCGAGAAAATCTTTCGGGTATGTAGGCTTCATCTTGGAAAGCGTGGCAGAAATAAATCTGACATCTCAATCTCTTCTAAACTCCTTTTATTCTGAAGTGCCAGAAGTTCAGTAATAGGTTATGTTAACATTATAATTATGATGAAAATTCAACGGTCACGGCTCTTGATCGTATTGCAGTTTATCTTTTTTAACAATCACTCGTAATTATAGCGTGACTACGTCCGCGTGCGACTCTATGGCACGCTAATGATCTTTTTGCTAAATTGCTATTTCAGAACCATCCGTTTTCTGATGGTTCCTATGAAAGGATAAAAAGTAGCGTATGATCTTTCGGGAGTTTTAGACTATTCCTACATGATAATCGATTTAATAGTTATGGCAAGAAAGCGTTACAAACAAAACTCATTTATAATATTATTAGTTATAGTAATTAGTATTAGTATAAGATGGAGAGTCTTTTCAAGAGCTTCCTCATTTCGGAGAAAAGCTTTTTCTTTAGGGCGATTTGGTCACACTGAATTAATGTCACACAGCGGTCTGCCAATACAAGCGGAGAGACCGCCTTAAAAAAAGGGCCATTTGGTCGCAAATCCACATTTTCAATTAGGTATTTTTGATGATATTTAAGGTGTTTTGTAACAGCTTTTTTCGCCTAGAAATTTATATACAAAAAGTATACTTTTCAGAATCAAAGATCCTTACTTATGTTTTGGTCCGTTCAATCTATCTCTCAGACTAACTAAAAATATCGACGGAGCATTACGAACAATCCAGAGAAGCCATACAAAACCGTGCCAAACTTGTAATCACACGAGCGCGTACGAATACAAACAAAACCATGCCAAAACGAAGTATGATTTAAAATTACCAAATGACTCGACGATTTCGTACGTACGTTACGTACATGAATACTTCGTCAGCGCCATAATATTCCCTAATGATATGCTGTAAATTTCCTTTATACTTTTACTTCCTTTATGTTTTAAACATAAAACTTGTAAAAGTTTATCCAAATTATAGAGATTATTTCTTTCCGGTGACAACACTTTCACGCACACATCTTTCAAAAAGTGGCTTCACTTTCTAGTTAGTCTGAGATCTATCTAAACATGAATGACGAAATAAACCCTTTTGTAAAAGAGACTCCATAATTAATATATTAGAAAGGATTTATAATGTTTCCTCCAACATTGTAAATCATCTAAGTTTTTTAAGTATTAATGAATATAAATAAGTACAGACAAACCTGAGAGGTGATATTACTAAATAAGTGACAACAATCCACACGAACAACAGGAGAACGGCGGCGCGTTTCCATCTCGATAGGTACATCATAAAGTAATCATTTAATGTCATATGACCGCTGTAGTAGTGTTTCATTGTCGTCGCATCATTGCGACTGTTCAATGGATACAGGGCACACTACACATCTGGAACAAGAGAAATTAATAACTGTATTGGAATAACGCATGTAAATGCATCCGATAGGTAGCGTTGGTCGTAAAGGCAAATTTGATGTGGAGATTGGACATGACCGTTGGTTACTGCGATGGCTTAGCAGTCTAGAGCACTTCCTCGGATTGAAAGGGACGCAGGTTCGAATCCCGCTCGCAGTAAAGTTTTTTTTTCACATCCACAAATCATTTGTTGTTTAAAGTAGCTGAGCATGGCAAGTCCTAAAATACAGATCATAACATATTGGAGTACATAGCGGTAAAACAACGACACATACTGTTGTCAGGCAATGGACATGTACTAACCACACACACGCCTATGGCCTCATTCACTAAACAACTTGCCGCACGCCCTCTCCGTGGAGAATATTTATAACTAGCTGCTACCCGCGACTTCGTCCGCGTGGAATTTAATTTTATTTATTGTGTGGAAGCTTAATTATTCAAAATTAAATTAGCCTATATTACTCGTTATAACAACAGCTCTGCCAGTGAAGTGAACTCATACAATATCAGCCTCATAATCTCTGAATATCAAATTGTATTGATTTCCAAGTTTGACACAATCAGCAGCTCGTATATATACCCCGCAATAATAACAGCACAAGCCAATCAATGAGTGCAAAAGTGCTTTGTTACTTCTGTTATCGTGATAAAGAAACTAAATTAAACCTGACTATTACCGTTCCAATCGTTACTTTATCATTCCATAATCTCATTAACCTTTGCCAGGTAAAGGCCTGATAAAAAAGGATGCCTATAACTTTTAAGTCTAATCGGAAGTTATTAAACAAACTTGTATCAAAATATTAGAATTTTTACGTGATGAGATTTAGAAGATTTTACGTGATGAGCGAACAAACACTGACAAAAGTTCTAAAAAAATGTTGTGTTCAGACACGTCCAAACAGCGGAGTACAGTTATTTTCAGATCAGTTGTAATACATAGTAGTATTTATAGATTAGGTTCTAAGAAATCAGGATAAGCCCTAAACTTATTTTAAGCTCGTGGTAATACAACTCAGCGACGAATGGACTTGAAGAAAAGCCGATAGTATCGATTCGTATAAATTGGGCACATCACCATAATACAATATAATTCGAAACAACTTAATTTTAATCGAATTCAAATACACACACTCCCACGCACGTAAATACAAAACCACACACACGTCAGTGGTAGAGACTTGCTTATGCCAGCATGAATAGTCTGGCTCGATCGTGGAAGTACCACCCTCTCACAGATAAGGTATTCCTACTGTTGTTTCGTATGGTGAGTGAGAGCGCCGGCGGCCAAAGCCGCCTCCCTATCCTCTCTTTATTTCCCTTCCTATACTCTCGTTATTGTCGGACGGGCCTCGTGGCGTAGTCGGTAGTGTAACCAACTTCCGTACACGAGGTCGTGGGTTTGTGTGATGAACAGTATGAACACAGATATTTGTACTGCGCCTGGGTGTTTTTTATCTATTATATGTATGTATTTACAAAAAAAAAGTAATATATGTATTATATCCGTAATCTGGTACCCATAGCACAAGCGTTAAGCTCAGTTTGGGACCAGAGGACATTGTGTGAAAATGTCCAGGAATATTTATTTATTATTATTATTTATTTATTGTCCTTCTTCAACATCAACACCTATCCTTGGAGATGGCGACGCGCGAGTGCTGCCTCTGGTAATACTAGCGTCTATAGCTACGTCAGGAGCATAATATTTGTACTCAGCTTAAGCCATATTGTCATTTTAACTATTATTCTTCCATAAATGTAATACGGTTTACAGTAAAAATAAAGATTTATTATTATTATTACAACTTCACAAGTCCATCTGAAGTTATACTGAACCTTCTGTATGTCATTAAATTCGATTTGAAAACAAATTAATTGCGAAATTCATACTTTTTAAAATCCTCTCTCCTGCACACACCTCTCATCTGTCTCATAGAGAGAGGAGACCCATGCCCAATAGCAGGACAGTAATGAAGTACAAATTATTTGTGTTTTGTATTTGTTCTCATCACATTTGTCTTTACGACCATCACATTTGTTTTTCCCCTGATTGGAAGGGACGCAGGTTCGATTCCCGCTCTCGCACTAAAGTTCTCTTTTTCCTCATTCACAAATAATTTGTACTTTAAAGTAGTTGAGCATGTCAAAAATACAGATCAAAAGGAGAGTAATGAGTTAAAAAAAAACTATGTAGGTATCATACAAATAAAGAAACTTCTTATCGCATGTCTTTTGTTATTTTAACCTTTGTTTTTAAAAGCCATCTAGTAGGTCATACAATTTGTTAGAATATGATGTATAATTTCATAGCAATAACGTATCACTTTAGCAACAAATTTCATCCAGTACTTTTTGTTAGAAATAAGATGACTTAGAATGGCCATCTTAGAATTGTCCTATAATTTGCTATACTGCCTTGGTGGTGCAGCGGTAGTGTGAGCTACTGCTGATCATGAGGTCTCGGGTTCGAACCCTGGGTCGGGCGGTGCTATTGTGCTTGTTCAAAAAGAAAAATTCTTAATAGCAGCCCGGTGTTTGGAAAATGTGCGCGGTAGACTGCAATAGGCTCGCCACCTATTACGGGACTTGACATAGTTGGCGAATCGTGGCTATTAATACACCTCTGCCTACCCCTTCGGGGATACACGCGTGATACTATGTTGTTGTTGTTGTTGTTAAATTTGCTTAAGATCTGTCATGAAATGCCTAATAAATCATGTACCACAATGATTATGATAATTTCTAATAAGTTTCATCGTTGTTTAATATATTCACACTTCACGCCTTTATCTTCTGTAAGGTTATGCCCTCAATTTAGCATCGTAGGTACAATAAATATCAACAATTTTTTCTTTTAGTAACACTTAGGCCGTGTCATTTTTGGTACGATTTCTAATTATTTAGTCTCATGACTTAGGAAAATATATATTGTTACGAGTCGCGCCTATTGTAGCTCAAATATTAGACCAGTGAGAATGATTATTTGCATGTTAAGCTATCCACATCCCAGCCGTCATTATACTTTTATAGGTATTATTTCATAATTTAACCTAGCAAGATATTCATTTAATAGCAATCTCAAGTATTACCCGCTCGAAATTAGGTAATCTTTTACTATTGAAGCACTAAGCATGCTAGGCTAACGTTAGAATACCACTGAAGCAACGTAACATAGTTCCAGTGACCCGCCAATAAAGGCGGAGACGGCACACGGCGGGTTTATTTAGTGAGGGCCCCACACTACCCTGTTCGCTGCCCAAAATGACGGAGTGTTCGGTTAGGTATATTTATTCCCGCATAAACAAAAAAAAATGGTAAACGTTAAATAAAATAAAAAGAATACGCAGCAATTGCTCCAACTATCTCACAAAAATCCATTTTAACTGTTCTAATAACCTAATAATTATCAAGTAAATAAACATAGCATCACACCTGTATTTCCCGAAGGGGTAGGCAGAGGTGTATTACACACCCACGACTCGCCAGCTATGTTTAAGTCCCACGTAATAGGGGGCGCGCCTATTGACGTCTACCGGGCACATTTCCAAACTCCGGGCCTACTGAAAATTTTTCTTTTTAGGATAAAGCTCAATAACAGTGCCCGACCCGGGGGATCGAACCCGAGACCTCATGACTGGCAGTCGCATACACTACTGCTACACCACCGAGGCAGATTATTAAGTAAATACTAGAAAGATTTAGAGGAATAGTTTTCTTAAATGAATCACATGGATATAACTACTAGGTACTACTTATCATCACGCAATCTCCTTTGCGCGGTAAGCAGAGAAATCAGAGTGCTAAAAGTCTCTATTCTTACATACATCGCTCGCTTCCTCAACATTGTAATTCTCTTCATACACGCTCACCGGTTTCAGAAATTTCAGACTCCACCTTCCTTCAATACATGACCGATTTGGTCTAGGTAGGTGAGTCTCGGTATCCTCCTGGGGGGTTAGGCAGAATGTCATATTTTCACGTGTCGATCGTATCGTCTCGCTTGTACGATCACCGTGATTGGCTAACGGATTATTGTGACATCACGCGTCGGTTTCTCAACCAATCACAGTGATCTCGATACGGTCGACACGTGAAATATGACATTCTGCCTCAGGGGGCTGTACCTACATCCTTCTACTTTAGCATTGCATATCTTCTTAACCAGTCGTACGTCCGGCATGCTTTCCACATGTCCGAACCATTGGAGAATTCCTTTTCGTATCTTTACACCAATACTCTCTTTCATACCTACTCGCTCTCTTACGTCGTCGCATCACGTCGCATGGAATATAATATACGTTTAAATATGGCTTTAGGCGAGATTTGTAAACAAATAAATAAAGCATTGTTTGGGGCTTCACACTGGAATATTTGAGCAAAAATTCCGACTATGCAGAAACATGCAAGATTGGATCTACGTATTGGCAATCGTCGTCGAAATTCCGCCGCGTTAAGAAATGCGATTGAGGAATGTAGGCAAAGTTAAAAAGAACACACGTGCTGGACTGTAGAACTTGATCGGAGAAATGTAATATTTCGAAATAAAAAAAATATATTTTGAAATAAAACTTCGTTTACGGAATCTATCGCTTTTACTTAATTTTACTACTATCCCGACGTCTCGAATACTTTACAGCATTCATGATCACGGGTGGACTTAAATGGACGTCTGTCCAAGGCTGATCCTCAGGATCAGCCTTGAAGTATTCGAAACGTCGGGATAGTAGTAAAATTAAGTAAACGCGATAGATTCCGTAAACGAAGTTTTATTTCAAAATGTGTAACATTCGCGTAAACATCAGAAAGTATTAAAAAAATATATCTTACGCCAAAAGGTCTAGCCTTGAGAGATGTACTTGCGGTATAAGAGATATACTATATACTTAGGGTAATATTGTAGTTCTTCAAAAACTAAAATTTTTTTTCGTAAATATTAATAATAATAAGATATCTATTGAAGACCCTGTAAACTTGACCTTGCAAAGGCACCCGGCCTTTGCAAGGTGGGCGAATGGAGAAGACGAGACTGTCTGTGTGAACACTCAGTACCGTGAGGAAGTAAGAGATGCTTAGGAATGCGTGATTCGAGAATTTAGATTCATACCAATGGAGTTTAGACCACGCCTGCCTCGATTGCCCGTGCATAGAAAGAATCTTTTGCTAGTAGGTACCCTTGACTCACTTTTATCTAACTATATAGATACTAGTGAAAATCTTAGCGACACACATTATATCCTGTACTGCGCAGCCGTTGCTGCTTGCCGAATAGCTGCACTTACTTTTTTTAATAAGAGGGAATCCACTATTCGGCCCATGAACGCAAAACCGGCTTGGCAGTGAAGTGAGTCAGGCCTCAGGACTTTTTAGTCCATGTTACGGAGCGCATTGACTTCCTGAAGCAGAAGGTCTATGCATGGGCAAATCGAATACGCAGGTATAAAAAACGCATGAATCGATATGTCACGAATCGCATGTTTCAAAGAGAAGAGAAGTCAGTCTATAGAAACTGGGAACGGCCTCGTGAAGATTTGTGTGATGTACAGCGGCCAGATGCTGAAGCTACAAATTTATTTTGGCGCGACATCTGGTCGGTGCCCATCATACACTCTGAGGGTGACTGGATTGGGGTTGTCGAACGAGCATGTGAAAAAATTCCTGTAATGGATGATATATTAATTGAACATCAAGACGTAGTCAGTGCAGTCCGTTCGTTGGCTAACTGGAAATCTCCAGGACCGGACGGACTGCACAATTTTTGGCTTAAATGGCTAGCAGCTCACATGCTTGTTTGGCTTCTCAGTTCCAGTCAGCTGTGGAATCGGGGACGTTGCCGGATTTTATGACGACTGGCATCACATATCTGCTCCACAAGTCAGGCAGTACCACGGAGCCACGTAACTATAGACCGATTACATGTTTACCGTCGGTCTATAAACCTTTTACATCTATTTTGAGAAACAAAATTTCTAAACACATTGAAACCAGTTCGATCATGTCTATCTCTCAAAATGGATGTAGAAGAGGAACTCGTGGTACTAAGGAGCTCCTCCTTATTGATACGGCCATTAGCCAACATGCTCGCCGTAATAAAAAGGATCTGATGACATGCTGGATAGACTATAAAAAAGCCTTCGATTCTGTGCCGCATGCACGGCTCTTGAGGGTGCTGGAGCTGTATAAAGTGAACTACTTTATGCACCTTCCTGAGGTCGTGTATGGGGCACTGGAGAACGGCTCTTACCTATCTAGGATGTCAGCAGACCCCGGGTGATCACGGTGAGCTCATAAGGATTGAACAGGGTATATTTCAAGGTGACAGTCTGAGTCCTTTATGGTTTTGTTTAGCCATGAACCCTCTCAGTACATTACTAGAGGGTTCTGGGCTGGGCTACAGGTTACGAAGGTGTGGTCGGACAATATCCCACCTGTATTATATGGAAGATCTGAAATTGTTTGCCCCTACCAGATTGCAACTAATGGAGTTACTAAAGTTAACCAAGTCCTTTAGTGAATCCATCGGGATGGAATTTGGTGTGGATAAATGTGCGATCATGCATGTAAAACGAGGTGGGATAGTGGAATCTAAAAGAATTCAACTCTCGGATTCCATTCATTTAAGATCACTCCTCGTAACTGATACCTATAAATACTTGGGTATGTCGGAAGCTTTGGGCATTAATGAGGTGGACATGAAACAATCGCTGCGGGAGCGTTTCTTTGGTCGTCTGAAGAAAGTACTGAACAGTCTTTTAACAGGTGGCAACAAGGTGCGCACTTGCAATGGTTGGGTCATGCCACTTCGCACTGCCGCAAACCGTATGCATCACCCTCGATCATCAGTTATGAGGTTGTACATCCCACGAAAATGTGGAGGTCGAGGCTTCTTAAATGCCAAGACCTTGCACAATCGTGAGGTGTGCAATCTTAGAGAATATTTTGTCCGTAGTGATAGGGATATTCATCGGGATGTGGTCGCAGTAGATTCCGGACTCACTCCGCTTTCCTTGGCCAAGGAGAACTGGCACAGACCTATAGTGCTCAGTACTGATGACCGCAGGAATGTATGGCAGAGCAAGGAGCTCCACGGAAGGTTTTACCGGGCCTTACATGGTCCCGACGTAGACTTTTTAGCTTCCGTGGCCTGGCTGCGTTTCGGTAACCTCTTTGGGGAAACTGAAGGTTTTGTCTGTGCAATTGCTCTGAGGGACGGTGCTTCTGACATCTGCCGTGCCTGCCACCATCCAGGTGAGTCCCTCAGGCATATTGTCTCAGGCTGTTCTCGTCTTGCTAACGGTGAGTACTTGCACAGACACAACCAAGTGGCCAGGATTATCCACCAACAGCTTGCTCTGAAATACAGGCTTGTGGACATCGAGGTACCTTACTACAGGTACGTAGCTGAGCCAGTTCTGGAAAACAGTCGTATCACACTGTACTGGGATCAATCAATCATCACGGACAGGACTGTTGTAGCCAACAAACCTGACAGCATGGTAGTTGATCGATCTGAACGCCGGGCAATGATAATTGATATCACCATCCCACATGACGAGAATCTCGTGAAGGCCGAGAAGGATAAAAAGATGAAGTATGTAGACTTGGCACACGAGATCGTTGACATGTGGGATGTGGATTCAGCGATCATTGTGCCGATAGTAATTTCAGTCAACGGACTGATAGCCAAGAGCCTCGATCAACATCTTCAGAGGCATGCGTTGGGTGGTTGGATCAAGGGTCTGATGCAGAAGGCAGTACTTTTGGGCACGGCCCGCATCGTGAGGAAGTTCCTGTCTCTGTGACTCTAACCACTGGCAGTTTGGTCGCCGTACCCACACTGCCGGTGGGCCTTCTCACTTTTTATATTTTTAAATATTTTATTTTATAATATATATATTTAAAAATGTATTTTGTGGCATAATGTAAGAAATAAATGGAATAATAATAATAAATATTCACGGACATTTTTCACACAACATCCTCTGGTCCTACTAAGCTTAACGCTTGTGCTATGGGTACCAGATTACGGATATAATACATATACTACTTTTTTTTTGTAAATACATACATATCATAGTTAGAAAACACCCAGCCGCAGTACAATTATCTGTGTTCATCACACAAATACTTGTCCTGAGTGGGAATCGAACCCATGACCTCTTGCACGGAAGTCGGTTACACTACCGACCACGCCACGAGGCCCGTCAAATATATCGCAACCGAAGCCGAGCCGCTATAAATGCTGAAATCATAGATATTAAGTCTCTATCCAAGTCTGTCTGCCCGCTTTCTTCTTCTAAATCAAGCTACGAATTTACAGTTTCTTTTTTTAGTTAATTTTCTAAGACAGCACCCTTTTTTTTTTTTTTTTTTTTATTTTAGGTGGGCAAAAATGTCCTACCGCACACCCCGCTGCCCAGGGAGACAACGGGGTAGTGTGGGGCTCTCACCCACTAAAAACCCACCGTGCGCCCTCACCCGCCCTTGCTACGGCGGATCACGGGAACCGCGTCGTTTCTCCGCGATCCGCAGGCGGCAGCCCCTTCGGGCACCCTCTCTTGTGCGACGCCCCGCGCACTTGGGCGTCACACCTTCGCGGTAGGCTTCCGCGGACGGCAGGGTACTCCCCGACCCCACCATCCGCAGCCTCGGCTAGGGCGGCATCAGGCGCAGGTAAGCGCGCGCACGCCGCCCCGCGCGCCGGCGGCGAATCGGGTCCGCGAAGGAGGATTCCTCCCGGGCCCTCTCCGCCGCCTCCTTCCGCGAGATGACAGCCTCGCAGAAGGCGGCGACCGCGGTCCAGGCCCTGTCACTGCCAACCATCGCTCGCGCAACGGCCGGCAGCGACAGGTCCACGCCTATGACTGCAGCGAGTTCCCGGCGCTGCACATCCCAGGCCGGGCACGACTCGAGCGTGTGCTGCGCCGAGTCCTCGCCGCAGTCGCAGTAGTGACAGCCTGGGGTCGTCTCCCTCCTAGCGATCGTGTGCAGGTATTTGCCGAAGCAACCGTGCCCCGACAAAACCTGCACCAACCGGAAGGTGAGGACCCCGTGCTGCCGCCCTGCCCATTCTTCCAAGATCGGCTGGAGCGCCCCCACGGTCCAGAGACCAGCCCGGGGCGTCTCCAGCCGAGACCTCCACTTTAAGACGGTGGCGCGGCGGGCATCTTCCCGCCACGCAGAGATTGCGCTTGGCGAGGGGCGGCTGCCCCCCGCCCGCGCCGTCGACGCCCGCCGATAAACGTCGGCGAGCACTTCCGCCTCCAGATCCCAAGGGGGGGTTCCGGCCAACGCGCAGGCTGCATCGCACGAGACCGTGCGGTACCCGCGTATTGCCCTGACCGCTACGACCCTCTGTGGACGCCACAGAAGGGCCCTATTGCGAGCGGCCAGGGACTCCGCCCACACGGGCGCGCCGTACAGTGCCATTGACCGTACTACCCCCGCGTAGAGTCGTCGACACGCGAGACTCGGTCCGCCCAAATTCGGCATCAGTCGCCCGAGGGCGGACGCCGTGCCGACGAGCTTTGGCGCAAGACGGCGGAAGTGCTCGTCGAAGTGCCACCGTCCATCCAATACCAGGCCCAGGTACTTGATGTGGGCCTGGATTGGAAAGCCCACACCGTTGACCGTTATCGAGGCGCCGGCGGGTGGGCCGCGTCGGGGCCCATGGAAGAGTAGGGCCTCCGACTTTTCAAGGGCCACCCTAAGCCCCAGCGCCTCGATCCGCCTGACCACCTCCGCGGTTCCTGAGGTGGCCAGCGTTGCCGCCTCCTCGAGGGTCCCGCCCCGGGCTGTGACGAGCGTATCGTCTGCGTAGCAAATTACGCCCAGCCCGGGGGGGAGCCGGCCACGGAGGACCCAGTCGTAGCCGATGTCCCACAAGAGCGGCCCTAGAACCGAACCCTGCGGGACGCCGCACGACATAGCCCTCCTTACAACGTCCCCTTCCCGGTCCACGAAGAGGACGCTGCGGCCGTCGAGGTAGTCCGCCACCAGCCGCCTTAGGTAGAGGGGCACTCCATGGTACCGGAGTGCCTCCTTGATGCAGCCGAATGGCAGACTATTGAAGGCGTTGGCGATGTCGAGCGACACCGCCAACAGCACTTCCCTCGAGGTGACGGCCTCCGCAGCCGCGGCCTTCAAGCGCAGGATGGCGTCGACCGTAGACCGACCCGCCCGAAATCCGAACTGGGCATCGGACAGGTCGGGGCCGACCGCACCTAGGTGCCGGACGATGCGGGCAGCGACTACCCGCTCGAGCAGTTTGCCCGCCTCGTCCAGCAACACGATGGGCCTGAAGGCCGCGACTGTATTCGGAGACCGTCCCGGCTTCGGCAGGAGCACGAGCTTCCCCTCCTTCCAGCAGTCAGGGAACCGTCCGGACACCAGGCAAGCGTCGAACAGTCCCCTGAGGCGGGGCTCTAGGTGGTCGAGGACCAGGGCCAGCACTCGGGCGGGAACCCCGTCCGGCCCAAGGGCGGCGCTTCTCCGCATACGCGCTGTCGCCGCCCCCATTTCCGTCGTCGTCACGGGCGGTACCTCCCCGTCGTCGGCCTCCCGGTCGTCATCTGGCGGAGCCATGACCGGGGGCGTGTGCACCGCCCGTGAAGGGAATAGTCCCTCAACCACCTCAGAGAGGAAGCCCGGCTGGAGGGTCTCCGTAAGGGGGGGGCCCTGGGCGCGGAGCTTGTTGAGCGCCGCGCGGTACGGGCGTCCCCAGGGGTCACGCTCGAGACCCTCCAGCATCTCCTGCCTTTTCGCTTCTTTGGCGCGACAGATGGCCAGCTTAAACGCGGCGCGCGCACTGTTGTACGCCGCATACAGCCGGCCCTCCCGCTCTTCATCGCGGATTCGGCGACGCCGGCTGCGGGTGTAGGACCTCCGGGCACGAATACAGGCCGCACGGAGGTCCGCCAGCTCCGGGGACCACCAGTAGACCCCCTTCCGTCGGGGCGGGCGCCGCACGCGGGGCATGGCCGCATCGCAGATCTGCGTAAGCATGCCGCGAATGCGGCCAGCCTCGGCGCCCACGTCTTCCGTCAGGGGGGGAGGCAGCCAAGATTGAAAAATGGCCGCCTCCACCAGCAGCTCCCGGTCGAGCCTACCCACAGCCCATCGCGGAAAAGCGGGAGTTCTGTCCGCTCTAAGACAGCACCCTGCTCTAAGGAATTATCCTTGCATCGCGGGGGACTTTACAAATGTACAATTTTACAGTATTTTTTTATCATATATCTTAAATGTACAGATGCAGCTCTGTTACAGCTTTATAATAGTATAGCTTTTATTCAAGTTAAT
Organism: Leucoma salicis; assembly: GCA_948253155.1. Classification (NCBI taxonomy): domain Eukaryota; kingdom Metazoa; phylum Arthropoda; class Insecta; order Lepidoptera; family Erebidae; genus Leucoma; species Leucoma salicis. The sequence goes on from OX411817.1 coordinate 4,671,632, forward strand.
TTACTGGTTAGGGAGCTGAGTGCCATTTTGGTATATGATTTGTTCGTCTTTCATATTAATAGGGATGAAAGTTTATGCCAATACAAACCGATTTGGTCCTGTAAATGAAAGTCGTATGTCCCTGCGCTTTCAAGTTACAGCGCTTCAAAAATGTAAAAAAAAAAAAAAAAAAAAGTGATACTAAATCATTTGTTCGCGTCTGCCTCTTGGACTGATGGTCAAAATCATCCTTAAAACTATAAACATTGAAGAGGCAGATCTGCAGGGCTCTGTTATATCACGGGACGTAGGTGCAAAAATGTAAAAAAAAAAAAAAAAAAAAAGCTATTTTAGGAAGTTTTTTTCAGGAATTAAGGTAAAGCGGGTATTACGGTTTATTATTGTTATTACTAAGAGTTCACGTAATAGTATATTATTTTCCCGAAGGGGTAGGCAGAGGTGTATTACACACCCACGACTCGCCAGCTATATTTAAGTCCCACGTAATAGGGGACGTGCCTATTGACGTCTACTAGACTATGTAATGTAATTGCTAGAGTCATTTACGTTCAATATCTTACAAATGTCTTCAAATTATAAGTATTTAGTTGTGATGCGATGACAGACGTCAGGCGGTAGGTGACGGCTGACAGATAGCAGTTAGTCAATTTAAAAGAGGACAGACGTCCTAAGAGGGATTCGATTGGCAAGAACGTGAACACAGTCGGTCGTGGTATGGCGAATACAACTAACCTGCACTCTACGTGATTATTTTGAGAGTTACATCCTAAAATATTGTGAGCATCACTTGTTATTTTGTTACCAAAACTAAACTATCCATAAAGATTAGTGTATTGAACAATAACGTCGTGTGATTTCAAGACTACCCTCATGTCTGACCATCATTCTGATGAACATGAAAATGAAGATAAGCCCCTGCCTTCGTTAAATATTTAGATATATATTGTACACCATAGTACATTATATATATAAGAGAGGATCACCACATAAATACGTGTACGAGAGAGCAAGACAGTACTATTCGGAGCAAACGAAGGAAAACGATCGACAGTTCTCACAAGGTTGACCGCGTAAAACAGCCGTCTATAGGGGGATTCCACGTCAAATCAGGCGGTAAAATAATTACTATAGATTAAAAATGTTTAAAATAATTACTATTTTTTTTTCATGATTTCTTATTGTAATTGTTTCTTGAAGTGAGAATACAAAAAGAAAAAATCCTAGTGAAACTTGATTTTTATTTCTTGGTTTTAGATTGAAACAAATACATTTTTCGTTAATTTATTAGCCTCGATGGCCTGAAATAAAACGGATGATTAAGAGAATAAAAAAAAATTGTATTGTTTTGGTCCATTCATCCATCCATCCATCAGCCTTTCAACGTCCACTGCTGGACATAGGCCTCCCCAAGAGAACGCCACAACAAGCGGTCCCGTCATGGGGGATAATGCCGTAATCGCTACGCTTGGCAGGCGGGTTCGCGATCGCAGTGGATGTTGTTAATACTCGAGGGAGTGCTGCTGCCCACTCCCCCGATATTCCCAAAGTCGGCTCTTACGACTCCCGTGGGGAGAGAGGGGTGGGACAATTCTAAAGCCGGCCCCACACAGACGTTTGGTCCATTACCGAACCATTATCTGTGAAAAAATTTCATTAATTTAAAAAAGCTCCTCTTTATGTTTTTCCTCAATTTAATGTTTTATTAGCTCTGACAACCCCTAATAAAAATAAAATAAACATTTCTAAACATTTTATATAATATTTGGAGCCAAACGAAACCCACGATTCATTGGACATCAAAATCCGAGGGGTCAGGCCAATAACCACGTGATTTGACACGGAATGCCCCATAGGTAAACGCCAACTACCTGGGGAATTATACCGTTGTCACTCTCTTCTCTCTAAGAAAGACAAAACTTTAGAAAAAAAATATATAAAAATGCTCTGCCCTTGGAAAATCAGAGGTCTGGACGTCTGCCTCTTCGGTGTTTATCTTCTTGAGGACGATTCTGACCATCAGTCCAAAAGGCAAATACGAACAAATGATTTAACAGACATTTTTTTTACACTTTTAAAGCGCTGTCGATTGAAAACGCAGCGCTATCATGGTGGCAGACTATTTTTCTGTGGTTCTTTATATCGTCATTAATCGAACAATTCAGGTCTGCCAAGCGAACAAATCATATACATTTTTTTAAATAATAAAAAATTGTTTAAAAATGAATTAGTTAAAAAGTCAGAGGGCTGGACGTCTGCCGCTTCGATGTGCCTCGTTTTGAAGGTGTTTCTGACCATCAGTTCAAGAGGAAGAGACGAACAAATGATTTAGCATACCGTTTTTTTTTTCACATTTTTAAAGTGCTGTCTATTGATAACGCAGGCCTGTTATGGTGGCAGTCGCGGTCCTTAATGCTTTTTATGGTCCAATCATCGATATTAATCATGTCTGCCACACGAACAGATCATATAGAAATTTTGGTATTCAGCTCCCTAACCATACGGGAAACGCTAGCTACGCTTTAAAATATATACTTCAAAATACAGTAATAGAGAGTTACTAGTACTATTATAACTCTTGAGACATTCTTTGCATTAGTCAATAGCATCCGCGCGGGCGAGGGCGTGTCACTAGTCACTAGTTACATACTGTTTCTGTCATTCATATCATCCTTGAAAGTGATGTGTAAATAATCGCTACTATGATAAAGCCTAAAGCATTTCACATTATCATCATAGTGCACACGAAATGCTATTTGCAGCTGTTTAAACTAAAATAAACCTAATTTCTTTGTATTAAACACAAAGTGAAAAATGTGAAATCGAAAATAACACTTTGTGTTTAATGTATAGTGCTAAGCATGTCAAATGCTACAAATATATATAAATATATAAATAATTTCTTTGTGATACCAAATACTGGTTTAGATTAGAAATAATAGTCGTGTGATTATGCATGGACATCTGTCATGGACATCTGGAAAACAATCTGTTTAGGAATTATTGATGTGAAACATCTAATGCGGAGGGAGGGTAAAATCGGCTGTTAGCGTGGCGACGCTTTTATTGTAATCGTCCCGTTCAAATCTTGCAATTTAAATTTAACACTTCCCGGTTTCCGATTGAGCTGAAATTTTACACACATGTGTATATCATGTGTCAATGCAATATTATGATGACATGAAGCTGATCTGATGATGGGGCTGGAAGGTGGACATAGAAACTCTATAATGAAACGGCGCAACCCCATCGAGTTTGGGCTCGTATGATTCGTCTTGCCGAGTACTTTGTGTCTAGATGGTATCCAGGGCCTGATGATGAAGCTTTGTCAAGTTATGATCATTTTATTTCTACAAGCTAATTTAGATGTTTTCACATCTGCTAGACGTCCTGCGACGCCTAGTTTTTTATTAAAACGTAGCTATAGCACAGAATAATCACTAGTCCTACGGACAGAAACGTCACTTCCATTAAAACTTGTCCAAAATCTCTCTATAATAGCCTACAAAATCTTAATAATAATACTAATTGTTCGTAACGAGAAGAAATGTACCTTATGGATACAGAAATACAGTTGAGATTGTTTTGCCCGCCGCATGATCCTCGGGCAACCGCGTCATTCAATGCAACAAATGCGCTAGAGTTGCACCTATGATGATTTTACTTCCTCACGCTATCTCCCTTGCGGGATAGGCAGAGAGAACAGAGTGACGTAAGGCTCTGTTCTTGGATACATCTCTCGCTTCCTCAACATTCATAATTCTTGAAATAAAACTACGTTTACGAAATCTATCGCGTTTACTTGATTTTACTACTATCCCGACGTTTCGAATACTTTACAGCATTCATGATTACGGTTGGACTAGGATAATAGACGTCCAAGGCTGATATGTTATTTCAACGGTTTCATGGAGTCATTTCAAGTACGGCAATTAACTTTTAACGCATGGAAGAGTAACGAGCAAAAATTTGCACCCACGAAGACACTGTGACAGTAGGCGGGGCTTTAAGTCTGTGCGACACGCGCTCTCAAAACTGAAATTGTTGTGAACGGATATGTCCGTCCTCATGTATTGTAAAATCATTCTAGAATAAACACCAAGTAAAATCAGTTTCCACAACTAAGTAAGTATAATGAATTCATAATTTAAAAGCAGAAGATATATTACATTGCATACATAGTATGTAAGCAAGGGATGGTGTTATAGTGTAATGTCTAATGATTTATAACCTACGAAATATTATTGAGAATCCGTTTTGAGACTGAAATTAACAATAAATAAGTATAGCATACGCGGCGATCCATTGCATTCTTTGTAATATTATCTAAATCCTCTTTTCTAATATTACCTAAATCTTACTTACTTACTTATTTATCATCACGCCATTTCCCTTGCGGGGTAGGCAGAGAGAACAGAGTGCCAAGAGGCTCTATTCTTGCATACATCTCTCGCTTCCTCAACATTCATAACTCTCTTCATACACGCTCGCCGGTTTCGGAGACTCCTGACTCCACCTTCCTTCAATACATGACCAATTTGGTCTAGGTAGGTAAGTCTCGGTCTCCCCCTATACCTACATCCTTCCACTTTTGCATTGTATATCTTCTTAGCCAGTCGCTCGTCTGGCATTCTTTCCACATGTCCGAAAAATCGGAGCATTCCCTTTCGCATCTTTACACCAATACTCTCTTTCTCTTACGTCATTGTTACGAATGCGGTCAGTCAGCCTCACTCCACAGATTCTCCGCAGAGATCGCATTTCGACCGCATTGATTTTGCTCTCATGCTCCTTTTTACATACCCAACTCTCGCTTCCATATAATAACGTTGGGACAAGCACTGCGTTGTGTATTGCGACACATGCCTTCTGGCTGAGGTGATGGCTGCCGAGAAGTTTTCCCAATGCTCCGTTCACTCTATTTCCCACATTCACTCTTCTTTCTACATCAGTGGTGTACCTTCCACCCCGACTGAATCCACATCCAAGATATACAAATTCATCCACTTGTTCTGCACACCATTTCCTATTGCTACTCTAACATCTGTTCTGGCTTCTTCTCTTTCAAAAACCATTACTTTGGTTTTGCTCACATTCACACGTAGGCCCCTTTTCTTACAATCTTCTGCCATTACGTCGACTAGGGTTTGCAGGTCAGTCGCAGACTGCGCTAATAGGACCGCATCGTCTGCATATAGCAGCGAGTTAACCACTGAGTCGCCCATCTGAACTCCCACATTCATTTCATTCAACCTTTGTAGACATTTATCCAGATATATGATAAACAGTCTGGCTGATAGAAAGCAGCCCTGTTTAATGCCGATATTGACGTCAAACCAGGGTGACATTCCATCATCCAGCCGCACACAAGCTTTGCAGTCCATGTAGTTGGACTGCACCGCTTGTAGCAGTCTACCGTTAATACCATACTCCGGAAAAATGTCCCAAAGTTCCTTTCGTACAACAGTGTCAAATGCTTTCTCCAAATCCAAAACCTGCAGAAAACCCTCTGGCCTACAGCCAGATGCTTCTCCACAATGTTGGGCAGAGAAAACCTAAATCTAAATCCTTCTTTACCTAAATCCTTCTTTTCTAAATAGATTACAAATGATAGGCCTATAAGAAAATTAACATTTATTTTAAAATTATAAGTCTGAACCACAAACAGTCAAGTTCGATTTAAAAGCTTTATAAACTGGAACATAGACAATTCTGATTCATTCTAGATGCAGGCATGGTACTGAAAACATAGCAGACGATTCTAGGGAATTCCACTCAGGCATGGTCCTGTAAGCATAGCTGAAGATTCTGATTCATTCTAGACGCAGGCATGGTCCTGTAAACATAGCGGAAGATTCTGGGTGATTCTAGACTCAGGCATGGCCCTGTAAACATAGCTGAAGATTCTGATTCATTCTAGACTCGGACATGGTCCTACTGAGATAGCTGTCAAGGCTCCGAATTATCTTAAAGTTCCTTGAGAAGTTGTCAAGGCTCTTCTGAAGATTGTCTTGAAGTTTTGGTTACTCACTGGAGGCTGTTTCAGACATTTCAGGTGTGATCTGTTAGACTTCAGGGTCTGGTTCTGAGACCAGGTCTGAAAGCGTTTTATTTTATCCTCTATTGCTGGTAATTTAGACATTTTTAAAATGACAATTTGCTAAAATTTTCCAGGCATACAGGTTTCTTTACAATGTTTTCCTCCTGCTTGGTAGCAGTGATAATTTGTAACATTAGACTAGGATTAAACTCAATACCATTATCTTTGCAGTTGGTTTTACCACTAGGCTATTGCTGCTTTATAAATAGATTGGATTATAAAACAAGTAATATATCTTTCATTTCTTTTTTTTTTAAATTACAACCTGGAATAGTTCTTGTATTGGTGGGGACTTTCAATTTAATGAGCACAAAGTACACTTAGACTCAACTATTTGCAGAACACACAAAGAGGTGGTCCTGTGGGATTCAAACCCAAGACAACAAGGCAAAATCCAGGTAATCTGTGCCATTAAACCTGTCTATCTGTGCTAACTACATTCATTTAAATAATATTTCGTGACGGTAATCTCAGTAGTCTTGAAATTTGACCTTCGCAACCAAAACGGATAGTGGTATTCCTAAATTAAGTAGGTACCTGTAGGTAACCCATTGTTTACAAATTCCATAACTTCAGTGTGGGAAAAAATATATTGATATTTTGCATTTTATTTTTATAACACACATAGTCTGTATAAAGATCTATTATGTGTAAAAAATATTTATAGCTCACAAAAGAATATCAAAAATCTCAACTCTGTGAACGTAGCCGTTTATTGAACGCAATCTAGTTTTGTGTTCATATCTCGGCGGATATTGACGATTTTGTATTAAATTTAATGCAGGTATCCGACATACTAGACGACCACTATACACACATCACATTAGATTATACGATATGTCCAGACTCCAGATCTGTTTCTTTACTATCCATAAAGAATAGTGAAAAAAACTGAGAAACATACCACTATATAAATTCTCACTGAACGTACCTTTTACAACATGCAAGTCCTGTAGTTATCGTAATATTGTAAAAATAAATGTAAACACGTAATGTATTCGGTCAACATATATTTGATTTTATCACTATGCGATATTAACTTTAACAATTATTTTTAATTCACAATTAACACCGCAAGAAATAATCCGACATCAACCACACTCCGACACAAATTACAGACTAAGAGAATAATATGTTTTTTTGTATTTGTTTAAGGCATTGGCAGAACCATCAGCCTAACAGTAACATAACATCGTAGGTATTCTCTGATCACAGGTAAGTTTAATTCATCAAACAAGTCGTAGTTGAAGTCAGTCATATAAAGTCAGTCAAGTCAAAGTCACGCTCCAGTAAAACGATGGCAATCTTACTGAAGCTTCTTTGGAGTTTTGGAAACAACAGGAAAAAACACGTTATGACGCATTACATCATTTGCCAACACTTATGCACATACACAAATAGTTATTTTGAAATAAAACTACGTTTACGGAATCACGGGTGATCATGAATGCTGTAAAGTATTCGAAACGTCGGGATAGGAGTAAAATCAAGTAAACGCGATAGATTCCGTAAACGTAGTTTTATTTCAAAATGTGTAACATTCGCTTAAATATCAGAAAGTATCACAAATAGTTAATAAGCAAAAGGCCACCACTTTTACACATTAATACTTGAAATAACACAAGTTTAGGAAAATAATGCAGAGCGACGACATGATCTTCTTCGCGTTCCCGCCAAAAACCCAAAAGAATAATAAGAATATAGTCACAGACTACTATAGTAGCTTAGACGAAGGATATTAAAGACAAGCTATAAGCGTAAGCAGTGTCGAGATAGCAATAGATAACCGGAATAATTTTAAAAGATAACTATGATTATAACTTTGTTGACTAAAAACTACCTGTACTACCTATTTTAGCGGGATAAAAGAATGACAGGACAAAAGAAATTGCAGTTATGCTTATATTTTGCTAAATTAAAATGTATTAGAACATGTAATATTAGCGTATATAACGTGATTAATAAAGGTTTTTTTTACGTCAATACAAAAACAAGCTTACATACTGATGATGGGAACGGTTGGCCACCTTATTGTTTGAACCCAGTTCTTTGGGTCCAAATACAACTGACGCATACGTGAAAAGGATAAATATACTTATACCTGTGTCTCTCTCACTCTTGGTAAAACCTACTATGTGCATCCTTTTCTTCATCCTTAATGTCATAATAGTAGCGAGTCTACACTATATTATTCTTCGTCTAAGCTTAGTATCTTATCTTCTTGTTTAATGGCTCTTGTTGCTAAGCTTAGTAGAGTTAGTACTTAGTACTTAATATAGTATAGCAGAATATAGTAAACGTAGTATTATACTGTTATAATTATGCTCTTTGAATATAGTACTCTCTCCATAGACTAAGTATACTACTTATTGGTGAAAGACTCTCCCAGTCAGACTAAGAACTTCTTGACTTCTCTCTGCCAAGAGCACAGACTGGTCTTGCTATAGTATAGAGAAAAGAGTAGTGCCATAGAGTAACTATTGGTCTTAGACAATTAGTATTATAGACTCGCTACTCAGACTAAGAACTAGACGGAGCCACGGCGTGGCCGCACTTGAAACAACATTTTTTTTTTTTATTGTTGCCAGGTTAACAAATATCTAACCATATTTGGGCAAAATAAACGATAGTTAGAATGAGGTCTGTAACTTGATCGTAAATAAGAAACTCTTCGTAACAAATATTTAATTAAAAATCACAGCGTTTATCAAAATAATTATTTAAAAGTAAATCTACCACCCCTTCTATTTATCCAACCATCAGTCTTTAAACGTCCACTGCTGGACATTGGCCTCCCCAAGAGAGCACCAGAACTAGCGGGCTTGGGCTGACTGCATCCAACGGCTCCCTGCAGCTTTGACCATATATTTGGTCCATCTGGTGGGCCATACGCTGCGCTGTCCGATACGTGGTCGCAACTCGAAAATCTTTTTCCCCAACGGTTGTCAGTTCGTGGAGTGATATGGCCTACCCGTTCTACGGATCTCCTTAATAAGAATTCGATCACGTAGGGAAATACCAAGACTTTGAGCCTTGATGCAAGGTAAGTATTGCTGCTCCATAAATTGCCTGTCTGTTCGATATCTCATCTGGTAAATAATAATAAGCTATATTTAATAAAATAATAGTACACAATAATATAATTAAATTATCTTTTCTTTCTTTTCTGTGTCAAATATCTTCCTTCCAGCGCTGATTTAAATAATTAAATAAGAACTTAGAGCAAATCAGTTTCTCTGGATTCTAGATTATGACTAGTGTAATTAAGATTTTTCAAAACAAAAAAAAAATCTCAATAGCGGCCCGGAGTTTGTAAATGTGCCCGGTAGACGTCAATAGGCTCGCCCCCTATTACGTGGGACTTAAACATAGCTGGCGAGTCGTGGGTGTATAATACACCTCTGCCTACCCCTTCGGGGAATACAGGCGTGATGCTATGTTTTTTGAAATTACAAAGACCTACTTACATGGACATATTCACTGGCAATGATTTTGCTCCAAACGTTACTATTTTCTTATTATGTAGAATGAAAAATCAACAAAATGTCGTGGAACATATTTTGGGTATTTCGTGGGTTGCCTCGTTTTCCCGTAGCATACACCCATTTCGATCTCGCATCTGAATTAGAGGAAAACCTAAAATAGTAAATATTTATCATCATCTCATAAATTTTTTGCTTTTTCCTAAAAAGAAAAATTCTCATTAGCAGCCTGGAGTTTGGAAATGTGCCCGGTAGATGTCAATAAGCTCGCCCACTATTACGTGGGACTTAAACATAGCTGGCGAGTCGTGGGTGTGTAATACACCTCTGCCTACCCCTTCGGGGAATACAGGCGTGTTGCTATATTATCTCATAAATTACATATACATTTTAGTAAAGTGAAAACTGGGCAAATTAAATTCGCAATAAGGCAACACCGAAACAATTCTCAGTAATAGAATATAGCTATAAAACGTGTTTTGCGAGTGTATCTTAGTAACAATTATTAATTTCGAGTAAAAAAAGCCCATTTTATATCACTTTATAGCATTCAATCATTAAATTATTTCATTTTCGACTACTTACGAATGAAATGTTATATTGGTATTTTTTCACTCGTTATAGTTTTTGTAGCCTAGTACACTATTTTACAAGCACTATTATCACGTAGTCTTTGTCTCTATATGACTATCGAGCCTGTATGACATCAAGACACTCCCCTTGGATCCTGTTGGTACTCCAGTGACGTGCGTAAACTTGCGTTTTGGACCGTGTTAACAAAAAAAAAGGACCGCTTATTGTGGCGTTCTCTTAGGGACAGGGGCGTAGCTACCGCCGTATTTGCCGTATCAATTATACGGGGCCCCCGGGCCACGGGGGCCCCCAAAGTGTGTAAGGAAAAAGAATAAAAACTTTCTAATTTATTTTATTTTACAAATGACAAAATTCTATAAAGCAATTCCTTTTTTTCCCGCCTTAAGCGTGCGTTCAAAAGTTGGCAACACTACATCGTTATGGCGGGCTGCGGGACTTCCCCGTTTTACTTACTTCATCTTCAACTCAGCGGGGAATCCCCGGGAATCCTTCATCGATATCGCGATGTACGTGTACGTTGTTGTACTTTGCATTGGATGTTAAACCACGGAGTGCAGTGCACTGTTTATTTACGCGCTTTATATAAATGTGCATTACATTGTAATTCAGTACAAACAATATTGTTCTTCTGGTTTAGCAGTATTAGTAAAGAAATGAGTGAAAGAAAAAGAGATTATCCCAGCGGCGCTGAGAAAATAAAAATTAAACAGAAAAGGGACGAACTTATAAAAAAAGTGCCCAAAATTTCTTCATTTTTTCAGAGATAAGATACTGTGAGTGATTTAGATTGGAAAGGTAAGTACTACACTACTACCCAACCCATTTATTAGGGGCCCGTAGTGATAAACAAGGAAATCTTTTAATTTCGGTCTGTCCATCTATCCGTCACAAAAAGTTGTCTCCCCCCTCGATTTTCACAATTATACTGTTTTTAGGGTTGCGTGCCTTGATTAAAAAAAACAAAATTCTAACTTATCTATAGGATCGATTTGTTTTGTTGTTTGTTTATCAGTCCGTATCGTATCGTTAATTGCGTGTTGAGAACTTCAGATGTGCAGACTCGCTTTCGGGTTCTCGTTTTGTATGGCCACTACACTACGCGCTGCGTTTAAATAGCACGCAGGTGTATAGTAATGCACGGACGGGCTGCAGGTGATTTTGTATCTACTAATAGGTACGAGCACAATCCGCGTAGAATCTGTGTGCGTCTGAACTGAACACTCTCTAACTGTGACCCTTAGTAACGTTATTTATTTATATATAACTCTTTTTAGTTTAGTATCAGAGCATTCGTATTTATTTTTTAACAATTACTCGTTTATTTTTAGATTCTTCTGAAGCATGTTCTTCGTCACATATCCATCCGGAAATAGAAGAAAGCCAAGCACATACTTTATCGGATGTCCATCCAGAAATCGAGGAACCCCAAGTCAACGATTCTGATATATCTGCAGATAATGCAGATTGTAATATAATTTCATCAGATAGAGGAAATTTTGGTGACAATTTAACTGAATGCGAACGAAAAATAATTTTTAAATTGGGTCCATTTAAACCACAAGGACCATTTCCAAAAGTTTCAGAAAATAACCGATCTTTTTCAGCTTATTATTATTCATATTTCAATCAGGCAGGCATAAAAATTATAAGACCATGGTTATGTTATTCTAACGTTTTAAACAAACCGTACTGTCACTTCTGTTGGTTATTAGCAGATCGTCAAAACAAATCGTACTCCTCTGCTTGGGTTAACGGTGTTTCGGTTAGAAGCAATTTCACACAAACTATTCTTGACCATGAAAAGTCACAGCAGCATATTAGTGCCTCACTCTCTTATAATAATTGGTTGCAAGGAAATACCATCGATACTCTATTGAAAAGTGAAATCGATAGTAAAATTACATTCTGGAGAGATGTACTGCATCGTATAATTAATGTTATAATTACTTTAGTATCTTGTAATCTACCTTTGAGGGGGCATGATTCTGATTCTGGCAATTTTATGGCAATTTCACGTCTGCTATCTAACTATGATGCAACTTTAAAAGAACTTTTTCTAAAACCGAAAGGTGAAATAAATTATTTAAGCCCTACGATTCAAAACGAAATTATTAGTTTGCTTGGTACTAACGTTAGGAACAGTATTATCTCAGAAATTAAAAAAGCTCCATTTCTGACAATAATTCTGGATACAACACAAGACTTGTCAAAAATTGACCAACTATCTGTAGTTTTTCGATATATCTCGGTTACAGAAAATGATGATAATGTGCCTAAAGAAATAAAAATCTGTGAGTCCTTTTTAGGATTCATAGCAGTAACCGATTGCAGTGCTGCAGGTCTGAAAACTGTCATTTTAAATTTGACTAAAGAATATGGAATTGATTTGACTAAATGTAGAGGACAGGGATACGATGGAGCAAATGTTATGTCGGGTGTGTATGGAGGATTACAAACCCTAATAAAAGAGCATGCTCCAAATGCCGATTATGTTCATTGTGCTGCGCACGCTTTAAACTTGGTTTTGAACGATGCTGCGAGACATGTTCGTCAAGTATCGACTTTTTTCGATAATTTAGAAAAAATATATACTTTTTTTGGCAATAGTATAAAACGCTAGGCTATGCTAAGTGACGATTCATCTGAAAAATATTTGATTACCCTTAAAAAGGTATGTCCTACCAGATGGTATTCTAGGAACGACGCTTTATTAGCAGTAAAGAAAAATTTTTTACTAATCATGAAAACTTTGTACCAACTAAATTTAATTTCAAATAAAAAAGATGAACGTGAAGAATGTAAAAGTATAATTAATATTTTAGAGAGTTTTGATTTCTTAGTGCTCGTTACATTTTTTTCTTCACTATTTGAAATTATTAATCCTGTTTCTAAAGCTCTACAGCATGAAAATAATGACTTGCAGAAATCTAGTATTTTATTAAGTAATCTTTTAAATAGACTGTGCCAATTAAGAAATCAGAATTCATTTAATAGTTTGCTAAATGAATCCAAAGATTTAGCAAAAAAGTGGGGGGTAACAACTGTTTTTAAAAACAGTAGGCGAAAGATAACGAAGCGTTTTTTTGATGAGTTATCACAAGATGAGAGAATTTCCGACCCGGAATCCTATTTCAAAGTCAATGTATACTATTGCTGTTTAGATATATTAATTTCTGAAACTAAAGAAAGATTTCAGAGCCTTTGCAACCTGAGTAGTATATTCGAAATATTACAACCGGAGAAACTCCTATCTTCTTCAAGCGAAGAGATATTAAACGCTTCCGGAAAACTGTCTGCTAAATACAGTAAAGACATCTCACTTAATCTTTGTGACCAATTAAAGGCTCTAAAAACATGCTTAAATTCTGAAATTAAAAAAATTTATTCCATTAAAGAACTCATTGAATTATTGCTAGTAAAATTCAATAGTCTTGCATCCAGTTTTCCCGAGGTAATCACAGCATGCTTTTTATTCTTGACCCTTCCAGTTACAACCGCAACGGCAGAAAGAAGTTTTTCAAAATTAAAACTAATAAAAAATTACTTAAGAACTTCGATGGGACAAGAACGGCTGTCAGACATCTCACTATTGTCCATAGAGGCAGAAACTTTAGAAAAACTAAAATCATCATCAGCCATAAATGATTTAATAAATCAGTTTGCCGATAAAAAGGCAAGGAGAGTGAATATTTAAAATTCGATTTTTATTTGTAAAATGGGTAAATTATGTGATAAATAAATATTACTTCTCACAATATTTTTTTTCTTTTGTGAAAAATCTTTACCTCCATATAAGGGCCTCCAAAAAAATTTTTATACGGGGCCCCGACAAGGCACGCTACGCCACTGCTTAGGGAGACTTATTATGTACAGCAGTTGACGTCGAATGACTGATGGATGGAATAAAATATTATTATATACTTGTTTTTATTTTGAAATAAAACTACGTTTACGGAATCTATCGCGTTTACTTGATTTTACTCCTATCCCGACGTTTCGAATACTTTACAGCATTCATGATCACGGGTGGACTTAGATGATAGACGTTTTATTTCAAAATGTGTAACATTCGCGTAAACATCAGAAAGTACTTGTTTTTAGTTATCGTAATACCTCACTTTCAAATCTTTTTCTCCTGGTGTCATCACATCACAAACTTATATAGGTATGTTTGGACTTAGAATGAACGACTATACCCAGGATTAAATTATTATTTATTTCTTTATGCTTTTTACAACCCAAATCTATTAAATAGAGTGTTATGCCTTTAATTTTCTGTTTGTTTAAAAAGAAGGCATGCCTGATTGATCTATCAACCACTAGCTCATATGACTGAATGGATTGGGTTGCAATTTGACACACATAGATATAATTATAGGTAGAGGTAGATAAAGATTTACGCAATTACAAAAACCTTTGTCCACCCAAAAATTTATAGATCGCTTGAAGGACTGAAGTATCGATATCGATATTTTTTACGCGCTTCCCTAGCGGAAATTCCGCCATTTTTGGATATCAGACTTGGCTCGGTAAATTTGTAGTCATTTCCTCTACCCCTTATTAGAGCTCGATGGTCTAAGTCATAGACTATTAGTTACTTAAATACAGACGGGAATAACTAAGGGCGAGGGGTATAACAGGGTATAACGCTACGACAGGGGAACGGGAGAGAGGGGGTTGATAGATCACAGAACAATATTACTCAAGAATGTGATCACAGAACAATATTACTCAAGAGTGAATGTGATAGATACAGATATATATATATATCTAATATCTGTATATAATATAAAAAAGTACCTAACTGAAAAGGGTGGAAAAGGTCAGATTTGAAATTAAAAACACATTAGAGAATAGTCTTTTTATTATGCATTCTGCCTTTACCCTTTTTGGCGAATTTATCTGAAGCTGGTTTCAGTGAGTTTCCAGCAAACTCTGTCGTAGTACAATCATCAATCAATATGTTATTGTTGTTCAAGTTTTACAAAGCACACACACAGCTAATTAGTCATCCCGAAACCCAACACTAAGATAAATCCGACATGAACATATTCCACGAAAACACCAATAGACCAATCACTATTCACTACAAGCACGAACGATAGATATCTACATAAATAAACTGATTTGTGCTAACGAGTAACGACACAACAAAAACTTTGGGTTTGAAAACTATATGTATTACTGCCCGAATAAATAAATAGCAATATATAAACTAAAAACAAACAAAACAAGGGATTCAAAAGGAAACTTAAAAATAAAGACAATAAGAACAAGTGGATCTTAAGTGATGATTATTACTCTGTCTGGTCTGTGGTGGTGGTGGAGTGATCGTAATTAATCGGGTGGTGTGGTCCAAGTACTCTATGGGTCCAAGTTATTTCTTAGATTTCTGCAATTGTGTGTGATATGTACTCCTTAGTTTATGCTACTGGCTACTTACACTATTTACGTATTTGATTGAATGTCAATATTTTAATGTCTTAATTTGTTTTACATAATAATGTATGTCTAATTATTTAGTTGATTAAAGCCAAGTTTTCTTCTGGTTTATCGTTTAATGTATCAGTGTGTATCATTGTGCTCTAATAAGGGTGTGTGTGTGTACCTGTGTACCAAGCACAAAGACACAGAGTACTTTTTAACATAGGCACAAAGCTCAGACTACCGCACAAAGAGAAGAATAATCTAAAAAAAGACAAAAGAAAAGACCAAGCATGGCCCAATAATACAGGCCTGCTCAAACCGCTGACAGATTGCTGCAACTACGTCATAATGACGTCACATTTTCCTTGCCATTTTTCAAATAAAATTATTTAGGGTAAATAATAACAGATGACAGCATTTTAAATAATTAAACCAATCATTTACTCATCAAAAATGAATTATTAATTATTTACAGTAATTATAATTTCAGAATTTCTAGTCTAAATTGGCTTATTTTTATAAAAAGGAATCTTAGTTATTAATATGAGCAGAATCATAGTTATTAGTCTGGCAGCATAGCGTGGTTATTGTATATGACAGATACATGACAACTGTCGTTTTTAGTCGTTAACGAGAAAACTAGCTCGTACTCTTTCTGTTAACATTAAATCGCAAAGTTTTTCCAACCATGGTGATATGTTACATGAAAAATATACGAACTAATAAGTGAAACAATTGTAGATACTCTTACTATTGTTTCGTATGGTGAGTGAGAGCGCTGAGGCCCTCCTTATCCTCTCCTTGTTATCCTTCCTTTTCACTGATTATCACTTTCCTTAGAGCAGGAGTCACGCGAGTAATACCTCTGGTCATGTGGTGTTGCTAGCGTCTATAGGCTACGGTAACCGCTTACCATAAGGTGGTGGGTGTTATAAAATAATAATTGGGTGGGTATTATATTATAATATAATAATAATAAAACATAGTATCACGCCTGTATTCCCCGAAGGGGTAGGCAGAGGTGTATAATAATGATGGTTAGAATGGCGAATAAAACGTTTAAATAGAAAATTTTAAAACAGGCTAGAGGCTAATTTATAAAGTGCCTTTTCAGAGAGGTATTATAATATCCAACCAGCTCATGGCGATAAATTGAAGTATATTTAAATATTTTTTTATAATTTTGTACGCCAAATAAAAATTCCACCATTTTTCTAATACAAGTCACGTTTATAACTCGCAACTCATCTTCAAATTTTTAATCCTTACTATAATATAAATGTGAAAGTGACTTTCTTTGTTAGTTTTTTTGTTACGCTTCCACGACGTAACTACTGAACCCCAGAGTACTAGAGCTCAGAAAAGGACACAGGCTACATTTCATCCCGGAAAAATGAATGATTTCTTCGGGTTAGCTATTTTTGCATAAAGCTATTTAAAGTGTAGTGCGACATATTTATACTCTGTAACCACCCGGACGGAGTTGTGGGTAGAGTCTAGTTTAATATATTTTAGCTCTTATAGACAGTAATACTTTTTTATTTCAGACTTCTAACCTTTAAGGGGTTTGTGGGTAAATTGTGGGGAAAATAAATTTGAGAGCCAATGCTGCCTTGTTGGTGACGTATGCACGGCAAAATTTTGTATGTCACTCTCACTTCGTGATTTGAGCAGGCCTGTATTATTTGTTCATTTATTGGGCCATGAGACCAAGCAGTCGCAGACATATGTAGTATCCAAAGAATATAGTACTCTCTACCTCTAACTAGTATCAAATTCAAATTCAAATTCAAAAATATTATTTCATAGGCCTATTAAGTAGCACTTAAAATCGTCAATAATACACTAATAATTAAAATAATTAACACGAGCGCCTGAGGCCAGTGCAACCGCCATAACAAAGTGGCGATTGCAATCGCCACAAGCGGCCGGATTCCGTAGTAAAGCCTTTCATGAGAAGAACCCGGCAAGAAACTCATGGGCCACTTTTTTAAATTGCCAATTTATTACAATTTAATATAATCTTTATAACTAAAATTACATTATATCTTATAAAACAATTTTAAAAATTAATGAATGAGGAGCAGCTCAAGCCCATTTAGTTTTATCCTCAAGATAATCCGAAACAGTGTAATAACCTTGATCTACTCTAGTATCTCTAATCTCGTAACTATTCTGTGCAAAGAATATAGTACTCTCTAGGGGGAGTTTTGGCGGGAACACGAAGAAGATCATGTCGTCGCTCTACATTATTTTCCTAAACTTGTGTTATTTCAAGTATTAATGTGTAAAAGTGGTGGCCTTTTGCTTATTAACTATTTGTGTATGTGCATAAGTGTCGGCAAGTGATGTAATGCGACATAACGTGTTTTTTCCTGTTGTCTCCAAAACTCCATAGAAGCTTCAGTAAGATCGCCATCGTCTTACTGGAGTGGGACTTTGACTTGACTGACTTATTTTATATGACTGACTTCAACTATGACTTGTTTTATGAACTAAACTTACGTGTGATGAGAGAATAACGATGTTTATAAGTTACTGTTAGGCTGATGGTTCTTCCAATGCCTTAAACAAAAAAAATAAAAATAGTACTCTCTACCGAGAATTCTGTGTTGTTTAGGCGTGGTCATATCACTTTTTCTGAGAATCGTATCGGAATCAGATTTCGATTTTCAATATCTGTTGTCAAAATCGTATATTTTAATATCTAGATATTTTACGTTCGCGTATCCATCATACGAGTAGATTCAGATTTCAGAAATCAAATCCGATGCGCATCTTTAAATAGGATATGACAATATCATAGATTTCAATACAATTTGGTATTGTAGATATACTCGTACTTATATAATAGATGTATAATTCGGTATTTATTTATCACTAGCTGACCCGGGAAAAAGTTGTTTTGTCATATAAATTATATCTATAGTATTATTAGGGAATTTCTAGCGTAGAAAAAAATAACTAATTGTAAGTGTGTGAGGATGTGGACCTACCTACATATTTATTAAAAAATCCATTAAAACAATCCCCAACGTCCATAATACACAAATCTTTCTAATTTTTAGAACGCGAAGGAAATTAAAAGTAATGAAACTTTCTTCCGCAACTATTCGGACACTATTAAACAATAAGTACCTAATAAAACTATAATGTGCATAATGGTATGGTCCATAAGTACCAAAATTCGCTCAAGTTCAAGGCTAAATAATTAAAATTTTAGACATCATTGATATCTTGATTAGTACTTAACAGAAAGTAAGCTTTATCTACATAGCTTTAAGATTTAAAATTGCTTATTTATAATATTTCTATAAAATCTGTTCAAAAATCTGATATTGTGATATTACTGTACCGCTCTAACTAGAGTAATATTTGTATCTCACGCGCTTTGTCGCATGCATGTGGCCGATGCGTATCGTATCGCGTAGGTACAGACGAGTGAGGCAGGGAGTATTCAGTACATCGCAAATCTGATATTGTAATATTGCTGTACCGCTCTAACTAGTGTAAAATTTGTATCTTACGCGCTTTGTCGCACGTATGCGGCCGATACGTATCGTATCGCGTAGGTACAGAGGAGTGAGCGAGTATACAGTACATCGCAAATCTGATATTGTAATACTTAGATTTCGAAAGAGCCAGTAAGCGATTTTTATATATTGTACCAATATCAGATTTCGTATCTTTATACGATTTGTATCGCCCACTTCTAGTGTTGTTCTGTGGTCGCAGACCAAGCTACCAAGAAAGTACATTATTTTATAGCTGAACTTCAATATTAACTGCATTAATTATGCCGAAAAAAGCACCAAAAAATGCATACTATTACTTTATGCTCGATTTTCAAAATCAACAACAGAAGAAAGGAATAAGCTATGGCAATTTGGCCGAAGTTGCAAAAGCAGCGGATCCCGAATGGAGGGTAAATAAACATATATTTCAGCGATTATGGTTACCATACTTCCAATATGCCTTTGATGACCTTTTGCGGACTCAAATTATGCTAAAGGGCTAGTTCACAAAAAGTATACCGCCACGATCATAGCGGCATAGGAATAGGAACAACTCATATTACTAAAAGAAATTACCAACCACTGGTGCTAGGGCTGGGTACCAAGTGGGAGTACGCACTTGGTATCGGGCCCGAGCGGGTTGGTACCACCATCTCCCGTGTGACCGGCCATGAAGCACATCGTTGCGTTATGGCTGTAGCAGGAGATAGCCGTTTATTTTTTCATATCGGTGAAATGAAATGGTGCAGCAGCGGCTTGACAATACTCTGGGTATAGTTGAGTCCATGAGCGACGGTTACCATTTACCATCAGATGGGCCGTGGCTCGTCTGCCACTACATGCAATAAAAAAAAAAACAATCTTTCTTCTTATTACCAAACATGCTTAACCTACTGTAACAGACTGGTTTATTTGTAGCTCTAAGATGAATTCCAACTTCATTGGTATGGATTAATCAATAAATCCTGCTTAAAGGTGTTTATAATGCAGTTTCTTAGTGCAATTTGGCGGCTGTCATATAAATGTTTCCGTAATAATGGTGTTATGATTAGATTCCATATTTAGTTTTGTAAACAATTTAGGACTAAAAAATAGGTACAAAGGTTTTTTTTAACATATTAAATATTTAAATATGCTAATTAATTTGTTGCATGCCACATCAACTGATTACAAATCAGCAAATAATTTACCATGTGATCCTAAAATTATTATCCTAAAGAACAATCTTGGTTTTAATTTATATTACGATGTAATAATTTAATATAGATTGATCTTAACATAGCGGTTCCTAACTTAATGTTATCTCACTACTAATACTTTGCACCACCCAGCTTTGGAAAAAATATACATACAATTACACCTCTGTTCCGTGTCTTAATTAAATTGTTGTTGGTATTTGATTACTAATTAACTTATTTTCTAGTTCAATGGATTTTTCACCATACATTTTACATTTAAATCATCTATTTAAAAAGGGTATCAATTATGGAATCTATTTTCAAAAAGGCTAACCATGGTTGCATGGTTTAAAAGGAAAAATATACAATATAAAAATTAATTATTTTGACAGCAGAGCAGAATACTGTTTGTGTTGATAATTTTCTAGAGGAAATAAGCTTTAACAATGGAATCTCTATAACTCGAATCTTAAGTCAAAATCCTCAGTAAGTTGAAAAAAATGCTGTTCCCTTTCACTAAACCCCCAAATACTCGGTATCTCAAATTGTTTAGACTTTGTAACTCCAAAAAAAGTTATTTCCCTGCATAGGCATTTTAGTACATATTTATACTCAATAATTCGAATTTAAAAAATGAGACTGTAAGTCGAAGTTAATCAAACATGACCTCTTATTTGGAATTCTCGGAACTCGAAGCAATAAAATCGAAAAGGAATGTCAGGTGTGTTTATTCTCTTGTTTCTGGCTAGTACATGTTCAATGAATGAATCTATTCAAAAGCTTTCTAAGTGTAAGTTTCAATACAATACAATACATAGTAACAACATGAGTCTTAAAAGGAAGTTAACAACTCTACAATGTGAAAAATTCAACATTATCAATGCTGTAAAAAGTGGCATGAAGGCCTTCTTAAGTTGAAATTTTAGCCATCAAATACTTTCATATCTCGAACTTCTTGTTAAGTTGAAAACTCAATAAGTTGAAGTTTTTTTGCATTTCCCTTGATATTCGAGATATCGAGATGCTACTGTAATATTATATAGCCTTTATACAGATTTTACTATTTGGTTGTGTGGGGCCGGCTTTAGAATTGTCTCACCCCTCTCTACCCACAGGAGTCGTAAGAGCCGAATGAGAGAATACCGGGGGAGTGGGCAGCACCACTCCCTCGAGTATTAACAACATCCACTGCGATCGCCAACCCGCCTGCCAAGCGTGGCGATTACGGCATTATCCCTCATGACGGGACCGCTCATCGTGGCGTTCTCTTGGGGAGGCCTATTGTCCAGCAGTGGACTTTGAAAGACTGATGGATGGATGGGTGGATACAGAATTTGATTCTTTACAAATAAAATTAACCAAATGTATAATTTTATGTATCTGTGGACTTTGAAAGACTGATGGATGGATGGATGGATACAGAATTTGATTCTTTACAAATAAAATTAACCAAATGTATAATTTTATGTATCTGTTTGCCCTTTGGCAAAGACCTCTTTCAGCTGTTTCCACAAAATTCTGTTCCTCGCTGTCCTAGTCCACAAGCTGCCTGCTACTGCCTTAGTCTCGTCAGCCCAGCGTTTGTGTGGTACCTATGCCTCGTTAACTTATCAAACTGTTAGGATACCAATGAATATTTTTTTACTCCATTTGTTTGCTTTTAATAAACAAACATAAAATCATTGATAATTTGGAGTTGCTACTGAATTGTGCTAGTAAAAAGTTATTCCAGAATAATACCTTTTAATAAAACACGCCTTAATTATTTTGACTATTTCTTCACTCTACAGTCATAAACGTAACTTCATGTTTTGTTAGACTGTTCATAAATTTATCTTCTGCAGAATGCACCTAACAGTTTAAGAGTAAAGTATGAAGAAAAAGCAAAGTTTGTGAAGAATAGGAGAGGTGGTGGAGATGCGGATAAGAAGTACACAAGTACTGGAGTCCCTTTGTCCTTTGTGGAAGAACAGCAGAAAGAAAAGCAAAGGGCAGTTGAAGAGGAGCGGCAGGATATTGCAAATATGATAAAGATTAAAGCTTTTAATCTTGATAGTGAGTTAGATTTATTTACTAATTATAGTTTGCTTGCAACCACTCTAAGGCACATTAATAATGTCTATCCAAAAATTGCAATCCCATAGGAACCATAAATTCCTTACCCTGGGTTCTAGACTATATATCCATCTATCCGTCAGCCTTTTAAAGTCCACTGCTGGACATAGGCCTCCCCAAGAATGGGGGATAGTGCCGTAATCGCCACGCTTGGCAGGCGGGTTGGCGATCGCAGTGGATGATGTTAATAATCGAAGGAGTGCTGCTGCCCACTCCCCCTCAGTCGGCCCTTACGACTCCCATGGGTGGAGAGGGGTGGGACAATTCTAAAGCCGGCCCCACACGGCCAGACTATATAAGAGGTGATCCAATTCGAGGTTCCCTACTTTTTTAAAGAAAAAAACAAAATTCAAATTTAATGGAGAATGTTTATTATCATTTGAAAGAACATTGTTTGGCATTTATTTTTTGAAGATTATGTCTATCAAATGTTGGCCGTTACTACGTCGCAGATGGTCCATCCGTTGAGTCCAATTTTCGATGACTCGTTCGAGCATTTCGACTGGTAACTGGCGAATGACACGCGTGATGTTTTCCTCCAAGGCCTGAATCGAAGCGGGTTTGTCCGCATAAACTTTAGACTTTACATATCCCCACAGGAAAAAGTCTAACGGTGTGATATCACACAATCTTGGTGGTCATTCGACCGGCCCAAACGTGAAATTTATGTGCTCACCGAAATGTTCTCTCAATAAATCCATTGATTGATGCGATGTGTGGGAAGTGGCGCCGTCTTGTTGAAACCAAATGTCGCCGAGATCACGAGCTTCAATTTCAGGCATCAAATTTCGGTTATCATGGTACGATAACGGTCGCCATTGACGGTTACGTTCGCACCGGCATCATTTTTAAAGAAATATGCACCGATGATTCCACCGGCCCACAAACCACACCAAACCGTTGTTTTTTCTGTATGAAGTGGCAGTTCTTGAATCTCTTCAGGTTGCTCTTCGTCCCAAATGCGGCAATTTTGTTTGTTTACATACCCATTGAGCCAGAAATGGGCCTTATTACTTTGTTGTTACCAGTCGAAATGCTCGAACGAGTCATCAAACATTGGAATCAACGGATGGACCATCTGCGACGTAGCAACGGCCAACATTTGATAGACATAATCTTCAAAAAATAAATGCCAAAGAATGTTCTTTCAAATGATAATAAACATTCTCCATTAAATTTGAATTTTCTGTTTTTTTTCTCTAAAAAAGTAGGGAACCTCGAAATGGATCACCTCTTATATGCAGTGGAATCTCTATAACTCGAATCTGGTTGTCGAAATCTTCTTTTTTTTATTCCATGTAGTGGCAGATGAGCTACGGCCCATCTGATGATAAATGGTAACCGTCGCTCATAAACTCATCTATACCGAGAGTATTGTTAAGCCGCTGCTCATCATTTAATTTCACCGTTATGAAATGAAAGAATAAACGGCTATCTCCTGCTACAGTCAAAACGCAACAATATGCTTCATGGCCGGTCACACGGGAGATGGTGGTACCAACCCGCTTGGGCCGATACCAAGTGAGTACTGGTACCCAGCCAACCACCAATCAAATCCTCAGTAAGTCGAAAAAAAATGCCGTTCCCTACCACTAAACCCGTAAATACTCGGTATCTCGAATTATTTAGACTGCAACTCTGATGGACATTTACCAAAGTTTCAGTATGTTAACATTTCATGACGATCGCACAAATAAAAATATTTGTTTTAAAATGTTTGCTCAGGTATCATTAATGAAACATACAGCAACTTATTTATATTTTAAATTCCACAACAAATTCACAGGCAGTACCTAATATGTAATATCAGTACAGTAGGTGTAGCTACCGTTGTGTCATGCTCATCTTCTGTGAGAGGGTGGTACATCTCCGATCGAGCTGGCCCATTATGATGGGGCAAGCTAGGCTCTCTACTTCAACACTTATTTCATTTGTATAATGTACCCTGGGCAGTAATTTCTTAG
The DNA here is from genome assembly GCA_948253155.1 of Leucoma salicis. Lineage (NCBI taxonomy): Eukaryota > Metazoa > Arthropoda > Insecta > Lepidoptera > Erebidae > Leucoma > Leucoma salicis. The sequence continues at coordinate 4,696,004 of OX411817.1, forward strand.
TAAAAGTTGCCAGTTGCCCTCTGCTTCCATAGAATGTTATGATAAATAATTTTATAAGGTATAGCTAATTCAATAGCATACTCAAATTTATATTTGTGTTCATTTATACTAAGCATATCAAATTTATAAAAATAATAACATATTTATAGGATTGCATATATCATACCAAATGAAGATTTGGTAGGATCCTTAATTGTACTAATTTGGCGGGGTTCACCCAAGACATCAAGAAGGAATGCGTTATCGGAAATTAATGGCCTTAAGTGAACCTTTACAGCTCAGTTGGCAGAGCATCTGACATCAAACCCCGCTCATGGCTATAATTTTCGAGGCCAAGTGTACCAAATCTTTAAAAAATAATAATAGGATTGATTTATCATTTTAACAAAGTTATATAGACTATAGACAGAGAAATATGGCCAATGCCATCTCTGTCTCGGAGTACAAGGTGGTTCATTAATTTATCACTGTTCAATATTTATAATATGTTATTGCTCATAGTATGTATAATAATTAAATAAAAATCAATATTTCACACAACGTCTTCTGGTCCCAAACTAAGCTTAACGCTTGTGCTATGGGTACCAGAATACGGATATATTACATATATTTTTTTTTTTTTGTAAATACATACATATAATAGATAGAAAACACCCAGATGCAGTACAAATATCTGTGTTCATCACACAAATAATTGTCCTTAGTGGGAATCGAACCCACGACCCGTGCACGGAAGTCGGTTACACTACCGACCACGCCACGAGGCCCGTCGCTTTTTTATATTAACATAGGCATCCCTTGCAACTGTCACTATCATTAGCAATAAAGAAAGAAAACATTTATTTCTTGCCACAAAAGACGTTAACTTACAATATTCTTAGTAGTAAAATTTAAAATACCTAATAACTGTATTAAAAAGTAGAAACGGAATTTCCCAGGATTGGTATTTTGTCTTATGAAGCAGAAAAAGGCCTATTGCTTAGCAAATATGTTGCAATGCTGGATGGCATTCCAACTCTTATTTTCAGCAATGTAGAGTTAGTGTCGAGTGAAGTACAGGCCTTAATTTAATGTTTCAAGCACTAAATTATTCTTTCTATTATCTTATTAAGATTAAATGCATTTTGTAATTATCATCAGACATACTAGACCAAGATTTCTACGTGATGGATGTGAACTACTTTTGCAAAGCTGATGATGAATACGTGATCGCTGAGAGCACTGTGCTTCGATTCAATCTGAGGAACGGCTTCCGTGATTTCTATCATGAAAAAGTTAACCCAGGTAAGTAGTTAAATTGAAATATATTTTATGTAAGGTACAATTTCAATACCACTAAAGTAATGCAACATAGTTCCAGAGGCAGAGAGACGGCACACGGCTGGTTTATTTAGTGGGTGAAGGCCCCACACTACCTTGTTCGTTGCCCCGAACGACGGGGTGTGCGGTTAGGTACATTTTTTCCCGCCTTAAGAAAAAAGGTACAATTTCAATGCACTAAGAGGCGGTGTTATACATGTGCACTAACGTGTCCTACAGGTTCTATCTTCGGATTTAAATAAAACTTGGACTACACAAAATATGTTAATTCCGTTCCACAAATTACTCCGTATTATAACACACTGCCTATAGAGCGATGATCTGTAACCGACTGGCGACCAGCCGCACAGCATTTTACTTGTCGCCAGGCCGCTACATCAGACCCCCCTTTTCCAAAAAGTTATTACACAAAAAAGTTTTTCAAGCTACTTATTACAAAAAGATTGCACAAGTTACGTTCTATATCGTTGCTACAATTCGCTTCTCTTTAGAATGAAAAACGAAACGTTAGACGAACTTTAGTTTGACTCATTGTGATTGGTCGCCTGAATCACGCCTCAAAATCTCGACTAATCAGGAATTACGCGTCGGACTTTTGATCAATCACAATGACTCTAAACGAAAGTTCGTCTAACGTTTCGTTTTTCATTCTAAGGGGTCTGGTTACTTTGTTACTTACGATAACATTTTTGCCTATCAGCATTCTGACAGTTGAACGCTGCCTATTATTTATCTAACAATTACATGTCGCGGCCTCCCCAAATTTGGGAGCTGGCTTGAAATTTATAAATACATAACTTACAATAAATATTGTTACGCTAGGCATCATGACGGCGGCGGCGATTAGAAATCACACACACGCTACAGAGAAAAAACTAACCTATCGAATTGCACAATTTCATCTTTTTCGGTATATCAACCTGGCAAGCCAAACATAATGTTTTATATCTAGGCTGACGACGTGTACAATCATTTCGTTCTGTTGACTTCTGTAATATAATACCGACGCTGTTTACATTGGCATCCTTTGTTGCTAAACATTATCTTTATGCTACGTTTAGAATGCGTTATGAAGCTTATAATTACGACTATATACAGGGAGTACAAATTACCTATTATTTGTGAATGAGGAAAAAGAGAAATTTAGTACGAGCGGGAAACAAACCTGCGTCCCTTCCTATCCGGGCAAGTGCTCTAATCCACTGAGCTACCGTACTACCTTGCGGTCATTTGCATTCCCGCTTGTATACTAAAGTTCTCTTTTTCCTCATTCACAAATAATAATTTGTACTTTAAAAGTAGCTGAGCATGTCAAGTGCTAAAAATATAGATCAAAATATTATAAAGGGAGTTGGCAGACAGTTTACTTGCATGCTACCTATTACGTTTGCTTATTTTTGCACATTTCGTCCACTATACATAATTACACATATCCCGCGCCGGTCGTCGTGGGTGCTGGATTTCCCAGAGTTCCTGGTTTACCTGACCCCTGTGCTCCTCTCAGTATCGACGGAATTTCTTGTCTCAGCCATTCGCTCATGTGGCCTATGCAATCTCTTCTTACTGCGTACCATAATAGTATAGGATTACCGCGATCAGTGTTATTCCGAAATAGTTTATTTTCACTCCAATTGTTGTCCCGCCACTGCTTGTGCTTGGGACTGAGCTATATACTCTTTATTCTGAAAGTAACCGATCGTGAACTATACTTGTGAATATACCTATTGTTAAACTTTACTGATAATCGGGCTTCCGTGAAATGTACAAAAATACGTCACTACATCGAATAATATACTTAATTGAATATACATTAATTTGTTAGGTGACCATACATCGTACAGGTTGCTTAATCACTCGGCCAGAACGTGTGGTATTAATATTTGTATATACCTAATTGGTCGAGTTCGGAAAAGTGGTAGGAAATAACATTTATTTCCCATCTGTAAAATGAAACGGTCAGCAGCAGCTTGGCAGTATTCTTGGTATTGTAAGAGTCCATGATCAAATTACTGAAGTGGCAATTGCTCGTCTGCCACCTTATCTTTTTTTCTACTACAATAATAAAGATACTTCTCATTAGCAAAAATAATCCGGACACCTGTTATTATCGAATACAATAGGGTGGTATGTTTATGAGATAGCATCTCATGATGACTGACAAATATCAAGTAAACCAACACAAAATGTGAAAATGTGAAATCGAAAATAACAGTCACGAGCAGAATTTGAACCTGCATCTCCTAAATACTATCCAGACGTTTTGCCAATTCAGCCATTGTGACAATTACTCAGGGTTGCTAATTTCGTTTTCACATTTCCACACTTTGTTGGATTATATCGCTAGGCATGTCTAATGCTAAAAAATTTATATAAAAACATCAAAATTCAAGTAAAGATCGCGGCCTATAAGTTGAACATGACCTTTTATGCGCAGTAACACATTCTTGGGTCTCAATTGGGTGCGGTATGGGGTGGGACGTGAGGGGGCGTGCGGATCCATAACAACGCAGGGACGCTAGCTCCCGCGCAGTGACACTGCCCCGCGTTACCCGCGCATGCTCCCCGCGGTCCTTGTGTACAATCGCGCACATTTTTTTCACTCCAGACTATCAAATTTGTGATAATTTAATTTCACGAAACTGTCGCACATCAAGCGGCAAGGACAGTGTCACAACACAAAAAATGCATTTTTTGGGAAATCACGTTTGAATTTTTTTTATAACTAAAAACTCCATTTATTTTTTTCTGGGAATGCGTATCGGAGAACTTAAGATATATTTAAGAAGACTGTTTAATGCCCTATTATGTTTTTATGAAAATAAATATCTAAAGGTATTTTTTCTATTTTATATTTATTTATTACTTTTAAATTCCTCTAATGTGTCACTTTTTTAGACAAATTATTCAAAGATTTATCATAAAATAAAACACTTTTATTTGTTAATACTTTGTATAGTTTTGAAAATAAATCAATGACTTATACATTTATGATTTGACATAGTTATTAACAGTTATATTAGAAACAGATAAGGTATCAAAACTATACATATATAAAGCTATATAGCAAATTTTCCGACAAAAGATAACCTGACCATTCGAAAACACATTATTAAACAATATTTTACGCAAACAAAATGAAATTGTTTAGCATAATTCATGTGAACTTAGCCTAGAAGTGAAAAATAACAAAAACTTAGAATAATTACACCTAGAAACCGAGTCCGCCTCGGTAAAGTGAGGCAACTCAAACCTAGCCATATTGGCTAAGTTCATTACTCAGCCCGTCAGTGCTCAAGGTCGTGTCGTATCGACAACTACACCCGAAATTTTTATTAAAAATGACGGTTAGTGCAGTCAACGGATGTCACAGTACATCGGAAAAGCACAAGAAAGATAGTAACATTACATTTCACGGGTAATTAATGCGTCTAAACTTATATTTTTACGTAAAACATTCATCAAAATGAAAAATAAATTTCAATAATTTGTCATGGCACAGTTTATGAAAATGTTGCCGACACGGGGAAATATTCTCCCACATTTTGTTGTTTAATTAAAAGTGAAACACGTCTCAATTAGGCAATTAAAGGCGCAATTTTTTAGGGTTCCGTACCCGAAGGGTCAAAACGGGACCCTATTACTAAGACTTCACTATCTGTCCGTCCGTCTGTCACCAGGTTGTATCTCAAGAACGGCGATAACTAGACAGTTGAAATTTTCACAAATGATGTATTTCTGTTGCCGCTATAACAACAAATACTAAAAACAAAAAATAATAATATTTAAGGGGGGCTCCCATACAACGTCTGTCTGTCCGTCCGTCTGTCACCAGGTTGTATCTCAAGAATGGCGATAGCTAGACAGTTGAAATTTTCACAAATGATGTATTTCTGTTGCTGTTATAACAACAAATACTATAAACAAAAAAATATAATATTTAAGGGGGGCTCCCTTACAACAAACGTGATTTTTTTTTGCCTCTTTATGCTCGCTGTTGATAACGGCAACAGGTAGACGCTTGAAATATTCACAGAATATTTAGTTATATGTATATTCACTTTAAAAATAAATAATTAAATTAAAATAAAACAAATATTTAAGGGGGCCTCCCATACACAAACGTGTTTCTTTACTCGTTTTGGCTCTGTCTGTCCGTCTGTCTGTCACCAGGCTGTACCTATCTAAAGAACGGAGATAGTATACCTAGTCAATGGTACGGAAACATTCGTGCGCGAGTCCGATTAGCACTTGGCCGGTTTCTTCTTTTTGATTAAATTAAATTGATTAATAAGGAAACTGAGACAAAAAACAACAAGTTCGCGTACTTCCGCGTCACTTACTTATAATAATAATATGTAATTTTATGTGTTGATTTGGTTTTAGGTTTCCTTCTGATTATTTTTATTTCACTCTTTTTAGTGCATCATGCCGGCAATATTCGTGTATTCTGGTAAATAGGTACGTTACACTGTTTAGGATGTAAACAAAACGGGTAACGACCAAGTAGTTTCGGTAAACGAATTGCACTTATATTTCTGTATGGGATCTATGGCCTTTGTCATCAATTCAGCAGTAAGAATTGATGAGTTCCAAATAAATAAAAGGTGTAATCTAATTTGTAATGTGATCACAACTATAAGTGTGAAATAGTTTCAACTTCCCTATTTTTAGGGAAAATTTAATGTATTATCAACATTATTTTTTCACTGTGTGCGTTTCGTCAAGCGTAAATGCAAGTACCTTATGCACACATAGATTATATTATTGCCTCACTTTTAACGGGCCACTTTGAAGGGAACTATCGTTCTAGGTGTAATTATTCTAAGAACAAAAATAGATCTTTGTACTTGCGTAATACTTGATCTAATAACTAAAACATTCTAAAACCAGTAAGCATCAGAAAAAAAACACAATGTAATAACAACATGATAAAAATCAATCTTTAAATTTTCTATTTCATTAAACGAAGTTTTGTAAAATAATGTTCTAGATGCATCTTTCGTTAGCATATTGTCACGGCTAATATTGTAATAGATTTTGTTTGGATGCCCAGGCGTATCCTGTGCTAAAGTATTGAACTACACAAAATCGAAATAAATCATTTCAGTCAAGGTCTTCTTACTTTTTTCTTCGCTGACCTGATCACTTCAGGGTACTGGATTGGCACGTAAATATACCTAGATTTTAACCTTTTCTGTATCTGTTTGGACAGCATCACCTTCGTTCAAAAATAAAATAAATAATTTACACTTACACCCATCCCTGATGGATTTTAACATCCACTGCTGGACATAGGCAATACACTTGCTTCGTGTATTGCTACAGTGGTATTTAAATTAGGTATTATTTTGTATATTTAAATTAGGTATTATTTTGTAAACTACATCGTTTAAAACTTGTAGATGCAGATGCTGAAAATTAATATGAATAGAACATTAATAAACGTAATGTTAAATTTGGAATTACGTAGGTATTTGAAAAAAAAAATACACCAATATTGTCTTTAAAATTTTTAGATTCATCTATACCAACGCATGTTTATGGAGTGTTATCGCGTAAAACTATATCAATCATTAACTTGTTTCTTGAGTTCCGCTTCATTTTGTCCTAATAAAGTAAACAGTAAGCATTGTTGCAACAGTTGTAACGCGCCCAAGATAAATTATAAACGCTATATAAATCTGCCTGCCTCGGTGGTGTAGCGGTAGTGTATGCGACTGCTAATCATGAGGTCTCGGGTTCGATCCCCGGGTCGTGCAAAGTTATTGAGCTTTTTCCTAAAAAGAAAAATTCTCAGTAACAGTCCGGAGTTTGGAAATGTGGCCGGTAGACGTCAATAGGCTCGCCCCCTATTACGTGGGACTTAAACATAGCTGGCGAGTCGTGGGTATGTAATACACCTCTGCCTACCCCTTCGGGGAATACAGGTGTGATGCTATGTGTTGTGTAAATCAGAATTAAAGACACATTATTAAATAATACTCAATAAAAGACTCGTCTTAACCGACAGTACAGTTATATCACATGTTATAACACTTCTACTGATTATAAGAGGTGATCCATTTCGAGGTTCCCTTTTTTTAAAGAAAAAAACAGAAAATTCGAATTTAATGGAGAATGTTTATTATCATTTGAAAAAACATTCTTTGGCATTTATTTTTTGAAGATTATGTCTATCAAATAATGGCCGTTGCTACGTCGCAGATGGTTCATCCGTTGAGTCCAATTTTCGATGACTCGTTCGAGCATTTCGACTGGTAACAACAAAGTAATGAGGCCCATTTCTGGCTCAATGGGTATGTAAACAAACAAAATTGCCGCATTTGGGACGAAGAGCAACCTGAAGAGATTCAAGAACTGCCACTTCATCCAGAAAAAACAACGGTTTGGTGTGGTTTGTGGGCCGGTGGAATCATCGGTGCATATTTCTTTAAAAATAATGCCGGTGCGAACGTAACCGTCAATGGCGACCGTTATCGTACCATGATAACCGAGATTTGATGCCTGAAATTGAAGCTCGTGATCTCGGCGACATTTGGTTTCAGCAAGACGGTGCCACTTCCCATATATCGCATCAATCAATGGATTTATTGAGAGAACATTTCGGTGAGCACATAATTTCACGTTTTGGGCCGGTCGAATGGCCACTAAGATTGTGTGATATCACACCGTTAGACTTTTTCCTGTGGGGATATGTAAAGTCTAAAGTTTATGCGGACAAACCCGCTTTGATTCAGGCCTTGGAGGAAAACATCACGCGTGTCATTTGCCAGTTACCAGTCGAAATGCTCGAACGAGTCATTGAAAATTGGACTCAACGGATGGACCATCTGCGACGTAGCAACGGTCAACATTTGATAGACATAATCTTCAAAAAATAAATGCCAAAGAATGTTCTTTCAAATGATAATAAACATTCTCCATTCCATTTAAATTTTCTGTTTTTTTCTTTAAAATAGTAGGGAACCTCGAAATGGATCACCTCTTATAACTTCATGTATTAACTATCGCTAAATCAAGAAAAGTGTCGTTTTACATGATATGACAGTTCTATTCCCTAATTTTAAAATACGTAGTTAGAATAACTCAAAAATATGGTCACTTCACATGATGCGACTATCTTTTTGCAGAAATCAAAGCAATCAAATGAGAATTACTTACGGTAATAGGGTCATTATACGAGGAAGGATCAAAAAGTAGTGAGAATGAGATAGAATATAATGACTGTTGAATAGTTAAAATAATTTATTTTTCTACATAGTCTCCGAGTCTCTGCACACCGAGTCCAGCGCTTTTCTAAGGCTTCAATCCCTTTCAAAAAAAAAGTTTTGTCTTGGTCCTGCAAAAAGCTCTCCACGGCATCCATCACCTCGTTATCGTCTTCGTACCTGTTTCCCCTTAAGTATTCTTTCAATTTAGGGAACATAAAAATCGCTAGGCGCCAGATCTGGTAAATAAGGGGGGTGATCAACCAATTCGAAGCCAGCTTGCTGAATGGCAGCCATCGCAAGTGCTGACCTGTGCGCGAGTGCGTTGTTGTGATGAATGTCGATGGACGGCCGCAACGATGTTCGTCTTCCGTGCTCGTTCTCCCTACTCAAAATTGAAAAGCCCACCTTGCAACAGTGGAATACGGCGAAGCAGACTCTCCTAATGTTGCCTCCAAATCGCAATGAATCTCTTGCGTCGTTAACTTTTTTAAACAGAGGTATTTAATAACGGCTTGCACTTAGTTTTTCTCCATTTTCGAGAACACGTTCCGACACGAAGCAAACAAATGACTACATTCAGAAAAAAACAAAAGAGAATCGAATATTTTTTTCTTTTTTAATATTACAAATATGTATCTGAGCTATGCCTGCCAGTATTTTTTTTCTTACCAAGGAGTATGTCGTTCTGACTACTTTTTGATCCCTCCTCGTACAGATTATGACAGTACTACATGCACTATATGCACGCCCGCTGTGTATTAACTTTGATATGACACTATTTACGCTGCAAAAGGTAGGAAAGTGGCTTAGTGAAAAAGGGTATTAAATGCCATATCTCGGTGAGGATTCACACTATAATTATGACGTTTTTTTTAGTAGATAAAGGTTGCATTTGCGATTCTTAGAGGATACTTAACTCAATTTCGTATTTTTGTGTGTTGTGACACTGTCGTTGCCGATGTGCGATGTCTAACTTATAATTATTTTATTATTACATATCAGCATAACATGATAGCATGTCCCTTATTATTTTATTTTTATTAAATTATTGTTAGCAGGTATTTTATCAACTGTTTTATCCTTACTTATATTCATTTATTAATAATTAATTATAATAATATAAATGTGGGAGTAAATTTCTTTGTGTCTTGAATCTTAAATCTAAATAAAAAATGTCACTGAGTTTTAAATTTCGCGGGTAATCGCGAGCCTAATTTGTTTGTATCTAATTGTACCTGCGCGGACGACCGCCATTTTGGTTCAACTTAGATGCCGCGATCTATACACTAGTTTTGTTAGTACAAAATACAAATGAATATTTCTTTTCAGGTGGCATTCCCTTCGGCTATGCATCTGATGTCAAGCTCGGTTGTCAAGAGTATGGTCTGGAGATGCCCGATGAGTCTACCGGTCAGAGTAACTATATGCAGATACTGGCGAACATCATTGACTATCTGAAACAGTCTGACAAGACAGCCAAGACGTTACCACCGCTGTACACCATGCCGGAGAAAGTGGCTCCAGTTCAAGATTTCATATTGCAGATGTGTCAAAAAGCTAGTGAGTTAACATATCTCTTGATCGAAAGACTTCTTATTTGTCTTTGTTCAGTTGGTAATAATGTAGGTACGTTATTGCACCCCCATTTGGGCAATAAACAGTGTTTTGAGCCCTTTTTGGTATTGGTTCGACGAGCCGCCTAAACGCGTGTTTTGCGTGTGCAGTATAAATTAAGCATAAGTCAAATAATTAAGTATTATAGTAAAACTGTTTAAATAGTGCCAAAAAATTTGTTGATTTGAAAGGGATTTTATGCTACGTGGGTGGCATACAAGCATACGGCTCACCCGATGGTATGCTGTAACCGTTGCCTTACACGCTAGAAACACCAAAGGCATCACTCGCGCGTCGCTAACTCTAAGTGAAGGAATACAAGTTGGAGAGGATAGAGAGGATAATAAGTAGAGAATAGAAGAGATACTAAGGATCGGCGATCGCAGTGGATGTTGTCAATACTCGAGGGAGTGCTGCTGCCCACTCCGGTATTCGGCTCTTACGACTCCCGTGGGTAGAGAGGGGTGGGACAATTTTAAAGCCGGCCCCACGCGGCTGGAGAGTATAGCAAAGATAAAAAGAAGAGGATAGGAGGAAGATAAAAGATGAGTGTTATGTGTGTTCATAATTCGCACGGTGCCATAGTGCCGATTGTTGCAAGGTGAAGACCGTCGCGAGTATGGGGAGTGTGTGGCCAGTAGGGCAATATTCACGGTAGCGCGAGGAGCATAGAGTCTGAGGCTTATGAGCATAGTGGTAGATGTTCTTAGTGTTTGCGGGCATTACTAGATTTATGAGCGTCGCCCCAGTGATAGCCTAGCGGTAAAACCAAGGACAGCACAGACAGTAGTATCGAGTTCTATACCCAATCCAAGGACCACACTTCGTACGGAGTTACGAGATTTCTCAAATTTATGTGCTTACAATTCATCACTGCTCGGTGAAGGAAAACATCGTGAGGAACGCTGCATGCTTGAGAGATTTTCTCGATGGCTTGTTAAGTCTATCAACCCGGACTGGGCCAACGTGGTGGACTATAGCCTAATTACTCACACCATGAGAGGTGGGTCTCCTCCATGCCTAATAGTGGGACAGAAAAAAGGGTCGAATAAAGTGAGATACTTCGTTTACCACTTACTACTGTTTCTAATACAAAAACATACTTTTATTATTCCAGGTGAAGAAGAAGTGTTGTTCCGTGTGTATCGTCTGGACACTATGTTTTACACTTTAATCAACTCCATCAAATCCAGGAAAGATGAAGGGTTCCCGAAGGATTCACTTGCTTTGCTGCAGCTCAAAAAGGATGTGTTCAAGTACACTCCAGGTCTAGGATGTGAAGTACGTACATTTCCACATCTGACAGACTGGTGTATGCGTTTTTTTTTCCATCCATCCATCCATCAGCCTTTCAATGTCCACTGCTGGACATAGGCCTCCCCAAGAGAACGCCACAACGAGCGGTCCCGTTATGGGGGATAATGCCGTAATCGCCACGCTTGGCAGGCGGGTTGGCGATCGCAGTTGATGTTGTAATACTCGAGGGAGTGCTGCTGCCCCCTCCCCCGGTATTCCCTCTGTCGACTCTTACGACTCCCGTGGGTAGAGAGGGGTGGGACAATTCTAAAGCCGGCCCCACACACGGCTTTTTTTTATTATCTATTAATAGACTGCGACTTTGGGAATCAGAATATCAGTCGCTCTACGGCACACTTTGATCTCTATGCAACGGATATTGGCACTAGTTATAATTTAATGTAAATCTATGCTTAGACAATTAATAGTTATATTAAAATATCCAACATGCTTTGGTTTAAATATACTTTTTAAAAAGTAATTATCACGTGACCACGAACGCCGTATGACGTCATGGCCCGTGTTTGCATGAAACTGACAGAAAAAATACTAGAGACCACGCACGCACGCACGACTATCGAACAGCGGTTCGTGACGTAATTGAGTGTTTTAGCAGGAGATATATAAAATATTTTTGTTTATCAATTTACTCTGTAAATTAAATATTTAATTTAGTTCTTTTTTATTTTGTTTGTCATGGGTTTATCTACGAAATAAAAGGAAATCAAAAAATAGTCTCAATCCGAACTGCTATTCCACGCAAATTATCCTTTTTTTCGTGATAACAAGTAATCTATGTCCTTTCCTGGGTTCTGGACTATATGTATGCTAAAATTCCTGATGTTCAGTTAAGTAGTTATGGTGAGAAAGTGTAACAAATAATTATAATATTAGTAAGGAATCACGTGTCCTAAATACAGCGTATATGGTTAGACGAGGTATATATTAAAACGCACGGTAATTCATGCTTACATGTACCTAATAAAAATATAAACAAATAAAAAGTACTTATAAATAACCAATAAATCCTTATTAAAAAAAATGTGATAATCTTGCTCCGTGTGGACACACTCGCGCTAGGACCTACTATTTTTTTTATTTTAGGTGGGCAAAAATGTCCTACCGCACACCCCGCTGCCCGGGGAGACAACGGGGTAGTGTGGGGCTCTCACCCACTAAAAACAGGTCCACGCCTATGACTGCAGCGAGTTCCCGGCGCTGCACATACCAGGCCGGGCACGACTCGAGCGTTTGCTGCGCCGAGTCCTCGTCGTCGTCACAGGCGGTACCTCCCCGTCGTCGGCCTCCCGGTCGTCATCTGGCGGAGCCATGACCGGGGGCGTGTGCAACGCCCGTGAAGGGAATAGTCCTTCAACCACCTCAGAGAGGAAGCCCGGCTGAAGGGTCTCCGTAAGGGGGGCGCCTGGGCGCGGAGCTTGTTAAGCGCCGCGCGGTACGGGCGTCCCCAGGGGTCACGCTCGAGACCCTCCAACATCTGCTTTTTTGCGTCCTTGGCGCGACAGATGGCCAGCTTAAACGCGGCGCACGCACTGCTGTACGCCGCATACAGCCGGCCCTTCCGCTCTTCGTCGCGGATTCGGCGACGTCGGCTGCGGGTGTAGGACCTCCGGGCACGAATACAGGCCGCGCGGAGGTCCGCCAGCTCCGGGGACCACCAGTAGACCCCCTTCCGCCGAGGCGGGCGCCGTACGCGGGGCATGGCCGCATCGCAGATCTGCGTAAGCATGCTGCGAATGTGGCCAGCCTCGGCGCCCACGTCTTCCGTCAGGGGGGGAGGCAGCCAAGATTGAAAAATGGTCGCCTCCACCAGCAGCTCTCGGTCGAGCCTACCCACAGCCCATCGCGGAAAAGCGGGAGTTCTGTCCGCCGCGTGACCCCTGCTGGCGCCCTGGGGGACCCCCACGCCGTTGATTTGGCGTTTAAGTCCCCCAGCACGAGCACAGGGCTCGGTGCCATACGCCGTATCGAGGTCTCCAGGCTATGAAGGAAGACCTCGAAAGCCGCCAGACTACGATTGAGGGAGAAGTACACGCCATACAGCGTGACCCCTCCCCATTCAGCCGCCACATATCCCGTGCCCTTGTCTTTGACTGACAAGGGCGGGGAATGCGGCACCGCCGACCCGACGACCGCCACGGAGCCATCCCCGCTACCCGCCCAATTAGGGCGATCGGGGATTATGTAGGGCTCCGCGGCTACGGCAATACCGATCGACCGCTCCGCCATTGATTGCAGGAAGAGGTCCTGCGCCCTGGCGGAGCGGCCGAGATTCCCTTGGAGGAGGATAGAGTCGTGGTTCATAAACTAGACCACGACATCCTCCTCCATGCGCTGCGGCGGTCCAGCCGCGCTGGGTTGGGCAGCCGGGGCCGATTGGCTGCCCACCCTCCTCTTAGGGCCTGACTTGGCCAGAAGCCTGCACCCCACCCGCCCCATACAGTGGTTGGCGGGGCGATTGCCCGCCGCGCACGCGGGGCAGTGTGGGGTGGCAGTACAGGCAGCCGCCTGGTGCCCTGCCTAACCGCAGCGAAAACAAAGCCAGCTGCAGTAGAAGCAGTTCGTGCAAAGCGGCCGGATGTGACCGACCGCCATGCACTTGTAGCACCTGGCAGGCCGGGGCTCCAACGCGATTACCCGCGCGGCGCTCCAGCCCACCAGAAGTCTACCGGCGGTGACCAAATCCTTGGCCGCCGCGACAGGGCACGAGACCCAGACGGCACCCACACCACCTGGACCTGGGCGAATGGTGCCCACCCGGACGGCGCTGCTGGGAGACCCGGTTTTCGAGGCGATTGCCTCCCGGATCTCTTCAGCCGTCACAGAGTCGTCCAGCCCGGAAATGCGCAGTTCAGCGCACTTCACGGGTTTGGCGACCCGGACACCACTCTCAGCCGGGAACAGGCCTAGCAGCCTCGCGGCCATTGCGTCGGCCGTCTTGGTGCCTTCTGGCCCCAGGTATTCGAAAATTCGAGCACCTGTCCGGGCTTGGCGGGAGCGAGCGGAAACGTCCCCGAGGTCGGAGACGTTTATTTCCCGCCGGGCACGTTTTAAGATGGCCTCATAAGTCAGGCCCTTTTCCTTGGCCTCGGGCAGCAGGGTGATGACCACCGCTGCTGCCTTCGGCACTTTAAGCTTGCGCGACCTCTTCCGCTTGTTTTGCGGCGCCTTCGGGGCCTCTCTCCTCTGAGATACTGGCGCCGCCTCACGCTCCGCGGCAACCCCGCGACGTTATTAGCCCGGGATCGCCGGGGCTCCACCACCTGCCAGTCCCCGACTGAGGACGTAGCAGTGGTAGGCCTGGGGGCAAAAGCCCGAGGTGTGACCACCGCAGCGAGGCGAGGGGGCGGCAGCCTGTCGCGGCACAGAAGCACACGGAGGCGCAGCGGCGCCTGTTTAAGGTGGGAACTCCTCTCGGGGCTGACCCCTCGAGGCTTGTCCCGCCTTGCCTTTTTTCTGGCCTGCAGAAGTCGGTGCTCCTGGTGTTGTTGGCTTTGCCGCCGCCGCAGCGAAAGACACATGGCCCTCCTGGCATGGCAGGGCTGCCGGTGCCGAGGGCGTTGCGCCGTCTATCCGCGGACCAAAGACCGCAGCAATGCAGTCAATGA
This sequence comes from Leucoma salicis, assembly GCA_948253155.1. Taxonomy (NCBI): domain Eukaryota; kingdom Metazoa; phylum Arthropoda; class Insecta; order Lepidoptera; family Erebidae; genus Leucoma; species Leucoma salicis. The sequence goes on from OX411817.1 coordinate 4,711,071, forward strand.
TCGCGCGGAACGCTTCATCCTCTATTTCCGGTCCAGCGCTTGACTGGGCGGCAGTCGGAGTTGAGGCGACCGCAGGGAGCCCAAGCTTATCCCGCAATTCAGCCTGTCCCTTCTCTAATTCCGCCATCTGCGCCTCGAGACAGCGGTTAGCCTCGTCGAGGCGCTGATTTTGCGCCTCAAGACGAGCGTTTTGCGCCTCGAGGCGCTTATTTTGTTCAGCCGTGCGCCGAACCGATAGTGTAAGTTCGTGCGCAGCATCTTTGAGGCTGGGCACAAAATTCCCCTTTAAGTTCCGCGATCCTGCGGCCTCTGTCTTTACAATAGCTACGCTATTCAGAGCCTTCTCTTCTACTTGGGCCATCCCTATATGGCCCTCATCTGGTAGGCGGAGCTTTTCCGCGAGAAGCGCCAAGCATTCCTCGGCATTCTGCTCCGCTTCCAGTCTTTTTAGGCCTAAGGCCTCTGCCCTGTTTGCAGACAGGGCACGGAGTGGAGGTGCCACTGGTCGACTGATGCCTCGACCCCTAGCGCTGTACTGCGCTTTCGGGGGAGGCATCTTGGCAGAGCAGCTCTCCGATTCCGGCACCCCGCCACCCTGGGACATGGTGCGTTTGCGAGATGGGTGATCTACCTCCATCTGCCCCGCACACCTGTCCGCAGCAGTCAAAGATGTTGAGCTGCCCGCTCTTCTGGTATTTGCCCTAAGGGCACAATCACCTTCCTCAGCGGCGGACATATCGGAAGCCAAATTAGCTGCCGAGCTGTCCGTCGCCGAAGTTCCTCACTTCCGCTTTCCCCGTCCTTTGCGGGGCCTACCTCCCGCGCCGCTAAACGGCGCTTGTGACGCAACCAATGATGTTGATGTGGGGGCCGTATTTACAGCCAGACCCCCATCGGCTGCGGCATCGAGTGCTGCACCCGACTCCGTAGATTTTTTTTTTTAAATTGTGAACTTTATTTTCCCACGAGTATGGGAGACAGGAGGTCCACCCGGACAGAGCTCCCTATACCCGGGTAAGCGTACATTTGTTACCCAACACAGGGGGTCCGCAGGTACCCTGGCTGGGGGCGCGCTCGAGACTGAACCACCCATCAGCCATGCATCTCCTCGCCGCGTGCCAAAACTTGAGATTCGGGGTAATTTTTTATAGAGGTTGTCTTCCTCGCGGTCCGGGCGATTAAGCCAAGCCCCTCGTTCCTGTATGCCCGCGAGACGTAACCACAGACACCCGATCTAGGACCTACCTATCTTAACTTATTAAATGAGTTGAATGACCTTAAGTTATAATCCGTTTTATCTTCATACTTCAATGGCTTATGGATTATTACTTACCTTTTAACTTTGTGGCGTTGTTTATTACACATGTAATCACTCCTATTTACAACAGATTTTCAACGATTTTCCCTTATTTACACTTCAAGTTATATCTTAAAAATTGTTCAAAATGATCACCTTCACGTAAAATACATAGTTCGGCACGTTTTCTTAAATTGTCTTTTACTCTATTAAGAACAAAAGGATCATTCCGTACAGTATTAAAAGCACTCGTAATTCTCTCCTTTAACTCCTCCCTATTTGAGTACTCCGTAGCGTATACAAGTCTTTTATTTTTATTTTATTTGTTTTAAGGCATTGGCAGAACCATCAGCCTAACAGTAACTTATAAACATCATTATTCTCCAAACTAGATTAATTCATCAAACAAGTCGTAGTTGAAGTCAGTCATATAAAGTCAGTCAAGTCAAAGTCACGCTACAGTAAAACGATGGCAACCTTACTGAAGCTTCTATGGAGTTTTGGAAACAACAGGAAGAAACACGTTATGTCGCATTACATCACTTGCCAGCACTTATGCACATACACAAATAGTTAATAAGCAAAAGGCCACCACTTTTACACATTAATACTTGAAATAACACAAGTTTAGGAAAATAATGCAGAGCGACGACATGATCTTCTTCGTGTTCCCGCCAAAACTCAACAAGTCTTTTAACTTCACCCCACAAATAAAAATCTAATGGTGTAAGATCTGGAGAGCGTGCCGGCCACGGCACTGGCCCCCCGCGTCCTATCCATCTATCACCAAAATTGTTATTCAAAAACTCACGTAAACGGGGATAGTACGCGGGCGCTCCATCGTGTTGGTAGAACAGGTGTCGGAGAGCAATAATGGGTACATCGTCTAACATTTCGTCCATAACCTTTTTTAAAATGTTTAGGTACGACGCGCTATCGAGTCTTCCTTCAATAAAGTAAGGGCCCAGTAAGCAATTGTTTAAAATACCTGCCCACACATTGACACTGAATCGGTGTTGATAAGCGTCCTGTTTTTAAATATTCCCATTCTCGTAAAAGTAGCCTCATCCGTAAATAGAATGTTTTTATCTAAATTTGATAAAAACCAGCGGCAAAAATCAACTCTTGTTCGCGGTCATTCACCCCAAGTTCTTGGACCGGTCTAAAGTGATAAGGGTGCAGACCTTCGTCATGAAGCAGCTTTCACGCTGTCCAATGAGACACAACAAATCTTCTTGCAGCTTTACGAGTACTTTCTTGCGGGTGCTGCTCGAAGTATTCGAAAATAGCCACTTGTAGGTGGACGGGGTATGGCTGACTGCCGCGACCTTGTGCATGCGACAGCACGGTAAATTGTCCAAATGTGCGTAACCGCTGGTTGATACCTAGCATGAGGTGGTATGACAGAATCTGACGGTTCGGAAACATGTCTCAGTACAAATTGATCCCTCCGCGCACACTATCGTTGGCTTGTGCGTAAGCATGAACCATATCCCAATACTCCTCATTGGAATATTGCTGAGACGACATTGTATTTTATTTTAACTAATGTTAGTAAGTACACTACAACACGCGAGATAGTTTTTGCAATACGGAAATACACGAACTTGCGGATGCGTCGGCGCATTTGCATAAACTGCGGTCAGCGCGGGAACGGGGAAGTTAAGTCCAGTGGCGCTGGCGGGTACATCAAAAGAAAAGGGTGGGAATGGGAACAGAGCGCTTATGTACCTACTTTATAGTCGATCGGCACGTGTTTGTTGACGTGATAATTTACAAAATTTGTGTCGCGCGCCGGATGCATATGAATAATGTATATTAATGGATAATTTTGTAAAAAAATAAGGTTATGATATTTTTACATATTTGGGATGAGAATCTATGACTGAATTTCCTCCTTTAATAACCTCGTCTTACCTAACATACTGTATAGGTAATCGGTCTGTTACTTATCTCTTTTGGCTATGAAACTGTGCTTAAATATTGACAGAGTTTTTGTATCTTTTAGCATCATGAATCATTGGACAAGGCAGTAGAATGTACTACGTCCCGAACTAAACGTTGGGCTTACACTATCCTGGACAGCTGTTGCCCCATTGTTGGAGTTGACATCAAACCGGGTCTTCATGTGCCAATTGATTATGATATTGAGGTAAGTAATTGAGAAATTAAACCGTCGTCCCACATCCGATTTTCTATCGCGGTACGAGCATGTATACCCACATATAACGCTCGACATGTTAAAATAGTAAGCCATCTTAACTGTGCTGTGTGTTATGGTTTCGATTTCTACAGAGGACCATCGTTTGTGTGATCCACGAATGCGGTCATTAAATTGTATGTTTGTAAAATTCCCCGCGAAACTAGATATTCCATAAAAAAACTTAGAATATAGTTTTTCTTTTGGGTAGAGGAGTTCAATCGCTCCCTATAAAACTCGGCTGAATCTATTTAACAGAGGAATGCATAATTGTATGTTTTTTTTTATACTGTACCTACACCGTCCAACCATTTATTTAACTTTTAACGTAAGAGCGCGCGTGCGTTTTCGTTCACACCTAGATAAGTCCACGCCAATGCTGGTTAAACAAGAAAGCCGACCTCTAATTCCACTGAAAAATAGTAATAGCTATGACTAACTAAATAATCATAATTATGTTGTTATAGGGTATATTGACATACAAAGACCAAAAAATGGAAAGGGTTTTGCCGTCCGTTGCTGGATTCAGGGTGAGTTTAACTTTTTTTTTTCCATTTTATAATTACATTAGAGTAAAATATAAAACAGTTCTCAACTGTCACTGTTTGCTATATACATGCTGCAGTTGTTCAGATACAAACCTGTTCTGAGTACTATTGTGGGTACGATTTCCTTACAAGACAAATGTATCTACATATATCAAAATAACTTAGTTAGTTAACTTATAGTTATTTTGATATTAGTATAAATAACTTATAGTTATTTTGATATTAGTATAAATAACTTATAGTTATTTTGATATTAGTATAAATAACTTATAGTTATTTTGATATTAGTATAAATAACTTATAGTTATTTTGATATTAGTATAAATAACTTATAGTTATTTTGATATTAGTAGTGCTTTGTGTTAATTGTATGTTTATAAAGTTCCAGCCGACACAACAACTACACAGCGCCTGACGCGTCTACGACGCACGCATGCGCAACGCTATTCTATCGCTTTGTATTGTTGTAAAATCATTTATATTTTAAATGCATTTATAGCTTTGTTTTTCCTAACTATTATAAAGCTATAACAGAACTGTGTGAGCTGTACATTTAAGATATTTGAGAAAAAATTACTTCATTAGGCCTGAGCCGTGTAGGGCCGGCTTTAGAATTGCCCCACCCCTCTCCACCCATGCGAGTCGTAAGAGCCGACTGAGGGATACCGAGGGAGTGGGCAGCAGCACTCCTTCGAGTTTTAACAACATCCACTGCGATCGCCAACCCGCCTGCCAAGCGTGGCGTTTACGGCACTATCCCCCATTCTTGGGGACGCCTATGTCCAGGAATGGACGTTAAAAGACTGATGGATGGATGATGGATGAGGCCTGAACACAACTTTTTTTTTTAGATTTTTTTTTTGTGCTCGCTTCACACAAAAACTGTAGAACGGATTAAATGCAACTTTTTTATTTAATAGCTCTTGATTAGACTTAAAAATTGGTATACATTTTATCCCGCTACTATGTCGGGAACCTGAGACATAACCTAAAAACTAGTTTTTGCTGCGGCGATGTGTCTATACGTCACACGTCTGTGAAATTTCACTCTCGATTCCTGGCCAATGCTTTTAATTATCGAATTGCCGTCAAAAAAGTTCCACTTCAAATAAGTTAAAGTTAGTTATTAAATATTTTGCATATTTACAGCAACCTTCTAGCTGTGATACTACTTTGGATGAGTCGTTCAAGACCAATCATAGTTCCGGTTTCTCAAGTGACAGTAAGTGTTATATTAATTAATGCTTTTTTAGTGGTTATCGTTCAGAACAATTTAAGACAATTCTAACAAAATCTAAATAAGTTTTACTAAACTGAGTGACAACTCAAATCTAGCAGCCTATGCTGAGTACAGGGAGATGGCCCACGGTTAATGGGTGAAGGGCTATTGATTCGTTGTCACAGACTTATTTTCATACCTGATCTTTTTATACACCAGCTTTTTACAATGACACCAAATGAAAACAATATTTCGTTTTGTTTTCAGAGCCCCGGAAGGAAAAACGTACATTCACTCCGATGCGCATGCCTCAGGCGGATTGTAAGTATATACATAAATCTCACAAAAGCTCGGCACCCGGATTACGTAACTATCAGACGATTAGCAAAATTGTGCAATAGCTCCTGTCAAATGTCAGTTTCGTATTATGTAATAGCAGACAACCAGCCTCAGACTAACTAGACGGAGCCACAGCGTGGCCGCACTTGAAACAGCAATATTTTTTTTAAATGTTGACAGGGTGACAAATATTTAACCATATTTGGGCAAAATAAACGATAGTTAGAATGAGGTCTGTAACTTGATCGTAAATAAGAAACTCTTCGTAACAAATATTTAATTGAAAATCACAGAGTCACAGAGTTTATCAAAATAATTCTTTAAAAGTAAATCTACCACCCCTTCTATTCATCCAACCATCAGTCTTTAAACGTCCACTGCTGGACATTGGCCTCCCCAGGAGAGCACCCAGAACTAACGGGCTTGTGCTGACTGCATCCAACGGCTCCCTGCAGCTTCGACCATATATTTGGTCTATCTGGTGGGAGGCCATATTACGCTGCGCTGTCCGATACGTGGTCGCAACTCGAAAACCACGTATTATATTATTTATTGTATTCACGTTCTACGGATCTCTGTAATAAGAATTCGACCACGTAGGGAAATACCAAGACTGAGCCTTGAAGCAAGGTAAGTATTGCTGCTCCATAAATTGCCGTTCTGTTCGATATCTCATCTGGTAAATAATAATAAGTTATATTTAATAAAATAATAGTACACAAGAATATAATTCAATTATCTTTTCTTTCTTTTCTGGGTCAAATAAGAAAATAATTATCTTCCTTCCAGCGCTGATTTAACTAATTGAATAAGAACTTAGAGCAAATCAGTTTCTCTGAATTCAAGATTATGACTACAGCGGTAGTCATAATCTTGAATTGAGATTTAAACAAACATAGCATCACGCCTGTATTCCCGGAAGGGGTAGGCAGAGGTGTATTACACACCCACGACTCGCCAGCTATGTTTAAGTCCCACGTAATAGGGGGCGAGCCTATTGACGTCTACCGGGCACATTTACAAACTTCGGGCTGCTACTGAGAATTTTTTTTTGTATTGAAAGATCTCAGTAACACTGCCCGAGCCGGGGATCGAACCCGAGACCTCATGATCAGCAGTCGCTTACACTACCACTGCACCACAGAGGCAGTTGTAATCAGTAAAAGTCAGTTGAATCGTGACACAAAGCATTTTGACATCGTGACAATACCAAAAACTGGCCACGGCGACAAAGAAAAAAATCTATGATATATATGTCTGTTTTTTGCACCAGTAAATTGTATCTTACGTTCTCGCTCATACATGTCAAAGAATTTTCTTCGCTCTGTCTAGGACGTATTTAGTCTGAGCAACCAGCGGTCGACAGTGCTGCTTCTACTGAGCAACTGATAAACTAGAAATGCATTCGTCGCCATCTTAAATATAGTAACGTATAGATCACCAAAGCGTGTGAGCGAGAAGAAAATCTTATACGGCAACATAGCAAGATGGAAGAGGAAAGCAAATCTAATGTCATTGTAACCCATTTGAATGACAGGTATTCTATAGTCTTCTAGCTTAAAGCAAGATGGAAGAGGAAAGCAAATCTAATGTCATTGTAACCCATTTGAATGACAGGTATTCTATAGTCTTCTAGCTTAAAATTAGCTTCGCGGTTTTTTGATTTATTTACGTTATAAATCTTGTTTATTATATGATCATAACTATTAAACACAATGGTTGTTTGTTTCGTGAGTGCCTGTGATGTAAATCATGCAAACAATCCTGATAATTGCATGTTTCACAGGTAAGTTCTCAGGATGTTATCACAACTTAAATGCTTTTAACACAGAAATATGTCTCATTGTTACATATTTGCAAGATTTTAGTAGAAAAGTTTTTAGGTACATATACACTAGGGCTTGACTTTATCGACAAGGTATATTGTCGATATTTATCCAAACTGTTTGGAGCATTTTCTCCTAACACATGAATGGAAAAAATGCAATGCATGAATGGAATATCTGCTGTAGAACTTTTCTACAGCAGATATTCTACAGTAGAACTTTTCTACAGCAGATATTGTCAGTCAAGTCGATTTAGTTAATTTAAAAATTAGGTATAAGTAGGTTTATGTTGCTAAAAGCTGAGTGTATAATTCCCTTATAAAATGCATACTTAATATCGTTGACTGACGTTGCTGGTGAAATAAATATCCCATCCATCCATCAGCCTTTCAACGTCCACTGCTGGACATAGGCCTACCCAAGAGAACGGCACAATGTGCGGTCCCGTCATGGGGGATAATGCCGTAATCACCACGCTTGGCAGGTGGGTTGGCGATCGCAGTGGATGTTGTTAATACTCGAGGGAGTGCTGCTGCCCATTCCCTTAGTCGGCTTTAACGACTCCTGTGGGCAGAGAGGGGTGGGACAATTCTAAAGCCGGCCCACACGGCAACGGTGGTGAAATAAATAAAAACGAATTTTGTTTGTTTTAATTTATTATGTCTGTTTTGTTTCATTAGTTGAATGTGATTATTTAAATGAGTGAGTTCGTTAAAGAAACTGATTTGTTTTATCATTTTATCGATAGTCAGTCGTAACTCTTAAAACTTACATCACTATCCAACGCACACATTGACAAATCAAAACTGGTTACGCGTTATCGAGCTGTCAGGCTATTTATACGTTATACTATATTTATGGTCGCCATTGTAATTTAATAAATAAAGTATAATAAGACGCTGATGGCTTATGTGATACGTTTTTTTTTATATTTTGCGACCGGTTACGCTACTACTGCACAGCTGTCGCTTGGCTGATTGTTAAATAAGCCTAAGCCCTATAAGTCTGCGGGTTTATAATACTTTTTTATGAAATGCACATTCAATGTGCCACATTGATATTTCGGATACAGAGAGTTACCGAGTTACATTTTTACGACTTAAATTGTTTCGAGTTACGTCATAGGAAATTTTCATGTTTTCTTTGTGCTGTTGTTATTATTTTGACTTAGTAGACTCGATAGACACAGCATAGGATGATCTTTCTAGCTGTATTGATCATCTGGTCAACGCTTCAGGGAGCTCGTTGTTATAGGGCTAATTTAGGGAGTTCTATGTTAGGGCAGGTCGAAGTATGGATGGATTGCCCTGCCGTCCGCGGAAGCCGACCGCAAAGGTGTGACGCCCACGTGCGCGGGGCGTCGCACAAGAAGGGTGCCCTAAGGGGATACCGCCTGCGGATCGCGGTCGATACGACGTGGTACCCGCGATCCGCCGCAGTAAGGGCGGGTGAGGGCGCACGGTGGGCTTGTAGTGGGTGAGAGCCCCACACTATCCCGTTTATCTCCCCGGGCAGCGGCGTGTGTGGTAGGACACTTGCCCCCTAAAAAAAAAAAGGTCGAAGTATGGATGGTTAAAGAATTAGTATTTTACTATTAGTGTTATACTCGCGATAATGTTCGCATAAAGCTCTCTGTTGATATTATTTTTCCGACATCTTCAACCACCATTGTCATATTACACTAATGTATCTAATTTTCTTTATTAAATCACTCCATCCATTGTATAAAACGTCATGAAAATTCATTCATTAGTTTGCAAGTTTATTACGTTCAGACACAGCCGCGAAAAAAGGACTTTTATATAAGTTGGTAGATTATTTGCTAAGCATTTTGGTCCGGCTGTCCAAACCATGTCAGTCGTTCCAGCTTGGCAAATTCTTGAGTAAAAGATCTGACTCCGATCTTGTTCTGAGGTCACCGATTGTTCCATTAGTTAGGTTGCGGTGGTTGCTACGAAATACCGGTGTCCTGAAACCAAACAGATCGGGAGCGCATCTCAATAAAGTTTGGGCTACGATTAACGAGATGAATGAAGAGAATGTGCATCTGTTTCAGACTCAAAGGATGTGCGGCCGGCTCCTGAGTTGACTGAAGACCACTTCCCAACTCTATCTGTTGGTGCTGGAAGGGGTATGTATTATCATAAAACTGCTAACGCTCTACGCACTAACGGTTGGCTGTCTAGGCGGTCCCTTTAAACGGCCAGCAACCTGACGCGGTTAGAATAGCGGCTGACCGCCATGGCGGCCAACAGCATTGAAAGCGCGTCAAGCGGTTGGATCGCTGGGCGTGTTGGTCGGGTCATAAACAAAATTGACGCCGCCTAAGTAGCTTGTGTTATCTATTATTACTGCCGAAAACAACGAAATAAACATAAAAAAATTACTGGATTCATTTACTGCAAACACCACAAAATATCTACTAATTCTTCCCTTTGTTTCCGTTTTAAATCTCTATTCTTATATGTTGCTCCTTCAAAGTTTCAAATAGTTTCTCGACGTTTAATTTCAACAATGAATTTCTCTGTGCCAAAGTTGATAGCTGCGCAACTCGCAAATACGTTGCGGTTTAGACTAAACCTCGAACTCCAGTGCATATAAATAAGATGGCGGCCATTTCACCGCCGCGGATGAATATTAGTGGCGGTTCAGTGCGTACGATCACAAGCAAATCCATATTAAAATGGAAAAGCGGCTAGCCCAACCGAATGCGGATCAAGAAGTCTTTGTTTTAAATCCCGAGTCAAGCTTGCAAAAAGGGGTTAAGTTTTTCCGTCTAAAATTTCTCAATAGTAACTTAGAGTTAGTTCCGTGCACCGTGCCGTGAGAAAGCACGTAAAGCCTGTTGTCTTCTCTCTCCAGTCGTGTCGAATTGCAATCTTATCGTACTAATAGAGCGAGGGAACGCGGGGTGATCTCGTGTCTGTGTTCGATCTGGAGATCATTATTATTATATTTGTTATAATAATCTATTTTGCAGGTCGTGGCCTTGCCAGTAGCTTCAACAAATTGAACATCAAGAAATAAATAACACAATTGTATGACGAAATTTTATTTTTTTATTACTTTGATTAATCTTGACTATTATTTTTTTATTTGTTAACATTGTAATTATAATGCTAGTCAATAATTATAGTGTTAACATAATTATTACTTATGTAAATGTAAAACTAATTATAAGTAATACATTTATAGTTACGAGTCTATTTAAATACTAAGTGACGCTTTGAAAAAATATTATTTTCGTACAATAGTATTAAATTTATTATTGAAATATTCCATTTTGTAAAATGCTTCAGTTGATTACTAAAATTCCAATATGTTACGAATTAAAACTAAATATGATATTAAGATATTATTTGTCATCCAATATCTGTTATTGTATACTCATATAATAAGTCTCAAGTTCTTAGTTTTGTTAAGCCAAAAAGCAGCGTTTATCTACCACTTACCATAAAGAGGGTCATGGCTCGTCTGCCACGCTAACCGTAAAAATGATAAAATAAACCAATCGTAATTTAATTACTCTTTGAATTTTATAGCCGTACTTCATATCACCTACAATTTATTATGTCAGCGATTATCAAACCCAATCAATCTGCATTTAGATAGGTTATTAAATTAAACTTGCTTATATTTAAAATGAATTAGAAAGAATGATAGTAGCTGTAATTGTGTCGTATGTTAGCCAAAAGACAGTAGGTTCATAATCCAAAGAGGATATTAAAACTTTTCCTTTTTTTTTAAACCACGCCTGTTAGAGCGAAGAAAACAAAACACAATTATACAAATCGTTCAAGCCATCTTTAACTTTTTTTTGTATCAGTAATTGAGTACATTAACATTTGTTATGTGCTGTCGCGAGTACAGTTTCTAATCGTTCTAATTCCATTCGATATTAAATTAATTTTATCTATAAGTTTCCAGGGATGTCACAAAAGTTAATAAATCAGAATTATTTGACTTGTAAAATTTCACATAGGTATTATGTAACCGACATAATGTTGACTGTTGTCGGGTTTATAGATTTACATTTCTGTTAAATATGTACCGCACAATCGCCAGTTCATGGTTTAATGTTTGGTTAAAATCGTAGAAGAAATATTTTTGGTAATTTGAGAAATAAAACTGCTTTTACGAAATATATCGCGTTTGATTTTTCCCACGTTTCGAATACAGAATGGCACTCATATTTACAGACGGTTTCGTAAAAGTAGTTTCACTTCATAATGGGAAATATTGCGAGATAAAGTTTTGAGCTAATTAAACTTTGATCATCAATGCCAACAAGATACAGTGTCACGAATAAAATTAAGCTAAAAATGGTCCGAGTGAATATATACTTATAGCTACACCTGTTTACTAACGAACTGAGAGAAATTTTTTAAAACAGTTTTAAGTTCAACCTAATTACATACAATCATGGCACTTAGTAATAAAGTCATAATTCCTTAAAATTGATTGAGCTCGCGAACTTACTGTTACGGAACAAATTCACTGTTTTTATTTCTATCACCTACAATTATCTTACATTTACGATCATTCGTCACAAAAAACGAGCAAAGCAATAAGACAATTAATAACATTTACTGTGAAATCAAGCTTAAATAGCAGAAAATAAAGTACTTTTTGAAATAAACTAAGAGCTCACTACTCAAGTGCACTGTTATTTACCGAGATGTTTTTTTTTGGGCCGACACGATATCTATGCATTGTTGATCGAAGTAATTAAAGTTCAATTATGTACATACATCAGAATAATATTTCCAACGGCCCCTTTCACGTGCTACTAGACAGTGCCACTAAACCTGCTGTTATATAAACCACAGATTCAATCGAATGGATATTAGTATCCGTATTGTCGTAAATATTATTCATACTTTCGTTTACGATAAGTCGTATCATATTTACGTTTTTTTTTTGTAATTTCATTTGCGTAGTTGGTTAAGTTTCTTATGTATTGAAATTATTGTAAGTTTGAAGTTATTGAATTAGATACATTATTTTATAATCGGCAAGAATTTTACTCACTTGATAGCTCAGTGTCAATCGATCCTAAACGTGAGTTACCGGACATAGAATGATACATTAAAAAAAAAACAGCATCACGCCTGTATTCCCCGAAGGGTTAGGCAGAGGTGTATTACACACCCACGACTCGCCAGCTATGTTTAAGTCCCACGTAATAGGGAGCGAGCATATTGACGTCTACCGGCCACATTTCCAAACTCCGGGCGGCTGAGAAACACTCTTCTTTTTTCTTTACAAAAAATCTCTACACTGCCCGACTCGGGGATCGAACCCGACACCTCATGATCAGCAGTCGCTTACACTACCGCTGCACCACAGAGGCAGTGATATATTTGATACGGTTTTTTCTGGTTATCGATTGTGTGGTGATACATTTTAGTAAAAGTATAGATATAAGCTGTGAAAGAACAGGGAATGCTTAGATAATAGAATAATATGCGTATACAATTCATCTATTCAAACTATTAAACTAAATGTGTGAATTAGAGAAATATCACATCAATGAAACATTGAAAAGTATTGAAGGCAACTCAAATTATTTAAGTAAGGATAAGTTACTATATCGTGTTCCAATTCGTGTGGTGACATTTTTCTATTTCTCATTAATATTATCTTGTCTATTTTATAATAATGTACGTTTATGAGATATTTTGATAGCGCAGTTATGCGTCCTACTGGAGCTTTGATCTTAACAATAATCGATCTACCATTTATGACTGTGACCAGATATAGAATATTTTTGATATCCTTAATTAACGATTATTATACATGTTTTATCGACTGTGAAAAATTTTTGTAAGAATACTAGCGCTTAGATTGTACTGAACGTTTCCCTGCCGTTTGATATTGTTGAAAAATCCTTTTTATTTTTTATTCAGTGTCACAATTTTGATCCCGATATAAGTTAGGGGTTTCAGACAAGAAATGCTAGTTCATATTCGATATAGTTAATGATAAAAATGATAAATTCTTAATTATATTAGGTATATATCTGTGATCGATATTGATCTGTTAACGTTTTGAATGTTTTCTCGTTCAATTTCAATGTTAGATGTAAAATAAAATGAATGAAACAGAATTCTGCTTTTAATATTTTTTACTTTATTTTTGTTCTGTGTCAAAATACTGCCACCATTTTTTTTCGTATGGTGAGTTAGAGTGCCGGAGGCCCGAGCCCTCTCCCTATCCTCTGCTTGGTATCCTTTCTATCCTGTCCTTAGTATCCTACCTATCTTCTCCTTAATATACTTCCTATCCGCCTCCTATCCCTGTCCTTGGAGATGGCGACGCACGAGTGATCTGCTAGTAGAAATATAAAATTCTAATTTTGATGGTTGCAAACAAAACCGTCAAGCATTCCACAAAAATATTTTTTTCAGTAGCAGACTATTATACTACCGTAGCTTTAGCCAGGAGCTAAACTTTTGTGTGGCAACCCTATGAAAAAGGATAGGAAGTTGAGGAGGGATTAGGCCTCCGTCCGAGGAATAGCCCATTTATGATGGAACCAGTAGTCACTAAACTCGTATAACAACAAAAATATCCACACTAAATCGTATCGACATCGCATCGTGTCATTGTGACTGGTGGAGGGATCACCGTGACTGGGTGAGCGATTATTGCGACATCATGCGTCGATGACTCTACCAATCACAATAAGACGACACGATTTAGTGTATCCCATTCTAAGGAGGAATAGAAATGATTGGCGGCATTAAAATTATTTTTAGAAACAACTAGTTACATTTTTTCGTTATATTTTACACCATACCAAAATGACACATCTTTGGAGAACCAAATTGTTTTAATTTAATAACATTACTGAACACACATTTATTTTCGAAATAATTTTAAACGAATACAATCATTCTAAACTCTTTTCGCTTCTTCCTTATCTTGCAAATCTTCTTTTGGGTGCTCATCCACAGTCTCCAGTTTATCTTTAGTATTATCTTCTGTTCCACTCTCGCTTTCTTCTGAATCAGAAGCTTCAACCTTGACCTCCTCTACGTCGCGTATATGGACTTCTTTGCCGTCTTTGTTAGAGGTCATCACTAATGTCGGTAGTTCCAGGTTCCTTTTCTCTAGTTTCATTTCCACGATCACGCTTCGTACCAGCAACAGCACGTATATTTGGAATACTGAAATATTAATTGGTTTTTACGCAGCGGTAGTTTAGACATAGAACTGCTAAGATAGGTGAGGAGTTCGATCTGAAGTATGTGGTCTTAAATTGAAACACATCAGTCGAAACTGAATTTTAGTCACAAATTGTATCTACTGTTTTAAAGAGATAGCGAAGAAAAAAAAGTGCAACCTCAGGGGGGTTAGAATGTTTACTACTGAAGGAATGTAACATGGTTCCGGTGGCCCCAATATAGCTGCAGAGATAGCACACGGCGGGTTTCTTTAGAGCAGTGGTTCTTAACCTTTATAGGTCCGTTACCCTTATGACTTGACTAGCGTCTCTGATTTTACCTCTCCTCCCAACGATGATCTCAAACAATACGTGTTAATATGTAGACTTTTTATTAAACATAAAAACAATTGCACATGAAAAATTGAGATATTTTTACTCTAATATAATAACTAAAAATAAAATAACGAGTGATTTCACAATCGTCAGTTAAAAGTGTAAGGCAAACATTGGTATGATGAATGCTTGCGTTTGGGTGTTATTTATCTGCATAAGTTTGAATTTATCTATGTGTGTGTGTGTAGATATGTCATGTGCTCGATAATACATAACACATGCTTTAACTAGCTTACTTTGGGATCAGATAGCCGTGTGTGATATGTCCCCCGCATTTCTTTTTATTATTTATTTCATCCATCCATCCATCAGCCTTTCGACGTCCACTGCTGGACACAGGCCTCCCCAAGACAACGCTACAACATGTGTTTCGCTCATATGGGGGATAGTGCCGTAATCGCCACGCTTGGCAGGCGGGTTGGCGATCGCAGTGGATGTTGTTAATACTCGAGGGAGTGCTGCGGCCCACTCCCGCGGTATTCCCTCAGTCGGCTCTTACGACTCCCATGGGTGGAGAGGGGTGGGACAATTCTAAAGCCGGCCCCACACGGCACATTATTTATTTATTATTATTATTTGACTGATAAATTGTAATAACAAATTTATAATTTTTAGTGCAAAGGTTGGTACTGCTTCGTATTTACAAGTTTGGTAATGTTAGGTTTTGTTTCACTTAAAGCGCATCTGAAATCGTGTTCCACATTGAGACGATTTCTGGCCTTTGTTTTTAGTTGGATATACTGCACCTACTTTTTTTCAAAATGTACATAGGCCATAATTTTGGAATTCGACTTTTAAAGTGCAATCCTCACGTAGTCCAAGAAATTCTACTTTAGCTGATACATCTTCATCCTTAAAAATATTATCATCAGTCAAAAATGGTCTTAATACCCAACAGTTGGACTGACGGTTATCCTTGTCCGGGAAATATTGTTGCAGTGAGCTCATTACTGATGACAAATGCTGTACCACGGAATCTTCAAATGTAATCTTGTCAGCTTTATCGTTTTCCAGTTGCTCACAAACTTGTGAAAACATGGTCATATCGCCAACCTGAACTCTACGTTTGTATAGTTCTAATTTGCGAATAAAGCTAGCTACTTTGTCTTGCGATATTAAAATATTGATCATATTTCCTTGTAACGAAATATTGAGGCTATTGATTTTTGACAAAAAAATCAGCAAGATACGCCAGCATCTGGACGAATACTTTATCTTTAATTTTTAAGTAAAAGTCAATTTCTTTTTTTGATCTTTGGTGTTCTAAAAATAATCTTATTTCCTCGCGAAGCTCAAAAACTCTGTTTAACACTTTTCCTCTGGACAGCCAGCGTACCTCTGTATGATACAAGAGGGAGTTAAATTTAGCGCCTCATTATCATTATACGCGTATCATTTAACGTGTATAATAAAACAGTAGGAAGCGTCTTGACAGCTAAAGCGTAGCGGTGTATCAGCCAGCTCCTTGTTACCCCCGCGAAAAACAATTTTTACCCCTGCGGGGGTAATTACCCCCGGGCTAGGAACCCAGGCTTTAGAGGGTAAGGGCCCCACACTAACCTGTTCGTTGCCCCGAACTACGGGGTGTGTGGTTAGGTACATATTTTCCCGCCTTAACAAAAAAAAACAAGAATGTATCTCACTAAATCGTATCGACATCGCATTGTGGCAGTGTAATTGGTTGGGAGATCACAATGATTGGACGCAGGATTAATGCGACATCACGCGTCGATTTCTCTACCAATCAGAAGCGAGACGATAAGATGTCGATACGATTTAGAGTGTTACATTCTACGGGCCCAGGCGTATACTATATCAGGATATTGTTATGTCTATGAGCGGTGGTTTATTGCTTACCACCAGAGTGTATGCCTTTCATGTAACCTCCTGGGAGAATTAGATTGGTGAATACCAATCTTTATTAACTTGAGGTGATTAGGCCTGCGGCCCTCTTTTTCCTTGAAGCTGCCTTCACAGAAAAAGAGGGCCTGTTTATGAGGAGGGTGCCCTCTGATTTCCCATAACAATGTTTTCAAGTGTTGAACGGCTTACCGAAAGAAAGAAAGAAAAAGACGGAGGAAAGGGGGAATAGGACTAAGCTCGTTACAGACATAGAGTCGGCACACGGCAGGTTTATTTAGTGGGTCCGGTGGGCGGGGTGGTTTGGGAGGCCCCTTACTATTGACAGAGAGTTATCGATGAGGTATTGAGATAAGTTTTTTTCCGCTATATCAAAAAGCCACGCGTGGTCTTAGTTGTATTTTTTGTGTTACTAATTCTACCAGCAGCGTTCATAAAAGGGACCATTGATATGCAAGAGCTACGTTAACTGTTCAGTCACATTGTAATCTAGACACATAAATAAAATTGAAGGGTGTATTTGTAATGTCTAAATAACAGGGTTTCACTGATTGCATATGAAAATATATTTGCTACTCAATATTATACATATAGGTACTTTAACTACATCGGTGGTTTAGCGGTAGTGTATGCGATTACGGGTTCGATTCCCGGGTTACGCCACCAAAAGGTTATTGGGTTTTTCAATATCTCCTGCGTACATGGCTAATGTTTGCGACACTGGCCACGGTGACTGAAATAGCGGTCTGTGGATCATTATTTAATATAATACGGTACTTATAACAACAAAAATAATTCAAAGTTTTTTGTCTATCTGTTTGGTCTTGCTAATCTCCGAAACGCCTACGCCGATGTGGAGGAGACCTTCACTGGCAGGTAGCATGTTAAAAGGTGTAACTTATGCTACTTTTATTTTGGGAAACTGATGGTTATGCATAGAAAAAAAATAACTAAATTCTACGCAGGCGAAGTCGCCGGTAACAGCTTGTTATTACTAATAGTAATTACAGTAATACTAACGTATGCTTATAACTAGTGCCATGCTCACAATGATGCCTATCGCCGCCACCACTATGGAGTACACCATTATAGATGCTATAATCGCCACGATGCAGTACCGTTGGTACACACGCAGCAACGTTATGTCTTTCTGAAAAAAATTATCACGTATTTTTACTAAGTCTAGTGAAATTATAATAATAATAAATATTCACGGACATTTCACACAACGTCCTCTGGTCCCAAACTAAGCTTAACGCTTGTGGTATGGGTACCAGATTACGGATCCATCCATCCATCAGCCTTTCAACTGCTGGACATAGGCCTCCCCAAGAAAACGGCACAACGAGCGGTCCCGTCATGGGGGAAAATGCCGTAATCGCCACGCTCGGCAGGCAGGTTGGCGATCGCAGTGGATGTTGTTAATACTCGAGGCTCACTGCTGCTGCCCACTCCCCCGGTATCCAGTCGGCTCTTAAGACTCCCGTGGGTAGAGAGGGGTGGGACAATTCTAAAGCCGGCCCCACACGGCAATTCAAAAACACAAAACAAAACCAGATTACGGATAGGTATAATACATATTATATTACTTTATTTTTTAAATTCATACATATAATAGATAGAAAACACCCAGATGCAGTATAAATATCTGTGGTCATCACACAAATAATTGTCCTGAGTGGGATTCGAACCCACAACCTCGTGCACGGAAGTCGGTTACGCTAACGACTACGCCACGAGGCCGGTCAAATTATCTACTTACTTAAGAATATTCATAGGGGCTTGTCCGGACAAGCCGGAAGTACGGTATACAATTTGAACTAAGGTTGACTGTCACACTTTTATGACTGCTCCCGAGCAACTGGCATCCCGGTGGACTTGATAGAATGAATTTCAGAAGCCTGGTATGCATAAAACGAAAGCCGACAGGATTTTTTATATTTTTTGGCCTAGCAACCCTCAATAATAATTATCTTCCAAACCTAATCCCAAGCCTGGAGAGACGGCGCACAGCGGGTTTCTTTAGTGGATGAGGGCCCCACACTACCCTGTTCGCTGCCTCGAACGACGGGAAGTGCGGTTAGGAACATTTCTTCCTGCCTTCCATCCATCCATCAGCCTTTCGACGTCCACTGCTGGACATAGGCCTCCCCAAAAGAACGCCACAACGAGCGGTCCTGTGCCGACCACATCCAACGGCTCCCCGCGGCTTTGACCAGATCATCTGGTGGGGGGCCGTCCTACGCTGCGCCGTCCGATACGTGGTCGCCACTCGAGAATCTTTCTCCGTATTACGGATTCGATCGCGTTGGGAAATACCAAGCATAGCCCGCTCCATGGCCTGCTGAGCGACTTTGAGCCTTAATACAAGGCCAACATTCAGAGACCACGTCTCTGTTCCATATGTCATCACTGGTAACACACACTGGTCGTAGACCTTCGTTTTCAGACACTGCGGAATATTGGACGAGAAGATCTTCCTTAGCTTCCCGAACGCTGCCCAGTAGAGTTTAGCCGAGCCTTCCTGCCTTATCAAAAAAAAAAAGGTAGGGTCGGCTTCCGATCTATTTGGTTTTAGCTGATCCATCCATATTTAAACGAAGCGACTGCCTAATTTTACTTCCACATCCCATCTAGCCGGACAAGATGGCGGAGTTAGTTACTTATCGACCTCACTGTCTGTATAGTGGAAACGATTGTCACACAGGACAATACTTCGTATGACCCACAAATGGTTGTCCTGAGTCTAGGTGTAATTTGTTAAATCGTATATTTTTGTACTGGTGATAGATACAGGGATTATTAAAGGAATAGCCGCAATCCGCATATTCCCGCTCGCACTAAAGTTCTCTTTTTCCTCATTCACAAATAATTTGTAGGTACTTTAAAAAGTTGCTGAGCATGTCAATTTTTTTTTGTCTTTTTTTAATTAAGCAAAAATTAATGTAGGTATATAATATACAATACACTCAATATCAATAAACTAAATACCTATTGTAGGACTAAACAGCTATGAGATCAAACAGAAAGTAACCAGTTGGCTACCTCAACTAAACTACGAGGATACTGAAGCATTGCTTAAACTTTTAGAGTATCTAAACATCATGACCACACGGAGGCATACAAACAAACATACAGATACTCACATGTACACGCACACACACGCACGCGCCCCCACACTCACACACACACATATAGATACACACATTCCAGGACCTATAGAAAGGATGACATACCAGGCTAATTCTGACGATACGTAAAAGTATTTTCCTACCTCTATAAAAAAAAACACAGCACTCAAAGAAACAAACACACAATCACATAAGTACTTAATTTATGTAATTAATAAAGAGTACAATCATATTATTATTTACTGAAATTCTAAAATAATTTAATGTCTTTACATCTCACTGTGTCTAATGTTTTGGCTGGGCACTATCCGCCAAAATACAGGTTTTAGCCTAGTTTGGGATCCAGTTTCTGTATCTATTGTATTACTATAAGACTTAGATTAAGCCATTTTGATGTAACTAATTTGTGACAAATAAACATTTATTATTATTATAATAAATCATATTAAAATATTACCCTGTATAGAGCGCAGAGTAGTATGGCACTAAACGATAACTCCACAGCATATGCCACAATTGGTATGGGCTTCTTGGCGTTATCACCCATTATCGCTTCTTCTACTATCCACAAGATGGTTTTGAAGCTATCATCTGATAAACCTATTAGTGATATTAACTGAAAATATTCATCATTATTTATTATATAACCACTGAAGTAGTGTCACATAGTTCCAATGAACCGCCAATATAGGCAAAGAGACGGTGGGGACAATAGGGTATTTTAGTGGGCGAGGGCCTCAACCACTGCCCGTTGCTCCAAATGATGGGGTGTGCTGTTAGGTAAGTTCAGTTATTCTTGCCATAACAAAAAAAAAGTAGCTCATTTTAATGCGTCAATCTCTGAAATTATATAGAATTGTAGAATTCTTATTACATTTTGTGGCTTATTTACTTAAATTTCTTAGTAATAGAGCCTTGCTTGCCCCAGCATGAAGGGATCGGGGAAGTACCACCTTCTCACAGCACAGAAGCACAGAAGGTCAGCGTGCAACAACAGTAAGTACTTCTACAGTTGGCCTAAACGTTTCCTTGTCCTCTATCCTCCTCTCTCCTATTATCCTTCCTCTCCAACTCCTATCACTTTTCTTGGAATTGGCGACACGCGTGTGATGCATCTGGTGTTGCTAGCGCCTATAGGCTGCGGTAACCGCTTACCCGTGGGCCGTATGCTTGTTTTCCATCCGCATAGTACAAAAAAAGATGGGTAATGAACTAATAAATGAACGGACGGCTCTGTCCCGCTACAACCAAAACACATAGGTGTTTCACAGTCAGTACTCCCAGTACCTATTACTCACATGTTATCCAACCAAATCCTACCACCAGTAAAATAATAGCTATATTTCTATCGACGTGGTGGGTGGTGACACTTGTATTTTTAATCCGTCATCACATCACACGGACAAATTTCATTTAAAGAAGGATTTTTAATGTTTTTACTTACATATGCATTTGACATGCAGCCATATAAAAAACGCAGTGCGAAAATGTGAAATCAAAAATAACAGTCACGAGCAAAGATTTGTAACAATTCCGCCATCGGTGACAATAAATATTCACGGACATTTCACATAACGTCCTCTGGTCCCAAACTAAGCTTAGGTAACGCTTGTGCTATGGGTGATTTTTTTTTTGTAAATACACACATATAATAGATAGAATACACCAAGACGCAGTACAAATATCTGTGTTCATCACACAAATAATTGTCCTGAGTGGGAATCGAACTCACGACCTCGTGCACGGAAATCGGTTACATTACCGACTACGCCACGAGGCCCGTCAGAATAATTGCTCGGTACTGCGAATTTCGATAGCACATTCCTTCTTATTATCGCCCAGAAGAGAGTTCCTCTTCACAGTGTAATAAAAGTAATAGATACAGATATACTTACCGCTAAAGCAGCATTTAAATAACCTGTAGCTAACAGACCAAATCTCACAGGCGCTATTCGGCAACATGAGTCCAACTTCAAGTACACCAAACGACGTTTAATATAATCGAATGCCTTTCCCATTTTTCTAATTCCATATACACATACACGTGTTTAAACGATGCGATGTCGACACGTTAAATGAATTGTATTAAAAATAGTGTCCAGTTAATATTTGGTATAATAAGGATGCCATTTATGAGAAGGTCGCGTTATAATTACGCGACTATTGGACTAATTCTCTTATGACATGGTCAATGCAACGAATATGTAGTCGTATATTATTATGTCAGACAGCATTGTTTAAAAGTTTTTGATTCTAAACCTATGCAGCTCCAATAACTCACCCAAGAATGACATGAAGAATTACATAAGTATATTTTAAATAATTAACAGCTTTTGCCCACGGCTTACTAGTATCTCAGTGTCCCGATATAGTAGCGGGACAAAACCACCGAAAACCAGTTTTTAAATCTTATCAAGAGCTATCAAATAAAAATTTGAAAAGTTGCATAATCCGTTCAGTAGTTTTGCGTGATGTGCAAACACACAGACAAAAATTCTAAAAAAAAAACTTTGTGTATTGAAATATTTCTAAGTAGCCTAATAAATCTCTAGTTGTATAGAGCCTTCCTTATCCCAGCGGGGAAGTACCACCCTCTCACAAAAGATTAGCGTGTAACAACGGTAGTTACTCCTACCGTTGTGTTAACGTATGGTGAGCGAAAGAGCCAACCAAACTCCCTATACTCTCTTTGTTATCCATCTTATACTATAAATAAATAAATATTCACGGACATTTTTCACACAACGTTCTCTGGTCCCAAACTAAGCTTAACGCTTGTGCTATGAGTACCAGATTACGGATATAATACATAGGTATATTACTTTTTTTTGTAAATACATACATAATTATAATAGATAGAAAACGCCCAGACGCAGTACAAATATCTGTGTTCATTACACAAATTATTGTCCTGAGTGGGAATCGAACCCACGACCTCGTGCACGGAAGTCGGTTACACTACCGACTACGCCACGACTCGCCTTATTATCCTTCCTATTCAACTCCAACCCCTTTTCTTGGAGATAGCGACGCGCGTATGATGCCTCTGGTATTGCTAGCGTCTACAGGCTACGGTAACCCCTTACTATCAGGTGGGCCGTATGCTTGTTAACGGCCCATAAATACAACTCCACGCGCCTAGCTAAATAAACTGTCTCTGTGGTGCAGCGGTAGTGTAAGCGACTGCTGATCTTGAGGGCTCGGGTTCGATCTCCGGGTCCGGCAGTGTTATTGAGCTTTTTCGTAAAAAGGAAAATTCTCACTAGCAGCCCGGAGTTTGGAAATGTGCCCGGTAGACGGCAAAAGGCTCGCCCCCTATTACGTGGGACTTAAACATAGCTGGCGAACTGGAGGTGTGTTATACACCTTTGCCTACCCCTTCAGGGAATACAGGCGTGATGCTATTCTTTGTATCTATTATCCATCCATCCATCGGCCTTTCAACGTCCACTGCTGGACATAGGCCTCACCAAGAGAACGCCACAACGAGCGGTCCCGTCATGGGGGATAATGCCGTTATCGCCACGCTTGGCAGGCGGGTTGGCGATCGCAGTAGATGTTGTTAATTCTCGAGGGAGTGCTACTGCCCACTCCCCCGTATTCCCTCAGTCGGCTCTTACGACTCCCGTGGGTAGAGGGGTGGGACAATTCTAAAGCCAACCACACGGCATATTATCTATTATAACAGCTGACAAAGTCGAAATTATGTAATAAAACATTTCTTACCTAATTATTGATCCATCAGCCTTTCGACGTTCACTGCTGAACATAGGCCTCCCCAAATGGGGGATAGTGACGTAATCGCCACGCTTGGCAGGCGGGTTGGCGATCGCAGTGGATGTTGTTAATACTCGAGGAAGTGCTGCTGCACACTCCCCCGGTATTCCCTCAGTCGGCTCTTACGACTCTCATGTGTGGAGAGGGGTGAGAAAGTTCTAAAGCCGGCCACACACGGCAAAAACCTAGTTATTGATATGAGTTTAATTATTATGTATTGTTATTAAATTAAGTAAGTTTTTTCCTCCGATTAGGTAGGTATATATCTAATGGTAGAGCCGCTACTTATCCCAGCATGAATGGGCCGGCTCAATTTATATCGCGATATTTGATAGCGGTTCAGACCAAGGAGTCCAAAAATTTTAATCTCCAGGATGAGGTCAAAACCTACATACCAGAAGCAATACTGCTAGTTCTGGCAACCCATAGTGGATCAGCGCACTATGTCATATTTTTATTGTGAAGTCTGCCAACCCGCATTGGGTCAGCGGGGTGGACTGTGGCCTAATCCCTTTCACCATGAGGGGTGACCCGTACCCAATAGTGGAATAGAAAACGGGTTGAAAAAAATAATACTACCCGCGGTTTTGTCTGGTTTACAATCGGCAAAAATAATATAAATACTTCACCACACATTAATTATCCCTTTGTAAAAATTACTATCCGACAGGAACCGTTCATATTTAGGAGATAAAAAGCATTTCTGGGCTCCGGACTACATGTTTGCAAATTTTATGATGATCGGTTTAGCTATAGTATTTACGGCGTGAAAGCAGACAAACGCAATTATGCATTTATAATATTTATTAGTATAAGTAGTATTTATTAGTCTACATGCCGGGCGTGCCAGTTACAAAAAGTGAGTTGGCCGCAGGAGTGATTTACACAGTCTCGGAGTGGCGAATCAGTAGTTATGATAGATAAATAAAAATCTATTATCAATTTATAGGCATATTTATTTATAATTTCACAATTGATTATAAAACCACATTAACAATGTGTTATGCATCAATAATAACACAATCAATTAAATTGACAATATTTTCTTTGAAGAATCTAATATATTTTAATTATTTAGCAGATACAATGCAAAAACCAACTCCCACAAAATTAAATATAATATTTCCAATGAATAGTACTTACTTATTTATAAAATATTATACATTTTTACCCAAAAAACGTAGGGCAGTGTATTTAGGATTGTATGCAACATGCAAATAAGTTTACATGATAACATTCTAATGTTCCTTTCGTGTGAACAATACAAGGCACTCAATAATTAATAATACATTTTAACTATTTAATATTTTATTCTATATACCTAGTATAATAAAACTATACCAATTTGTCAATATTTTATTACTTATGACGAAAAATTGTCGTATTACACTTCTATAGGATTAGATATTGTGAGGATGTTTATCCGTCATCGTCATCGTTTATGCGTAACGACTGAGTACCACACAAACAAATTGTACAGACAAAGCTGTAACAGAGCTATGTCTGTATAATACTTTATAATTTTAAGATATTTTAGAAAAAAGAAAGTAGAATTTTTTTTTTTATTCTGTTTATTTTTTCGGGCTTCACGCAAAAAATACTGAACGGATTATGATGTTTTTTTTTTTGTTAATACTTAGAAACTGGAATACATTTTATCCCACAACTATATCGGGAACCTGAGGTATTATCTAAAAACTAGCTAAGTATATGTAAACATAAAATACTTTTTATCCCGGCAAAATTATTAGTTTCTATAGGATAACTATTTTTATCATGTACGTAGACCTAACAACTAATATATTTGGTATACAGATAACTTATGGCCTGGACAAACATAATATATTCCCCCCGATAGGAGTTCGTGAGGTTTTGTTAGAGGAGAGTATGTTCTATGGAACAAATTTTGAAGTGGACCAAATCATGCAAACGAAGTCACGAACAGGAGCTAGTATTATTTTTATTAAAGTATGAGATATGAACTCAAATAATTAAGAACTAACATCAGCCAAGACATGAAGAAATTTGTTATCGAAATTCATAGTCCCGAACAAATATCACGATGGTTGAACTGGCAAAGTATCTGGAACAAGTAACTGGATACAGGTTCAAATCCTGCTCGTGACTATTCAATTTCACATTTTTGCACTTTGTGTTTTGGTAAATGACCGAACATCTCAAGTGCTTAAAATATCAAGAATTATAGAGATTATTTCTTTCCGGTGGCAACACTTTCAGGCACACATCTTTAAAAAAGTGGCTTTTTAGTTAGTGGCATTTTTTAGTTAACAATGCGATGTCTTTATTTTTTTTAGTTAGTCTGAGATTGAACCTTGCACAGCTTCTCAAATGGAAATGGGCAAATCATATATCGCGACCCACCTTGCATTAGGTACCAGAGGGTCCCAGCTTAACGCTTGTGATATGGGTACCAGATTACGGATATAATACATATATTACTTGTTTTTGTAAATACATACATATAATAGATAGAAAACACCCAGACGCAGTACAAATATCTGTGTTCCTCACATAAATAATTGTCCTGAGTGGGAATCGAACCCACGACCTCGTGCCCGAAAGTCGGTTACATTACCGACTACGCCACGAGGTCCGTCAATCCCGCAATATCTTCATTTAATACAAAGTTATTAAAGTTTTAAACAACAATGATTTTTATAAACACTACGTGTTCATTGATATACTTTCTGTTAATATAATAAGCGATGCAGACGAGTATTGCGAGTAAACGTAGTTTTATTTTATAATGAGTACAATTCGCAAATCTTTAAAAATTTTAGACCATGTTTAAGCAAAGTTAAAATGTCTCCATAAAATTGTCATTTGGTCAAGGAAACATTAAATCCTCAAACCTTACGTAATCATTACCTTCCCTTACAACTCCTTCCTCATCCAGTACTAGACCTCCTCATCTACCTATCACTTTTCCTTTCCACCACCTATCTCTGTCTCTAAGATTTAAAAAACATGTAGAAAGAATACAATATAATCGTTCGCTTGATGTATCACCATTTTTTTTTTCATTCATCTTTATTGTAAATCCTGGTAGGCTTGCTAATCCGAGATTGAACCAACCATTTCTACCAATAATTTTAAGTCTTATAAAAAATGATATTGTTCAAGTTCATTCGGTGAGTGCGAATGCCAGAGTACCAAAAATCCTCTCAAACCCCTCCATCGTGCTTCCTATACAGCTCCTATTATATTGGAAATGTGCTAGTATACCCTAGTGTTCCTAGCGTCTATAAACTAGGGAATTGCTCACCACCAGACTGGTGGTATGCCACATTTATTTCATAAAAATCCTCATAAGCAAATTAAATACAAACATTAACCCTGTAACCCAAAATAAAAACAAAATAAGAAGAAAATAAAACATTTATTCATTAAGATATACCTTTCAGGTCCTTGTTTTATAGCGCATAAATCATGATGGCGTAATGTTACATAATAATAGTAAATATTTCATATGCTAGCAAAACGGTTACTACATTTTTCATCATTCTGTAACCCTAAGCGTTATTTTTAACCCCCTTCAAAAGGATGGTTAAGCTGTGGCCCGCCAATAAAGGCGTAGAGACGGCACACGGCAGGTTTATTAAGTCAGTGAGGTGCCCATACCACCCTGTTCGCTACCCCGAACGACGGGTGTAAAACAAATGTAATCAAAGTTTTGCTAGCTTTGTGAGAATATGTGCCTTTAGGTCTCAATTAAAACATAATTAAATCAATAATCTTAAATTAAGCTGCCGATAAGAATCATAAGTATAGTGTAAAGAATGAGCGAGAGATGGCGTTAAAATTATGGTCACCATAACCGTGTTAATCTAGTACAAATTATAACCAATAGATGGTGTTAGAATAAACTGTTAAATTACGCCATGTGATGTAGTACTAAAGAAAAAGATAGATGGCGTTAAATCAAATCTGTTGAGCTACATGTCAGTAAATACAATCTATGCTACAAGACCTAAAAGCACACCATCACCGATTCTACTTCATCAAAGCATGGACAACAGCGTTCGCATTAAGTGCTTTCAAATCAGTATAAGTTTGCCCGGTCCCAACAAACACAATCGGCTGCCCAGTGATGTAGGTCATAGATATGGCTGCGCCGACTTTATCATCGATTGTATCGAATTTAGTTAAAACAATCCCATCGATAACATGAGGGTTATTCGACGAGCTATGATCGGCCAAGGCCTGATTAAACTTAACTAGCTGGTCGACTGCTTCATTGCCCACTAAAGCTTCACCGACGAAGAGCACCATGTCGGGTTCGTTGACTTTGATCAGTTTCGCCAGGGCTCTCATGAGGGGCTCGTTGTCTTGCATCCTGCCGGCTGTGTCTATAAGCACCACGTCGATTTTGGAGTCATTTGCGTAGCGGATTGCCTCCATTGCAATACCGGCAGCGTCTTTGCCTGTCAAAAGTTTTTCAACATTAAAAAAAATTATATACACTAATACTAGCAGAGCGTTACCGTGGCATAGTTACAAATTATGATATATTAAAATACTTAATAATGATAGAGTAGCCGTTTCTCAGATTCTCTCGCTGGAATCCCTCTCCAGATAAAAATTAGACATTAGATAAAAGTGTAATAAAAAAGGAAATAATTTGGATAAAATCTATTATATCTTATATAGGAACAAATTTAAAAAATTAAAATGTTAAGATCGGATAAGCACTTTCGAAGTCCATCGCGGACAAACACTGTGACAGGGAATTTTTATATATTGAGGTAATATTTGAAAGTTTGGAATCGGGTAAACTCCGAAACTATTAATCGTATTTTTTAAACTTTTGAAGTGATAACGTCTTCTAAATCGATGAATACCGGCAGCATGCACGGAAGTCTCACGTTCCGAAAAATGTATGGCCACCGCTGCATTGTTTGACGTTCGCGCCCACAAGAGATCCGCGTGCTGAAGAGCGTCTGCGGGAGGGAGGCGGCCGGCGTCACCGATGACACCATCCGACATCACATTCTTCGCCCGAACACGTCACGGGCAACACGCGTATCTCAATTATTGTACAGCAGCACGCGCGATCGTACCTTTTTATATGTACCACTCTCAGAAAACATATATGACGTTATCACGTAAAATTATCGTCCGTAAACCGACTTTACAGACAACCATAATATATGACAGACACTGCTAGTTATAAAAAAACAGACGACACATCTGTCTATTTGTCAGCCCACATATTTTAGCGCGATAAATCAAAGTTAATTTAACTTAAAGATATTAAGCACCGTTTTCAACTTACGCGGTATTGTTATATTATCAACAATTATATATTCTGTGGTCGTTAATTATATTTTCAGTGTCGCCACAGCAGTCTATCAAAAATTGGAAATCAGCGTTGGAGTATATATAACAATTATATACTACCTGTATATCGTTGCAGTGCAACATTAGTGTTAAACGGAATCCTTGTTGTCACTAAAATGTTTACTTCTAAGAATCACCCTAGCAGTGACTTATTATACCTATTGTATGCTTATTATTATGCTAATATTTTATATTTGTTCGATCCCCGGGGCGGGCAGTGTCATTGAGCTTTTTTGTAAAAAGAGAAATTATCAGTAGCAGCCTGGAAATGTGCCCGGTAGACGGCAATAGGCTGGCCCCCTATTACGTGGGACTTAAATATAGCTGGCGAACCGTGGGTGTATAATACACCTCTGCCTACTTATTCGGGGAATACAGGCGTGATGCTATGTTAAATATAGTTCTATTTCCTTTTATAGTATTATTTTCTCAAAAGATTAATAAGACGACGCTAATATTTTGCATAGATCTTCTATGCTTATTATCCAAGGTATGTTCCGTTTATACGATATTTTTTGGTACACAAACTGACGATAGTAAAATAACCGAAAATAATAACGAAAGTTTAAAATTTTCTTTAATTAAAATAATATAATTATTTGTTAGAAGCCTTGGTATAACCTGCATGAATGGCCCGGCTCGATCAGGAAAAGTATTACCCTCTCATAGATCAGCGTGAAAGAATGGTACATACTCCTACCCAAACCCTCTATCCTCTCCTTAGTATCCTTTCTATCTTCTCCTTGTTATTATTCATCTCCCCTCCTATCCCTTTCGTTGGAGATGGCGACGCGCGAGTGATGCCTCTGGTGTTACTAGCGCCTATAGGCTACGGTAACCGCTTACCATCAGGTGGGCCGTATGCTTGTTTGCCGCCCATGTAGTATAAAAAATAACAGATTTATAACTAGGTTCTAAGCCAATATATTGTAAATAATTTTAATTTTTAACTGAAAGACCTTGTATCCAGGGTCATGAAATAAATTAGAAAAAAATAAGTGCTTAAAGCTTGATACTCACATCAGAACTATTTTTTAACGAAAATCAATGATGATTGACGTCGAATATCTCTATCTCACTCTTATCATTCTCACTTAGCATGATGTAGACCAGCAGACCCATGGTCATACGTTATACGATGGGTGTTATTTACTAAGTCTTCTCATACCAATGCGCTACATCTTCGTCCCGTTTACTTACCATAGCCCTTCTCGTACAAGTGCACCATCTTCCTCCCGTTATGTCTAGTGTCAGGGTGCAGCGCGTTCAGGTGCCGGGAGTGAGTCCGGAGCTGCTCCACAGCGCCAGCCCGGAAGGTGTCACAGGCGGCTATCAGCACGGACATGTCGTTCTCTATCAGCCAGAAGCATATCTTTGCCAAGTTTGTTGATTTACCCACGCCGTTAACCTGTACAAAAATATTCTTACTAATATTATAAATGCGAAAGCGAGTTTATGTTTGTCACTCCATATCTACAGAGTCAATGATAATCAAATTTTGCATATATATAGTCAGGTGCCCAGGAAAGGACATAGGCTGCTTTGCATCCTGAAGAAATGAATGTTCCCCATGGGATAGCTATTTTTACTATGCCCTATCACTATCCCACAAACTATGAACTATTGTGGCACACTTTACTGAGAAACTATCGCTCTTTCAGATTTGGGCTTTGACATAGTAATTTCAATTTATTTCTAGATGTGTTATCTGTCATAAAAATATTATTTTATACATATAAAAAACATAACAATTTTTATTAATTAGAATCTTATTGTATTCCAACGCCATCTGACGAAAATTATAAAAATTAGTATGTTATTGTATTCCTAACGCCATCTGTCGAAAATTATAAATTAAGTAGAAAACTTCGCGAGCCCTCACAAAGCTCAGCTTTTTCCTAGTATAGAAATAATTGATGTGCCGTAGTGATGTATTTATATTCTAAAGTCCACGCCGACGGAGCCGCGAGCAGATCTAGTTAAAAATAGGATCCCGACGCGGAGAATCAGACGTTGCGAGAGGCTTACGTCCAGCAAGGGACTGTGATTAACTGATTATTAATTCATTGAATAAAAAACCTTTTTTGGTAACGGTGACACACGAGAAACGGCTTACCTGATGGTAAGTGGTAACGGCCAGTTAATACCAGGACTTTACTGGTGGTAGGGTTGGGTAACAAGTGGGAGTACTCTCTTGTTGAATCTGCTAACCCACACTCAGCCAGCGTGGTGAATCCCTGTCACTCTGAGCGGAGACATATGCCCAAGATGGAAGAACCCAATATCAGTTTCTTCTATTCTTTTAATATTGCAATTTCTATGGAACTTACCCCACAGAAGGCCATTACATAAGGCCTGCCTTCTTGCTTGGCATGCATACAGTCCCGCAAGATGTCCACGCGACGTTTGGGCGACAGGATCTGAACCAGCGACTCAGTCAGCGTGCCCTTCACAGTCTTCGCCACGCTGTCGAACGTTCCTAAGACCTGGCGAATAGATATAATTTAACTTATTCTTAACTTAAAAAATTTATAGCTACAACATTTCACTTGTCAGAATAAATTATTTATTATAAATAACAGAAAATGACTCTTAGTGTGATCCAAACTCGTGGACTTTCTGGTAATCCATTCTTAACGAACAAATTATTTGTGAAAATGGAAAAAGAGAAACAGCCGCTGTGGTGCAGCGGTAGTGGAAGCGACTGCTGATCATGAGGTCTCGGGTACGATCCCCGGGTCGGGCAGTGTTTTAGAGATTTTTCGTAAAAAAAAAAAAGAAAAATTATCAGTAGCAGCCCGGAGTTTGGAAATGTGCCCGGTAGACGTCAATAGGCTCGCCCCCTATTACGTGGGACTTAAACATAGCCGGCGAGTCGTGGGTGTGTTATATACCTCTGCCTACCCCTTCGGGGAATACAGGCGTGATGCTATGAAAAAGAGAAGTTCGAATCCCGTTCACAGTAAAGCTATCTAATTCCACTTTCACAAATAATTTGTTTGTTAATAACCGTAACCGTTTGTTTGTTAGTAACTGAGCACATCAAGCGCTAAAACTACATTACTTCTGATCAAAGCATTCTTAACAATTAAAGCTCTATATGCCGATGTAAGCGAGAACCAATTGTTATTTTGTCAATAGTAGTCCGAGCTTTGGCCGCGTGGGCCCGGCTTTAGAATTGTCCCACCCCTCTACCCACGGGAGTCGTAAGAGCCGACTGAGTACTGTCGTAGATACCGGGGGAGTGGTCAGCAGCAGTCCCTCGAGTATTAACAACATCCACTGCTCTCTCTCCGCCGCTCCAACCACTCCAGACCCTTCGTGAGAACGGGATCATCTACAATTCGAATAGCACGCCTTTGCAGGGAGTCAACTGGTTCGAGTTGGTACTTAGGCGCACCTGCCCAGAGATGTGAGCAGTACTCCATATGAGGGCGGACCTGTGCTTTATATAGCACAAGTCGTTGCCTCGGTGTGAAGTACTGCTTGGTTCTGTTCAGGACGCCTAGTTTTTTACTCGCCAATTTGGCTTTGTCCTCCAAATGACTTTGAACTCCCGAACTGGACTTTGCTAGAGATGTCGATGCCGAGGATCCCAATGCTCTCGGAGACCAGGAGAGATACCCCTTGGAACTGGAGCACCACGACAAATGCGTCCTTCTTTGCAGTGAATGCGCAAACCTGTGTCTTCGTGGGGTTGAATTGAACCATGTTCTTTTCACCCCATTCCGAGGCTTGCCCAAGAGAGCGCTCAACTTCAGACACAAGTTCGGTCCGTCTCTCCTCCAGCATATTCCGAGGGACTTTCTGACGGCCGGTATATCGCGCATCACCCGTACTGTCATCCGCATAGCAATGTATATTCTCTATTGAGAGCAAGTCATTGATATGCAGCATGAACAGTGTTGGGGACAGCACCGAACCTTGTGGTACGCAAGCATTAACCCCCATGGTCGTCTACTACGACTTTGATGCTCCGACCATCAAGGAAGCTGGCGATCCATATGCAGAGTCGCCTAGGGGATCCCATAAGATGGTAACTTCGATAGAAGGGCTCTATGCCAGACCCTGTCGAACGCCTTCGCAATGTCCAGGCTGAATGCCAAAGCTTCACCTCCACCCTCCAAAGCCTCTGCCCAACGGTGGGTAAGGTACACGAAAAGATCACTAGCAGACCGACCGTGACGAAAGCCGTATTGGCGATCATTGATCAGCTGGTGATCCTCTAGGTACTGCAAAAGTCGGCGGTTTATGACCTTTTCCATAACCTTGGAGAGCAGAGATGTCATTGAGTTTGGCCTGTAATTCGACGGGTCCGATCGATCACCCCTTTTGGGAATTGGGTGAACATGGGCTACCTTCCACGAAGTAGGAACCCTGCCGGTACTGTATGAGAGACGGTACAGGCGCGTTAGGACGGGGGTCAACTCAGGGGCGCACGTTCGAAGAACCACTGCAGGGATGCCATCCGGCCCGCTCGACTTATGGACGTCCAGCAGCCACAGCTCCCTCCTGACCCCACGTTGCGTAATGCGGATTTCAGGTAAGGAGCTTTCACACCACGGGATGGTAGGCGGTGTGGCTGCCCCGGCGTCCAAAGTCGAGTTCGAGGCAAAGAGTTGGCCCAAAAGATCGGCCTTCTCCTCGGCACTGTGGGCTAAATTGCCATCCTGTTTCTGCAGCGGTGGGAGACTAAACTGGCAGAAGTTGCCCTGTGCTGCCTTGGCGAGCGACCAGAAAGCACGACTCCCGACAGGATAGCTTCCGAGCCGCTTGCCAAGTCTAGCAACGTGTTCTGCCTTAGCTTCGGCAATAGCCCTCTTGTTGCACCTGGAAGCAGCATTAAATTTACACTTCTCCTCTTTGGCGTTCGGATACCGACTTTTCCTGGCCCTATTCCAGGCTAGGTATGCGGACTGCTTCTGGCGTGCAGCCGTCCTGCAGGCTTTGTTAAACCATGGACACCGACCGGTACTTTGGAGTTGGGGATGAATA
This sequence comes from Leucoma salicis, assembly GCA_948253155.1. Lineage (NCBI taxonomy): Eukaryota > Metazoa > Arthropoda > Insecta > Lepidoptera > Erebidae > Leucoma > Leucoma salicis. Next base: position 4,745,188 of record OX411817.1, read on the forward strand.
ATTCCATCCCCATAGTCACCGTTTCCGTAACGCAGTCCGCACAGGTGTCAGGATCCCTAGAGGAGAAGCATAGCTGCTTCCAAGGGTAGGACGCGAGAAACTCGCAGAGTCCATCCCAATCTGCTGACTTATACTGCCAGAATCTGTGAGACCCATTCGCGGGAGAGCGAACCTTATTTTTTTATTTTTTTTTTAAAGACAGTACCCCGTTTGTCCCTGTAGTGACGGACTAAGAATACAAGTGTCACTACCGCATTCTTTCCCATGGGTGTCGTATGAGGCGACTAAGTGAAATAAGCAATTATCATCCATTGCGTGACTGGTGGTAGGGCTGGGTACCAAGTGGGAGTACTCACATGGTATCGGGCCCGAGCGGGTTGGTACCACCATCTCCAGTACACTCAGACTCTGAAGAGCCATTTCTGCATCACACAAAAAGTTGTCCTGTGTGGGAATCAAACCCACAACACTCAGGCGGGAGGCCGGTATCCAAACCACTCCGCCATCTTTGTTATATTATATTTCCTCCATTCCCTTGGAGTTTGCAAAGCGGCAGTGATGCCTCTGTTGTTGCTAGCGTCTATAGGCTACGGTAGCCACTTAGCACTTAACTTAGGTAGGCCGTATGACTGTTTGCCACCATATGCATACATAGTATAAAAAAAACCTATTCTGATTTAATAATGTATTCTTGTAATACCTTTCCTTCCAACTTGATAGCCACAGAGTCGCAAAGCTTGTTCGCGATATCAGCAGCGACGTTCTTGCCGATGAGGTGATCGCGGAGCTTGTCCAGCACAGGGCGCATTGTTTCCTCAGTCAACGCCTTGGAGCCTACCAACCCTGGAAGATCACATATTTAAAAAACTATATGGTTGTCTGTAAAGTCGGTTTACGGACGATAATTTTACGTGATAACGTCATATATGTTTTCTGAGAGTTTCACAAACAATGCATCGGGCTCCATACATTTTTCGGAAGTAAAGTGATAAATTTTTCGTGCGTGCAGCCGGCGTTCATCGATTTATAAGACGTTATCACGTCAAAAGTCTATTTCTAACTACAAAATGAACTTGTATTTATGGTTTGGATAAATAACTGTCGCGTCACGTGATCGCTTCTATAACACTCGATACAGGAGATCGGTAGTTAGCTTAGTAGCTGCAAACTATTCTATTATAACGACAGTGCTAGTGCAGGGTTCAGGAACAGCTAGTGTTCATATAAAATAACATAACTGTCTCATAAAATCAGTATCTAAACTAAAGCAATACTTAAATATAATTAATAGTTATAACCAGTACTGTAACTACGTTAACTAGCCTTTTATGCACCCGGTGTGAGCTCCTATAACTGCGCTTTTAAAAAATGTTCTAAATGATTATAAAAATAAATCTATCATCTAAAATCTACGTTTTTATATATTGAACTTGCCTTTGCCCGAGGCTTCGCCGCAGCCAAAAGCTAGTTTTTGGCTTATATCTCAGGTTCCCGATATGGTAGTGGGATAAAAATGTATACCAGTTTTTAAGTCTAATCAAGAGCTCTCAAATGAAAAGTTTGCTTCAAAATACGTTCAGTAGTCTTTGCGTGATGCGCGAACAAACAAACAGACAAAAACTATAAAAAAAATTGTTTTTTGTTTAGACACGCCTATATAGGTAATATATTACACTATTTTTTTTCTCAAATATCTTAAATGTAAACAAAAAAATTGTTTTTTGTTTAGACACGCCTATATAGGTAATATATTACACTATTATTTTTCTCAAATATCTTAAATGTAAACAGACAAAAACTATAAAAAAAATAGTTTTTTGTTTAGACACGCCTATATAGGTAGTATATTACACTTTTTTTTTTTTCTCAAATATCTTAAATGTAAACAGACAAAAACTATAAAAAAAATTGTTTTTTGTTTAGACACGCCTATATAGGTAATATATTACACTATTTTTTTTCTCAAATATCTTAAATGTAAACAGACAAAAACTATAAAAAAAAATAGTTTTTTGTTTAGACACGCCTATATAGGTAATATATTACACTATTTTTTTTCTCAAATATCTTAAATGTAAACAGACAAAAACTATAAAAAAAATTGTTTTTTGTTTAGACACGCCTATATAGGTAATATATTACACGTTTTTTTCTCAAATATCTTAAATGTAAACAGACAAAAACTATAAAAAAATAGTTTTTTGTTTAGACACGCCTATATAGGTAATATATTACACTATTTTTTTTCTCAAATATCTTAAATGTAAACAGACAAAAACTATAAAAAAAATTGTTTTTTGTTTAACACGCCTATATAGGTAATATATTACACTATTTTTTTCTCAAATATCTTAAATGTAAACAGACAAAAACTATAAAAAAAAATAGTTTTTTGTTTAGACACGCCTATATAGGTAATATATTACACTATTTTTTTTCTCAAATATCTTAAATGTACAGACATAGCTCTGTTACAGTTTATAATGATACTAGCCTTAGCTTGCGGCTCCGCCGCAACCAAAGGCTAGTTTTTAGGTTGTATCTCAGGTTCCCGATATAGTAGCGGGGTAAAATGTATACCAGTTGTTAAGTCTAATCGAGATCTAAAAGAAAAAGTTGCATCAAAATCCGTTTAGTAGTTTTTGCGTGATGCGCGAACAAACAAACAGACAAACAGATAAACAGACCAAAAATCTAAAAAAATCGTTTTGCGTTTAAACACGCCTATATAGCCTAATTCAGTAATTTTTTCTCAAATATCTTAAATGTACAGACACAGCTCTGTTGCAGCTTTATAATAGTATATATAGATTATGAGTATTTGCATACAGCAGTGTAATACGGGTGTACCGTATTACGCTATAAATAATAGGTATTGTTTGTGGTCTGGTCATTTTTGCGCCCCTCCGGGGTCTGCGTCCTGTGCCTGGGCACCGCTGTCGCCGCCCTAGTTACGGCACTGGTTATAAGGTTTGTGATTAGTATTTAAAGCATTTCACATGCTATGAAATATTGTCGGAAGTAATATATTTCACATGCTGTTACTTGACTAAATCAGATTATTTGTGAAAGTGGAATAAGGGAGATTTACAAATAATAATTAAAAAAGTGGACATGAGTTTCTTGACGGGTTCTTCTCATGAAAGGCTTTACTACGGAATCCGGCCGCTTGTGGCGATTGCAATCGCCACTTTGTTGTTGCGGATGAACTTGCCACAGGCGCTCGTGTTAATGAATTCTTGGCGATTTTAAATGCTATATAATAGGCCTATGAAATAAAGGTATTTTTGAATTTGAACTAGCGAAATACGCTAGCAATTTATAAGCAGCTAGTAAACAAAAAAAAGTTACACGAAATCCGTTTAGTAGTTTTTGACGTGATGTCCGAACAAACAACCAGATACACAGACAACCAGACAAAGATTTTAAAAAAACTATATGGTTGTCTGTAAAGTCGGTTTACGGACGATAATTTTACGTGATAACGTCATATTGTTTTCTGAAAGTATCACAAACAATGCATTGGTTGCCATACATTTTTCGGAACGTGACACTTTTTCGTGCGTGCAGCCGGCGTTCATCGATTTATAAGATCTATTTAGTAGAGGGCTATAAGGTTACTCACCCTTGAATATGCTGAACATGCCAGTGGTCTTCTTAGGGCTGGCCTCAGTTTTGTATTCCACCTCATCCTCGCTGCTACTCTCCTCGGATTCCACCTCCAAGTCACGAATGGCACCGGTCATTTTGCCTACCAACTAAGACCAATAACAGTTAAAACTAGCCGCTACCTGCAACTTCATCTACGTGGAATTTAGTTATTATCTTTTTCGTGCGAACCCTGATTGTTTTTGAAAACATCAGCTATCTGTCAGTGAAAGTCCCGTCCAATTCGGTCCAGCAGTTCAAAAGATTAGCAAATAGACCGACAGAAGCTTTAATAATTGGTGTTTTGTTATGGATATCGTATATACTCCCATATGTACATATCAATTTCATGTACCATAGACAAGTAGTACATACGCTACGCCAGGTTATACAGAAAACCGAGGAATATAATCGGCATCTGTGTCTGGCGTTTGTGGACTATGAGAAAGCCTTTGATTCTTTGGGCGGTGCAGCAATTCCTCCAGCGGTGCCAGATTTGACTATTGGTACATCGAAGAAGTGCTTGTATAGAAACGCCACCATGTCAGTCCGAGTTCGGGACAAGAGTACGAAACTGATCCAACTGCAGAGAGGTGTTAGACAGGGAGACGTTATGTCCCCGAAACTCTTCACCACTGCTCTGAAAGATGTTTTCAAGCTCTTGGACTGGGCCGGATTCACCATTAACATCAATGGCGAATACATCACTCAACTTCGATATGCCGACGATATCGTAGTCATGGCAGAACAGCTGAAAGACCTTGGCACCATGCTTAATGATTTTAGCAGGGTTTCCCGACTAGTGGGTCTCAAAATGAACATGGACAAGACGAAAGTCATGTCTAATGTCCATGTCATTTCAGCACCGGTCCTAGTCTTAATTGGGAAAGTGCTTCTCGAAGTTGTCATCAATATATGTTTACCTGGGACAAACGGTCCAGTTAGGCATGCACAACTTCGAGAGAGAGGTCAATCGACGAATCCAACTCGGCTGGGTAGCGTTCGAGAAGCTAGAGTAGATTTTCTCATCAAATATTCTGTAGTCTGAAAAGGAAGGTCTACGACCAGTGTGTGTTATCAGTCATGACATACGGAACGGGGATGTGGTCTTTCCATTTTGGCCTTGTTACAAGTATCCAAGTCGCTCAGCGTGCCATGGAGCGGGCTATACTTGGTAGTTCTCTAGGTGCTCGAATCCGTAATACGAAGATCCGTATGAGAACGGGAGTAACTGACATTGCCAGCCGAGTTGGCATGCTGAAGTGGCAATGGGCAGGCCATATCACTCGACGAACCGACAACCGTTTGGGAAAAAAAGTACTCGACTGGCGACCACGTATCGGATGGTACAGCGTAGGACCATCACCCACCACAATGACCAACGATCTGGTCAAAGGAGCAGGGAGCCGATGAATGCAGTCAGCACAAGACCGCGCCTGGCGCTCTCTTGGGGAGGCTTATGTCCAGCAGTGGAGGCTGATGGATGAATAGGATTAGCCTATACCCGTGACTTTGTATGCATTGTTTATTATATTAACAATATTATTATTTAATTATTTATTATATTAGCAGAAAGCACACATTACCAAACACATTGAAAGAAGATATCGCATTTTTATTTTTTAAATAAAGGCTAAGGTCTCAATGGATAAATATCCAGTAGTAGTTCCATGATGGGTAGACGACAACAGACCTCTATAATTTTATTTATATAGATCAATTAACCAAGTCTCATAGCCAAGTGCTTACTTATAGTGTTTAAAAAAATAGATGGTTTTACCTGAGTGTCAGGTGTGACATTATTATCGGCGTCTTCTGGCTTGTCAGTGCTGAAGTCCAGAGAGGGGAGGTCACGGGAACCGCCACCTAATTCCCACACTCGGGGTTGCTTCACGCGGTCCACTTTAGGGCTTTTTGGGGATTTTCTGTGAATAAATGCCTGAAGTAAGTAGCAAATCTCCTCCTATTATGACAAACCACTAAGATGTATACTCACTTGGGCTCCTTCTTGCCCTTAGATGCAAGTTTTTGAGCTAGCTTAGCTCTATTAGAGGCAATGAAGTCATCCTCTAACTCCGGAGGTTCTTCCACCTTGCCATTGGTCAAACTCTTGGTTTCCACTATTTTTACTGTAAATAAAAAACCCGCTCATAATATCCGGTGAAATCATAGAGTAATGCCACAGAATAGATACTAGTCCTACGGACAGAAACATCACTTCCATTAAAACTTGTCCAAAATCTCTCTATAATAGCCTAAAAATCTTAATAATAATACTAATTTTTGATCTATATTTTAGCACTTGACATGCTCAGCTACTCTTAAAGTACAAATTATAATTTGTGAATAAGGAAAAAGAGTATTTTAGTAGGAGCGGGAAGCGAACCTTAGTCCCTTCCTTTCCGGAGGAGTGCTCTAATCCATTGAGCTATCGTACCATTTCTAGAAATACCGAATTTCCTTATCAAATTTGTCTTTTCCCGCTCGTATTAAAATACTATTTTTCCTTATTCACAAATTATAATTTGTACTTTAAGAGTAGCTGAGCATGTCGTGCTAAAATATAGATCAAAAATGTTTGAAAAATCACGCCATCAAATAGTATGAATTTTAATTGCAAAATTAAACTTACTACATTGGATGAATGCATGTAAATGCATTGCCGATAGATGGCGTTGGTCATTAAGACAAATGTGGTAAGGAAATTCGGTATTTCTAGAAATGGTACGATAGCTCAATAGATTAGAGCACTTCGCCGGAAAGGAAGGGATGCAGGTTTGTTTCCCGCTCGTACTAAAATACTCTTTTTCCTTATTCACAAATTATAATTTGTACTTTAATAATACTAATTGTTCGTAGCGAGAAGAAATGTACCTTACATACATAGAAATACAGTTGAGATTGTTTTGCCCGCCGCATGATCCTCGGGCAACCGCGTCATTCAATGAATGCGCTAGGGTTGCACCTATGATGATTTTACTTACTTACTTATCATCCCACTATCTTCCTTGCGGGGTAGGCACAGAAAACAGAGTAAGAAAAGGCTCTATTCTTGCATACATCTCTAGCTTCCTCAATGTTCATAATTCTCTTCATACACTCTCCGGTTTCCGCTAGCCGGTTTCGGAGATTCCTGACTCCACCTACAGCAGCAAAGCTGTCGTTTATAAAACTTAAAAATTTATTTTTCTAGTAGATTCTATTTGATTACTTTTTATATCATTTTAAATGTTATTTTCAAGTCGGATTATTTTTTTATGTTGTTTTTTTTTTGTTGATCATATACGATTAGAGTTTTAGCTCTGAATTTTCGGTTATTAAATTTTATTGTCGAAATACCCTAAATCGCGTAAATAATTTTATTTTAATCGCGCATGCGACAGTCTTCTGTCGGTTGTACCGTGGTTGGTACGTGAAGTGGTAGGCATTTAACTCGGGACCTTGAGCGAGTGAAGTACGCCTGGTATTGCTAAGTATTTCATGCAAATTAGATTGTTCTCGGTATATTTTGAGAATCTGAAAAAATCTTAATTACAATGGGAAAAAGAGAAAGAACAATAAATATTTCCTTTTTCAATTTCATAGGAATCTTACCAGTTTTCTTTCCCTTTTCCTCTCCCTTACGCTCTATCATAGAAGCAACAGTCTTTTTCGACTTCTGTGAGTCTTCAAATGTTCTCATTTGTTTTGGAATCTTAGCCTGAGACTTAGCTGAAAAAAAAAACAATGGTGTATTAGATAATTTCAAACTGGAATGATAAATAACTTAAAAAGACAAAAGAAGTTCTTTTTTCAAATTTTACCCTACAAATTTCATTTGGGATTATATTTCAACATACATAAGTATAGAGATTAACATAAAACTGCCATTACTATATATACATTACTCTAATTTAGTTAAAATCATTGGTAGTTTTAGTTAATAAAAAAGTAGATACAACACTCATGGGAAAGAATGGGTTAATAACATTTGTATTATTAACCATAAAGTTTTTTACTCAACTATTCAAACATCATGGTGAATATAAATAGGCATACCCCATGTTTCACATTTCTTCAAGATTTCATCAAAGGTTATCTTAAAATCAAAATCCATGATATGCCGGCCTCCTTGCAGTTCATTCTTATACTTGTCTCTAAACTCCAAATGGACATCATTGAGGAACTTATCCACATATGATAACTGTAAAATGCGTTGGTATGCCACTACAAACACTAGTTCAAACTCATTATCAAGTTTATATTGCAGTGTTAAAGCATTATGGTTGAAAGTGTTGTTACCAGAACGCTCCTGAAACAAATGACAGAATGGATATACTATATAACTTTGTTAAAATAAGTTTGACACAAACTTTACAATAATACCTTTTTTTAATACCTAAATAAAAAAATAAGACTGGTTTCATTTCCTTATAGAAATATTCTTAATATTCTAATAAATTATTCCATATGGTAATTAGAAACGTAATTCAAACTTGTTATCTTACATTGACATTAAGGTAAACTGCTTAATAATTATGGACAAAATAGAGAATTATACATCATTTCAATATTACAAACCCTGGTTATTCAACAATGCACACAGTACAAGTTATTGGATGATAAGCAACGGTAATTACCTAATATAATTAGGAAGTTCAAAGGACTATGATAACATACTTACAGTGCAATACAATTATTCCAAGCCAAGGACGTTATCGAAAACACGTAAAAAGAGCAGCATTTTAGGATCCAGAATAGTTAATTTTGTTACGTTTACATGTATGATAGTCATTTCCACGTTGACACCAACTAATTGCATCATTTTCATGAACTACATCTGGTATTTTCGGATTATAATAAGTTTGTACTTACTTGCAATATAACACTGCGAATTAAAGCATTTACAGAAGGTGAAAAAATGTCACTGGTACTCTGGAAACACCACAGCACTATGCCCCCTTTACTGAAAATGCTGAATAAGTCTAACATTTTGTAGAAATAGGAAAAACAACTTCAGTTTTTAATACAGATGTTTCACTCGTACTCTACTTATAGCACAACACGTAGGAATGTCAAATTTTGACAGTTTGTTGACAACTCACTTTAGTTTGTTTTTTTTTTCTTCCATTTATGGCTAAAGCTCGAGGCTATACTGCCTTGTCTAATAAGTTATATTATATAATTTAATATATATTTTTTTTATTATAATAATACTTTTGAAGTGAACACTTCTATATTTAAAGGAACGTTTGGATAGGGAGTAAATTCATGTATCGTCATCGACATGGTCACGTAACGATAACACTATAACTGTTCCTATTAGTATAAATAACTTTTTGCACTAGGCCAGCTGCAATGAATAATTTTACCATATAAATTATAATTTAAAGCATGATATATTTAAAATAAATTCCAACTTTTAACTATACCTACAATAATAACTCACAAAAAATCTAAATATATATATTTTTTAAATACTACTTACTAGAAACATTATACCTATATTCATCATGTCAGTAACTTCAAATTGGGCTCCTATGGAGTGCCGCAGGGCAGAACGCTGGCCTCCACACATACGCACAAGCACACATGCACAAATACACTGGCACACACTCAATACATTACATACACAGCTTGTATACTCGTACATAACACTGACCATTTATTACCAGACCAGTTGTAACAAACATATATTAAAACTATAAAATTTAAATTTGGGAAGGTACTGGTTCTCAACATACAGCTCACACTAGCTTGGGAATCAGGACTTACAATAATTTATAAAATGTATTTTGTTGCAATAAAGAATTTATTATTATTATTTATGTTATAAGTAAATTCAAATTGAGATGAATAAGCATTGTTTATAAGTGACAAGTGTAACACACAACAGTTCTTCTTTCTTTTCTCTTGACCTAAAGATCTTAGCCCTTAAGGTTTCGTCACACAGAGGCGAGAGCCGCGGGAAAGCGACCGTGATCCGAGACGGGATTTTTTTGTAATATTCGAATTTATATGCAACCTGTCACATAGGAATGCGCCCGTTGCGATCGCGGTTGCTTTCTCGCGGCTCCCGCCTCTTGTGCGATGAGCCTTTAGTATTAGGTACTTTACTCTTTGATCTTAGTTACCAGGGCATTGAATTAAAAAAAATAAAACCTATATTATCTATGGATATGAAAGATGTGTGAGAAAGGAGTTTTGGCGGGAACACGAAGAAGATCATGTCGTCGCTCTGCATTATTTTCCTAAACTTGTGTTATTTCAAGTATTAATGTGTAAAAGTGGTGGCCTTTTGCTTATTAACTATTTGTGTATGTGCATAAGTGTTGGCAAGTGATGTAATGCGACATAACGTGTATTTTCCTGTTGTCTCCAAAACTCCATAGAAGCTTCAGTAAGATAGCCATCGTCTTACTGGAGTGGGACTTTGACTTGACTGACTAATTTTATATGACTGACTTCGACTATGACTTGTTTTATGAACTAAACTTACGTGTGATGAGAGAATAACGATGTTTATAAGTTACTTTTAGGCTGATGGTTCTTCCAATGCCTTAAACAAATAAAAAAAAAAGATGTGTGAGAAAAAAAAAAATGGATGTTTGTGATTGTCAATGAACGAATGAAATTTGTCAAATCATCCGACGATTCTGATTGTGCTCGTTTCACAAATTTTGCCGAAAGAAAGATTATTCACAGAGATTGTAATAAGTAATTTTCGTTTTTCATGTTGTAATTAGCGCGCCCCATAATGAATATTACATCTGCCGCAGGGATTATATCCCTTCTTGACGAGCCAATGTCAGAAGTTAAAGAATTCGCATTGAAAAGGTTGGACAACATTGTGGACGAGTTTTGGCCTGAAATATCGGAATCCATTGAGAAAATTGAAATTCTTCATGAAGATAAAGTGTTCTCCCAACACCAACTGGCAGCGTTGGTAGCGAGTAAGGTTTACTACCACTTAGGAGCTTTCGAAGATTCATTGACTTATGCGTTGGGTGCTGGAGATTTATTCGATGTAAATGCACGAAACGAGTATGTAGATACTACAATTGCGAAGGCAATTGATTTTTATACGCAGAAGAGGAAGGCATTGTTCGTGGATAGTTCTGCAGAGGCTATTGATCCTCGGTTAGAAGCCATTGTTAATCGTATGTTCCAGCGATGCCTTGAAGATGGACAATATAGACAGGCTCTTGGCTTAGCACTGGAGACCCGCCGTATGGATATATTTGAGGAGTCCATCATGAAATCTGACGACATTGCTGGTAAGTTCAAGTTAAAATAAATAAAAATTAATACAACAAACAAACAACTTTGTTGTTACAGGTCATCAGAGTACCATTGTTAATTAATACGACTAATTGATAAATTCATGCATTGGCTGTAAGACATTTATATCAATTCAACATAATATGGTTAGAGTAAAAAACTAAGTCTAGTATTTTTTTTCTATACCTATATAACCTGCAAATAATAGTTATTTAAAACACACTGCATTAATTGGATGCAACTTATCACAATCTGATTATTAATTCTTTAGTAATTACAGCAAGCACTAATATTGAGAATTAAAAGTGAAACACCTACTCTCAAAATAATAGAATTTACTGTTTGCTGGTTTATACTTTTAATATAATATAGTCATCTTTTGTTCTGGTATAGTAATTCTTTTAATCCCACCACTTAAGTGGGTTAATCAAGCATAATAATTAATACAAAAAATCTAAAGCACAACATTTGTGTGGTAACTTAAGTATATTTAATAACATTGGTAATGAGCCAAATCACAGACATAATGAACTCTATAAATGCAAGTCACATAAATAAGTTTCAGTAATAATGTTGTCAGATGCCGAGAATACTTATTAAAGAAGGAAATTATGTCACTAATATAAATTGTCTTTTGATTCCAGGAATGCTTCAGTATGCCTTCACTGTTGCTATGAGTCTGCTCCAAAACAAAGGATTCCGTAGCACAGTCCTTCGGTCTCTGGTAGGTCTTTACCGAGGCCTCAACATCCCTGACTATGTTAACATGTGCCAGTGCCTCATCTTTCTTGAAGATCCCCTGTCAGTAGCAGAAATTCTTGATAAACTAACACATGGACCACAAGAGTCTGTCCTCATGGCATACCAGATTGCCTTTGATTTATATGACTCTGCCACACAACAGTTTCTTGGCAGGGTTTTACAGGCACTTCGAAGTACAGCCCCCATCCCAAATGCCCTTGGTGGAAAACCTCAACCACAAGGAGGACCTTTCCCAGAATCAACAATGGAAGTAGATCAACCTGTTGAAGAAGCTAAGAATACAGATAGAGATATTGAAAGTCTGAATGATGAAGAGAAAGAACATCAAAGAAGAGTTGAGAAGTTAATTTCTATTTTAGGAGGAGATGTCTCTATAGGATTACAATTGCAGTTCCTAATTAGATCTAATCATGCAGATATGCTTATCTTGAAGAACACTAAAGATGCTATTAGAGTGTCTATTTGTCACACTGCTACAGTTATAGCCAATGCCTTTATGCACTCTGGTACAACCAGTGACCAGTTTTTGAGAGACAATCTAGAATGGCTGGCTAGAGCAACCAATTGGGCTAAATTGACTGTCACAGCCTCCCTTGGGGTCATCCACAGGGGTCATGAGAATGAATCCCTAGCTCTCATGCAGTCGTATCTACCTAAAGAGGCAGGACCGTCATCAGGCTACTCTGAAGGTGGAGGCCTCTATGCATTAGGCTTAATTCATGCAAATCATGGTGCAAATATCATTGATTATCTTTTAACTCAACTAAAAGATGCTCAGAATGAAATGGTGCGCCATGGAGGTTGTCTTGGTCTAGGCTTAGCCGCGATGGGCACACACAGGCAAGATATATATGAACAGTTGAAATTTAATCTCTACCAAGATGATGCTGTTACTGGGGAGGCTGCTGGTATTGCTATGGGGATGGTAATGTTAGGATCAAGGCATGCAGCTGCCATTGAAGATATGGTTGCCTATGCTCAAGAAACGCAGCATGAAAAGATCTTAAGAGGCTTAGCTGTTGGTATTTCATTTACAATGTATGGGCGCCTTGAAGAAGCAGATGCTTTAGTACAGCAGTTATTGAGGGACAAGGATCCTCTGTTACGTCGTGCTGGTTGTTATACTATTGCTACAGCTTATTGTGGCACTGGAAATAATGACTCTATTCGTACTCTCCTTCATGTAGCAGTTTCTGATGTAAATGATGATGTGCGTCGAGCAGCAGTAACAGCTCTCGGTTTCCTGCTCTTCAGAACACCAGAACAATGTCCTTCAGTTGTCTCCTTATTGGCTGAATCTTACAATCCTCATGTTCGTTATGGTGCAGCCATGGCTCTTGGTATTGCATGTGCTGGAACTGGAAATCGCGAGGCTATTGGTCTCCTAGAACCCATGGTTAAATTTGACCCAGTTAACTTTGTTAGGCAAGGTGCTTTGATTGCTTCTGCCATGATTCTTATTCAACAAACAGAAGTTCTGTGCCCGAAAGTCACATATTTCCGCACCCTTTATGCCCAGGTAATTTCCAATAAACACGAAGATGTGATGGCTAAGTTTGGCGCCATCTTGGCTCAAGGTATTATTGACGCTGGCGGTCGTAATGTGACTGTGTCCCTCCAAAACAGAACTGGTCATATGAACATGCTAGCTGTTGTAGGCATGTTGGTATTTACGCAATATTGGTACTGGTTCCCATTAGCACATTGCCTTTCTCTAGCTTTCACGCCCACTTGTTTAATTGCACTTAATTCAGACTTGATGATGCCGCAGCTAGAATTAAAGTCCAATTCAAAACCATCTCTTTATGCATACCCTGCCCCACTTGAAGAGAAGAAACGTGAAGAGAGAGAGAGAGTTACTACCGCTGTTTTGAGTATCGCTGCAGCGAAGGCCCGCAGGCGGGCTCATGGAACCGATGGCTCTCTAAGTAGCATGTCAACCTCCTCAACATCTAAAATGGATGTTGATGAAGAAGAGAAAAAGCCTTCCAAATCGCCAAATCCTAACATTACGGTTCACGCAAAGTCCGACAAAGATGCGGCTGTAGCCAGTTCATCTAAGGAAGTTAAGAAAGAAGAAAAGGAAGCATCTACTGAGGAGAAAGAAACTAAGGAAAAGAAAGAGCCAGAACCAACATTTGAGATTTTAAGCAACCCAGCTAGGGTTATGAGGCAACAGTTGAAGAACCTTTCAATTATAGATGGAAATGGGTACTCCCCACTGAAGGACGTAACCATTGGTGGTATCGTCATGTTAAACCATTCTGGCGATGGAGAACAAGTCCTCGTTGAACCTGTTGCTGCCTTTGGGCCGAAAGCGGAAGAAGAGAAGGAACCGGAGCCTCCAGAACCATTTGAATACTTAGATGACTGATGCAGTCTTTTTTAATTAATCCTTCATATAGTGCTAGAATCGTATTAATAAATAATTTTCAGTGTAACCTATTTGTAATAACAATTTGATGTTAAAGTACATGATCACTAACAGGATATTAATATTGTTTCAAAAATAAAATAATTATGCTGTATTTTTTTTTTGTATTGACAACATTGTGGTGATGTGATGGACTAATATTGTGAGTTTGTATGTATATATTGGCACCACTTCATTAGATTTAAATTTCTCGGATGTGGGAAAAGCCGGTTAAAGTAGTAAATTTCATGCAACAAATATAAGAGAAAAATGTAAAAAAAAAAAGCAAAGAACAAAGTATAGCAATGATATTGACAACACTACTTGGTATGTTTTGTGCGCAATACTATGGCGCAATGAGTTAGGAAAATACGAACATGTATGATGGTGATCTATATAAATTAATATAATTGAAGTGTCTTTTGTAATGTCTAAATAACTGCTTTTTACTAAAGTACAAATTATTTCTGAATTTCTAAAAAGAGAACTTAATTGCGAGCGGGAATTGAACCTGCGTCCCTTCCTATCTGGAGAAGTGCTCTAAGCCGCGGAGCTATCGCACCGACCTTAGGCCATACCCAATCTCATCACATTTTGTCTTTACGACCAACGTCACCTATCGGATGTACCAAAACGTGCCTGGGACTTTAAAGTAGCTGAGCATGTCAAAAGCTAAAATACAGATCAAAAAAGCTTTTTACTAAATGCATTAGTACTCTCGGCTTAGATCCCCGGGTCGGGCATAGTTTTAAGCTTTTTCGAAAAAGAAAAATCCTCAGTAGCAGCCCGGAAGTTTAGAAATGTGCCCGGCAGACGACAATAGGCTTGCCCCCTATTACGGCTATTACGCGAGACTTAAACAGCGAACCGTAGGTGCGTAATACACTTCGGCCTATCCCTTTGGGGATACATGCGTATGTTTTTTTTAACAACAAATATAGTTAGATTTAATTTGATCTCAAAACAACAAAAATATCTTGGGAATTACACAAAGATAATAATATATTTTCTTTTTAGTGTAGGTACTTACATTCAAGTGTGCAACGAAATAATATTGGAAATAAATAAATAAATATTCACGGACATTTGACACAACGTTCTCTGGGCCCAAACTAAGCTTAGCGCTTGTGCTATGGGTACCAGATTACGGATATAATACATATATTACGTTTTTTTTGTAAATACATACATACTCGTATAATAGATAGATAACACCCAGACCAAGTACAAATATATCTGTGTTCATCACACAAATAATAAAATTGTCCTGAGTGCCAATTGAACCCACGACCTCGTGCACGGAAGTCTGTTACAGTTACACTACCGACCACCACGAAGCCCATCGAAATATTTGAAATTAGTTTTCACTATTTTAGACTCAATATTCGTTATTGTTTGTGTTTGAAATACATCACTCATATTATTTTAGGTATATTGTTAAATATGTATTATTAATGTGAACGTTTGAATGTTTGGCGTGATTAAGTTCACGCCAAAACGGCTGAATAGATTTGGGTGAAATTTGGTACAACGATAGTTTATACCTGGACATAGGATACCTTTTTATACCGAAAAAATGTTAGATTTCTGTGGGATAGCTATTTTTGCTTACAGATAATTAATGTACCATGAGTGATTTATTATAGTGAGTGACCCAATTCTGAGGTCCACGCAGACGAATTCGCGCACAGCAGCTTGTTTAATCCATCCATCAGCCTTTCAACGTCCTCTGCTGGACATAGGCCTCCCCAAGAGAACGCCACAACGAGCGGTCCTGTGCCGACCGCATCCAACGGCTCCCCGCAGCTTTGACCAGATCGTCGGTCCATCTGGTGGGGGGCCGTCCTACGCTGCGCCGTCCGATACGTGGTCGCCACTCGAGAACCTTTCGTCAAGGCTAGTTTAATATAATAGAATAAATCTTGTGGAATAGAAAAAAATAACTATTTAATTATCACAAAATTTGTCCTATCAATATTTTTTAACAAATAGGTAAGTCTAATGTATTTTTGTGTTTATAACCAAAGAGTATTAAGAGGTACGACGTGACTCAGCACTGTACCACAATTTAAGAACCTTGAGAAAACCTGCATGTCTGTGAGATTTTCTCAACGGCTTGTAAAGTCTGTCAACCTACACTGGGTCAGCGTAGTGGACTACGGCCTGAGTCCCTCTCAATTTGAGAGGAGACCCATGTCCAATAATGGAATAAAATAAAGTGCATTTCAAAGTTGAGCTCTTTGGGTTCGGTGCTACCAAAACTATTAGTTAATTATTTTTATGTGGCGATATCTCCATGTGACCATTTTTTTAGCGCCGGTATAAAACATTTTTAATTGATACACGTTGTTGTACAATAACATACTTAAATTCTAATTAAGCTTATTGCTTAATTTATTTAAATTTGTAATAAAAAACAATATAAAAAATATAGATATAATAATATAATAATTATGTTTATATTTCCTGCAAATGTGGCCCACAGAACAATACTACTCCTACCGGAGATGTGGCCACCCTAGCACTTTTATTCGTATTGACGAATGTCTAGACGAATTCGACTTTTTTGTCGACAACATCAAAGTAGTATACTTAGTCTATGATCAAAGGCGATGACCATTGAGCTCTCAGCGTCGAGCTCGTAATAAGGGGGAGAGGAAATTACTACAAATTTACCGAGCCAATTTTTTAAAATCCAAAAATGGTGGAATTTCCGCTAGGGAAGCGCGTAAAAAAATATCTTAATCGATTCTTCAGTCCTTCAAGTGATCTATAAATTTTTGGGTGGACAAAGGTTTTTTTAATTGCGTAAATCTTTATCTACGTACCTATAATTATATCTATGTGTGTCAAATTGCAACCCAATCCATTCAGTCATATGATCTAGTGGTTGATAGATCAATCAGGCATGCCTTCTTTTTAAACAAACAGAAAATTAAGGGCATAACACTCTATTGAATAGATTTGGGTGGTAAAAAACATAAAGAAATAAATAATACTTTAATCCTGGGTATAGTCGTTCATTCTAAGTCCAAACATACCTATATAAGTTTGTGATGTGATGACATCAGGAGATAAAGATTTGAAAGTGAGGTATTACGATAACTAAAATCAAGTATATAATAATATTTTATTCCATCCATCAGTCATTCGACGTCCTCTGCTGTACATAATAGGTCTCCCTAAGAGAACGCCACAATAAGCGGTCCTTTTTTTTTGTTAACACGATCTAAAACGCAAGTTTACGCACGGCACTAGGGCACCAACAGGATCCAAGGGGAGTGTCGGGCTTGATGTCATACAGGCTCGATAGTCATATAGTACCATGATAGCCCTAGATGATATTCATGATCTGGTAATGGAGCCACAATCCCATCAACTTTGGAATCGTTTGATTCGTTTAGACAAGTATTGCGGTCCTAGATGATGTTTAGGGCCTGATGATGATGATTTATGTCCATTTCCGTTATTGTACGCATGTCATAATTATACAAGCATGCATTAAAAAAGTTATAATAATTTTATTTCTACTCACAATTTTTTTTTTAACGTAAATGCTTTGAATGCTAATAATAATACAATTCAGATGATTAATCAATTCGATAAATTAATAAAAATTATTTTATTTAATGCTATGCTGCTAAGCCACTGCTCACCACTTCATTCCGAGCACACAAAATTAATAAATGGACGGCTTTTTCCCATCCATCAGCCTTTCATCGTCCACTGCTGGACATAGGCCTCCCCAAGAGAACGCCACAACGAGCGGTCCCGTCATGGGGGATAATGCCGTAATCGCCACGCTTGGCAGGTGGGTTGGCAATCGCAGTAGATGTTGTTAATACTCCAGGGAGTGCTGCTGCCTACTCCCCTGGTATTCCCTCAGTCGGCTCTTACGACTCCCGTGGGTAGAGAGGGGTGGGACAATTCAAAAGCCGGCCCCACACGGCTTCTTTCCACTATATGAAAATTTGTGACGAATAAAAATCACAAATTATTAGCGGTAGATGCTAGGTTGAAACCTAAATAGCGCAAATTAAATATTTTTAAAATAAAGGATATTTAATATATAAATATTTTTTAAAACATTGATATATGGATAGTTGTTGGTTCTTCCTGCATCCCTAATTGGCAGCGGACATAGAACAGATAAAGGCTTTGTTCCGATATACACTGCAAGTACTGTGATATCACGTGATCAACAGCTTCCATAAATATAACAATTTGCACTATGGAATATTATTATTATTATTGAATATTGTAAATCAAAGATTCCCAAACATGGCAAATGTAAAGAAATTGTGTTTATTGCAGTGTAAAACTAATACTTAGTATGAAATGAAAGTAATGACAGATCAGTATACTGGACTGCATTCCGTTATAAACAGTAACCAGTATAGCTAGCTAACTATAGCAGTATAACTATAAAGGAACGACTTCACAGTATACTAAATTGACATCATACCTTACAGTGCTCGCAGTGTATATCGGAACACATCCAAATTTGCTGTCATCGTAACTATTAAGATGGCGGACGACAGCCTAAGTAAGTCACTTTTACTAGGTATATGAAGATTAGGGCGCCTCCTCCTTATTACGAGCTCAATGGCTCTCAGACTAACTAGACGGAGCCACGGCGTGGCCGCACTTGAAACAGCAATATTTTTTTAAATGTTGACAGGTTGACAAGTATTTAACCATATTTGGGCAAAATAAACGATAGTTAGAATGAGGTCTGTAACTCAATCGTAAATAAGAAACTCTTCGTAACAAATATTTAATTGAAAATCACAGAGTTTATCAAAATAATTATTTAAAAGTAAATCTACCACCCCTCTATTCATCCAACCATCAGTCTTTAAACGTCCACTGCTGGACATTGGCCTCCCCAAAAGAGCACCAGAACAAGCGGGCTTGTGCTGACTGCATCCAACGGCTCCCTGCAGCTTCGGCCATATATTTGGTCCATCTTGTGGGAGGCCATATTACACTGCGCTGTCTGATACGTGGTCGCAACTCGAAAACCTTTTTCCCCAACGATTGTCAGCTCGTCGAGCGATATGGCCTGCCCATTGCCACTTCCTAGCAGGCTATGTCGGATATTCACGTTTTACGGATCTGCGTAATAAGAATTCGATCACGTAGGGAAATACCAAGACTGAGCCTTGATGCAAGGTAAGTATTGCTGCTCCATAAATTGCCATTCTGTTCGATATCTCATCTGGTAAATAATAATAAGTTATATTTAATAAAATAATAGTACACAAGAATATAATTAAATTATCTTTTCTCTCTTTTCTGGGTCAAATAAGAAAATAATTATCTTCCTTCCAGCGCTGATTTAACTAATTGAATAAGAACTTAGAGCAAATCAGTTTCTCTGAATTCTAGATTATGACTACAGCGGTAGTAATAATCTTGAATTGATATTTACTTACAAAGATGAAATTACAACTGCCTCTGTGGTGCAGTGGTAGTGTAAGCGACTGCTGATCATGAGGTCTCGGGTTCGATCCCCGGGTTGGGCAATGTTACTGAGATCTTTCAATACAAAAACAAAATTCTCTGTAGCAGCCCGAAGTTTGTAAATGTGCCCGGTATACATAGCTGGCGAGTCGTGGGTGTGTAATACACCTCTGCCTACCCCTTCGGGGAATACCTGCGTGATGCTATGTTTTTTGAAGTTACAAAGACTTTAAAAGCTATACTTACATGAACATATTCACTGGCAATGATTTTGCTCCCAACGTTACTATTTTCTTATTATGTATAATGAAACATCAACAAAATGTCGTAGAATATATTTTGGGTATTTCGTTGGTTGCCTCGTTTTCCCGTAGCATACACCCATTTCGATCTCGCATCTGGATTAGAGGGAAACCTAAAATAGTAAATATTTATCATCATCTCATAAATTACATATAAATTTTAGTAAAGTGAAAACTGGGCAAATTAAATTCGCAATAAGGCAACACCGAAACAATTCTCAGTAATAGAAAGCTAGAAAACGTGTTTTGCGAGTGTATCTTAGTAGCAATTATTAATTTTGAGTAAAAAAAGCCCATTTTATATCACTTTATAGCATTTTATCATTATTTTTTTTCATTTTCGACTACATATGAATGAAATATTATACGTGTATTTTTTCGCTCGCTGTAGCTTTTGTAGCATAGTACACTATTTAACAACCACTATTATCACGTAGTCTTTTTCTCAAAACACACATTAACTCAAATTAACATTAAATTTATGTTATGTGTATGTTGCTAAGCATGTCAAATGTTAAAAATATATATAAAAATATCTAAATATTAAATTTTAATAAAAACGCGAATTTTTATAAAAATGTTCGATTATGTCAGTTGAATCGTGACAGACAAAGCATTTTGACATCGTGACAATACCAAAAACTGGCCACGGCGACAAAGACAAAAATCTATGACTATGTCTGTTTTTTGCACCAGTAAATTGTATCTTACGTTCTCGCTCATACATGTCAAAGAATTTTCTTCGCTCTGTCTAGGACGTATTAAGTCTGAGATTGAGCTCCTTTATTAGAACTCAATGGCGATGACTGACTGTATGAGTGGTTTAGACTGTGACTGTACGTTTCCGAACCGAAGGCTATAATAAAATCAGTATGTATTTCTCTTAGACGAAGAATGATATAGACTCGCTACTATTTTGACATTAGGGATGAAGAAAAGGATGTACATACTAGGTTTTACCAAGAGTGAGAGAGACACAGGTATAAGTATACTAGCAGTGCCCGCGGACTCCGTTCCGCGTTAGAAATATTTTTGTCCCGGCCCGTTTGTCCCGCGTAATACTTCAGGTTAAAAGTTCGGGATAAATAAAAAATATGACGAAGTTATTTTTTGTTATTTTGTTTTTTTTTGTTGTTTTTTATTTTTTTTATTGTTTTCTGTATGTTTTGTGTTTTTTATGTTACTGTTTTTTGTTGTTATTTTTATTACTTGATGTTAATATACACTATTTACATTATTTACATCATGTTTACTTATTTTAATTGTTCAACACTTCTCGATATATTAGTACTAATGTTATCATTTGGTACTAAAATATATTGTCTTTCAGGAGTTCCAACCCGAGATAAGCCTACATATAACTGCCCATGGGAAAAACAGTGCTTTCTCAGGTCAATGCCCACCAGAGAAAATGTTTGACCCTGGGACTTATTAATAGTGAGAGCAAAAGAGACCTTGACGGGGCGGGACTTAACCTTTTAAACGGTATAGGTAAATCAGTCGGAATCAGGGGTATCCGCGGAATATAAGCAAGTTGTCCCACTGCTGGCCCTGTGAGAACGATCGCCACGGTTATATTCTCCCGCAACTCTTTTATGAGCAGCCTTGCGCCATTACACATATTAGGGGGTCTCAAGTTCCTTAAAAGCATGATAGGAATGCCGACTTTTAGCATAAGGTCGTGGGGAGGTAAAGGACTCAAAGAATTTAAAAATTCTTGAGGATAGTGCACTGTATCCTCAATATTACACACCGTGTCAATGGACTTATAGTGTTTGACTGGACCGGGAATTTTTTCTAAAATTATTTTATTTATCTCATTCACTGAATCATTTCTGGGTGAGACTATTGCCCTAGAACAAATCCAATGATAATCTCTTTCCATTAAACTTCCAAGACCGGGATATATTACGTCTATCAGATCTTCTAACCTGTGTAATATGTGACCTAACCGATTGTCAAGTTTAATGTCATCCCTACTGTTAGGACAGCAAATTTTTCCTTCTCCAAGATTCAGTAGTTGATGCGGAAAGTCGTTGTCGTAGTTGTCGCTCAAGTGGGCTCCCATGTTTGTTCGTAAATTGAGAGTTTCAACGGAACTCCATAAGCATGATGATTTTAAGCATGCCCTGATGACATCGGCGCGTGTTCCTTTTGTTAGTACTGGCAGCATTTGCCGAAAATCGCCCGCAAAAACAAAAGTAACACCACCCATATCAGCGTCTGAGTTTCTGATGTCTTTTAGCGTACGGTTCACGGCTTCAATATGAACTCTATTACTCATGGTACATTCGTCCCATATAATTAAGGATGTATCATCTTGTAAACGGCCGGGGCGGAGCGCACCGCACGTTTTTATTTTGCTAAAATCTTTGAAGATATTTGTTTAAACTATATAGAGTAAAGGGCACAAATATTCTACATTGAATTTCCGTTCTAAAAACATATTTATAAAGATATATATTAATACCATATGGGCTAAATAAGCTTCACAAAAATTATTTGGAAGTCACAATTTTAACAGTAAAAGCAGTTATTGTGAGTTATCCGTAGGAGATAGGCATATGCTATTACGGACTTTTTTACAGATTTTGATACGTTCTTTAATATTGTAGTACATTGTTTTGTTCTAACCTCAATAGATTCCGCAGCGCACGCGATGAAAGAATTTTTTTTTTAAACTTGGATTACATTATTCAAGTTTAAGTAAAGATGCGTAATTAATTTTGGAAATTATTATAGCCTATCACACTCCACAATAGCGTAGCTTTCTATTGGTGAAATAATTTTGAAAATCGGTTCAGTAGATCCAGAGATTACCCCTTACAACGTCACAAACTCACAAACGATACCTCTTTATAATAATTATAATATATTATAATCCTTAGATATATTCCAACTTGATAGTTAATCTATATTTCAATCTATAACGCTAGTAAATACTTTCGTGAACTTTGGGTCGTTTCCTTAGTTTCAGCTTGTCGCATATAGCAGATTCTTTTCAAATTTGGAGCTTATAGGAGCTACAGCTCGAAAATTTAAAAATTTAATTGTTAACACCCACCCCCGCACCCCCCTGTGGGGAGGGATATCGTAAAATTCGTTCATAAATTATTTTTACATTACTTACAGAAAATTCATACAAAATTATGAGTCTGTCGGAGCTAGAAGTCGAAAATTTTTAATTTTCATTGTTAACGTCCTCCCCCGCTATCCATATTGGGAGTAGATTGTCATAAAATCCACTCTTAGATCATTTCTACCTCGCATATAGCAGATACTTATCAAATTTTGAGCCTTTAGGAGCTACAGCTAAAAAATTTAAAATTTTCATTGTTAAGACCCACCCCCGCATTCCTCTGTGGAGTGGGATATCGTAAAATTCGTTCATAAATTATTTTTACATCACTTACACAAAATTCATACAAAATTAGGAGTCTGTAGGAGCTAGAAGTCGGAAATTTTTAATTTTCATTGTTAACGTCCACCCCCGCAATCCATATTGGGAGTAGATTGTCATAAAATCCGCTCTTAGATCATTTCTACATCACATATAGGAAATTCCTACCAAATTTGAAGTCGATAGGAGCTATAGGTTAAAAATGGGAATTTTCTATTGTTAACGCCCCCGCAACCCCTCTTGTGGGTGGAATTTCGTAAAATCCGTTCTTAGCTGACCTCTACTCGGCGAAAGGAATATTCCTACCATATTTCAAGTCGCTACGCCTTATGGTTCCAGAGATATCGTGATGAGTCAATATATAGGTGGGAATCTCTTATATATATATAGATTTATCCTTTTCGCGTATGCGTCAGTTGTATTTGGACCCAATGAACTGGGTCCAAAGAATAAGGTGGCCAACCGTTCCCATCATCAGTATGTTTTTTTTTTTATTGCATGTAGTGGCAGACGAGCCACGGTCCATCTGATGATAAATGGTAACCGTCGCCCATGGACTCGACTATACCGAGAGTATTGTCAAGCCGCTACTCACCAATTCATTTCACAGATGAAATGAAATATAAACGGCTATCTCCTGCTACAGTGGCCGAAAATGAGGTCGTTCTGGCAGTCTCGCTCGACATAGAGAACGCCTTCAACAGTCTCCCTCACGAGACGTTAAAGGAGGATATGGAGGCACTCCGGTTTCATGGAGTGCCTCCATATCTCTGGAGGCTGTTGGAGGCGTACCTCGAGGGGAGGCACGTACCCTGAGAGGGGAGCGACGGGCGCCTTTACCGCCATCGGGTGGAGCGCAGCGTTCCACAGGGATCCGTCCTAGGCCCGATCCTGTGGAACGTCGGGTTCGACTGGGTCCTGTGGGGCCGGCTCCTTCCCAGGATGGGAGTGATTTGTGTTATGCGGACGACACTCTCGTCACCGTGAGGAGGGCCGGCTTCCAGGAAGCCGCCCGATCGGCGGAGGTTGGAGTCGCGCTCATTGTCGACCGGATCGGTATGTTGGGCTTGAGGGTCTCGTTGCCTAAAACCGAGGCCCTCCTTCTTCACGGCCCTCGCTAAGGTCCCCCCGAGGAGCGTGCCTCGTTGTACAGGGGGTTGTCGTGCCAGTGCAAGCCCATATGAAGTATCTGGGCCTGCACATCAATAGTAAGTGGGGATTTGGGCCGCACTTTGCCCAGCTCGCCCCTAGGCTCATCAACTCTGCCGCGGCATTGGGTAGGCTTCTTCCAAATGAGGTCCGGGATCGTCCTGCCGCCGCCTGTATAGTGGTATACTACGGTCTATGGCACTGTATGTTGCCCCAATCTGGGCGGATCTCCTCACCTCGTCCAACAGGGCCCTTTAGAGACGTCCGTGGAGGGTCATAGTGGTGAGGGTTATAAGGGGGTACCGTACGGTGTCGTGGGCCGCGGCGATGCTGCTGGCAGGCGACCCACTTTGGCATCTCCAAGCCGAGGCGCTGGCAGAGGCCTACTGGTTCCGTGCTGCGGTGCGGGCCAGGGGCGAGGAAGTCTCCGTAAGGAATCTGGGCAGAGCACACGAAGCGGCCCGAAGGGCGATGATCCGGCGGTGGAGAGAAGAGTTGAAGTCCCCCGGAGCAGGACGGGGGACTGTAGAGGCGGTTGCGCCGCACCTCCATCGCTGGTTAAATCGAAGGCACGGCAGCCTCAGCTTTAGGCTGACGCAGGTACTTACCGGACATGGGTGCTTCGGTAAGTATCTGCACCGTATTGGCAGAGAAGGGCCCCTGGATGTCATGAGTGTGGTGCGTAAGTCGATGACGCGCGTCACGCTCTGGCGGAATGCTCTGCCTGGGGGCCCCAGCACCGCGTCCTGTCAGCGGTAATTGGAAGAGACCTGTCGCTGCCAGCCGTAATCTCCCAGATGCTTGGTAGTGACAGGTGCTGGTCGTCCATGGCCTCCTTCTGTGAGGCTATAATTTCATGGAAGGAGGCCGCGGAGCGGGAACGCGAGGCGTCAGCTCACGCTGACTCACTCCGCCAACGGCGGCCAGGGGGGAGGAGGCGTCGCTACACCCACCTCTTTGATGACGACAGGGCGTGGCCAGCTGGCCATGCGCCTGGGGCGTCGAAGTAGAATGTCATAAGACGACCCTTCGGCGCCCCGCTAATAGGCGTGGAAGGGGCCGCTGTGGTTTTATTGGATATTCCGAGTGCAACTAAGATCTGCGCGCCCGGTGAGCCCTACATACCCCTCCGTCTGTCACTGATGGAGGAGATGCGTAAATGCATTTCCAAAGCGTTAACAAACAAAAAAAAAAGGGATAGAGACAGACTGTAGTAATAATAAATTGATAATAAGGTGTGCCAGTACTGCTAATACTTTATTAGAACTATCCTGTAACGGTGCGACCTGTAAAGAGTCCGAGTTAGCACAAGCCTAAATATAGCATCCTTAGTTTTCATGGTTAAATAGAATTCCATTAGGCGCTCGCTAAGGAAAACGTCAATTTGTCATCCGTGGTTCGACTTCGTTTGAGGTTATAAATTATAATTTTCCTTCGTTTAACGGTCTACCTTAAATTAATACTCGATATTGGCGAAATTGTGCTCACACTGCCACAACAATAGCCATTAAACAAGAAGATAAGATAAGATAAATTATAATGATTTATAGTTAATTGAATTGAAACTACGTGGTGGTCTTCTTTTCTTAGAAAGTATTATACGGTTGCATTTTTATTGTAATAAACCCAGTAGTGTCTACTAATATCTCGCTGACTATTATTAAAACCATGGATTGGAACCTCAATTACGGTGAGCTCTCAAATGACAAAGATTTTGTTAACACTTGCGAGACTTTAAAGGAGAATTTACAGGATGTGCAAAAGGTGTTGGACCAACTATTGCCTCTAAAGGAACATTACGATAAAATGACATTACCATCTCAAATTGAATTCGACTTATTCTTGGTTTATACGTTGAATGCCCTTCAGTGGATTAACTTACGAATACAAGGAGTTGATCCTACAAAACATCCAATTAACGATGAGCTTGAAAGAGTACAAGTTGTTATGAAGAAGTGGGAGGAAGTGAAGGATCGTGACAAAAGGCCAACAGTGGATATAGAAGCAGCAAAACGGTTCGTTAAAAGTGGTCTCTATGATCGTTATAGAGCTACTGGACAAACACAAAACAAAAAGATTAAGTTTTCTGAAGATTCTGACTAACTATTCATATTAGGAAATTACAAAGACTGACATTTAAAATATAATAAGTATAATGTGACCATTATTGTGGATTAAAATGAGGTACCTACCTATTGTATTGGTACAATGATTATATTACTTTATAAGTACTACAATTTTATTGGTGTAAAGGTTTATTATGATCTTAAATAAGTTATCAGTAGTTTATATCAAAATAATAATTTTATGGTATAAAAATGCTGGGTTAAACAAGTTATTAAATGATTAGCAATATCTTTCTTATAAATTATGTAGTCAGGGTTGGAGAAGACCTGGGTGGCATTATCATTTTAGAGTGGATATCGAGCCTGGCAAGAAGCCCTTTGACCCTACAGCAGTGGTGGCTAACTGTTATTTTATTATATCATTTAAGGTAATACAGGAGTAGCTATGGCTTTATTTAATTATCTTTCATGTAAAATCGTAAACTAGAAGCTAATTTTATTGGCAATATCTTTGCTATTTTCGTTTGATGCACATTTTAAGTACCTTTGTATATAAGTCAGATGTGAGGAACAGGCTGGCTTATAAACTACACAATTTTGCCAAGATATTTGCAAACTATAAAATGAATTATTTACCGGTATGCTTACTACTCTTAAAACCATTATAAATATAATATATAATGAGATGTAAGGATGGAATAGCAAGATTAATACCTACTAATATTATTTTGCTGAAGGAAAACATCCTGGGAAAACCTACATGCCTGAAACATTTTCTTAATGGTTTGTAGTCTGCCAATTTGCTCATTGGGCCAGCATGGTAGCCTTGACCCCTCTCATATAAAAGGAGACCCATGCCCAGTAGAGGAACGATGGGTAAAAGGTCTTCAGTTCTTTCTTTCAGAAATATACTGAAAGTGTAGGTAGACGGTGGCAATTCATGAAAATGTAGTGTATCCCTAATAATGTATATCTACATAAAACATGTATACATAATGTAATCACAATAATTATGTCCACTCCAATATATCAATTTATTAATAAGTTAATATTGAATAACTTAATGTCTGTAATAAATTTGGTTTTTATTTTTAAAGAACTGTGATAGTTCAGTCATATTCTCCACAGTGAAGTGACCTTAAAAGCACAGCCATAATTTATTTCTACATGGAACCATTAGGTATACTACTTTTTATTTTAAACTGAGGGCAGTTTATTTTAAAAACTAATATAATAATTATAAATTTAAATTAAGTTTTTGTTTCAAACATTACACTTCTAGTATAAACAGTAGAAATATGAGTAATTTCTTGTATATTTGGGTGCCACTCTTAGACTATGTCACCCTTAACAATTATGCTCTTTGTACATGATCAATTGTGATTAAATTTAAGTTAACTGCAAATGTTACATTACTTTAGCCCTCCCTGTTCCCACTTGTCACTATTGATCAAACGAAACAATACTGCCTACTTTGTTGTATCCATGTGATCTAGATCTAGTAGTGAAGATATTTATATGACATAAATGCTATCACATAACTCTAATAATATTTATTTAGTATTGTATAACAGGATAGGAGTCTTCTCATCAAGGTACAGTTTGATTATAAAATCTTTGGATTCAAATGAAATGCATTTTATTGTGTATACTTTTAAAAGATAAGATGTTACACAAATGTATAATTATTGAACTGTTATTATTATTACATCAATATTGAACAGTGTTATTATTAGAGATGCCATGAATAGTGATTTGGCTGAATAAGGAATAACGAATATCTGTCGAGACCTTAGGGCGCAGCGCCGAATATTCGGCAGCCGATTCACAGCCTTATTTGTTGATCACAGTATTTTATTTATCATAACTTGTAACTAGTAGATTTTAAGTATTAATATGTTATCGGTAATATAAAAATCTTTGCGAATAATATTATGCACTTTTTTTTCATGATTTACTATTTGGGGTTCGACCAAATAGTTCACAATATTCAGCCGGATAACGAATAGTGAAAAAAAAGCCGGATAGCGAATAGTTTTCGAATATTCGTGCCATCTCTAGTTGTTATGACATTATATTAAAATAAAATCTTTAAAAAATAATTTTGATTTTACTTTCAATCTGTTTATTCAATATAACCAAATAAAAAAATACCCATATTAAATAAGTTTTATTCAAACAATTACCTTTAGCTACAGAACCTATTTATAAATAATTTAATTTTAGGAATGTTATTATGCCACAAATTATTTTTCTTACATACATATTATAAGTCATAACTGAGGAAAAATTAAATTATAAAAATAAATATTTAAATAAATTGTCTTATACATAACTATTTATACAGTTTTGTTCAAGAATGTTCCGTGTAATCAGTTTCCAATATTACATATATTTATTTATATATTATAGGAGGATAACAACCACAAGTTTTTAAATTATAGATCCTTACTTCCCTTGTACTTAATTAGTAAGGTTTTCAGAAATAGTTTGTATCAATTTATTTTAGTCATGATTTTTGAAAATATATACCAAAGAAAATGGCACCTTTGAGGTATTTAGATATTTTTATATCTATTTTTAGCATTTGACATTTGCTTAGCCATATACATTAAACACAGTGGAAAACCTTTGAGGTAATTCTTATAACTTTAACTTTGAATATAACATAATAATATGTAACTCAAGACAGGTATCTTCCATCTCCTAGTAAGAAAAAATACAAAAATATGTAAGTACATATAAATGGAATGACTTAAGTATAGTTTGTCAGTGAAAATTGTCTGGTAGCATATCAGTTTGTTTGAACTATTCCTGAACTGGTTTTGGCAAGAGTACAAAGGCTTTACCGCCCGCTGTTTGTTGTTATAAAATACTTTTCATAAGAAGTCATAAAATAGTTTTCATAAGAAGTCATAAAATACTTTTCATAAGAAGTCATAAAATACTATTCATAAGAAGTCAACCGAAATATATTTAAGTTGCTAAATAAGGTCTTATTTTTCGACTTGCAACACTAACCCAGCAGCAGATATATTGTCCCCAGCACCTGCAGTCAGTCGAGCCTCTGTACATATAAGTACTGGTGCCACACAAATATCTACTTCCTCTTCTCCAATTACTTCTTGCCAACAAGACACTGGTTTGGATGGCTCAAAAAATACCCTACTATTATTATCATTATCTGTTGTGGTAGAAAAACTGTCATCAAGAAGAAGCTTGCATTTGTCTAAAGCAATATCTTGACTGTTACAAACATATCTATGTGCTATCAAAGAGGCTTTTGCTGCCGCAGCTTCAGTTCTCTTCCAATTTGATTTTTTAACTGTCAAAATTGCTTGGTAAGCTAATGTGTGGACATGAATACGTGTCAATTTTCTACTACTTTTATATAGTTCATTCTGCCGTCTTATAAGCAAAAATGTTTTGCGCATTTGATCTAAGGCTGTTGCAACTCTCGGGTTGGAGTCTGCAACAACACTGACTTCCCCGTGTTCTAAGACACTAAATAAGTTTGTCAATTCTTGTTCATTCATTCCCACAGAGTCTACAAATGGTAAGACTTTGGTAGTAAGATGTTTGAGTAGTTCTAAGTCAACATAACTGGCCATTTCAAAATGTGCTAAAGTTGATTTTGGTTGTGATAATATTTGTTTCTTCACTAATTCCAGTCTTTCAGCTCTCAAGTCTGCAATAAAATCAGAAAATAATATCATTTAATGACAAATTATTCACCTTGAATTTAAACATTAGTTTTGTGGATTATTTGAACTGAGAAAGAATCTATGGCTATTTTTATCTACTATTTAACCATTATTATCTATTGTCACAATACTAAAGGTATCTAGATAAAGAAGATTACATATTATTGTTTTATGGCTTATTTGATAATATTCAAGTATGTAAAGAAATAGTGCTACAGCATATAATGTTCATCTTGTGAAATAGAAAAAGATTTACAAGGGTAGGATTTGAACCCACAGCCTTTCCAAATCTATTTCAACTTCTCTAACTACTGGTGCCACACCTTATAAAAGAAATGAGGGAGCTTACAAATTGGTCACTAAGTGCCAGCAATGGCCAGCTTGTTGGGTCTGAATAGTTAATTAATTTTTAAATATAAATATTATATGCATCAACTAAACCATTTCTAATAACAATGAGTAGACCAGTAGCTGTAATCACCATTTATATTTACATAATTGAATATAAATAGAATGCAAATGACAGCGTTTGTCATATCAGTTGTAATAGCTGTAGTATACAACTTTGGTATTATTCTGGGTAACATTAAGAATATTTTTTCCGAATCCTTTTTCTGTCCCACTATTGGACATGGGTTTCATAATCCAATGATAGATTTCACAAGCTGTTGAGAAAAATTCTTAAGCATGCAGGGTTGCTTTAATTTGTAAACAATTACACGTATAATTTCATAAAACCTTAAAACAACGGAAGTATTAGCTGTTTGAGGACTTGGACTTCAATCCCCAGTTCCCAATACCACTGTTTTTGCAGTCCTTAACTTTACTGGCAGACTATCACCACTGCTATAATATTAAGAATAATATTATACCACTAATCAGTGGGAGCCTTACTAAGGGAAAAAAATACCTCACATATCACTATGCTCTTAACTTGAGACAGATTAAGGCCTGCTACTTCTACCACCACTAACATGAAGCAAATGCTGTACCCAACAAGTCCAATTTCAGAAAAAAAATAAAATTACCTTTGCCATCCCCTGATTTAAAAGGGTAATTATCCATCATTTGCAGCCCACTTATGACTAGTAAGTTTGGATTGAACCCAGGCAAGTGTTCACCAAACTTTTCTAAGGAACTAAGTAAAGGATTATTCTCATCATTATGCATGATATATCTATTAGCTCTTGGTGCTGTATATGCACCAAATTGTTCATCTGCCTTATACTCTAAGATCATATGAATATCATCTTTTATGTCTTCTTTTTTGTCATTACCAACTATTTGGATTTCTTTTGGAATGTACTCTTTTAGTTTATTGCTCATTTTTGCAGCCAATAGAACTTGCCAACCTTCTAAAAAGAATCTTTTTGCCATCAATGGCGCATTGCCACCTATAGTCCATCTAGAGTCTGGGAGTCTTAGTGCTTCTGCGATAAGTTCATCATAAAGTTTCGAGTTTGACATGAATCGCCTAAAACAACAAAAGAAAAAACAATAGATGCAAGTTGTAGTCCATCATTGCACATTAAAGGAAAAAATAAATAAAAATATGAACATTTTTTAATGTATAGTAAGGTTTAGTATGTTATCGGTGATTAAGTTATACAAAGAATTTGTAAAGAAATAAACTTACTCAGCTGCTGCACCATGTTTAAAGAAATAGGCAAAACTTTTTAGAAATTCTTCCTTGGTTGCTATCTCGTTAAAATGTTCTGGTGCACCTTTTAGGTCTTTATGATTAAGCAACAAAGTAGCATTTACAAAAAGGTCGTGACATGCACCATAACCAAGTGCAACTCTTGGCTGAAGATTCCCAGCACCAATTTTGTTTTCTCTCTCCAGGAATAATAAATGATCCTTTACCGGCGACAGGCGATTATCTTCTCCATCAGTTTTACGGAAATAAACCGCATACAAAATGATACATACTGACAATATTGAACCGAACTTCACCGGGACACCAGCCATTATTAGAATGTATTTATAAATGCAATGGCTTCAATGGAATGCATTAACAATAAGGTTTGAAGAAGATACAAGTCAACTAGGTCTTACTCAAGCATTCTATATAATAAAGTGCTACTAAATTCACACTAATTCATGACAAAATATTGATTTAGGGCACAGACAGACTAATTAGTGTGTAGGGTGACGGTGAAGTTGTTGACGTTGTAGAATGTAATTTAGAATGACATTGACAGATATTGGAATGATGGATAGCAATAGCATGGAACCATGGACCTATCATAAAACCATGTTACTTCCATGATAAGGTATGGAACGAAACGCAAACTATTTGTTTTTGTTACTTACACAAAAGAACTAATAAAATATATAATGTGGCCGGCGCAGTTTTTGTTGTGTTTGTGTTAAATGTAAAACACAGATTTTTAGGTGAACTCCGTCATTTGAGTTGTAATGAAACAAATATGCTCCTGCTCTTGCATGGCTTCAATATTCTTATGGCGTCACTGCATCAGGAGTTATTGAATTTCCGAATGAT
The DNA here is from genome assembly GCA_948253155.1 of Leucoma salicis. Lineage (NCBI taxonomy): Eukaryota > Metazoa > Arthropoda > Insecta > Lepidoptera > Erebidae > Leucoma > Leucoma salicis. The sequence continues at coordinate 4,777,864 of OX411817.1, forward strand.
AGTATAGGTATAAATTTCTATGCCCATTCGTAATTGAATTATGAAAGCTAAAAGTACATAATACTTCTGAATTAAAATGATACATTACTTATATGGTATTTAGAGCGTTTCTTTCAGTAGGTACCTACCATTTTATTATACATTCAATAAACTGTAGGTATAGGCAGCATTCTTCTGCGAGATGACCACCTCGCAGCACGATGGCGGTGGGGAGGACCAGCTAGGACGATCTTCATTTATCTTTTATGATCTTCCGTTACCTGCGCCTGATGCCGCCCTAGCTGAGGCTGTGGATGGGTGGACTAGGGACCGTTTGCCACCTGCAAGGCCTTCCGCAAGGGTGCGATGCTCCCTATGTGGAAGCATCGCTCAATAGAGGGTACCCGAAAGGATTAGCCGGCGGCGGACCACTGAAGTAGATAATTTACTCAGTTCCAGTGGTCCGCCAATACAGGCGGAGAGACGGCACTTGGCAGATTTATTTAGTGGGTGAGGGCCCGGCACTACTCTCTTCGTTGCCCCGCACGAGAGGGTGTGTACCCCAAGCAGAACACGCTTAAAGGTAAATAAGGATAAAGAAGAAATACCTACTTTAATTTTGGTATCTATTTAATGAACCGTGGTGAACGATAACAGTGAATTCGACATACCTACGCCTTGGTTTCGTTTGCAACTCGGTTCACAACAAACGAACGTCACATGTACCTACTACGAGAATTCTAATTTTTTAATATAACTGTGCACGAGAAGCTACTACGTCGCGTTGTTTGACGTGCAAACGGGTAGATGAGTTCGGATTGTAACTCAGTTTGACATAACTAGTCAAACCGAGTTCGACTCCTTCATTCTATCAAGTTAGTTACTTTATCTAGATACAATACAACATTATTCAGTTATTCACTGGGTATACCCATAACCCCGATAATATTTGCCGTTTGGGGCCGGCCCAATAAAATTTGCCGTGTGGGGCCGGCTTTAGATTGCCCCACCCCTCTCCACCCATGCGAGTCGTAAGAGCCGACTGAGGGTATACCGAAGGAGTGGGCAGCAGCACTCCTTCGAGTATTAACAACATCCACTGCGATCGCCAACCCGCCTGCCAAGCGTGGCGATTACAGCACTGTCCTCTATTCTTGGGGAGGCTTATGTCCAGTAGTGGACTTTAAAAGGCTGATGGATGGATGGATGGATACCCATAACATCTACCTACCGGATTTATTTACAATCATACCTACATTTTTGTTCTCATAAGCTTAGTTGCATAATATTCAAATTCAAAAATATTTGTATTGTATATAGGCTTATTACAAAGCACTTAAAATCGTCAAGAATACACTAATTATGAACATGAGCGCCTGAGGTGAGTGTATCCGCAATAACAAAGCGGCGATTGCAATCGCCACAAGCGGCTGGATTCCGTAATAAAGCCTTTCATGAGAAGAGTCCGGCAAGAAACTCATGGCCCACTTTTTTAAATTGCCAATTTATTAGATACATATTAATATAATTCTTGATAACTAAAATGATACTATATCACATAAAACAAATTTGAAAATTCATGAATTGCCTCCCTTACCTCATTCAAGGGCATTTTATTATATTTTCAAGATAATCCGAAACAGTGTAATAACCTTTATTACAAGGTCTAATTTTTATAGCTTTCTTAAACTTATTTAGTGGCATGATTCGGACATTTTCAGGAATTTTATTATAGAAGCAATATACATACATTAAGAGCATTAGAAGCAGTACAATATGTAATACTACTCTGTCAAGAAAGTACCGGGAAAAGATCAATAATATTGTTATTCATCCAAATTTATTTTATCACCTTCAAATTATGCTCCTTCAGAAACGATAGACTTACGCCAACGAATAATCCAATCATCAAAACATTTTTTAAGCGCTGTTTCCGGAATTGAGTTCAGTTCTCGCCGCGAATTCTCCTTTATGTCTTCTACCGATTGAAAACGAGTGCTCCGAAAAAAAAAGAATAAAAAAGACTCGATTAGTAAAGTATTTCGGTCGTTATCGTGTTAACATACATTATCCGAACTTACCTACAACACACGGATGTCTAAATAACAAAAATGGCATCAAAAATATCATGAGTGTTAAAAATTATGTTTTTTCTTGATATGTGTGTGTACTATATATTATTTTACAATATATGATAAATAGAGACGTTTTAAGTTTGAAAAATCAGTTGTTCTGCATGAAACGAGAGTAATACCCACCTCAACGCTTGGCTTATGAGGCGTGCAATAAAACTACGTTTACGGAATCTATCGCGTTTACTTGATTTTCTACTATCCCGACGTTTCGAATACTTTATAGCATTCATGATCACGGGTGGACTTAGATGGTAGACGTCAACGCGATAGATTCCGTAAACGTAGTTTTATTTCAAAATGTGTAACATTCGCGTAAATATCAGAAAGTATTATTAAAACTAGGTTATTAGTATTGAACCAATAAACAACTTTAGATAGTGCATTGTTTACATCGTCATAATTAAGTAGCTGTCTTCTTATTTTGAATAATAAAGACGTATCATCTGCGAACAACACAATATTTCGATTATCTCCTACGTAGTATGGTAGGTCATTAATATAGACCAGGAACAGAAATGGCCCCAAAATGGACCCCTGTGGCACACCCATTGTCATGACAGACCCAAGTGATAACGTGCAGTAAACATCGGCCCTTTGAATTCTATTGCTTAAATGGGAAGTCAAATCACTCACCACTAATATTCTAACTCAGAGCTGCAATTGAGAATACCTTTACGGCAACCCCAATAACTTTTTTACTAGCCCGACCCGGGAATCGAACCCGAGATCTCGTCATCAGCAGTTGCATACACAGCATTATGCTGTATGTGAGCATACACTACCTCTGGACCTCTGAGATAGTAATGTATTTCATTATGCATATACGATGTGGTATGCTCGCAAAATGTTTTCGAAAGCCAAACATTACACCGTATAAGGCGCAACCGGTCGTCTCACAATCCTAAAATGGAATCATGTACTTTGTTTAAAAGCTTTAGGCGTAAATTGTCCGTTTCACGATGCATTGTAATTAATTTTAGCAAAGTTCAACTCATGCAATTTACTTTTATCTGGTCAATACTTGGTCTCTTGGCCTACTTATTTTCTTAATTCGTGTCACACGTCATCATACTGATGGACGTTAAAATACTTATTAATATGTTGATCTAAAGTAAGTGAAATATCAAGATATGACTCGTATTTACTCTCGCTAATTAAAAGTAAGTAGGTACCTAGTGCAATCTCGTAAAACAAATAATTTATTTTATAACCGTAATTTATCGATAAAGCCCGCACCGGCACCAATATTTATAAGAAATATAATTATATAAATGATGAAATAGAGGTATCTTTGCCAGAATTCCAAAATCATCTGAACTTCCGAAAGTTAGCTGACATATAGAGAAAGAAAGAAAGAAAGAAAACTAAGTGTTATTGTCACGAATCTCTTAATAATATTACATGTTAGGTAAAGTTAAACATAACACAATTACATGACAATAACAATAAGGCGCCCATTCAGCAATATTTATTTATTTATAACTTTAGCACAAAAAATTGGTACAAGGCGGACTTAATGCCGTAGGCATTCTCTACCAGTCAACCTAGGGCAGAACAGAGATTCGCAGCCTTTTGCAGCCAACTTCAGAGACACAAAAATCCGATGTGACTACTGTAGCTACCTTGCAGCTGTGCTGGACTTCGGAAACGACCCTAAATGTTATTATTTCTCTACCCTCAAGTCACAATTTTCCGCACTGAGTGTTCTGGGCAAGTGCTGGGGACGCTGGAGCCCTCAATCGATGGGGCCCCTTAGTTACAGCCCTATTATCTGATAATACTACTAAAAATATGTAAGTATTTTGCAATTTCGGCAAAATAGTGTGGTAGAGCCTAATGGTAGAGCCTTGCTTATGCCCAGCATGAGTGGGCCAGCTCGATCGGGGAAGTACCACTCTCTCACAAAAAACCAGCGTGAACCAACAGTAGTTGCACCTACCGTTGCATTTCGTATGGTGAGTGAGAGTGCCGGAGGCACGAACCCCCTATCTATCCTCTCCTTGTTATACTTCATATCCTCTCCTTAATATACTTCCTATCCACCTCCTATCCCTGTCCTTGGAGATGGCGACGCGCGAGTGATGACTCTAGTGTTGCTAGCGTCTATGGGCTACGGTAACCGATTACTATCAGGAAGGTCGTATGCTCGTATGCCACCGAAGTACCTAGTATAAAATAAAACTTAAACAATGTCCGTGTGGTGACGGACGGAAGAATACAAGTGTCACCACCCCATTCTTTCCCACTGGTGTAGTACGAGGCGACTAAGGGAAGTAAGCAATTATCACCCATTGCCTTACTGGTGGTAGGGTTGCGTACTAAGCACATAGTTCCATTGGCCCGCCAATAAAGGTGGAGAGACGGCACACGGCGGTTTTCTTTAGTGGGTGAGGGCCCCACACTACCCTGTTCGTTGCCCCGAACGACGGGGTGTGCGGTTAGGAAATTTGTTCCCGGCTAAACAAAAAAAAAAGAAGGGTTGCGTACCAAGTGGGAGTACTCACTTGCTATCGGACCCGAGTGGTTTGGTACCACCATCTCCCGTGTGACCGGCCATGAAGCACATCGTTGCGTTTTGGTTGTAGCAGGAAATAACCGTTAGGGGTGTGGTGCCGGTTTACCTCCTAGTGGTGCACCCCGGGCAACGTCGGCAGTCGCCGGCGGCTAAAATTCCGGACAGGACGGGTCTCCACGTGTCCCTCTGACTCAGCAGAGGGCACGGCGGATAGACCAGGCGTCGGAGTCGGTGGGGCCAGACTGGCTCACCGGGCTCTGGAGAGGAGGGACAGTGGGGCCACAGCAGCCCCCCCCCCCGTCCCAAATCGTAAACCTGAGCGCGTGTCTGTGGTTACGTCTCGCGGGCATACAGTAACGAGGGTCTTGGCTCAATCGCCCGGACTGCGAGGAAGACAACCTCTATAAAAAATTACCCCGAATCTCAAGTTATGGCGCGCGGCGAGGAGATGCATGGCTGATGGGTAGTTCAGTGTTGAGCGCGCCCCCAGCCAGGGTACCTGCGGTCCCCCTGTGTTGGGTTACAAATGTACGCTTATCCGGGTAATGGGAGCTCTGCCCGGGTGGACCTCCTTTCTCCCACACTCGTGGCAACAAAATGGTAAATCGTACAAATAAAAATAATTTTAACTCGACGGAATCGGGTGCAACACCCGATGCCTCAGCCGATGGAGGTCCGGCTTTAAACACGGCCTCCACATCAACGTCAGTCGCGCCACAAGCGTTACTACGCGACGCGAAAGGCAAGTTTCGGTCCCGAAAGGGACGCGGAAAAAGAAAAGGAGGAGCTTCGGCAGCGGCCGAGCGCCGCTAATTCGGCTTCCGAGATGTCCGCTGCTGAAGAAAGTGATTGCGCCCTAAGGGCAAATATCAGAAGGGTGGGCAGCACAATAGCTGCGGCGGACATGAGTGCGGGGCAGATGGATGTTGATCATCCATCGCGGAAGCACACCATGTCCAGGGTGGTGGGACGCCCGAATCAGAGGACTGCCCTACTGAGCCGCTTCCCCCGAAAGTGCAGTATAGCGTTAGGGGTCGAGGCATGAGCCGTCCTGTGGCACCTGCGCCTCGTGCCACATCTGCCAGTAGGGCAGAAACCCTAAGCCTAAAAAGGCTGGAGGTGGAGCAGAACGCCGAAGAGCGCCTGGCGCTTTTAACGGAAAAACTTCGCCTCCCAGACGAGGGCCATATAGGGACGGCCCAGGTCGAGGAGAGGGCCCTAAACAGCGTGGCCATAGTAGACACGGTGGCTGCTGGTTCGCGGAACCTAATAGGTAACTTCGTGCGTGGCGCTTGGCGGAGCAGAACAAGCGCCTCGAGGCTCAGAACGCTCGTCTGGAGGCGCAGAACCAGCGCCTATAACGATACGTACGATAACGATAACCGTTAATTCTTTCATTTCATATCTGTGAAATGAACTGGTGAGCAGCGGCTTACAATACTCTCTACTGTATAGTTGAGTCTATGAGCGACGGTTACCATTTACCATCAGTGCCACGGCCACGGACGTGGTTATAAAGTTTGTAATTTTCGATTTTTGCTAATTTTTGTTTATTTATTGCTCAATCATGCAAATACGCCGGATCGAATTTCGACGAAAGTTCACAGAGTAATAGTTTATAATCTAGATTAACACAACATACTTTTTATCCCTGTGGAAACCTTGGCTTGCTGATTGTTATTAATTTATATTATACTTGATTCTGCCTAAGACTTCGTTCGAGTGGACTTGGGAATATAAATGCCTTACTATAAGGCACATTACGTAATCATGTCTACCTATGTAGAAATGCTTAGTTCACAGGAACCATTGTTTTATCCGGATTGAAAAGTACCTAATTTCGTGATAATTAGTTCAGTAGTTACGCCGTGGAAGCGTAACAAACCGACAGTAAGGATTTTTTACTGAACCAATTTTCTACTAAAACTCATCAAACTTTTATAAGTAGGTAGGTACTGCAGCTATTTTCCACTGAAGTAATGTAACATAATTCCAGTGGCCCGCCAGGAAAGGTGGAGAGACGGCACACGGCAAGTTTGTTTAGTGGATGAGGTCACAAAATCTTATCCCGCCTTAACAAAAAAAAAAACAAAAAAAAGGAACTGCAGTTACCTATTTGTCTTTTTAGGCCATTTTGGACGCCTCATAAGCGAAGCGTTGAGGTGTGTTCTACTCCCGGCTTACACGGCACAACTGAATTTTCAAACTTAAAATGTCTCTATTTATCATAATATATTGCACTTGTAAAATAATATCTACACACACATATAAAGAACAAACACTATTTTTAACACTAATGATATTTTTGATGCATGTTATTTAAACTAGTTAAAAAACTGTTTGATAAAAATCTGGCTTTGACGTCCGTGAATTGTAGGTAATGTATGTTAAGACGATAACGACCAAAATACTTTATTAATCGAGTCTTTTTTTTTCGTTTACGAATTATTATGACTAGGAATAGAGCCCTATTACTTTTCACGTTCTGATTCGATGTGGTTTAATTGTTATTAAATAAACAAAAAAATACTAAATATTTACGTCATTTACGCTCGACGCGACACTAAAACCAACGTCTTTCATGAGAACTACCTTTTTACGTACGCATAGCCAGTAGCCACCGCTCGGTGGTTTTACTATCGTCAACAGAACGCCGTTCGCCCTAGGCTAGAGGTTCCGACGCACTACCCGTACTGCGCAGCTTACACACCAGACGTCATCGACATTGCCGTCATCCTCGGCATCACTGCTGTGACATCGATGGACGTCCTGGATGACCATCTCATCTCCGACCACCAGCCGATACTCATGACGCTGAAGACACCGCCGAAGACGCTGACACCGCCTTCTCCTCGATCCCGCCAAGACTGGCGTGTATTCGCCGAGAACATGGCCCACCACTCAACCCACACGCCTACCAACCGCGTGGATACCCCCGCAGACGTCGAGCGTCTCTCCACGGACCTCAGTGCAGCCATGTCGGCCGCGTGTCCCCCGCTCCCAGCCTACATTCTTGGGATGATCAAGGAGAAGAGGAGGCGTAGGCAATGGCAACGCAACCGGTGCCCGAACATGAAGACCCGGCTCAACGCTCTGGCCGCCAAGATCTCGGTTGCGCTGGAAACAGTCATGACCGAGTCCTGGCAACGTGCCATCGAGCGAGCCAGCGAGAACTGGACGGGCATCCACCGCTTCTGCCGCCGCCTCTCAGGGAATCCATCTCCGATTAGGCCCCTCCTGGCCGGTGACGGAACCCCACGTTACTGTGCCTAGGACTGAGCGGAGATCTTCGCTGATTACCTGGAGACGCAGTTTCTACCGAATCCTGCCGAGGACGTGCAGCACACAGCAGAAGTCCAGCAGCACTTGGATTCATACTTCGAGTCGCTGATAGCCCCCACTGCACACCAAACTCCGGAAGGCCCTCGGCCCCGACCGAGTGACCAACGAAGCCCTGCGTCACCTACCTCCGCGAGCAATCGCGACGTTGACACACCTATTCAACGGTATCCTCCCCACCGGGCACTTCCCCGCCTCGTGGAAGATCGGTCGGATCATCATGCTACTCAAACCCGGCAAGAACATCTTGCTGCCTGGGAGCTATCAGCCCATCACGCTGCTGTCGACCACCTCGAAAGTCTTCGAGAAGCTGTTGCTGCTGCACATGACGACGACCTTCAGCCACGCGACGAACAGTTCGGCTTTCGCGCGGAACCTTCCACCACACTCCAAGTTGCTAGGGTGCTGCACCACCTGGCCCGGAACAAGAGAGAACGAGTTGTTGCAGTGTTCCTGGACATGGAGAAAGCCTTCGGTCACGTGTGCAAGCTGTCTACGTCTACTATTCCTCGTCGAATAGTCAAGACTGTGGCCAGCTTCCTGCAGGACAGGCACTTTCAAGTGGCGGTTGAAGATGCCCTGTCCGCAGAGCGCCCCATCCGTGCCGGCGTGCCCCAGGGAAGCTGCCTGTCGTCCGTCTGCTATAGCAGATACACGGATGACATTCCAGTTGTTGGTGGCGCCATGCTGGCGCTATACGCCGATGACGCTGCTCTCATCACCACCTCGTTTTCCTCCGATCATGCGGCCGTCAAGATGCAGCGAGCACTGGACGCACTTCCCTGTTGGCTGAAGGCCTGGAGACTGAAGGTCAACGTGGCGAAGACTCAGGCAATCTCCGTGGGAGGCCGGGCTTTACCGCCCCCGCTGATGCTGCTGGGAGAACCCGTCAGTTGGTCCCCGACGGGGAAATACCTCGGAGTGATCATTGACCGCAACCTCACCATGCAGCCCCACGTGAGACATGTGGTTTCGCAGACGTGCACTGCGCGCACTCTCCTGCACCCTGTTTTGGCATGCCTCTCCGCGTGAAGCTCGGCGTGTACACGCACTACATCCACTCGCACCTCACGTACGCAGCCCCGGCGTGCTATGCGCTGGTCAGCGAATCCAACCGGGTCGGTAAGAAAAAAAGTCCTCAAAAAAAATGTATGAAACCGTAATTCTTCTCGTAGAGTAAAAATGTTCTGTGCCTCGGCATCACAGTGTTTTCACTTAGAACAAAGTATAAAATTATAAGGAAGATAAATGGTTTAGAGGTTTCTTGTTGAACTCATTGATTTTTAAATAAGTCGTATAATACTGTCCAAAGTTGCAATTTTCTATTAATAGATGTCGCTGTTTTAAAGTAAAAGAGATATTGACAAATGCAGGCCACTAGCGACATGTAGTCGCTAGTGGCAATTTTAGATGTCGATATCATTGTATTCAGTTGCTGTTGTATATATAGAGCCACAATATTGCTTTTTTTGTAAGGAAACTAGTGATGTCTTTTTGTTTTCTTAAATTGTTTTTGTCATGGACGTATTAAAGGAACGGACAGCGCCTCGCTAAGACAAAATTGAGGATACGTAATGGCGGCGGCTATCTATGTGTGAATGAATTTAGGGTTGCCATGTTAGCCAAATTTACCCTTTTTATTTTACATATTAAAAAAAAAACAGGTTGGCAAATAAATTTATTGGAAATGTATATGAAATATACCGTACTATTTCAAAAGGTTAATAGTGCAAAAAACACTATTTTACTGTATTTATTTAAAACATAAAATAAATCATCGGCAGATAATGGGTAATAAAGGATAATATAATTATGTCGATAAAACGGGATTAACTTACATGTTTGTCGGGACTACAGTGGCCAAGGTGTCTTTACTGCTTTGACAATTAATGTGTTTCTGAGGAATCCGATGCAGTTGTAATCGGTAGAGTTATTGTTCTAGCGCAGATGGGGTTCACAGAATTCTAGGAAACTATTGCTCTTTTTTGAGGTGAGCGGAATACACAAAGCTTATTGTTTTAAACAGTTTTATGTTATCTATATGGGCCGCTACAGTTTCTAATTATAAGCAGATATACATTACACTTTTCTTGTTACACGTACTCCTTGATTATACTGATCTATCTTCTTGTTGTTTAATGGCTCTTGTTTGTGGCACTGTGAGCACAATTTCGCCAAAATATTAGACTTATACGGGTTTGATCCTGATTGATTATGATTACTCAAGGAGTGACGTATACTCTTTGGGGTGACGTGTCACTGACGTGTCATTGCGCACGTGTTCTGTGCTCAGGCTCAGACTAAATCATATAATACATCGTTCTGTGAGGTTCTGTGTCATATTATACTCTGTGAGGTGTCGAGGCAATTTTCATATACAATGTAGACAGAGTTGGTGTCCTTTATTTATTTTATTAGTTATTATAGTTTTTGTATTTTGTTAATGTACTAACTTAGTTTTAAATAGCTTTGTTTTATTTAGCATAATATTGTTACTTTTAAAATAATCGGCATCTGTGACGCCAGCACATACGCACCAATGGAAGATCAGCGCAGGCTTATGCCTGCATTATGCTGAATTGGTGACGTTTTGTGACGAAACTTTTTGTTGTAATTTGTTTTATAAAACTATATTGTTCTTTTTTTGTTTTGTTTCATCACAATAAACATTTTTTCTTTCTTTCTTTCTTTCTTTTTATATATTATATTATTATTAAAATAGAATATTTTGAAGAGTGGCTAAAGGTAATTTTGATGATTTTGTTTTGGTATTAGATAAAGCTACTTACCACTCCCATAAGGTAGAATAAAACTGCCACTACAGGGTGGCGTAAGGCCTAGTTCAAGAGTGGCTAAACTCAAAGAATGTAAACAATTAATAAATTAATACACTGATTAAAGCAGAATTACTGTCAATCATTACAAAAGTACAGACTTATTATCAAAAAATGTAGTTGAGGAATTCGCTGTCGAGTATGGTGTCAACATCTCAAAAGACTCCCTTAGCACTGTAAATCAAATCCCATATAACTAGTATGGGCACAGGTAAAGGGGCGTGTCGCAAGAAATAACAAATGTTTTAAAATGGCTGAAATTAAAGAATTATTTACTGAGGGCTAAAGTTGTTGACACTACAATGGTAGTTGAGATATATCGAGTATGTTAATCAATATAATCTTAATAAAGTATAATCTTAAAGTAACGTAATAAAATGATGCTACTCATTCACCTTATGGATAATTTAACAGAAAGATTCTTAGTAAATGTAGATTCTGAAAGTAATATTTCAGAAATAAATTGTGATTAAGAAAGTTCGGCTTTTATTTTTTCCATTTTGACTAAAATGATAATAAGCAGACAAATAGGCATCTATCACCTTATTTTAAGTCGCTTTCGTTAAATGCGATTTTCTTATGAACATAAATAACACTCGCAAATGCAATTTTATTACGTTACTAGCCTTTGCCCGCGCCTCCGCCGCAGCCAAAAGTTAGTTTTTGGGTTATATCTCAGCTTCCCGATAAAGTAGCGTATAAAATGTATACCAGTTGTTAAGTGTAATCAAGAGCTATCAAATAAAAAGTTGCATCAAAATCCGTTCAGCAGTTTTTGCGTGATGCGCAAACAAACAAACAAACAGATAAACAGACAAAAAATTAAAAAAAAATTGTTTTGTTTAGATACGCTTATATAGTCTATTACAGTAATTTTTTCTAAAATATCTTAAATGTACAGACAGCTATGTTACAGCTTCATAATAGTATAGAAAACATATTAAAATAGGTATGCTTACTTTAATTTATATTTTGTAAATGCTACAATAATAAATTCATGCTACTTATACTACTGATCAATGCAAATTCAAATTAATAAACCATCAGAAAAATTATTATAATAAAAAAAAAAATTAATTATGTGTTTTCGATAAATCAAACTACAACAACACTATTAATGATACGTGGCAATCAAATATCATTTTAGTTTACAAAATAAAAAATCAAAGTATAGTAATTTAAACTAAACAAATAGTACCTCATAAATATAAACTATAAAATTCCCATATTTCGGGTAATTTCCACCAGCGAATATGAGCAATACTGGCATTGTGATGAATTATTTTGTTCTGGTGAATTAATATAAATTTTAATGTATAAAATCGGGAACTAAGTGATTAAATTATTCATTTACCTATGAAACGTGACTCCTGGATTTTTTTCTTTTTTTACAGCGAACTGGCCGACTCTGAGTGACACAATCTTTTGTTAGCAAGGCTCAGTCCGCTCTTTTTATTAAGTCCATGGTTTTTGTATACAGTTTAATAAATTATTCATTTTTACATGTTTATAATTATAATTATATATGCACTTATGCAGGTATATATGTAAACTCATGGATTGTTGTTCTTACTAATTGCCAGATGACTTGCAAAATGACTGAGAGGTAGACCAATATATAAACTTCTATTAGAAGTACTTCTTAAAATTAGCGCTAGATGGCGTATAAGACATGAAACCCACATTAGTACTTTTTGAAATTAGCGCTATCTATGTGATTAATTAAAAACTACTTAGTAAGACCAATACATTATTAGTTACTTATCAAATAATCAATTTTATTGTGAAAAATGAAGATTATGAGGCGTGCAGTTTTGGATTTTCCAAAGTATTTTCAAATTGCAGACGAAGAGTTGTTGCTTTGTTGCTTGCTTGCGTCGCTTGTTCATAATACAGTAAAAACAATATCCTACCCAAAAACGTAATACCGCGAAAAAAATAAAACAATTAAAGTGTGATTTTATCTCGTTTTAAACATGTTATAACCAACAATAGATGGTTTACTGCTACCAAACTCAGCTATAAAGTTCTTAAAGGGAAATGCAACCTAAAAAAGCATTAAATACGTCCGAATATGGCGAAGTCACGTATTGTTGTCGCCAAAATAACGTAGAGATGAAATCTGTGTGTGGTGTAACTGTCTGGCGCCGGTTGAGGTGTAGAAACCTCTATGGATGCGAACTTACGCCAAGAAGGAACGACTATCCCAATCAGGTAGACCAGAATCTATACTTTTATAAAACTGTAACAGAGCTGTGTCTCTACATTTAGATATTTGAGAAAAAATTACTATATAGGCATGTGACACAAACATTTTATTTTAGATTTTTTTGTCTGTTTGTATGTTTATATTATATAATAAAGATATTCAATGCAAAAGTGGAAGGATGTAGTTACAGGGTGAGAAAGACCGAGACTAACCTAGCTAGACCATATCAGTCATGTATTGAAGGAAGGTGGAAGGTGGAATGTTGAGAAAGCGAGTGATGTACTCTGTTGTCTCTGCCTATCCCGCAAGGGAGATACCGTGATCATAAGTAAGTAAGTAGGTGGACCAGAGTCGGTTTTCAAACGTACCGAAAATTGTGGAGGCATGTTATTACTAGCCGTGGCCGTTTTAAAACTTATTTTAATTGCACATATTTGGCAGAATGGCTATTTACCTCCCTGCGGAGTGTTGTGGATTCGATCCCCACATAGGACAATTCTTAGTGTGACCTATAAATAGTTGTTCTGAGTCGGGGTATATTTTGTAAAATACCCCGTGATACAAGGATTATTCCTTAGTGCAGTGTTCACTAATAAAAAAAAAGCAAAAATTTTCACGGAACTATTTCTTTCATTTGATGGTCTGCTAAAATGAATATTTCCCATAGAATACGACGAAGACAAAAAGGAATGAAATTTGGTATCGGCTAAATTATAGTCTGGTCTGGATATTTTTATTCTGATAAAAAGTTCTAATGGATGGATGGGTTAAGCCTAACGATCACTTAACACGTATTATTTCTCTGGGCCCATCTCTGAAGTTGACGAAAATGCGGATGTGGCTGTATCGGGGCGCACAGCCGTAAGTTTTATTTAACACGAGACACTATGTCAGTCACTTTTAGTGTTAAACCATAAAGTGTCTTCGATTTGGTTTTGTACCGCGTTATGACCAGACCTACCACCATAATATTACGCTCCATTTAAATGACAACAAAGGCGAAAGCCGTGTCGCGTTCAAATCATAAACGTGGTAAATCTCACTTTACCAGCAACGGCCCGAGCCGAGGTTCGTACCCCACAGTAGTAACCCATCTTGGCATGGGTTGCATATATGTTAGGTTGAGAGCCCCCTGCGCTCACCACTTATCCGGGTAAGGTTGTCTTAGCCATTCCAGGCTAACGACGAAAAAAAAAATAATAATAATAAAAAAAAGGTTTTATGTTTCTAAGACGAATAGTTTTAAAGTTTAGATATTTTTATATATATTTTTAGCATTTGACATGCTTAGCACTATACATTAAACACAAAGTGAAAAATATGAAATCGAAAATAACAGTCACGAGCAGGATTTGAACCTGCATCTCCTGGATACCGTCCAGATCAGGCCCTGTCAGCTTCGTTCTACAAACTGTTTATAGGTGGGTTTCGTTTTAGTAAGAGACAATGCTATTAAAAAGGGACAATATTATCAATGTAAAAGATACATCCGCTGTCGGCACCGGAACGCGGCAACAATCATTAACATATATGGCCCTAGATGTCGCTAGTAGCAATTTTAAATGCCGCTATCGTTTGTCGCAATTAGGTGTTTATAAGATACAGCCCTAATAATCCGATTTTACGGAGCACGGGAGCACTGCCGGTCGTTGTACGGATCACTCGTGTACTCGCCGCTCTGCGCATATCAGAGATGCGCAAACTAAATCTGTAGCCTCCACCAGATTTTTAAATGCGATAATTAGCTAATCACCCATTTTCTTGACTTCCACTGATATCAAGGATTGGGTTGGAACAAAATTTAAGTTTACAAGACGTTTCACAACCACAAGTCCACAACTATTCACAACAAAAACAAAGTGACGTTCGAATTATCATTCGACTTTGCATTCGACACATGATGTCGATTGCTATAGACCAGAGATGCGCAAACTAAATCACCAATGAGATCAGGGATTTATAAATCTTTTTCTTCGAAAGATTTAAATCACTCTTTTAAATCTTTAACTCTTTTAAATCTTTGGTTACGAATGACGTTATTCATTTAGTTGATCATAAGTGATGCAAATATCTATTGATTCATGTAGTAATTCTCTCATTCTCTCAAGTCGCAACTGGTTTTGAGCTTTTTACTTGAAAGACAGAGAGTCTAAGTTTCTGTGTACCTATCGTCATTGTATTTCAAGAGTCCGTGCCTACAACTTATGTTATCTCTTTTCAATTCACAATATCCTTTATCTATTGTCTCATTCTAAATCTACGTCCATCATTCCATCTATTCAATCCTAACGTAGTGAGCTAGTGAGTTAAAGATGTATTTTCGAAACCAAAGATTTAAAGATTGATTACGCATTTTGAAAGGATTATACATCTTTTGTATCAATCACTCCTGAGTTACACATCTCTACTATAGACTACTCGTTGCATGTCGTGCGCTGAGTGGTAGACATATCTCTAACGTGACATTCCGAGAATACGAAAATTGGTTTTTACTCGACATTCGCCATTTTTTTCGACATATGTCGAGTTCGAGATAAAAGTCTAATGCACGAGAATCGGGGTCCTGGGCTGTCCCCTCCGTAGAAAAATTTGGCGCTGTCACTACACTTTTAACACACTACACAGTAAGAATATATGCGCTAGAGATGTGTAACTCAGGAGTGATTGATACAAAAGATGTATAATCTTTCAAAATGCGTAATCAATCTTTAAATCTTTGGTTTCGAAAATACATCTTTAACTCACTAGCTCACTACGTTAGGATTCAATAGATGGAATGGATAGTAGATTTAGAATGAGACAATAGATAAAGGATATTGTGAATTGAAAAGAGATAACATAAGTTGTAGGCACGCACAAACGCACTCTTGAAATACAATGACGATAGGTACACAGAAACTTAGACTCTCTATCGTTTAGTAAAAAGCTCAAAACCAGTTGCGACTTGAGGGAATGAGAGAATTACTACATGAATCAATAGATATTTGCATCACTTATGAATAACGTCATTCGTAACCAAAGATTTAAAAGATTGATTTAAATCTTTCGAAGAAAAAGATTTATAAATACCTGATCTCATTGGTGATTTAGTTTGCGCATCTCTGCTATGCGCAGAGCGGCGAGTACACGAGTGATCCGTACAACGACCGGCAGTGCTCCCGTGCTCCGTAAAATCGGATTATTAGGGCTGTATCTTATAAACACCTAATTGCGACAAACGATAGCGGCATTTAAAATTGCTACTAGCGACATCTAGGGCCATATATGTTAATGATTGTTGCCGCGTTCCGGTGCCGACAGCGGATGTATCTTTTACATTGATAATATTGTCCCTTTTTAATAGCATTGTCTCTTACTAAAACGAAACCCACCTATAAACAGTTTGTAGAACGAAGCTGACAGGGCCTGATCTGGACGGTATCCAGGAGATGCAGGTTCAAATCCTGCTCGTGACTGTTATTTTCGATTTCATATTTTTCACTTTGTGTTTAATGTATAGTGCTAAGCATGTCAAATGCTAAAAATATATATAAAAATATCTAAACTTTAAAACTATTCGTCTTAGAAACATAAAACCTTTTTTTTATTATTATTTTTTTTTTTTCGTCGTTAGCCTGGAATGGCTAAGACAACCTTACCCGGATAAGTGGTGAGCGCAGGGGGCTCTCAACCTAACATATATGCAACCCATGCCAAGATGGGTTACTACTGTGGGGTACGAACCTCGGCTCGGGCCGTTGCTGGTAAAGTGAGATTTACCACGTTTATGATTTGAACGCGACACGGCTTTCGCCTTTGTTGTCATTTAAATGGAGCGTAATATTATGGTGGTAGGTCTGGTCATAACGCGGTACAAAACCAAATCGAAGACACTTTATGGTTTAACACTAAAAGTGACTGACATAGTGTCTCGTGTTAAATAAAACTTACGGCTGTGCGCCCCGATACAGCCACATCCGCATTTTCGTCAACTTCAGAGATGGGCCCAGAGAAATAATACGTGTTAAGTGATCGTTAGGCTTAACCCATCCATCCATTAGAACTTTTTATCAGAATAAAAATATCCAGACCAGACTATAATTTAGCCGATACCAAATTTCATTCCTTTTTGTCTTCGTCGTATTCTATGGGAAATATTCATTTTAGCAGACCATCAAATGAAAGAAATAGTTCCGTGAAAATTTTTGCTTTTTTTTTATTAGTGAACACTGCACTAAGGAATAATCCTTGTATCACGGGGTATTTTACAAAATATACCCCGACTCAGAACAACTATTTATAGGTCACACTAAGAATTGTCCTATGTGGGGATCGAATCCACAACACTCCGCAGGGAGGTAAATAGCCATTCTGCCAAATATGTGCAATTAAAATAAGTTTTAAAACGGCCACGGCTAGTAATAACATGCCTCCACAATTTTCGGTACGTTTGAAAACCGACTCTGGTCCACCTACTTACTTACTTATGATCACGGTATCTCCCTTGCGGGATAGGCAGAGACAACAGAGTACATCACTCGCTTTCTCAACATTCCACCTTCCACCTTCCTTCAATACATGACTGATATGGTCGTAGCCATACGAGGCCTCCCCCTGGATACTGACCCGGAGGAGATTATAGAAGCCCTACTAACGGAACACAACGTCACTGCAGAATACGTCAAATGTATCAAGGGCAGGCAAGGCCGGCCGGGCTGCGTTTACTTTGCCCAGATTAAAAAGACTCCAGATCTGATCCCTGACATCTATAAAATATCCGAACTGCTGATGATGCCCGGAATAAAGATAGAAGCGTGGCACAGCAAGCGAGGGCCTGCACAGTGCCACAAATGCCAGAAGTCTCGCCACAGCTCTCACCAATGCCACAGACAACAGGCTTGTGTGAAGTGTGGCGAACCTCACTGGGCCGGAGAATGCCAACGCCCACGAGAAGAGCCGGCTACGTGTGCCAATTGTAAGGGACCACCCAGCCAATTACACTACGTGCCCGGTTTACAAAAGGGAGGCGCGTAATAAGACGATGGGAACAGTCGCCGAAACGATTCCACCACGTAGAAGCACTCAACCAACAGTCAGGTCTGAGTTGCAGGAGACAACAGCTACCATCTTGATGGCACCAGCCAACCTGCCTAAGAAAGCAAGCGGCAGGAGAAAGAGGTCTAAATCGGGAAAATCGACCGAAAGAGTAGTGAAAGTCGGTCAGACAAAAGAAACGGCTAAGCAAAATAAAAATGAGTCGCAACTGAGCCAAACCATCGGAGCTATCAAGGATATCCTTGAGGCAGTGCAACAGGGAGAGGACCCAGAGTCGGCCGCCCTAAGCACCCTACTTAGAATTTTAGGAAACAAAAGTGAAAGAATTTAGGTTCGTTCACTGGAATGCCCAATCCCTCTCTAATAAAAGGAGACTTCTAATCAACTTCATTAGAGAGGAAAATGTGGATATATTATTAATATCCGAAACATTTTTGAAACCAACGGAAATCTTCAAGATTCCTAACTATACAGTTTATAGAAAGGATGAAGTAAGTCCAGAAGGGAGAACAGAGACCTGGCAGTCATCGTGCACCGCCGTGTTATCCATCAGCTTCTACCAATAGTCAATTACCATTCGTTCCAAGCCCTGGGTGTGCTAGTGAACATCGACGGTAATAACCACCGCATGCGATTTACAGACCGCCATACGACTTCATCAACCTAACTGAACTAAAATCACTACTAGGTGATAGCATCCTACCAACACTAGTCGCCGGCGATATAAACGCGAAGCACACCCAGTGGAACTCGGAGAAAATCGACCCACAGGGGAGAAGGCTGCAAATCGATGCCGTAACGTCGGACTACGAGATATAGGGGCCACGTGAACCCACTCACTACGACCCTAGTGGCAGGAGGGACGTAATTGATGTCACAATTACCAAGGGCGTCAAAACATCAATAACGGAACAAGTGATGCGGGATCTCCCGTCAGACCATCGGCCGGTACTGCTGACATTAAAGGCTCTCCCAAGTAGAGTAGCCGCCCCCTCAGGGAGGCGGAAAATCTGTTGGGAGACCTTCGCAAGAGAAGTGCAGCAGAATACCACAAGATCTAGTATTCTCTCGGCCGAGGATGTGGAGCGTGGGGTGGCGACGACCACAGCATACATACAGAACGCCCTCAATACAGCGACACATACTATCCCGCAGCGGGGATGTCAAGATGGGCTCCCCATGTGGATTAAGAATTTAATTAAAGAAAAAAAAGAATCCAGAAAACAATGGCAAAATACAAGATGCCTGCCTGTGATTAAACGCCAACTAAACAAACTAGTTGAAAAAGTCAAAACAGCACTTCAACAGCATGCCGCTACATCATGGGACCACCGTATTCAAGATATCACTGACCATGTCCCGTCAATCCACCGACTCTGCCGTCAACTGACAGGGAGCGCACAGCCAACGCGGCCATTGAGAGGGGAGGACGGGCATGTAAAGTTCATAGCCAAGGACAGGGCAGAGATTTTTGCCAACTACATAAAATCTCAGTCCGAGCTAAACCCTTGCAGCGACCAGGAACACCTAGCCCTGGTTCAGAATCACCTCGCACAATATTTCACAACGCAGGAGGCCAGAAACAACGAAAATGAAAAAGACGTCTACTTTTCCCCCAGCAAAGTGAGAAAAGTTATAGCCCGCCTAACCAATAGGAAAGCGCCGGGACTCGACTGTATAACGAACGCTGCTTTGAAAAACTTACCGTTCAAAACCCTAACACGCATATATAACGGCATTATGCGATTAGGACACTATCCGTCCTCGTGGAAAACGGGGAAAGTGATAATGCTGCCTAAACCCGGAAAAGATCCTAAACTACCAGCATCCTACAGACCAATAACTTTGTTAAGCATTCTCCCCAAAGTTTTTGAGAAACTATATATTGAAGAACTGCTACCATATATTCAACCAAGAGATGAGCAGTACGGGTTTGGTCAGCTCACTCGACAACCCTGCAAGCTACGAGGTTGGTAAACGAAATGGCTACCAGTTCAAATAAAAAAGAATACATGGCGGTGATTATGCTGGATATAGAAAAGGCTTTTGACCGCGTGTGGCATGACGGCCTAATCTACAAAATTTCTACCATACTAGCCCCACGGCAGATGGTCAAAGTGCTGGCATCCTTTCTGAATGACAGAAAAATCGTAGTAGCAGTGGAAACGGCCCTATCCGACACGAAACCTGTCCTAGCTGGCGTGCCACAGCAGGGTAGCTGCGTCTCACCGGCGTGCTACTCGTGGTACACAAATGACATGCCAGTGGTGGGACACACAAGAATGGCGCTATTTGCTGACGACACGGCCTTCTACGCCTCATCATATAAACCAGAGTATGCCGTAAGAAGGCTACAACCCACGCTAGACTTACTGCCAAGTTGGCTAGACAAATGGAGGCTCTCAGTCAATTTAAACAAGACACAGGCAATGCTGACAGGGCAAACGAAGTTTCCGTCTCCCCTACGACTCATGGGACAGGAAATTCCATGGAGCCCTACTGTCACTTACCTGGGCATTAAGAACAAACTTTAAACAACATATAGACACAATGATTAATAGATCCAAAGGTGCTACTCATGCCGGTATTGCGATCGGCACTGCCACTCCGCACCAAATTGGGTCTGTACAAGACATATATTCGATCCCGATTGACATATGCAGCCCCAGTATGGTACCCATACATCTCGGCTACCAACAAAAGAAAATTCAAATATAAGAAAACATAGCCTTAAGAGCTATTGTAAATGCCCCACGATTCGTGAAAAATAGTAACATTTCACGCGACCTGAAGCATATCAATATAGATACTTTCATCAGACACCTAGCGACCAGGATGTTCGAAACGGACGGACTCCTCAGATTACATACACCTGCGCGGTATTGCCCCCCTACATGCAAGACCCCCAGACGAAAAAGGGAAACGTTGAATGAAGCCTCTCTCAAGAGACTTAATAATAAAAATAGGCGAAACCAAATAATGAAACTAGTGCCACAAACAGTATCGGTACCTAATGCCATCCGGAGAACGCCACCACCGTCCGTGTCCCGTCGCGGATCGCCTCGCTGGGCCTCCCACGGTTCGCCGTGGGTCTCACCTGGCAGGGGTTGATCGCCGGGGCACACTAGGGCGGTGGGGGGATCGTTCCTCCGTAGATGCCTGTAACAATAATTAACCAATTATTGTTAACCAAAGACCGACCCGTAGTTACGGGCCGAGAAGAGCCAGAGGAAGAGGACAACGTCCTGACCCTCTCACCCTCCTCCCCCATTCCTGGATGGAAAAGGAAGAAGACCTCGTCGTGCGATTTTACACTTGGAAACTAGCGACGACGATTGTTTCGAGTTACGCCATCTTTTTTGGATAAATATGAAATATTTAAACAAAGTATATTAGTTATACAATCTTAATAGAGTGTGTTTACCGCCCTCCCGGTTCTAATTAGTTCTGGGGTTTCGACCCAGATGGCGCAGGTCGGTAAGAAAAAATGTCCTCAAAAAAAAATGTATAAAACCGTCATTCTTCTCGTAGAGTAAAAATGTTCTGTGTCTTTGCCAATTCAGCCATCGTGACAATTGCTCCTGACTGCTAATTTCGATAACATATTCATACTCAACGTGACGTCTTTGGCGTCACCCAAAGACGTTAAGTATGAATGTGTTATTAGTAAGACGATATAGCATAATATGCTATATTATAGCCCTTGTCGTTACGATCTAACGGTACCCGCGTGTGTGATTTAAAGACGTTTCACTTGCGTTTCACGTCAAAAACCAACTTGCCCTTGATGTCTGTCAGAAAAAGATGTGAAGTGAAATGTCTTAAGTTCACATTGTGCGTATTCGCAGGAGGCTCGGCAGTATCAGGTCGCGTGACTCATGCCTGAGGTCAGGATTACCAGTTTGAGAGTAATGAATGACTTACCTTCGTATTTCAAGCGATTACGTTCGGCTTCACTGTGTATTAACGATATATTATTTGAGTATGTAGGTACTTATTGTTTACGTGATTAATTATTTGTATGAATCTAATTAATTATTTAAACAAATTCGAAAGTAGCACTGTCTGTCCGTCTGTTATGTTTTCACGCCTAAGCCGCTGAGCCAATTTGTATAAACTATATCTAGAGCTAGATGGGACCTCGAGAAAGGACGAGCCTATTTGTTGCGGATATGAAATTTGAACGGTATGATAAAAAAAAACATAGATTGCATTACGAGAAAAACACAGGCTGAAATCCTCTGTTAAATATGGCCGAAGCTAAATAAGCTAGTGATTATATAAATGCAAAAGTATTTCTCAATATGTTTTCACCTCAACATGAACGGGCCGGCTCGATCGGGGAAGCACCGTGGAACAACCATAGATCCTCCTACAGTTGTGTTTCATGTGGTGAGTTAGAGTGCCGGAGACCCAAGCAAACCGTCCCTCCTTATCGTTTCTTTCCACCTCCTATTCCTTTCCTTGGAGTTGGTGACACGCGAGTAATGCCTCTGGTGTCGCTAGCGTCTATAGACTGCTTAAAATAGTAAGAATGAATAGGTAATCTTTGCGTCTGTTAAATGATATGTTTGTTAAGTCCCCTGTCATAAAGGTTCCCTAGTCTTACACGTGTAAGGAAGGAAATTGTTGCGGAAGAAAGTTTCTCGAGTGGCGACCACGACTATCGAACGGCGCAGCGTAGGACGATCTGGTCATAGCTGCGGGGAGCCGTTGGGTGCGGTTGGCACAGGACCGCTCGTTGTGGCGTTCTCTTGGGGAGGCCTATATCCAGCAGTGGACGTTGAAAGGCTGATGGATGATGATGGATGATTACACGTGTAGGTGGTTTTGTTTAAAAATAATAAAAAAATACGTTTTGGTGATGGTTGTCTGTAAAGTTAGTTTACGGACGATAATTTTACTTGTTAAGATAACGTCATATATGTCGACAGATGCGCCACAAACCGAACGCTTAGGCCGATCGTGCCTCTCTGTCGCTTGTACCGCGCTCTCACTTCCACGCTCGGCTCAGGCGGAACGTGATATTTTTTCGTGCGTGCAGCCGGCGTTCATCGATTTATAAGACCTCATCACGTCAAAAGAAATACCAGGTTAAGAAGAGGAAATTCGACCCTCTCACAAAGTATCTTCGTAGAGTCAGTAGTTAACGTTAGGTATTCATACTGTTGCCTTATGTTCGGTAAGTCTAATTGCTGGATGCCCAATTCCCCAACCCTCTCTATCAGTCAGTTATCATTAATATCATTATAAAAATATTTAATTGAGGACTAAAATCATGATACGAATGTCAAAATTTTTCCTCGTAATCCTGTTTTAACGTTAATTTGAACAAAACAAAAAGGGGTTATCTCAACTATAATAGTTAGGCATACAGACTCCCGGACTTTTTTGTAGGTAATTATGAGAATTGCAAACATGTACCTACAACAATATTTCATGTTTTCTCAGTGCACGTCATATAGGTTTAATAACATTTATAAGCAAATTTATGACACCTTGTTTTGCATTTTATTGCTATTTTCGTGGAGATTAAATTTTTTTTAAATAAGTTTTAGCTCATGTTACTTCGGCATAATGTAGCTTTCCATAGGTGAAAGAATTTTAAAAATCGATTAAGAAATGTTTGAATTTATCCATTACAAACAATTTTAAAAACTTACAAACAATCATTCTCTTTATAATATTATAGTGTAGAACTGTAGATTAATATAGTTCGTGGTCGTGGGCGAATATGCGGGCGATTAGTGCAATAATGCGGTAAAAAATTAGCCAATCAACAAATACGTAAGTATATAATATCAGCGCTCGAACAAAAATATAATATAGTTTGTTGGCGGCAGTGGAAATATGTAAGTGACATTTCTGAGAAATAGTGTGAATATACATTTTGTTCTTTTGTTATAAATAAACAAAATTATAAGACACACAGTGAGTTAGTGAGACAACATTTTCAGAGCTTTGTTATTTAAAGTCGTTTCCTGACATAGGCTGGTGAGCTGATAATCTCCCTGCTCAGACGATATTGCTGCTTTTGCTATGGTAGGTTTTTATAGGGGTTCTAGCCGGGACTTCCTCTAAAACCGGTTGCCGTTTCTCCACCTGTATTGGCCACTGGAACTATTTGATTACTTCAGTAAAGCCGCAGCAGACGTTGCGTAGAGTCTAAATTTAATGCCGCGCTTATCGTATTTATGATACTTATAAACCTTCATATACATTCAGTCAAGAAAGTATTGGGAATGGATGATTTGTTTATGGTTCCAAATTAAAATTTTTGTTTTTTTGTTGTTGTCAGATTGGCAACTGTTATCCATTTTGGCGCGGAGTTTGAGTTGCAACTGTTATTTATATTAGATCCTTTATTAGAGCTCGATGATATTAGATACAGTGCTGTTTTTAGTTATATCATATCTAGTGTGTATTGCGAATTTCATAATGGACAAAAACATCGACAAATAGTTTGTCTTAAATTTTGCATCGCCAATGGAATTTTGTGTTCGGAGTCACTGAAAATGTTACAGAAGGCTTACGGTGAATCGATGCGGCGTTTAAGAGAGCAAATTCGACGAAAAAGACCAGATTTGTGGAAAGAAAATTCTTGGATTTTGCACTACGATAATGCGCCTTCGCACAAGGCCATCATTGTGAATGAATTTTTGTCCAAACACTCAACAAATACCATCGAGCAACCACCATATTCACCAGATATGGCTCCAGCCGACTTCTTTCTTTTTCCTAAACTCAAATTACCACTTCGTGGCACCCGTTTTTAATCGGTAGAAGACATAAAGGAGAATTCGCGGCGAGATCTAAACTCAATTCCGGAAACAGCGTTTAAAAAATGTTTTGATCATTGGATTATTCGTTGGCGTAAGTCTATCGTTTCTGAAGGAGCATACTTTGAAGGTGATAAAATAAATTTGGATGAATAACAAAAATGTTGTGTATTATTGATCTTTTCCCGGTATTTTCTTGACAGAGTAGTACATACTTACATAATCTAAAATTGCAGAAATCTAGTAAGTAAATAAGATTATTAAGCAACTATTTTTTTTTATACTATGTGGGTGGCAAACATGCATACGGCCCATCTGATGTTTACCGTAGCCTATAGACGCAAGCAACACCAGAGGCATCACTCGCACGTAGCCATCTCCAAGGAAAGGGATAGGAGGTGGATAGGACGGATATTAAGGAGAGGACAGAGAGAACAATGTGGAGAGGATAGGGAGAGTTTGAGTCTTTGATACTCTCACTCACCATACGAGACACAACTACATTGTTATTTCACGCTGATCTTACGTGAGAGGGTGGTACTTCCCCGATCTTCCCATTCGTGCTGGTATAAGCAAGGCGCTACCATTATAACCTGCCTATACTGTAAATATGCTTAAATTATTCTCAGAGTAAGATCTGCGATAGCCAATATCAAATGCCTTCTGGCTTAAAATGGTACACTTTATTTATCAAAATATCTTGAAAATTAACATAATATATATAGTTATATACAAATTTAAAAATGCATTTAACTCAGTTAGTACCTCAACCACGTTCATGCTAATTTAAGTATCTTACCTATTTTTTTAATTGGCTCTACCGTTACGGTTCTGTGCGTGTTAATAAATCTTAGTACTTTATTTTTCCCTTGTTCTAAAAATCTTCGGTGAATTATTCTCTTTTTCCATTTAAATTAATTAATTGTGTTATACTTATAAAACTAAATTACTTAAGCAGTTTTAAAATTATAATTTTATGTGTTATTTTTTTAATCGTGTTGTTGACCGATGTGCAATCGTATTCCAGACCACGTGTAGACTACAGCTAATTTTATTGCAGTCTAGTTGAAATTATAATAATGGACTTACAGAATAACCACCGTTATATAGGTACATGTACTACAATAAAATCTGATAATTACATCGCCTAATAGAGTGGTAGATGCAGTGGAAATTACAAGCACTAGTGGTTGCAACTCCAGAAAATCGAATTTGGAATATTATTAGGTCCAAATAGTTATTTTTTAATTTGCTTGACTTATAAAAAGAGTATTTAATTGTGTATTTTATTTATTGTGGCCGTGTAGGGCCGGCTTTAGAATATTCCTACGCCTCTCTACCCACGGGAGTCGTAAGAGCCGACTGAGGGAATACCGAGGGAGTGGGCAGCAGCACTCCCTCGAGTATGAACATCATCCACTGCGATCGCCAACCCGCCTGCCAAGCGTGGCGATTACGGCATTATCCTCATGACGGAACCGCTCGTTGTGGCGTTCTCTTGGGGAGGCCGATGTCCAGCAGTAGATGTTGAAAGGCTGATGGATGGATTTATTGTGTACCTTTTTTTACAGATCAGTTATCACCTTTGTTTATAAATACAATATATTGGAGCTTACGGAACAGAGACGCGGTGCTTGGAACGTTGGTCTCGTATCAAAACTCAAAGTCGCACAGCATGCCATGGAGCAGGCTATGCTCGGTATTTCTCTATGTGATGGGTAGGCCACATCGCTAGACCACTGAAGTAATGTAACACAGTTGCAATTGCCCGCTAATACAGGCGGAGAGACAGCACACGGCGAGTTTATTTAGTGGGTAAAGGCCCCACACTACCCTGTTCGTTGCCCTTACCGACGCGGTGTGCAGTTAGGTAATTTTTTTCCGGATTTAACAAAAAACACATCATCACAGACAACCGCTGGGGTAGAAAGATTCTGGGGCGGTGATCACCAGGTGGAACGATGATCTGGTCAAAGCCGTAAGGAGCCGTTGGCACAGGACCGCACGTTGCGGCGCTCTCTTGGGAAAGTCTATATGTGCAACAGTGAACGTCGATAGGCTGATGGATGGATGGGTCGGAACTTACCCGCTTATTACCATGGACAATAAGTTATTATGGTAACAAATAGTAATATTGGGCTTTTAGCCACGTCCCCTAATACGTTGGACTTAAAAGTTACGGAAATTGTAGTGTTACATACCTATGTAATCAGGCTTTTCGGGAAAAAAGTGTGAGCTAATAATAAAATATCTCTGTAGGTTTATATTTCACATTAACTAGTCAATATTAACAAGAAATAGTTAAAACTGCATTACTAGATCTACTAATTGGCGGGAATTACGACGTACAGGCGCCTCAACGTCGGCGTCGTAGCCTAGTGAAGTACTAGTATTAGATAATAGTTTCATAAAAGGTTTTTAATTTTTTTATACAGCAGGTGTGACTCCTTGGCGGGAGAAAGAAAATCACGACGGAAACGATTAATAATTCATAAACAAGAAGGTTTGTTTTGGCAGTATTGGGCTCTCAAGCATAGTTTTTAAATACATATGAGAATATGGGAGATTAATTATATACGTTACCGGTAACAAAACCGCAATTAACACAAAGTGTGATAATCTGAAATCGCAAATAACAGTCACGAGCAGGATTTGAACCTGCATCTCCTGGAATACCGTCCCAGAAGCTTTGCCAATTCATTGTGACAAATGCTCGAGACTGCGAATTTCGATAACACATGTCTTCTTTCTTTGGTATCTGTGTTAATTTATATGAGCTTAAAAATATATAAAAATATTTAAAATAAATATAGGCACCTCAATATCTCGGTTCACGTATTACCTATATAGATTACGTCGGTCGAAACAGTCTTAGTTAGATAAACAGGCGACCAATGAAGTAATTGGGGAAGCAATCGCTCTGGAGACTTATTAATCAACGTGAGCGACTTATAATTATTTAATTGGATCAATTAATACAAAACACAAGGAACAATATAGTGTCGCCAACATACGAAAGAATATTAAAACTTTTGTGTTCAAAATTTTATATTCTTTTTCGAAATAGAAAAGCTAAAAATACAAAAATACGACTGATTAACGTCAGTCAGTGTTTCTTTATTCAGCCGATTAGATATTTTTTCTCAACACATGACTGTCCATTGTTGAGCACGTATCTCCTCTCAGAATAAGAGCAATTTAAGCCGTAGTGCCACCATGGTAGCCAAGTGCGACCATGGTGGCCAAGTGCGGATTGGTCGTCTTCAGAGGCCGTCAGGAACATCTTACTGGTTTCTTCGCGATGTTTTCTTTTATCAACCAGTAATAATTTGTGAACAAAAATCGGAGGTGTGTGTCCTGTGAGGTCTCTCGGACTAGGCATAGAACTCAATACCCATCCATCAGCCTTTCAACGTCCTCTGCTGGACTTAGGCCTCCCCAAGAGAACGCCACAACGAGCTGTCCCATCATGGGGGATAATGCCGTAATCGTCACGCTAGGCAGGCGGGTTGGCGATCGCAGTGGATGTGGTTAATACTCGAGGGAGTGCTGCTGCCCACTCCCCCGGGATTCCCTCAGTCGGCTCTTACAACTCCCGTGTGTAGAGAGGGGTGGGACAATTGTAAAACCGGCCCCACACGATCGACTCAATACCCATTTCTTTGCAATCATTTGTTTTAAATGTTATAGATACGGATAATTAAGACTAACTAACTACCGTCCCAGATGCTTTGGTTTACGGTATTCCAGGATATGCAGGTACAAATACTGCTCGTGACTGTTGTTTTCGATTTCACATTTTCACACCGTGTTAATCTACGAGTATATGGCTAAGCATGTCAAATGCTAAAAAATATGTAAAAATATAAAAATAGGGATAATAAACTTAAAAATTGGTCAGCGTTTTAGGTCTTGACCGAAAGAGCTTTTTTGTGACTGGTAAAGATAACATTCATCTGCAATTTTACCTCTTGTTTGGTCAACAATTGCATTCAAGGAAGGAAGCATAAGGTCAGGCATGCTATCTACTCGTATACTATTATTATAAAGAGGTAACGTTTGTGAGTTTGTGACGTTGTAAGACGTAATCTCTGGATCTACTGAACCGATTTTCAAAATTATTTCACCAATAGAAAGCTACGTTATTGTGGAGTGTAATGTGAATAATTACCAAAATTAATTACGCATCTTTACTTAAACTTGAATAATGTAATCCAAGTTGTAAAAAAATTGCTTTCATCGCGTGCGCTGCGGAAACTATTGAGGATAGAACAAAACAATGTACTACAATATTAAATAACGTATCAAAATCTGTAAAAAAAGTCCGCGGTAGCATATGCCTATCTCCGACGGATAACTCACAATAACTGCTTTTACTGTTAAAATTGTGGATTAAAAATGTTTTTTGTGAATCTTATTGAGCCCATATGGTATTAATTTATATCTTTATAAATATGTTTTTTATAACGCAAATTCAATGTAGAATATTTGTGCCCTTTACTCTATACAGTTTAAAGAAATATCTTCAAAGATATTAGCAAAATAAAAACGTGCGGTGCGCGCCGCCCCGGCCGTTGCGTGGCGGTATAGGCAGTATCATACATCAGTCATCAGTATACATCTACTACTTTTGTTTTTGCGGGCGATTTTCGGCAAACGCTGCCAGTAATAATAAAAGGAACATGCGCCGATGTCATCAGGGCATGCTTAAAATCATCATGCTTATGGAGTTCCGTTGAAACTCTCAATTTACGAACAAACATGAGAGCCCACTTGAGCGACAACTACGATAACGACTTTCCGCATCAACTACTGAATCTTGGAGAAGGAAAAATTTTCTGTCCTAACACCAACAGTAGGGATGACATTAAACTTGACAATCGCATATTACACAGGTTAGAAGATCTGATAGACGCAATATATCCCGGTCTTGAAAGTTTAATGGAAAGAGATTATCATTGGCTTTGTTCTAGGGCAATAGTCACACCCAGAAACGATTCAGTGAATGAGATAAATAAAATATTTTAGGAAAAATTCCCGGTCAAGTCAAACACTATAAGTCCATTGACACGGTGTGTAATATTGAGGATACAGTGCACTATCCTCAAGATTTTTTAAATTCTTTGAGTCCTTCTAGCTTAACTCCCCACGACCTTGACTTGACGAGTGGCGACCATTCTCACAGGGCCAGCAGTGGGACAACTTGCTTATATTCCGCGGATACCCATGATTCCGACTGATTTACCTATACCGTATAAAAGGTTATAGTATCCCGTCAAGGTCTCTTTTGCCCTCACTATTAATAAGTCCCAGGGTCAAACATTTTCTCTGGTGGGCATTGACCTGAGAAAGCACTGTTTTTCCCATGGGCAGTTATATGTTGGCTTATCTCGGGCTGGAACTCCTGAAAGACAATATATTTTAGTACCAAATGATAACATTACTACTAATATAGTATATCGAGAAGTTTTGAATAATTAAAATAAGTAAACATGATGTAAATAATGTAAATAGTGTATATTAATATCAAGTAATAAAAATAACAACAAAAAAACAGTAACCGGGCACTGCTAGTTATTCTATTCATAGGTAGGTAGGTATAGGATCTATAATTTAAAGTACACATTATTATTTGCGAATGAGGAAAAAGAGAACTTTAGTGCGAGCGGAAATTGAACCTGCGTCCCGCTCGCACAAAAGTTCTCATTTTCCTCATTGACAAATAATAATTTGTACTTTAAAGTAGCTGAGCATGTCAAGTGCTACAAATATAGATCAAAATATCTACAATTATCAATGTTAATGTAATTGGATAACCCATATTTAAATATAATTTGGATAAATAAAGCTCCACATGGCCTAGGCCTGTACTTAAAAAAAATCCCCTTCTATACCTAATATGGAACTATCCAGCATGTCTTCCTTTCCTATAAATTGTTCAGGAGAGGCAGACAAAAGAGCACTTACCTTTCATGTCCATAAAGTAATATCCATCCATCCATCCATCAGCCTTTCGACGTCCACTGCTGGACATAGGCCTCCTCAAATTAGGGGTATAGTGCCGTAATCGCCACGCTTGGCAGGCGGGTTGGCGATCGCAGTGGATGTTGTTAATACTCGAGAGAGTGCTGCTGCCCACTCCCCTCGGTATTCCCTCAGTCGGCTGTTACGACTCCCATGGGTGGAGAGGGGTGGGACAAGTTTAAAGCCGGCCCCACACGGCCCATAAAGTAATATAAATACTCATAATAACTGGACAACGAGAGCCACAAATAGGTATACCAGAGGAACCATTAATTTTTCCGCGTAAAAGAAAGCTGTCCTTTTTCCCGCTCCATACGATATGCAGGCAAAATCAATAAAAAAATTATTAAAAAAAATACACTGTCGCGCTGGCTAAATCTTAAGAAGAGAAGTTTACGGGCCTCGTAGCAGTCGTAGCGTAGTCGGCAGTGTAATCGACTTCCGTGCACGAGGCCGTGGGTTCGATTCCCACTCAGGACAATATTATTTGTGTGATGAACATGGAAATTTGTACTGCGTCTGGGTGTTTTCTATCTATTATATAATATTATTATTTATTTATTTATAGAGAAAGTAATATAAGTATTATATCCGTCATCTGTTACCCATAGCACAAGCGTTAAGCTTAGTTTGGGATCAGAGGACGTTTTGTGAAATGTCCGTGAATATTTATTATTTATAAGAGATAGAGTCAAAATCAGAGATCACAGAAATAATTTTATGGTCAAAATAATATAGGTACCTACTTTAAGTTCTTAAAAAATCCTGGTGGCGCGACAAGGTAAAAAGCTGATGCATTTCAAATTGTTGTGCCTGATTTGTTAGTGAGTGGTAAACTCACCTTTTCAGTGCCTCGTTAGGACTAGTATCTATTCTGTGGCCTCGTAGTTTGATTAAGTCAGCGTTAGGTGGCGCAAAAAGTATTAAAATTACGTTATTGTCCACCTAGAGATTATTAGGATCAGATTGGGATCCTAGTAAAGCATCGTGCGAAGCGAGCAGGTCACTGGTATACACTGATTTAAAAGCCAGGAAGTTAAAGAATAATAAATCATCTTATCAAGCTCTGCACAATACTACAAAAAACGTACAATCCAATTTATCATTAAAACTCGAGATAATATGATAACTTACTAATAAAGTACGTTCTCAGTAGCGGAATCTGTTTTTGTCGGTATCTTTTAAATTAAAACTAATCCAAACCAATGGTAAAATATAGTTTTATGAAAACTAAACCTTATTTGTAATGAAATACGTATATTTTAGTATTGTATTGATTGTATTTTATTATGTCGGTCCTTCAAGTAATGACCAATTAGTGCAAACACTAGACTTATCTTCAATGAAGAGAGATTCTGTTAAAGGTATTTTTTTTCCGGTGAATAAACTCATGAATGAAGCCGCGTGGAACGCGTTTTAGGACTAGTTCTGCTCTATGGCCTCTGTAATTGTTTTAAAAATAATAGAATATAGGCAGCAAAAGATCATCCACTTTAATAGTCTATCTAATTCTATACTATTTTAAAGTTGTAACAGAGCTACTTCGGAACGTTTAAGATATTTGACAAAAAAATTAATGTATTAGGCTATTTAGGCGCCTCTGCAAACATTTTTTTTAGAATTTTCGTCTGTTTGTTTTGTTGTTAGTTGCGGGCTTTACACAAAAACGTGTACGGATGTTGATGAATATTTTTTGTTTAATAACTCTTGATTAGACTAAAAAACTGGTATAAATTTTATCCCGCTACTATATCAGGAACCTGAGACATAACCTAAAACCCAGATTTGGCTGTCGCGGAGCCGCGGGCAAACGCTAGCGCTGGGCATAAGAATTAAAAACATCGTAAGGATTATTATATTAAGTATACAAAATCTGTAAAAAAATTCAGACAAAAGATTTTGTCACCAGTAAGGAAGTTATTTATATATTTGAAAAGAACAAAAAGTATTTATTTTTAATACAAGAGAGAATAATAACTGTATGCTAATGCTACATAATAATAAGTTACTTTTCAAATAAATTGATAACCGTGGTTGTAAGCCATGTCGTTCACCGCGACAGAAAGTACTGTATTGTGTTATCCCGCGTTTTTAAATGTGCAACATTTTATTTATTGATAATGCTAAAATTGTGATCAAATATACAAACTTTTACATTTATTTCTATAATAACTTTTAAGTACATTTATTTTTATAATGGCCGTGTGGGGCCGGCTTTAGAATTGTCCCACTCATCTCCACCCATGGGAGTCGTAAGAGCCGACTGAGGGAAGTGGGCCGCAGCACTCCCTCGAGTATTAACAACATCTACTGCGATCGCCAACCCGCCTGCCAAGCGTGGCGATTACGGCAGTATACCCTCAATTTGGGGAGGCCTATGTCCAGTAGTGGACGTCGAAAGGCTGATGGATGGATGGATTTTTATAATCGTTATACTTTGTGATTTGTATTTGACACGCTCAGCTACTTTTCTAGACAAATTATTTGTGAAATTTGAAAGTAGGTTCACCCGGATTAGGAGGGACGCGAATTCGAATCCTGCTTGCAGTAAATCTATCTTTTCCACTTTTACAAATAATTTGTGCAATACTATTATTTTGTCAAGTAACAGAATCAGAAAGCACTTTTAATTTTGTTATTAATGTTTACGACAAAGAAGTTCTATTTCTTAATCTTTTTATTGAAGGCCTTGAACTTAAAAAGAGTTCATAATTACTGAAGCATATATTTTTTTTATGTAGAAATCTTTGACTATGGTACCACATTAAATTAAGTTTATATTAATTAAGCATATTTGCATTTTATTTCCTTATTTATTACATAAGCAACATTAACTGGATTTTTTTCTTGCTATGCGTCTGCAGGCAAGGAAATGGAAATATAAATATGTTTATTGTTTAATATTTTAAAATTAAATTCTTATTTAATAATATAAAGTTATTACCTACATTAAACACAAAGTGAAATGCAGCATGTCAAATGCTAAAAAAGTATGTAAAAATTTCTAGATTATTTACCTACAATCATATATAATGGTACTAGGAAAACATAAAACTGTTTTGCTCAAGTTTTTAATAATGCATATGGTTGAATTTTGACATATTATAGCTGTAACTAGGTATCTATCTATTGTCTGTCTGTCTGTCAGTCTGAACACCATAAATTCAAAAACAGCGGTTTTTATACGGTATTCATTTATAGATGGAGTGATTCACGAGGAAGGTTTGTGCATATTAAGGGTTTCAGTGAAGTGGCTGAAGTATCACGATTATCATTGAAGATATAGAAAAAAAATATATTGGCTTGGAGCATTACTGGTTTCCATCATACGTGACGAAACTTATCAAGATTGGCAAAGCTGAAATAGGAAATCAGGCAAAGACCATCTGACATTTTCAATAAGCTACACTTGTGTTTCAGAATATTTTTTAGGAACGTGCGAAGATGAAGAATACTCAAAAACTAGCTATCACTAGAGGACACTGCTTTACACTGCAGCAATTTAACGCTAACGATATGCTGAGTAAAATTGAACATGGACAAGACTAAAGTCATATCTAATGTCCATGTTATTTCAGCACCAGTCCTAGTCGGGAGTGCGCTTCTCGAAGTTGTCGACCATTATGTCTACCTGGGACAAACAGTCCAGTTAGGTAGGCACAACTTCGAGAAAGAGGTTAAGTGACGAATCCAACTCGGCTGGGCAACGTTCGGGAAGGTAAGGATAGCGTCCCCTGGGAGATATGGATGCGGAGTCGGTGCCCTTCTATAGCAACTAAGTGCAGGTATCTGCTGAAGCAACCGCGCCCTGACAGCAACTGTACCAGTCATAAAGTAAGAACTGCTGAGCCCTTAGATATTTCACTTTCACTTTGTGTTTAATGATGTGCCCTTGCCACAGACTTATCTAGAGTCATACTAAACTCCAGCGCCTCGAACCGCCTGACCATTTCCGCGATTCCTAAGGTGGCTAAGAATGCCGCACTCTCAAAACTTCTAATCCGGGCCGTGATGCTCACTTCCTGGGTAAGCGTTTCATCTACATAGCAGTGGCCTCGCCGACATATGAGTACACAGCGGGTTTCTTTAGTGGGTGAGTGCCCCACACTACCCTGTTCGTTGCCCCGAACGCTGAGGTGCGCGGTTAGAAACATTTTGTCCGCCTTAACAAAAAAAAAGAAAAAGGGGGTAGGCAGAGACCACTTCTCTCCCCCTGCTACGATCCTGATACACATCTTTCGCTTCGTCTACTTTCATC
This sequence comes from Leucoma salicis, assembly GCA_948253155.1. Taxonomy (NCBI): domain Eukaryota; kingdom Metazoa; phylum Arthropoda; class Insecta; order Lepidoptera; family Erebidae; genus Leucoma; species Leucoma salicis. The sequence continues at coordinate 4,812,970 of OX411817.1, forward strand.
AGCGCTTTCGTGCATGCTCGTTGATTACTGGCGACAGTCATACATATAGTCATATATATCCCTGGAATCAGTATATGTAATAGATTCCATAATCCTTGCTAATATTATAAATGCGAAAGTGAGTTTATTTGCTGCGCTTTGACGCTGTAACTATCGATCCAGTCATGAGAATTAACACACATTTAGTCAGTAGCGCGCAGAAAAGAACATAAGCTACTTTTTACGGGCCTCGTGGGGTAGTCGTGGGTTCGATTCCGACTCAGGATAATTATTTGTGTGATGAACACAGTACCGATAGCACGAGCGTTAAGCTTAGTTTGGAACCAGAGGACGTTGTGTGAAAAATGTTCGTGAATATTTATTTATTTATCCCGGAGAAAATGGATAGAACCTGTGGTCTATTTTTACAAATAAAGTGTGCCATAAACTAAATAAAGTACTTACATACCGTATTCCTGTATGGCTGTGTTCGATAAAAAAATCGTTTTTCTGTAGGAAATCTTTTTTTTTTACTTTAGCTGTAAAAAAGAATTGCTGTCAGTTTTAAAGTACCTACTGGTGATATTAAAGTCCTAATGTAGGTACTAAATACAGAATATCGTGACACTAAAAGCTCTGTAGTCTTGATTTATTTTTTGTCAACGCGAAAACATGTGTTTGTAATTATTCTGAGTCACACTTGTCACACTTGACCTTAAATTTTAAATTGATTTGATTTTTTTTATGTATTTGCGAGAATGCATGTTGGAAATCATAAAATGTAAAAACCACCAGCGTTCTATTAATTTACTGACCAAGGAGGATATAATTGCTACAGTCTGGTATATAGGTACTGACTGCTAACTAACTGCCTCGGTGGTGCAGCGGTAGTGTGTGCTACTGCTAAGTATGAGGTCTCGGCTTTGATCCCCGGGTCAGGCAATGTTATTGAGCTTGTTTGTAAAAAGAACAATTCTCAGTAGCAGCCCGGAGTTTGGATTTGTGCCCGGTAGACGGCAATAATAGGCTCGCCCCCTATTAGGTACGTGGGACTTAAACATAGCTGGCGAAACGTGGGTGTGTAATACACCTCTGCCTACCCCTTTGGGGATAAAGGCATGATGCGACATTTTTTATGTTATGGTACATATAGGAATAAGCTACTGGATTACAATTTATTTTTATATTAGTATAGAACATTTTTGTTTCTGATTTCTATAGGTACCACTACGATAAATAATGTTGACTTCAAATCGAAGATTACTTTGCTATACACTTACCTAATTTAATTATTATAAATCCTCTTCTGAACCTAAACTTTCGCATTAATTATCATTAGAAGAGTGTTAAAAAGCAATATTGTCATAAAATAGAACTTGGACAAATAAATCTACATTATAATAAGATTCTGAATGAAATCACAAGCTAATAGTCAATTTAATGAGTCACGATGCGGAGCTTATCCACTCCATAAATGGCAATTGTTTTATGTGTGATGTCACAGCCGTTTAGACAACGTTATATCTGATAACGATTAAACTAGTAATAAAGTTTACTAATCAAATCATTAACGTCTATGTTTTCATTAAATTTAATGTATACTAGAGACGCAACCCGCATTTTATACGTACATAGTTTATTTATGAAGAAGGATGTTTAAGGACTACCGCTCACAAAGTAAGGGTTATACTTCTAAACCAAAATATCGATTTTGATAGGATTTTATCCGTTGATTAGTTAGTATTTTAGGTAGGGGTCGTGTATACGCCGGCGGACCTTTGAAGTAATGTAACATAATTCCAGTGGTCCGCCAATACAGTCGGAGAGACGGCACACGGCGGGTTAATTTAGTGGACGAGGGCTCCACATTACCCTGTTCGTTGGCCCGAACGATGAGTTGTGTGGTCAGGTACATTTTTCCCGCCTTTAACAAAAAAAAGGTAGAGGATCTGCTTGATGATATGAAGAAATGCCAATTCTGCGGGCCGTATGCTTGTTTGCCAATCTTTTAAAATTGATGACTAAACAGGCAAGTGTTTAATATCAATCAGCTACTGAGCTACTATGAGTCATTGTTTTAAAAAGGCAGGATTGACCTAAAGATGTAAAGGTCACAGATTGTATTGTAGGTACACTACTACTTAATTATGGTAAACGTATATTAAACATTTAAAATACTTGAACAACGTTCGAGAAAGTTAGCCTTTTATATTGTAAGTTACAAGTATTGCACGCCTCATAAGCGAAGCGTTGAGGTGGGTACTACTGTCACACAGGCATTTTTTCCTCAAACATCTTAAATGCACAGACACAGCTCTGTTACAGCTTTATATTTCTAACTACTTTTAGCTAAAGGTGAGGTATATGCTTAGAGCATATACCTCACCTTTAGCTTTTACACCCCTGTTAAGCTATGGCCACAATTAATGCCTTCTCTGTTTTAGACGGAGCATCTTTCCCTCATCGAGAGGCAATAATTCGCGTATCATCATCACGAGAAACCCTGGTGTTGCCATAACGAGTAGAGGCTATGGTGACAGCCGGATTTCATGTCTGTTTGCAACATTGTTGTATACACAATGACTCACGGAGGGAAAGGGGAATAAAAATATGTATAAAATATAAAGCAGTAGACCTAAAACCTTCAGAAAACTCCCTCCTTATCCTCCATCCTCTGCTTATTATTCTTCCTCTCCACCGCTTATTCCGTACTTTAGAGTCGGTGACGCGCGAATAATAAAATACAAAAAAACATAGCATCACGCCTGTATTCCCCGAAGGGGTAGGCAGAGGTGTATTACACACTCATGATTCGCCAGCTATGTTTAAGTCCCACGTAATAGGGGCCGAGCCTATTGATGTCTACCCCGCACATTTTCAAACTCCGGGCTGCTACTGAGAGCAATCGTAATCGATTACAATAATACTAATTTTAATCGAGTTACGATGTTAAGGTGAATTTTCGCTAGAAAAGGGAATGCTGAAAACCAGGCTATTTTGTGCCCGTCGTGCGTCTTAACTATCTAAACATTTATAAAACGAAAGATATACTTATTATTAAATTCGATATAAGCAGAACTGCCATATTTATTGGTAGGCTTGGATAGTCAATGTCGCCAGTTTATTACTATACCCATTTTTAAAGCCAAATAGTAAGAATATTGATATGAAATAAATAAAAGTAAACCCACATGAGCTCCTATTATAATACTTAGTATTAGTCGAAAATTATTTTATGAAATTATTATTAAGAAGTTTTGTTATTAAAATTAAAAATATAATAATATTTATTATCTATTTCCGAAAATATTTTAGGATATATATTGTTATTTTACCTGTAACCCTTATTGATTTGAATTTGATTGACAATTTGTCATGATTTGACATTTGTATTGCCGATACCGTGTTATGTACGTTTATGGGTTTTTTTACACTGCCACAACAAGAGCCATTAAACAAGAAGATGGGTTTTTTTTTCAGCTGACAGTGTTTGTGGTTAACACGTGTGTCCGCGATTTTCATCCTATTTATTGTTTTTTGTGACCTTTGTGGCTTGGTTTGTGAAGTGTCTTAATTAGACGGCAAAAGGTTAGTTTTTGTGTTTTAACCCCTCAACATACCGATAGAATATCCCAGGTTTGCAATAGGGATCAGAATCGCGTAGGCGAAAGCGGAGCGACAAGCGCGCAATGGCAAAAAAAAAAAAAAAAATGTTGGTGCTAAAAATTTATTTCCTACTCCTTCACTTTCAATGCTATCTAATCTTGAATTTTTGCCCGATACAGTCTGTTCATTCTATAATCTGAGTATGATTTTTGCCTACGCCTATATATACTGTATCAACGAGAAATAATTCCCAAACGTAAACGTCATCCAGTTGCGCCAATGGACTCGAACCATAGATAATATATCTAATATAATACTTGGAAATTCGAACCGTGCGGTAATAAAGTCGAGTTTTCAACGGGAGAGTGAAATAAAATTAATCCCATCATTTAACATTACTCGGATGGGAGTAGTTACGGGTATACCTGCGGACATGACAGAAGATGATGCCATGAATTATATTTCAGTTCCTTCTGGCTGTGGCAAAATTTTAAAGGTTAGGCGAATTAATAGGAAAGTTTTTAAAGATGGGACCCCTGAATGGAAACCCACGGAAACATGCGTATTTACCTTTGATGGACAAATACTTCCCAAACGTGTTTTTTGCTACACATCCTTACCAGTCGAGCAGTACATTTATCCCACGATCCAATGTCATAAGTGTTGCCGGTTCGGACACGTTGGATCTATATGCAGGTCTAAACCGCGGTGCTTTAAATGTGGACACGATCATCCAGGCAATGGATGTGAAATATTAGAGAACGAAGCTTTCTGCATACTGTGCTTCGGGGGTCACTATGCAAACAGCAAGTCATGCCCGGAGTTAGGTAGACAGAAAGTCATTAAGACAACCATGGCAGAGCGTGTTATGTCTTATATTGAGGCCAGTAAGGCCATACCTCCAATATCCCGTAGTTATGCTAATGTGACTAAATCTGTACCCTCATCTACCATATCATAAAAAGAAACTGTTTTTCTAAAACCCAAGACCCATGCCCCCCTATCCCCTTCATATGACAAAATTAGCCATAAAAATATTATAAGAACTCCCCCTTCATCTCAGCCTAATGGCTGCGCTCTAGATAATCCCTACCAATCTTCTAATAGTTCTTCAGCAATAATGCAACTCCTCGTCTAACTACTTACTTCTTTCTTGTCTCATAATACTACTCAACCTGTTTCCCTCTCTCAAAATTCTTTACTATCACCTTACCACGACGCTGAAAAACTTGTTAATCTTCTTTTATATTACAAAAATAGCTCACCGGGTATTTCTCCAGTGGAATGTGAGGAGCGTGTATCATAAAAAACACGACCTCACATATCTCATGAACAAGTACAAGCCGATAGTATGTTCCATAGCTGAGACTTGGTTATCCCCAAGTCTCAATTTCCGTATTCCTTTTTTTAATATAATCCGAAGTGATCAAGCGGATGGGTATGGAGGATCTGCTCTTTTCATTAATAATCTTCGACCCTTTGTTTGACCCATTGCTATGCCCTCCCGGATGATTTAAACATTGTAGCAGCGAAGATTGACTCCATTACAGTTCTCTCTATTTACATAGCTCACCCGCAACAAAATTTTCTCTTGATCCTAAAGAGCATTCTTGAAAACATAAATGGATCTGTTCTGGTGATGGGTGACTTTAATTGTCACCATTCTAGATGGGGTTCTGCTCGTAGCGATCCATTTGGGGAAGGTCTTGTAGCTGTTCTTGATGATCTCAACCTTTGCATCTTGAACAATGGCTGCTCTACACGCAGTACTCTCCCTGGGCAGCAAAAGAGCTGCGTGGACCTGACATTCTGCTCTACCAACATTGCTGCTTCTGCTTCCTGGCAATGTACGGCTCTTTCCCATGGTAGTGACCACTACCCTATTGTACTATCTCTTCTTGGCTCAACATACTTAGAAAAAAACATACCTACTCTACTAAAATTCAACATTTCTAACCCTGATTGGGCAAAATTTTCTTCAGTTCTAGAAAATAAAATAAACTCTCTTCCTATTTTTAATCAGCCATATCAACGGTATCCAGATTGTCACCATGCCTAATTATGCTGCCAGTATTTCATACGAGCCATAAAATCATGTGCAGAGGAATGCTTTCCAATCAAGAACAGCGCCAGGGGTAAGATTCCATCTCCCCCATGCTGGGACCATGAGTATTCTAGAGCTATAAGAGAAAGAAAGTAGGCAGAGAAAACATATGGTTGGGACAAAATTGCTCCTGCCTATGTGCCTTTATTTGCAGAAATCTAACAACCTCCCATCACACAATAGGATGATCCCTTGGACGCTCCTTTTTCGCTCACCGAACTGGAGATGGTCCTTAAGTATATCAAAGACTCGGCCCCCGGCTCTGATGGCATTCCATACTCTTTCCTGGCTAATGCCGGATCCAACGCCAAGGTGTACCTGTTAAGTATATTGAACTACATATACACTTACGGATGGGTACCGGAGGAGTGAAAATCTCAAACTATCATTCCAATATTAAAGCCAAGCCTAAATGATCGTTTGGTGATCCAAACAGTTACAGACCCATAGCCCTCTCCTCAACCTTACTAAAATTACCGACTTGAGTGGATTGTGGAATCCCGCAATTTGTTACCGAGCTCTCAATTTGGTTTCAGAAAGGGTCTCAGTGCCGTGGATAGCATAGGAGTCCTTATAGCCGATATTCGGTCCTCCCTATCTAATAAGGATTCGGTTGTTGCAGCATTCCTCGATGTTTCATCTGCATATGACAGTGTTCTTCTTCCCGTTCTCAAGCAGAAACTGCTCGAGCTGAGACTACCGGCTAAGATGATCTACTGCATATGTAATTTTTTTATGTCTCGCGCACTGTTTCTGAGAGTACAGGGTGAAAATGTGGGGAGAAGGCTTATATGGAAGGGATTACCACAGGGTTCAGTCCTAAGTCCCCTGCTATACAACCTATACACAGCAGACATGGCCCGTTCCTTTAACAATAATTGTCATATACTCCAGTATTCCGATGACCTGGCTTTGTATGTGAGCAACTCCTCAATAAGTGCTGCTACTTCGTCTCTCCATATTTTCCAGGAATCTCTGAGTCGTTGGTTACTAGCCCATGGTCTGAACCTTTCTGTTTCTAAAAGTGCAGCTGTTGTCTTTACTAGGAAAAGGTCTACCTCTCAGGTGAACCTAATTATCCAAGGCCATACGAACCCACTGGCAACTAATGTAAGATTCCTTGGGGTCTTTTTGGATTCCAAACTTAGTGGTGTCTTTCACCTGAATAGTCTGATACAGAAATGCGAACAAGTTATCAATATTCTGAAGGCACTAGCTGGGGTTTGGTAGGGAGCCCATCCCTATACCATGAAGCTTGTTTACGATGCCTTGGTCCGTAGTAAAAGAGACTGTGGGTCATTCATGTTAATTCGTAGTTACAATCACTATGCCTTCGAATTATTACTGGGGACACGAAGTCCTCTCCAGTTAATGCACTACAAATAGAGTTTAATGACCCTCCCTTAATGCTGAGAAGGCAATATTTGGCTGTCCCCCATTGTTTCAAAAATAGTTATATTTAAATGAGCTATGCTACACTTCAGACTACTGGCACTGCAAGGAAATTCCTCTTACTATCCAGGCGTTACGACATTTGCAAGATTTGGAAGGACCTGTTCTATCACACGATCGACTCCCTGTCTTCCATTTTAACTACCAAGTGCTAACCTTTCAACCAGTAATCCATTGCGACCTAGGATACATAAAGACATCTTTATCACCTAACTCAGTCTTTAATAGCATAGTACAGGAGCGTTGGCCAGGATACCATAGATTCTTTACAGATGCCTCAATATTGACACCAAGTAGCTACACCGGGGCAGCGGTTTACTACCAAAACTCCAATATCTATTTAAAATTCAAATGCCCTAAAGAATCTTCAGTATTTACTGGAGAATGTGTTGCCATATTGGAAGCTTGCCTGTTCATAGAGACCCACAATGTTAGTAAAGCAGTAATTTTCACAGGCTCTTTGAGTTGCCTTAAAGCTTTACTCCAAAGTTAGCCAGCTTATATTGCTAATTAGAAAATCTGTTCTTTCCTGTACCCGGAATCAGAAGGAGGTCCACCTGGTGTGTATCCCAAGTCATTGTGGCATCGAAGGCAATGATTGCGCCGATGCATTGGCTAAATCTGTGCTCTCCTCCCAATTGTGTGACCTAAAGCACTTTGCTCACCATTGCTATGACCTGCGGAGCCTTGCACAAGTTACTTTGCGTAGGGCCTGGCAATCACAGTGCGATAGCAGTAGCAGAACAAAGGGGAAATTTTACCATGCAATTCAGCAGACGATACCACCGAAACCCTGGTACTTTAAATTCAATAAAACAGCCAGAGCGATCATTTCCACGATCTGTTGACTCCGGATTGGACATTGCTCCTCGCCAGTCTTCTTGCACAAAATTAGAGTCCGGGATTCGTCTCTGTGTGAGTGCAGTATATATGAAGGACACCTTGAACATATCTTCTTTGAGTGCCCTAACAACAACCCAAATTTAGACCTATATAGACCTATACACAAATTTAGACCTATATTATGGTAAATAACGTGAAAATTCCGGTGCCCATTAATTTCCCTTCACTGCTCACGTTTTCGTCCCACTAAGGTGTTTAGAGTCCTCATCCACTTCATTCGTTGTAATAACATAAATTTGTGACGTGTTAGCTACTTAAATAGATTTATGTTTGTGATAAGCTAAAATCCCATTAACGTTACCCACTAAGTTGTTTACTAATCAAAATTGTGTATTATGATTATTTGTGTATTGTCTGTTTGTTTTTGGTGTTGTAGTCTGGTAAATGAGGCCCACATCGTGTCTGTGCACTTCTGTGCAATCAGTCTACAAAGTTCCGCATTATGCACACGTGTATCCACTAATCATTTGTCGTTGGCAGAATAGTCTTCATCGGCACGGCTCCGCTTGCCATAAAGAAGAATAGAATAGAATACGTTTATGTGTTGATTGCTTCATTTGTGGAAAAGCAGTGGTTTTTTTATTATTGTTCAGTGTTTACTTTAATGTTGAGTTCAGCAAATTCTCCGTTGAATAATTAAAAAAAAGTGCGTGACTTCGTGTGAGATAGACTTTTTAGTGGTACTAAGACCACTCTTAGAATGTAATCTAGATCCAGAGTAGTTAGCCGTAGCATTATATCCTATCTATATTTCTTACATAGGTACTCTAAAATACTATTGATACTACATTTTATACTATAATAGAATAAAAGATATGGATTTCAACGCATAATATATAACCTATATACTAAAAATTAAAAGTCAGATTTCTCTAAACTCCCATCAGATATCTTAATGATATTTCTATTTAAAGACCCTGAGTACATTTACAAATGTTCTACAGTTAATTTGGTTAGACGCAACAATAGCCCAACTCTCATAGAAAAATCGGTCTTCTCCTTTGTTACGTTGCTATATTGACGATGCGTCTACTGACGTGAAAATTACGCTATCCTATTACATAGTTACATTTGGTAACTATGTAATAGGATAGCTTAATTTTCTTAGCTTTTCTATCAGAACCAAGCTATAAAATCCTATCGATCATATCCCATCATATTCTGACTCGAATTTCAGCTCCGACAGACATTCTTTGGAGAGACCGCGCCCTAACTTCTTAACTCAATTAAAATTGAATTCAAATATTATATGTTTTTATAATTGTGACTATTACTTCAGAAATCATAAATTTTATCAGCCTATTGTCACATATACTTACTTATTGATACGAGCCCGTGATTTCAAATCGTTTTCAGATTTTGCCTTTGAGAAAACCCGCTTATTGGCATTTTCTAGAAAAGATCCTTATATCTTGCAGTGATTAGTAAAAATCGATATTAAATCGACTAAGTATACACTTCATCGCGTCACTACATTTCAATTCTAGGCTTCTTTCCTAACAGAGCTTACATTTCCAAATACGACAAAATCAGGTGGACTGACTCTACACAACTGTAACCTGTCAATCACTAACCTACAAACCACTGTATAATAATGCTTACGTCTCAAAAATAAAGGTCACGCCATAGTTGACAAAGGGCAAAGGAATCTTGTTTCATCAGCAAAGTCGTGTGCAAAAGCTCACGACCAATACTTGATATTGTATTTTTTATAGTCATCCACAAAAATGAGCGCATGTCCATATATATCAAATTTAACTGGAATATAATACATTTGGACTTGAGTGAGTGTTGAGCACGTACCTAGTCATAGATCATAGTTGGAGTGTTTGTGGACCTCGGTACTTTCGACCGTGAGAATATTATTATGGATTTCTTTAAGGCTGGAGACCAGTTCATAATTATTAGTATACTTTCGAATAAGTGTTCATTCGATTACTTTGTTTATGATTCTGGATCATATTGTTATCAATAAAATAAATGTTATTATAAAGAGATAATGTTTATAAAAAAAAAACAGTATCACGCCTGTATTCCCCGAAGGGGTAGGCAGAGGTGTACTACACACCTAACACACCCACGGTTCGTAATAGGGGGTGAGCCTATTGCCGTCTACCGGGCACAATATAAGATAATGTTTATAAGTTTGTATGTCGGGGTAATCCTCCGAACTGGTGTTGCTTACCCCCTAACTAACAGATATAATAAAAATGGACTTTGAGAAGTTTCCTAGGCTGTGCTATACAATAAAAGGGTTGCTAAAAATATTAAGTGATTAATTGATGACCAATTACCGCGGATATCAAACTTACTAGGTACCTATTTAAGAAGATCTGTGGTATCTATAGATATTAATTTCTTACTGCCCGCTAGCCAAATTTTATAAATGCTAGTAGAATAGAATAGAATAATCAATGTATGAGATTGACACAAGGCTTTGACAACGTAAGCGTAACCGACTGTCAATCCCATACATTCAATATATATAATATGTAATATCCTACAACGTTTATGTAAGTTGGCTAGGGGGCTGGAAGCACCACCAGCGACTAGAGCGGCGCAAAACCTGCACCTGATGCCGCCCTAGCAGAGGCTGCGGGTGGATGGACCGGGGAACGTTCATCACCCATAACGCTTACCGTGAAGGTGCGACGCTCCGTGTGCTGAAGCGTCGCTTAGTAGAGGTTACCCGAAAGGGTAAGCCGCGCACTGAAGTAGTATAACACAGTACCAGTGATCCACCAATACAAGCGGAGAGACAGAACACGGTGGGTTTATTTTGGATGGTGAGGGCCCCACACTACTCTGTTCGTTGCCCCGGATGACTGGGTGTGCGGTTAAATGCATTTTTCCCGCAAAAAAAGGGGGCTGGAAGGAAAATAATAATTTTACCAGCTCTAGAAATGGCTGATTATAAAATGAGAACTCGCATTTGTTATTTCACTCTGTTTATTGTTGACACAACATATAATGTAAATATGTAATTGAAATTGATTGTTAAGCAATAAAAGTGTTTCAGTTTAATTATCTCGTAAAAATAATGAAGTGTAAAATATATTACGTTTCTGTCCTTTTGTGGTCATGCATAATTTATGGTACTTACAGAGTTTTAAGTTGATATCTCTACATATATACTCATATTGGAAATATATTAATATTAATATACAATTATTGTGACAAATTTCAACAATTAATTAGGATTTGGTAATTTTGTAATTTCAACTTAGATATAGATTAGATAATGTGCACCATTTCGAATTAACATATACCCAAATGGAATTTTAAAATTGGTTTTAGTTTGAAATAATAAACATGAATATTTTGATCTATAGTTTTAGCACGCGATAGCTTAGCGGTCCAGAGCACTTCTCTGGATTGGATGGGAGGCAGGTTCGAATTCTGCTCGCAGTAAAACTCTCTTTATTACATGAATTTGCGTTTAAATATAATTGTGTGTAATTCTTCTACATCAAAATCACCCATCCACAAAAGTTAAACAACGTGCAATCCTGTGTACTTTGTGAAGAAACTCAAACGACGTGCACGTCTAGTAGAGCCTATATTAATTATAAAATTGATGAAATGTAATGCATTATAACCAAACGAAAAAACTATTTTCATAGCCTTAAGATATATATTACCTATACCTATCAAAATAAATAATGTACCAGAGTTTTAGTTTTGATTCTAGTATTATTTTCTAGCAAGTTGCACCCCGAAACGGGACCGGTTTCCCAATTTGTATAAAGTGCTTGACTAAATTTAGGCCCGTATTTCTCTGCTGAGTGTTTTATAAATAGTATACTCACGAAATGTACTACCGGCAAACACAATCGAAATCCGTTACCCAAGAGCTGGCCCCCCCTCGAAATTAAGCTAACTAAAAGCTTGTGTTGTGTGGCAGCCACGGCAGAGAGAGTTTTGAAATACAACGAAGGTTGTTAATTAGCAAAATGCAATTATTTTATATACGAAATACCTAATATGGGTTTAATTATACAGTGATAAATATCCACAGATTCGATAAAGTATTCGACACCCAACTGAGTTGGGCAGTTTTTGTTGAAAAACATCCCGTGAAGCGTCGTCTCCGTAATGTTCTTAGCATAATGTAATCTGTGATTAGAAATATTTGTGCGATTCTCTAAAGGTGTAAACATACGATCACTTTATATATCTTAGAAAAACTATCTGTCAGAGAAAAAATTGTATCATAGAAAATCTAAAACTCATCCGTTACGCTTAAAAAAACTGCTCAGTTTGCTAAGGGAATAACCACTGAAGTATTTTTAAATTATTAGTAGGTACCCTACTATAAAGCTGTATCGGAGCTGTGTCTGTAATTTTAAGATATTTAAGAAAAAGTGGCTGTATTAGGCTACCTATATATAGGCGTGTATGAACACAAAACATTTTTTTAGATTTTTTGTCTGTATGCAAAAACTACTGAACGGATTTGATGCAACTGTTTTTTTGATTAGACTTAAAAACTGGTATACATTTTATCCTGCTACTATATCGGGAACCTAAAAACTAGCTTTTAGATGCGGCGGAATTTAAAATGAAAAAAATACTAAATTTATTATATTTTTATTGTATTATTTTATCCGCATGGAGCCGGAATTGTGTCAGTATAATATAGGTAAGTACGTCACTCCATGGAACGAGTCAAATTTCATCCAAATCTGGTCAGACATTTAGGGCGTGATTGAGTACCAAGCATTAAAACTTTCACATTTATATGATGCCAACTGTAAAAAAATATGAAATATGAAAAGTTCAGCCAACATCTGTGCAGATCTTATAAAAGAGGTTCTACATAAGACCAGCGGGCGGTACCTAGCGGGGAGTAAGCTAGTCTCAGTCACAGCCAGTGTGAGAAAAATATCCTAACCCTCACCTAGATAGAGCAGGCGCCGGTCAGCGCTTCGCCTGGCCTTACATACTCGTTTAATATTGCGTTGAGTGTTGACAGTGTCGTGAGATATGACCGTCTAGTTGAAATTAATGCAGTATTTATGGGGTTCATTACTTAACGTGACTTATTTGGTTGTCGTTAGAATATACAGCTTAAATTGGGAGGTGAATGGTTTGTTTTAAATTTAAATCTGAAAGTCTGAAATCTCCACAAATGAGCGCTGTACTACAATTCGTATGTATCCCTTTTTTAACCGAGGAAAAAATAGCGGAGGAGGTTCTTGCGATAGCTTATTTATCTAACGGTTTTTTATCTGTAAACTGATTCTGTTGATACTTGGCACATGTATATACCTAGCTCTATTGAAAGTACAATATGATGGGGACCTGAATTTGTTCTGAGGATGGAGAAGGAAGACAGTCGAGGGAACTCCTCGACGGCTTACAGTACCTTGTGTTTGGGATTCACACCTACAAAACCCTTATATCAATTTTCACGGTCTGGCTCCAGTTTGAGAATTGTGTAGATATGTCAGTCAGACAGTTAGGTATTCTTTTATAGAATATAGACCAGCACATTACCCGCGGCTTCACTCACGTCATAGTGATAGATGTCAATTCCATTTTGGATAGGATTTACGTAAATCCTTTCTTAGTACTCCGAAAAAATGCTCTAGTCCTTCATCGATGCGAGTTTGATTTTGTTGAGATACTGCAGTCACTATTTCACCTTTCCTAATTATGAGACACAGATATGGAGGTCCAGAGAAATGGTGTGTAAATATGTCCATATTGGATCTCCATCCATATCTGTGTCAGTGGCTATTGGAGCTGCCAATTTCTGGCTCTGGCCTACATGGCTAGGCCTAGGCCGATATGGAGATCCATATCTGTGTATGCAGACCCGCTCAAGTAACGAGATTTGTGAATAACTGACCGCTTAGTATGAGTATTTAACGCACAGTCATCTTCTAACAGATGGGGTAGGATTTGCAATACGTACTTTATGTCGTCTGGAATATAAAGTACTTTTTTAACAATGTCGCATTGTGCTGCATGTCATTACATAGTATCTGCATGCACGGCTAACAAAATGTTGGCAAATGTCTTTTGCTCTTGTTCATGATTGATATTTTTTGATTGACACCCGTTAATTATTTTTTGTATGCAGTTGAGATGATTTTTTTTATTGTAAAAAATACATACTTATAACTTTTTTAAGTAGAGTTACATTAAGGTAATATGGAACATGTCTATATAAAATACATCTTAATAACTTTTTTTAAGTAGTGTCAGATTGCGATCATTTCTAAAGTTTTTATATAAAAAAACACATCTTAATAACCTTATTAAGAAAATTTTGATTAAGATAATTTGGAGTTTTTATATATATAAAATCGATATCTGTGATCGTATCCGTAATACGGAGATCCGTAGGAGAACGAAAGTGACCGACATAGCCCGCCGGGCTGCCATGCTGAAGTGGCAATGGGCAGGTCACATCGCTCGACGAACGGACAACCGTTGGGGAAGAAAGGTTCTCGAGTGGCGACCACGTATGACGTACACGTATGTAGGACGGCCCCCACTAGATGGACCAAACCAATGGTCAAAGCTGCAGGGAGCCGTTGGATGCGGTCGGCACAGGACCGCTCGTTGTGGCGTTCTCTTGGGGAGGCCTATGTCTAGCAGTGGACGTTGAAAGGCTGATGGATGGATGGATGGATATATAAAATACATCTAATAACTTTTTAAGTAGAGTCAGATTAAGATAATTTGGAGTGTTTTTATGTAAAATACATCATAACTTTTATATATAGAGTTAGATTAGTCAAGGAAAGTGGCAGATTATCACTGAGAGAGAAGAAAATAGAGTGAACGGGGCTTTGGGACAACTTATTTAGATATTTTTATAAATATTTTTAGCATTTGACATGCTTAGCAACATACATTAAACACAAAGTGAAAAATGTGAAATCGAAAATAACAGTCACGAGCAGGATTCGAACCTGCATCTCCTGGATACCGTCCAGATGCTTTGCCAATTCAGCTGAAAAAAGCGGAATTCAGCTGAATTGGCAAAGCATCTGGACGGTATCATACAAGCATACGGCCCGTATGCTTGTATGCCACCCACGTAGTAAAAAAAAATTAAACATTAATGTTTAGTGTATGTTTACATAGATAACGCCAAAGTATTGAAATCGATTTTTTTTATTATTATTTTAGAAAATTACCTTAGATTACATTGTCAACCTAAAACTGCTTCAGTAATAACTTTATAATAAAACGTATTAGCACAATTTAATTCACAAATCTAAATATAGAACGAATGACCTGAATGACATACTGCCGAGAATGAAGGAAATAATCTCGTTTCTTACAACTTTAAACAGGATAAATGACCATCCACTACACGCGTAGGTGTCAGTGGCGAATGAAGACAATTTTTATATCTACCTATACTACAGGATCTATAGTTACGACGTGAGATGTTTATCTAGTGTCATTTGAAATTAGACTTTATTTTTAAACTAATTGCAACAGCTAGTATTAGACAGTACCGTAACTAGAGCAATGCCGGCGGTGCCCAGGCACAGGGCGCTGACCCTGGAGAGTCGCAAAAATGACCAGACCAGGACCACAAACAATACCAATTATTTTTAGCGTAATACGGTACACCTGTATCACACTGCTGTGTGCAAAAACATTAACATTAATTATACAAAAACGTAGTTTTTAGGTGATATATTTATTTTTATAATCATTAGATTTTCCCCCCGTGGCCCGGGGTGGAAACTTCGGGGAAGCGGCGTTCCTGGCCACCTTAGGGACTTCGGAGGTGGTCAGGAGGATCGGGGCGCTGGGGCTTAGGGAGGCCCTGGACAAGTCGAAGTCCCTGCTTTTCCATGGGTCCCGACGTCGGCCACCTGCTGGTGCCTTGATCACGGTGGACGGGGTCCAAATTGGGGTGCAGGTCCGGATTAAAGTATCTGGGCCTGGTGCTGGACGGGCGGTGGCGCTTTCGCGAGCATTTCCGTCAACTGTCCCCGAGGCTCATCAGTGCGGCGTCCGCCCTTGCACGGCTCATGCCGAATATGGGTCGGCTTATGCGGGGGTGGTCCGGTCGATGGCGCTGTACGGCGCACCCGTGTGGGCGGAGTCCCTGGACGTACTGAAGAGTGGAGGCCACAGAGAATCGTCGCGTCCAGGGTCATACGTGGATACCGCACGGTGTCGACGGAGGCGGCCTGCGCGTTGGCCGGAACCCCTCCGTGGGACTTGGAGGCGGAGGTGCTCGCCGAGGTGTATTGGCGGGCGGTGGATGTCCCCCACCCGGTGTGATGGCCAGATGGCAGGGCGACGCCCGCCGAGCTGCCATGGCCAGCTGGAGGGCGCGGCTGGAGGCGCCCCGGGCCGATCTTCGGACCGTAGGGGCGCTCCAGCCGGTGCTGGAAGAGTGGGCAGGGCGACGGCACGGAGTCCTTACCTTCCGACTGGTGCAGGTGCTGTTGGGGCACGGTTGCTTCGGCAGATATCTGCACTTTGTCGCAAGGAGGGAAGTGACTCCGGGCTGTCACCATTGCGGCTGCGACGAGGACATGGCCCAGCACACGCTCGAGTCGTGCCCGGCTTGGGCCGAGCAGCGCTGTGAACTCATCGCAGCTATAGAGGAAGACCTCTCGCTGCCGAGCGTCGTCAAAGCGATGCTTGGCAGCAACAGGAATTGGGCCGCGGTCGCTGCCTTCTGCGAGGAGATCATCTCGCGGAAGGAAGCGGCGGAGAGGGGGCTGATCCTTCCGCAGACCCGAACCGCCGCCAGCGACTGGGGCGGCGCAGGCGTGAATATTTGCGCCTAATGCTGCCCTAGCTGAGGCTGCGGGTGCATGGACCGGGGAACGTCTGGCACCCGCAAGGCCTCCCGCGAAGTAAAGACGCGCCGTGTGTGGATGCGTCGCTCAGTTGAGGAGCCGGAAGCCGCCGGCGGACCACTGAAGGAATGTAATATGGTTCCGGTGGCCCGCCAATAAAGGCGGAGAGACGGCACACGGCGGGTTTCTTTAGTGGGTGAGGGCCCCACACTATTCTGTTCGTTGCTCAAAACGACGGGGTGTGCGGTTAGGAAAAAAAAAAGGATCTGTACTGTAAACAGTTTTTTTTTAATGTTTGGCTGTTTGTTCGCACATCACGCAGAAACTACTGAACGGATTTTGATGAAACTTATGTTTTTGCACTGATGTTTGTGCACACACTACTACTACTATAATATCTCCTGCTTACATGGCTAGTGTCTGTTGACACTGGCTTACGTACTAAAGGACGTTCTCGCGATTCAAAACTGACACGCAAGCAAGATTTTTTAAAGCACATATTATAATTTGTGAATAAGGAAAAAGAGTATTTTAGTACAAGTGGGAACTCCTCCCCGCTCGTACTAAAATACTCTTTTTCCTTATTCACAAATTATAATTTGTGCTTTAAGAGTAGCTGAGCATGTCAAGTGCTAAAATATAGATCAAAAAGATTTTTATCGATATTTTATATTCTGTCTTGATCCGGCCAAGATATTAACACATTCAGCCTAAAATCGCGTAGGTTCAATTGTGTAATGCAAGGTCATTTGAATTCTGTTTCTGACATCACACGTGCAGAAAGACGACATTTTTTAAGTTGACGGGCCGGCGTGGGTCGTAACATGCCTTTTTAAAAATAAAGCACGCAAAAATATTCATTTGACGATACACAATGATGGAGCTTACTTTTGGGTTTATAAATAATGGTTATTCCTGGTGGTCTCCATAATTAATGTCTCGGAGACATTTTATACATTATTTTGAAATCTTGTTTTAAATATCTACCCATAGTTTCACCCAGTATGAAAATATTGTCAATCTTGTCATACAAATGAGATCGTGTTTGCCTGCGAGGCCCTAGCTTGCGCGGGCCCCCTGCCTTTCCTTAGGCAATATCAAGTTCCGCCGTAGACAAAACCTGGTTTTAGGTTGTAACTTAACATTGCGATATAGTAGCGGGATAAAACCAGTTTTAAACCTAATCAAGAGCTAAGAAATAAAAAAGGTTGTGCGAATAAACAAACAGACAAATATTTAAAAATAAATATTTGTGTTCACGCCTAAATTGCCTAATAGGTACAGTAATTTTTCTCAAATATCTTAAATGTACAGACATACTTTTGTTTGTCTTTATAATAGTTAGGTTTGTCTTTATAATAGTTAGGATATACGAACAGACACAGACTTACCTACAGCCACGGAGTACCCATGGATTCACTACGTTCCATACCATCTATTTTTTTTATTCTACTCTTTGCCATAGCATAGAATGTCTATTCCCACCTATTTGAAATTTTATTGCACGCTCAGATTGCACGTCATAAAATGCACCTTTTTTAATTTCAGTACATAAAAGGCCAATATTATACATTATGACAGACTGCATTGGTGTCAAGTAGGTTTGATAGTATGTCAATAGTGTGTAAAATATTTTTCCTCTATATGAGTTGTATGACTCACTGTTTAATTACCAAGAAATGTTGTTTAATTCTAAAATAAAGTGGGTTGTCATTTGTAATTCATTAATTCCAAATATGATTTAATGATTAATTCAGTCAATTTAACGCTAAATTCTCTTTCCCTCTATCGTCACTCCTTAAATTTATGTCACAAAACATAAAACTTATCCCCCTTTCTTAACTTGTACTTACCTACATGTATTGCGTTTAAAAAAAAGAAGTAAATAGAGAACGTCATGTTTCATAGCAAGCGGTATCCTATCAACCCTGGGATCAAACTTATTTTTTTTTCTAAAGGCGGGAATTAATTTACCTAACTACACACCCCGGCCGGGGAACGAACAAGGTAGTGTGGGGCCGTCACCCGTCTCTCCGCATGTAATGGTGGACCACCGGAACTGTGTGACATTACTTCAGTGGTAGAGACGCTTTTTCTTAAGGCGGGAAAAAATGTACCTAACCGTACACCCCCTCGTTCGGGGCAACGAACAGGGTAGTGTGGGGCCCTCATCCACTAAATAAACGTGCGGTGTGCCGTGTCTCCGCCTATAATGGCGGGCCACTAGAACCATGTTCCTTTCCTTCAGTGGTCCGCCCGCGGCTTACCCTTTC
Organism: Leucoma salicis; assembly: GCA_948253155.1. NCBI lineage: Eukaryota > Metazoa > Arthropoda > Insecta > Lepidoptera > Erebidae > Leucoma > Leucoma salicis. The sequence goes on from OX411817.1 coordinate 4,832,076, forward strand.
GGGTACCCTCTACTGATCGAAGCATCCGCACACGGAGCGTCGCACCTTCGTGGGCAGTGTACAGGCCTAGATATATAAATTTGCGAACATGTTTTTTTTTACGGCCCCTTACTATGTAGTAAGTAAATTGTATGCAAACTCATACAGCACTATACTCCTATATACATTAGCCTAGAATAGAATCCTTTCAGCTGTGACCTGGTTCTAGCAAGCTAATTACTAATTATATAATCAGCGCATTAAAATGCTTACAATTTATACATGGCTTCTATGTAATTAGAAGAGTTAAAATGTTTGCAGAAAAATAATTTGCAGTAGTTGTTGCATTGCGCGTTTATTAATCGCTAACTGCATCGTTGACCTATGTGAGTGACTTCTAACCACAAGGTCTTGGAGTTAATTCTTGGGTCATTTAGTAGTTAGTATATATATGGTTTACGCGCCATTTGTCCCTCTGCGGTGCAGCGGTAGTGTGAGCGACTGCTGATCATGAGATCTCGGGTTCGATCCCCGGGTCGGGCGGTGCTATTGAGCTATTCCGTAAAAAGAAAAGCTCTCAGTAGCTGCCCGGAGTTTGGAAATATGCCCGGTAGACCGCAATAGGCTCGCCCCCTATTACGTGGGACTTGAACATAGTTGGCGAACCGTGGGTGTGTAATACACCTCTGCCTACCCCTTCGGGGAATATAGGCATCATACTATGTGTAGAAGATAAAGATTAGGTATTAGGCATAAGGATACTTACTTATCATCACGCCGTTTAAGCAGAGAGAACAGAGTGCCAACAGATTAATACTCTCTGTTATACCTACTCGCTCTGTTACTATTTTATAATGCTATTGGCACTGTATAGATTAGCTTAGAAACTACACTTCTAAACAACTATTGAACAATCTTTGACACCTAAAATTATAGTTTTCAAATGAAGTTTAAATTCTTACGTGTTTAGATACAGATATGTAGGTACAGATTTACGTATGAAGACTAAATCGTACAGCCTATTTCGTGACCAATCAAAGAGACAGCCAGAAAATAGCAACACGTTTCTGATTTCCTTGATTTGGAAATCATAAGAAGAGTTTTCAGCATGTCAAAGAACTATATAACAATAAGTCTAACAATAAACAAAATTAGTGTTTGTAAATCTAATTTAATGCTGTCAGCTCAGTTCCTGTTAAGGCACAAGCGTTCTTAATTTGGCAACACCAAATATGCAAATACGAGTACTATAATCAGTACTACAGCTACATGTATCCACAGGATGATGTTAAATTGCATTTATTAATTACCTACTAGATTCCGCGTGGACTTTAGAATATATTTATAATTATATACATCACCCTATAGCACACTAATTATCTCAGTGTAAAAGTAGTTTTCTCACGGGAAGTATTCATTATTCCGGGATGAAAAGTAATTTTGTCCGTATGGTGACGGACTAAGAATACAAGTGTCACCACCCCATTCTTTCCCACGAGTGTCATATGAGGCGACTAAGGGAAGTAAGCAATTATCATCCATTGCATGACTGGTGGTAGGGCTGGGTACCAAGTGGGAGTACTCACTTGGTATCGGGCCCGAACGGGTTGGTACCACCATCTCCCGTGTGACCGGCCATGAAGCACATCATTGCGTTTTGGCTGTGGCAGGAGATAGCCGTTTATTCTTTCATTTCATATCTGTGAAATGAAATGGTGAGCAGCGGCTTGACAATATCTCGGTATAGTTGAGTCCATGAGCAACGGTTACCATTTACCATCAGATGGGCCGTGGCTCATCTGCCTGACATGCAATAAAAAAAAACCTATGTCCTTTTCTGGGCTACAGACTATATCTATGGAAAATGTCATGACGATGGATTTGGTAGTGACAGCTTGAAAGCGTAATAAACAAACTCACCTTCACATTTATAATATTAATACTTTTTTTTCTCGCTTGGCCTCAGGTTTGAAAGACTACGGAATATTTGATCCCAGACTTTTATGGGTCCGAATAAAACTAGGTGTCACCAGGGTCTTCATGGTCGCAGCTTATGCTCCCGTAGGCTCTTCGGTGGCATCGGATCTAGCAAGCCAAGCGTCCAGACTTCGAGGACATGCTTGGTTCATTTGGTGATAAGAGAGTGAACGATGCAGGTAGGCTCATTGCGGATGTATGTATGGAGAGAAACCTTATTGTGTCAAACACATTTTTTCAACATAAGGACATCCATATGAATACATGGAGAAGGAATGAACAGAGAAGTATGATAGATTTAATTCTGGTAGACAGTCGCCTCCGAAGTAAAATTCTGGATACAAGAGCCTACAGGGGTCGCACTGTCGACACGGACCACTATCTCGTTATTGCGAGATTTAGTGGTCTGTTCAGAAAGTGGAGACACTGGCGAGAGCGTGTCCACTTCGGAGGGCTTGAAAGAATAAAGATTGAAAAGTTGCAAGAAGAGAGTTTAAGAGCAAAGTATGCAGAGGGTGTCCGTGAACGGCTGACAATGGCAAGTCAGCCGGAATCTGACATGGAAGAATGCTGGAGAGTATTTAAAGAAAGTATGGTAGATACAGCGAAAGAAGTATGTGGATGCTCAAAGAAGCATAGGAAAGTGAAAGGTGATGTATGGTAGGATACGGAAGTAGCAGCTTCCGTAGACCAAAAGAAGAAAGCGTGGCTGGACTATGTATCTTCTTTGAACCTGAGTGTAAGTATGAAAGAACAGAAGAAAGAAATATACCGGCAACGTAAGAATGACACCAAAGCCTTAGTGAAAGAGAAGCGTGATAGAGCAAATATGATTGCAGAAGAAAGGCTGACCAAAAACTTCGAGAGCAACACCAAACTTTTCTGGAGGAAGGTGAAGAAATCTCGTAGTGGTTGGTCAGCTTTTGAATAAAATAAGGTCTAAAGGTGGAGACATTCTTACGCAAACACAAGATGTGTTAAGCCGATGGAGTGAATATTTTGGAGATATGTATGCGGAGTTTCAGGGTAATGCCGGTGCCACATGTGGTCTAACAGATCAGCGGTCGGTACCGGCATCCTCTGATGACATTAGTATGGATGAAGTTGAATGGGCGATTAGAAGTTTGAAAAATGGTAAGGCAGCGGGTATTGATATGGTGTCTGCTGAGATGATCAAGCTTGGAGGCTCATGTGTCTAGGAATTCTTCCTGACGCTTCTCAATTTATGTTGGAGCTCAGGAATGGTTCCCAAGGACTGGAGAAGCGCAGTCATCGTACCCTTGTTTAAGGGTTCACGTTATGACTGTGCAAACTACAGAGCCATAAGCTTGACCAGTTTGGCAGCCAAAGTGTATGGTAAGATTATTGAAAGGAGAATGAGGATGGTGTCTGATGAATTTTTGTGTGAGGCACAAGGTTTCAGGTGTGGAAGAGGATGCATGGATCAAGTGTTTTCTCTGCGCAACATTGTGGAGAAGCATCTGGCTGTAGGCCAGAGGGCTTTCTGCAGTTTTGTGGATTTGGAGAAAGCATTTAACACGGTTGTACGAAAGGAACTTTGGGACATTTTGCCGGAATATGGTATTAACGGTAGAGTGCTACAAGCGGTGCAGTCCAACTACATGGACTGCAGAGCTTATGTGCGGCTGGATGATGGAATGTCACCCTGGTTTGATGTCAATATCGGCGTTAAACAGGGCTGCGTTCTATCAGCCAGACTGTTTATCATATATCTGGATAAATGTCTACAAAGGTTGAATGAAATGAATGTGGGAGTTCAGATGCGGATGCGGTTTTATTAGCGCAGTCCGCGGCTGACCTGCAAACCCTAGTCGACGTAATGGCAGAAGATTGTAAGAAAAGGGGCCTATGTGAGTAAAACCAAAATAATGGTTTTTGAAAGAGAAGAAGCCAGAACAGATGTTAGAGTAGCAATAGGAAATGATGTGCTAGAACAAGTGGATAAATTTGTATATCTTGGATGTGGATTCAGTCGGGATGGAAGGTACACCACTGATGTAGAGAGAAGAGTGAATGCGGGAAATAGAGTGAACGGAGCATTGGGACAACTTCTCGGCAGTCATCACCTCAGCAAGAGCCTCTTGTCCCAACGTTATTGTATGAAAGCGAGAGTTGGGTATGCAAAAAGGAGCATGAGAGTAAAATCAATGCGGTCGAAATGCGATCTCTGCGGAGAATCTGTGGAGTGAGGTTGACTGACCGCATTCGTAACGACGACGAAAGAGAGCGAGTAGGTATGAAAGAGAGTATTGGTGTAAAGATGCGAAAGGGAATGCTCCGATGGTTCATTCCCTTCGGTTGGTTGACATGGTGGACATGACATTGGTGGTTCGGACATGTGTAAAGAATGTCGGATGAGTGACTGGTTAAGAAGATATACAATGCGAAAGTGGAAGGATGTAGGTACAGGGGGAGACCGAGACTCACCTACCTAGACCAAATGGGTCATGTATTAAAGGAAGGTGGAGTCAGGAGTCTCCGACCAACCGGCGAGCGTGCATGAAGAGAGTTATGAACGTTAAGGAAGCGAGAGATGTATGCAAGAATAGAACCTCTTGGCACTCTGTTCTCTCTGCCTACCCCTCAAGGGAAATGGCGTGATGATAAGTAAGTGCTACTTTTTAATTTGTTAGATTATATCTCAGGTTCCTGATATAGTAGCGGGATAAAATGTATACCAGTTTTTAAGTCTAATCGAGAGCTATCAAATAAAAAAAGTTGCATCTAAATCCGTAATAAAGGATATTGCGTGATGCGAACGAACAAACAGACAAAAATCTAAATAAAATCGTTTTGTGTTTAGATATAGCCCATTACAGTCATTTTTTCTCAAATATCTTAAATGTGCAGACATAGCTTTATTATAGCTTTATAATAGCTTTATAATTCCCGCTCGTACTAAAATACCCTTTTTCCTTATTCACAAATTGTAATTTGTACTTTAAGAGTAGCTGAGCATGTCAAGTGCTAAAATATAGATCAAAATGTTTGAAAAATCACGCCATCAAATAGTATGAATTTTAATTGCAAAATTAAACTTACTACATTGTTAGAATGCAAGTCGTTAAGACAAATGTGATGAGGAAATTCGGTATTTCTAGAAATGGTACGATAGCTCAATGGATAAGAGCACTTCCCCGGAAAGGAAGGGACGCAGGTTCGTTTCCCGCTAGTACTAAAATACTCTTTTTCCTTATTCACAAATTATAATTTGTACTTTAAGAGTAGCTGAGCATGTCAAGTGCTAAAATATAGATCAAAAAGCTTTATACTAGTATAGAAGTAAGAATATACCTTTTCAAAGGACACCAAGTTGTCTCTGTTACTTTCACTTACTCAATATTTTTTTAAACTTGAGGATCAAGGATGCCTCAATGCGTAACAGTTGAAGACGGTAGGTAGGTACATTATTCCGGAATTTCATTCCTGATAGTAGAGTCAAAGTGTATGAACCATGCATCCATCCATCAGCCTTTTAAGGTCCACTGCTGGGCATAGGCCTCCCCAAGAATGGGGGACAATGCCGTAATCGCCACACTTGGCAGGCGGGTTGGCGATCGCAGTGGATGTTGTTAATACTCGAAGGAGTGCTGCTGCCCACTCCCCCAGTATTCTCTCAGTCGGCTCTTACGACTCCCATGGGCAGTGCAGAGGGGTGGGACAATTCTAAAGCAGGCCCCACACGGCAAAGTATGAACCCCTCGTAATAACTAAGGCTATATTATGAGCTATATCGGTTACTCTGTTAGTATTAAGGATTCGGGCGTGTAGAGATTCCAGGGCGAGTCAAAATAGACTATGAGTTTTGTTGACCTTGGACTGGGGATCAATCTCGAGACCACTATTACTGCGCATACCACTGAAGGAATGTAATATGGTTCAGGTAAAATGCGGAGAGACGGCACACGGCAGGTTTCTTTAGTGGGTGAGGGCCCCCTGTACGTTGCCCCGGACGACGGGGTGTGCGGAAAAAAATGCCTATCACTGGGTACTATTTATACATTATTAAATCAAAATCTATTTCTAGAAAATATACGAAATTCACTGTTTTATGAAGAATATGATGTCAACGTTTATAAACAAAATATTTTTCCTTCTGTGAAAACCGGCCCTGCAACAATCGTTATGAGAGCAGGTATTGCATTAAAACTACAGCGCTGTCTGTAAGCCAAACTCATCCTGTATAATACAAATATCTGTCAGCGTATACACAAAATCATAATAATAATATGTGATCATGATTCGCAGACTGCCATGCTGTCACATCACATAATCGAATAATTCATTGAACTGTCATGGCCGCCATATTTGGCGGGAAAGCATGCAATCCGCTTTATCCCAAATGGGCATGAGTTGGGATACCACTCTGTGATTCTTTATAGCATTACTGACATTGCACAAGTGCTGCATTTTTACCTAAGGCAATACTGTGAATAAGTAAGTAAGGATTATATAAGGTTATCTATTTGCATTTAATCTGCTGTAATATAAACTTTGAAGTCCGACGTCATTTTAATTATTTAGTACCAAAGGCAAATCAAAATATTCACTAAAAAAGGAGACGAAGACAAACACAGCAAACACTAAATATATCTGTATTCCAATCGCGCAGACTATACTCATGGACGTACAAAAAAAGTTTTTTATACCTACGTGCATGGCTAAACCTTGTAGATTCATATGTTATTCTTGATTTCTCTGTTTAGTGCCACTTTTTTATTTTATAGAGTTTGAAATCGCAATACCACTAAAGGAATTTGCACTTAGAAAGAAAGAAAGATTTTATTTCTACATTCATAAATAAAGCTGTGAGGACTAAACACAATTTATTAACGTTAACTAAATAGGTAACTAATGTAGAAAGAGGACGAATTGCTCAGCTAATCTTGCGTTCGACGTGTATTTATAAGATAATAATGGTACTTGAGTCATAAAGTGTACAACATAAAACAAAAACCAAAATAATTACTACAAAATAAAAAATAGTAGAATGATAAAAGTATACAGGTACCTAACAAGATAAGTGCATTGAGGTGGTCTATTAAATAAAATTATGTAATACGAATAAAATAAAATTAAGGTAAATATGTAGTATGAATAGATAGATTTAGATATTTTTATATATATTTTTAGCATTTGACATGCTTAGCAACATACATTAAACACAAAGTGAAAAATACGAAATCGAAAATAACAGTCACGAGCAGGATTCGAACGGACGGTATCCAGGAGATGCAGGTTCGAATCCTGCTCGTGACTGTTATTTTCGATTTCACATTTTTCACTTTGTGTTTAATGTAGATAGATTTAACTGTATTTTAAGTATTGTATTAATATTTTAAAAATAAATAAGAGTAAGAATAAATAATAGAATTAAATATAACCATTGTTAAAACTGCCAGTACTACTACTTCGCATGTATATGTAGATTTTAAACAGGTATTAAAAAGTACTAATTATAATTTGTGAATAAGGAAAAAGAGTATTTTAGTATAGGCGGGAATCGATCCTGCGTCCCTTCCTATCCGGGGAAGTGCTCTAATCCACTGAGCTACAGTACTATCTTTTAGACATACCCAATCTCCTTATTACATTTGTCTTAACGACCAACGCCCTCTATCGGAATGCATTTACATGCATCAATCCAATATAGTAAGTTTAATTTTGCAATTAAAATTCATACTATCTGACGGCGTGATTTTTTAAACATTTTGATCTATATTTTAGCACTTGAATGCATTTAAATGCATTCCGTAAATATAATAATTTTGCAATTCAGTGGATTCGACAGAGTAGCTGAGCAAGTCAAGTGCTAAAATATAGATCAAAAGGTATTAAAAACATTAAAATATCCATCCGGGACCATGAATGCGATAAAAATTAAGAATACAGGTGTCATCACCGTATGTTTTCCCTCGGGTGTCATATGTTAGTAAGGAATTGTCATACATTCCATTCCACAAGAGTTGGTACCTATATAGCCTGAGTTGGTACCTAATATATATATATATATTTTAAATAACAAATTATTTTTGAAATGTGTAAAAAGAGAAATTTTGGTGCGAGCGGGAATCGAAACTGCGTCGACTTCCTTACTTATGTATACTTTACTTATGTATACTTTACTTATGTATACCGTTTTAGGAATTCCGCTTATTTTACATATAAATTACGTTGTTCAGAGCTATATAGAACGCAATACACCTTCGTGGGCGTTCAACTGATGTAAATTTAAAAATAAAGCTTAATTACCTTTAGACGGAAGAGTTGAATGTATGGAGATTTCACGCCAAATTAATCACGGGCACTAAAAACTGATTACATTCGTACACTGCCAACTTGATCGGAAACAATGAGAGAGATCGATAGGGCAATGAGACGTCTTAATATTAATTTAAAGGTAGATAAATATAAGTACAATAAGTAGGCAGTAGCGTAGTATTTTCTAAATAGTACTACTTATTGAAATTAAAAATAAGCAATGATGGCTTTTTTTTTTGTTAAGGCGGGAAAAAATGTTCCTAACCGCACACCCCGTCGTTTGGAGCAACGAACAGGGTGGTGTGAGGCCCTCACCCACTAACGAAACCCGCCGTGTGTCATCTCTCCGCCTTTATTGGCGGGCCACCGGAACCATATTACATTAAAGTACAAATTATAATTTGTGAATAAGGAAAAAGAATATTTTAGTACAGGCGGGAATCGAACCTGCGTCCCTTCCTATCCGGGGAAGTGCAATGAGCTACAGTACCTACTATCTTTTAGACATACCCAAACTCCTTATCACATTTGTTTTAACGATCAACGCCCTCTATCGGAACGCATTTACATGCATTAATCCTAAATATAACATTACATTACTTCAGTAGTAAGCAATCATAGAGACAAAGGTATCCAGTTTGATCCCCAGTCCAAGGTCACGGCACAAACCTCTAACTTTTCTTATGGTAAATAATGTTAGGAAACTGCATGAATGAGAGATTTTCTCGACGGCTTGTAAAGTCTGCCAACACACATTGGACGAGCGTGGTGGACTATAACTCAAATCCCTCTAACATAAAGCAGACCCCTGTCATAGACAAACTGCATTAAGATTTTTTTTTCAAAACTGGAATCTTAAATTATATCCGTACTAGATTCTGACTTCTATAAATACATCACCACCGTAGGCACATAAACTGTTTCTAAGTAAAACTAGCTATCCCACGGGAACCATTCATATATCCGGGATAAAAGGTAGCCCATGTCCTTTTCTGGGCTTCAGAATGTAGTTAGGTATGTATGTGATTCAGTAGCTACAGCGTGAAAGCGTAACAAACATATAAACAAACAAACACTTTCGCATTACAATTTTAGTATAGATTATTGTCAAATATACCTAAAAAAATAAATACATTTTCTTTCATCCACCATCCATAAAGCACTGTTTTTTATATGAAGTAAAACGGTAGCATCGTTTGTTCAATTTGAAATTGCATACGAGTTCAAGTTTGAAAAATCAAGTTTCAGATTTCTACGCTTCGGCTTTTTATTGCAAGTTGCCCGTTTTGTATACCTGTTTTGGGTAGGATCTTCAAGATAATTCGAAATTTTTAAAGGTTAATTGGCATAGCATTTAAACAATCGGTGTCCGATAAATCTTTATGTTTTGTCCTCAGCACGTTATTATATGATTGCGTGATTTACTTCTTTCATCCCCTGGCTATCATCAATCGATTAAACGTACTGCGAGCTTTTACCGCTATGTAGTAGATTTTATTATACAGTGTTGCCCTACCTCATGTACTGTACGTACCAATGTTGTACCGTATCTTTTAAGCCATGCTAAGCTAAATGGGTGATTATTCGTCAATTCTATAAACTTATATCGGAATATTTTTATAATATTAACTTATTAGATTTAAATCTGGCACTGTTCTGTACTTGTAAAGCTGTGACGTACGTACCTTTTAGGCTGCTTAGGCGTGTTTGAACACAAGACATATTTTTTTTAGAAATTTTGTCTCGCACGTCACGCAATTTTTTTTTACTGAAAGGATTTTAATGCAACGTTTTTTGTCTTAAAAACTGGTAGGTATACATTTTATTCCGATACCATATCGGGAACCTGAGATATAGCGTAAGAACCAGCCAAAGGCAAATACTAGTTAACGATAAAAATAGTAAGTATTAGTTTTTTTTTAACGTAAATATGGATACTCTGGATCATGGATGGGAACTGAAAGGAGTTAGCTTATAATCCTCTTCAGTATACGCATGCAGATTTGTTCAACGTTTACAATTAAATGATACTTATTTTTTTTTTAAATAACGGTCGTCACTGGACTTTATGGAATAAACCTTGAATCGCGGGGGACTTAATTTAACGGACACAAAGACTTTTGCATTTTATAATATTAGTATTCTCAGCTATTTGTCTAAACAAGGTTTAATATGTGCAATTTTCATCCGTCCATCCATTTGGGCCATAGCCTTTCATCGTCCACTACCTATTGGTCATAATGAAGAGAATGCCACAATGAACAGTTCTGCGACTTTGACCAGATCATCGGTCCACTTGGTGAGAGACCGTGCTACACGGCATCGTCTGATAACGTGAAATTTTATTTTATCAAAAATAAATGTTGCAAGAGCTTTTGACATATAAGTTATCTGTGGCAATAATTAGGTAGGTAATGATGTTTGGCTATAACAGCCAGCAAACGTTTCTTTTAGTAGTTTAAAAGCAATAAATTGACCAAGCCCACGCTTCCGCAGCTTATTATTTACATAATCAGACGATCATTCCGCATCACTAAGCAACCAATGAGACAAAGCATTAATAAAAACGTAGCTTTTGGGTACTGACTGGCTCTGGTTTTATACAAACTTACCTACTTACTTTATTTTATACTTACTTCCCATAGACTAATTTACTGTAGACCGTGTTAACGGAATATTGTCACTTTTTTTTATTAAGGCGGGAAAAAATTACCTAATCGTACATCCCGTCGTTCGGGGCAACGAACTAGGTAGTGTGGAGCCCTCACCCACTAAATAAACCCGCAGTGTGCCCCTGGAACTATTGACATTAACTTCAGAGGGCCGACATATTGTCCCTACCTTATAATAATACATTTAAGTGGGTAACTATATCCCTTTAAGAAATTGAGATCATAATTAGAAATAAATAAATATTCACGGACATAAATAAAATATTCACGGACACGGACATTTTTCACACAACGTCCTCTAGTCCCATACTAAGCTTAATGCTTGTTCTATGGGTACCAGATTACGGATATAATACATAATACTACTTTTTTTTTGTAAATACATACATATCATCCATCCATCCATCCATCAGCCTTTTAAAGTCCACTGCTGGACATAGGCCTCCCCAAAAATGGGGGATAGTACCGTAATCGCCACGCTTGGCACGCGGGTTGGCGATCGCAGTGGATGTTCTTAATACTCGAAGGAGTGCTGCTGCCCACTCCCTCGGTATTCCCTCAGTCGGCTCTTACGACTCCCATGGGTGGAGAGGAGTGGGACATTTCTATAGCCGGCCCCACACAGCAAATACATACATATAATAGATAGAAAACACCCAGACGCAGTACAAATATCTGTGTTCATCACACAAATAATTGTCCTGAGTGGGAATCGAACCCACGACCTCGGGCACGGAAGTCAGTTACACTACCGACTACGCCACGAGTCCCGTCACGTCAAATAGAATCATTAGCAGTAGGTACAAAAACATTGTATAAAACGTTCTACCGATGCAAGACGTCTATCTCTTGTAGAAAATTTTTACAGAAGTTTGTTTTTTACAAAATTGTCATTTGAGATTTTTTTAGGCGGGAAAAATGTACCTAAGTCTTAGATAAAGGTTACTATCCTTTATCTAAGACCTAACTTTACTACACATACTGTCATTCGATTCGCGGCAACGAACAGGGTGAGGGTAGTGTGGGCCCTTCACCCACCACTAAATGTTTTATTAAGCTCTGGGGCATCACTCCACCTGTATTGGTGGACCAATGGTGTGAGAAAAATATAGGTAATATAGGTTGGTATGAGGCTTTCGTAAAAATCATCTCTTCCAAATTAAACACGAATAATTGTAATTTTAGCATTTGGCATGATCAGCAATTCTTTTACAAATTTTTAGAATCACTTATAACAACTGTTCCTAAACTTGATCTCTTTCCGTTTGTTTAAGATAAGTGTGAAAGGGTTGATTAGCTGAGTAAGCCACTAGTTATCCGCTTGAAGCCAATTCTCCTACTTTTATGTATAATAATTATGCGTTATAGATTCGTAAATTATTACATGATCAAAAACATTAAAACCGTACGCCGGCTTCTCGGCTTCGTAATTAAGATTAGGTATCTAGTAAATTTTTATTCAAAGAATAATTTTACTCATAACCGAGTTTACTGAGTGCGACACCAGCTCATTCCGTTTCAAGGGTACATATTTCTTCAACGAAATGAGAGGCAACTAAGAAAGTTAAAATTACACAAAATTTTATTATGCCATCCTGTATTAGGCAGCAGACGTCGTTGGCGAATATGAGGGATATCTATTAGTATTAGCGTACCATAATATATCATCTATACGATGCCTTATTTAAAAGTTCTGGCAAGTTATGAAATATCTAATGAACTGATGAAAAAATAAAATACCTATAATTTGACACGTTAGACTAACATACTTACAATTTGCTAAAATATTAGGTTTTGCATAATGAAATAATGACTGTAAAACTAAGTTATTATTACTAAAATTATTTATATAGTTTTTTTTTATTGCTTATGATGGCAGACGAGCCACGGCCCACCTGCTGGTAAGTGGTAACCGTCGCTCACTTAGTACCCAGCCCTACGACCAGTAATGCAATGGGTGTTAATTGCTTACTTCCCTTAGTCGCCTAATACGACACTCGCGGAAAAGGATGGGGTCGTGACACTTGTATTCTTAGTCCGTCACCACACGCATTGATTTGCTTGGCTAGTTATTGCAGGAAGTATTGGCAAAATCAAAAAGATATCTTTATCAAATAATAATATGCAGACCGAATTCTGTCACGAAGACCGTTGTCAATGAAGTAGTAGCCAACTATGTAGGAGATACTATGCTCTCCCTGTTCCGTCACTCTCATATTCCAATTCGACTGCATTCTAACACGACCGAAGAGAGATCAGGTGCTGGACCAACGGCTTACACGCTTTATGAGGCACGGATAAAACACCGCCAACCTCTAACGAGAATTTCTTGACTGAAAACCTAATAACTTGTTGCTGGCCTAACCCACAAACCCGAGACCTCATACTATATTATCCACTAAACCAATTAGGTAGAACTTAATATATAGGTATTAGGTACCTACTAGGTCTGGAGTACAAATTATTATTTGTTAATAAGGAAAATGAGAATCTTAGTACGAGCGGGAAACGAACCCGCGTCCCTTCCTTTACGGGGAAGTGCTCTAATCCACTGAGCTATCGTACTCCCTTACGGTCGTACCCAATTTCCTCATCACATTTGTCTTAACGACCAACGCCATCTATCGGAACGCATTTACTTGCATTAATCCTTATTAGGTCTTTTAACACACATGTCCCACACTATATCCATGCTTGTAATCAACAGAATAAAAATACCCAATAGTAGGTGATCCACTGCACCCCGTGCTTTGCACTATTTTATGAACTTAATATATCTAATATACTTAGCAGTAACTAATATAAGATTTAGCTACCTATTATAGGTAGTTGGTGACGCCTAATACTATACTGAAGCAAATAGGAAAACCAATAGTCGCTAATTACCATTATCAGCTGTGTTCATACGTTGAGTACAACACAAACAACATCACGGCAGTAACGATAACAAATAAAATTTATTAATTATAAATAAATCTCAAAAAATATCTCATACAAAATAAAATGTAATTAATAATTAATAGTATGGCAATAGTAGAATTAAATAGTACCTAATTGGAAACAGTCCAGCATATATATCACTCACAACACTGTCACGCGAATGTCCTGTCGATGTAGTCGCAGTCAAACTCCGCGAAGAACGAGTCGAATGGTGATAAGGAATCCTCCGCGAACTCCGAGGGAGTCTCATGTTCAGTGGAGAACTCAGACAAGTCCGAGCAAAGGGGTGAGGGCCAGCGATCCGGGCGCGAAGTGTTGTCTTCTTCAGGACTAGACTCCCGCAAAGCAGCGGAGAGTGCCGATATGTATCGCATGGCGAGTCTTAGCGTTGTTATTTTCGTGAGTTTTTCGCAGGGAATTTCTGTTCCTGTGATAGCTGAGGCAGGAACGGCTTGTCTGAGGGTCTCGAAGGCTCGGTTGATTTCCCGCATGCGGCTCCTTTCGCGTGCGTTTGCTGTTTTTCTTCTGTATTTGCTGAGGGGTTGAGCCGTGCGGCGAGCGCGAGGCTCGCGGCTTCGCGCTGCGCGAGGTCGCAGCTGATACTTGTCGTGCTCGGGCATGGAATGAGCTCGCCGATCGTCGATTAAGACGCCCGCGCACACTCCGCTCGAAAAATACACTCACTCCGCCCACTTGCCTTGCTCCGTTCATGTACACTCACGTGCAGTCGTCACTTTGTCGCCTAAAGCCTACACAATAATGTTAGTCGTAAATTTTGAATTATACGAGATTTTATGTCATAAAAAAGACCACTCTTAATAAATACCTACATTAAGAAATGTATTTCGAAAAATTGCTGACTAGCAAGTTAACAATGCGTTGGTAGCTACGAGTATTACTTGAGACAATAAAATTAATGAATCTTCTCCAAACATCAGGTTAAATTGCTCGAGTCTATAAGCGTGATGTTCAGAACTAACCATCATGAACCACTAGCTCGTTCGTCTGCCACTGTTGGAAATAAAAAAGCAAAAAATATTGCTAGTAGGTCTTTTCTAGGTTATAATTAATGTTAAACAGGTACTTTCCCAATACCTTCTTCCTCTATTATACTCGCTACTAAACTAATATTTAAAGTCAGACGCTATCATAAAAGGCTCTGTAATCCATTTGAAAAACTTGACCACTCCTCTGTACCTGGTCACAATGAATGAACAACATCAAAAACAACATAACTCATTGGGTAATGGATAGTAATCGGGTTTATATCATTTGCATATTCGATGCCGCATTTCCGTTGTGGAGGCTTTGCTAATTGTTTACCAACCTTGCGTGAGTACCCGACTGTTCTTGGTCTCTTGGCGTGGGTTACGTTAAAGTCACGAGTAGGCGATCATCGATGACGCAAAACCCTCTTTATGTAATACAATACCACCTACTTACCCTTAGCATCTTCACATTCTTTTTTAAACTTGAAAATCATTTGCAGTTACTATTATTTTTTCCGGGATAAAAATGTCTATGTCCTTTTCTGCGCTCCGCTTCAGACTATGAGTGTGCAAAATTTCATGATCAGTTCAGTAGTCACAGCGTGCAAACTTAACAAACTTACTTTCGCATCCTAATTATTATAAAGCTGTAACAGAGCTATGTCCTGTACACTTAAGATATTTCAGAAAAAATGACTGTATTAGATACGCTATACCTAGGCGTTTCTTTAACACAAAACAGGCTTTTTAGATTTTTTGTCTGTTTGCTCGCGATTACGCGAATACTACTGAACGGATTTTGATGCAACTTTTTATATTTAGATATTTTTATATATATTTTTAGCATTTGACATGCTTAGCACTATACATTAAATCGATTTCACATTTTTCACTTTGTGTTTAATGTATAGTGCTAAGCATGTCAAATGCTAAAAATATATATAAAAATATCTAAATATTTATAGGGTTTGCGTCATTATTAGGTAAAATCTTAATTGTAAAATTAAGTTTACCTGGTCGGTATAATGTATGAAAATACTTCCGACAGATGGTGCAGGCGTCACCCAAAGACGTTAAGTATGAATGTGTTATCGAAATTAGCAGTCAGGAGCAATGGCTGAATTGGTAAAGCATCTGGACGGTATCCAGGAGATGCAGGTTCAAATCCTGCTCCTGACTGTTATTTTCGATTTCACATTTTTCACTTTGTGTTTAATGCAACTTTTTATATTTGATAGCTCATGATTAAACTTAAAAACTGATAGGTATATGTAGGTATACATTTTATACCGCTAATACCTATACCGGGAACCTGAAATATAACCTAAAACTAGCTTTTGACTGCGGTGAAGCCGCGGGCAAAGGCTACTTCACAATATAATTATATATATTAGTAAGAAAGTAAGGAAGTGACGCATGGAATAATTATTTATGCTATCCACAAATACTTAACACACAACTGCGGGCTATTTCTTTTTAAAAATCGGTGACGGCGACACTGAGGTAAATGTGTAAAATTAATACCAGTTTACTTTTGCATTAAACCTTATTGCAAGACCATCCGCTTTTTTCAACAATTAAGAAAAAAAAGTTAGCGGGAAATAGGGTTTCATTTAAATCTAGAACAACGACCCAATCTGTTTAATTCTAAGTTTAACTTTGTTTTGATTGCGTTAAGATATTCATTCGAGAATATTGTCTTGTCTTATGCGCATTGAGAATAATGGATCTACAGTGTGCGTTATTGCTATATTTCGACGACAGGCACTATTTGAATCATATGAAAACTGAATGCATAAATTTCTTAGAAGAATTGACTGACAAAATGCTGTATAAATTCCCACCATTGAGGATATTATTAGAAATTGATGTCATGGATATATTAGAAGTTTCTCCTGAGCTCGGCGATATCTTAATTACTGAACCAATGAAAATACAAAAATATCTTAACGATATTTTGTTTGCTACTCTTCAATGTGTTGAAAACTCGAAAAAACAAAATATTCAGTATCCTCAAGTTGGAGTAACGGTGAGATTGCAAAGTGTACCACGGCTTTTCCCGCCAAATCCTAGATCCTACAAGGGTTTGGTTACTTACGAAGGGATATTAATACATTCCTCTAAGCCTGAAAGCTACGCTTATCACTCTGTTTGGTCTTGTCCAGAAGAATGCGACGGCAATGAAGTAGTGTTGCATTATATACCCAAACGACCGCCGTTATGTTACATGTGCAAAAGCGTTCTCTTCGAAAACAGTGGTTTGAGACGATGCGGAGAAAAAGTCACCGCATTATTCAAACTAAAAGACGAGTTACTGCCAAAAAAATTAAATATCTTGGATGATTTGATTGTGAAATTAAATCTAGGATCGAGGTATTATATAAATGCGGCTGTATCAAAAAAGATCTCTTTGGTATTGTCTATAGAGAAAATAATTCCTTTACCAGCGCCTATAACAAGTCATATTCCAAAAGACGTTGAAGAGCTATATCAGGCATGCAAGGGTGTATCCTCGAAATTCATTTACTGTTTAGCTTCAAGCATCGGCGTCAACATATGTCCTTTAAACTGTTTTATGCACCTTAAGATAACTTTACTACTAAGTTTAACAAGTATAAAGGCCAATGGGATGACTGGTTCGAGTATTATCAATGTCTTAGTCGGGGGATATGATACCAGATTTGTATCAGAACTTATGATTGAAGGTGCCAAACTAGCTGATAGACATGTGTACCATGGAGTATCTAAAACTGTATCATCTATTGCTTTAATTGCTAGTTCTGGAGGAGTGTGCGTACTTCCCTTGCCTCTTCATATCTACGATCACAAGCAAGTTTCTTGCATTTTATCCGCAATCGAAACTGGGGAATTAAAGACTGATATCGGTGGAACAAAACTGAAGTCAGCAGTATGGGCTCAAGGCATGGATTTCAAGAGAATGATATTGTATAATGTAGCGAATGTTTTCGGAAGTGTTTGCAGAGGTGATTACGGAGAATACAATGATGAAATTTCAGATTTTTTATTACAGCAAGCCGTGCAGCCTTCTGAAATAACTAAGGAAGAAATAAAAGCTTTGGAAGATGTAAAAGAGTATATTGACTTGGTTGCAGGAATCGAAGTTGTTTTAGATAAGGCGACTGAAAGTTTACTGCAGAAGTATTTTTTGGCGGCTCGTAAAGAAAACACGAGAAATGCCTGTGTAGGAAGTATGGCATCTTTAGTGACTACCTGTTTAACTTTAGCGAAGCTTAGTCGTAGAAGAATTGCTAATATTGATGACGCAGTTTTTGCAATCTGGTTACATGTTAGTGGTGCTCCAGAACCCCGGTGTGCTCCCGACGAATATCTTCAAACTCCGGCTGATGTTAAGAAGTTTAATCAAATATTAACTAATTTTAAGGAATGGTTAGAACAATTTATCGGTTTTTAACTTTTATGATTTTGCAAAAGTTGTTTTATTTGGATTTTAGACACTAGACAATTTTTGTTATCATTTTATTTATTAGATATCGTTGGCCTAAAAAGTTAAGAAAAATTCCTTTTCAAAATATAATCCTTCTGAAGTATGTACTTAGCTAATTGTTTGATTCCAGTTAATCTATGACAGCACTGATATACGTTACATATATATATATATATAACTCAATTTATCTACATATATAATATGTTGTATAAACAACAATGTCATGAATCTTCATGATAAGGTACCATAGATTCTATATCAATAACTGTTTTTTTACCGCACTGGGCCAGCGTGGTGGATTACAGCCTGATTCATTCTCACACTGAGAGGTGATAGGTGCCCAAGTTTTTATTAAGACAGAAAAAAATGTTAGATACAACCACACTCCCCTTCGTTCCAAGCATAAAACAGTAGTGTAGGGGTGTTCATCTACTAAATAAACCCGCCATGTATCGACAAAGCAAGTGTTGGTGGACCACTGTAACTGTGTGATATTACTTCAGTACTACCTAGGCTAATTAAAACCGTATTTTTTATTGCTAAGTATGGCAGACGAGCCACGGCCCACCTGGTAAACCCGGTAAGTGGTAACCGTCGCTCATGGAATGAAATGGTACACAGCTGCGCACCATTTCATTTCTCAGATTTGAAATGAAAGAAAAGTATAGCACAATTTTATTTATATTTATCTGCAGCTCTACCGATTTCTGAAGTAAATCCACTGAATAGGTATTAAATAATAATAATTAGGACAAAGTGATTACAGCGATATTTATGACTTGGTAATAGGTCTTTAGGGAATCTTATCTAATATATAAAATTCTTGTCACAGTTTTAGTGATTATACTCCTCTGAAACGGCTTGACCGATTTTGATGAAATTTTATATGTATATTCAGTAGGTATGAGAATAGGTTTATAACTAACTTTTATACCCCTAAGTGTTAAGGGTAGCTCCAAAACGGCCGGCTAGGCCGTGTGGGGCCGGCTTTAGAGTTGTCCCACCCCTCTCTATCCACGGGAGTCGTAAGAGCCGACTGAGGGTATACCTGGGAAGTGGGCAGCAGCACTCCCTCGAGTATTAACAACATCCACTGCGATCGCCAACCCGCCTGCCAAGCGTGGCGATTACGGCAATATCCCCCATGACAGGACCGCTCGTTGTGGCGTTCTCTTGGGGAGGTCTATGTCCAGCAGTGGATGTTGAAAGGCTGATGGATGGATGGATGGTGTTTGATTTAGTGGGTCTGAGAATAGGAAGTAAACTATTTTTCATACCCCTAAGTGATAAGGGTGGTCCACCCTAATTTTTTTTTAAATACATACATCCCTACATTTTTTATCCGTCTACGGCCAAGCCCTATTTTTAATAGCGATATTAGTACTTTAATAATTTTCATTGCAAAATATAAAAAAAAATGTGTGCGGCGGTACGAAGTTCGCCGGGTGAGCTAGTAATAAATAAAAATCTGTTATGTAACAAATATAAGTGTATAATATAAAAGCTTTATATAAAATTCAAAATAATTATGCCTTTTGACTAGAACACGAAACTCAAAACATTGTTATCTCATTGCACATATCTTAATCTTTAGTCTTCACTGATTAAGTATTAGCCACATATCTTATGCTAGTGATAATAAAAAGAATGTATATAACCATACTACTAAGTAAATACCATGTTTATCTTAAGCTTAAACATATCTAACTTAACCACATGTCAACATATCATTACAAAAATTAGTTTTTTTTTTTATTTGTTAAAGGTTTATAAAATTTGGTACATGTTAATGTTGTTATAAAGCTAGTCTAGGCACCATCCAAAAAACTAAAATCATAAGAGGATTTATTCAAAAGCTCCTTCTGTGAATTCAATTTCATGGATAAAGTCATTTGGTTTTTCCTTAATTTAAGACTGTCTTCAATAAGATATTTCAAAGACTCATCCTCCACCAATTTGTTAGACATTTTGATACAATGACTCGAAACTGGTTCACCAATCTTGAAGTCTTTCTTCTCAAATGACACCACACTGTATGGAACATTCAAAAACCCTTCAGCATCTTTTACTACCAAACTGATAGTAGACCAGGTGCAATTAGAGAGCTCTTTTAAAAGAGAGTTAAGGTCAGATACCAATTTATTTGTGTTATCAGCTGCATTCAATACTATGCCGCTAATTTTACAGAACTCAGTACTGAGATCCATTAACTTCAAAACAAATGTTTGTGAGTGAATTTCTTGCAAAATCTTGCTCCTTAGTTTCAAACAATCATAACAGACTTTTACTAAATCTTGACATTGTTTCTCTCTGCCTCTGTTCATGGTTTCAGCTTTCTTGTAAGCTAAAAATACTTTATATGCATTAGAATACACTGCTTGGTAATTATATTTTGCAACAAAATTATTGATATCTGTAGTTATTACTTCATTGCTACGTCTGGTAGCAGATTGGAGTCTCACAGTGAGATGATCCCAAGCACTTTGCAATTTATTTATTCTTTCAGTAATGTCATCGGAATCCTTAAATGTCTTGTCAAATCCACCAAGTAAATTGGTTCCAGTAGATGTGTCTCTTAGATTGCGGACATGTTCCTTGCCAGTATCAATTAAATGTTTAAGAACTTCCTGTTTGGCTAAGAGATTGCCAATTTGTTTGTCAACAGAGTTGTGTTTCAGTAATAATTGTTTGCCTTCAGATTTCAATGATTCTGCTCGAACAAATAATGAATTGATTAGTGAGTCATATAGCTCCATTTGAGACATAATAAAGTATAAACCATTTTTATACAAATTAAAGCTGTTTTTGAAGTTGTATAACACTTTTGGGTGTTCCAAACACCTTTGAACAGCTAATGGCACAGTTGGCTCAACATTATTCATCATAAAATAGGTTTTATTGTAAAGGAATAATATGATATTTTCATTCCAATACTTTGTGACATATTCTTCATTTTTAGGCTCCATAAAGTGCAACTGTGTTATTAAAATTTGTTCATTTATGGGAATATTGATTTCTCGGAATATGTTAGATTTTAGCATCTCTATAGTAGTTATCTCATTAATTTCATATGCAAGTAGAGACATTGTTGGCACAGAGAATATTTTGACAATTTTCTTTGTCAATACTTGTTCCAGCATATCAAAAATTACAATTCTGCTTGTGGCTTCCCTTTGTTCTGTTGGTATATTGAATGTTACTCTAGAAGGCATATCTCTGCCTCTCAGTTTTGGATCCCACTCAAGAGCAATTCTAAGCCATTCCTCTATTGCCGCTTTGAAAGGTTTAGAAATATTATTCTCTGGAAATATTTCATTAGAGTACTCAATATCACCATGGAAAGTTTCATAAACGCAAATGTTTTCATGAGACTTCTTTTTTACATACGGCATCCACTGAACTGGAGCCATAAAGGGTAAAAATGGTCTTTTACCACAAATAAGCTCAAATACAAGTAAACCGAATGACCAGAAGTCAACAGAATTACTATAAGTTTTACTATAGATTATTTCTGGTGCTAAATATTGCAATGTGCCCACAAAACTAGCACAAACAGAATTTGAATCAATTTCTTTAGCATAACCAAGGTCTATAAGTTTGTATATGATGGAGCCTCTACTTTGTACACCAATATTGCCTGCTTGTACTGAGTCCAATACGTGCATAACAACATTTTCAGGTTTAAGGTCCCGGTGTGTAATTTTGTTAAGGTGAAGGAATTGTGTAGCGTTTTTGACATCACTAAGTATTTGTCTAATTTGTTGTTCCTTGAGGCCTGCACATGATTCAGGTTTGTTGAGAACCTGACGAAGGTCGCCGCCGCTGCAATACTCCATACATAGGATGGGTAGTCGAGAAGGGTTAGCACGTTCTAAGCCAGTCACGAATTCTGGCGGTAAATCTTTTGTACTCACAATATTTGGGTTTCTACAGTTCTGTAACATTTCCACTTCTTTGGTCCATCGCTCCCTCTGCTTTTCGTTCAACTCCTCGCCCCACTGACACGTTTTTATAGCTAATTTTTCATCTGTTCTTTTATGTCTCCATAATACTACTGTGCCAAAACTACCTTTACCGAGTTCTCTTTCCTTTATCCAATCACCAATGAAAACAATGTCATCCATATCTTACACACACAACTATCTACTCCAAGATATTGAAAAAAAGAAATATAAATTAGATATTAACCATAAATAACTTTTATTGTTGTCAAGTCAATCTTGTCCCACTACTGTACATAACGTCCCTTTCTTCTTTCTTTATCAATTTATAAAGATGGAACCGATATATTCATATCCATTAAGATATCAGTGATATTGGAGGTATTCATGTATCAGTAATCCGACTCAAGCTGATATGCTAATACGGGCGTATTGCTAATATGCCATATTCACTATATCGTAAACATGAAGTGACCACTGAACATGGCTAAGTTGCTATATCCATAGAATAGATAGAATCGCATATAGGTGAGAACATAGTACGTGTCATATCGGCTAGAACATCGTACGTATCATTGAGTTAAAAATGGTGGTGGGAATTGATATGCAGCATATCTCTATATCCTCCGTATTAAATATTAGTGATATTCATATATTAGTTTACATATTATGATATTACTTGAAGAATATATTCCTATCAGCTGATATTGGATAATATCGGTATTAACCCATCTTTCATCACATAATATTGTATTGTCACGCCAAAGCGTCGCCACGCTAACACCACCGGTTTTACCCTCCCTCCGCATTAGCTGTTTCACATGTTTCACAGGAAGGCGCAGCATAGGACGGCCTCCCGAAAGTCAAAACCGCAAGGCACCCTTGGATGTAGTCACTAGAGCGTTGGTGTGGAATATCTGTTGACGATCCTATGACTCTCCATTATGACAGAAAAAGGCGTCACGGTCATGTTTTAGTCGGTATTGTAGCTCATGAACTCGACACAAGAATCGAGCCTGTATGACATCAAGCCCGAAACTCCCCCTGGATCCTGTTGGTACCCCATTGACGTGCATAAACTTGCATTTTGGATCGTGTTAACAAAAAAAAGGATCGCTTATTGTGGCGTTCTCTTAGGGAAACCTATTATGTACAGCAGTGGACGTCGAATAACTGATGGATGGAATAAAATATTATTATATACTTGTTTTTAGTTATCGTAATACCTCACTTTCAAATCTTTTTCTCCTGATGTCATCACATCACAAACTTATATAGGTATTTTTGATCTATATTTTAGCACTTGACATGCTCAGCTACTCATAAAGTACAAATTATAATTTGTGAATAAGGAAAAAGAGTATTTTAGTACGAGCAGGAATCTAACCTGCATCCCTTCCTTTCCGGGAAAGTGCTCTAATCCATTGAGCTATCGTACCATTTCTAGAAATACCGAATCTCCTCATCACATTTGTCTTAACGACCAGGGCCCTCTATGGGCGGAAATTCGGTATTTCTAGAAATGGTACGATAGCTTAATGGATTAGAGCACTTCCCCGGAAAGGAAGGGACGCAGGTTCGATTCCCGCTCGTACTAAAATACTCTTTTTCCTTATTCACAAATTATAATTTGTACTTTAAGAGTAGCTGAGCATGTCAAGTGCTAAAATATAGATCAAAAATGTTTGAAAAATCACGCCATCAAATATTATGAATTTTAATTGCAAAATTAAACTTACTACATTGGATGAATGCATGTAAATGCATTGCCGATAGAGGGCGTTGGTCGTTAAGACAAATGTGATGACGAAATTCGGTATTTCTAGAAATGGTACGATAGCTCAATGGATTAGAGCACTTCCCCGGAAAGGAAGGGATGCAGGTTCGATTCCCGCTCGTACTAAAATACTTTTTTTCCTTATTCACAAATTATAATTTATATAGGTATGTTTGGACTTAGAATGAACGTCTATACCCAGGATTAAATTATTATTTATTTCTTTATGCTTTTTACAACCCAAATGTATTCAATAGAGTGTTATCCCCTTAATTTCTGTTTGTTTAAAAAGAAGGTATGCCTGATTGATCTATCAACCATGCTCATATGAATGAATGGATTGGGTTGCAATTTGACACATATAGATATAATTATAGGTACAGGTAGATAAAGATTTACCCAATTAATTGTCCACCCAAAAATTTATAGATTGCTAGAAGGACTGAAGTATCGATATCGAAATTTCTTACGCGCTTCCCTAGCAATTCCTGCCATTTTTGGATTTTAAAAAACTTGGCTCGGTAAATTTGTAGTTATTTCTTCTCCCCCTTATTAGAGCTCAATGTAACTACTGCAATTTCTTTTGTCCTGTCGTTCTTTTATCTGGCTAAAATAGGTAGTACATTTTTAGCTTAGACAAAGGATATGATAGACTCGATACTATTTTGACACTAAGGATAAAGAAAAGGATGCACATATTAGTTTGTAGCAAGACTGAGCGAGACACATGTATAAGTTTTTCATCCTTATCGCGTATGCGGTATGTTTATTTGGACCCAATTCAACTGGGTCCAAACAATAAGGTGGCCAACCGACTCGTATTCTGCGGGACCGTGCTGAAATGCCATATTTAAACCCACTTTCTATAAATTAGTTAATTACTATTGTAAGACATTAAATGAGTCCCACATGCCTATTTTACTACTCTTTTTTCATACGACTAAACCAATTTTGAATTTTTTTCTGGCTGTATAAGATTTAGCTTTTTTGTAGTGCAAGATAATACGACGTATACGGTTATTTTTACGGATATCGTCAATAACTTTCGGCATTTTTGATCTATATTTTTTAGCATTTGACATGCTCCCGATGTTCCGCTACTTTTTAATGTACAAATTATTTGTGAAAAAGAAAAGAGAGATTTTTAGTACGAGCGGGAACTTTCAGCAAATAAATGGTACGACCGTTACTATAACTATTCCTGGTACCTATCACTATTCATGGTAGAATGATTCCAAAGTAACAGTAGCCACATCTCCAGTTTTATTAAAAAAGGAAGTTGTTGTGCTTGCAGGCACTTTGCAGCGTGCCATTTTGTTTGGTTTTGGCTCATCTTGAAGGTTCGCTCAATCGCTGCTATCTTTTTGGGATCATAGCAATAAATCCATGTTTCGTCAGCTAAGCATACCAAACACCAAATATGGCACCTGTTTATTAAATCTAGCAAGCATGGCACCAAGTGTCGCGGTCCGTTTTTTGGGCATCAGTCAAATTGTATGGGCTCCACCGAGAACACACTTTTTCACACCCAAATGTTTGTGTATGATGGATATATTTGACTCATGCATATGCCTAAAGATGTCTAAAACTCAAGGTAGGTCACATGACAAAACTCAATCTTTCAGAAGAATTAACACAATTCCGACACACAATTTTTGAAAGTTGGTCGCTTTATCTGTCATAATAGGCACAATTTAAACAATAGATATTTTGTAACATCTTGAATTAAAAATTGTATAAGTTTAGTGATTTAGTGATAATTTTTGGAGAAAGTAAACTAGAGAAGAGATAAGAACATTAAACATGGGTCGCTGTTGCATATTAGGTTGCAAAAATCGACCAGAACAAAATATTAAGAACATCATATTTCATCGGTAAGTAAGCTTGTTTTTGCATTAGTGTTTCAAAAAACATTCATTATAGATCTATTTTAACACGTTCTAATTTATTTCAAGCAAAATCTAAACATTATTTTGTAGTTTCTTTTGTAGTATCCGGCTAAAATAGGTAGTGCATTTATAGTGTACAAAGTTTTAATGGTAGTTATATTCTGAAATTATACCGGTTATCATATTATCTCGACACTGCATACGTTGATAGCTTGTCTGTAATATCCTTTGTCTAAGTCATGGAAGTAACATGTATACAACAGTATCAGCGTAATGCAGTGTCGAGATAGCAATAGTTTGACAAACTAGAAGATACGATAATAGTAGACATATGATAACCCTCAGACTAAATACATCTAGACAGAGCGAAGAAAATTATTTGGCATGTATGAGCGAGACCATAAGATACAATTTACTGGTGCAATAAACAGAGAGTCATAGATTTTTGTCTTTGTCACCATGGCCACTTTTTGGTATTTATCACGATGTCAAAATGCTTTGTCTGTCACGATTCAATTGACATAAACGAACATGTGTATAAAAATTCGGGTTTTACATATATTTACGTGTTATGCAGTAATTTGAGACAAAGACTACGTGATAATAGTGCTTGTAAAATAGTGTACTAGGCTCCAAAAGCTACATACAGCGGGCGAAAAAATACCGGTATAACATTTCATTCGTAAGTAGTCAAAAACGAAATAATTTAATGATTGAATGCTATAAAGCGATATAAAATGGGCTTTTTTTTATCAGAAATTAATAATTGTTACTAAGATACACTCGCAAGACACGTTTTCTAGCTAAATTTCTATTACTGAAAATGGTTTCGGTGTTGCCTTATTGCGAATTTAAGTTGCCCAGTTTTGAGTTTACTGATAAATTTATAATTATGTAATTTATGAGATGATGTTAATAAATTACCATTTTAGATTTTCCTATAATCCAGATGCGAGATCGAAATGGGTGGATGCTACGGGAAAATGAGGCAACCTACGAAATACCCAAA
The DNA here is from genome assembly GCA_948253155.1 of Leucoma salicis. Classification (NCBI taxonomy): domain Eukaryota; kingdom Metazoa; phylum Arthropoda; class Insecta; order Lepidoptera; family Erebidae; genus Leucoma; species Leucoma salicis. The sequence goes on from OX411817.1 coordinate 4,858,997, forward strand.
ATATGATTCACGATATTTTGTTGATGTTTCAATAAACATAATAAGAAAATAGTAACGTTGGGAGCAAAATCATTGCCAGTGAATATGTTCATACAAGTATAGCTTTTAAAGTCTATGTACTTCAAATTTGTAAGTAAATCTCAATTCTAGATTATGACTACCGCTGTAGTCATAATCTAGAATTCAGAGAAACTGATTTGCTCTCTTGTAACACCTGGATAAAAGGAATAGTAACATTTCTTTTCATCAAAAAGTAGAATTTAGTTACTAAATCACTTGTTTTAGCAAAATTCAGAAGGGTCCTCTAAGACCCTACGCGGGACACGCGGGGCGGGTCGTCCCGGCACGCTATCAACCGTAATTTTTTCTTCACGATGAGATAGTGTTGTACCGCAATTATTTTTATACGATATTTTTTAATAGTTTAATTTTATATAGAAATATTATTTCTGTCTAATAAATAATCTGGTGATTAAATAATATAAATATAGGTACATGTATACATTATTAATTAATACGTGCAGTAGTGGCAAAATATATAGACGTAACAACAAATACTTATATAAATATAATATAATAATTAACGCTCTTTAAGGGTCAATAATGGTCTACCTATGATCTGAGTATGTTAATTCAGAAAAAGTCAAGGTTTTTAATTTTAAAATTTAATAAATGATACCTCCCTTTTTTAAATTATTTGTAAGTATTAATTATACCTATCATAGCAAACCGACAAATGTATTCTTCCTACCCTATTTACTCAGATTGAGAGCGATTTAAGACGTAGTTCACCATGCTGGCCCAGTGAGGGTTAGCAGACTTCACAAGCACGTAGCCGTGGAGTAAATCTCAGGCGTGTAGGTCTCTTCACGATGTTTTCCCTCACCGAGCAGTAATAACTTGTAAACAAATACACACATAACTTCGGAAAGTCAGAGAAATATGCCGTACAAAACCTCGGGCTGGAGATTGAACTCGATAAAACTGTCTTTGCAGGCCTTGGTTTTACCGCTTCGCTATTTATTAGAATATTGAACATATAATTAATTAATTCCTAACTTAAGTATATTCCCGGCAAACAATCGATATGTTTGCAGAGATTACGTCACGCATGGAACGTCACTATAAAAACGCTTTACCATAGTTAAGTACCTTTAACACATTTGCTTACGATTGGCACTTAGATCTTCGTCTAAGGATTGGCACAACTGGACCGAAGCGATACGCGCGCTCTCTTATCCTACAATACAACTGTTGCCGCTTTGGTCACACAAGAAACCCGTGCAGATCTAGACCTTGCTGCTATAAGTGCAGTAAGGATCACTCAGGTAAGTCTTGTAATAATGAAGAAGGAACCATTTCCTGCTTACTGTGTTCTGGATTCCACTTTGCCATAAACAAGTGCTGTCCTGAATTTAATAAGCAAAAGCTTATCAAAATCTCTATGGCTGATAAAAACATATCCTACGCTGAGGCTACAAAATTACATTCACCAATAAAAGTCACAGTGATGCAACTAAAAACTCCTTTGCCAATACCTCTGTTCCTGTTTCATTTCTCTCACCATCAAATTCATCCTCATATAAGAAAACAGTATTTCTAAAACCTCGTCCTCTCCCCCACCAAAAAATCAAGGTTATGACCACTCTGCTCATCAGGCCCTGATTAGTGAACCTATACTAAACAGTAATGGCGTTGCATATCCTACTACTGAACCTGCTTCAAATACATCTTTAGATAATATCATGGAACTTATTCATTCACTCACTAAAGTCATTAACTCTCATTTACCGACCAACGCTGCTCATCCTACATGATCCTCACTACCCTGACCTATCCATAATATCCTCCCTAGGGCTTCAATGGAACTGCCAAAGTCTAAAAAGTAAAAAGTCAGAACTATTACATCTCATAAATAAATATGACCCAATTGTCATTGCTGTCTCTGAGACATGGCTTAATGCTAGTTCCTTCTTTAAGGTCCCACGTTATCTTTGTTTCAGAAATGACAAAGCAGATGGGTATGGCGGCTAAGCCATACTCGTCAAAAACTCTATAAATACTCATCCTGTACATATACCTCTTTCTTCTATATCTGAAAACTTCTCTTTTGTCGCTGTTCATTTAAAAAATATAAACTTTGTTATATATATCCCTAGGCCATCTTTTGAAATACTTCAAAAAATCGCCGATCTCCTATCACATATTAAAGGCCCTCTTATAGTAATGGGTTATTTTAATATTCACCATCCAGTCTGGGGTTGCCAAACTTCAGATCGATTGGCTAACTGTATATTTAACATTATGGATAATACGGGACTATGTTTACTTAATTTTGGATCAATCACTCGTCGTACAAAACCAAACGAACATATAAGTGCTGTTGACTTAACTTTGGCATCAGCGAACCTAGCTCCCGCTATCTCATGGGATACTTTAACGTCAACTTTCGGCAGTGATCATTTCCCTATTACCTATGACCTCCCCTTTTCTAAAATTTTTTCCACCCCATATAAATTATTGTTGCATTATGAAGTTCCTAATATAATGGATCATAAGGCTTGGCCTAAATTCTCTTCCATTTTAGAACAATCTTCTCCTCTTCCTCCAGTTCTTCCTCAAAACATAGAATCCTGCCTGCAGGCACTCATAAATCATACTAATTAAGCAGTCATTTCCTGTGAATACAATAAACACGAAACATATATCACCACCATGGTGGGATAAAGAATGCCAAATTGCTGTTACAAAAAGGAAGATGGCTGAAACATTATACCGCAAGAACATACCAAATGAAAACTTCACTTATCTTTCCAAAATGATGTCTGATACAAAACGTATTGTACACTCCAAAAAGGTGGATAGCTGTAAACAATTTTGCTCTTCTATTTCTCCTAATACCAATGTAATTTCTATTTGGAAATAAATCCACCGATTTCGGGGATCTTTCAAGGATACCTCCCCTCCACTACCTAAATGCAAAAGATTCTATGATCTTTTTATAGATAGATTGGCTCCCCCTTCTGTCCCTGATGCTATTACATTATTAAATTTAAATAATTCATCCATCCAAGATGACCATTTTGCCCTCTTTTCTTTACAAGAACTAATCCTTGTCCTCTCTTCTCTTAAAGACTCTTCCCCAGGCCTAGATGACATCCCATATTCTTTCTTGTCTAATGCTTACAACATAACTCTAAATTAGTACCTTGATCTGATAAACTTGATGGTTAATTTAGGATATGTTCCAACCCCACTGAAAAATCAAGTTATCATTCCAATTTTAAAGCCTGGTAAAGACGCTGAAAACCCAGCTAATTACCGCTCTATCGCTTTGTCCTCCACTCTGATAAAAGTTGTGGAACACCTTATTAAAAATCGAGTAGAATGGTTCATTGAGAGTAGGCATCTCCTACCTAACTCGCAATATGGATTTAGAAAAGGTAAAGGAACTCTGGATAGTTTGTCTCCTTATTACTGACATTCGGCTCTCCTTTTCCTGAAATGAATCCACTGTCGCGACATTCCTAGATCTATGTTCAGCATATGACAATGTAATCCTCTCCATACTTAAAGACAAGATGGAATACATGTCCATACCAAAGAAAATTATAAACTTTATTATTAATTTATTTAGTGATCGTACAGTACATCTCAGGGTTGATAATGAAATTGTTACTTCTAGATCTTTATATAAGGGTATTCCCCAAGGCCCAGTATTAAGCCTCATTCTTTTTAACATTTATACATATGATTTAAATCAATTTGTAACTCCATATTGCCGTATTTTACAATATGCCGATGACTTATGTTTGTATACAGCAGATCACAATCCTATACTTTCTGCTCATAAAATATCACAAGCTCTTCAATCTCTAAATATTTGGATAAATAATAATGGTTTTGCTCATAGCTCCTCTAAAGAGTTCTGTGGTTTTATTACAAGAAAACGCTTAATACCCAGACTTAATATTTACTTTAATGAAACGAGATTACCTGTAGAAAATGAAAAAAAATTTTAGGTCTTATCCTGGACACTAAATTAAACTTATATACTTATAAGATGCGAAAAAAACCTCAACATATTAAGATGTTTAGCTGGCATTTGGTGGGGAGCCCATCCTTTTTATTTAAAATTAATATATAACGCTATCATTCGTAGTGTTATGGATTATGGGTCGTTTCTTTTCGAACCAGCAAATAGAAGAGCTCTTAATACTCTCGACCTCATTCAAACTAGAGCTCTCCGTATAATATTAGGCGCAATGAGGTCGACTCCTAAGAGTGCCTTGCAAGTGGAGTGCCATGCAAGTGGAGTGCCTTGCAAGTGGAGTGCGCCGACCCCCCTTTGGATTTAAGGCGACAATATTTGTCCGATATGTTCTTATTTCGCACATTTCAGAACTCCTCACATCCTCTTCTTCCTAAATTGCAACGTTTGTATTCATATATGTCTTTACCCTATTGAAACCACAAAAAATATTCCTGTTTGGTTGCAAGTTACTCGCAAATACAAAATTTGAAATTCCCAACTCATAGAACTGATAAACTACCCCTGTTCGATTTTAGTTTTGAGTCTATTATAAACCATCATCCATTATAACTTAAATTTAAATAAAGATGGCCCCTTCAATAATAAAGAGTTTCTTGATTTATTAGATAAACATTGGCATGGGTGGCATCTGATCTTCACTGATGCATCCAAATTAAATCAAGATGGATGTGTTGGGGTTGGTCTTTTCCACCAAAATTATAATATTGTACAAAAAATAAAATGTCCTCCTGAAACATCAGTTTTTACTGGCGAATGTAGTGGAATTATGGAGGCTATTAACTATATTATCCTATTTAAACTGGTTAAATCTGTAATATTTTCGGATTCATTAAGTGCACTCCAGTCATTAATGAGTAACCCTTTCAAAATTACTTCCAGAAACTGGTTGACTCTTAAATCGAAAGAATTATTATTAAAATGTTCTGTGCTAAATTATACTGTCCACTTAGCCTGGTTTCCAAGTCACAGCGGCATCTTGGGCAATGAAACGGTTGATAGAATTGCAAGAGAGTTGATAATTTGTGGTGATAAAGTCCCCTTTAAAAATTATCCTCAAGACCTCCTTCATCTGCCCATTCGTTACTTAAAAAATAGATGGTCAAAAAGATGGTATATTATAAATAAAAGAACAGGCACTAATTTTGCTAAATATCAATCGGAAATTGTACTTAAACCGTGGTTCTCCAAATTTAACTGTAACAGGAAAATCGTCTCTCGCGAATGAGATTTGGACATTGCTGTTCTGGTGTACACCTGAGGAAGATCAGAATGCGGCGTGGACATGGGAGATTTAAATCACATCTTTTTCGCCTGCATATAATTTTAACATAAGTCACTATTTGAATCACTCATAAATCGTGATTTCCCTCTCCCTATACATATAGACAACATATTATGTAACATAAATCTGACAACAATTAATATCGTATCATCTTTTATAGACTTAAATAATATTAAACTCTAACACCTGAGATAAACCTACATCCATCCATCAGCCTTTCAACGTCTACTGCTGGACATAGGCCTCCCCAAGAGAACGCCACAACGAGCGTCCCGCCCGTCATGGGGGATAATGCCGTTAATCGCCACGCTTGGCAGGCGGGTTGGCGATCGCAGTGAATGTTGTTAATATTCGAGGGAGCTGCTGCTGCCCACTCCCCCGGTATTCCCTCAGTCGGCTCTTACGACTCCCGTGGGTAGAGAGGGGTGGGACAATTCTAAAGCTGGCCCCACACGGCAAACCACCATAATTATTAATAACTAAGCCTAGTAATTTTACTATTCACCTGTAGATATATCACTTTATTATTAGCTTGTAGTTTTTAAATCGAAAATAACAGTCACGAGCAGGATTCGAACCTGCATCTCCTGGATACCGTCCAGATGCTTTGCCAATTCAGCCATCGTGACCCTTGCTCCTGACTGCTAATTTCGATAACACATTCATACTTAACGTCTTTGGGATGTAATGGATGATGAGAACATAATATATAAATAATGCTTATTGTTACAAGACCGGACATATCTTATCTATATTCAAATTACTTGTAGTAGACTAGTGTTAAAACGTGAAGCTGGCATTAATGTTTATTAACCATTGCCATAAAAAACAAAAAAGAAAAAGTTTAGTCTGAGCCGTGAGCGAACTTCAGGTTTATTGACAATGTCATTAATAATTTGACATTGACTTGACAGTAGATGTTATGATGGAATTGCTTGTTGTTGCTTGTTTCTTTCAGTGCTTGATTAGTAACATAATAATTGATAATAATAAATAGACTGACGCCTGAAATTAAGAATATATTTAACTATTTTTTAGTAGTCTACCTATTTATAATAATGTCGGACTTAACTTCATCTTGTCGTACATGCATGAAGGATGATGTACCATTGGTTGACTTATATGAAACTGTGAAAATTGAAGAAAATTGCCTTCAATTAGCGGATATTCTAGTATTGTGTACTTCTGCAACGGTGCTTATTATTAATAAAAATCTTTTATAACTACTATCTTTATTGGTTATTAAAACTTTTGTTTTTTTATAGATTTCCAAGGAGGATGGTTTGCCTCAAAAGATGTGTGATGACTGCGGGAAAACTTTACACATTGCATACGCATTTCGTAGCCAAGTACATAAAGCACAAGAGGACTTAAAAAATATTTTACAGAATAAAATAAAGGCTGAACCACTTGATTTGGAAGTGAAAATAGAGAATGAACATAGCTACTCTGATTCATTTGATGATTTTTGTATTGAAACTGTCTCAAATACAGCGGAGATCAAAGAAGAAAAATACACATGTAACAAATGTAATAAAATATTTCTAAAGGAGAATAAATTCTTAAAACATCTACATATGCATGAAGCTCCTTTAGAATGTAGTGTTTGTAAAAAATCATATCAAAATCAGGCATACTTAGATAAACACTTAGCCAAGTTCCACAAAATGCATGTTTGTGTGGTTTGTAAAAAACTCTTTGAAACTAAACCTCTCTTAATAGAACATATGGTTGAACATACTGAAGAAAAAAATGAGATTGTAAATGAGCCAGAGGCACCTTTATTAAAATGCACAGAGTGTGATTCAACTTTTACAAAACAAAGATCATTGTCTATGCACAAACGAAGGCACAAGAATTATAAAGATGAGTTCATATGTGATACATGTGGAAAGGTATTTGGCATGAAACACCTGTTGAAAAGACATGTAATTCTGCATGAAACAGTAAAGCCTCATAAATGCTCTAAGTGCCCTAAAACTTATGCAAGAAAGGATCAACTGATGAATCATATGTACTCGCATAAAGATAGCAAACCTTATGAATGTTCACACTGCAACAAAAGTAAGATTTTTTGACTGTATTTCCATATAAATCTTATAGAAATAGTTCTGCTCAATAATGAATTACTGAAACATACATACACTATTTATACATACACTATTTATAAACAAATGTTTACATCATAGACTAATATCTTCCAACTCACCTCATAAGCTGATTTCTTTAATTATTTGTAAGAATTACCAAAAATATGAAAGCTTACTATTATAATATACCGCTGCATGATATATTTTAAATTTATTACATTACAGTCATTACACAATTTATTTGATATAAAATTTTTCATGAGATTTACTTATATAGGTACATAGATGTATTTACCTATTTTATAAAGTAAAACTAGCTCTTACTCTCGCCTTTGCTGCAGTGAAAAGCTAGTTTTTAGGTTATATCCCAGGTCCCAGATATAGTAGCAGGATAAAATGTATACTAGTTTTTAAGTCTAATGAAGATCTATCAATTAAAAAAAGTTGCCTCAATATCCGTTCAGTAGTTTTTGCGTGATGCGCGAATTAACAAACAGACAAAAAATCTAAAAAATATTGATTTTTTATATAGCCTAATACAGTCATTTTTTTCTCAAACATCTTAAATGTACAGACACAGCTCTGTTACAGCTTTATAATAGTCAGGATACACTTTATTGTTCTTAGATTTACTTAATTAAATCAAGATCAAGTTACATACCTATTTACCTACACAAATAAATCTCGGACAACCTTTTTTTTCCTATAAATTATGTTCATTAATACAAATAAAAAAAAAATAACAGTTCATTCAAACAAATTTTCAGGTTTCAGCCAAATGTGCAGTCTAAAGGACCACATACGCAGTCATACCGGAGAAACTCCATACCTATGTTCGGAATGTGGAAAGGGTTTCACTAATAGTTCTAATTTGAGACAACACATGATGAGACACACTGGGCTAAAGCCTTACGCTTGTAATATGTGTCCTAAGAAATTTTGTACTAAAGGTGAGACCAATTTTTGATACATCTACATGTCACGGCCAAACTTTAGAATTGGAATACTGTAGGTATGATGAGGCCGCCTATTTCACGAAATGGTCATATTTTAGCAGCTAAACTGATCATATTGTTTAAACATCAATGTTTGATGACAATGTATTAATAGTAGTTGAACCTTGCTTATCTCAGCATGAATGGACAACTCGATCGGGGAAAAACCACTCTCTCACAGAAGATCATTGTGAGACAATGGCAGATACTCCTATCGTTGTATTTAGTATTGTGAGTGAGAGCGCTGGTGGACCAAACCCTCTCCCTATCCTGGTTATTATTAAATTACAACAACAAAACGATATCAGCACCTAAAATGTGGATAATAGCATCACGCCTGTATTCCCCGAAGGGGTAGGCAGAGGTGTATTACACACCCACGACTCGCCAGCTATGTTTAAGTCCCACGTAATAGGGGGCGAGCCTATTGACTTCTACCGGGCACATTTCCAAACTCCGGGCTGTTACTGAGAATTTTTCTTTTTAGGAAAAAGCTCAATAACATTGCCCGACCCGGGGATCGAACCCGAGACCCCGTGATTAGCAGTCGTATACACTACCGCTACACCACCGAGGCAGTTAGATATGGATAATGTAACTATTTTAGGAACTGATCACTAATATGCGGATATCTTCCATATTATGAAATGTCGGCCGCATCATGAACTGGTCAATTCTAACATCTGGCAACGAAATATGTACTATATATGCAAAAAACAATTAGCGTGCGTGATTCTCGCATAAACTTGAAAACGGATGGCCTGAAACTTTTTGTGTCTAAGATGGTCTAGATACCACTGAAGGAATGTAACATAGATCCAGTGGCCCGCCAATAGAGGCGGAGAGACGGCACACGGCGGGTTTCTTTAGTGGGTGAGGGCCCCACACTACCCTGTTCGTTGCCCCGAACGATGGGGTGTGCGATAAGGAACATTTTTCCCGCCTTAACAAAAATAAAATAAAAAAAAGGATTTTTTAGACAATTAGACACGGTACACGACGCTGCGATCCTATATTAGGATTGATAATATAAATTATCAACAACAAATATATTTTTTTATTTTTTCTGAGTTTTTTATAACATTTAACTACCATATATAGACAATACCATAAGCGCTTTTGTAGAAAATTCGAGTATCGAAAAAAATCTAGGGACAATGTTTGCCGAATTTTCTAGTCGTATGATTAGACATATATAGTCGGAAATAACTCACGTTGTGGATCGATTTTGTCGACTCGGGTTTCGAGCATAATCGATGCTCATCACCAGGGCAAACGCGCAGCGGTGTGTCCCCCTGGAACTCGTCCAATCACTCAAAATCGATACACAACGTGCTTTATTTCTGGTTATATTTGTATAATATGTATCAATCTTACGATAGTTTCAATAGTCATATGATATTCTTATTTTCAGGTCAAATGACATCCCACATGTCTACACATACCGGCGAGCATCCATACAAATGTGAAAAGTGCGGCGCCGCATTTACGAAACAGAATTCGCTGAAGAAACACTCATTCATACATCTGGGGATACGACCATTTGCGTGTGACACTTGTAATATGAGGTCAGTGCTGTATCAAATATGAGTTTACTTATTCTTGCGGAACAGCCTCCACTTTTCTGTCTCTCCTAAAAGAATTGTACTAAATAGAAGCACTTGCAGACACATTTGCATTTACCTGGACCCTTTTTTTTTTGTTAATTTTACTGATCACAGATTGTAAAACTGCTTCGGTGGTGTAGTGGTAGTGTATGCGACTGCTAATCATGAGGTCTCGGGTTCGATCCCGGGCAATGATATTGAGCTTTTTCCTAAAAAGAAATATTCTCAGTAGCAGCCCGGAAAATGTGCCCGGTAGACGTCAATAGGCTCGCCCCCTATTACGTGTGACTTACACATAGCTGGCGAATCGTGGGTGTGTAATACATCTCTGCCTACCCCTTCGGGAATACAGGCGTGATGTGTTTGTTTTGTGCTTGTTGTTTTTACAGATTATAAAGGTTTACCGTAGCATACAGATTCTTGCAATACCATGAGGGGGTTGTATCTTTAAGGTAAGGTTTAAGGGGGAGCAGAGGATTGATGCAGAAGGGATAGGCTTTAGGCTTCGAATATGTATTGGAACACATGTGTGTAACCATCCCATTTTTTCCAGCAGGTGTTATACGAGGCGATTTAGAGAAGTAAGCAATTACCACAAATGCAATTGTTGGTAAGGGTGGGTACCAAGTGGGAGTATACACTTGTTATCGGGCCCGAACGGGTTGGTACCACCGTCTTCCATGTGACCGATCACTAAGCACCTTGGTGTTTTTTGGTTGTAGTGGGAGATAGACACCATTCTTTAATTTTATATCTGGGAAATAAAATGGCGGGCGGCGGCAAATTTATAGTACAGTTGAGTCCAGGAGTGTTAAAAAAAGCTGTGTGGGCCGGCTTTAGAATTGCCCCACCCCTCTCTACCCACGGGAGTCATAAGAGCCGACTGAGGGAATACCGGGAGAGTGGGCAGCAGCACTCCCTCGAGTATTAACAACATCCACTGCGATCGCCAACCCGCCTGCCAAGAGTGGCGATTACAGCATTATCCCCCATGACGAGACCGTTTGTTGTGGCGTTCTCTTGGGGAGGCCTATGTCCAGCAGTGGACGTTGACGTTGACGGGCTGATGGATGGAATAAAAAAAAGAAAAGCATATACCTGCTATACTTTACCTTCAATTACAATTTTTTGTCCATAACATTTACGTATTTATTTTACACATTAACAGGTTCACATGCAAAGACCACCTGAAGCGCCATTACCGCATCCACACAGGTGAGAAGCCTTACCGTTGCAAGTACTGTGAGCGAGCATTCTCCCAGAGCAACGACCTGGTGAAGCACACGCGTGCTCATGTTGGACAGAATATTTACCAGTGAGTATAACACCGTATTTGTCTACGCAATCCGCAACACAGATATCTACCGTAGAACTGGGCCCTTATAGGCATCTTTTTCTTTTCTCTTTCCCCTCTCAAAAGAGGGCCCTATACAGCTGGATATATCCAGCAGTGAATGATGGAAAGCTGATAGATAGATAACCCCATGTCTTGGGTTGGATTTAGAATCGTTTGGCACGAGATTGATATCAAATGTTTCTGGGATTGGTAGAGGTTGGTACCATTGTAGTAACAACACTTATTACATATTTTACAAGAAAAATATTTTTAAAAAACCAACCTGTAAATGTAGTAAACCATAAAAGCAAAACTCATAATTATAAATACTCATTAAAATAATTTTTGACTTTAAGACGAAATAAAATAAATTAACTCCATTTTATACCGAGGGATAAAGTAAAATTTAAAAAGTATATAATATAAGTGCCAAAATAAATATATTCAGTTGCAGTTTATTTTTTTTACCCTGTTCTAAGTAATAATGCTTGTATCGCTGGGGACTTTACAAATATCAATTTCGCAGACACAAAGTACACTTAGACTCAGAACAATCATTTGTGGATCACACAAAGAGTTGTCCTGTGTGGGAATCGAATCCATAACACTCGAACGGGACGCCGGTATCTAAATCACTCAGCCATCTGTGCAAACAAACGTATAACTTATATCCAACAATTTAAATCTTAGGTTTAAGTCTCACCATAATAAAATAATTTACTAACTTCATATAAATTAAACCAAATCTATACAGAGATTCCCAAAGTAAAACGTTATAAGTTCCAAAATAAATATATTATGAAAAGTTCCATTTACGAATGATAGGTTATCTGCCGCCATTATTAAAAAAATAATAATAATACAAAAATCTACTATTTTGTTTCCAGGTGTACAATCTGTGACGTGAGATTCAGACTTTTGTCCGAGCTCAAAAGCCACTACCCGATACATTTTGTTGACGGAAAAGTCCAGGCGTCCGAGACCAAACAAATCACCAATTTAAATCCACCATCTCCCATCAAAGACGATTTAAATCCACCATCTCCCATCAAAGTCGATTTAAAATCAACTTCTCCAACCAAGGATCTTGATCCAATGTTCCTTTTAAAACCGCAAGAAGTGCCGTTGTTGTCGTTCAATAATAAAGATAGTCCAATGTTGTCTTCAATGTTGAAGACAGAGCCAGAAAAATATATGCCTATGTTGATGTTGAAACAGACAACGACTCCTAGCCTAGGAGACATTTCTGATGTTATACAATGCGATAAGAACAGATATACTATTACTATAAATAGTTGCGATAAAAATGGTCTTGTGAATGGTATCACTATTAATATACCTAAAGACAGTTAATGTTGCCATAAGTAAATTAATTTATTATATTTAAAGGTTCTATATTATTTAGTAGAAATGATTGGACTGTCTATTCAAAAGGGCTTATTTCTTCGAGAATATTTGTATTTTTTTTTATTCGGATGGCAAACAAGCATACCGTGCACCTGATTGCAAATGGTTACAGTAGTCTATAGACGCTAGCAACAGTAGAGGCCTCCAAGGAAAATGGATAGGAGGTAGATAGGAAAGATATTAAGGCCGGCGCTCTCACTCCCATACTAAACACAACGGTACTTCCCCGATCGAGCCGGCGCATTCATGCTGCGATAAGCAAGGCTCTATCACTAGAAAATAGATAATTTTCTAGAGCAAGTAAGCTGTCACACACCACCATAATATCATTGAAAATCACTGAGAATATGGAATTAGACCGATGTGCACTAAAAATACGTTTTTTCTTTCTAATATGATAAATAAGTCCTTTTGAATGACACTTCGCTATGTGAAGTATTAATCCAATTCTTTTTATGTTTAAAAAAACAGATAAGACACTGTCAATTATATAATAAAAACATTGGCAAAATTAATAGCGTTAGCAATGTTGCTTTGTATAACAGTGTTACTCAACCTTTATTCACTGTGCCCCCTTTGTATCATAATTATTCGGTGCCCCCTACACTTCGCTGTTTATTTGTGTTGGTTTTAGTTTTCATTATAAAACTCCGCGAAAGGTTCCAGTTACTTTCAAAATTCTTTAAGTTTTAATTACACCCGCCAGGGCATCGCGGTCCCCACTTTAAAAACATTAGCGTGTTTTTGCCTAGAGTAACTCAAAGTGAATATGTTGCAAATGCACTTAAATTTTAATATTAATAAGGGGTGTCACCTTATACGCTTGATGATGAATAATACTCATTATTTGTAATAAATGTAAATAATCAACCAAGTAATTTGATATATTATTGTCATTTTCGTACATATATCACTAGAAAAGTTTGACCTTTTGTCAGAACATATAGTGCAAAAATATGACATAGAATATGCAGTAGTAGTATTCAGTAGACAGACACTCTGTCAACTGAACTATCGTCTAGAATATATCGAATATTTATTACACATTTTGTGCAATTTGTGTTCTGGAAAAGAAATACTCTAAAATTTGTTGAATACCACATCTCTCTAGTAGGTAATAAAGATTTATAATAATACCGATAAAGTGCCTTCCATTTGTAAATGGCTTTGGTAAGTTTTAAATAGTAATATAGGATTATTGTCTTTATAATAAAGCATATTTGGGTAAAAATACCTCGCAAAACATTAGTTTCACACAAAAAAATATTAAGCTATAACGCCATCTGTGATGTTTAATTGTAAACATAATTACGGAGTGTCTTTTCGAAAGGACTTTTTTGGTCTTGAATGTTTGGTTAGATTGAATGGACAATAATAAGTAAGTCTCAGACGGTGAATGCTTTTTTATAAATATTTTTCCTAGAGGAAATAAACTGTGTAATAAACCAAAATGATATCATTGAAAATCTTTGAGAATTTTTGAAGAAAAAGATGTGAAATTAGCACCAAAATGTACTAAAGAAGAAAGTTGTTCCAAAATGAAAAATAAGCCCTTTTGAATAGACACTCCTTATTATAGAAAAATCAAGAAATTTATGTTTTTTCTTTTTTTATGCTAAGGCCACATTTAGGTTCAATGGCATTCATTATCACATTGGTATGGGTCTAGTTAGCGTGAGAGGGAATCGCATAAGTCCAACAAGAAGAATAGAAGAATGATAGGTCATGAGCCTTAGAAACAGTCTGTCTGGCAAGGTTTCCTTGTGATGTGTCCTTTGAAGAGGTAGTAGGTATTAATTTAGAACCAAAAAATATGCACAACCAATCGATATTTTAAATTTAAAACCTCTTTTAAATTAATACTCGTAGAATATGAATATAGGTATAATATATATTTATATGCTCTTGGACATAGTTACGCTCAGAACTCTGTGCGTACCGGCGAAGTGAAATGCGTTTTCGTTTCGACTCGTACTAGGTAAGGATGTATAGTGTATATTATTCCAGTAGTTATATTGTGTTAAACCCACGTCACAGTATAGAAACTTGGAATTATTAATATTATGTTCAGTGTCCACGTTTGTACTGTATCTACCTGCGTACCTTTCAAGCCTACTTTAGGATAAAAAAAAACCGCCTTAAAACTACTTATTAAGATGTAGGTATGTATAACGCACTTTTGGTTGATTTAAAAAAAACTGTATTTTATTTAAAACCATTATTGTCATAATTTATATAATCTTTTATGTTTAGTAAATTTTAGCGAAAATTATGCAATTTGAATTTTATTATGGAAATTTAATTTTATGTTAGCGAAAACATTTTAAATATAATATATACCTACGTAGTTAATATTATTTTAATTTTTTAACATTCAAAGAAGTATTTATTGTAAGAAAAACGGCCTTCATGTGAATGTGAGCAAAACCAAAATAATATTCTTTGAAAGAGGAGAAGCCAGAACAGATGTTAGAGTAACAATAGGCAATGGAAATATGTATGTCTTAGATGTGGATTCAGTCAGGATGGAAGGTACACCATTGATATAGAGAGAAGAGTAAATGCAGGAAATAGAGTGAACGGAGCATTGGGACAACTTCTCGGCAGCCATCACCTCGGCCAGAAGGCACGTGTCAAAATACACAACGCAGTGCTTGTCCCAACGTTATTAGGTATATGGAAGCGAGATTTGGGTATGCAGGTAGGAGCATGAAAGTTAAATCATTGGGGTCGAAATGTGATCTTTGCGGAGAATCTGTGAAGTGACGCTGACTGACCGCATTCATTCGTAATGACGACGTAAGAGAGCGAGTAGGTATGAAAGAGAGTAAAGATATGAAAGGGAATGCTCCCATGATTCGGCCACGTTGAAAGAATGCCGGACGAGCGACTGGTTAAGAAGATATACAATGCGAAAGTGGAAGGATGTAGGTACAGGGGGAGACCGAGACTCACCTACTTAGACCAAATCGCTCATGTATTGAAGGAAGGTGGAGTCAGGAGTCTCGGAAACCGGCGAGCATGTATGAAGAGAATTATGAATGTTGAGGAAGCTAGAGATGTAGAGCCTCTTGGCACTCTGTTCTCTTTGCCTACCCCGCAAGGGAAATGGCGTGATGATAAGTAGTAGTAAGTATGAAAAATAAATTATCTATTACTAAACTTCCGCCATGATATACCTATAAATTTGTGTATTGTAATGTTGGGTTTTTATCATAACCAAATATGAGTAGGTAAGTACGAAAATTTGATGACAGATGGCATTAATTCACTGATAACGCAAATGCGTAAGTGCGGCCCAAACCGCTTCTTCCCCTCTCATTCTCACCGCTTATTGTCGTTTCCCTGGAGATGGCAACGCGCGAGTGGCTATGGTAACCGCTTACAACCAGGTTTACCCTTGTTTGCCACCGAAGGGAAGATAGTAAGCCTATTTTTTGCCACAACCAATTACTGTGCCACCGGTAGGCACATGTTTCCACTCAGAATGATCGGGATTTAGATCCACCACGCTATCGCAGTGTGGTTTAGCATACTTCATAAGCTGTTGAGAAAATGTCTCATACTCGTTTTCTTAGGATGTTTTTCTACAGCCAGTAATTATCACTTATAAACATAATTTCGAATAACCAGAGGTGTGTGTGACCGGGCAAGGTCTCGAGCTTAGACTGGCTATGGAACTTGGTACCAATGTCTTATTATACTACGCCAGTGGCAAAAAAGTACGGCCCACATGAATGTTGAGTGATAAACGTGGCTTATAGACGCTAGTATCACCAAAGGCATCACCAGTGCCGGATTAAAGTAACTTGATGCCCTAAGGAATCTTCCCGTGGGCCCCCCCCATCCTTAAGTAAACTAGAAAGAATTAATTAAAAAAAAATGTTAATACGTATCGTAGGTAGAATATGTATGTGTTGTTCCTCCTGCCCTTATCCCATGCTAGGTGGGGTCGGCACAACGTGATTTCACATGTCCTAAGATTCGGCTTTATTTTTACGACCGGCCGCCTACCTGACCTCAAATCACCTCGGGAACATCTTGAAATTGCTTTAACTTTCGTGTTCCCTAGACGGGATGCCCTAAGCAATTGCTTAAATAGCTTATAGGCTAATCCAGGACTGGGCATCACTCGCGCCGCCAACTTCAAGGAAAGGGGTGGAAGGTGTAGAGGAAGAATAAAAGGAATATATAACAAAGGTGCCTTCAGAGCTCTCTTGTCTTTGTGTTACTCGGTCCCAAGTTATCTATTTTTTAGTTAGAAAATACGAGTAGTACATTAGATTCTGCCCGTGATTTCCGCCGCGTGGACTTCAGGTTATAGGGAGATATGTCACTGTACACTAATTATTTATATCTATAGAAAACTGCCTCGGTGGTGTAGCGGTAGTGTATGCGACTGCTAATCATGAAGTCTCGGGTTCGATCCCCGGGTCGGGAAATGTTATACGGGCCTCGTGGCGTAGTCGGTAGTGTAACCGACTTCCGTGCACGAGGTCGTGGGTTCGATTCCTACTCAGGACAAATATTTGTGTGATGAACACAGATATTTGTACTGCGTCTGGGTGTTTTCTATTTATTATAAGTATGTATTTACAAAAAAAAAAAGTAATATATGTATTATATCCGTAATCTGGTACCCATAGCACAAGCATTAAGCTTAGTTTGGGAATAGAGGACGTTGTGTGCAAAAAAAAAACAAAATGTCCGTGAATATTTATTGAGCTTTTTCCTAAAAAGAAAAAATCTCAGTAGCAGCCCGGAGTTTGGAAATGTGCCCGGTAGACGTCAATAGGCTCGCCCCCTATTACGTGAGACTTAAACATAGCTGGCGAGTCGTGGGTGTGTAATACACCTCTGCCTACCCCTTCGGGGAATACAGGCGTGATGCTTTGTTATGTTTTTGTTTTTATAGAAAAATTGCTATTCTTATCCCCAAAAACTTGTAAATTTTTCAGGGGAGAAAAATAGACTATGTCCTTTCCTCTAGTCTGTAACTATGTATGCAAATTTCATAAGGATTGGTATTACGGTGTGACAGTGTAACAGACAAACTCACTGTCGCATTTATAATATTACTAAGGAAAAAAGCAGACATGTAACCTACACATATTTTTTTTTCTTAAGGCGGGAAAAAATTTACACAACCGCACACCCTGCTACCTAAGTAGACAGTGAATTATAAAGTTTGGGAGACGAAGAAATCGCAGCATTCTGCCCATCCTTACCATTTAGATGTATTGGTAAGCGGTTACCGTAGCCTATAGACGTTAGCAGCACCAGAAAATGTTCCTAACCGCACACCGCGTCGTTCGGGCCAACGAACAGGGTAGTGTGGGGCCTTCACCCGCTAAAGAAACCCGCTGTGTGCCATCTCTCCGCCTTTATTGGCGGGACTATGTTACATTCCTTCGGTGGCCTACCAACCAAATCTAATATATAAAATTCTCCTGCCGCGGTGTTTGTGGTTGAACTCCACCGAAACGGCTTAACCGATTCTCATGAAATTTTGTGTGCATATTGGGTAGGTCTGAGAATCGGACTACATCTATTTTTCATCCCTCTAAATGTTAAGGGTAGTCCACCCTATATTTTTTTTAAAATTTTTATATACATTTTTTTTATGATACAGCATTAAAAATTATGTATTTTTAATTACAATTATGTATTTTTAATAACAACCCTACATTTTCAACCCTCTACGATCAACCCCTATTTTTTATTTGTTAATTATAAACTAATATATTCGGCAATATTTTTATTTTTATTTTGTCATAACTTAGAATAAAAAATATTATTTTAAATTTTATATTACTCTAAATTTTTCACCCCTCTACGATCAACCCCTATTTTTTATTTGTTAATGACTTAGAATAAAAAAAAATATATTACTCTCGATTTTGCACCCCTATACGACCAACCCTTATTTTTCTATAGCGATTTTTTTTTTAATAATTTCCTTTAATTATGATTTTTTTCTCAATTCAATTTAATCTTGCGCCGTCACCGGTCGATAACTGATCAACTATCAATCGATCAGTTATCCCCGCTAGATGTCTACCGCTGTCACCTCTCATCCAGCAAACATCACGGAGTAAGGATGAGAACGAAGCCGGTCTCCTGTCTTACTCTTTTATTTGTGTATCGATCGTAGCAGTCTGTTATACGTATTATTTTAATTTTTCTGTACAACTCGAATGTTAATTTTACTCTCATCGTAAATTTATTATTAATTTCCAGTGCAATAATTATTTATTCGCAATTTATTAATAATTGATAGAGAGTTTTAACTATTAGTTAATTAAGTGATCTCATGTAAAGAGAGAGAGGGAGTGACGTCACGGATGTTGACATCCACACAGCTTGCTTGAGCAAGCGTGAGTTAGTCGTGGGAATTTTATTGTATATAAGAAAAATATTAGAGCAAAAGTAATCAGTATATTGCATAAAAAGTTGTGCGTAAGTTTACCTGTATCAGGAAGCGTTATACAGTGATTTCGTGCAGTGGACAGTATTAAAATCAGAACTTTTAACAGGGAACTTAATTTTTAGCTTAAAACTACCTTATACTTAAAAAGATGCCGATTATTAAAACTATATGTGTATTTTTAACTGG
This sequence comes from Leucoma salicis, assembly GCA_948253155.1. NCBI lineage: Eukaryota > Metazoa > Arthropoda > Insecta > Lepidoptera > Erebidae > Leucoma > Leucoma salicis. The sequence goes on from OX411817.1 coordinate 4,878,384, forward strand.
TAAAGCCATATACCTAGTGTTTCTCACGAACGTGGTTCCTAGTTCGTATTACTATTTTGTAACTCATGGTGCATTTAACATCTTAAATAATTATTATAAATCCCATACTTTACTCCGAACCATACACCTAGCGCCACCTAAAGACAGTGTTTATAAGTTATAACGCGAATCGATAGAAGCGCTAAACTAATATATACATTATGCCAGTGAATAGGTGTGGTGGTTGTGCAAAGTTTCTGTCCCCCACAGAGGGCGCTGCTTGTAATTTATGCAAAGCTGTTTACCACCGGGCTTGTGTGGGACTAGTAAAAGGAACTGTGGCACTGTCTTGGCGGTGCCCGGAATGTACAAAAAATAAAAGAAGGGACAATAAGGCGGATACTCCCGTGCGGGGTCGGGTGGAGACTGCGCCGAGTCACACTTCTGAGAACCTGAGTAGCCCGGGCCCGTCAGATTGCACTGCTATGAGTGTTGGTGTAGCCCCACCCTCTGATTTGGCGGATGAATTGCGTCTTCTCAAGGAGGAGCTATGCGAGGAATTTCGCTTAATGCGCCATGAAGTGCAAAAACTGCACACCGAGATGACGGAGCTGAAGGAGTCTTTTAAAGCATGTGATGACAATATGAACAGTCTTGACGCGAGAGTGTGTGCTCTCGAACTTAAGCTGGACCAAAAGACGCTGGAAAAAGGAACCCTGGATGACGTCATCGCCGAGTTGAAGTCGCAGCTTAATGAGCGGGACCAGGATCTTCTACTTCACGACGTTGAGGTGAGCGGAATACCGGAGGGTCAAGGTGAGAGTACATTGCACCTGGTAAAGCTACTGTCAAATAAGCTGGGCGTCACTGTTGAAGAACACGATATTGTGCATACTGAGCGCATCGGACCGCTGCGTCGAAATCTACTGGATGTTTCTCAAGTATCTGGAAACCGCGATGTACATCGCCCGCGAAACATAGCTGTACGGTTCGCGCGCCGCGCAACGCGTGATTCGCTACTTAAAGCGGCGCGATTACGGCGTGATCTCACTACGAAGGAGCTGGGAATTGGGAGCCAAGCCGCATCGCTGAACCGCTTATATGTAAATGAGCGCCTGACTAACACAAATCGCCACATTTTTTACAGGGCTCGTCAGGCAGGAAATGAACATAATTGGAGGTGTATATGGACTAGAGAGGGAAAAATACTCGCTCGTAAGCAGGATGGTCAGAAAGTACAGCGAATTAGGTGTTTAGAAGACATAGACCGACTTTTTGGCTAACTCGTAGTTGGATTGTTATACAGCATGCATGTATCTATGTAACATGGTTTTTATTGAACTGTAACTTTTTTAAGTGTTTTAAGTATTCATTTCTAACACAGTCTGGAATTTACTTCTGTGAACTTAAGGATTGGGTTGTTTAACGCGGTGTCATTAGGAACCAATCACGATAATTTTATGGTCACAGTGTTAAGAAATGATATAGACATCCTAGCTATAAATGAGACATGGCTTAAAGCGGGTGAAGAGAATCGTGCCCCTGTCTTACCTGGGTATCGCCTGCGGCATGTCCCAAGACCTCATAATGTGAGCTCTCGGGAGGGGGGGTTGGGTTCTATATTAAACGCGACTTAAACCTACGTACCATGCAACATCCAGTAGATCCACTCCATTGGTCTGTGGAGCAAATGTGGCTTACCATAACCCTTAACGGGAAAAAGCTTATAATTGACACTGCATATCGTCCACCCTGGATGAATGTTGATCTTTTCCTTAACACTTTAACAGATACTATTAGCTCATTCTCTAATTATGACACTTTAATTTTATTAGGAGATTTTAATATAAACATGCTTTGTAACTATGACAGTAAAACATCAAAATTAATGACATTCCTATCCTGTCTCAGTTTATCCCAGCTAGTTACGCAACCTACACACTACAGAAACCAGCGAGACTCTTATTCACGTAGTCTGCTCTAATGTGTGTCCAAAGAATATACTGGTTGAACATGTGGGCACTCTCTATGGTCACTGTCTCGTTATCTGGGAATTTTATATTAAACGTGAAAAACACTTACCATGCACTATTATAAGCAGACCCATTTAAAGAATTAACATGGAAGCATTTTAGTGTGGACTTGCAATCAATTAGATGGGACCTCATATCTGCGATTGGTGATGTTGATGAAATGGTAAATGTATTAAACAATATTATCATAACTCTATTTGATTTTCATGCACCTCTAGAAAAAATCACTTTTAAAGAGCGTTCTTATCCATTGATAACAGATACCATAAAATTAATGATGAGATTACGTGATAAGGCCTCTGCAGACTTTAACAGGAATAAGTGTGATACAAGAAAAGAATATTATAAGGGTCTAAAATCAGTTGTGAACAAGGCACTTTTTCATGAAAAGGCTGCTTATTTTAAACATAATATAAATAATAAAATAAATAACCCACATTAAACACAAAGTGAAAAATGTGAAATCGAAAATAACAGTCAGGAGCAGGATTAGAACCTGCAGGCCTGAGGCAGGTTCAAATCCTGCTCCTGACTGTTATTTTCGATTTCACATTTTTCACTTTGTGTTTAATGTATAGTGCTAAGCATGTCAAATGCTAAAAATATATATAAAAATATCTAAATAAATAACCCACATTTATTTTGGAAAAATTTAAAATCAACATTACTACTACCTAAGAATACCATGAAATTGCCGCCTTGTTTTGGTGATCCTAATATAATAAATAAGCATTTTTTAAATGTGCAAGGATGTGAACGTGTGAGCATTTCCCAACTAACATTCTTTGAATACCACAAATTCAGTGATAGCAACTTCCATTTAGAAGAGGTTAGTCTGTACTGTATATATAAAATAATAAACAGCTTGAAATCAAAGGCTAAAGGCTGTGACCTGATAAATCTAGATATGATTAGCATGACTTTTCCTTATACCATTGATACCATAAAAGATTTAATTAATTTTTCAATTACCACATCAAAATTCCCTGATTCTTGGAAAACAGCAATGGTCCGCCCTTTGCCAAAACTTCCAAATCCCACAGATGTTAAGGAGTATACGTAGTATAGGAGGACCTATAAGCATCCTACCATGTTTGTCAAAAATAGTGGAGAGGGCAGTGTGCAATCAGCTAGTTGTTTACCTTGAATCTCACGACATATTACCAGAAACTCAATCGGGATTCAGGAAAGGTCGTGGCACAGTAACGGCTATGCTTGGTGTAACTGATGACATTCTATGTTCTCAAGATAATGGCCTGTGCACTTTGCTTGTGCTACTAGATTTTTCAAGGGCGTTTGACTCAATAAACCAAGATCTCTTATTATCCAAATTGAATTACTATGGTTTTGACTCCAAAGCGTTAAAGAGGTTTATCAGTTACTTAAGTAATCGTTTTCAATGTGTTAAGCTTAATTGTAACAATGGAGCCCCTCTGGTATCTGATAAGTTGGCGGTCACCAGAGGAATTCCACAGGGATCGATCCTGGGACCTATTCTTTTTATTATATACACTGCTGATATAAAAGCGCAACTTAAATACTGTAGATTCCATATTTATGCAGACGATATACAATTATATATTTCATTTAAATCATCAGATTCTATTGACAATGCAATTTTTAAAATGAATGAAGATTTATCAAATATTGCTACTTGGTCAGCTAACAACTGTCTACATATTAATCCTGACAAAACAAAATATTTACTATTTGGTAGTAATTACCAACTTGCTAATGTCAGTATAGTAGCAGATGTCAGAATTTTAGGACGGCCTATAGAGCGTGTATATGAAGCAAGAAATTTGGGGTTACACATGGACAGCGGATTGCGTTATGAAAAGCACGTAGCTAAGTCAGTGAAAAATTGTTTTTATAAGCTGAAAATTTTATATAAAATGAGGCCTTACATACAGGAGAGCCTACGTATTCAATTGGTAGAGTCATTAATTCATCGAAATTAAATTATATGGACACAGTTATTGGGCCGCGTTTGCTAGCCAGAACCCAAAAAATTATACAACGTGTACAAAATGATTGTGCCCGTTTCTGCTTTAATATTCCGTTAAGGGCTCATGTTACACCTTTTTTAAATAAGCATAACATTTTAAAAATGAAGCACAGACGAAAACTCCATTTAGCGTGCCTTCTCTTTGGAATTTTGAAAAATAAGGCACCAAGCTATCTGTATAATAAACTAGCCTAGACATCAACAAAAAGATCACATGGGCCACGGCATTGCGGAAAACAGCTTTCCATGCGATGTCACCGTTCCGCCACGTTTAGAGGTAGTTTCCGATATGCAGCAACGAAATGCTGGAATAATATACCACCTCCGTTAAGGAATCTGAGAAGTTTAAATACCTTTAAAACAAAGATGAAAAAGTTTATTTTCGAGCATCAAAAAACGGAAGAGCTACTAAGACACGACACTAGAGGGGGGACTTAACGCGTATCTATTTAGAGGTAAAATACCTTTTTACTCCCGACGTTTCGACTGGGTTTCACCAGTCGTGGTCGACCCCGGGAGTAAAAAGGTATTTTACCTCTAAATAGATACGCGTTAAGTCCCGTTTTGACATTTTAAATAGGTACATAGTAATGAAACGCGATAGTTTAAAATCCTATACAAAAAATAACAGTCACGAGCCGGGTTTGAACTGCCTAATTTTATGCCTTTAGCCGCCTCTGGATACACCTTTTTTAATGTTAAGGTGAAAAAAAGGTAGGTAACCGCACACCCCGTAGTTCGCGGCAACGAACAGGGTAGTGTTGGTCCCTCACCCTCTAAATAAAACCGCAGCAAGCCGTCTCTCTGCCTGTATTGGCGGACCACTGGAACTGTGTGAAAGTAGATACCACAGTTGTAAAATGAAAACGGATGGTTAAAATATGTATGTAGGTATTCTAAGCCCGTTAGGTACCATACTTACGTGATTCAATTTGAAGGCACTCATAAGGTATACCTTCCTGGGCAAATATGCATATTATGTTTATCTCGGAGGACATTAATTAACAATGAAAATAATTATTTAGATATATTTTTAGCATTTGACATGCTTAGCACTATACATTAAACACAAAGTGAAAAAGTGAAATCGAAAATAACAGTCACGAGCAGGATTTGAACCTTTTTCACTTTGTGTTTAATGTATAGTGCTAAGCATGTCAAATGCTAAAAATATATCTAAATAATTATAGGGTTTGCGTCATTATTAGGTAAAAATTTTAATCGTAAAATTAACATTTTAGATCTATTTCTTTTAGCAATTGACATGCTCCGCTACTTTTTAAAGTACAAATTATTTGTGAATAAAGAAAAAAGATATTTTTAGTAGGAGCGGGAATCGAACCCGCATCTTTTCCAATCCGGGGAAGTGCTCTAAGCCACTAAGCTATCCTACTGACCTTTCGATCATCCCAATTTCTTAATCACATTTGTTTTTTTCTTTATTCACAAATAACTTGTACTTTAAAAAAAACGGAGCATGTCAATTGCTAAAAGAAATAGATCTAAAATGTTTAGAAAAATCGCGCCATCAAATAGTATGAATTTTAATTGCAAAATTAATCTTACTATATTGAATGCATGTAATGCTTGCCGATAGATGGCGTTGGTCGTAAGACAAATGTGATTAAGAAATTGGGATGATCGAAAGATCAGTAGGATAGCTTAGTGGCTAAGAGCACTTCCCCGGATTGGAAAAGATGCGGGTTCGGTTCCCGCTCCTACTAAAAATCTCTTTTTCTTTATTCACAAATAATTTGTACTTTGTAAAATTAAGTTTACCTGGTCGGTATAATGTATGAAAATACTTCCGACAGATGGTGCAGGCGTCACCCAAAGACGTTAAGTATGAATGTGTCATCGAAATTAGCAGTTAGGAGCAATTGTCACGATGGCTGTATTGGCAAAGCATCTGGACGGTATCCAGGAGATGCAGGTTCAAATCCTGCTCGTGACTGTTATTTTAGATTTCACATTTTTCACTTTGTGTTTAATGAAAATAATATTAAAAAACAAATTATTTGTGAAATGTGGAAAAAGAACTTTAGTGCGGGCGGGAATCGAACCTGCGTCCCTTCCAATCTGGGGAAGTGCTCTAACCGCTAAGCCATCGCACTGACCAACGGTCATTCCCAATTTCCACATCACACTAAACATCGCACTAAAGCTCTCTTTTTCCACATTTCACAAATAATTTTTATGTCAAGTACAGATCAAAAATGTTTAAAAAATCGCGCCATCAAATAGTATTTAAATTGCAAAATTAAACTTACTATATAGGATTAATTCATGTAATTGCATCCGATAGGTGGCGTGAGTCGTAAAGACAAATGTGTTGTGGAGATTGGGAATGACCGTTGGTCAGTGCGATGGCTTAGCAGTTAGAGCACTTCCCCGGGTTGGAAGGGACGCAGGTTCGATTCCCGCTCGCACTAAAGTTCTCTTTTTCCACTCTTAACAAATAATTTGTTCTTTAAAGTAGCTGAACATGTCAAGTGCTAAAATACAGATAAAAAATTAAATAGTATTCATTAATAGTAACTGTGAATAATAGTTGTATATATGTATTTACTTTTAAAAATTCTTAAAATCAGGTACTTATCCTATTTTTTAATAAAACTTATCTCGTGATGATAAGATAATGTTATGACTATGCCGTATGGGGCCGGCTTTAGAATTGTCCCACCTCTCTCCACCCTTGGGAGTCGTAAGAGCTGACTGAGGGAATACCGGAGGGAGTGGGCAGCAGCATTCCCTCGAGTATTAACAACATCCACTGCGATCGCCAACCCGCCTGCCAAGTGTGGCGATTATTGCACTATAACCCCAATTTGGGGAGGCCTATGTCCAGCAGTGGACGTCGAAAGGCTGATGGATGGATGGATGATAAGAATGTATCTTATTGAAAATGTATCTTCCTTGAATGAAGAATTGTATACACCTTTACTATGTTAGTAAACATACACATATTATGTTTACATTAGTAAATATAAATGACTACGTATTTGCTTATATGGCAACGTCGCTATGGCGTCAGCTCTCCGTGACTTGTAAGAAGAAACCAAGATTAAGATAGTGATGCCTATCACACCCAACTATATTGATATTTAACGCGACTATATGAGCTACAGTTGCGTTAATTAATTTATATACAGTAGCGCAAGTTCCTATATAATACTTTGGCCTTGCGAATGGCGAATGTTCCCCGGTTCATCCACCCCTGGCCTCAGTTAGAGCGACATCAGGTGCCAGCACCTACGCCACCCCAGTCGCTGGCAGCGGTTCGGGTCGGTGGAAGGATCAACCTCCCTGGCCCTCCGCTATTTTCTTCTGCTATATGATGTTCTCTTGCAGAAGGTAGCAACCGCGGCCCATTTCCTGTCGCTGGTGGTGTCGCTACCCTCCTTAAGACCATGTGCACGTAGCTGCCGAAGCAAGCAGTAATATATACACACACATATCAAGAAAAAATACTATTTTTAACACTCATGATATTGTTGATGCCATTTTTGTTATTTAAACTAGTTATAAAACTGTTTAAAAAAGTTCTGTCTTGGACGTCCGTTTGTTGTAGGTAATGTATGTTAACACGATAACGACCGAAATACTTTACTAATCGAGTATTTTTTTCTCTTTTACAATTCAGTACAACTACGAATAGAGCCCTATCACTTTTCACGGTCTAATTCGATGTGGTTTAATTGTTATTAAATAAACAAAAAAAATAGTGAATATTTACGCTTGATTCGACACTAAAACCAGCGCCTCCTTATTTCGTGAGAACTATTTCTATAGACCAATATAGAAGTACTTCTTAAAATTAGCGCTAGATGGCGTAAAACCACAGTACTTTTTGAAATTAGTGCTATCTATGTGATTTATTGAAAACTACTTAGTAAAACCAATACATTATTAGTTACCTATCAAATAATCAATTTTATTGTGAAAAATGAAAATTATGAGGCGTGCACTTTTGGATTTTCCAAAGTATTTGATGTCTATACCTGTTCGGACCTTAGTGTCTCTGTCTGTGAAAATATCTATTTAAATTATGGAATAACTGCAGATTTTTTTTAAACGTGTACACAAGGGCTTAGGCAGAACAAATTTTTATATTAATTATACATTAAAATAAGATATTGATTACTTAAATATAGTTTGTCAAGAAACTCATGAAACCGGAAAATTTTGGAACTAACATTTTATTATATTAATTAATTAATTCTTTAATGATGTAATAGATTTTTTTATATAAATTTTAATTTATTAGTCCTCGAAAATTATTCTAGTATTATGAGTATGTATGTGTGTGCTTTTAGTGTTACTATATGTAAATGCGTGGCGCCCTCAATGAAACTCATGACTTTTTTGACAGACTATATGTATTTAGATATTTTTATATATATTCTTAGCATTTGACATGCTTAGCACTATACAATAAACACAAAGTGAAAAATGTGAAATCGAAAATAACAGTCAAGAGCAGGATTTGAACCTGCATCTCCTGGATACCGTCCAGATGCTTTGCCAATTCAGCCATCGTGACAATTGCTCCTGACTGCTAATTTCGATAACACATTCATACTTAACGTCTTTGGGTGACACCTGCACCATCTGTCGGAAGTATTTTCATACATTATACCGACCAGGTAAACTTAATTTTACAATTAAGATTTTTACCTCATAATGACGCAAACCCTATAAATATTTAGATATTTTTTCACTTTTTTCACTTTGTGTTTGTTGTATAGTGCTAAGCATGTCAAATGCTAAGAATATATATATGAATATCTAAATACGTAGTCTGTCAAAAAAGTCATGAGTTTCATTGAGGGCGCCACGTATTTACATATAGTAACACTAAAAGCACACACATACATACTCATAATACTAGAATAATTTTCTAGGACTAATAAATTAAAATTTATATAAAAAAATCTATTACATCATTAAAGAATTAATTAATTAATATAATAAAATGTTAGTTCCAAAATTTTCCGGTTTCATGAGTTTCTTGACAAACTATATTTAAGTAATCAATATCTTATTTTAATGTATAATTAATATAAAAATTTGTTCTGCCTAAGCCCTTGTGTACACGTTTAAAAAAAATCTGCAGTTATTCCATAATTTAAATAGATATTTTCACAGACAGAGACACTAAGGTCCGAACAGGTATAGACATCAAATACTTTGGAAAATCCAAAAGTGCACGCCTCATAATTTTCATTTTTCACAATAAAATTGATTATTTGATAGGTAACTAATAATGTATTGGTTTTACTAAGTAGTTTTCAATAAATCACATAGATAGCACTAATTTCAAAAAGTACTGTGGTTTTACGCCATCTAGCGCTAATTTTAAGAAGTACTTCTATATTGGTCTATAGAAATAGTTCTCACGAAATAAGGAGGCGCTGGTTTTAGTGTCGAATCGAGCGTAAATATTCACTATTTTTTTTGTTTATTTAATAACAATTAAACCACATCGAATTAGACCGTGAAAAGTGATAGGGCTCTATTCGTAGTTGTACTGAATTGTAAAAGAGAAAAAAAATACTCGATTAGTAAAGTATTTCGGTCGTTATCGTGTTAACATACATTACCTACAACAAACGGACGTCCAAGACAGAACTTTTTTAAACAGTTTTATAACTAGTTTAAATAACAAAAATGGCATCAAAAATATCATGAGTGTTAAAAATAGTATTTTTTCTTGATATGTGTGTGTATATATTATTTTACAAGTGCAATATATGATATATAGAGACATTTTAAGTTTTAAAAATCAGTTGTTCTGCATGAAACGAGAGCAATACCCACCTCAACACTTATGAGGCGTGCAACACGCTATTTTGATTTTCGGATCCCATCAGTATGAGCCCGAAAATGTTATAATATACATTTTATACGCCATTGACCCTTAAAAGAATAACTGACTGACTGTCTAACATATCAACGTACAGCCCTAACTCCTGGGGACTGTGAAAATGTATAAGGCCTTCTTTGATACTGTAGTTAAGCCCTAAGAAGGGATTTCACGCAAATCCTATCCGAAATGGATTGTTCATAACATAATATAGGACATCACTATGACACGAGCGAAGCTAGTTCAATAATAAAACCTGTGGCTAAATAATTCTAAGTATCTACAGATTATTAATTCTAAAGGATTGCTTCTTTATGGGATGGAAAGTAAAGCATTATTGCTTTGTCCTCTTTGCTTACTATAAAGCTTTGCTGGGTGTGAGGGCGCAAATGGGAGGTCGGGCGGCGGCCGTTATCAGTGCGCAGTCAGACCCCGTAGCAGGCAGACGCGGTGAGTACATTTACTACTACAGAAACTCTATTTTGTACTACTATTTATATAGCAGTAGTACTACATGTATAGATCACGTTGTCTTAACTAGTTGGAATGGGATGGACTATGTTGAACCTTCAGTTTTATAAAGCCTTTACAGCCTTTGAACGAGTCCAATAACTTTTGTCTTGAGGAGTAAATGTACGCGAATTGATTTTGTGGAGGGAAACATTCGATTAATTTGTTGAAAAGTTTTGTTACGTAAATAATTTTTCTTTTCTAAGGGCTGTTTACATTTTATTTTTTGTAAAAATTGTTTCTGTAATGTAAGATATCATTCGGAATACATACTTAAATTGTTTTTTTTTTATAATATCGATTAAGCTTAGTGAACCTTCAATCAATCGATTAACTTATTATGTTTGATGTTAACTTAACGTCTAACGTTGTTTACATATGTACTAGCTGCTACCTGCGACTTCGTCCGCGTGGAATTTAGTTATTTTATATTTTTTTTTTAAATAAAAGTACTCATTCCGCTTACTAAAATCATAATAATCTGCTCCAAACGGTACAGCCGTTTGGGCGATTTGTCGGAATAAACAGACAAACTAAAACCCTAAAAAATTGGTACTTTGTTAAATATAACGTATATAATACATTACAAACAGACACTCCAATTCTATATTTTTTTATATAAGTGTAGCACACTTATATGTATAGGTACACTTAGTGCCTTGAAACGCAAACATTTAAGCTTCTTAGTAAACAAAACTTTTCACTTAAATTTGGACGCAGATAGGCTGGTATAGTGAAGTTTTAATGCCTTTTAGACAAAAGGTCGGTGAGAGGGTGACTTCCTACCCGGGAATGCATCTTTTAATATACATTACTCGTGCTAAAACATTGAATTACTCTAGTTAGGTCTAGAACTCTAGACGAACGCATGTGTCCACTTGTTAACATGTTTTTGGATTCAAAGTCTGTTCAGTCCATTAATGTTACGGGGCTTGTACCTTTTTTTTTGTTGAGGCGGGATAAAATGTACCTAACCTCACACCCCGTCGTTCCGGGCAACGAACAGGGTAGTGTGGAGCCCTCACCCACTAAACAAACCCGCCGTGTGCCGTCTCTCCGCCTATATTGGCGGGCCACTGCAATTATGTTACATTACTTCAGTGGTACGACGTTTGTTGCCCAAAAATTCTTAGTAGCATCACAGAGTTTGGTACTAGCGCATGTGAATAGGCTTGTTCCGATTACGCAAATGCATTTACACATGCATTTACTGGTGGTAGGGCTGGGTACCAAGTGAGAGTGCTCACTTGGTATCAGGCCTGAACGGGTCCGTACCACCGTCTTCCGTGTGACCGATCATGAAGCACGTGAGTGTGTTTTGGCTGTAGCAGAAGATAGCCGTTTATTCTTTCATATCTTAGAAATAAAATGGTGCCCAGCGGCTTGAAAATACTCTCGGTATAGTTTAGTTCATGACCGATGATGACAACTTACAATCAGGTGGGCCGTGGCTCGTCTGGGATCATTAGCAATAAAAAAACACGCGAAATATTAGTGTGTCACATATCTGCTTATTCCTTCGAAGATAAAATGATACGTATAAATATAAAGGTCCATTGCTAGCTTACAAAAAATGTACGATATTATAAGGGCGTAATAAAATGAGACTGAAAACGAATGTTTGGAATATCAATCGACTGCGCGGTTCGTCCTAAATCTTCGGTTATTTTATTAAGCTATACATTTATTGCATGGGCCAATGGGTGAATAATTTTGTATTATTTACATTGTGGACCTGACAGACATTGTGCTATCTGAACATTGCGCGTTTCATTTGGATAGAATAATTTATTTCAGCTACTAAGGATATTTAAAGAACAAAATATTTATGAAAGTGGAAAAAGAGAGTTTACGAACCTGCGTCTAGCCATGTTAAATGCTAAAAAGTAGACCAAGGATATTATTTTATAAAAAAAAATGCAGTGGTTGTTGGCGTGTGTAATTTTTGTTGGTACCTTATATATACCTAGGTATATGTTTTTACATTAGAATCAATTGAATAAAAAAATCCTGGAACTCCATCGCGCCGCCATATACGGGTTACAATTGCGAATCTAAACTATCCTTGAACCCACTTGAATATACACAAAAAAAATCATCGAAATCGATCCAACTGTTTAGGAGGTTCAATTAGATAGACATGGACATAATATGTATATAATATTCTAAATATTTAAGGTAGTTATTGTTTAGCTGTATCCCTCCTAATGGTTAGCGAGAATGTAATGAAAATTGCTGGCGAAACACAATAAATTATTTTCATAAAATCCTATTCACTTTCGCAATAACTATAAATACAAAAGGCATCTTTATTAATATAATTAAAACAAAAGTGCGTTTGTTTGTTTGTTAACCTTTTATGCCATACCCATCCATCCATTAGCCTTTCAACGTCCACTGCTGAACATAGGCCTCCCCAAGAGAACGTCACAACGAGCGGTCCCGCCATGGGGGATAATGCCGTAATCGCCACGCTTGGCAGGCGGGTTGGCGATCGCATTGGATGTTGTTAATACTCGAAGGAGTGCTGCTGCCCACTCCCTCGGTATTGCCTCAGTCGGCTCTTACGACTCCCGTGCGTAGAGAGGGGTGGGACAATTCTAAAGCCGGCCCCACACGGCCCATACGCCATAACTACTCATCAAACTTAGCATAGGTACAACATATAGGCCAGAACCCACGAAAGGACATCGGTTACATTTTACCCCCGAAATATAGATGGAAAGCAAAAGAGTGACGTATTTATATTATGAAGTCGTAGCTTGAAGTTTTTATAAATTATAAAGAATCCATTATAATACATCTATCTATACTATTATAAAGCTGTAACAGAGCAGAGATTTAAGATATTTGAGAAAAAATGACTGTAATGGGCTATAGGCGTGTCTAAACCCAAAATGTTTTTTTTTAGTTTTTTTGTCTCTTTGTTTGTTTGCGCATCACACAAAAACTACTGAACGGATTTTGATGCAACTTCTTTTATTTAGATATCTTTATATATATTTTTAGCATTTGACATGCTTAGCACTTATACAAAACACAAAGTGAAAAATGTGAAATCGAAAATAACAGTCACGAGCGGGATTTAAGGGAACTTTTTTTATTTGATAGCTCTCGATTAGACTTAAAAACTGGTATACATTTTATCCCGCTACTATAACGGGAACCTGAGATATAACCCAAAAACTAGCTTTTGGCTGCAGCGGAGCCGCAGGCAAAGGCTAGTATATTATATTTATTGGCTCAGATAATAAAAAGCCATGGTGTTAGTAAGGCTTAAAACTAATTGTTAGTATAATGTACTTATATCTAGTGGTGTCACAGTATTGTGCAGAGCATGATCAAACATTATTATTTGACCATCCTCTGAACAAAACTCTTCCAAATTGGGAACGTGACATGTGACATCCTCTGCTCTAACCTGCAGGATGCTGTTCTGACTCGCTCTAAGTGAATTCGTCAATATCCCCGTTTTTTTTCGTATGATAGCGTAAAATAAAAGTCATCTGTTCGATTTTGCGTGAACATTTCTGAGGCAGTGCAAAAGCGAGGCAGGTTTAAAAGCGCTCTTAAAATATTATTATACTGGACACGCAGGGTATCTATAGATCGTTTGGTATAATTGACACATAGATTTCCCGTGTAAAAGTTCTGGTAATACGTCTTAAACAGTGTTACTTTTGCATCTTTTGATTTATAAATCATATCCAGGCGTAGAAAAAATATCCTTGTTCAAAGTCCCCTTTATTCTCACTCTATCACTTGTTCTTTGTAATGTGGCTGATACAGGTATGTCAAACGAAGAACATTTAGCGTACTACAGGCGACCGCATAAACTCCTATAACATTGTGACCACAGTAGATACTATTTTAACCCATTTTGAACGTAAAAATGTTGTAGATAGAAGAATTTGACCTTCGTCAAGGTCTACTCCACGCGAAGGTACTTAAGTCTCTCTACTACAACCCTAATTTTCCACTACCCTAAACGTTTAAATTTACATACAACGTAATCAATACGGAAATCTACTAGGTACAAATTTTCAAATCTATTATAATAAATCTACCAAGCGAAATCTAACCTTACTACGTTTGAAATAATGATTATTTTCTGTTAGAGGTCTATAAAAATATCACTTTGGATACAAAATAATCTGAGCACGGAGCACTGAAGCTTTGTTGGCGTCCAATTTAATTTTCAGGGTGATCGATATCTATTTTGTAAGAGTTAGGAATTATTCATGCAACGCAAACCTAATGTTATTTTATTCCGTCACAGACAAAAGCTAGTTTTTATGTTATATCTTAGGTTCCCGATGTAATAGCGGAATAAAACGTTTATTACCAGTTTTTAAGTCAAATCCATAGCTATCAAAAAAAGTTCCATCAACACTCATTTAGTAATTCTAAACGTTTTTTCGGGATTTATACCATGTAAATTTTTACTTACGAGTTTCCGATATTTCGGCACTGTTGCAAGCGCCATGATCACGGAACAACAGGCGCTTGCAACAGTGCCGAAATATCGGAAACTCGTAAGTAAAAATTTACATGGTATAAATCCCGAAAAAACGTTTAGAATTATAAGTGACCATGAAAGTTTGAAATTCTATACTCATTTAGTAGTTTTTGTGTAATCTGCGAACAAACAAATAGAAAAACGGATAAAATTCTAAAAACGCCTGAATAGCCTAAATACAGTGTTTTTTTCTTAAATATCTTAAATGTACAGACATAGCTCTGTTACTGCTATATAATAGTAGGTATAGACTAGTTTCTACCTGCGACATCGTCTAGTATAGGTACTACTAAATTTAATCTATAGAGGAATTTAGGCAAATCCTACAAGAATTTTTTATTGGGAGTAAAATATATACCTATATATATTTTATGTGTTTACAATTATCATTTTTCTGTATGAGAAATTTCAAAATCCTTTTCCTTTTAGGGTATTTACGAAAAATGGCAATCTACGGTAACTTTTAACTTTTTCGGGATAAAATTATTTGTTAATTCAGTGTGTCAACTACCTACTAAAATTCATATATGTCCATTCAGTCATTTAGGCGTGATTGACAGACAAACAACAAGATATCTAAACATCTTCAGTAACGTTTACATGTATAATATTAGTAGAAGTAGGATTTATTAATAAAATTGATAGCTTCTTAACATCTCAATTTTGATTGCCTACATTATACCTATTGAAAAATAAAGATTTTTTAGATACTTTTATATAATTTTTTAACATTTGACATGCTTAGCAATATAAATCAAGACAAAGTCTGAAAATGTAAAATCGAAAATAACAGTCACGAGCAGGATTTGAAACTGCAGCTCCTGGATACAGTCCAGATGCTTTGCCAATTATGCCATCGTGACAATTGCTCCTGACTGCTAATTTCAATAACACATTCATTCTTAACGTCTTGGGTGACGTCCGCTTCATCTGTCGGAAGTATTTTCATGCATTATACCGACCAGGCAAACTTAATTTTACAATTAAGATTTTACCAAGTAATGACGCAGCCCTAGAAATATTTAGATAGTTTTTATATACTTTTTTAACGTTTGACATACTTAGCCGTATAAATCAACACAAAGTGTGAAAATGTGAAATCGAAATGCAAAGTCACGAGCAGTATTTGAACCTGCCTCTCCTGGATATCGTCCAGATGCTTTGCCGATTAGTCATCGTGACAATTGCTCCTGAATGCAAATTTCGATAACACATTCATTCTTAACGTCTTCGGTGACGATGATGATAAAGATTTTACTTGTACGACGACTTCATTCATTCCCCAAGACAGCACTACGAGTGGCCCTATGCTGACTGCATTCAATCCCTGCGGCTTTGACCAGAGCGTCGGTTCATCTCGTGGGAGGCCGTCCTAAGCCCGGCCATCTGATACTGGAGAAAATCTTTTCCCAACGGATATCGGTTCGTCGAGCGATGTACCCTGTCCACTGCGGCTTCAGCATGCCAACGTAATGGGCTGTTGCCAGTCACTCCGGTTTTCCTACGGTTCCTACGGGTATGCGGTAAAACAAAAAAGAAAAAAAAAATTTATTCCGGATAATCGTAGGCAATAATCGACATAATGGTTTTTATCTCTTACCATAGAGATAAAATTCTGAACAAAAAAATGTCCTGTCTATCGACTTTAATATAGCTTTAAGCTTTCGAGGTACGATAGGAATGCCTCGCTGCCTCCCAACGACAAAGCCTTTTCAATAAAGAACCGAGATGTATATGACTAGTATAAGAAATGGTGGAGTCGGTATTTTATTATATTTATAATTATTAGTAGACGGTAGTCTTAAGTAATTGTATCATTATGTATGTATACATGTATATGTTGGTAAAGAGTTAATTCATAAATTACGTCATGCTAAATTTTGCTCTTCTAGAATAAGATATATATTACGTCACGAATCAAAGACCCCAGTCCTTTTTTTGGCTTTACAAGATATATTGCGATTGAAAAAATTGAAGTATACTGCGAACGTCAGGTTTCATTAGACTCCGCCATCCTCTCTTGTAATGTTTATTCACATCAAGCGCAGCCCTCTGACCTTCTTGATTGAAAACGTCATCTTTATACACCCGCTAATATGGTAGCTTATTCATTTTAAGAGCTTATGTACCTCCAAAGTAAAATGTTAATATTACGGTCATAGATGTGCAATCTTGCTGGACCAACAACTTCACTTTCGATGTACGAGTATTTATAAATAGCTGTTTCCCGCGGCTTCGCTCGCGCAAATAAATGAATATTAAAATAGGAATGATTTTGTTAAAAAATACTATCTCTAATGAAATAAAATAATTTTCAAAGTTTTAGGTTTAATTATTATAGTAGGTAACTCTTTGTTAACGATGTTTACAGCGTTTCCTTTCTCGTGTAAAACTCACTCTGGAGTATGCAACATAAATATCTCCATGTGAAAAGCAGTCCTTACTTAAATCGATGCCAGTTTTTTTGCAGTGACTGGCCTAGGGACTTGTATTGTTATGGCAAAGCACACATTAAGAGGGATCTGTATTCTTTAATATTATTTTAATTTCTTCAGTATATATACTCTGATGGATTTGCCGTGTGGGGCCGGCTTTAGAATTGTAATGGGAGTCATAAGAGCCGACTGAGGGAATACCGGGTAATAAGTGGGCAGCAGCACTCCCTCGAGTATTAACAACATCCACTGCGACCGCCAACCCGCCTGCCAAGCGTGGCGATTACGGCACTATCCCCCATATGAGCGAAACACATGTTGTGGCGTTCTCTTGGGGAGGCCTATGTCCAGCAGTGGACTTCGAAAGGCTGATGGATGGATGGATGGACTCTGATGGAATTAACGGTTTTCGTGGAATTCAATAAAATTTCCTTGACCACGTTCCGTAATCTGTAGCTCCTACGACGTTTTTATAAAGAGCTTTGATTTGTATCCTAGTTCCATTGCACAGTTTAGGAGATTAAGATTTTGATCTATATTTTAGCACTTGACATTACTCAGCTACTTTAAAGCACAAATTATTTGTGAATGAGGAAAAAAATAACTTTAGTGCGAGCGCAAATCAAACCTACGTCCCTTCCACTCCGGGGCTCAATGCTCTAAGCCACTGAGCGAATGCGCCATTCAGAAAATGTGCATAATGCCATCTATCGAGCGTATATTTATTTATAATGCAAACTATGAATTTAAGCAATAAAAAAAACTTATCTATACAAATATATAAAATTGAAATGTCTGTGTATAATGTTTAAATAACAGCTTTTTACTAAATGCATATGAGAATAACAAAATAGAATTTTTAAAGTTTCTGTTTAACTATTGGCTTCGGCTAATATTCATAACGGGCTGGACCAATTTGGACGGGACTTTCACTGGCGTAATGGCGTGATCTTGCAAGGAGTAACTATGGATACCATTATTATAGAAAAATTATTAGGGTACTGCAAAATAATTAAAAACTAAATTCCACGTGAACGAAGTCGCGGGTTGCACTTAGATAATAAAGTTTGTTACTTAAATGTTATATAAGATGCTTTAATATTGCATTTAATGCTTTTTCTTTTAAAAATAATAAACTTTTTATGCAAACTTTCGGTCCCTAACTCACCCTCTTAGGGGTAAAAATTATAAAATCGCTGATACACGTGTTTATTTATTTTTAACCAGAAATAGGTATTTGAATAGTAATATATTTCGCGCTTCTTACCTCAAAAGTGACGAACCTCAACTTTCAACCCCTCATTTACCATCTTAGGCGTATTTTTTTTAAATACTGGGGGTATGTACACTATGTACATGTACATTTATTACATTCATTAGTTTGAAATACCAGAAACAGGTATTTTAAATTTCGTGCTTCTTACTTTGAATATGACAAAGTTCCATACAACCGTTATACCTTATTTTACCCTATTAAGGGTGAAATTTTCTAAAATCCTTTCTTAGTGGATCTCTACAACAAAAAAGGCATCAACTACCAAAATTTCAAGTTTGCAGCCCCAGCGGTTTAGGCTCTGCGTTGATCGTCAGTCAGTTGGTACAAGCAATTATATGTATATAGATAACGGACATACGAGTAATATCAAGATTATGAGACATATGTCCATATATGTATACCGAAAATTTACTTTTTTTTTTAAATATAGCGACAAGTTTTTTTTGTCTGCTCAACACTAGTAGTCAATTAACAGGAAAAAATAACACTTAAATGTGTTAAAAATACATTCAAATATCTAAATAGATAGTGTATCGTACAGATGGTGCAGTGGTTTAAATACAGACCTCTTGCACCATATACTATGAGTTCGATTAACAAACGTTAAAAGCTATTATTAACCATGTAAACAGTAATTAATTCTAAATATTTTATTGAATTAAAACATCTGCTCAAATATTTAAATTGTAACGGCGTTTGGATTACATAAGAATGCGTAAAATAAACTGTGTTTGATAACTACCTACTTCAGTGCTTTTCATACAAGATCTCAAAGTAAAGTGCCTTCTCTATTAAACAAGACTCGTCGCTTCGTCCTTGCGTCAGACGTGCGTTGAACCGTATGAAGTGATTAATTATCTAAATCGTCGCCCGCCTCTCGCTGAAATGTCGTTTGTTTACTGCAAGAGATATGTAGCTACGCGATGTATATATCTATAAACAATAGATGACAAACAGGCGGAAATTCTGTACATATCTACAACGCTATAGGTTTTATATAGACGTACAAGCCCGGAGATATCTCAATTACTCTCAAAGGTTTATTTGAAATAAAGGAGGGGTGCGACTCAGTCGAATATGTTGCTGTTTCTTGCAAGTACAACGATTGTTTATCAGTTTATGTATTATCGAGGATGGATTAAACTATTAATACTCTTGTTATATACTTACATTAAAATTGCATATGTAATTGAAAAAAATAGTTATCTAGATTTTGCCCGCGCCTTCGTCTCTATAACACAATAACTGTATCTATGTAAAAATAACTATCACAGAGTAACCATAATTTTTTTCGGGACTAAATGTAACTTATGTAATTTTCTGTGCTCCAGACTCAAAGTTCATTACGATTGGTTTACTAGTTACAGCGTGAAAGTGTAACAAACAAATTGTTTGTATTAGGCTACATGGGCCTCGCTGAAACTAAAACATTTTTTTAGAATTGAAATTTCAAATCAATAAGTATAATAACAACATATAATTTTTCGAACATATTGATTAAAGTGAAATAAGGTCATGCATGAATACCTGACGAGCCACGAGAAAGAGCCTCGTTATGTTTTCCACCGTTTCATACCAAAGAAAAAAGCCACTGTCACTGATATGCTCGCACATCGATTCAAAGCCGAACATTTAATCCTAAATGTATTATTCAAATGTATCGCTTTTGTTTTGACGTGAAAGCTAGAGGCATATTGCATGAATAAGCTACGTAACCTTTGGTAAAACACAAATATAATTTGTGACTTTGATAGATTTAGAAAAGAAAATGTTCGCCATCTATATTTAAGTCCCACGTAATAGGGGGCGAGCATATTGCCGTCTACCGGGCACATTTCCAAACTTCGGGCTGCTACTGAAAATTTTTCTTTTTACGAAAAAGCTCAATAACATTGCTCGACCCGAGGATCGAACCTAAGACCTCATGATCAGCAGTCGTACATACTACCGCTGCACCACAGAGGCATTTTTATATTTACCTAGTAAACAATTTTTAATTTATATGTTAGTGATATATGCACCTACGATGATGAGTCGTAGACACTAACGGCAAGATTAGTCCACAAAATTAAAGTCACTCAGTGAGCTAGAGCGAGCTTTGCTTATGTTTCTCAGAAGGATACTCCGCAATAAATAAATATAAATTCTCTAGCGCAAAATGAAATGTCTAATAAAACACCAGTAACGCCTCGAATTTGCACGAATAACTTTAACAGCTTTATGTGCAATTTAAGACGTAGCACAAATTATTACTTACAATTTTTCGGTTATTTCTCTATTCTCTCAGGGTAATTAATAATAGGTCTTCTCTGTAAAGAGCGTCTTTGTTGCTCTTTTAAACTACCTAGTTGTTTAAAAGTATTCGTTATACCAGAGGCCATACGCCTCAACTAATGTTTTATGATTGAACTGACAGATCAATTGGCCCCACTTTTCTTATTATATGTCGTAGCCAGCTCATAGAATTGGCCACAGAATAATGTGGCTGACCATTTCATGTAACCTAACTTAACAAAACCTAACCGTTTCATGAAATGGTCGGCCACAACGTAAAGTGATTAATACTAAGTGTGGCCACGACAAATATATAGGTATGATAGTTGCAGCATACATATATTGAAATATATCCATCTCTAATATATTTTGAATTGATAGTCTACTGGTAACGCCACAGATTACGACGACCCTGGTATTGAGTCCGACCGCCCGCCGGTCTAAGCAGACCTCGCATGACATTGCTGACTTTCCAAAATTATTTGTGTATTTCACTGTTCGATAAAGAAAAACATCGTAAAGAAATCTACACGCCTGAGAGATTTGCTCGGCGGCTTATCAAGTGCCAACTTACACTGGCCCGCGTGGTGGAAAGGACATCCCTGCCCAACAGTACAACACTATAGTGTGTTGAAAGTACAAAATACATAAGTCGTTACTGTAATTGAAAATATACTTTGGAAAATCCAAAAGTGCACGCCTCATAATCTTCATTTTTCACAATAAAATTGATTATTTGATAACTAATAATGTATTGGTCTTACTAAGTAGTTTTCAATACATCACATAGATAGCGCTAATTTCATGGTTTCCATGTCTTATACGCCATCTAGCGATAATTTTAAGAAGTACTTCTATATTGGTCTGTAGAAACAGTTCAAGTAATTCTCACGAAATAAGGTATAGCGTAGTGCTGGTTTTAGTGTCGAATCCAGCGTAAATATTCACTATTTTTTTGTTTATTTAATAACAATTAAACCACATCGAATTAGACCGTGAAAAGTGATAGGGCTCTATTCGTAGTTGTACTAAATCGTAAAGGAAAAATAAAAACTCGATTTATTACCTACAACAAACGGACGTCCAAGACAGATTCTTTTTAAACAGTTTTTTAACTAGTTTAAATAACAAAAATGGCATCATAAATATCATGAGTGTTAAAAATAGTGTTTTCTCTTGATATGTGTGCGTATATATTATTTTACTAGTGCAATATATGATAAATAGAGACATTTTAAGTTTGTAAAATCAGTTGATCTCCATGAAACGAGAGTAGTACACACCTCAACGCTTCGCTTATGAGGCATGCAATAAAAAATAAAAAATTGTCGCTGCTCTCTATAAAGATAAAGAATAATAATTAGTAATTACGAGATAGACATTATTGAAAAACTGGGTTCGATCGACCTCGACTGGGGTCGACTCGAGAACGCCGCGCCCTTTTCCCGATATATGTATAAAGAAGCTTTGTTCTATATCAGCTCTAAGACCATTAGAAGTACATTTTGTAGGATATTGCGGGTAAGATGAGATAGTATACAAACAAAGTAATTAAAGAGTCACGGCTTTTATGTAGAAATATGCAATTTACCACTGGACTAACGAAGCAGTTTATTAGAATATTTTGTAGCGTGTCATGAACTTATTAAATAGACATTATATACTTAGATATAGATTATAGACTTATCAAGACTGCCAGAAGAATGAATATGAAGCGTGATTAGGTTCAATTATGATTGATCACGATGTTAATACTCTACACATTTAAATAGAGATTTATAAGCCCTAGCAGATACTTACTTATAGTACCTACATCCGCAGTTAGACTTAATTCGTTGGATTTATCTTACATACACAGACAGACATACACAGACAGACATACACTTTAAAAATGGCTATTTTGTCATACGTGTAGGTAAGGATATACTTTTACAAGCAAACCCGGCCACGCGTTGAGGCGGCATATATTATTTGTTCGTTAATTATGCATTAAAAATAATCGGGATAAAAACTATCCTAGCTCTCAAATTGAACCAAATGGCACAGTGTGCAAAATTTCATAAAAATCAGATCATTCGTTTAGGAGTTCACCCCAACAAACAACGTGACATGTAATTTTTATATATAAAGATATGCGTTTAGTAAAAAATAAAGATATCCATTTAGATATACATAGAAATATAAAAAATTACAAATAAAATGTTTCAAGAATAATATTAAACAATTTCTAGTCGATAAGGGGTATTATTGTCTGCAGGAATTTACTAACGATAATAATTCATAAAACTAATTTCACAGAACTTGATATTATAGGTATCATGAACTATAATATTATCTAATAACCTGTATAGTATTGAATTTAAATTGTTATTTTTTTTAATCAGAATATTGCTAATATAATGATTATATAATTGATTCTAACATATTTGTATGCCATATTGTTGACAGGACATAGTTGGTCGGTATAACAAAATTTCCACCTTTATTAAATCTGTGTGCACAAATAAATATATTTGAATTTGAAATTTAGTAAAACACTGGTATTAGTCATGAAAAACAGAGACTTAAATTTTATGTATTTGTATAGATTGAAGATACATATGAGAATTATATTATATTATCTATACACTACATTAGTCCGCGAAACCGCCCGCGTGTACTTCAGAATACAAATATATGTATGGTACATTAATTATAGCTATGTAAAACTATTTATCCCATAGGGGACATTCGTTTTTACTGTATCGTAAACATCCCTCCCCTGAGCAATTGTCACGATGGCTGAATTGGCTAAGCATCTGGACGGTATCCAGGAGATGTAGGTTCAAATCCTGCTCGTGACTGTTATTTTCCATTTCACATTTTCACACTTTGTGTTAATTTATATGGCTAAGCATGTCAAGTGCTAATGTACAGATCAAAATAATTATACATAAAGAACATAGCATCACGCCTGTATTCCCCGAAGGGTTAGGCAGAGGTGTATTACACACCCACGACTTGCCAGCTATGTTTAAGTCCCACGTAATAGGAGGCGAGCCTATTGACGTCTACCGGGCACATTTTCAAACTCCGGGCTGCTACTGAGAATTTTTCTTTTTTTTTACGAAAAATATCAATGACACTGCTTGACCCGGGGATCGAACCCGAGACCTCATGATCAGCAGTCGCTTACACTACCGCTGCACCACAGATGCAGTTAATAATTATACATCATTATGTATATCCGGTTTTCATTGAAAGAATTAACGGCTATCTCCTGCTACAACAAAAACACACCGATGTGCTTCATGGCCATCGCACGGGAGATTGTGGTACCAACCCGCTCGGGCCCGT
The DNA here is from genome assembly GCA_948253155.1 of Leucoma salicis. NCBI lineage: Eukaryota > Metazoa > Arthropoda > Insecta > Lepidoptera > Erebidae > Leucoma > Leucoma salicis. Next base: position 4,902,620 of record OX411817.1, read on the forward strand.
TAGCAAGTGAACACTCTCACTTGGTACCCAGCTCTACCACCAGTAATGCAATAGGTGATAATTGCTTACTTCCCTTAGTCGCCTCGTACGACACCTGTGGGAAAGACAGGGGTGGTGACACTTGTATTCTTAGTCCGTCACCACACGGATCTATTCGAATCTAGTAAAGTTAAGAACATTACAAATCGCCTCAAATGACCGTCACGATAAATATTGTTATATATTACATATTGTATAGATCACACAAAATACATGTAGATTATTATATTTATTATCCAATTTACCAGACCTGTTGATATAATACTTTCTGAGAGAGTACATGTGACATGAATTATGTAAAGTATTCGAAACTTCGGGTAAGCAGTAAATGAAATAAACGCGATAGATTCCGTAAACGTAGTTTTATTTCATAACCTCTCGATTTTTTCCCTTTAGATGGTGTACTACATAGATATACCTCCGAGCATGACGGACGAAGTCATCCAGCATCTTCGCGATAACTTTTTCGCGGACGAACCGCTGAATAAAGCAGTAACACTTTGCAAGCGCGGCGAGGGTCATGACGCGCTCGAGAGGATGTGTATTGCAACTATGGCTGATGGGTATTCGGTGGCAGCTATGGAAGATAATGAAGTAAGTAAACAGTCGCTAAGTAGACACTTCTGGAGTATATTCTAAGAAACATCTAATAAATTATTTGCTTTTTTTTTTTAAAGTACTATCTGGATCCGTAGATGATGTCCTATTAGATCGTTAGCTTGCCAGCTATTAGGAGTTTCAGATATAATTTTCTATTTTTGAATATTTACGGGGGTGGGAAAATTTTGTGGTTATATATATTATTGTGAAAAGCGAAACACCATAAAGACACGTTTTAATAATACAAATCCTGGTATAGGATCACAGCACCACGAGTCCAATTTTGAATTTAAGCAATGCTGGGATCCTCTTATAAAATGCATCGCAGATTTGTTTTTATCACAATCAGATTTGCCGTTTTCGAGTTCTTGCGAGCCTAACGCAAGGCATGTTATAAGTATAATAGATAGGAGAAAAAGTTAAGGACTTCGCTGTGTGTGTTTTAAGTTTTCCTCTGTTTATACAGTTACCCAAAAATACAACCGAAATAAAAACTAATCGTGTTCTCTAAAAATAAACTCAATTTGTAACCTATCCATACTAAAGACGAATATGAAGATTCTAAAACGCAGTTGTCGGAATCCTGAATAAAAATCTGACTCTGATTTTGATGTGAAGTTGTCCTTATTTAGGTTGTGGAGGTCAAATAGGAAGCCGCTTCGTGTAAATACTGGTGGATGAGCTAAAACCAAATTAATATGAAGCCGACCCCAAAGGATTTGGGATGAGGCTGGGAAGTAGAAGTAGATCAAGAAGTAACGCTATAAAATCCATAAAAAAGGAGTCACGAGGACTGCCGACAGAAGTGAAAACTTAAAACTATAAACAAACGGTTGTTAAAAATAAAATAAAAAAAACAATAAACCAAACCTTCCTATAGAAGTTTTCGCATCACTGAGTGTATATATATACATTCACAGCTAGCCCAGCACAATAAGTTATACTAATAGGAACAGATAGTGTAATCGTTAACATGTCACGTGACCACATGGTCACGATGAAAACTTACATGAATTTACTCCTTATCCAAACCTTCCTATAGAAGTTTTCACTTCAAAAATTGTTTTCTTGCGTAAATTATTTTAGGATAATAAGAAGGTATGCCGTGTGGGGCCGGCTTTAGAATTGTCCCACCCCTCTCCACCCATGGGAGTCGTAAGAGCCGACTGAGGGAATACTGGAGGAGTGGGCAGCAGCACTCCTTCGAGTATTAACAACATCCACTGCGATCGCCAACCCGCCTGCCACTATCATTCTTGGGGAGGCCTATGTCCAGCAGTGGACGTTAAAAGGCTGATGGATGGATGGATGAATAAAAATGTATTAGTCCAATTATTTGTCTACCTATACACAAACTTAAAAAATAACTATAGTCTCTATAAGTCAATAGATAATTTTATCAGAATTCTCACTACCAATTTCAACCAAATCTGTTTTTGTTCCAAGCTAATCTACTCTCGTATTTTTTTCCTGTTGTGATTCACTTGTTACTGTAACATCAATGTTAATAATCTTTCTAGCTATTAGGAGTAGCCCTGAACGGCGTTTTATGACCCGGTGACATCGAGAAATCCCTCGAGATGATAACGAAGGCTTACGACGAGAAATATAAGAAGATATTTACTATCCTGTACACTGTAAGCCAGGACTTGGATCTGTTCAACACTTACCAGGTTAGATCTTGATTTTTTAGTTTCACTACTTTATCTTCAAATGTTCTTTCTGCCTACTCCGCACGGGAGACGCCGTGGTCATAAGTAAGTAAGTAAGTATCTTCAATGGGATGAGCTGAAATAATATGTTTATTTTTTTATTGCTTTTGATGGCAGATGAGACACGGCCCACCTGATGGTAAATGGTTTTTTACTCCCCAGAATAGAGAGGAATGCCGGTTAAAATTAAAAAAAAAACATTTACAAATATTTATTCAGGTATTAAACAAACAAACTCACTTTCACGTTTATAATATTAGTATGTAAATATGTAACTCCGACAAATAATTTGAAATTCAATTTAATAATTTGATGACGGCCTAGGTAACATACGTGTACATTCAGACATATTTAGATATACACCTGTTTCACAGAGAGGTATGCAGAGATAACCGATTGCTACTTATCATGAAGCAGTCTCCCTTTGCCCACTTTTTTTTAAGTAATACTAGACAATATAATATACTGCTATATACTAGAAGACTATAGAATTATGCGTAAGGGTATACGGGGCAGATGATGTATAATCAAAATAATTAACGTTATATATATGTTGCAGTTGGACAAAATTCTGGAATGCAGAATCATATCTGTGGGTGAACAAGCAAGGGGCAAAGGCGTAGCTAAAGGTCTGATGAAGGAGAGCTTAAGAAGGGCCAAGGATAATGGATTTAAGGTTTGTGATTTCATTATCTTATACAGCGTGTTTCATGTTTCAGTCTCAATTCTATTTAAATATTCAATAACCTCGTCGAGACTGCTTTATACGAATCACTAAACACATAAAATAAAAATCATAAACTGAATCTATCTATATATGTATTCAACACGTATGTGTATAGAAAATTTACATATGATGGGTTTTGTTAAAAAAAGCTTTGTTAAAGTTCCAAATTTTAATTTAACTGAAGTTATTAATTATTAAGTATATTGCACATACCCAGTCGTAACGAAAAGCTTATTGTAATAACGAGGTCAATGTACATTTGCATTATATTTGGATATCCTAGTTTAAGAGACAGGGTTTACTGTAATTGTGCACACCGATATCAGCTACAACAATTTAGGAAAACTGTACTTATTATTAATTCATCGGATGTATTGCTAAATTAAATCTCTAATCTCATATCCAGTAAGAGCATTTAGTCTCAAATTCCACTGTTTAATAAGTCCGAGACGGTTGGTTTCCAGCGCTCTTTTCTACATGTAGACTGTGTAAACTCTGAAATGAACTTCCTGCTGCGGAGTTTCCCCAGCGCTACAACATGTCCTTATTTAAACGAGGTCTGAGAAGGGCACTTTACTCAAGTTAGGCGGCGGCATGGCTGTACCCCTGGTGTTGCCAAAGTCCATGAGCGGCGGTTACCACTTACCATCAGGTAGGCCGTCTGCTAGTCTGCCATCGTTGGCAATAAAAAAAAGCCATGCTGTTAAATAACGCTTGTGACGTTCCAGCATTCTGCTTAGGAAAAAACCGTACACGAAGAATACGACTTACTTACTTACTTATCATCACGCCATTTCCCTTGCGGGGTAGGCAGAGAGAACAGAGTGCCTAGAGGCTCTATTCTTCCTCAACATTAATAATTCTCGTCATGCACGCTCGCCGGTTTCGGAGACTCCTGACTCCACCTTCCTCCAATACATGACCGATTTGGTCTAGGTAGGTGAGTCTCTCCTGGCCACCTTAGGGACCTCGCAGATGGTCAGGAGGATCGGGGCGCTGGGGCTTAGGGTGGCCCTGGACAAGTCAGAGGCCCTACTTTTCCATGGGCCCCGACGCCGGCCACCTGCTGGCGCCTCAATCACGGTGGACGGAGTCCAAATTGGGGTGAAGGCCCAGATAATTGATCTGGTAGTGCTGGATAGGCGGTGGCACTTTCGCGAGCACTTCCGCCAACTGTCCCCGAGGCTCGTCGGCGTAGCGTCCGCCCTTGCGCGGCTTATGCCGAATATGGGCGGACCCAACAATGTGTGCCGACGGCTTTATGCGGGGGTAGTCCGGTCGATGGCGTTGTACGGTGCACCTGTGTGGGCGTAATGCCTGGACGCGCCGAACAGGGCTCTTCTGTGGAGACCACAAAGAGTCGTCGCGTCCAGGCTCATACGCGGATACAACGGTGTCGACAAAAGCGGCCTGCGCGTTGGCCGGAACGCCCCAGTGGGTCTTGGAGGCGGAGGTGCTCGCCGATGTGCATCGGCGGGCGTCGCAAGAGCGAGAGGTGGGTGGTCGACCCCACCCAGGGAGGTGGCCAGGTGGCAGGGCGATGCCCGCCGAGTTGCCATGGCCAGATGGAGGACCCGGCTGGAAGCGCCCCGAGCCAGTCTCTGGACCGTAGGGGCGCACTAGCCTGTGCTGGAAGAGTGGGCGGGGTGACGGCTCGGAGTCCTTACCTTCCGACTGGTGCAGGTGCTGTCAGGACACGGTTGCTTCGGCAGATATCACATAGTTGCAAGGAGAGAAGCTACTCCGGGCTGTCACCATTGCGGCTGCGACGAGGACACGGCGCAGCACACGCTCGAGTCGTGCCTGGCTTGGGGCGGCCAGCGCCGGGAACTCGTCGCGGCTATAGGGGGGGACCTCTCGCTGCCGAGCGTCGTTAGAGCGATGCTTGGCAGCGACAGGAATTGGGCCGCGGTCGCTGCCTTCTGCGAGGAGGTCATCTCGCGGAAGGAAGCGGCGGAGAGGGCCAGGGAGGCTGATCCTTCCGCAGACCCGAACCGCCGCAAGCGCCTAATGCCACCCTAGCTGAGGCTGTGGGTGGATGGACCGGGGAATGTCCGCCACCCGCAAGGCCTCCCGCGAAGGTGTGACGCCCCGTGTGTGGGTGCGTCGCTCAGTAGAGGGTACCCGAAAGGATAAGCCGCCGGCGGACCACCGAAGGAATGTAACATAGTTTCAGTGGCCCGCCAATAAAGGCGGAGAGACGACACACGACGGGTTTCTTTAGTGGTTGAGGGCCCTACGCTACCCTGTTCGTTGCCCCGAACGACGGGGTGTGCGGCTAGGTACATTTTTTCCCGCCTAAACAAAAAAATAAAAGGTAGGTGAGTCTCGGTCTCCCCCTGTACCTACATCCTTCCACTTTCGCATTGTATATCTTCTTAACCAGTCGCTCGTCCGGCACTCCTTCCACATGTCCGACCCATCGGAGCATTCCCTTTCCCATCACACAAATACTCTCTTTTATCGCTATTCGCTCTCTTACGTCGTCGTTATGAATGCGGTCAGTCAGGCTCACTTCACAGAGATCAGACATCGCATTTCGGCCGCATTGATTTCGTGACTCGCACGCTCCTTTTTGCATACCCAACTCTCGCTTCCATATAATAACGTTGGGTCAAGCACTGCGTTGTATATAGCGACACGTGCCCTCTGGCTGAGGTGATGACTGCCGAGAAGTTGTCCCAATGCTCCATTCACTCTATTTTCCGCATTCACTCTTCTCTCTACATCAGTGGTGTACCTTCCATTCCGACTGAATCCACATCCAAGATATACAAATTCATCCACTTGTTATATAACAACGCGACTGGCGTGTATGACTGAGGTTGTTTAGTGGATCATAGCTCTCACTACCCCATTGTTTTCCCGTGCAGCGGAATGTGCAGTTAGGTCCTTTTTTCCCGCCTAAGTCAAAAGGGATTTAACTTAGAGTTTTTCTTAAACCTGTTATGTGTTGCTAAGTACTATTTGCTTGACACTTTTTTTTTATTAAGGCGGGGAAAAAATTTCATATGAAATATAACAGGGTACCCCACCATGTGCCGTCTATAAGTGAAGCTTATATTGACGAATAGGCAATAGGTTACACAGACATTACTTCAGACGCTCTGCTTGACACCTTGGAGTCCTTGGACTATGCAATGGACACTGTATTCTTAGTTTATGACTACACTGTATTGATAGTTTTATTTGACGGGCCTCGTGGCGTAGTCGGTAGTGTAACCGACTTCCATGCACGAGGTCGTGGGTTCGATTCCCACTCAGGACAAGTATTTGTGTGATGAACACAGATATTTGTACTGCGTCTGGGTGTTTTCTATCTATTACATGTATGTATTTACAAAAAAAAGTAGTATATGTATTATATCCGTAATCTGGTACCCATAGCACAAGCATTAAGCTTAGTTTGGGATCAGAGGTCGTTGTGTGAAAGTGTCCGTGAATATTTATATTTTATTTTTATTTATATTTACACAAATTAATTTTGTAAATGTTGCCTTATTATTTTGTCCCAAGTTTTAACAGAAATTAGAGCTAGAGCTAGCTTTACCTACAAAAACTTCTTCGCTCGTCTGATGTAATCTTAACTTTTTCATTATAGCTTTTCAAGGCAGATGCTACAGGCGCCTTTTCGCAGAGAGTTTGCAGCTCCTTAGGCATGAAACCTATCAGCACTGTGCGGTACAAGGATTACTGTGATGCTGAAGGTCGTCCAGTCTTCGTAGTACCACCGCCTCATGAAGCTCTGGCCGTCATGGTGAAGAAAATTGGAGATGACGATGAATAAATTAGGTTTTTTGTGTTTGTCTTTTCTACGATATAATTATTTTTGAGATTATAATCGCTGGCTCCAATTAAAAAGAAATCGTGTAAAAAAAACCATGATATTTATTTACGCCGAATCAGATTTTTTATGTTATTTCTCATTGACCTGACTGCCTTGACAAAAGGAATTGTAGCAAATCATTTAGTTATAAAAAAAGTTTATGCACTATCGAAATTAGTACAAAAGAGATTTATTGATAGAGGTTCTACCAGAGCACATTTGACTGGATCGGAAAACCAGACCAGTTGGGGCATTTTAAATCCATCAAAAAATATGATATACTTACGTTATAATACCCTAAAACACTGAACAATACATTTTATATTATATGTATTCTTCACCTTTAGACACAGGGATGTGTTGACGTGAGAGTCACATCTCAATATTAGTATATCTGATTTTCATATATTTTTGCAGTCAGGTTTTTGATTTTATTGTCAATATTTTTTAACTGATTAAAGACATTCTACGTGGAATACGAAAACGGGATGTGGTGCATCAATAATTAAGTCTGTTATTCTTAGTAAATGTTAATAATGTTAAACAAATATATTGTAGAAGTTTTAACAGGGAGTTTTAGAAAACCTTATAAAGTAGATAATATTATATATAATATACTTATGTGACCTAGATAAAAAAGTATGAGCATAATGTGTATTAATGTGCTTAATTGTATTCGTATATTCACGGCATATTTAAAAAAAACTAGACTAACTATGTGTCATTCTTTAGTTATTGGCAAAAGTCGCATGAAAGCACAAATTAATCTATTATTATCTATCTATTACGTATTATTAATACATCCTAAATAGAATGTTTTGGCAATGAAACGTAGATTCAACTCTAAATATGTTAAAGTGATATCGTATTTATATAGTGTAGCGTAGTGTATCTAATATTGTAAAGAAGATGATTGTTTATATACCAATATAATTATAATACATATTACAAGTTATTAGTATTATGAACAATTGCTTACTTGTAATTGCAATTGAAATATGAAAAATAAAAACAATAAAATATTTCGTTAGAAAGCTAAAACTTCACAACCTGATGAAATTAAATTAACGACAGCAGGTCGTTGTTATCATCAATATACTCTATGGCTATGAAAGAGATATTGACAGGGTATCCGGTCAGGTAGATCCCGTTCAGAACTTTATTCTCACTGTTGAGCAACTGATGAACTTTTAGACAAATACTTTGTCTGAAATCTGCAGTATTCATTACGGCACTTACCATTTACGTTGAGATTGCTCCTACTAGGAGCAGATACAGAAATTCGTTCAGTATCAATTCCTGTCGTATTGAGGGAGCGAGTAGCTTGTTTATTTGTGGGCGTTAACTTTAAAAAAAATAACAATCTTCTTTTATTTAATAACATGACGATTAACGTTTGCTATAATCAAAGCAAAATGAAAAACAGATTTCTTTTCTAATTTTATTACATTTCAACATAAGTGTAAGCCTACCGGTGTTTTAAATGTATCTATTGTATACAATTTTGTAGTATATTTACACTTCTGTAGTACGTTCGTATTCAAGTAAATATTATAATGAAAAGTAGATTGTAGTTCTTATATTAATCCATCGTCAACCACGGTGGTCCGATGAAGTTGTTGTCTTAATCGAGCCTAGTAAAAAAAATACTATTTCCTGAATATCGTTGTAATTAACCTTTTTTGTAGAATTAGGTATTAAATCAAGAGTTAGGTTTTCTACCACCAACTGTCACACATATTTGTAAACACCTAACCTCCTCCGTGCTTTAGAAGGCACGTTAAGTAGTGAGTCACAGCTGTCAGACTGTGGAAATCGTTACAGGTTTTCAGGATCTTGAATAAAAGTCTGACTCCAACCTTGTTCTGAAGTCAAGTGTTGTCCCACTAGTTGGGTCGTAAAGGTCAGGTCTTTTTTATATACAATATCATTGGGTCAGGTAGAAAGTTGTTCTGTGTAACTAATCAGCTAAGACCAAACCGATCAGGGGCCGACAATATAAGTATAAATATGTAATCAACACAGTGTTAAAATGTGAAACTGAAAATAACAGCCACGTGCAGGATTCGAACCTGCATCTTCTGGATACCGTCCAGATGCTTTGCCAATTTAGCCATTACGACAATTGCTCATGGCTGTTAATTTCGATAACACATTCATACTTAACGGCTTGGGTGACGCCTGCGCCATCTGTCGGAAGTATTTTCATACATTATACCGGCTTAATTTTACAATCAAGATTTTTACCTAATAAATAACGCAACCCTATAAATATATTATCGATTTCACATTTTAACACTGTATTGATTTATATGGCTAAGCATGTTAAATGTTAAAAATATATATAACAATATTTAAATATGTACCAATACTTCACTTTAAATGGTTAATAACATTAGTGTGGCCGTTCGGTATAAACTAAAACTTCACGATGTTCCTTCGCAGAGTCGCAGTGATTTCTGGACTCAAAAGGCCAGATGGGCCGGTAAGGCGGGAATACAAGTTATAAGAGCATATTCCCTGGCTAATACCGTCAAGGCGTTTGTTACCACGTGTCACCCGCTTATTTATTCCATCAAATGATTGCTTTTTTGACCTCGTTACAAATATATTAATATTATTATAGAATGGATATTTTAGGAGGAGAGCCCACCACTCACCCACGGATTGTCAATCCCGGTTATCTTTGGACAAAATAACCAAAGATTGCCAATCCGCACTCTCACAGATAGAGGAGAATGTGATAATAGCAAAGTAGCATGCACGATAATGACAAAAAACTCACCAACGCGACACAATCATACGACACGGCAGGACTCTCAGAAACACAATATTTCAATATTCCGCAAAAATCCGAACACAAATTCGACACGTGTTTCGCCTCTAAACGAGGCATTCTCAAGAACGCTCGGCAACAAATGAGATATCCATTTTATAATAATATAATTAATTTATCCATTCTATAATAATAACAATGGACTTGCGCCAAGTGTCGCCTCATTCAATCAAATATACCTATTAATCGCTAATCTAAGTATAAAGGTATAAAAATTGTATTTAATGGCATATTAACTAGTTAGTAGATTCGTAAATGTTACTAGTACCTATAACTATTATATTTAAAGAAAGAAAATTATAAAAACAACTATACGAAGTCGTTGGGTGTAGGTGACGCCCCATGGCTGACATTTTCTTGTTGTAGCATTCTCTGAAGAAGGCATAATTATCTAGCAGTGGATGATGAAGGCCCAGAGTAATATTAAGAAGCCTAAATAATACTGATATATTTTATCTGTGTTAGTCAAAGTAGACGGTTGTTGAAATTGTATTCGATGTAAAGAATATATATTATCATTAAAAATTGGAGCGATCTTGTGTTTTATTTAACCCTATTCTTTCTAACAATTAGTATTAGAAACATGTAATTTTTTTATTGCTAATGATCGCAGACTAGCCACGGCTCACCTGCTGGTAAGTGGTGTCGGTCTTGTAGCGTCACGACCACAAAACTGCGATTTTACAAAGGACGCTAAAACCTCCAAAACGATGAATTTTTGAGATTCTCCGCTAAGACTGCCTTAGGAATGGATATAGAAATGATCATAAATGGTAGCTCTACCCTTCTTTGCCTATTCTTGCGAGTCATTGTGATGACGAATCTACAACTCTACCAAGCTCGTCTCGCTGGCTGCTAGTCTGATGTGATCATATGCACGGGTCAAAGCCAAAAGGGTATCAACGCATTGTAAAATTTGCAAAAAAGCGTACCGTTTGTTTGTTTTTCTAAAATTCAAGTTCACCAATAAAACTTTAAATTAGGTAACATAAAGCATGAAAATGTAAAATTTTCGATTTCACATTTTCACACTGTGTTAATTTATATGGCTAAGCAGGTGAAATGCTAGAAAACTTATAAAAATATCAATAATAATTTGTTTATTTTCTACGAAGTTATTTTATTTACAATAATTAAATAAAATATATGACTAGTTTTTCCATTTATTAGATTCTTGGCCACTATTCCACAAAGAAAACACTAACTAATTACAAAAGTTCGTGATCCGAGGGCCCGTAGAGCTCAGGGCTCGTGTGTCTCATAGCGTACACGCAGTCGGCGGAACTGCTCTCCGTGTACCACATACGGTACACGGTTATATGTTAAAGGGTAGCAAACTACGTATACCCTGCACGTGATGGTTACAGTAGCCTGTAGACGGTACCAGGAGTATTACTTGTCCATTGCCAACCAGCGCTCTCACTCACCGGGTGAAATACAACAGCCGATACTCTACGCTGATATTCTACGAGAAGCTGGGTATTTACCCGGTCCAACTGGTCTATTAGGCAAATACCGATCTCCTACGTTGAGTTACAAAGGACTAATTTGTTGTGTGATCGGCAAATAGTTGTTCTTAGTCTGTGTGTACTTTGTGTCCGTCAATTGTATGCTTGTAAAGTCCCCGTGATACAAGGTTTGTTCGTTAGTGACGAATGCTGTCTGATATACAGCTGAAGTAATCCAACATAATACCAGTGGTCCACAGGTGGAGATATGGCACACGGCGGGTTTCTTTAGTGGGTGAGGGCCCCACACTACCCTGTTCGTTGCCCCGAACAACGGGGTGTGCGGTTAGGCAATTTTTTTACCGCCTAAACAAAAAAAAATGATGCTGTCTAATATGAAAAAAAAACATTTGTCGACATGCAAGGATTAGCTGAAAAATTAAAGAGACCTCTACAGAAACTAAGAGGAACTGACTCCACTCTAAAGCAATCTGTGACTGTTCCATGACATATTTCTTCAGTTAGCCTTACTGCAATGTATCTAGCTTTAAAACTTGTTCAGTGGTCAATAGATGGCTCTGTAATTAATTGTAATGTAAAATGCTTTCATTAGCTTTTCCACTAATGCAGAACTCTGTTTTCCACAGTTAGAGTTACCCAATTGGTTATTTAGTTTTGCATTGCATTGTAATTTTAGAGTTGTAAATTGTAAGTCCAACAGTGGACTGCCTGAATGATCAAGAAATTTATTGATTGTGAATTATTAAGCCAATTGGTTGTTGACAATTGTATTACCACATATAGTAAGGATAAAGACTATTATTATAAATGCAAAAGTAAGTTTGTTTAAGGTTTTACACCGTAACTACTAAACCAAAAATTATGAACTATTGCATACGTATAGTCTAAAGCCCAGAAAATCTATTTATTCCCATCTCAACTACTTACCATCCTAGCAATTACCGTCTAAATCACTTAAACCTTGGAGCGTTCCCCCAGTTTTATACTGCGCTATGAGCACATCTACCTACATACAACGCTCGTACCTTATAAAAGGTGCTTGCTATTCGAGAACACCGACTTCTACATCGTATTCTGAATAGCATTTTGCTAAGCTTTTGAAGCTTTTTTATATTTGCTAGCCCTCCTCATATTTTTATGGGTTATAGATTGGTAATCACTGGTTATTGGTTGCTAAGAGAGCTAGAATCAACAATCCGTGGGTGTATAGTGGGTTCCTGTCTAAATATTCAATTAAATTTCCCCCAAATATCTCCAAAAACAACCAATTGTCCGTTCTAAGTTTTCTACTAAGCTACCGTAAATTGAATTTGGAACAGATTTTCTGATGCGATAGGTCCAAATCTCACTCGTAGAAAATTTTTATTATTTACACAATAGCTTATTTTAATATGAGATGCATCAAACAAAAATATTCTGTGTCCTTGATAAAGATTAATATTGTACGTTAAGTACTAGTTAGGTAACAGTCGTAGATGATTGGTGTCATTATAACTATACACCAACAGAGACAGTAATTATTAAACCATGGTGATATATTACATACCTATATAAGAATGTCTCAGCTTGAGACCTTATTTTATTTATTCTGACTGCTGAGTTTAGTGTTAAAAATTAATTCTGAGCTGGCGCCTGATTCTCAGGTTGGGGGCCCGCAGCATCTCGACAGCCTTGCCACCCTATAGTTACGCTACTGATGGGGATACCACCTCAAACAGTTCCTCAGAGCACTCCCCATTGAAAAATCGATAGAGCGCACAAAGAGACCCAAAGTCTCTCCGCCACCCCAGTGACTCCAGTCCATCCGTGAGATTGGGGCCTTATCGGAAAATGCTCTGTGAAATAAACTACACAGTCTTCGCCGCTGAGCCATCGCAGAACCTGAGGTATATTAATACCAATTTTCACGCTCACTATCTATTTTTTTAATAATACCGACGTCGTCTACTGGCTGTATTTGCATACAAAATGTGTTCGATATTGGTAAGCTTAATTATTGAAATTAAAAATCATACCAAATAATCGCGAAAAATTAAGATTTTCATACACCTATTAAAGCATTTACACACCTATTAAAGCAAGACGAAGGTCTACGACCAGTGTGTGTTACCAGTGATGACTTACGGCACAGAGGCGTGGTCTCTGAATATTGGCCTTATGTCAAGGTTTAAAGTCGCTCAGCGTGCTATGGAGCGGGCTATGCTTGGGATCTCTCTACGTGATAAGATCCGTAATACGGAAATCCGTAGGAGAACGGGAGTGACCGACATAGCCCGCCGGGTCAGCATGCTGAAGTGGCAATGGGCAGGCCACATCGCTCGACGAACCGACAACCGTTGGGGAAGAAAGGTTCTCGAGTGGCGACCGCGTAACGGACGGCGCAGTGTAGGACGGCCTCCCACCAGGTGGACCGATGACCTGGTCAAAGTCGCAGGCAGCCGTTGGATGCAGGCGGCACAGGACCGTTCACTGTGGCGTTCTCTTGGGGAGGCCTATGTCCAGCAGTGGACGATAAAAGGCTGATGGATGGATGGATTAAAGCATATAAATTGACAGAATTTATTTTATTTACCGAAACACTCGGGATAAGTATCTAGTAAACCGCACAGATATTAAAGACAAATATTAAATATACTAGGTCTAATCAATCATCTACAAAAATGGCGAACAAATACATATGTTTGATGAAACAATGTCAACAATAGCTACGCATTGGGAAGACAAATCTAATGAAATAATACAGTCGGCGCCGAAATGTCGGCGACCGACCGCCCCGCCGATTGAAGCGAGCTCCTGGGACGATGCCAAACATTGATTGTGACCCATTCGCAGATTTGAGCCTCGAAAAACTCCTACATTTACTTCAGCACTCTTATTTGCAGGTAAATACATAGAATATTGGTATTTTAAAACGATATTCACTATTAAATTGCGTTAAAATTAGCTTAACAGTTATAATTTGTAAACAAATCACAACACATAGGTATCAGTATCCAATCTATGGTATCCATTCTAACATTATTAATTGTAATATTTTATAGTGTAGCGTAACAGAGATACCATCACGACACAATTATTTAGTACCTACCTAGGATTTAAAAAATAAAGCAAAGACTCATTGATACAAATTTTAATCAACAGAAAAGACACTTGTATATAAAATTGCAAGAACTAAGGTAGGTAAAGTTCAGAAGGTTTACGAGTTGAACTCAGAAAAGGTTTAGTAGAATTTACTGTCTCATACCTCGATGTAGTTTACTACTCACGTCTGCACTTCACAATAGTCGGATGATCGTTTTATAAGATCTTCAGTCTCGAGGTAGGTTAAACAGTCTTTACTTTTTAGATAATGATCCTCGAACTAGCGACCCAAGTCTCGGCCATAGGCTCAATCCTCAGACAACAATAGAATCAGGGATGACAACTGCAACACCAGAATATAATCAAGCGACCTGAATAAAGAAAGATAGCTATGTTTCACGGACAACGCCAGAATCAAGAATTATGGTCCATACAGCTTTCGGGACTTGACCGTTCGAGATTCAAGAGATTTTTGAATTTTAAATAATTTCTGTTCTTTGAGGCCTGTTATTTTATAAAACCTATTCTAAAAAGGAGGATTAGGCAATATAATTACAAAAGTTGATTTCTTGCGCCCTGTATTGGAAATACCATAAATGCCATATTTAACTTTATGTAATTTAACCACATGAAGTCTATACCTGTTTCTCTGTATAAGAGAGTAAGTATCTCATCCTTGGGAGCAAAATTCTTTTTGCTATAAAAAATAAAATTTAAAACTATAACTCGACTACGGAAGTAAAAAAGTGGTCTAAAAAGTATGAAACAAGAAAATAATTTCGACAAAATAATCAAGAAATGCAATATACAATAGGTACAAAATTGATCAAGGTAGAGCCATGGTCACATATTCATTATAAATATGCCATCCTCTTTTTATATACAATATCAGTGTATGCCATTATATTTTTGTAGGTTGTTTCTGTCAATTATTTTTTCTTATTTCGTACTTTTTAGATCACTTTTTGCCCTTCTCGGATTACAATTTTTAAGCTTTATTTTTATATTTTCCGTTTTAACCCTTGATAAATGTTATGACAATGTAAATGCATATCTTGTGAGCATTATGCGGTTGAGTTCGTAGGGTGAAGAGATCCTCTGAATTAGCCTTGAGATCGACACCTTATTCATCAAAATCGGATGAATAGTCTAGGCACTACGGAGGAACATACGTAAATACACGTACATAGACTGCTAAAATCATAACCCTTCCTTTTCCCTTCGCCGTGATCGGATTAAAAGGTTTTAACTTATAAGATATTGTGTCCACAAATAACTGTATGATTATCAATGTTTAATTTGGAAGTATTCGGAATGAACTATAAAGCTAAAATAAGTAATACACGATTAAAATCTTATACCAAATTGATGTGAGTTTCAAAATACTTGGACCTAAAAACAAATCTAACTCAACAAGTACTTAGGATCATGTAATACTTGAACATTTATCAAGACCTTATACGATAGCAAGTTGTAGCTTACATTATGTACGTATACAATTATTTAATTATGTAAAAAAGCAGATATGTCTTGCATGCCAAAAATAGTCACAAAATATTTTAAAAATTAAAGAACGTTTTCTTATCCATTGTATATTGTATGTAAGAAGTAACGAAATATTAACCATGCATAAATAATATTTTTTTTATTTTATCTGTCGTTTCTTATTTATTTATTTTTCTTTTTTTTACGTTCTATTTTCCGACGTGTTCTTATTCAAAATTTTGAATTTTGTTTTTTTATTGCTGTATTTATTTAATAATAAACCTTTGCCCGCGGCTCGGCAGCCAGCAATCAAAAGCTAGTTTTTATGTTATATCTCAGGTTCCCCATATAGTAGCGGGATTAAATGTATACTAGTTTTTAAGTCTAATCAAGAGCTCTCAATTAAATAAAGTTGCATCAAAATCAGTTTAGTAATTGTTGGGTGATGCGCGAACGTACAAACAGATAAACAGACGAAAAATCTAAAAAAAAATGAATACAGTATTTTTTTCTCAAATATCTTAAATGTACAGACACAGCTCTGTTACAGCTTAATAATAGTACATATACTTAGATGTAAATTCGTAAACTCTGTGATAATATATGTAAACTGTGTGAGAAGTGACGTGTCTACACTGTGTAATCATTGTATAATAATACATTAGGCACGTAGGTAATCTATAAACAAAACATTCTCATTTCCAATACATGTAGGTAGCATAAGTTATCTTGATTTTAAAACAAATTTAACCTTTCATGTTCGCTATAATATCTTGATTGCAGATACATAAAGTACCTATTTACAAAAATAACATAGCAAGCATGTACCTACTATACATTTACTTGGAGATGGCGACGCGTGATGCCTCTGTTGTTGGTGGCGTCTATATGTTGCGTACGCTTACTTGCCTTAAAGTATAAAAAATAACAAGTTTACTGTGTTTTCTTTTAATATTTTGATGTATTTGTGGAGCATTCTCAGAGGCTTTGCCAATTCAGCCATCTTGAAAATTGCTCTTCTTTCGCCACCCAAGACATTAAGAATTAAAGTGTTATCGAAATACGGAGTCCCAAGTAATTGTCACGATGGCTGAATTGGCAAAGCATTTGGGACGGTATTCCAAGAGATGCAGGTTTAAAACCTGCTCTTGACTTTTATTATCGATTTCACATTTTCGCACTTTGTGTTAAGTTGTTGTAAATTAAAACTAACAAAATGATGCACCAGCCTCGTTCGTTATTATTATTGTAACGGAAATACGAACTATTTTAAGATTGACCTTAGGTATTTCTAATTTTAAGACTGACCTTAGCTATACTCAACTCAGCCCTAGGAAGAGTAACTAAAATTGTTTGACCGACTTACATAAATTATATAAAATATATATTTTACAAGTTGGTAACTACAAAAGAATTAAGAAATTCCTAAAAAATAACATCTTGCTGTCTTTATATCATACTAATAAAATGTTATTGCAATAAACACAATAATTATCTACATATCTATGTGCTACGCGCCTACGCGTCTGCTACGACGCCACGGTCTACGACACACGACATATCGGTGACATTGCAGAGGGTGGCGAAGAGGACACTTTCAAATGTCCTTTATTTACCCCTGATATTAATAAAGGACTTATTTTCTCTATTCTTAGAAATCTTTCACATTATCTATTTATTGTAATTCTGCAATGATTACAATTTTTTCGGGAATTATAATATTTGTCGTTGCGATGATACTGATGGCAAATCATATCGTTTTGAAGGTGTCGTATAGTTAATAATGTGTTAGTACTCAAATCAAAAATACTATTAACTTAAAGGACCTCAAGGACTGACGTTTTTTTAGATGTCTTTACCCGGTACTAAGGAATAACCCCTGTATCACGGGAGACTTTACAAACATTTAGACTACACCCAGACTCAGAACAACCATTTGTGGATCACGTAAAGACTTGTCCTGTGTGGGTAATCGAACACACTCGGGCGGAAGGCCGGTATCTAAACCACTCCGCTATCGGTGCAATCGATGCATGTTTTTTTTGGCTTGTACTTTAGAGCTTATTATACCTTATTGGTAGTCTCCAGCCTCATACACAATGATAATAAATTTGGCTTTTTATGACAAACTACAACTATGGTATTTATATATATATTTTTAGCATTTGACATGCTTAGTTTATCGTCATCGAGGAGCAATTGTCACGATGGCTGAATTGGCAAAGCATCTGGACGGTATCTAGGAGATGCAGGTTCAAATCCTGCTCGTGACTGTTATTTTCGATTTCACATTTTTCACTTTGTGTTTAATGTAGTGCTAAGAATGTCAAATGCTAAAAATATATATAAATATTTATAAGGTTTGCGTCATTATTAGGTAAAAATCTCAATTGTAAAATTAAGTTTACTTGGTCGGTATAATGTACGAAAATACTTCCGACAGATGGCGCAGGCGTCACTTAAAGACGTTAAGTATGAATGTGTTATCGAAATTAGCAGTCAGGAGCAATTATCACGATGGCTGAATTGGCAAAGCATCTGGACGGTATCCAGGAGATGTAGGTTCAAATCCTGCTCGTGACTGTTATTTTCGATTTCACATTTTTCACTTTAGTGTTTAATACAACTATGGTTTTCGAGAGATAGTAAGTTTCAAGATTTCCTTCTCTTGCAAAATGAAATGGGGTAACGTGTCTCTCCAGCTAGACAAAGTTAGATATCACATATGTAATTTGCTGTCTGTCTCACTTTTGATAGAAAAGGTGGATTATGCACGCAGAGATTGATTGACTCCTTCGATGCTACTTTTTATTGCTTATGGCGGCAGATGAGCCACGGCCCACCTGATGGTAAGTGGTAACCGCCACTCATGGACTCAGAAATATTAAAATAATACTGCAAAACCACTGCTTGGGACTTTGATTTCGTAGATGGGAAATTAATGATGGTTATCTCTCGCTGTAACTAAACTACATCGATGTGTTTCATGGTCAGGCAGACTTTGGTACCCTCGGGCCAGATAACAAGTGAGCACTCTCAGTTTATACCAGTAATGCAATGAGTGATAAATTCATACTTCCATTAGTCCTTATTCACCTTGTTCGATACCCGCGGGGATGAATTGGGTGGTGACACTTGTAGTGACCACAGGGATAAATTTTTAGATCTATATTTTTGATGGATTAGTGGAGATTTGGAATCATCGTTGGGCGACTGCAATAACTTAGTGGTCTAGAGCACTTCCCCGGATTGGATGAGACGCAGGTTCGAATCCTGCTTGCAGTAAAAGTTCCCTTTTTTCACTTTTCCATATAATTTGTTATTTGATGGATTATTTTATGCGACCGATTTTTCTTTTACCAGCGATTTTCTTTTTCGTTATACATAATTTAAGGAATAGGTACTATATTCAGTTATTTTGAAAAAATATTCTTAAGTATGTAGTTTTTCTTCTTTTGGTGATCTGGAAAAGTTCGTATTTCGTGTCTAATTACCGTATAACTTCTTTATTAGCAATCCTAATTATTAGTCATGAAAATTTATTATTATTGCTTAAAATAAATTTTAACAACATTTCTCCAGCCCACGTCCATATTTATACACATTAAAAAAAACCTTACTTAATGTGTCTATTTTAATAGTTTTAAATTTTCACCCATACGCGACCGCGAAATATAACATATCTATACTATTATAAAGCTGTAACAGAGCTATGTCTGTACATTTAAGATATTTGAGATAAAAATACTGTATTAGGCTATATATAGGCGTGTCTAAACACAAAAATATTTTTTAGATTTTTTGTCTGTTCGTCTGTTTATTAGTTTGCGCATCACGTAAAAACTACTGAACGGATTTTAATGCAACTTTTTTATTTGATAGCTCTTGATTAGACTTAACAACTGGTTTATATTCCCGCTACTATATCGGAAACCTGAGATATAACCTAAAAACTAGCGCGGGATAGTTATGAAAATAAAATTGTACTAACTGCGCTCGCAATCTCTTTGATAGCGATGTTGTTACGTAAAAATGCGGTAAACAATTACCCTTGCCCCTGACCACATAAACCTTTTTCTTTTGCAACTTCAAGTAGAAAATATACGGCTCGGCAGTATTCTTAGTGTAGTTTTGTTCATAATCATTGGCTACTATTTACCATCAGCTGGCTCATCACTACCACAAGCAATAATAAAAGTATGATTGCGAAGTCAATTTTCTCTTTCAAAAAATCATGTTTGCAATATCTATATATTAAAAATTAGGTATAAGACTGGAACATCGCCGTGTGATTGCAATTATTTGAGAATAAAATATCTTTTTTAAGTTAATTAGGCATTTCTGATCGTTCTGATTTTTTTTTAAATCTTTGTTTGTTTATTTTTATGTGCGTCACGTAAAATTTAAAGGATGAATTTTAATGAATCTTTTTGTTTGATTAATCTTTATTAGATTTAATAACTGGATTTAATATATTTTTTATGCTAATACTCGTATATTGGACACCTGAGAAATAACCAAAAATAAACCAGCTTTTACATATCAGCGACCAGCTTTTACTTACTATATAAAAATCTATCATATATAGTATATGATTATATATATATATCGATAACCAGAATTATAATCTAAGGCTAATATATATCGTTATATAAATGTAACATATGATTTCAAAAGAATACAGCACAATGTTGTCCTGAACGCAGTCCTAAAATCACAGACTCCCAGCCAGATTTGGCATTATCAATTGTAGACGTTTCCCGATTTTCCAGTGAATCACCCTCTGTCACAGTATATAAGGCAGGGGTTTCCCGAACTTTGCCAGTACCATGCCGCCGTCCATAGCGACCGCGCACGCCCTTCTCAACCAAACTTTTTACGTGCCACGAAACATGAAAACTTTCCCATTTGATAAGGTAAGGTTGTGTGCTCTAAATATTTTTTTTACACTTGACAGTATGATTAGCGGTCATTAGCAGCCAGTAGTAATTTCTGTTGTCGTTTAAATACTGATGTTTTTGATCGATTTACATTGATCATTAAGTATAAAAATAGTTGTCCTAGAATTTTAAGGCTTTGGTTTTATGGCGTGATTAGATGCGTTCATAATTAATAACATTAATGTAGGTAATTTGTATGTTTTTACATGTATGAAATATCTTATAGAATTGTGAAAATTATAATGTTACTGTTAAAAAATATTTAATTGGGTTAAAAATAAAATAAAAGCTATAACTAAAAGAATGAATTTTAAACTACAATAATAATATTTCGAAAAATATCAAATTCAAATCAAATAATATAATATAATAAATTCTATAAATATTCGCGCTAATATAAATGTTATTAGATTTTTGATTGTACCGAAATTTAATAATTTTTATTTTTTATGAAGCAGTATAGGCAAAATGGTAATGGTTCTTTAATGTTTACAAAGGTAGGTAAACATGTCGATGTTAGTACATAATTTACTAGTTTATATAAACCAATTAACATTCCAGGCAGTGTGGTTAGTAAAAATATATGGAAAATTTGTTTAATGGGGACATTTTCAAGATGCCGTATTTATTCAACGAACCGGTTTTCGATTCCATTTTAACCTTTATATTAAGAGTGCATTAACACCTGATAATAGACACATTTTCAATCGCTTCCAAAAAGCAATTTTATATCCTAACTATTATAAAGCTGTAATAGAGCTGTGTCTATATATTAAAGATATTTGAGAAAAAAATACTGTATTAGGTGTATAGGCTGTCTGAATACAAAAACATTTTTTATATATTTTTTTGTCTGTTTGCTTGTTCGCGCGTCACGCAAAAACTACTGAACGGATTTTAGTACATTTTCTCATGCTTCTATATCGGAATCCTAACAAATAACCTAAAAACTAACTTAGCAACCAAAGGCTAGTATTTTTATAACTTACAAATCACTGACTGAAAATTAATTCCGTATTTCTCACGAAGCATTCATGTAAAATTATAGACGATATGAGTAGACAGAGAGATGTGTAGTAGAATATATACCTATATTTTATTTAAGACTGTTATTAACCTGAGTATATAAGTACTTCAGTATGGGCGAGTATGTCCTTTGTAACGTTCGATACCGTGAAAAAACAACAGCACATAACATTATTTTTGTTATCAAAAATTGTTTTTCTCGATTGTTTATTGGGATGGTCGATTAGGTTAAACAAAATTATCGTAATCAATTCGACCGACGAAAATATAGCTGAACGTACGAGAACATTTAAAAAAATATAAATTTTACAAACTAACGATTTTTATATAATTTAAACGGGATTTTGAAACATCTACTATCGAATCAAGTCGAAGAAGTCAACAAAATCGGTACACAAAGCGAAAATATCGGGCCTTACTTGTACCAGCATGAATGTGCTGGCTCGGGGAAGTACCACCCACCATCTCACAGAAGATCAGCTTAAAACAACAGCAGGTAGTGCCTCTGTTATTAGCAGGGTCTATAGGCTACGGTAACCTCTTACCATTCCGTGGGCCATAGGCGTATCTGCCACCTGTCACCTCCGTAGTATAAAGAAAAAAAACCTACATAAAAAACACACATTCAAGTTGATTCGAGAACCTATTCCTTTTTTGAAATCCGTTAAAAATGAAGAGTAATGATTATACGTAGTTGTAAAAGAAGTGGTGTGACCTAGCTGTAAAGACAGAAAGATAGAAGATATGGGGTAGAAACTAACTGATTACAGCAATTCGATCAGGAAGGTATGCAAGGCGCGCTCGTTTGCTCTAACTTATGTACCTACTTATTCATAATTTAGCAAATCCCGGTAATCTTACAAACGCTAATCAATCGCTTTTGTAGTGCATTGTGTATTACATACCTTCATGAATGTACTCGTATGTCTACCGCTTGAGAGGAGGAAAACATCATTAAGTAACTTTGTGAATTCTCCCCATCTGATTTTATTGACGTAAGGAAATATAATCAAACTCCATCTCATTCCGAGGGGAGCCCAACAGTGGATGATTTGTAAAAAAATTGAAGAGAATCAATAGGTAGGTATACCGAACAATTAGCGGACTGGTCTAGATACCGACCTCTTTTGCAGAGTGTTATGGGTTCAATTCTCACAATAACAATTCTTTGTGTAATTCACATATGGTATGTTCTGAATCTGGGTGTCCGTGAAATTGTATGTTTGTAAAGTTCCCCGCCATACAAGGTTTATTCCTTGCAGGGTGTTGTCTTAAAAAAACTAGTACATATTATTAACAATAATATACTTTTAAAGTGCAAATTATTTGCGAATATTCAATAGTCAATCGATGTGATAAGGAGATTGGGATGGTCGAAAGACCTGTACTATAGTACTTTTTCGACTCAGGGTCGCTCAGGGGCTTATAGCACTTCCCCGGATTGGAAAAGACGCGGGTTCGATTCCCGCTAGTACAAAAAAATCTCTTTTTAAGCTGACGAATAAGGATTCGCAAATAATTTGCACTTTAAAAAGTGGCGGAGCATGTCAAATGCTATAAAATATAGATCAAAAATAATATACTTTGTTAACCCGTCTCTACCACAGTAAACACAACATTAACAGTATTTAGCTGACCCCCGATGAACAGCCATCTCATTTAAAAGCTCTTCTGTAAGGTAATTAGTTAAGAAATGAAAAACAAATGGATCAATAAAAAAATTTGATGATTCACATACCCGCTGATGCAAGGTCAATCATGTAATATGTTTTAATTATAATGTTCATAGGCTTATATCACCTTGACCCTCACCCACGTATCTATAGAATTCTTCGGCTTAAGTTTGACCCGCTTCCAGGTATCTGATCAATCAGAGACTTTGCATTTTTTTGTATTAAGAATAGAATACATAAATGATTACTATGAGTTCTATTTTTACTGGTGGTACGGTTGGGTACCAACGGCGGACCACCAAAGTAATGTCACACAGTTTCAGTGGTGAGCCAATGCAGGAGGAGAGACGGCACACGGCGGGTTTATTTAGTAAGCGAGGGCTCCACACTACCCTGTTTATTGCCCCGAACGATGTGGTATGCGGTTATGTACATTTAAAAAAAAGGGGTTGAGTACCAAGTGGACGTACTCACTTGTTGTTGGACCCAAGCGAGTCGGTACCACAGTTTACCATGTGGCGGACCGTAAGACAGTGAAGCACCTAGTTATGTTTTGGTTGTTCCTGGAGATAGATGAGCATTCTTTCATTTAACGGCTTGACAGTACTCGTACTATATTCCACGAACAGCGGCTGCCACTTACCATCAGGGGGGCCGTAACTCGTCTGCTACTATAAGTAATAAAAAGTTCTATCCGTGATAGCAGCAGGTAAAGTACATAGGTTGGTATTCAATTAGTCACGAATTTGAATCCCGCTCACAGTAATATTTTTTTATTTCCACAAAAAATACTGAGAAAAAAATAAAAATTAAAATATTAGCTGAGTAGGATGGTTGTGCCTATAGTTGACCAGGCACCGGTTGTTGACCACTTGCGGCATTACGTGCTATTAAGGTTTCTAGCCACTATGTGTTTCATTTTATGATGGCTACATATTGTCGGTACTAATACAAATCAACTAATCACATTAGGGCCGGAAAATTACAACCAGTGAACCCTACAATTTCGTTTTATTTTCACTAGTCGCTGACAGTTGCCATTCGGCCGCCATTGCAATAAGAAACGTGTTTTGTCAGGGAAGGATATTTTATATTTTTTATAGTGTTTTTGAATGAATTTTGCTCTGATTATTGATTTTTATAATGACTAATTATTTCTTTTGAATATTTTAATGAATTCGAGGTGCAAACAATATATATTTCATGAGTTATTTAACTGGTTATCAATAGGTACATGATTTGGTTAGGTGTTCTTGTGGTTGACCAGTTGGTCAACGACTAGCTCACGCCAGTACTACTTTTTATTTGCATTTTTTTTATCTATTTCATGTCTATGATATAGTTCGTAACTCAATCATCAATTTTTTTTGGAGTTAATCGCGTTGTTGCCATTAGTTGACCAGTGGTTTGACATTGGTACTGTATACAAAACATAAGCTCCTATGATTGACCAAGTCCTCTAAATAGGTAGGTACCTACGAGTTTTTTTTTATTATTTTAGATTCAACATGCTACAAAAAAAGAAATTCTTTCGAGACCCTTTCAAATATCCGGATATTCTAATAAATTACAGTCAGCCCCGCTTTTGCGTATTCTTTAGTTTGGTGCACAGAAAAAAACTGATAAAACACTAAAAAAAGGTTGTAAATAAAGGCTGAATAGAAAGCGATTCCAGCGTGTAGTTACATCAGTAGAGTGGCTGCAGTATAAAAAAAACAAGGGACAAAAAGAAAATAGTAGATTAGCAAGAAAAGAAAAAAATAAGTAACAAGAGTTGAACAAAATTGAGACACCGACAGCAAAATGAACTGAAAATAGTATTATTTGTTGGTCTCTATTAGACCTAAAAACAAACATTAATAAAGTTGATTATAAAAACATCTCCTTTTGTGGAATGTAGTATTTATTTCACTTAGTTTATAAATGGTCAACCTCTGGTACAAATCCTGTCAATAACTGGGGCCTGCTGGTCAAAGTAGGGTACATCCCAGTTATACACCGATTATGTTAAATATTTAAAAAAACATAAGGAAGTAAGTGTTTTCCTTTTTTATAATAACCTAGAACTAGATAACCTACAGATTAAAAAATAAATTAGTAATAAATATCGCAAGGAGGTTATATAAAAACATTATATAGCAATTTATTTTTCTTAAATGGTTATTGAAAGTGAGTTTGTTTAATTATTTGTTAGTTGCGCTTTCACATCAAAAGTACTGAACCAATCTTCATAAAATTTTACATACATTGAAATTCTTGATAGAAACTCGGAGTTAGCAAGTTGGCGGTGTTTCCCGCCTTGCCACGCCTACGTAAAGCCATTTCCCCTGATCATGATTGTACAATAGCTTAGTATAAACATTTCGCTTTTATATTTGTCTAAATTATTAGTAAAAAAAATCTATTTATCTGTGGAGTGAGGCTGACTGACGCCATTCGTAACAATGACGTAAGAGAGCGAGTAGGTATGAAAGAGAGTATTGGTGTAAAGATGCGAAAGGGAATGCTCCGATAGTTCGAACATTTGGAAAGAATGCTGGACGAGCGACTGGCTAAGAAGATATACAATGCGAAAGTGGAAGGATGTAGGTACAGGGGGAGACCGAGACTTACCTACCTAGACCAAATTGGTCATGTGTTGAAGGAAGGTAGAGCCAGGAGTCTCCGAAACCGGCGAGCATGTATGGAGAGAGTTATGAATGTTGAAGAAGCGAGAGATATATGCAAGAATAGAGCCTCTTGGCACTCTGTTCTCTCTGCCTAACCCATGAGGGAAATGGCATGATGATAAGTAAGTAATTAAGTATTAGTAAAAAAGTGTGTGTGTGTTATGTACACGCGTTAGAAGTTATACTTCTTTGGCGTAACAAGATAAAAATCTTTTCAAAAATTTTATATTCCGCCTTATTCTACGTTTGTAGAAAAAACGACACTAACAATAGACAAAAGGTATTTAATACATTGAAAGTTTTATTATAACGCATTATCTAGTTAAATAAAGATTATTTAAATATCACAAAAAAGCTAAAATGTTGACTATAGCTAACTTCAGGGTGTCTAACTTACCACCGAATGAATGTGACATAGTTCCAGTGGCCCGCCAAGAAAGGCGGAGAGACGGCACACGGCGGGTTTCTTCAGTGGGTGAAGGCCCCACACTACCCTGTTCGTTGCCCCGAACGACGGGGTGTGCGGTTAGGAATATTTTTTCCCGCCTTAACAAAAAAAAAAGAGGTGTCTAATTTCAGGGGTGTCGGTTTTTCGTGACGGTGTGCGCGCGCATCGTAAAAATTTACTCTAATCATTTTTCCCTAACGCGCCAAAAGAAGTATAACTTCAAAAACACAACCGAACATGGTCGCCCAAGTACTGGAATTTAACCTAACTCATGCTCTAAATTTTACGTGATAACAAGGTAAGTTAGTGTGTCATAGAACCATGGAAAGCTATTTCATGTCAGAAATGCTGCCCACCGTGACCCTTGTTTGCGTGTGTTCGGCTAATTATATTTATTATGGCCAGCTCGTATTCGCCGCATAGATTGTGACTTAAGGGAAATGATAACCGTATTGATATAAAATTATAGTTACGAGTAGGGATCGAACCCACGCCTTCTCCAACTGCACCTACACCAGTACGGACATTCTGCCACTGAGCTGTTGTAGCAGTCCGTTCGGAACTAGAAAAATCTATATTAAATTCGTTTTTACTGTGTTAGATGACGCCCACGCTCTCTGTAGGATGTTGATGTTTACATACATTGTTCCGACAAGGTAAACATATCTAATTATTTCAATTTTATCATACAAAATGAAAAAATGTCATAATTAGCATTAGATATGCTCG
The DNA here is from genome assembly GCA_948253155.1 of Leucoma salicis. Lineage (NCBI taxonomy): Eukaryota > Metazoa > Arthropoda > Insecta > Lepidoptera > Erebidae > Leucoma > Leucoma salicis. The sequence continues at coordinate 4,929,880 of OX411817.1, forward strand.
ACCATTTACTAGAACAAAAAATGTGAATAGTAAAAATATAGCTATGAGAGGGGATTGAACCCGCGCCATCGGGAACAGTGGTCCAGACGCTCTGCCATGAAGCTACTCTAAATATAGAAAATCCTGCACTTTAGAATGTGGTCGCGGAGGTCTTTACGAGCATAAAGTTAATGGAAATTAAGTACCTACCATACGAATATACGATTTCCTCACTATGTTTTCCTTCACCTAGCATTTATTAACATATAATTTCAACCCATTTAAACATTTTCAAGCATCCATAATATACCTAGTGCGGGCTTAAGATTGAATTCGATACCAATATTTTTGCAGTACTTGGTTTTACCACTAAGCTATCACTGCACAATTTGTATATCTAATATATAAAATTCTCGTGTCACAGTGTTTGTCGCCATTCTCTTCCGAAACGGCTGGACCGATTCTTATGAAATTTTGTGTGTATATTCAGTAGGTCTGAAACTATTCTGGTCCTACCAGATTGAAACTATTTTTCATATCCCTAAGTGATACCCAAATATGTTTTTTTTATTTGTGGCTAAAATTATTTATAAAGTACAAATTATAATTTGTGAATAAGGAAAAAGAGCATTTTAGTACGAGCGGGAAACGAACCTGCGTCCGTTCCTTTCCGGGGAAGTGCCCTAATCCATTGAGCTATCGTACCATTTCTAGAAATACCGAATTTCCTCATCACATTTGTCTTAAAATACTCTTTTTCCTTATTCACAAATTATAATTTGTACTTTAAGAGTAGCTGAGCATGTCAAGTGCTAAAATATAGATCAAAATGTTAAAATTATTTATTTTAATTTTTTTATGATTTGGCATTTAAAAATACATACAACCCTAAACACCTTTTTACTGCCAACCCCTATTTTTAATAGCTATATTAGTACTTAATAAAATATTCACGAAAAAAAAATATGGCGGTACGAAGTTCGTTGGGTGAGCTAGTTATTTATAGAAGAGCATTTATTAACGTAAGCAGAGACCTATGAATGATAATATAGTTAGTAGTAGTATTCATTATTTCGGAATACACGTACCTAGATACCTATATTTGGCGCTAATATTAGTGTAGCCATTATCATATTAAGCGATGTGAATTCAGTAGAGATAGGTTTCATATAAAAATCCTAATATGATTGAGGATGTCTTGTTACTTTCGCCAATATCTATTAATAGAGTCTTCTTAGAGATATCTAAATTTATTATATGTTACGAAATAAAACTACGTTCACGGAATATATCGCGTTCGCTTGATTTTCTACTATCTCGACGTTTCGATTACTTTACAGCATTCATGGCCAGTGACCGTTTATTATATATATATTATTTACGATTATTTTAAAATGTGTATCATTCACGTATATTTTTCTTAAATTTTCGTAGCATAGAGTCACATATAGCCGGTTACGATAAAGAAATATAAACCCGCACATATAGATACATTTTCTTTTTATTGTGCGTGGTGGCAGACAAGCCACGGCCCACCTGATGGTAAATGGTAACCGTGGCTCATGGACTCAACTACACCGAGAGTGTTGTCAAGCCGCTGCTCACCTATAAAAGGAAAGAATAAACGGTTATCTCCTGCTACAGCCAAAACACACTGATGTGCTTCATGGCCGGTCACACGGGAGATGGTGGTACCAACCCGTTCAGACCCGATAGCAAGTAAGAACTCCCACTTGGTACCCAGCCCTACCACCAGTAATGCAATAGGTGATAAATGCTTACTTCCCTTAGCCGCCTCGTACGATTCCCGTGGGAAAGAATGGAGTGGTGACACTTGTGTTCTTAGTCCGTCACCACACGAACTGAGAATGATATAATATAAGTTAAAATTCTCAATTATTTATCTCTGTAACATGTTAATTATGTTTATTTTATCGTCGCTGTTGGTATTAAATAAACATATATTATTTCTTTCTTTCTTTCAAGTTGCCAGTTGTAGGCGGACACAGCGGTGGATTTACACTAGGGGCAGTCGGGGCAAATCCACCGCTTGGCTTGGCACTTGGCCTAAAAAATTTTGAGTGAAATTTTTTTTAGTCTTATCAAAATTGCTCAATGTAATTAATTAATTCTATTAATTAATAATTTTCTGTTTCATTGATAATTCAAGAAATTCAATTCATCCATTATTTGTGAATTATAATTTTGGCACTTTTGGTAAAAATTAATAATCAAAATGATTTAATCAATTTATTTCCTTGGAGATTTAAAATAATAATCTATTTTTCTATTTTCTGGAATTAAAGAAATTTAATTAGTATCTTTTTTTGAAAAATTGAAAAAATTTCGGATTTATTTTTTGCATTTTTCAAAACTTTAATCAATCAAAGAATTTAAAAAAAATATTGATGAAAAATAAAATATATAAACTATAAGCTTAGGTAAAATTCCAGTATTGGGGCTTTTCTTCCGGTGCCCAGAAGCGGCATTAAGTTTAAATCCGGCCTTGGGCGGACACGAAAGAGTAATTATCATAATACCTTTCATTGTTTTAAACAGCGGTGGTAAATAGAGTGAGACATCAGAAGCTATAACAACTCCTCTCGAATTTAGTGGTTTAAAAGATCAACAAGCGGATTATTTACCAAAATGTTTTTATGTTCACAAGCCGACAGTAAACCTATTTGTAAACCAAACTAAACTTGCTGTAGATGAGTCTGTGAGAATTTTCCATAACAGGGCTGAGGAAAATGGTGATATGTAAACCTTCCCATGTGCATATGTACATACTGGCAGTCATTACAGGTTGTTAAAAAAGAAATCTGACACCGGTCTTATTCCAAGGTCGCTAGTTGTCCTCTTAGTGGGATCGTAGAGGTCAGATAGGCAGTCTATCCATGTGACTGGCGGATCAGCTGGAACCGAACAGATCGAAAGATATTTTTTTATTGTTATTTTTTTTGTTTTCTTGCAATCTGTCTCGTTACTTACTTACTTATCATCACGCCATTTTCCTTGCGGGGTAGGCAGAGAGAACAGAGTGCCAGGAGGCTCTATTCTTGCATACATCTCTCGCTTCCTCAACATTCATAACTCTCTCCATACACGCTCGCCGGTTTCGGAGATTCCTGACTCCACCTTCCTTCAACACATGACCAATTTGGTCTAGGTAGGTAAGTCTCGGTCTCCTCCTGTACCTACATCCTTCAACTTTCGCATTGTATATCTTCTTAGCTAGTCGCTCGTCCGGTTCTTTCCACGTGTCCGAACCAATCTGTCTCGTTGACATTCAGAAATTGGTTATGATTTTTTTTTCTTTTTTAGTTCGAATGAAATAACCCAACAAAGTTCGGTTTAAGCCTAGGTGTCATCTGCTTGATGATGGTGTAGCTGAATATGTTATTCTATATTTTGTCTCTCTTAAAATATATTGTTTTAAGAAAGACAAAACATAGAATAGTAATTACTTCATTAAACTTACACTTTTATATTGTCCTTGGAGTTTATTTCAATGCTATAGGGTTATACAAAAAACGTCAAAGCTAACCTTCACTTTAGACGGTATGAAAAATTGGCATAACCTTGATGAATCACTTTATATTTATATTGTATATTTCTATAGGCTTAGACCAGCCGAAGAAGTCTATAAGACGTTTAAAAACACGTGTAACGGGGTCAGGTCAACCATTCACCGTAACTTTAGTACCTTAACATTCCTTCAAATCACCATTAGGACCTGTTTTGACTAAGCGTGCAGTATTGTTTGTCACTTACAGTTTGCCGTACATCTATCAACCACAGAAGCTAATACTGTTTGTGTACTTAATATATGTTTAGTAGTTTATTAATAATGTTAGTTTTGAGCGAGATTCTGTTAATGTCTTTAGCTGCTCCTAATACTTATGTAAAAAAATGTCAAGCATTTGAAACAAGGAAATAAAAGCTGCTCGGATTTAATTTTGCTAATTTCTAAGTAATGTTGTCCGCAAGTTAATTAATTTTTAAGTAACGCGTTGCGATTTACAATATTCACGTTAGTTACATTAAATTACTACTAACCGTGAGACCCTATAATTGGCTATTTGATAACTTTTTGACGGGCCTCGTGGCGTAGTCAGTAGCGCAACGGACTTCCGTGCCAAGGTCGTGGGATCGATTCCCAGTCAGGACAATTATTTGTGCGATGAACATAGATATTTGTACTGCGTCTGGGTGTTTTCTATCTATTATATGTATGAATTTACAAAAAAAAAGTAGTATATGTATTATATCCGTAATTTGATACCAATAGCACAAGCATTAACATACCTACCATAAAAGGTAGCGGAGCAGGTAGCTGAGCATGTCAAACGCTAAAAAATATAGATCCAAAATGTTTAAAAAATCGCGCCATCAAATGGTATGAATTTAATTGCAAAATTAAACTTACTATATTGGATGCATGTAATTGCTCTGCGATAGATGGCGTTGGTCGTGAGACAAATGTGATAAGGAAAATGGGATGATCGAAAGATCAGTAGGATAGCTCAGTGGCTTAGATCACTTCCTCGGATTGGAAAAGACGCGGGTTCGATTCCCGCTCCTACTAAAAATCTCTTTTTCCTTATTTACAAATAAATTATACTTTAAAAAGTAGCGGAGCATGTCAGATGCTAAACAGTATAGATCTAAAATATCTATAATTTGTTTGATGTTTTAATTACACATTGTTGTAGCACTTGCATGGCAGTCATCTTTAAACCTCTCTTCCAAAAGAGCAAACAATTACAATCAGCTGCCAACACTACGCTAAGCTCGGACTTGCCTTTATTCTTTATACAGGCGTACTCATTGCGTTATATTTTTATTAGTACAAGTTCCTTTATTGTGACTTTTATGTTCTAAGTTCTCGCTTCTATTTCCACCAATTGATGAGAAACATGAATCAAAATGGTTTTTTTATATTACACATAATATGGTAATACACGAAACGAATAGTAGAGTTAGGACGCAGTGGCATTTCGAATATAATATAAATTACAAATCGTACTAATGCTATATGTTACTATAATACCGTTTGCCCGCAGCTTCGTGTGCGTACATAGAGTCGTTTAGGTCCCACAGGAACTCCGTGGAACTCCTTACCCGGGTAAACAATGTTGTATTTATCCATCCAATCTGTATAATAAAGAACAATGCCATGTTTTCAGGTAGGTACTTAAAACATGGCATTGTTCTTTATTAGAATGTTTTAAAAGGCGTCTTAGATTGAGACATGTAAAACGTAATTATTTAATTTGCTTGTTTTATACGGCGTTAGTTTAACATGAAAAAAGGCTCATAAAAGAAAAAAATATTTGTGAAAATATGGAAATAGAGAATTTTACTGCGAGCGGGATTCAAACCTGCGTCCCTTCCAATCCGGAGAAGTGCTCTAGGCCGCTAAGCCATCGCAGTGACCGAGAGAGGTTTTGCATGAGATGCAGGTTCAAATCCTGCTCGTCTCTGTTATTTTCGACTTCATATTCTCACTCTGTGTTTATTTATAGGATTTCTTAAATAAGATTAACAGGATTTCAATAACGATATTTTTTTTTCAATCAATCAACCTATTGCAATTCTCCACGCGCCATTGGACACGGTCCTCCGCCTTCCGCATCCAGTCTGTCCCAGTGAACTTTTTGAGGTCGTCGGTCCACCTAGCTGGGGGCCGTTCTACCTTACGCTTACCAAGTCGGGGTCTCCACTCTAATAGGACACGCTTATTCCATCGGCCGTCGGTCCTTCTGCAGATGTTCTGCTTTTTTGTTTAATCACATATATTCTCTCCACTATTCTAAAATTCTTTTGACTAGTGGTAGGGTTGGGTACCAAGTGGGAGTAATCACTTGGTATCGGGCCCGAGCGGGTTGGTAGCACCATCTCCCGTGTGACCGGACATGAAGCACATCGTTGCGTTTTGTCTGTAGCAGGAGATAGCCGTTTATTCTTTCATTTCATATCTGTGAAATGAAATGGTGAGCAGCGGCTTGACAATACTCTCGGTATAGTAGAGTCAATGAGCGACGGTTACCATTTACCATCAGATGGGCAGACGAGCGTCTGCCACTAATTGCAATAAAAAAATTCACGCTTGGCAGGCGGGTTGGCGATCGCAGTAGATGTTGTTAATACTCGAAGGAGTGCTGCTGAGCACTCCTCCGGTATTCCCTCAGTCGGCTCTTACGACTCCCGTGGGTGAAGAGGGGTGGGACAATTCTAAAGCCGGCCCCACACGGCCTAAGTGTAGAAATTTAAAATAACATATTTTTGACTATATTATGGAATTTAAATGATAATTTTTCTTTTAAGTAGTAGGTAGGTGTAACAACTAAAACCATTGTTTTGTGTATCAATTACAAATTCTTTATCTTATAGACTTTCGATTATATATATTAAGTGTGTAATGTATCAATCAGTAAACAGTATTTTACGGATATTTTTTATCGCATTACATTGAGCGTGGGTCTCCCATTAAAGTGAGAGGGATTTAGACCGTAGTCCACCACTTTGGCCCAGTGCGGGTTGGCAGACTTCACAAGCTGATGAGAAAATTTTGAAAAGTTTTTCATCGTCGTTAAGATGTTTTTCAAGGAAATTTTAGGAAAATTCAATGTTGGATAAAAAGCACACGCTGGTTGAAATAAAGAGTTTTAATTCGTAGAAGATCCTAAATATTTTCTTCTGTAGTAAATTGTAGTTGTTGCAATATGTGATCAGTGGGTCTAGCCAAGTTGCATTCTATGATCGCTAACGCTAATAGAAAACTATTTAAATGTATGGGAATTTGACATATTTAACCATAGATAAAGAACCTATATTTATCTAAGTCTTTAACAATATCTATAACGCTAAGTCACGTGACTTAACGTTAGAGATGTCAAATTTCCATACATTTTAATAGTTTTCTATTAGCGTTAGCGATCATAGAATGCAATTTGGCTAGACCCACAGTTTAGAAAACAGAGACGATCCAACTCTTTTACATTGTGAAGTAGGCGATTTTTAATTATTACCAAACTGATTGCACAACTACCCACATCTGAAAGCCCACCACAAAAATAGATTTCATGGTTGTCCCACAATCGATATGGTATGCGGTGTTACGCAACAGCCCCGAGGTGCACCCCGCTAAGGCGACAAGTCGGTCGATCCTATGCAAGTCAATAATTTAACCCCTTAACCACGGCGAAGGCTAATTTTATTACACACCAACCTACTTTTATTAGTACTTGAATCTTATTAGAGTATATAGACAGACTAAATAAGTAATTAGACGCCTTATGTGACGCTTAAACTAAAATCTCTCATAAGTGCAGATCCATCCATCCATCCATCAGCCATTTAAAGTCCACTGCTGGACATAGGCCTCCCCAAGAATGGGGGATAGTGCCGTAATCGCCACGCTTGGCAGGCGGGTTGGCGATCGCAGTAGATGTTGTTAATACTCGAAGGAGTGCTGCTGAGCACTCCTCCGGTATTCCCTCAGTCGGCTCTTATGACTCCCATGGGTGGAGAGGGGTGGGATAATTCTAAAGCCGGCCCCACGCGGCCTAAGTGCAGATATCCTCATGATATAGGTTATTCCTTCACAGAACAGTGGTAAATTTTAAACAAATACACACATAATGTCAAATTCTTAGGAAATGTCTGAGGTGTGTGTGTGTGTGTGTGTGTTTGTGTGTTTAATGGATACCTGCACACAATCCATCCATTTCTTCTAAGGTCGTTCTCTGTTTCTCTAATCTCCGACATTCATACACAAAATTTTCCTTAGCACGTTACTTTCAACTTGTTCTACTTTCATTCAAGATTCAATGTATATTTTGTCATATATTATCCTTGTCTCAGTACGAAGACAAAATAACCACGTATTCGAATGTTTTCTTAACACAATTAGACCAACACGAATAGGGCCAGCCCGGTGGAAAATTCTCGAAAGCTTTTATTTTTAGTAACTATTTTCAAAAACTGTTGTTTTTGAGTAACTATTTTAGAGAGTATTTATTTATTAGGTAATAGTTATAGCTACTTCACTTGGAATTTTCTAAAGATACGAGAAAATAACTGAATTATAATAATTAAACTGCACACCAATTGCGATTCTTTATAACAACAAGCAAGTCTACAAAGTTTGTTATTGTGTAAACTTTACAGACAGACCAATAAGTTTTGTTTTAATATTATTTTAAGCTGACATACTTCAGTCACGTACTTTCCAGTCAAAACATTCCAATTAAAATTATAACACTAAAGAGTGTCATATAAATAAATAAATTCAATAGATAGAAATGATAACTAATGGATACTGTAGTTTAAAATGCGAGTAAGGCAAGAGAGAAGTGGGGCTCTTTCCCACGGGTGTAGTGCAAGAATAAGAAGATAGGTACTTGCACATTCATCCGCACATTACCCTTTTTTTTGTTAAGGCGAGAAAAAATGTACCTAACCACACACCCCGTCGCTCGGGGCAACGAACAGGGTAGTTTGGGGCCTTCACCCACTAAATAAACCCGCCGTGTGCCGTCTCCACCTGTGTTGGCGGGCCACTGGAACTATATTACATTACTTCAGTGCTATGCGCACATTACCCTGGGGCAAGATTTAGTGGACCAAATACCTAATGCACTAATATCTATTAATTCTTTATGAAATATGTATCTTACTATTATAAAACTGCATAAGAGCTGTGTCTATACAGCAGATATTTGAGAAAAATTACTTTAATACCGTCATCTATTTCGGCGTCTCTGAACACCTGTCATCTGAACAATTTTTTTTTTAATTATCATCTCCTCAACTGTTTGTTTGTTCGTGCATCACGAAAAAACTGCTGCGCGAATTATGATGAAACTTTTTTGTTTGATAGCTTTTGTCAGCGGCGGAGCCGCAGGTATAGGCTAGTAAGCAATAATATTGCAATGGTAAGCCTTTAAATTTTGATCCATCCACAGAAATATCGTAAATGTACTGAAAATGCAGCTAAAATGAATATTTAAATCAAAGCACAACGGCTATTACAGTTGGCTGTCGGATAGCTATCTCATTAGTACATACACTTATATACTCCATGGCCTTATTATTTAGCGCTTGGCACACTGCCTGCATTAAATAATTTCGTTTAATTACATCCAAGTTCTTTGTACGATAAATCAGTTTCATATATAACGTGAACTACAATAGTGGTCAATGAAATGGTTATTGGTAAACTGAATACAACTGTGGCGAGATTTGATGGACTTTGATCGTAATCAGTCGGTCGGATAATGTATTGCAGCCATATTGGATTTTGTCCACGCGATATTTTCCATTGCTTTATCTAGATTTCGATACCTCCTAGTTTATAACTAATTGGTAATCCAATTCATATAAGTAACCAGCCATCGCTTTGTATGGATGTAATTTCCTAATGAAGAACTACAACTCTTTATTATAGTATTTTAAGGTTTATCAAAAGATTAGTTAGCGTACGCAATTAATATTATTTTTCGCACCATGATTAAAAAAATAAATGACATAGAAGTTCTTCATACCAATCGTCATAGCTGTTATGAAGCCAGGACTAAAGCTTCAGTGTGTTTTCTAAAACTCCTAAACATATTTTCGCCCTGGGTCTGGCGGCAACAATCTTTATTTAAAATCAAAGTTTACTGATGACTAATGAAAACCTTAGTCCGTCAATAAGAAAATAACGCTCAGTTTGTTTGTTACAGGGCTAAGCCTTCAACACGAAGTGATCGCCGATCTTCTCAAGCGAGCTACAATGTTCTCTCCGATGGATACCTAGTCTTGTAGCCATTAATTTAATTTATTAGTTTAGTAGTGTTAGCGGTTGGGACGGCTTTTCGATTAAGAGTCAATTTGATAATTCCCTCAAATTTGAATGCTAGATAAAATGTGGAAGTATGCGCGGCTAGCACGGGCACGACTCGTCATGGATCCCCGGGCAACCCAGCCACAGAGCACGGGGTTTCATGGCGACCGAGCACGCGTAGCCGACAGCCGAGGCGACCACCGCGCGCACTCCACTCGAGACAAATCCTCGTCACGATCGCTGCACTGAACATGGGCCATTTCAAATACTAGGGAACTAGGATTAAATAGGGTCAGCACCGTTCGGTCGACAACGGCTACATGCGACGTCTTCTTCGATCTACAGGTGAGACGTTAAACGGTCAGCGACTGATAGAATTCCGGCTGGGCGCCGAGGCGGAGTCGGAGCAGGGAGTGGGGCTGGCGGTGGAGTCCGCCGAGCTGATGGTGCGCGCGGAGACGTCGCCGCACGCGCGGCGGCTGCGGTACACGCTGTGGGCCTTCACCGTGAGCGACAACGGCACCAACGGCAGCTACGCGGTGGGCGCGCTGGCGGGCGCGGCGCGGCGAGACGGCGCGCGCGCGTGGCAGCGGCTGGACGTGTCGGGCGCGGCGCGCGCGTGGGCGGCGGCGGGCGCGCGTGGGCCGCTGCGCCTGCTGCTGGACTGCTCGGGCTGCGCCGGCCGCGTGCGCCTGCGCCTGGCCGGCGCGCACGCCGCGCGCCCGCTGCTGCGCCTGCGCCTGGCGCCCGCCGCCTCGCGCCGCCGCCGCGCGCTAGACTGCGACGCGGCCGAGCGCGGCCGCTGCTGCCGCCAGACCTACTACGTGAGCTTCCGCGCGCTCGGCTGGGACGACTGGATCGTGGCGCCCGAGGGCTACTACGCCAACTACTGCCGCGGCGCGTGCGCGCCCTTCCTCAACTACCACTCGCAGGTGGTGGAGGCGGCGCGCCTGGAGCGCGGCGAGTGCTGCGCGCCCGTGCGCTTCTCCGCGCTGTCGCTCATCTACTTCGGCGCCGACTCCAACATCGTCAAGCGCGACCTGCCCGAGATGGTGGTGGAGGAGTGCGACTGCCCGTAGCGGCCGCGCAGCTCCCGCCCCACCCCCCGCGCCACGCTCCGCCGCCCGCCGCGCCCCGCCGCTTCTGCCGCTCTCGAATCCGATTTAATCCGAATCGATTATAAATAATATTCTCGACTTGTGTAATATTTTGTTCCTCGCGTTCGACAGACTGTATCCTAAAATCAAATAAATAAATAAATATCCGTGTACCCGGGACGTCGCGTGCGCAAGTGAAGAGTGTAGTGTGAGGAGGCGCGGCGGCCCCGCGACCTCGCTCTGTACTCTGCCGCCGCGTCACCGCCGCGCTACGCCGTATCGTGCGATGACAAACGCCGCTGTGTGCGCTCGCGACGCCGTATGTAGGCGGCCTAAATAATGTAATAATATGCCGTTTTCTTTCACCCCGTTTGGTGATCGCTTGTAATTATTGTAAACTGTATTATAATAATTATTATAATTATAATTATAATAAATCAACTTTTTCATAATTATTACCCCTTTTTTTATTTTGACATTCCCTTGAGTTATTAAGCCGAGATTAAAAGATTAATAAAAGCAAAAGCCATGTGTGTTTCGTGCAACGTACTTTGTATGAGGTAGATAGAGAGATAGAAGGAGGTCGGTATTTTTTTTTTATTATTTATTAAATACCTCGAATTCGAATTAGTAGTTTAAATAGTAGCCATACCGAGTACCTCTAGCTTTTCGAAGTTAAATGCTTCTTTATTTATAATCAATTTCGTTACTTACAATCTACTAAAGTTGTTAAGAAAAATAAGACCGAGAAAAATATTACACATTAAACTTTTCTAACATTTATTTAGAAATTTAAATGACGTTATTTATATACTTAGCTAAACTATTATCATATATCTAACGGCGGCTGTACACACTCGTCGAGACAGGCCGAGGGCGAGTGTCATCGAGCTCTAATAAGGGTGAGGGGAAATGACTACAAATTTACCGAGTCAATTCTTTGATATCCAAAAATGGCGGAATTTCCGCTAGGGAAGCGCGTAAAAAATATCGATATCGATACTTCAGTCCTTCAAGCGATCTATAAATTTTTGGGTGGACAAAAGTTTTTGTAACTGCGTAGATCTTTATCTACCTGTGCCTATAATTATATCTATGTGTGTTAAATTGCAACCCAATCCATTCAGTCATATGAGCTAGTGGTTGATAGATCAATCAGGCATGCCTTTTTTTTAAACAAACAGAAAATTAAGGGCAAAACACTCTATTGAATAGATTTGGGTTTTAAAAATCATAATGAAATAAATAATAATTTAATCCTGGGTATAGTCGTTCATTCTAAGTCCAAACATACCTATATAAATTTGCGATGTGATGACATCAGAAGAAAAAGATTTGAAAGTCAGGTATTACGATAACTAAAAAAAAACTAGACGTCGCGGGACGTCTAGCAGATGTGAAAACTTCGAAATTATTTTGTAGAAATAAAATTATTATAACTTGACAAAGTACTCCTCAAAACGAATCAAGCGACTATAAACTCGCTAGGATTTCGTAGTTTCAGTAAAGAGTTACTGTGACCCTTCCAGTTCCATCGTCAGACCTTGGATACCATCTAGAGACAAAGTACTCGTCAAGACAAATCATACGAGCCCAAGCTCGATGAAGTTATGTCGTTTTATAACGGAGTTCCTATGGCCACCTTCTAGCTCCATCATCAGACCCTTATTTTTTTGTTAATGCGGGAAAAAATGTTCCTAACTGCACACCCTATCGTTCGGGGCAACGACCAGGGCAGCGTGGGGCCTGCACCCACTAAAGAAACCCGCCGTGTGCCGTCTCTCCACCTTTATTGGCGGGCCACTGGAACTATGTTACATTCCTTCGGTGGTCATTATCAGACCCTGGATACACTCTAAAGACAAAGTACTCGTCAAGACGAATCAAATGATTCCAAACTCGACGGGGTTGCGTCATTTCATTATAGAGTTACTGTCGCCACCTTCCAGCTTCATCATCAGCCCCTGGATACCATCTAGACACAAAGTACTCGGCAAGACGAATCATACGAGCCCAAACTCGATGGGGTTGCGCCGTTTCATTATAGAGTTCCTATGTCCACCTTCCAGCTCCATCATCAGATCAGCTCCATGTCATCATAATATTGCATTGTCACGTGATATACACATGCGTGTAAAATTTCAGCTCAATCGGAAAGCGGGAAGTGTGTCAAATTTAACTTGCAAAATTTGAACGGGACAAGTAGGTACAATAAAAGCGTCGCCACGCTAACAGCCGATTTTACCCTCCCTCCGCATTAGATGTTTCACATCAACAAGTATATAATAATATTTTATTCCATCCATCAGTCATTCGACGTCCACTGCTGTACATAATAGGTCTCCCTAAGAGAACGCCACAATAAACGGTCCTATTTTTTGTTAACACGGTCCAAAACGCAAGCTTACGCACGTCACTGGGGTACCAACAGGATCCAAGGTGAGTGTCGGGCTTGATGTCATACAGGCTCGATAGTCATATAGTACCATGATAGCCCTAGATGATATTCATGATCTGGTAATGGAGCCACAATCCCATCAACTTTGGAATCGTTTGATTCGTTTTGACAAGTATTTCGGTCCTAGATGATGTCTAGGGCCTGATGATGATGATTTATGTCCATTTCCGTTATTGTACGCATGTCATAATTATACAAGCACGCATTAAAAAAGTTATAATAATTTAATTTCTACACACAATTTTTTTTAGAGTAAGTGCTTTGAATGCTAATAATAATACAATTCAAATGATTAATCAATTCGATAAATTAATAAAAATTATTTTATTTAATGGTATGCTGCTAAGCCACTGCTCACCACTTCATTCCGAGCACACAAAATTAATAAATGGACGGCTTCTTCCCACTATATGAAAATTTGAGACGAATAAAAATCACAAATTATTAGTGGTGGATGCTAGGTTGGAAACTAAATAGCGCAAAATTAAATATTTTTAAAATAAAGGATATTTAATATATCAATATTTTTTAAAACATCGATATATCGATAGTTGTTGGTTCTTCCTGCATCCCTAATTGACAGCTGACATACAACAGATAAAGGCTTTGTTCCGATATACACTGCGAGCACTGTGATATCACGTGATCAACAGCTTCCATAAATATAACAATTTTCACTATGGAATATTATTATTATTATTGAATATTGTAAATCAAAGATACCCAAACAAAAAAAAATGTGTTTATTGCAGTGTAAAACCAATACTTTGTATGAAATGAAAGTAATGACAGATCAGTATACTGGACTGCATTCCGTTATAAACAGTAACCAGTATAGCTAACTATAAAGGAACGACTTCACAATATACTAAATTGACATCACACCTTACAGTGCTTGCAGTGTATATCGGAACACATGCAAATTACGCTGTCATCGTAACTATTAAGATGGCGGACGACAGCTGAAGTAAGTCACTTTTACTAGGTATATGAAGATTAGGGCGCCTCCTCCTTATTACAAGCTCAATGAAGTGTGTACATGGTAGCCTCGTCTCGTCTCGGGGCTCTCGCTATGTCTCGGAAGAGTGTCGGTTTTTTGTGCACGAGTCAAAGGATCTCCGTGAGTCTCGCGATGAAAACAAGACCGTGCCTGTACACACTCGTTTGCTTAGTTGCCCGCCAACTGCGTTCGCGTAAAGAGTGCTTTCTGCGTGCGACAACGATGTGTTCTAACGCTTTTTAGAAGCCTACCAAAGGCAATCACTATTATGGAATCCTAAGAATGTCAGGCACAAGGATAAGCAACTATTACACGACGCTTGATAGCGGATAAGCAACGATTTTGATTTCCCCGTGGAAGATTTAAAAAAATATATATTCCTGTTGAATGGTTAAAAAGTTCTTTTTCGCCATGGTTTAATATAGTATTTTTATGGTAAATGACTAAAAAATTACAATAACTAATAAACAAAATAAACGCCGCAATTGTTTTTTCTACGTCCATCGCAACGGGCATTCGAAGTTCAAATAATACAACGAGCGTGTACATGGTGTACTCTCGTGTCGAGCTTCTACGAGACGAGAGTGGACGAGATTTCTCAAATATCTTAAATGTACAGACACAGCTCTGTTACAGCTTTATAATAGTATAGATAGACTAGCCCTAAAAGTTAGTTTTTAGCTTATATCTCAAGTTTCCGATTAAGAAGCGGGATAATACGTATACCGGCAGTTTTTAAGTCTAATAAAGAGCTATTATCAGATAAGTTTCAACAAAAATTTAAAAAAAAATCAAGTCGAGCCTTGCTTATCCCAGCATGAATGGGGGCTTGATCGGGATAGTACCACCCTCTCGGAAAAGATCAGCGTAAAACAACGGTAGAGACTGCCACCGTTGTGTTTCTTATGGTGAGAGAGAGCGCCGGAGGCCCAAAGCCCCTCCCTATCCACTCCTTATTTTCTTTCTTATTCTTAGTACCCTACCTATCCACCTAGTATTTCCTTCCTATCCACCTCCTATCCCTTGCGTCAATGGGCTACGGTTAATACATAACGTACGCCACATATAACGTAGCGGTTTTGACAGCCTCATCGGAATTGTTTTTTTTTTCTCAGTTCGGTTCAGTTCAATACAAAACCTATCCCAATGACATTTTGATGTATATTTGCCTTATGATGAATCTGCTACATACGATCTTCAAGCAGACATCTCTGATATAATACATACTTCTAAGGAGAATCCTAAGAAACGTCATGCAAGATTTACAAATGCTACTGGAAATAAACAGTTCAAAAAAACTAATACTAAATATAAAATGATTAAGCCAACACGATAGAGCAAACGCCTGATTAGAAACTTGTGCTTTTACATTTATCTTTACTAACACTAGTCTAAGAACATTGTTACTAACAAATATATAGAGAAGGTCTGAAATAAATAAAAATATTATTATTATTATAAAAAAGGAATTCCCAGAGCTGCAGTAATTAATTATCAACAAAACAAAGCATTTTCTGGTATGATGAAGTATGTTTCTAGGAAACTTTATGAAAATGATAAATCCGTTTTGTGTGCGGAATACGTAAATTGTAATGCCCTTAAATTTAAAGAAGAAGCGTCTGGTAGGTGCAGCTTCCGGCTTTTTTGCTGATTTGGAAAATTCTGTTTTGTTTCAAAGGCACCGACTTCAAACACATCGGTAGGTGTCTAGCACGGAAACCGTATGTAAATACCATATATTCTGAAGGCAGTATTTTTTTAACTTCCCTTTAAGAAAATTAAAAATTATCAAAAGTTGGGAAGTTATTGGTTTTACCCCGTTTTTCGAAAATCGAGTTTTCAACGGATGTTGACGTTTCGAGGTCCTAGAAAGCTTCCCCGAATGTTTCCGCGATGATGTCTGTATGTGTGTGTATGTATGTATGTGTGTCTATGTGTGTGTGTGTGTGTGTGTGTGTGTGTGTGTGTGTGTGTGTGTGTGTGTGTGTGTGTGTCTGTTTAGAATAACTTTTAAACGGTTTTATCGGTCGATCCCAAAAACTAATCAGCTCTTAACATTAAAAAACCACGTCGATCGCCGCCAGTCCGCTCAAAATCGGTTGATTCGTTCGTGAGATATCATTGTCGAAAAAAATTGAATTTTTTTCATAATTTCAAATTTTCAGTCTGACCAGTTTGAGCTTTAAGATTCTTCAAAGAGCTCAAAAATGCCAGTTTACGGCATTCAACGCAGATTTTTGAGAGTAGAAGTTATTTTAATTTAAATATTCAAAAAATGCTGTTTTAATAAATTTTTAACAAACATTCGAGTTCGACTGCCTTAGGTTAATTTCCAGAAACTCAGATATTGCATTCTGAAATCGGTTCATTAATTCAAAAGTTATTGAGATTTGAAAATTCATCGAATAGTGTTTTATTAAATCTCCACCAGACTTTTGATCTTGGAGAGCTCAAAAGCATTAAACAGAAGAGCTCAAAAGTAATATGTGCAACTTTGAGCGCTTAAGTATCAAATTAGCAGGAAGTTGCAGGGATGGCCTTTATGGTCAACCATTTTCCAGATTTTTTTTAATAATGTAATATTCATTTAGTTACGCGAGCGAAGCCACGGGTAACAGCTAGTCTAGGTTTATAAATAAAATGATAAAGCTTTATTGTAAGGCTCGCATCGCAGAAAAACTACTGAATTACAAAGAACAAATTATTTGTGGATATGGAAAATGAGAACTCATTCACAAATAATTTGTTCTTTATAGTAGCATGTCAAGTGCTAAATACAGATCCATATACTGAATTTCAATTAAGTTTTCTTATCACAGACACTAGGTCCTTATCTAAAAATATTAGGCTTTCTATTAAAGTTTTAAGAAGCAACGAATTTTATAAGTGTCAGTGTTCAGTGGTATCGTGTTTCCTTGTCGCGGAGAAATGGGGGAGGGACGAAATCTCTTCTACCTCTGCCTCATGATGTTAATACAATAAGCAATGCAGACGAAGTCCCAAGTAATATATAGTACAATATTTTTTATTTTATTTATAGACTCACGCCTTTTTCCCAGAGGGGTAGACAGAGACAACAGATTTCCCCTTGCCACGATCCTTGCTAACCTTTTTTGCCTCATTCACTGTCATAATATTACGCATACATGCACGTCGGTTAAGGGTACTTCTGACCTGACCTTTCTCGAGAACTTCTCTGATTTGATCAGAGAACGTTCGACGAGGTCTACTCCTCCCAACTGCACCATTCACACTCGCCATATGTATCTTTTTTGTTATCCTGCTTTGATCCATCCTCTCTACGTGTCCAAACCATCTTCACATTCCTTTCTCAATCTTTGTCACTATATCTTCTTTTACACCACATCGTTCTCTCACTACACTGTTTCTTACTTTATCTTTCAAAGTTATACCACACATACTTCTTAGAGCTCTCATCTCCACTGCATTTATTCTACTCTCGTTCTTCTTCTGCCATACCCAACTTTCACTTCCGTACATTAGAGTTGGTACTAACACTCCATTGTACACGGCGAGTCGTACCTATTCAGATACTTTCCGACTACTTGTAAAGGAGCGTAGTGCCCCATTCACCTGATTACCTGCATTCACTCTCCATTCAATGTCCTTTTGATACTTCCCATCTCTTGTAAACAATGTTCCCAGATACACAAACTCTTTTACTTGTTGAATATTCACTCCTTCAATCGCTATGTCACATGGGGTCATGCATTCATCTCTTTCTAGAACCATTACTTTCGTCTTCTCAACATTCACTTTCATTCCTTTCTTTTTCAAGGATTCATTCATTAATGTTACCATCTCCTGTAACTCAGCAGCCGATGACGCAAGTATAACTTGGTCATCAGCGTAGAGAAGACATTTGATGAGTAACCCATTCATTTCTAACCCATACACACTTTCTTTCAACTCTTGCAAACAACTATCCATAAATAGATTAAACCACGGAGACCACGGAGACGCTACACATTCCTGTCTAACACCCTTTCCGATGTTAAACCATTCAGTGTATGTCCCGTTTATCCTTACACAAGCTCTGGAATCCCTGTAAAGGGATTTTAGACACTGAATCTATGGTTACTATCTAACCCATACATAGATAGTACCGACCATAATTCATTCCTCACTCTGTCATAGGCCTTCTCTAGGTCTAGAAAGACACAATAGACCTTCTGGGTTTTTGCTAAGTTCTTTTCAGCTATTCCTCGAAGAGAGAAGACCTGATCCGTACATCCCATTCCTTTTCAGAAACCTGCTTGAACATACCATATTTTCTTATCGGTTTCTTTCATAATTCTTTCAATCAACACTTTCGCATATTATAACTTGCCAACAACACTGAGTAGTACAATATACCGGGTGTAAATGACATCATACCGATAACTCCGGGTAAAGATGTCACCAAATAACTGTAATAATAAGCATACCACTTTCGTCGACAAGAACGGGATACAAAGTTAGTAATTTCATAGCCACCATCGAATTATTAACAACGCGACTAAACAACATGACAAAGATTTCGATATTTTTTTATATATATTTTTAGCATTTGACATGCTTAGCAACATACATTAAACACAAAGTGAAAAATGTGAAATAGAAAATAACAGTCACGAGCAGGATTCGAACCTGCATCTCCTGGATACCGTCCAGATGCTTTGCCAATTCAGCCATCGTGACCCTTGTCACCCAAAGACGTTAAGTATGAATGTGTTATCGAAACTAGCAGTCAGGAGCATGGGTAGGATAATGGGTAGGGATAGGGAGCATAATGGGTTTATTACCTAAAATCACATTTAGATAGATCAATATAACGATTTCATATCACATTCAATTTAAAAAATAAATAAAAAGGAATTGTAATTTTCATCAAGACCGATGCAAATTTCCATCTGGGTGGTCAGACTCGAGTACTGAACCTGTGGTATCAATTATCGATACAAGGTTTTTTATTCACTCTGTATATTTTATTTCATTACCGCGGATTTCCTAGGTGACAACGCTTTTCTGGTGACAAGTAAAGAAAGTAAGTATTTATGATAATTACTGGTAGAGGAGGAACACTTCGCAACAAACCACACTGGTGTTAAATTTTGGTAACAAGTAATTTTTTTTTTATGATAAAACAAAATGCACCATGAATCATGTATGGCAGTATATTAGGGATGGAGTGAGCAGCTTGACTAGTAACTTGCAAACGTCCCGGAGCGAGCGAACACAATGGAACTGGCTACAGGCGCCGAGTTGTCGCACATCGCCTTACTAAATAGGGTTGCTACTTATTAATAATTAGTAGTATTATTCAAATAATTTTTATATGGATACATAATTATAACTAGTTTTTTTTTATCTGTATTTTTAGCACTTGACATGCTCAGCTACTTTAAAGTACAAAGTATTATTTGTGCTCACTAAAGTTCTCTTTTCCTCATTCACAAATAATAATTTGTACTTTAAACTAGTTTTTTTTATTAAATTTACCCTTAGTTTTTTGTTGACACTACACATAATCTCTATCAAATTAGTCTCATACTCACTTATCAAAGTAAATATTGAGTCATAATCAATAATGAGTTTTATAGGCTGGTTTTATATTTTTTTATTTACGGATGAGCTAGAGAAGACCTGCTACTAAGTGGTAACTACCGCTCACTAACTTTAATAATGTACAATGGACACAGTCAAGCCTCCAACTACATTAAAAAGTGCTCTTCTGAAACCTTATTTAAGAGCCTACTACACGGTTGTAAGCCAACGCCCTAACAGAGGTGACCTTGAGTAGCCGCCGATTGTCTGTTTACAAATTTGGTTGCAAACCGCTGTCTACACGGTTGTTATCTAGCAAGATCACCTCTGTTAAGGTGGACTTTCGAGTTAGGCGTTAGTAGCGTCAGTGACACTGCGACAGTGGCGCCGCGACAGAGCGTCGGATGAATGTACTATGTAAATGTAGGAAACGGCATTCGAGCGCAGCGTCACTGCCGCCGCGTCAGTGCCGCCGCGACCATTGACGCGGGACGCTAGAGTCAGTGCCGCGCGCGCGCTTGTAGTGTCGCTGCCGTCCACGTGCGTTTTGAGGTTATTTCAATAGAATTTCATAAAAAATGGCACCTGTCGAGGTGTTTACCGCAGAGGAAGATGAAATTTTGATTACACTTGTGTCTCAGTACCCATTACTTTATAATTTAAATCTGGAAGATTATAAAAATAACCGAATGAAAGACAATGTATGGTCTGAAATTGGAGAAAAGTTAAATAAAACAAGTAAGTATCTTTATCAATTAATTTAATTTAATTTTTAACAATAGTTGTTTTGCCAAGATACTTGGCCAATTTCAGAGTCAAAATACGCTTTTAGTTCGTTTCTGACATAAATACCTTCGAATGCAGAGCCTCTTGTAGGTACTAAATTGATCATGTTTTCGGTAGGATTTTGAGTTTCATCGCGTGAATAGAACGGCCTGCTGTTATCTTCCAAATAACCATCGCGTAACAAATTGTGCAGACAACATGCTACTAATATCAAATCCGTGCAAGTATCCGGCGAAATAGCTATTGGTGTATAAAATACTCTGAATATCTGGCTCAGGAGTCCAAATGCGTTCTCTGCCACGCGACGAGCGCGACATAATCTATAGTTAAAAATCTCCATTTGACGATCAAGTTGAGACCTTCTCGAGTATGGTTTCATCATATGCGCACTTAGAGGAAACGCCTCATCTCCTATCAAAAAATGAGGCAAACTAACATTTGTTCTCGGTAGAAACTTCGGTCCAGGAATATGGAAATTGTTACTCGCAATCTTTTTTCCAATTATTGACTTCCTAAAAATGTTGCTGTCGCCTTCTTTTCCATATGAACCTGCGTCAACAGCTACAAATTTGCAGTTAGCATCAACCAAGGCCAGCATTACAATAGAAAAATAGTCTTTATAATTAAAATAAAGGGAACCACTATGCTGTGGTGCTTTTACACGAACATGCTTCCCATCTATGCTAGACACACAGTTTGGCATATTCCATTTCTCCCAGAATTCTTTCTCAATATTCTTAAAATCCTGTTCTGTTGGAGAAGGCATTGCGATTGGCATTAACTTTTGTTTAAGCAGCCTCAGAACTTTTCGTATAATTGTTGAAATATGACAATCTGATATCCGATAGGCAAATGATAGTGATTTATATGTTTCTCCTGTTGCCAAAAATCTGAAAGATATAATATGTTAATTTATGCACTTACATTTTTTTACAGGTGATAGCTGCAAAAAACATTGGAAAAATTGAAAGGACACATATTTCCGTCAAAAACGAAAAAAACAAGAGTGGTACTGGATCTGCAGCACCAAAAAACCCAAGATCCAAATTTGCATCGTACACTAAGTTATTTTCTTTTTTGGAATCAGTACCAAACGAACGACCCACTCTCAGCAGCATTGGCCACGACGATGCAATCAGTACACAAGAGTCTTCAAGCAGTCAAATGCCTACCCAAGACAGATCTCCTATACCAGTGGAATTAGATGAGCTGCCAGAAAATAACAAAACTCATGATTCACTATCACCTTCACCAGACTCACCGTCCGTCCGTCCTTCTTTTCCAAAATCTAATAAAAAACGGACAAAAAAAGAAGACATATTATCATACCTGCAGAAAAGAGAAATTGCTCGCCAGAAAATGTTAGAAAATTTAAGCAAAAAAGAGGAAGATGACGAACTGGTGTCTTTTTCGGATCATATTAAAATAGTTTTGAAAAAACTGAAACCTATACGGAAATTACAGGCAAAAAGAGAAATATTTGATATCCTCATGAAATACGAATTATTAGATGTTGAGTCAGATACAGAAAGTAATCGCCCTGGGACGTCACACTCATATGTATCCTCAAATAGCTCAGTTACACCTGTGTTACACCTGAGCAACAGGAACTGCCAGTTAATTCCACTCTGACTCAATATACTCTGGTATCTAATCTACCTGTCTATTCACCTGTATCGCAAGCAACCTTGGAAGAAGCAGAACCAACTGACTTATCTCTCATACAATTTCATGGGGCTTACCTCGATCAATAAATAAAAATAAATTACATAAAATAAACATACTTACCTTAAAGTTAAAAAGAGTTTTTCTTCTGAATTAATACATTCCCGTGTCGTTTTTGGCTGAAGTTCATCATTTAGTACTCCTAAAATGAATTTGAATTGTCTTTTATTAAAACGACAAAAGTCCCTGAACATTTCATCGTCCGAATTCAAGTGCTTTTGGATTAAAATTTTATAGTAACCCTCTTCATTTCTACTTAGAAAAATCGAGTTAGTAGAGGCTCTTTCCAAACTGAGGTAGTATTGAAGTAGAAGATCATCATCTTCCTCCTCTTCTTTAATCAATTCCAATAGATCCATGACAAATGATTTGATTTCACGAGAGCTAGCGATCAGCTCAGGGTAACGCAAGCGTCTGACGTACGTGTCGCGAGCATCGAAAGTCATACGAGGCGTCACTGACGCAGCGTCTCCAACGCGGAGTCGCTCACGCTATAGACGCCGCGTCTGTGACGCCTGGCTCGAAAGCCTACCTTTAGGGCGTTGGTTTACACCCATGTAGCAGGCACATTATAGAAATAAATGTCATAGCGTTGGGAAAACACTACAGCATAAAGTTTAGTACGGACACATATACGAAAAAGAAAATAACGCGGAAAAGATATTAGATCCCTATACATGTCAGATCCACTATAATATTGGCCTCGGTCCTGGAGTATGTAAGAGTTTTATAATAGTTAGTTTTATTGTCAAGATGGTATCACAGATATAAACGACGCGGTACCCGTGATCCGCCGTAGTAAGGGCGGGTGAGGGCGCACGGTGGGTTTTTAGTAGTAGTGGTATCACAGATGTACTATGCTTATCTCTACACTGAATTAATGCGATAATTTTGTTTTCCTAGACTACTCCTTACCTTCATTATTAGAGATACCCAGTGGTTATCATATCAGTAACGCCTCCGACATCAAAGACAATAACATCCTTACTAATATTGTAAATTCGAAAGTGAGTCTGTTTCTTTGTTTGTTACGCTTTCACGCCAGAACTATTGTATCATGAAATATTTCAGAATAGGACATAGGGTACTTTTTATCCAGAAACAATGGATGTTTTCTGTGGGATAACTATTTTTGCATAAAGATCATTTGTGTGCTATTCAGTGGCATATTTATATTCGGAAAGTTCATGCAGATGAAGTCGCGGGCAGAATCTAGTAGTATCTTATTTTATCAATAAATAACCCAGTAGTGGCAGCCCTAATTCACGTCTACAGTTCTCGATTCGGGTGCGGTGCGAGTGCGTGCGATCGATGGACGGCACAGACAACGCGGCGCCGCCACCGACCAATGGCTGCGAATGGTAGGTGTATGGTAGTTAAAAATGTAACAAAATGACTTTTTTATTAAGAAAAAAATGTGTGTGAATGTTATTGGAAAGAAGTCACATTGTAAAAATAATTTTGTCACATTGTAGGTATCACCTATTGAAGAGAGATTACTCATGATTTTAATTTTGAGGTTTTGACCCTAACATGCATACTTTACTTTTACAACCAAATATATTTCAGTCGTGAGATATATTTATCACATCCAGCCCACTAATCATTGATTTTACCGAGGGCAACCAAGCGTTGCCTACGGTGAGAAATCGTTCTAAATCGCTTACAGAAAAACGTGTCAAGAGTGTTCGAGAAAAACCGCAGGAAATTCGTATCAAACCTTATAGGTATGAATACATATGGCTTAGTAGTATGAAGATCTAGTGGCAATAACAGTTACGGCTCCTCAGAGAAATCCATGCTTACTCTTTGCAATAACACCAGCCTATCCGTGTAAATAGGATCATTAACGATTCGAACGGTATAACTTTGAAGGTAATCAATTAGATGAAGCGGTTTAGGAGAATGAATAGTTTGGTGAAAATGTCAACCCCGAGGATCTACCCTTGGAAATTGGACATACATACACATACATAGCATCACGCCTGTATGCACCGAAGGGGTAGGCAGAGGTGTATTACACATCCACGATTCACCAGCTAGGTTTAGGTCCCACGTAATACGGGGCGAGCCTATTGCCGTCTACCGGGCACATTTCCAAACTCCAGGCTGCTACTAAGAATTTTTCTTTTTACGAAAAAGCTCAATAGCATTGCCCGACCCGGGGATCGAACCCGAGACCTCGTGATCAGCAGTCGCACACACTACCGCTGCACCACCGAGGCAGTTCAGTTGGAAATTTGTGCTATAATAAATGTTTTTTTCTGCGCAAGACTATTGTAATTTATTATTATTAGATACTTACTTTATAAATGCACATACTAGGCTTTTCTTATTATATTTAGTAAGGCTTAAAAGATTTATGAAAAAAAAAATGCAAATACTTTTTTCAAAAAAGAACACATCAAAATCTAATGTTCTGTAGCTGTCATTTTCCAACAGCCAGCTACATACATACACGCTGGTACTGCTCTGTAAGTTCCGGCGCCCGGCAGCCTGTCTGGCGCGACAGTAAACATCCAAGTTCGGCCGATAATGCAACCGCGCTCACAAACGCACTCCCTGATCTCCCTCCATTTACACAACACTAGTGGCAGATCCCGACTTTGCAACTGCATTATTGTAGCACCTTTTTTTTGATAAAATTTTTAGTATCAAGTTATGAAACAAAATCATCTAGGACCATAGTACTCGTCAAGACGAAACAAACAATTCGAAACTCGATAAGGTTGAGTCGTTTCATTACAGAGTTTCTGTGGCCACCTTCCAGCTCCATCATCAGACCCTGGATACTATCCAGAGACAAAGTACTCGTGAAGACTAATCAAACGAGTATAAACACGATGGGGTTGCCTCGTTTCATTACGGAGTTCCTATGGCCACCTTCTAGCTCCATCATCAGACCCTCGATACCACCAAAAGACAAAGTACTCATCAAGACGAATAAACGAGTCCAAACTTAATGGGGTTGCGTCGTTTCATTATGGAGTTACTGTGGCAACCTTCCAGCTTCATCATCAGACCCTGGATACCATCTAGAGACAAAGTACTCGTCAAGACGAATCATACGAGCCCAAACTCGATGGGGGTTATGTCGTTTTATATTGGAGTTCCTATGGCCACCTTCTAGCTTCATCGTCAGATCCTGGATACTATCTAAAGACAAAATACTCGTCAAAACAAATCAAACGAGTCCAAACTCGATAGTATTGTGCCGTTTCATTATGAAGTTCCTACATCGACGGGCCTCGTGGCGTAGTCGGTAGTGTAACCGACTTCCGTGCACGAGGTCGTGGGTTCAATTCCCACTCAGGACAATTATTTGTGTGATGAACACAGATATTTGTATTGCGTTTGGGTGTTTTCTATCTATGATATGTATGTATTTACAAAAATGAAAGTAATTTATGTACTATATCCGTAATCTGGTACCCATAGCACAAGCGTTAAGCTTAGTTTGGGACCAGAGGACGTTGTGTGGAAATGTCTGTGAATATTTATTTATGAATATTTATTTATTATCCACCTTCCAGCTCCATAATCAGATCAGCTCCATGTCATCATAATATTGCATTATTGTGCAATATACATAGGCTTGTAAAATTTCAGCTCAATAGGAAATCGGGAAGTGTGTCTAATTTAACTTGCAAGATTTGAACGGAACAAGTAAAAAAGCGTCGCCACGCTAACAGCCGATTTTACCCTCCCCCCGCATTAGATGTTTCACATCAATATATATAATTTCCGTGTTGTGGCGGACTGAGAATACAAACGTCGCCACCCCTTTCTCTTTTTCTTTCCCGCGAATGTCGTAGAAGATGACCAGTGGAAGTAAAAGCGTGATAGTATTGGGTACTCATTTGTTATCGGGCCCAAGCAGGTTGGTACCACTGTCTTGTGTTGGTAAAAGCAAAAGTGGAAGCCGCACCCATATCCCATCCACCACATGAAACGGTGAGCAGTGGCATAGGCAGTATTCTTGATTCCATGAGCGGTAGTTATCGCTTACCAGAACTTTTGGGATATGAGTGCCTATATTTTTTTATATTTTACATAGGTACTTAGTTAGCTGCTTACTAGAACATTTTTTGTGAATAAAAACATAGCATCACGCCTGTATTCCCCGAAGGGGTAGGCAGAGGTGTATTACACACCCACGACTCGCCAGCTATGTTTTAAGTCCCACGTAATAGGGGGCGAGCCTATTGACGTCTACCGGGCACATTTCCAAACTCCGGGCTGCTACTGAGAATTTTTCTTGTTAGGAAAAAGCTCAATAACATTGCTCGACCCGGGGATTGAACCCGAGACCTCATGATTAGCATTCGCATACACTACAGCTACACCACCGAGGCAGTTTTTTGAATAAATGTCTACAAAATAATAACAACATTTATATACTAGCCTTTGCCAGCGACTCCGCCGTAGCCCAAAGCTAGTTTTTAGGTTATATCTCAGGTTCCCGGTATAGTAGCGGGATAAAATGTATAAAAGTTTTTAAGTGTAATCATCCATCCATCCATCCATCAGCCTTTCGACGTCCACTACTGGACATAGGCCTCCCCAAAATGAGGTATAGTGCCGTAATCGCCACGCTTGGGAGGCGGGTTGGCGATCGCAGTGGATGTTGTTAATACTCGAGGGAGTGCTGCTGCCCACTGCCCCGATATTCCCTCAGTCGGCTCTTACGACTCCCATGGGTGGAGAGGGGTGGGACAATTCTAAAGCCAGCCCCACACGGCAAAAGTAGTAAGTGTAATCAAGAGCTATAAAAAAAGTTGCATCAAAATCCATTCAGTAGTTTTTGCGTGATGCGCAAACGAACAAACAGACAAACACACTAAAAAAAATTGTTTTGTGTTTACACACGCCTATATAGCCTAATACAGATTTTTTTTCTCAAATATCTTAAATGTACAGACACAGCTCTGTTACAGCTTTATAATAAGTATAGATGATGAAAATCGCGCCATCATTTGTGATTCTTAATTGCAATAATTAGGCTTAATATATTGAAACCAAATGCATGCAAATACATTTTCGATGGGGAGATTCGAATCATAGCAAGGTCCGTGGTAGCTTAGCGGCTTAAAACGTTTCCCCCGAATTGGGATAGCGTAGGTTCAATGCCTGCTTACAGGTTTTTTTTCACAAAAATAAATAGTAATAGATACCTAGTGGGAAACGAATCTGTGGCTTACGGGATACCATTCCATACTTTTCACCGCTAAGCTATCGCACAGTGAAAAATAATATCTGTCTCTTGCTATTCTTTCATTCCCATAGTATTTTCTTTTAAATATATACTTTTTCTTTATTTTATATCAGTATAACCTACTTTGAGGTCAGGAATATCTAGATGAGTAAAAATGTTAAAACTATGATCAAACTCAGGTCATATTTACGTAGCTCGAGTAATGTAAGTGAAAATATTATTATATAAAGCCAAGGGTTGGTTGTTATAATAATATAATATATTTTTTTTTAAATTCATGTCTCATATTCCAAAGCCTTGTAAAATAATAATTTTGCCAATAGTATTGGGGTCGCAGAAGGTCGTGGTCTGATTTTTATTTTATAGACCCCAAAAAAATTGCAGGCCTTAATTTATTTCATATCAACTTTTGATTCCGTTATGTTATTTTTTTATCTGTATTTTAGCACTTGACATGCTCAGCTACTTTAAAGTACAAATAAATCAGTAATGTTAATTAAGTTCAAATATATGAATATAAAATATTTGATGATTACTTTTTTAGTTTTCGAATTCATATTTTCTCATTTTGTATTAATTTATGCATGTCAAATGCTTACAAAAATATATTAAAAATAGCAAAATATTTATAGGGCTGCGTCATTATTTGGTGGGAATCTTAATTGTAATAATTAAGCTTATCACGTCGCAATAATGTATGCAAACACATCCGACAGATTGCGCAGGCGTCGCCCAAGACATAAATAATGTGTTATCGAAACATGCAGTCCCGAGCAATTGTTACGATGGCTAGATTGGCAAAGCACCTGGGAAGGTATTCTAGAAGATGCAGGTTCAAACCCTGGTCGCGATTGTTACTTTTGATTTAACATTTGATATTTTTCAAGGCGATTAATTTATTTTTTAAATTACTTGTTATTTTGAATTCTGACAGCATGTAATGTCAGACGTATGTGGTTATTACGTTTACGTTAGACGTTTCGGAATGCTTTGCACTTTAGAACGACCTTTCAGTACTTTACACAGCGTTAAAACTTGACAGAGAATCGGCTTGGCAAAATATGTAGTGTGCAATTAAAGGGCCTGGTTTTGATTCCACACCGATACCCATCCTGACCTAGCTTCCAAAGCACGGACGAGGTGAGTGCTCACAAATAAATATAAAAGTAACATAGCCTTTGAATTGGTCGAGGTTTACATATCCCAGCATCAATGGGCTGGTTCGACCAGAGTAGTACCACCCTCTCACAGAGGATCCACATAAAACAATGGTAGGTGCTCCTATTGATAGTGTTTCGTATGGTGTGTACGAGAACCGGAGGTCCCTGTTCATCCACCTCCTTATTATCCTTCTTATTCATATTCTTGGAATGACGCGTATGCCTCTGGTGTTATGGTTATTATTTACCATCAGATGGGTCATAAAGCGTATGCTTTTTTGCCACCCTCTTAGTATATAAATAAAAAATAACCTTGCCAATAATTTCTTAACCTCATTTAACCATTTCATATATTAATTCCAAATGTATCAATAAAAAAGCCATATTGTTTGAAGGACAGCTGTTCAACAGATTGCCGGACGATATAAAAGAATGTGAAGTTTAAGAATTTGCTAAAGCATTATATACACTGTAATTTATAATAATATAGAGGCAACTAAATTATAATATTATACTCTGATTACTTTGTAGACTATAAATTCTTATGATAAATAAATTTATTTAAACCGATCTCAGTATAAACACATAATCTGATTCAGACTAAGGTATGGTCATGACATGTCCAGTTACGTGAATGCGGTCACACGTCTTGCATGAATAACATTCCCTTAGCAGATCCGTTGTCATAGTTGCATGCCTCTACTCACCCCTTAACAATTTACGTGTTGTACAAATTTCGATGTGCATAATCAATTATAGTGACTGTTTTTACTATACTGATTTTAAAAAACACCTTTTTTATACTACATGGGTAACACAGCCTATATACGCTAGCAACACCAGAGGCATCACTCGCGCGTCACCATCTCCAACGAAAGGGATAGGAGGTGGATAGGAAGGATAATAAAGAATAGTTAGGATACTAAGGAGAGGATAGGGAGCAGCCTCCAGCGCTCACACTTACCAAACAAAACAACGGTAGAAGTACCTATTTTTTTTTTTTTTTTAAGGCGGGAAAAAAATAGTGAAGGAACAGGGTAGTGTGGGGCCCTCACCCACTAAAGAAACCCGCCGTGTGCCGTCTCTCCGCCTTTAATGGCGGGCCACCGGCACCATATTACATTCCTTCAGTGGTACGGTAGAAGTACCTACTATTGTTACACTCTTACCTTCTGTAAAAGGGTGGTACTTCCCCGATCGAGCCGGCGCCTTCATGCTGGGATAAGTAAGGTTCTACCACTAGAGTACTAATTATTACACCTTAGACAAATAATGGCTTTATCCCGACGTTAAATAAAATTTTGTTGCCGTTTATGCTTTCTTAAATTAAGTATGATACAGCACACTGCTGTATCATACTTAATTATAAAAGATAAGCTATTATAGCTAGTTGAACTAAAATTGTATAATAAATAATATTGATCGCAAAAAAGCCTCAGTATTCTTAGCTTAGTAATTTATTATCTAAGTTACTGAATTAAAAAATAAAGCGGTATTGGTAGTCCGCTGAAAGCAGCGACAGCGCACGGCGGGTTGATTGCCAGACTCCACATGCCGCCGAATAAAATCTACCAAGCATGTTAATTTACTCATTATGCTTTTCTTCATAAATATTGTGACACATATAAAAAATAAAAATAAAACTTTTTTTATTTTTTATATTATGTATTTTTTTATTAATTACACATATATACTTCCGAAAAAGTCTCGATCACGGACTGAGGATCGAACTCGATACCACTGTTTACAGTCCCAAGTCTTATCACATAGTAATCACTGCAATATTGCTTGTAACTAAGACGAAAGGTACGTCTTACAAAACTTGATTATTAACATTAAACTGTAATGTGTACCAAGAATTTATAAGGACAATCAGTGTCCTCTAAGCTATGAGATACTCATATTACCTTCAACTATATCATCCATCGGTAGACTAATCGTGCCAAGCGTGCTTAACCTCATTACTCTAAGTACTAAGGAGACATTTTTGCATTTTGGGTACTATTCCCGTTTTACACAGAACTTTAATATATTTATCATATATTGCACTTGTATAACAATATATACACACACATATCAAGAAAAAACACTATTTTTGACATTCATGATTTTTTATGCCATTTTTGTTATTTAAACTAGTTAAAAAACTGTTAAACATTTTTTTGTCTTGGACGTCCGTTTGTTGCAGTTAATTTATGTTAACACGATAACAACAGAAATACTTTACTAATCGAGTCTTTTTTTTTCTTTTTTACTTCAGTATTACTAGGAACAGAGCCCTATTACTTTTCACGGTCTGATTCGACGTGGTACATTATTAGTTATCAAATAATCAATTTTAATGTGAAAAATGAAGGTTATAAGGGATAACCCCTTAATAAGGGCGTGCAGTTTTGGATTTTCCAAAGTATTTTTTTTATATTGCGTATGTACGCAAACGAACCACGGCCCACCTAGTCGTAAATGGTAACCATCGCTCATGGACTCAACTACGCCGAGAGTATTGTCAAGCCACTGCTCACCATTTTATTTCACAGATATGAAATGAAAGAATAAATGGCTATCTCCTGCTACAGCCAAAACACACCGATGTGCTTCATGGCAGGCCACAAGGGAGATGGTAGTACTAACTCGCTCAGGCCCGATAGCCAGTGAGTACTCTCACTTGGTACCCAGCCCTACTACCTGTCATGCAATGTTTGCTTACTTCCCTTAGTCACCACGTACGACACTCGTGTGAAAGAATGGGGTGGTGACACTTGTATTCTTAGTCTGTCACCATACGGATCAAATACATAGGCACACTTATCACTAGCTTGTTTTCAATACAATACTCAAGTAGATAAATGTAGATGTGACCTTAAAAGTACAGGTTTACCATGTTTTAGAAAGTGATTGCTGTCTTTCTCACACAAGAGGCTATAACAATCTTCCATCTTATTCTGTCACACATGAGCACGGATTCATTCAATTTACTCATCATTCGAGTTGTGTACGTTATGATGTGTTTACGCGGTAAAAAATAAATAAAATACTTCGTATAGAGTGGTTGAAATAATGGAAAAAAAACAGGAAAAAAAGGTATGTGAGTGTCTATGACTCTGTTTGTCAACTGATTTTCTTTTTTTTAAAGCTGATTTTCTTTTTTAGCGTTGTTAATAAAAAAAATGTAATGGAAAAATTAAAAATATAATTGAACATACAATATTTTGATATTTTTATATATTTTTTGAGCATATGACATGCTGTAACACTAAGTGCGAAAATGTGAAATCGAAATCCTGCTCGTGAGTGTTCTTTTCGATTTCACATTTTCGCACTTTGTGTTAATTGAACATACGTATATTTTCCCCAATTTATTAAAGATTAGGGTCGAATAACGGTACGACCGAAGGAATGTAACATAGTTCCAGTGGCCCGCCAATAAAGACGGATCGACGGCACACGGCGGGTTTCTTTAGTGGGTGTGGGCCCCACACTACCCTATTCATTGCTCTGAACGAAGAGGTGTGCGGTTAGGAACATTTTATCCCGCCTTAATAAAAATAAGGGACATTAGTGCCCATAAAAATCTAATAATCTAACCCAAGCATTACCCACCCATTATAATGCATGTCCTAGTTCCTTAGCATTACAAAATATTTAGTAACACATAGGAAAACCTTATAAATCATACATTAATCATAATAATATACATTTTAGGACTTACAAAAATTGGAGGATGAAAGTATAAATTCAAATAAACTAAGTAAAGAAGTCTCTGAAGTAGATCAAGATTGCACTGTGGTGAAAGCTGATAATTATGGATGCATTTTATCAGCTATTTTAAAAAAAGAATCCTTTTGTAATTTATTTTTACTTGCGTGTGTTATTGGAATATTAACCAGTATTTTTATAAATAAAGATTTCAGGAAAAACCCATTAAATAAAGATAATTGTGTACAGAAACCCAAGTATTGGGTTTATTCCAATAAATTAGATGTACGGAATAGGAATGGTTTGTTAAAACACGTACATTTAGTGCTAGAAAGAATTGGGTACGAAGAAACGACGAACAAGACTCCGTGGGATCTCCTTTGGTCTCATGACTT
This sequence comes from Leucoma salicis, assembly GCA_948253155.1. Classification (NCBI taxonomy): domain Eukaryota; kingdom Metazoa; phylum Arthropoda; class Insecta; order Lepidoptera; family Erebidae; genus Leucoma; species Leucoma salicis. The sequence continues at coordinate 4,962,770 of OX411817.1, forward strand.
CCCTTTCACGCCATTGCAGAGCACCATACTAACACTGGAACATCACCAAAAAGTAAACCATTTTCCAGGAACCGGATATATAACAAACAAACTACTTCTAGCAACTACAGACTCTAGGTACATTCCAAAAGCATTTCAACTACCAAAAAATAAAACAGAGTTTTTTAAATATGCAGAGAAAAATAAAAACAGTTTGTTTTTGGAGAAGAATATTAATCATCGAGGTGTTGTTTTGAAGAACGCGAGAGACATAGATGCGGCTAGTGGAGAAAGTTTTGTCCAAGAGTACGTGCAAAAACCTTTCTTGGTTGATGGACATAAGTTTGATATTGGGGTGTACGTTGTGATTACTTCCATTAATCCTTTACGAGCGTATTGGTATAAAGGAGACGTATTGTTCAGGTAATGTTATTTTTTTAATTAATTTATTCTTGAAAATAAGAAGTTCATATGATAGATGTCGTGGGTTCTCCCAAAAGACAATAGGAACTATATGATAATTAACGATATGAACCAAGCGGTAAAAAGCATATGGACCGGCAATTCACAAATCGCGAGTTAGAATTCTATTAGCCATTAGATATCTTTATCAATTTTATCAAAAATAGTAGTAAATAATGGCGGATATTAAGTGTTTTAAAAACAAAAGAGTTCCAAAAATACTTTTGTATGAAAAACTATAAATACACGTAGTGTTTTCCATACAGATGTGATACACTTCTAATTTAAAATTATACAGACAAAGCGAGGCAAGGAAAATCGGAACAAAATCCTATAGGGACCTCTTTAGGTGATGTTAAAAAATATATAAGACATAGGACTCTAAGATTTATTCTGGACAAAACAGCCTGGTGTGAAGTTTCCTGAACAGTATGATATAACCATGACATTTTTTAATGAATTTTAGATGAGCATAATTCTTACAGTAGGGAAGTAGGGACGAAGCAGTTCTGTTTATTATTACGTGGCTTGTTTGTTTATTTTATCGAAGATAAATAATTGCCATTGAAAAAAATATAACGGGGAAAAAACAAAATCTATATGTGTGAATGCTCTAAATTGTCTGGTCTGAACTAGACTGATTGCCAAATGCGCTAAATGTTTAAAGAGCCTTAATGATTTTATCATTTCTACCTATATGCTAGTGTGCCAATAAAAATATTACTACCCTATTTGTAATCATCATCTTCCTAGTCCTAAAAATAAAATAAGACAAAGGAGAAGGGGATCTAAGGACTTTTAAAAAAATATATAAGGATTTTTTGATAAAAATGAGATGAGGGGAGTGTCTAGATTTTGTGATATAAAATATAATAAAAATTGCGTCGCCCAAAACAGCAGAATTTAGCATGATGTAATTTATGAACAACCCCTTATAATAGATGTGACAAAAGGATGCCTCTATATAGATCCCGATATATCTGGCTGGCAATCTATAGGTGCCCTACTATATTCGCCAAAAAATAACTAGAAATATAATTTTATATCAAGCCATCTGTTGAGCAGGCGTGTACTATTTTGTGTGTAAGTGCATGCCCAATAGTGGGATGTGTGTTTGGCTCTAAAAGAAAATAACAATAACTATAATCATGGCATAAAAAAGTTTTAAAAACCAATGAGTATATTATAATTACACCTTCAGATATTGCCCTGCAAAGTATTATCCATTTGATCCAAAGAATTTAGATAAGTATGTAATTGGAGATGATTACCTGCCTACTTGGGAGGTGCCCTCTCTGGCCCGATACCAGTCAGCGCTTGGACATGGCATGAAAGATGCCTTCGATAATTACGTCAGATCTGTGGTAAGAATCTCTTTATGTACACTACACTAGGCTGAAAAATTGGCCATTTAAAATTTGAATTTAAAAAAATAACTGTTGTAGTTTTTTTATAAGAACTTCACCATCATCCTTTCGGCGTCCACTGCTTGACATAGGCCTTCGAAAGGAATTCCCATTTGCTCATTACCTCCTATAAGGACATACATAGATTTATGTAAAGGCTTCAAACCTGCAAACTGTTAATGGTTCATATTTTTGATTATAAATCCATTCCTTTTGCTTTTTTGCTCATAGAGCCACAATCCATCTAATGGTAAGTGGTAATTACCGCTCATGGACTCAGCAGTACTAAGAATATTGCCAAGCCGCTGCTAACAATTTAATTTCGTTGATGGAAAATTAATGAACGGTCAACTATTCCCCGCTACAACTGAAACACACCAAAGTGTATGAACAGAGTTTACACGGCAGACGGTGGTACCGACCAATCAAGGCAGTGTTAGGCCCTCACAAATTAAATAAATCTGGCGTATGCCGTCTCTCCGCCTGTACTGGTGGACTAATGGAACTGGAAGACATTACTTCATTGGTTGGCACGCAACCATACAACTAGTAATGCAACAGATTCTAACTGCTTGCGGAAGCACAGTAGCCTTGAAACTCGCAGGATAGAATAGGGTAGCGACCCTTGTATTCTTAACTGTCGTAAAAAAGGTAAACAGAAATAGCCAATAGAAAGAAGGACCAGGCAATCAGGATCAAGAAAGGAGGTAGGTACTTAGCGGAAGTTAGTAGTTTTTGCACAGGGATCGCGGGTTGGAGTCAATTGATCATAAAACATTTTGATCTCTATCTTTTATCTGTGTGGTGACGGACTAAGAATACAAGTGCCACCACCCCCTCCTTTCCCACGGGTGTCGTACAAGCCGACTAAGGGAAGTAAGCAATTATCACCCATTGCATTACTGGTGGTAGGGTTGAGTACCAAGTGAGAGTACCGTCTTCTGTGTGACCGGTCATGAAGCACGTCAGTGTGTTTCGGCTGTAGCAGAAGATCGCCGTTTATTCTTTCATTTCATACCTCAGAAATGAAAAGGTGAGCAGCGGCTAGACAATACTCTCGGTGTAGTTAAGTCCATGAGCGACGGTTACCGCTTACCATCAAGCGGGCTGCCTGACATCATACGCAAATAAAAAAAACTATTTGATATTTATGGTAGAAGATGAGGATCCCTCAAGCGTTAAGTTCATAAACAGTTACCATCATCAACCTTGATTACTCTACTACCGCTTAATGGGTAGCCTTTTTGACCTTATTTAACTACATTTCTTTGTTTTTTTTTTTCAGGGCAAGGACCCAACTATCATGTGGAAAGAAATACAGAACGCTATAGCTGAAGTATTGAGTATGAAAGAACATCATATTGTAGCAGCAGTGAGTAAGATAAAGTAATAACTATGGACTTATAGTGATATATTCATTAACCTATAAGGTCAAGACATTTTTATTATGTCCATTAATCCATTAATTTGATCAATATATCGCAGCTCACCCGACAATACACCAACAGAATGTAATATTAGTATTATTTTAGCATTTGACATGCTAAAGTAATTTACAACAATTTTTTTAAAGTGAATAGTTAAATTCGAAAACACGCCCTTCCATTTCTATTGGGAAAGCTTCAGACCGGTAAACCATGGAAGCAGACAGAAAATATATAATTTACAACTTCACTTTCCAAGTTTTGTCTTATAAGAAAGAACAAAGAATAAGACCCAAGAAGAAAGAAGATTAGGATCCGCACGGGTCTTACTAAGACATCTGCCAGATGTATTTGCATACATTTTATTCAAATTTTATCACATGTTTTAGGTAAAACGCTACCCTTCCCAAAATAACTTCTTTGAAATGATGAGATTCGACTTAATAGTGGACGAGGACCTGAAGGTATACCTACTAGAAGCCAACATGTCGCCAAATTTAAGTTCTGCGCATTTTCTGCCGAATAAATTACTTTATGAGCAATTGTTGTATAACTTGTTCTCGCTGACTGGTATTTCACATCAGTCGAAAATCAATGGAGTAAATTGGAGGTAAGCGAATTTAGAGGTAAAAAAAAATTGATGATTATTTATTGACTGTCTCGGTGGTGCAGCAGTAGTGTAAGCGACTGCTGAACATGAGGTCTCAGGTTCGAACCCGGAGTCGTGCAGTGTATTGAGCTTTTTCGTAAAAAGAAAAATTTTCAGTAGCAGCCCAGTTTGGAAATGGACCCGGTAGACGGCAATAGGTCCACCCCCTATTACGTGTGACTTAAACATAGCTGGTGAATCGTGGGTGTGTAATGCACCTCTGCCTACCCCTTTGGGGAATACAGGCGTGAAACTATGTTTTTTTTATTATTTATTTAATAGAACGAGCTTCATCTCTCTCTTAGAGTTGTATTTTTTTTATAATTTGAGAGGTCTGCTTTTTTCTAAATAAAATTAATAGAAGCTAAGATAAGAATGTGGACTGCCAAGACAGAAGTATCAAGTTCGATATATTTTTTTAATAACTAAACTTGATGCGTACGTAAGAAGTCCCACTTTAAAACAGTTTCTAATTCAAAATTTCAGCGATAAATCTGCTGCCAAAGATATGGTCTCTTCGTATAAAAACATAGCGGTATTCGGTAAACAGTGTCAGACAGCTTGTATAGACGATTGTGAAACCTTGGAACTGTGCAGGCTATGTAAGCCGTGTCTTGACAGGTCCTTGAAAAACAGCCTATTAAAAGCTCATACGGAGTATTTGCACCGAGGCGATTTTAGAAGACTTGTGCCCCCACCAATGTCTAGAGTTGAAGTAAGTCTCTTTTTTGTTAATATGTGCAAATTAACTAACTTTTGACTCAACCATGGCATGACCTGACTCTAGTTGGGCGAAACATTGTTTTTACCATTTTTTACCATGTGTCATGAGAGTTGTTCTTGTTTTCATTGTTTGCTCGCAAATTTTCACTTCACTAGCTTTCCGATATAGAACTTACTTACTTATCATCACGCCATTTCCCTTGCGGGGTAGGCAGAGAGAACAGAATGCCAAGAGGCTCTATACTTGCATACATCTCTCGCTTCCTCAACATTCATAACTCTCTTCATACACGCTCGCCGGTTTCGGAGGCTCCTGACTCCACCTTACTTACACCAATACTCTCTTTCATACCTACTCGCTCTCTTACGTCGTCGTTACGAATGCAGTCAGTCAGCCTTACTCCACAGATTCTCCGCAGAGATCGCATTTCGACCGCATTGATTTTACTCTCATGCTCCTTTTTGCATATCCAACTCTCGCTTCCATACAATAACGTTGGGACAAGCACTGCGTTGTGTATTGCGACACATGCCCTCTGGCTGAGGTGATGACTGCCGAGAAGTTGTCCCAATGCTCCGTTCACTCTATTTCCCGCATTCACTCTTCTCTCTACATCAGTGGGTGTAGTTTCCATCCCGACTGAATCCACATCCAAGATATACATATTCACCCACTTGTTCTAGCACACCATTTCCTATTGCTACTCTAACATCTGTTCTGGCTTCTTCTCTTTCAAAAACCATTATTTTGGTTTTGCTCACATTCACACGTAGGCCCCTGTTCTTACAATCTTCTGCCATTACGTCGACTAGGGTTTGCAGGTCAGCCGCGGACTGCGCTAATAAAACCGCACCGTCTGCATCCGATATAGAAGCCGTATAAAACGTATATTGGCCGTGTGGTTATATATTATTGTTATATATATTATTGGCCGTGTGGGGCCGGCTTTAGAATCACAAGTCACAAGAGCCGACTGAGGGAATAACGGGGGAGTGGGCAACAGGACTCCTTCGAGTATTAACAACATCCACTGCGATCGCCAACCCACCTTTTGTTTTTGTTATGGCGGGAAAAAATGTTCCTAACCGCACACCCCGTCGTTCGGGGCAACGAACAGGGTAGTGTGGGGCCCTCACCCACTAAAGAAACCCGCCGTGTGCCGTCTCTCCGCCTTTATTGGCAGGCCACTGGAACTGTGTTACATTCCTTCGGTGTTCCGCCGGCGGCTTACCCTTTCGGGTACCCTCTACTGAGCGACGCATCCGCACATGGAGCGTCGCACCTTCGCGGGAGGCCTTGCAGGTGGCGGACGTTCCCCGGTCCATCCACCCGCAGCCTCAGCAAGGGCGGCATGAGGCGCAAGTATCTGCGCCTGCGCCGCCCCGGTCGCTGACGGCGGTTTGGGTCAGTGCAAGAATCCTCCTGCCTGGCCCTCTCCGCCACTTCCTTCCGCGAGATAACCTCCTCGCAGAAGGCAGCGACCGCGGCCCAATTCCTGTCACTGCCAAACATCGGTCTGACGACGCTCGGCAGCGAGAGGTCCCCCCCTATTTCCGCGACGAGTTCACGGCGCTGCTCGGCCTTGGGCCGGTCGGGCACGACTCGAGCGTGTGCCGCACCGTGTCCTCGTCACAGCCGCAGTGGTGACAGCCCGGAGTCGCTTCCCTCCATGCGACTATGTGCAGATATCTGCCGAAGCAACCGTGCCCCGACAGCATCTGCACCAGTCGGAAGGTAAGGACTCCGTGCCGTCGCCCCACCCACTCCTCCAGCACCGGCTGGAGCGCTCCTACGGTCCAAAGACCGGCCCGGGGCACCTCCAACCATGACCTCCATCTGGCCATGGCAGCTCGGCGGGCGTTGCCCTGCCACCTGGCCACCTCCCTGGGTAGGGGGCGTCCGCCCCCCTCCCGCTCTTATGACACCCGCACCTCGGCGAGCACCTCCGCCTCCAAGTCCCACGAGGGGATTCCGGCCAACGCGCAGGCCGCCTCCGTCGACACCGGACTCCGCCCAGACGGGTGCGCCTTACAGCGCCATCGACCGGACCACCCCGGCGTAAAGCCGTCGGCACGCATTGTTGGGTCCGCCTATATTCGGCATGAGCCGGGCAAGGGCGGACGCTGCGCGATCGCCAACCCGCCTGCCAAACGTGGCGATTACGGCATTATCCCCCATGACGGGACCGCTCGTTGTGGCGTTCTCTTGGGGAGGCCTATGTCCAGCAGTGGACGTTGAAAGGCTGATGGATGGATGGATGGATAAAACGAATACCGGTTTTTAGGTCTAATCAAAAAAGTTTTGTTGAAAATCTGTTCAGTAGTTTTAGCGTTGTGTTGTGCGAACAAACATACAGACAAAAAATGTTTTCTGTTCAGATACACCCACAAAGCCTAATTACACAGTTATGTTTTCACAAATATCTTCAATGTACAGACAGCTCTGTTACAGCTATGTACAGATATAATGGATTATCGAAATGGATGAATGGAAATTGCAAGCATAGCTCATGGACCCTGGATCCCACCACCGAAGGAATGTAACATAGTTCCAGTGGTTCGCCAATAAAGGCGGAGAGACGGCACACGGCGGGTTTCTTTAGTGGGTGTGGGCCCCACACTACCCTGTTCGTTGCCCCGAACGACGGGGTGTGGGGTTAGGAACATTTTATTTCCCGCGATATAATAATAAACTGCCTCGGTGGTGTAGCGGTAGTTTTAGTAGTTTATGCGACTGCTAATCATGAGGTCTCGGGTTCGATCCCCGGGTCGGGCAATGTTATTGAGCGTTTCCCTAAAAAGAAAAATTCTCAGTAACAGCCCGGAGTTTGGAAAAGTGGCCGGTAGACGTCAATAGGCTCGCCCCCTATTACGTGGGACTTAAACATAGCTGGCGAGTCGTGGGTGTGTAATACACCTCTGCCTACCTCTTCGGGAAATACAGGCGTGATGCTATGTAATAATAAATTTATGTTGAATTTTCAGGATCCAGAGGAATTATCAGATATAATAACGAATAACGTATCACCTACAAACAGACTGCAGTATATGTGGTACCAAGAAAAATGTAATCAGGACATCACATGGTGTACATAGCGTCTTTAAAATAAAGCACATCACTAATTTATAAAATTTCTACTCAGTATTGAAAAATACTTTTACACTAATAAATGTTTGTATATCAAAATTGACCTCCAATCCCTTTATATAAAGTCTTTTAACACCTCTGACTTTTTAAAATTATCTCTTACACTCAATCACTGCCTAAGAGACTTTTCTTAAGTGAATGCGAATATCGTGGAGAGCAATTTGCATGCCTGAGAGATTTTCTCCATTTCTCGACGGCTTGCGAATTATGCCAACCCGCACTGGGCCAGCGTAGTGAGACTGAGGCCACCATGCCTAATAGTGGGTAATGAAAAAATAAAACAAAATTAGGAATGTTCTACTTATTAATCTGTGATTAAAAAAATTACTCGAATGTTGAAATGAATCATTCACAGAAGATTGGCGCGAAACAACGGTAGGTACTCCTGCGTTGTGTTTCGTGTGGTAAGTGAGAGCGCCGAAGTTCCAAACCCCCTCCACATCCTCTTCTTATTGTCCTTCCTATCCTCTCTTTATTATCCTTCCTATACTCGCCTTATATTCTCTTCTGTCCTCCCCTTAGTATCCTTCCTATCCTCTCTTTATTATCCTTCCTATACTCGCCTTATATTCTCTTCTGTCCTCCCCTTAGTATCCTTCCTAACCTCTCTTTATTATCCTTCCTATACTCGCCTTATATTCTCTTCTGTCCTCCCCTTAGTATCCTTCCTATTCTCTCTTTATTATCCTTCCTATACTCGCCTTATATTCTCTTCTGTCCTCCCTTTAGTATCCTTCCTATCCTCTCTTTATTATCCTTCCTATACTCGCCTTATATTCTCTTCTGTCCTCCCCTTAGTATCCTTCCTATCCTCTCTTTATTATCCTTCCTATACTCGCCTTATATTCTCTTCTGTCCTCCCTTTAGTTTCCTTCCTATCCTCTCTTTATTATCCTTCCTATACTCGCCTTATATTCTCTTCTGTCCTCCCCTTAGTATCCTTCCTATCCTCTCTTTATTATCCTTCCTATACTCGCCTTATATTCTCTTCTGTCCTCCCCTTAGTATCCTTCCTATCCTCTCTTTATTATCCTTCCTGTACTCGCCTTATATTCTCTTCTGTCCTCCCCTTAGTATCCTTCCTATCCTGTCTTTATTATCCTTCCTATACTCGCCTTATATTCTCTTCTGTCCTTCCCTTAGTATCCTTCCTATACTCGCCTTATATTCTCTTCTGTCATCCCCTTAGTATCCTTCCTATCCTCTCTTAATTATCCTTCCTATACTCGCCTTATATTCTCTTCTGTCCTCCCCTTAGTATCCTTCCTATCCTTTCTTTATTATCCTTCCTATACTCGCCTTATATTCTCTTCTGTCCTCCCTTTAGTATCCTTCCTATCCTCTCTTTATTATCCTTCCTATACTCGCCTTATATTCTCTTCTGTCCTCCCCTTAGTATCCTTCCTATCCTCTCTTTATTATCCTTCCTATACTCGCCTTATATTCTCTTCTGTCCTCCCCTTAGTATCCTTCCTATCCTCTCTTTATTATCCTTCCTATACTCGCCTTATATTCTCTTCTGTCCTCCCCTTAGTATCCTTCCTATCCTCTCTTTATTATCCTTCCTATACTCGCCTTATATTCTCTTCTGTCCTCCCCTTAGTATCCTTCCTATCCTCTCTTTATTATCCTTCCTATACTCGCCTTATATTCTCTTCTGTCCTCCCCTTAGTATCCTTCCTATCCTCTCTTTATTATCCTTCCTATACTCGCCTTATATTCTCTTCTGTCATCCCCTTAGTATCCTTCCTATCCTCTCTTTATTATCCTTCCTATACTCGCCTTATATTCTCTTCTGTCCTCCCCTTAGTATCCTTCCTATCCTCTCTTTATTATCCTTCCTATACTCGCCTTATATTCTCTTCTGTCCTCCACTTAGTATCCTTCCTATCCTCTCCCTATTATTATTGCTCTCCACCTTCTTTACTTGGAGATGACGACGCACGTGTGATGCCTCTGGTGTTCCTAGCGACTATAGGCTACGGTAACCGCTAACTATCAGGTAAGCTGCAAGCTTGTTTGTCACCTACGTAGTTAAAAAAAAATCATGGAAAGACAAGTATATATCTATATAGGTACGTATAATGTGCACAAATGTATAAGTACTACTCGGGTTTAAGATACCATACATACCATACCATACAATTTTCAAGACAAATAGCTGTTAACCACCAATCCCAAACTCATCACTACCAGCCCTTGGAGACAACAGGGCTGCGTTACTTTATTCTATTCTGAAGAACATCACGTAACACATAGGCTCCATGTGGAATCGTTACATTTTTACGACTCTTTAGCTCAGCATCTTGACCTGTTAGAGCCCCCGCAGACTGACCTAATCGGCCGACTAAACAATAGACATACGAGTATGTGGTGTACATGGAAGACCTTTGAACTATAGCTATCGTCCGATATTTTCTTGATATAGGGTTATTACATAACAGATCCGACGGTTTTATCAGTTGCATAAATTCATTGGAATTTTTCACAGTTACATAATTTTGATGTGACCGGGCTATAGGCTGATAGAAAGTATTTGGTCTGCAAGAGGTTGTACTGGTATAGTAATTTTTGAGGCCTTCATTGAGCGCATTTATTAGTGATAAGCACACGGAAGTGTCTGCGGATGTAGTTCGACTCGGAATATGTAGCTCAAAGTCCGTCCGAAGTTCGTTGACTAGACTGCAACAACGTTCATGGAGTGTGCCGGGCCGCTAACGGATTTATGCACTAATCTGTACCGCGGCGTGCGGTTCGTATAGTGAATGTCAGTCTTTATATCTACTGATATAAAACTAGAGGTTAGGTCTTACATATATACGTAACCTAAATATCTAACATTTAGGTTTATAAAAATACTTAATTCATGCCTCGCATGTTGTTTCTGAGTAAATCAGCAGAAAGTTTAAGAACTTTTGTAAAGTACTAGGACGTGATGTCGTTATCGATCGATGTGAGCACTCAAAAAAAAATGTTAATCAATTACAATTTTAAGAAAATATAGATTTTTATCCACTATTTGGTGACTTGAGAGAGGGATTCCACCCAAAGTTGTTCTATCAAAATTTGATTGGGGTAACTTTTCCAGCCGTCAAAATAATGTACTAGGAGTTCAGTGCATCCAGCCAAGTTGCATTCTATGATCGCCAACGCTGATAGAAAACTATTTAAATGTATGGGAATTTGACATCTTTAACCATAGATAAAGAACCTATATTTATCTAAGTCTTTAACAATATCTATAACGCTAAGTCACGTGACTTAACGTTAGAGATGTCAAATTTCCGTACATTTTAATAGTTTTCAATTAGCGTTAGCGATCGTAGAATGCAACTTGGCTAGACCCAAAGGTTTCGTCCAATCAACAATAAATCTTATTTAAAAAAAAAATTAAGATGGAGATACTACGGCGAATCCTCAGTCCGGGCGAATCGACTTTGAAATTTCGAAGAGTCACCTTATCCCGCCTTTCTTTTTCTTCCTTACAGTTCATTTAATATCCCACAGCTGGTTGGAGCTCCACTAGAGGGATTGGGTGAGTGAGTATTGACTCTTATTAAATTAATATACCCTAGAAATATAGAACAGTCTTTCTGTTTGTTTGCTTTATGTCTAGACACATAAACTTTGGGCTAAGCATTATCTCATAATATTAGGAGCTATTACTATAATAAACCTTACTTCATAGACATACACATAGGACTTCAATAAACTAATCAGAGAGAGAGAGAGATCGATAAAATAACAGACTAATCGAGGCGAGTTCAAGTGAATGTCACTTATAACAATCTAGATATACCCAATACCTATCTAGATTGTTATGAAGTGACTAGCTTCTGCACGTGCCTTCATCTGCCTTTAAATTTGGCTAAGAGCGAAATGAAAAATATGTAAGTGATTAAAAATTTAAGAGATATAAAAATCCTAAATCATGCTGCAGCAAGACAAAAATAAATAACTTTAGGTAGCGCCACATCGTGATAAAATTATGTACTAAATAGCTAATTTTAAAATAAGTCATTGTAAATTGTTAACGGCCAGTAAAACACATACACTAACAAATAACTTATTTACGTACTAAACCATATCACAACCTGGAATGAAATCTTTTTTTTATAATACGTGGGCGGCAACCACGCGTACGGCTCACTGATAGTAAGCGGTTACCGTAAAAGTTTGTATGTTTAGTTGTTCGTTACTCAGTAAACAAAAACGGCTAAACGGATTTGATATTTGGCACGCATTTATCTACGAGTATATCCTTACTGGCGTATCTTTGTTGTTCTTCCTATACTTCCTTTTTATATTTCCTATCCACCTCCTATCCATTTCCTTAGAGATGGTGACGCGCGAGTGATGCCTCTAGTTTTACTACCGTCTATAGGCCAGTATTTGGCACTCACGTAGTATAAAAAAAAAACACGTGTATTGCTAGTGATGCAATGTGATTTCAAATGCGTTATTGCTTTTTTTTTTGAGAGGGACAAGGCCCTAGTCCACAACGCTGGCCCAATGCGGGTTGGCAGAAGCCCTCGAGAAAATCTCTCAGGTATGCAGGTTTCCTCACGATGTTTTCCTTCACCGAGCAGTGATAATTTGTAAACAAATACATACACAATTTCGAAAAATCTCGAATATTCAGAGTTGTGTGCCTTGGACTAGGGATCGAACTCGATACCACTGTCTTTGTAGACCTTTTTTTTTGTATAGGCGGGAAAAAATGTACCTAGCCGCACACGTCAGGATAGTGTGGGGCCCTCACCCACTAAAGAAACCCGCCGTGTGCCGTCTCTCCGCCTTTATTGGCGGGCCACCGGAACCATATTTCATTCCTTCAGTGGTGTCTTTGTAGACCTTGGGCTTACAGCTTATTGTAGGTAAATAACCTACTTATTTATAAGGAAAAATGTACCTATTAAAAGTAATGTCAAAAAAATTACATACATACATTTTTATGAAAGGATAATTACACATCCGTGTTTTGCTTGTTTTATGTATAAAGGAGCTTACTTTATACGTCCCCAGGGAACTTTATGAGTTTGCATTTGAGGTAACGGAATGAAGATTTCAGTCACCTTTATGTAACGTATGTATAATAATAATAATAACATCTCAAGAGGCTCGCGTTAGGTGGCTGGGTTAAGGGTCTGATACAGAAGGCGGTACTTCTGGACACGGCACGCATCGTGAGGAAGTTCCTGTCTCTGGAACCTATCTACGCACTTTTTATATTTTTAAATATTTTGTTATTTTTTATAATATATTTATATTTAAAAATGTATTAAGTGGAAAAATAATTGTAAATAAAGGAATAATAATAATAATTTTATTGTCATAATAATGTACACATATTTATATAATTGCACTGACTACTGTACTAGTATTGATATACTGTATTACAGAAGCCAGTGTCTTCTCTTGACTATGTCACAGGTAATAAGACAAAAGTTATAAGCGATTTACAGAAACTTAAATAAAAGCATAACTGAGGTATAGCAATTTAAAAGTGAAAAACATATTAGAAAAACAAATCTAAAAATAAGTTTAACAATTATTGTGTAGTGTGTACATGTGTGTGTATGCATGTGTGTGTCTGTGTGTGTGTGCGTGTGCGTGTGTCATTTATGTGTGCAAGCGTGTGTGCGTTTACTTTAGTAGGGATTCGGTATCATCATAAATAAGAGTAAGTAACCAAGATTTTAATATATTTTTACAAGAATAAAAGGAGAGAGAGAGAGACATATACACTATATGTGTTTTAATCTATTAATTTTGTTATACAGGCTTGGGGCCGTCACATAGAACTGACGCCTCGCTAACGTAGTTCGGTGCGCTGTATAATATACCTTTTTAGATAATTTGCTTATACTCGTAATGCGATGTTGTTTGAATAAGTCAGCCTGTGGCTAGGCTTGCCTTATGATGGATTGATTAAGCCCACATTTATAAACCTTTGGAATTATATACGAGTATTACTTTGGTGCCTTTAATTGACTTTTGAATGACTTAATTAAATATTAGGTTTATTTTCTGTGTTCGGTGATGATTGTTAGCTATGTCCGCACCATTCCGCACATTGTCTTCTACCGCACCTTCGTAATTCGTCTGAAGCAAGTTACTGTCAATGCTATCTGGATTGGTTGGTCAGTGTTTAGTCCAATATTAATAATGTCTTTAAATATAATAATATGCTGGTTTAGTGCTTATAACAGACTCTTGATAGGCTGAATCCAGACGACTGTACTACGAAAAAAGTCGGTTGAGATAGTTAACAATCATCACTGAGCAAACAATATATTTTTCCTCCGAATATTTAATTCAGCCTTTCAGGAATCGGTTAAAAGCACTGAAGCAGCATATTATTATAGTTAAAAAAGTTTATAATATTGGGCAAAACATCAACCACTCCAGACTACATTGGTAGTAACTTATTCAAATGCATTACAAAAAAATTGGGGTGTGATGGAAGCTACTGTGCGGAATGGTGCGGCAGAATTGTGATTGGTTAATTTATCAGCCTGTATTCGTCCACTGTTGAATGTTCAAACCGTTGTCGGTTAGTCGAGCGATGTGATGCACCAGCTAATCTGGCCGGCTAGGTATGTCGATGTGCCGCCGGCGGACCACTGAAGGAATGTAATATGGTTCCGGTGGCCCGCCAATAAAGGCGGAGAGACGGCACACGGCGGGTTTCTTTAGTGGGTTAGGGCCCCACACTACCCTGTCCATTGCCCCGAACGACCGGGTGTGCGGTTAGGATTTTTTTTCCCACCTCAACAAAAAAAAGGTATGTCGATGTCGGTTACTCCCGTTTCCCTACGGATCCTCGTGTAGGATTGTGTAGAGATATTTCCAACATAGCCCATCCCCATGTTCTGCTGCACCTCTTTATGAAGCCGTCATTGAGGGTCTACGTTCCATATGACTATGTATACCTCCCTACTGGTAATACTTACTGGTCTATTAATGTTACTATCTTATGCTACGGCGTGAAGACGATTATGTTATTAGTAGGGATGTAAGATACATGGTCCCAGTACCAGTGACCCGCCAATACATGCGGAGAGACGGCACACGGCGGGTTTCTTTGTGGGTGAGGACCCCACACTACCCTGAACTACGGTGTATGCGGTTAGGTAGATTGCTTCCCGCCTAAACAAAAAAGGGATGTAAGATACATGGTACATACTAGTCTATAAAACCGTTAGCAAATAGCTATCAACGTCGCGTTCAAGGTTAGGTAAACGCGATAGATTCTGGTAATTACCTACCTACTTTCATCATATAAAATAATATTAGGTACTTACCTAATCACCCTTTTTTTTTTTTTTTTATTTTAGGTGGGCAAAAATGTCCTACCGCACACCCCGCTGCCCGGGGAGACAACGGGGTGAATGGGGCTCTCACCCACTAAAAACCCACCGTGCGCCTCCACCCGCCCTGCTATGGCGGATCACGGGTACCGCGTCGTTACGACCGCGATCCGCAGGCGGCAGCCCCTACGGGCACCCTCTCTTGAGCGACGCCTCGCGCACTTGGGCGTCGCACCTTCGCGGTAGGCTTCCGCGGACGGCAGGGTACTCCCCGACCCCACCGTCCGCAGCCTCGGCTAGGGCGGCATCAGGCGCAAGTAAGCGCGCGCACGCCGCCCCTCGCGCCGGCGGCGAATCGGGTCCGCGAAGGAGGATTCCTCACGGGCCCTCTCCGCCACCTCCTTCCGCGAGATGACAGCCTCGCAGAAGGCGGCGACCGCGGTCCAGGCCCTGTCACTGCCAACCATCGCTCGCGCAACGGCCGGCAGCGACAGGTCCACGCCTATGACTGCAACGAGTTCCCGGCGCTGCACATCCCAGGCCGGGCAGGACTCGAGCGTGTGCTGCGCCGAGTCCTCGTCGCAGTCGCAGTGGTGACAGCCTGGGGTCGTCTCCCTCCTTGCGATCGTGTGCAGGTATTTGCCGAAGCAACCATGCCCCGACAAAACCTGCACCAACCGGAAGGTGAGGACCCCGTGCTGCCGCCCTGCCCATTCTTCCAAGATCGGCCGGAGCGCCCCAACGGTCCAGAGACCGGCCCGGGGCGTCTCCAGCCGAGACTTCCACTTTAGGACAGTGGCGCGGCGGGCATCTTCGCGCCACGATGACATTGCGCTCGGCGAGGGGCGGCTGCCCCCCGCCCGCGCCGTCGACGCCCGCCGATAGACGTCGGCGAGCACCTCCGCCTCCAGATCCCACGGGGGGGTTCCGGCCAACGCGCAGGCTGCATCGGTCGAGACCGTGCGGTACCCGCGTATTGCCCTGACCGCTACGACCCTCTGTGGACGCCACAGAAGGGCCCTATTGCGAGCAGCCAGGGACTCCGCCCACACGGGCGCGCCGTACAGTGCCATCGACCGTACTACCCCCGCGTAGAGTCGTCGACACGCAAGACTCGGTCCGCCCAAATTCGGCATAAGTCGCCCGAGGGCGGACGCCGTGTTGACGAGCCTTGGCGCAAGACGGCGGAAGTGCTCGTCAAAGTGCCACCGTCCATCCAATACCAGGCCCAGATATTTGATGTGGGCCTGGATTGGGAAGCCCACACCATTGACCGTTATCGAGGCGCTGGCGGGCGGGCCCCGTCGGCGCCCATGGAAGAGTAGGGCCTCCGACTTTTCAAGGGCCACCCTAAGCCCCAGCGCCTCGATCCGCCTGACCACCTCCGCGGTACCTGAGGTGGCCAGCGTTGCCGCCTCCTCGAGGGTCCTGCCCCGGGCTGTGACGAGCGTATCGTCTGCGTAGCAAATTACGCCCAGCCCGGGGGGGAGCCGGCCACGGAGGACCCAGTCGTAGCCGATGTCCCACAGGAGCGGCCCAAGAACCGAACCCTGCGGGACGCCGCACGACATAGCCCTCCTTACAACGTCCCCTTCCCGGTCCACGAAGAGGACGCTGCGGCCGTCCAGGTAGTCTGCCACCAGCCGCCTTAGGTAGAGGGGCACTCCATGGTACCGGAGTGCCTCCTTGATGCAGCCGAATGGCAGACTATTGAAGGCGTTGGCGACGTCGAGCGACACCGCCAACAGCACTTCCCTCGAGGTGACGGCCTCCGCAGCCGCGGCCTTCAGGCGCAGAATGGCGTCGACCGTAGACCGACCCGCCCGATATCCAAACTGGGCGTCGGACAGGTCGGGGCCAACCGCTCCTAGGTGCCGGACGATGCGGGCAGCGACTATCCGCTCGAGGAGTTTGCCCGCCTCGTCCAGCAACACGATGGGCCTGAAGGCCGAGACCGTATTCGGAGGCCGTCCCGGCTTCGGCAGGAGCACGAGCTTCCCCTCCTTCCAGCAGTCAGGGAACCGTCCGGACACCAGGCAAGCGCCGAACAGCTCCCCGAGGCGGGGCTCAAGGTGGTCGAGGACCAGGGCCAGCACTCGGGCGGGAACCCCGTCCGGCCCGGGGGCGGCGCCTCTCCGCATACGCGCAGCCGCCGCCCCCATTTCCGTCGTCGTCACGGGCGGTACGTCCCCGTCGTCGGCCTCCCGGTCACCATCTGGCGGAGCCATGACCGGGGGCGTGTGCACCGCCCGTAAGGGGAAAAGTCCCTCGACCACCTCAGAGAGGAAGCCCGGCTGGAGGGTCTCCGTAAGGGGGGGGCCCTGGGCGCGGAGCTTGTTAAGCGCCGCGCGGTACGGGCGTCCCCAGGGGTCACGCTCGAGACCCTCCAGCATCTCCTGCCTTTTTGCGTCTTTGGCGCGACAGATGGCCAGCTTTAACGCGGCGCGCGCACTGCTATACGCCGCATACAGCTGGTCCTCCCGCTCTTCGTCGCGGATTCGGCGACGTCTGCTGCGGGTGTAGGACCTCCGGGCACGAATACAGGCCGCACGGAGGTCCGCCAGCTCCGGGGACCACCAGTAAACCCCCTTCCGTCGAGTCGGGCGCCGCACGCAGGGCATGGCCGCATCGCAGATCTGCGTAAGCATGCCGCGAATGCGGCCAGCCTCGGCGCCCACGTCTTCCGTCAGGGGGGGAGGCAGCCAAGATTGAAAAATGGCCGCCTCCACTAGCAGGTCCCGGTCGAGCCTACCCACAGCCCATCGCGGAAAAGCGGGAGTTCTGTCCGCCGCGTGACCCCTGCTGGCGCCCTGAAGGGTCCGGGAGACCTCTATCTGAATGTATCTGTGGTCAGATAGGGTCTCGACCTCCTCCAGGACTCGCCAGCTCCCTACGCGTGCGGCGACACCGGGGCTAGCGAACGAAAGGTCCACTATCGACCCGCCCCCGCGCCGCACGCACGTTAGGGCGGACCCTCGGTTTAGCAACACGAGGTCCGCCGCTGCCGCCCACTCTTCAACCGCCGCACCTCGGGCGTCCGTCCCGGGGGACCCCCACGCCGTTGATTTGGCGTTGAAGTCCCCCAGCACGAGCACAGGGCTCGGTGCTATACGCCGTATCGAGGTCTCCAGATTGTGCAGGAGGACCTCGAAAGCCGCCAGACTACGACTAGGGGAGAAGTACACGCCATACAGCGTGACCCCTCCCCATTCAGCCGCCACATATCCCGTGCCCTGGTCTTTGAGTGACAAGGGCGGGGAATGCGGCGCCGCCGAACCGACGACCGCCACGGAGCCATCCCCGCTACCCGCCCAATTGGGGCGATCCGGGACTATGTAGGGCTCCGCGGCTACGGCAACACCGATCGACCGCTCCGCCATGGATTGCAGGAAGAGGTCCTGCGCCCTGGCGGAACGGCCGAGATTCCCTTGGAGGAGGATAGCGTCGTGATCCGTTATTGGACCACGATATCCTCCTCCATGCGCTGCGGCGGTCCAGCCGCGCCGGGTTGGGCAGCCGGGGCCGATTGGCTGCCCACCCCCCTCTTAGGGCCTGACTTGGCCGGAGGCCTGCACCCCACTCGCCCCATACAGTGGTTGGCGGGGCGATTGCCCGCCGCGCACGCGGGGCAGTGTGGGGTGGCAGAACAGGCAGCCGCCTGGTGCCCTGCCTGACCGCAGCGGAAACAGAGCCCGCTGCAGTCGAAGCAGTTAGTGCACAGCGGCCGGGTGTGACCGACCGCCATGCACTTATAGCACCTGGCAGGCCGGGGCTCCAGCGCGATTACCCGCGCGGCGCTCCAGCCTACCAGAAGTCTACCGGCGGCGACCAAATCCTTGGCCGCCGCGACAGGGCACGAGACCCAGACGGCACCCACACCACCTGGACCTGGGCGAATGGTGCCCACCCGAACGGCGCTGCTGGGAGACCCGGTTTTCGAGACGATCGCCTCCCGGATCTCTTCCGCCGTCACGGAATCGTCCAGCCCGGAAATGCGCAGTTCGGCGCACTTCACGGGTCTGGCGACCCGGACACCACTCTCTTCTGGGAACAGGCCCAGCAGCCTCGCGGCCATTGCGTCGGCCGTCTTGGCGCCCTCTGGCCCCAGGTACTCGAAGATTCGAGCACCTGTCCGGGCTTGGCGGGATCGAGCGGAAACGTCTCCGAGGTCTGAGACGTTTATATCCCGCCGGGCACGCTTCAAGACGGCCTCGTAAGTCAGGCCCTTTTCCTTGGCCTCGGGCAGCAGGGTGATGACCACCGCTGCTGCCTTCGGCACTTTGAGCTTGCCTTACCTAATCACCCTACAAGACTAGTGATGTGGGCACAGCTGCTATTATATCTATACTAATACTAACGAATAAAATTGAAGTGTCTGTTCGTAATACTTATATGCTTTTCTTTTAGAAAAATAACTACGGGTTGGCTCAAACAAAATCTCTACACTTGCTACTTATAGCAACGTTTAAATCCACGCAAACGAAGCCAAGGACAGTAGTTAGTAAGTAAAAATACAAAAACGTATCAATTACACAAGCACAAAAAAAAAAAAAAAAAAAAAAAAAAAAAACTGTGTTATACCTAGATAACACTGATAAATTTCTTCATGTTCTTAGAATGAATTTCAATTTTACCCATTTACTATTATTCGCTCCTTTCTCACTAAATATACTCTCAGGAGTATAGATAGTCATTATTATCACTTTGTATATAAAGGGTACTCGTCTACGTAGGCGGGAATCTAGAGGGCAAAGGCTAAGATGTTTGCTAGAAAGGAACTCTAGGACCTGAACGCTGCCCTCTGAAAGGATTCGTGTGGGAGACGTAAATTGCGTGTGAATAACATAACTCTATACCATAGTCATAATTACAGTTTGAATATACTACACTAGCTGTGCGACGTGGTTTTACCTGATCTTTCATTTTAATAATCTGATTGTTTATAAATAATTTGTTAACCCTGCTTGCGATCAATTTTTTCGACTGATAGTTGGAGAGGTTACCGCGTTTAAATAAAAAAGCAGCGCTTTATTATATTAATACATCTATTATATATATTTCCAGCGTCACGATGTTTGTCCGCCATGAACTCCGAAACAACTGAACCGATTTTAACTTTTTTTTTAAATGTGTGTTTTGCTCCAACTTAAGAGATAGGATACTTTATATCTCAATTTATAATTGCAATATTTATTCATGAAAAAATATATGGCGGTACGACGTACGGCTGGTCAACTAGTATAATATATTTTATATATTAGCCTAGTGGGAAAACCAAGGACTGCAAAGACAGTAGTATCGAGTTCGATTCCCAGTCCAAGATCCTGACCTCGTACGGTAAACAACTCTGACTTTTTTAGCCAATCAACCTGAAGATATAAGTACCTTCAATGTGATTTTCCTTAAAACAGCACCATCCCAATATCTACAATAGCACTCCAATAAACAGAAATTTCGATTAATTCATAATTTAACATTTTCGATTATTAATTTTATTTTCAATCGACACAATTTAATTGCATAGCCTAAATAATAAGTTATCAACATTTATTTTATTAGTTCCCGAATGTCTAAGTCCTTAGTAAGCATTTGAAAGTGGTTTAGACAAAATGTTTCTTATTCTAAAATTAATTTTAATAACATAGCATCACACCTGTATTCCCCGAAGGGGTAGGCAGAGGTGTATTACACAACGACGACTCGCCAGCTATGTTTAAGTCGAGCCTATTGACGTCTACCGGGCACATTTCCAAATTCCGGGCTGTTACTGAGAATTTTTATTTTTAGAAAAAAGCTCAATAACGTTGCCCGACCCGGGGATAGAACCCGAGACTTCATGATTAGCAGTCGCATACACTACCGCTACACACCGAGGCAGTTAATTATTAATTTTAATGAAAATGGTTAAATTGAATCTAGAGCCTCAGTTCGAAGACTCAATTTTTAGAGAGATAAAAATACACAAATTACAGAATGCGACGTCCCCAGCGAAAAAATCTTAAGGGTTAAATGTATTGCACGCCTCCGGTTGACACGGCACAGCTGATTTTTCAAACTTAAAATGTCTCTATTTATTTATCATATATTGCACTTGTAAAATAATATCTACACACACATATAAAGAAAAAACACCACTCATGATATTTTTGATACCATTTTTGTTATTTAAACTAGTTAAACTAACTGTTTGAAAAAAT
This sequence comes from Leucoma salicis, assembly GCA_948253155.1. Classification (NCBI taxonomy): domain Eukaryota; kingdom Metazoa; phylum Arthropoda; class Insecta; order Lepidoptera; family Erebidae; genus Leucoma; species Leucoma salicis. The sequence continues at coordinate 4,984,071 of OX411817.1, forward strand.
CTGGCTTGGACGTCCTTGAGTTGTAGGTAATGTATGTTAACACGATAACGTCCATAATACCTAATTAATCAAGGTTTTTCTTTCGTTTAAGAATTATTATGACTAGGAATAGAGCCCTATTACGTTCTGATTCAATGTGGTTTAATTCTTATTAAATAAACAAAAAAATACTGAATATTTACGGCATTTACGCTCGACGCGACACTAAAACCAGCGCCTTTCATGAGAACTACCTACCTTTTTACGTACGCATAGCCAGATAGCCACCGGTGGTTTTACTATCGTCAACAGAACAGAAAGCCGTTCGCCCGGCCGGTACATTGTTTTTTGTTAAAAGAAAGTTTTTACCTTTGCTTGACGAACTGATGATATTTGTCAAGTAAATAACTAACTATTTTATCCATAACTAACTAACTAACTAACTAACTTATCATCACGCCATTTCCCTTGCGGGGTGGGCAGAGAGAACAGAGTGCCAAGAGGCTCTATTCTTGCATACATCTCTCGCTTCCTCAACATTCATAACTCTCTTCATACACGCTCGCCGGTTTCGGAGACTCCTGACTCCACCTTTCTTCAATACATGACCAATTTGGTCTAGGTAGGTAAGTCTCCCCCTGTACCTACATCCTTCCACTTTCGCATTGTATATCTTCTTAGCCAGTCGCTCGTCCGGCATTCTTTCCACATGTCCGAACCATCGGAGCATTCCCTTTCACATCTTTACACCAATACTCTCTTTCATACCTACTCGCTCTCTTACGTCATTGTTACGAACTCACTCCACGGATTCTCCGCAGAGATCGCATTTCGACCGCATTGATTTTGCTCTTATGCTCCTTTTTACATACCCAACTCTCGCTTCCATATAATAACGTTGGGACAAGCACTGCGTTGTGTATTGCGACACGTGCCTTCTGGCTGAGGTGGTGGCTGCCGAGAAGTTGTCCCAATGCTCCGTTCACTCTATTTCACGCATTCACTCTTCTTTCTACATCAGTAGTGTACCTTCCATCCCGACTGAATCCACATCCAAGATATACAAATTCATCCACTTGTTCTAGCACACCATTTCCTATTGCTACTCTGACATCTGTTCTGGCTTCTTCTCTTTATCCATAACAATAATTAAAAACACTGAACACACGTAAATAATAACACACCAACGTTATAAAACACGAAAAAAAACATATTTACATTCACAGAACAATATTACTCAAGAGAATGTTTACATTCCACAATTTTTTTTGCGTGGCCTTGGCGTCACGTTGTTTTGACTTAGAACAAAGCAAGTAAAGTATAAAATTATAAGGCAACCAAGTTAGGAAGGTAAATGGTTTAGAGATTTCTTGTTGAACTCATTGATTTTTAAATAAGTCGTATAATTTTGTCCAAAGCTGCAATTTTCTATTGATAGATGTCGCTGTTTTGAAGTAAAAGAGATGACAAATGCAGCCCTAGATGTCGCAAGTGGCAATTTTAGATGTATTCAGTTGCTGTTGTATATAGAACCACAATATTGCTTTTTTTGTAAGGAAACTAGCGATGTCTTTTTGTTTTCTTAAATTGTTTTTGTTTACAGTTTAATAAATTATTCAATTTTACATGTTTATATATATTATATGCACTTATGCAGGTATATATGTAAGCTGTGGATTGTTGTTCTTACTAATTGCCAGATGGCGCCTTGCAAAATGACAGAGGGTGACCAATATACAAGGGACCTCTTAAAATTAGCGCTAGATGGCGTATAAGACATGAAACCCACATTAGTACTTTTTGAAATTAGCGCTATCTATGTGATTTATTGAAAACTACTTAGTAAAACCGATACATTATTAGTTACTTATCAAATAATCAATTTTATTGTGAAAAATTAAGATTATGAAGCGTGCAGTTTTGGATTTTCCAAAGTATTGTTTTACAGTATGATCAAAAAACTGTTGATCAGTTATAAACCTCGTCTTCTAAGAATCCTCTCATGTTATACATCATAAATTGTGTATTTATAAATATAACATTTGGCAAGAATATTCTTGTAAAAATATATTATACCTACTTATGATGTTGTAGCTAAAAATATCTAATATTGATATTTATATTTTTGTGTGTACAAATAACCGGTACATAACAATTTTATTGCCGTGAATTTGTAATGTAATCAAAGCCTTCTCAGTCAATTACGATATTCTTCTACAGTACTTTTATTAATTAAATGTAACTTTAATAAAATAATAAGATATTGTTCTTGTAAAAGTTACTTTTTCTTTTTTAGTAATTTAATTGAACGATTATCTATATTTTTGTGTGCATCTATAGAACTTCATAATGGTAACATACGTTTGCTTTTATGCCTTTTGATATTATAGGTTTGCTGTGTCATATTTACTGAGCTTTTTATGTAGTGTGTAAAATTTTTTTCAAGGTAATAAAACGTTGTATAATAACAGTCAATACAATGTTATTATTGGTTAGAAATACTACTCTGTCAATAAAGTACCGGGAATGGATGATTTGTTTAAGGTTTCAGATTCAAATTTTTGTTTTTTTAGGGTTCCGTACCCGAAGGGTCAAAACGGGACCCTATTACTAAGACTTCGCTGTCTGTCTGTCTGTCTGTCCGTCCGTCTGTCTCCAGGCTGTATCTCAAGAACGGCGATAGCTAGACAGTTGAAATTTTCACAAATGATGTATTTTTGTTGCCGCTATAACAACAAATACTAAAAACAAAAAATAATAATATTTAAGGGAAGCTCCCATACAACGTCTGTCTGTCCGACCGTCTGTCACCAGGCTGTATCTCAAGAACGGCGATAGCTAGACAGTTGAAATTTTCACAAATTATGTATTTCTGTTGCCGCTATAACAACAAATACTAAAAACAAAAAAAAAACAATATTTAAGGGGGGCTCCCATACAACAAACGTGATTTTTTGGTCCTTTTTTGCTCGCTATTGATAACGACAACAGGTAGACACTTGAAATATTCACAGAATATTTAGTTATATGTTCACTTTAAAAATAAATAATTAAATTAAAATAAAATTAATATTTAAGGGGGGCTCCCATACAACAAACGTGATTTTTTTACTCCAATTTGCTCCATATTGATAACGGCAACAGTTAAACGCTTGAAATATTCATATAATATTTAGTTATATATTCACTTTAAAAATAAATAATTAAATTAAAATAAAATAAATATTTAAGGGGGGCTCCCATACACAAACGTGTTTCTTTACTCGTTTTTGCTCTGTCTGTCAGTCCGTCTGTCACCAGACTGCATCTCAAGAACGGCGATAGCTAGACAGTTGAAATTTTCACAAATGAGGCAATGGTACGGAACCCTTCGTGCGCGAGTCCGACTCGCACTTGGCCGATTTTTGTTGTTGTTAGATTGGCACAACTGTTATCTATTTTGGCGCGGAGTTTGAGTTGCATCTGTTATTTATATTAAATACAGTGCTGGTTTTAGTTATATCATATCTAGTGTGTATTGCGAATTTCATAATGGAAAACAACATCGGACAAATAGTTTGTCTTAAATTTTGCATCGCCAATGGAATTTTGTGTCCGGAGTCACTGAAAATGTTACAGAAGGCTTACGGTGAATCGACTTTATCAAAAACACGTACTTATGAGTGGTACAAAGCGTTTAGAAGCGGTTGAGATGTGATGGAAGATTTGCCTCGCTCTGGTAGGCCATCAACGTCTGCAACTGAAGTTAACATTGCAAAAGTGAAGGAAATAGTGACTGAAAATCCTCATTCAACTTTGAGAGAGAAAGCCGACGAACTATCTGTGTCTCACGAGTCGATCCGTACCATTTTAAATAATCACTTGGGTATGAAACATGTTTCCGCTCGGCTAGTCCCAAAAGACCTGAATTTTCTCTAAAAACTCAATCGCATGAGAGTCGCTGAGGACATGCTAGAACGAGTCAATTCCGACCCAACATTCATGAAACGCATTGTTAGTGGCGACGAGACGTGGGTTTATGAGTTTGACATGCAAACTAGTCAACAAGCTTCGGAGTGGCGACTTCCAACTGAACCGAAACCGTAAAAACCACGCCAAAGTCGATCAAAAGTCAAAGTCATGTTGACTGTTTTCTTGGACTATCGCGGTGTTGTGCACTCGGAATTCTTGCCAGAAGGTCAAACGGTAAATAAAGAATATTATTTGAGTGTTATGCGGCGTTTAAGAGAGCAAATTCAACGAAAAAGGCCAGATTTGTGGAAAGAAAATTCTTGGATTTTGCACTACGATAATGTGCCTTCGCACAAGGCCATCATTATGAATGATTTTTTGTCCAAACACTCAACAAATACCATCGAGCAACCACCATATTCATCAGATATAGCTCCAGCCGACTTCTTTCTTCTTCCTAAACTCAAATTACTACTTCGGGGCACCCGTTTTCAATCGGTAGAAGACATAAAGGAGAATTCGCGGCGAGAACTGAACTCAATTCCGGAAACAGCGTTTAAAATGTTTTGATGATTGGATTATTCGTTGGCGTAAGTCTATCGTTTCTGTAGGAGCATACTTTGAAGGTGATAAAATAAATTTGGATGAATAACAAGAATTTTGTGTATTATTGATCTTTTCCCGGTACTTTCTTGACAGAGTAGTATGATCTCCGAAGAATAAAAATACTTTGGAAAATCCAAAACTACACGCCTCATAATCTCCATTTTTCACTATAGCGCTAATTTCAAAAAGTACCTTCTCATGTCTTATACGCCATCTATAACTAATTTTAAGAAGTAGGTACTTACTTCTACATTGTTCTATAGAAATAATTCTCACAAAATAAGAATAGCACTGATTTTAGTGTCGCGTCGAGCGTAAATATTCACTATTTTTTGTTTATTTAATAACATTTAAACCACATCGAATCAGACCGTGAAAAGTGATAGGGCTCTATTCCTAATCATAATAATTCGTAAACGAAAAACATTAAAAAAAAAAGAAAACCTCCTTCAAATGCACCCAGGAACTAAAAAGCAATAAATAATTGGTATTTAGATACGATTTCCGTGCTAGACTACTGACCTGTTTGGAGCCGGTGCCAAGTCCAAAAGTATCAAAAACACCCCACCTCAACGCTTCGCTTATGAGGCGTGCAATATAAATTATAATAACTTTGTGAATTACCCGAAAAAAAGTAATAAAAAAAACAGAAGCCGAAAATGAAAAAAAACAACATTAAAACTATATTAATAGCACTTTACGATTTTGTTTTATGGGGGTGTTGATATGGTTCTGTATGTGCAACACAACTAGAAACTAGCACCTCAAGAAATTTATACTAATCTTATCTAATGTAAATTTATTTAAAAGGGTAAAATTGATACCTATAACTGGTTTTCATTAAAAAATAATAATATGGGACATTCATTCGCGCGTTTAGAAATAGATCACGCATTAGCGAGAATCAAATCACGCGCTTTCATACACTTACAACGACTCACGAACATAAAAACAGAGCTAAGCGGTACTTGACCCCAACGACTTGTGGTAGCTAAACATAAGTTGGCCGCCGTCACGCGGACATCTTCGTACATGAGCAATCAAAAGAAGAAATCAATCTCACGGATTAACATGGATTAGCGACGTTGGGGCGGTGGAGAGATGCATATCTGTGTGCTGTATCGACTCATCAATAAGAAGTGCTCTGAGAAACTGTTTGAGATGCCACCAATTTCGTTTTGTAGGGTTCATCCTTACCGCTGGGAAACAATATCGTACAATACGGTCCGTTTTCAGTGCTCTATTTTACCACGTGCGTGTAGGCTCTGGAACGAAACTCCTTACTGCGGTGTTTCCCCAGCGCTACAACATGTCCTTCTTTAAACGAGGTTTGAAAAAAGTACTTTAATCACATTAGGAGGTGTTGCCACTTTCCATAAGCCTAAAGAAGAAAAAAGAATAAACTGAACAACTTACCATGGGGTGGGCAGCTTGCTCGTCTGCTTGTTTTTAGCGGCAACTAATATGACGTTTGGGCCGTGTGACTTTAGAATTGTCCCACCCCTCTCTACCCACGCTCCCGTGGGTAGAGAGGGGTGGAACTGACTGAGGGAATACCGGGGGAGTGGGCAGCAGCACTCCCTCGAGTATTAACAACATCCACTGCAATCGCCAACCCGCCAGCCAAGCGTGGCGATTACGGCATTATCCCCCATGACGTGACCGCTCGTTGCGGCGTTCTCTTGGGGAGGCCTATGTCCAGCAGTGGACGTTGAAAGGCTGATGGATGGATGGATGGATAATATAACGTAATGATAACGATCAATGCCCACGTAGTTTAGAAACAATGTGGTATTATGTTACTATCTTTAAACAAAATTACTTTTCCAGTAGTCCCGATATTGTGATTCTAAAAAAAGACGTATGGCATTCCTATTTTTATATATTTTTTTAAATCCTATCGTCAATATAAAAAACCTTGCAATATTTGCTTCTAGTCTCAAGAACGTCACGTACTGCGTGGGCACCGATCGGTATCGTTACACTTTTACGACTATTTAACTCAGCGAGTTGACACCATTATTTTATTACTGGAATCTATCAACATTATTTCTTTATTACACATACTATTATATAAAACAAAATGGTAGCTAAACTATATTTGTTGAAATTATTTTACATTCTAGAAAGAAGTAGAATGATAAAAATTTAATTACGAATGAAATGCGACGCCTGTAGTTTTATTTTGGTTTACATAGTATTTTTGACATTTTACAAAGGCAGATCAAGGCATATTCTTGATATAAGTTTGGTCTTTATGCACACCAATAAACATGTGTCGCACAATGCACCGCTAACCGCTAGAGGCCGACTAAAAACAACTGCGAGCCGGCGCTCATTATAGTCTTCAAAAATGTGCTTGGGCCCGTCCATTATTTTTATTGTGCTCAAATTCTAAATAGAACAAATTATTTGTGAATGTGAAAAAAGATAACTTAAGTGCGAGTGGGAAGTTCTCTTTTTCCACTCTAAGAGCATACCCGTGCCCAATATTAGAAAATAATGGGTTGAAAAAAGTCGATTCACTTTTAGTTATAGGTAATAGGTACCTAGTATCGTTTAAACGAGCTGCCACCTAGCCAACTGGCATAACTAGTAGGTATGAGATTACATAAGGCTCCGCTACGACAACGTAAGCGAAACCCGACTGACAATTCTGTTCATTGATTATTCTATTCTACAGCGTTTATGCAACTTGGCTGGGGGGCTAATTATTTTACCAAATAATACGGGTTTAGGGTAAATTTATATAAATTGTTGTATTAATATAGCCTGTAGGGTCAGGGATCCGTAGGAGAACGGGAGTGACTGACATAGCCCGCCGGATTGGCATGCTGAAGTGGTAATAGGCAGGCCGCATCGCTCGACGAACCTACAACCGTTGGGGAAGAAAGGTTCTCGAGTGGCGACCACGTATCGGACGGCGCAGCGTAGGACGGCCCCTCACCAGATGGACCGACGATCTGGTCAAAGCCGCGGGGAGCCGTTGGATGCTGTCGGCGCAGGACCGCTCGTTGTGGCGTTCTCTTGGGGAGGCCTATGTCCAGCAGTGGCCGTTCAAAGGCTGATGGATGGATGGATGAATATAGCCTTTCTCCTTTTTTTCTATTCTAGCGAAGCCATTAAAATGCTCGGCTATTGTAATTTGTTATTATTTTTATAATTACTCCTCCCACGTACGCCACGCCGCGTTTCACAATGGCAAGTGGAAATCTTCGACGAAAAAGGAATCTCGTGACCTTTTGCCTTGTTGTTTTGGGCGCAAGCTCTAGGTATTTATACGATATCTATAGATAATAGAAAAACGCACAAAAGATATTTTAGGCTACGGCAAAAGTAACGCCCCACACAATACATAATTAACTAACAGTTTCCGCGTGGAATATATTTTATTTTTTCTGCATCCTAATTATTTTTACAACTTAAAAGTAGCCTCCACTCCTTATAATGTCAGCTATCTGCCAGCAAAATTTCCGTCCAGACGTTTCCGAGATTAGCTGGAACATACAGACAGACAAAATAAGGAAACTTAAAACAATACCATCCAGACTACATAATTTAATGTAACTTCTATAAGCTTATTATCGATGCTTTGTGATTTCGATCATTTGACATGCTCAGCTACTTCACTAGAAGAAATGAAAGTGGAAAAAGAAAGAGAAGGCAGGTTCGAATCCTGATCGAAATTTTTTTTTTTCCACTTTCACAAATAATTCGTACCTACCTACCGACCTGCTAATAAATTATCGAAAAAATGTATAAAACTAAAAGATTGAACATTATAAAAAGTGAAAATTGTAAAAATACGAACGTATGGAGCGCCTGGCAGTTGAACGAAATTCAATACGTAGGCAATTTCTCCAGAAATTAAGGTATTTCCTATTATGGACATATACCGTCTCAAACTGCTAAATAGCATTTAAAATACCACAAACAAATGTTTGCTTTACGCCTTGATTCGAAATACGAACATATGGCACGCCTGGGGGTTGAACGAGATTCAACACGAAGGCAATTTCTCCAGAAATTAAGGTATTTCTTATTATGGACATATACCGTCTTAAACTTAAAAATAGCATTTAAAATGCAAATACCACAAACATATTACGAACTCTTTATATGTTATATATAGGGTAAACTGTATAATGATTGGCACTCTAAGCATATTTAAGACGGATATATTTATTTTTTAAATTAATAGGTGTTTAGAAAGTCAGCAAACATTGATAAAGAGTTCTCTGGTATGGATATTTTCAAATGAAAATGCATTAGTCAATCTAATTAGAGATTTTTAATAGAAAAACATAAAAAATATTTGAAATTAGTCATTGGCACCATGTACAGTTACTGTTATTAAGTCAGTCATTGGCACCTAATAAAGTAAGATTATAACAGAAAATTGGTCAAAAAAGCACTCGTAGCCATTATTTACTGTTGTATACGGGAGTGATACGTGAATCAACTGCCTGACGCGCACAGCGCATGCTCTCTGCCAAGTCGATGGCCTTCGCGAGGGTCAGCTCCCGCTGATCCTGCACGAAAAGTTTGTCCCGCTCACGTCCTGCCGCCATGCCCCTGATAAATTTATCCAGCAAGGCCCCCTCCAAATTCTTAAATGCACAGTGAGTCGCTAGTCCTCTAATCCTGGCCGCCCATTGAGTGTGAGTTTCTCCTGGTCGCTGTGTTGCCGCATAGAAAATAGATTTCTCTGCAAACCCGAACCTTTTTGGTGTGAAGTGATCGTCGAGGAGTCTCACTATCGCCTCGTAACTCAATTCTTCCACCTTGTTGGGTAACGCCAGGTCACTTACAAGTTTGAATGTTGATTCACATAATGATGTTAATAAAATCGCCCTCCGCTTGACCGTCGCTTTGTCTGTGTCAGCGTTAATGTCGTTCGCGATAAACCACTGATTTATTCGCAATTTAAAACTATTCCACTCTTGTGACAAATGATCGAAAGAGGAAAGAATGCCATAAGTTGTTCCCGCAGACATTTTAAAAAAAAATATGAGTTCGCTCGTCGCCACGTGTTGTATACGGGAGTGATACGTGAATCAAACAACTTGGTTAAATGCACACTGCCTGTATTCTCTAATATTGCGTGGCGGGTCGCAGCCCGCACACACCTACATATGTAACATTTACCTAAAAACTAAGCATAATAATAAACAATCTACGTTACAGTCGTTAATTGATGACCCTTATTAGAAAGTGATGTTTTAACAGTTCTGTTCTGCATGACGCCGGTATATATTTATTTTCTTTAGTGCTGCCAGCTATAATATTATAAAACCTACTTTTTCTGCAAACAATGTTACTATTGCAGATTATGAAAAAAAGTAGAACAAATGTTTTTGCTATACCAGTTCTTAGTATTTGCATTTAAAATCAAAAGTGCCAATGACTAAGGGGGAGCCGGCAATACTATAGTTTACCCTACGTACTTACCATCAATTTTACTTGGCAATTATTATTTCTTATGGTGGTGATTGACCTACCACAGACCTTGCACAGATCAACCAGGAACCTGTCGTCACCCATGACGATCCTGCTCCTACAACCAAGGACCCTGCAAAGATAGTGGAACTACCTTTGGATATTTTATCCGCCTTAGGTGAACCCACCGATTACACGTCAAAGCATATCTAGCAAGTAGGTTATACTTTGAAATGGCTTACCCAAAGAATATAAAAATACTCTTTTCAATAATTATTTAATGCTAGAAAATTGCCCTTTTTTATTGGACCCAAAATTTAACCCAGAAATATCCGCCGCTATTAACATTGTTAGAAATCGAATCATTCCAACAACAAATTGACGCTGGAATGAATAAATCAAATAGAGGGTTGCCTCTTTTACTTCACACTGTCGCATATTCGCGGATCTACACGATATGGAAACGCAGCTACGTGCCAAAGCCATAACTTCTAGACTCGAAAAATCATTCTTTAATATAATCAAGGACCAAGAACTAGTTGAAACTTTGTGCGGTAGCGAAATACCTGCTACGTAGGCAATTGATAGAAAAAAGTTCTCAAATAAAGAAATAAGTGCCTATGGCCTAGACCTTCTTCTAGTTCAACACTACCACCTCCCGCTCGTAACCAGCTTCCAGGAAAACTGGCAGCCCTCTCCTCGCTACCCGTCAAACAGGGAGGGGGAGGGAGGTGGTTCTGGAGCGAGGGGGATACAAGGTGTCATACTTGCCAGCTTAACAAGCGATACCTACCAGTTCGAGCTATCCAAAGACACGAATTACACACCCGCAGTGATGGAAGATTGGTACCGGTTGGTCCGAGCATCACTTCGACTATTCAGGTACCTACATGCTTGTTGTTTATAATCGCATATTACATGTTGGCAGAACATAACAGATAATAAGGTATGCTAAGAATGGATACAAAATCGTTTCCCAATATTTCACAAAGGATCTTATTTAGCCTACACATGTTTGGTAGTTTTTATCTATCGGAGTTAGGAGCAAAGGTAAAGAATTTGATGTCCAACTCGTATCGAAATGTTGACCCCTAAGCAAAACTGTTGTAAAAGATTTCTTTTAAATCTAAAATGTTACAACTTTATTCCAAAAATGGGTTTTTAAATGTAAGACCACCGAAGTGCCCAAATTAATATCACTTCAATGTTAAACACAAAGTGAAAAATGTGAAAATCGAAAATAACAGTCACTAGCAGGATTCGAACCTGCATCTCCTGGATACCGTCCAGATGCTTTGCCAATTCAGCCATCGTGACCCTTGCCCTCACTGCTAATTTCGACAACACATTCATACTTAACGTCTTTGGGTGACGCCTGCACCATCTGTCGGAAGTATTTTCATACATTATACCGACTAGGTAAACTTAATTTTACAACACATTTTTCACTTTGTGTTTAATGTATGTTGCTAAGCATGTCAAATGCTAAAAATATATATAAAAATATCTAAATATCACTTCAATGTTTCATAGCTACGTCTTTATAAGAAACATTTCTTAGTGCAGGTACCTATATACACACATCATAAATATTTACGATTTTAGTTTCAAGATTATATCTCCCTTTGATACTTTACGCATTTCTAATAGTTACTCAAACAAAATGTCTTATTAACATTCATAAAACAAAAAGTTTGCACATCACGCAAAAACTACTGTACGGATTTTGATGAAACTTTTTTTTCCGATTGATTGTTTTTGTATTGAGGGAAACATATTTTTACAATAAACAACCCAATATGTGCATAACATCACGCCCGTATCCCTGAAGGGCTAGGCAGACGTATATTACATGCCCACATAAGTACATCAAAAATTTTATTTAACATTTTCTCAGAAGCATCTCGTACCGGCTAGAGTGCGATCAGCTAAGGTTCTGAAGTAAAAAGAGTGAACTAAAATTTCACAATAAACACATAAAACTGCTCGCCACTTTCCTGGCCCTAAAATGTTTTGTATTACGCTGTTGCTAAAATAGCAGCGATCGGCTATGTAAACAGGATGAGACTTATACACTCACCTTTGAGAAACATTTGGCAATGGTGCCAGAAAAGAATCTATTTCTTTGCATATTACATCCGTACAAAAGAGAACAAGGAAGCTGATGAGCAATCACTGAAAGTTAATACCAACACAGAATAGAAGTTTTCACTGGAAACTTCCAATTCCATTACTAGGCAGCTAGGATGACCCTCAATAGATCTCTCCGCCTCGCGAACCACTACCAAATGCAAAGACTTAGGTTTCATGGAAACAAAATCTCTATGCTATTTGTCTAGATCCAATTAATTGTAAATGAATAAAGTTCATTTACAATTAATTGGCAAGACATGTTCTTTTACACTTTCTTGCATTTTCATTTATCGTAACATATATATTACAACATATATATTGGTTTCCCGTTTTTGGCCTTCACAACCTATTAAAGTCTTGTAAAGATCTTAAACCTAACAAAAACCTTCTCGGATCGTTTTTCAGGCCTTGTCGCACTCTGCACCATCGTTTTACTCTGACGGCGGCCTGTACTCACCTGTACTCGCCGAGAAACTCCAGCTAAATCTCTGGAGTTAATGTTAGCCCCTGTTTCTAAAAACACATTAAGTACAGCTATATGGAGTGTAACATTAAAACTTTGGTGGACATAGGTATTGCATAGACCACAATGTTGATTATCTTCATAATTCCAATCCATTCGGGCTAACTTTTTTTTAACACATCAGTTTGGTAAGGGCGTGTCCTATGCAACACTTAATACACACCGTTTTGCCCTGTCTCATAACACACGTTCAAGCGTCCTCGGTTTATAATTGCGCAATGGGTCTATAACAACCCCGGCCATTAGGTTCCCGATTCCAGACTTAAAACCCCTCCCTAGTCGTGACCAACCAATCGTAACCTAACTTTTTTCTGTCAACCTTACTATCTATCCAGATATTGTTATAGGCGATTACATATCGCTTACAAAAAATTTGAGACATCATTTTTTAGACATAATTAGGAAGGCCACCAGTTGGTTTCACTTTCCCAAACATTTGCCAAATTTTGTCAGCGTCAGATAGCACAGAATTGCTAGAACAGTGTTTTTACTATTATATTTATATACTTATAATTTTGAATTTAAAATACCTATAGATGTAAATAAGTTATTTATTAATATAAGTACTTAATGACATCATCATGACTGACTATATAAGTTGCCATCGCTCGTTATTCAGTTGCTTTATAATAAACATTTATCGTTTTTGAAGTTAACGTTTGTCTTAAGTAGTACATACTCATAAGACTTTTTTTACCACTCTTAACAAAACTTAATCTCTGAACATCTACCTGGATAATTATATCTGAAGAATGAAGCGAAGAAATATAATATATGATCAAACGAACTTCTTGAGTGGAGTTCGATCAATATTATATGAGTCGCTTCATTCGAAGATATAATCAACCACCCACCCTAATCCCTTAAGTTTTGCTAGGTAGATTTGATTTACTTCTCTTGTCTCTAAAAAGAATGAGGCTTGGGCCGGCATCCATCGATAAGGTGCGTAGTGGGGTAGACGGAAGCATGTAAACGGAAGTACTTTATTTTACAAAAAGTTTTAAAAATCTAAACGTGCGAAGTTGCCTGTATGTTAAAAGGACTACCTGGTTAATTATATCTGAAGAATGAAGCGACTCATATAATATTGATCGAACTTCAATCCAGAAGTTCGTTTGATCATATACTCTATATAACTTATTATTCGGGAAGGGTGTTGGCTAACATCACGCGTAGTGCGGAAAGGCAAAGAAGCGTCCACTGTGAATGCATTGTAGGTACATGATTAAAAAAAAGCGTTTGTGGTGTGTACTTATGTGCACGGGTTAGAAGTTATACTTCTTTGGCGTAACAAGATAAAAATCTTTTCAAAAATTTTATCTTTCGCCTTATTCAACGTTTGTAGAGAAACCGACACTAACAATAGAAAAAAGGTATTTAATACATTGAAAGTTTTATTATAACGCATTATCTAGTTAAATAAAGTTTATTTTAAATAGGTATCACAAAAAAACTAAAATGTTGACTATACGAGTAGCTAACTTCACCACCGAAGGAATGTAACATAGTCCCAGTGGCCCGCCAATAAAGGCGGAGAGACGGCACACGACGGGTTTCTTTAGTGGGTGAGGGCTCCCCACTACTCTGTTCGTTGCCCCGAACGACGGGGTGTGCGGTTAGGAACATTTTTTCTCGCCTTAACAAAAAAAGAAGGGTGTCTAACTTCAGGGTGTCGGATTTCGTGACAGTGCGCGCGCATCGTAAAAATTTACTCTTCATCATTTTTCCCTAACGCGCCAAAAGGAGTACTTATAACTTCAACTAGGACTAACTAGGGTGATTATTACATATAAATCAAAATAAAGATCACTATACTTGCCACTTGGCACCTAAAGTTAGATACAGTGACATCTATTTGGAAATCCAGCAGTGACCACTGTTTACCTACCTACCTATAATATAATAGTCTTGGGTCGTTTTACGCCATCTGTTGAGTATTTTACACATCATCACTCATTCCATTCCATTCGTATTACTAAAAAGAATAGATAGTGACACAAAACATTTAATACACATACATACTCAGAGCTTGAGTATTGTTATGACAAGTAAAATAATAACATTACTTACTTATCATCACGCCATCTTCCTTGCGGGGTAGGCAGAGAAAACAGAGTGCGACAAGGCTCTCTTCTTGCATACTTGCATCCCTCGCTTCCTCAACATTCATAGTTCTCTTCAAATAAGCTCGCCGGTTTCGGAGACTCCTGACTCCATCTTCCTTCAATACATAACCGATTTGGTCTAGGTCTCCCCTAGTAAATACCTAAATCCTCCCACTTTCGCATTGTATATCTTCTTAACTTATAGTTAGTTGCTCGTCCGGCATTTTTTCCACATACCCGAAGCATCGGAATAATCCCTTTCGCATCTTTACACCGGTACTCTCTTTCATACCTACTCGCTCTCTTACGTCATCGTTTCAAATGCGATCAGTTGGCCTCACTCCACAGATTCTCCGCCGAGACTCGGGTAGAGTTTATGTTCCTTGCGCAGAGATCGCATTTCGATATAACATTAAGACTGTATTAGCTGTAGGAACAAGCGGTTTCTTACCTTTTTTTTTTGTTTGGGTTTTTACCTATATAGATAAGTAGATATGTCAGAGACGGCCTTAATGAGGCCTTGGTCTAACCCTACATAGGTATAAATATTTAAATATTACAAAAACTACATCACGAGAATAATTGTTTATTTCAAATATATACATGACATATTAAATCTATTTATTGTACCATTGATTGGAGTAGCCCCAATATATAGCTACCTAAATCTTCGTCCTGATTCGTCCAGGATACATAAATGTTTTTGGTACTATCATCATCCCCTTCGACTTTAATAAGTACAGACTCTACCGAAATATTTGCCTCCGATATGGTAAGAGTCCACCCTTCTAACTTCTCCGCCAGTAAAGTTTTTAATTTTTCTGCAGTTTTGACTGAGGGTCCTGGATCTTCAAAACGAACTGTACTTGTAAACCTAATAATATGCCTGTTTATACCAATCTCATCACACATTTCATCAATATCAAGAAGAGATAGTCTGTTATCTCTGACGCAAAGGATACCATTTACAACTCTTCTGCGTTTTGGATCCGGAGGCTGAGCATTATACCTCACAGCTTCGGCTTTTAATAATCTAAGAGATACATCAATAGGAATCGTTGTTGGAGTATTTATAGTACATGTTTCTCCATTTGCAGGCATATAACAGTTTATTTTAAATTCTTTTTCAATTTTATCCTTCAAAAACTCCATTTTTTGTGCCTCACCATGCACTAATAGTACATTCTTCGGTTCACAATACTGTATCAATTGCATTATACCTTTAGCATCTGCATGAGCTGAGAAAGACATATATTCAACAGCAATCTTCACATCTACAACTTGACGGTTTTCAAATTCAACCTTTTTAGCTCCGTTAAGTATTTTATGACCAATAGTACCTTGGACGCAATAGCCTGGCATTATGATCATGTTCTGTTCATATGGTGCCCATTTCTTGAAAATACTTAGGGACATACCAGCGTGCAACATACCAGGTGTTGCAAAAACAATCATCGGTCCAGGATTGTCAATGTATGACTTGTCAAATGGCTTAATATGCTTGAAATCAAACATATTCCTCTGTACAAACGTCTTTCTGATCTTCTGATTCGTCCATGTTACAAACATTTTGTAATAATTATTAGCCTTCTCTGTCAACCCCAACGCAAAATATATAGGACATTTTAAGTTCATTCTTTCCCAGTAAGTTTCCAGGAGTATACAAAGTTCCTGTGCTCTGCCAAGCGCAAAAACTGGGATGAGAACTTTACCACCCTTCTCTACACACTCATGAACTTTCTTGAGAAAATCTCTTTCACGGCAGCGCTTAGAGTCACGAATGGTAGTGGCATAAGTTGACTCTGTTATAAGCAAATCTGGTCTGCATTTATCTATCCAGGCAGCACCTAAATGTCTATCAGGTGTCATATTATAGTCACCAGTGTATACAACAGACTGGGAGCCGACTCTAATCCAAAACATAGCAGCCCCAAGCACATGACCAGCATAATAAGCCTTGATCTCTAACTCATTATCTACCATAACAGATTGATGCAGGGTCACAGCGGTAACCTTCTTTATGCAATCTTTAATCATCTGTGATGTGAAAAAGTTAGCTTCCCCCTTTTTTTCTACAGCTACTTTCCTCATATCTTCTAAAAGGATGGGAGCAATGGCTTTTGTTGGGTGAGTCATGTAGATAGGTCCTGTGTAACCTACCATTTCCGACATATAGGGCAAAGCTCCACAGTGGTCGAGATGGAAATGTGATATTATGACACAATCTATCTGACTAGTAATGGGTCCTTCTGGAACTATGTATGTAAAGTCTGGAAAACGCCGTTCATCTGTATAACCCATATGCATTCCACAGTCCAACATGATGTTTTTGCCTCCCATAGAAAGCAAGATACAGCTCCGGCCAACATCTTGCCCCGCACCCAGTGGAGTGATCTTTATATCTGGCATTGTAGTATTTTTAACTCAATTTTAACATCAATAACACGTAATACTGGAATGTAATTTGCACAAGATTTGTTGTAACGGCGAATTTAATCCATTAATAAAAACGATTTCGCTATATTATTAGAATGGCCGAAATCTATAATATTGAAAATAACTATCAGGTATCACCTGTATTTTGTTAGAAGCTTCTGATAAAAATAAATTGATAATTATTGTGATTGTGATAACCTCAAAAAAGTGACAGCCATGACATTTCACGACATCACTTATCACGTTTTTTTATAATTAAATGACCGTAGTAACAAACTTTTAAGTCAAGTCAAATAATAACATTTTTATATTTAGCTTTGATTAATTTCTTACCTTTTAGCACGTCCTAGCTAGCTCATGTATGTGGATTTACAAGAGTGCAGAGTACAGTTTTAATCAAACTTGATGGCACATGGTGGCTGAATTATTCTGCTGTGATTATGATATATTAAATTATTGTACAGGTGTGTGCAAGTATGTCATCCATCCATCCATCCATCAGCCTTTCAACGTTCACTGCTAGACATAGGCCTCCCCGAGAGAACGCCACAATGAGCGGTCCTGCGCCGACAGCATCCAACGGCTCCTGCAAGTATGTACATAAGTTCTGTGTTTTTTTTTTCTCTATTCTCTCCTTGATATCTTTTCTATAAATTCAAATTCAAATTCAAAAATATCTTTATTTCATAGGCCTATTAAGTAGCACTTAAAATCGTCAATAATACACTAATAATTAAAATAATTAACACGAGCGCCTGAGGCGAGTGCAACCGCAATAACAAAGTGGCGATTGCAATCGCCACAAGCGGCCGGATTCCGTAGTAAAGCCTTTCATGAGAAGAACCCGGCAAGAAACTCATGGGCCACTTTTTTAAATTGCAAATTTATTACAATTTAATATAATCTTTATAACTAAAATTACATTATTTCTTATAAAACAATTTTGAAAATTAATGAATGAGCTCAAGCCCATTTAGTTTTATCCTCAAGATAATCCGAAACAGTGTAATAACCTTGATTACAAAGTCTAATTTTTATGGCTTTCTTAAACTTATTTAGTGGCATGTTTCGGACATTTTCAGGAATTTTATTGTAGAAGCATATACATTGCCCCATGAAAGATCTACTGATTCTGTGGAGACGAGTACTGTGAGCAACAAGATTGCCTTTGTTCCTTGTATTAATGTGATGAACGTCGCTATACTTATCAAAGCTTCTGATGTTTTTCTTGACATACAACAGATTTTCATATATAAATTGAGACACGACAGTTAGAATATTTATTTCTTTAAATTTCTGTCTAAGGGAAACTCTCGGGCCCAGATTATAGATTGCACTATCCTCTCCTTATTATACTTCCTCTTTAACTCATATCCCTTTGGTTTTTTGCTGTTACTATTTTAATATTGGCTAGTCTGCGCACAAGTGCGATCCACTTGGCATAACATAAATCCAGTCCTGTAAATACGAAAGTCTTACAAAATCCTTTAAGAACGAAGACTAACCGGTCGCCGCCCAGGAACGTTACACCATTACGCCACCGCGGCGTCAGGCGCCACTGCGGCATATTTGTATTTGCACGGCGTCTGTACTCCCATTTGAACCTCATTAACCAACTCAAATACTAAGAACGCAGTGTTTTGTTATTGTTACTTTGATCTAGTTGAATATGCGCTTCGAATGGTGCCTAACACATACCTATTCGTATGTCTATTTATGTATTAATAAGGGCCAAAATTACAATTTCGAAAAAAAAAAGACAAGTTTAGAAATATATTTTTATTTCAAAAATAGAATCGCTCTATACATATAATTATTTTGTTTCAGATCACTTGATGGATACAATTTACAATAATAAAAAAAAAAACCATGTGCCATAGTATAAAAATATACATACACATCCTTTCTTAGAAACCAATGATATTTGTTAGTCGCGCAGTTTTCGCCGCTGATGTTTAACATTTATTTCTGTACAATAACAAGATGCGAAACAAAAATATTTATTATACCTAAAAGCTTGTTTCATCTATAAAATTATGTAACAATTACAATTATAATTGAATAAACCACTACTGTAAAATATGAGTACAAACACATCAGAGTATCTCATCCATAGCAATTAACTTTAAGTTTCACAAGGTTTTTTAGTTAACAAACATAATTAGATTCAAATTAAATTAGCCTCAAATAAACTACATAAAAATAGCTTTCAAATGGTACCAAACCATTGATTTATAAAAAAGAGAAGATACACAATCAGGCAAGAAAAGTGTCCACTATCAATGAGTGCAGATTACGCTTTCCTGCACTCCTTTCGTTTAGTATTATTTCGACGCGCGAGTAGACGAAGCGTATCAAAATGTCTAATTGTTCGATGAATAAATGCCGAAAAAGTGCATTAAAAGTACAAAAAAAGGATGGCGTTTCTTATTTTCGGTAAGTATTAATAGACAGTATTTCTATTTCATACATATTTTGTTGCTTTAGACTCGCATTTTTTAATTTTTCAATATATTTAGTTTCAAATTATCGATGATGGCCCTGTATGAACCAGTCAAATAGAGTATGTATTAAAACAAAGGCAGTCTCGAAATATGCTCATACTTCAACGCACTTTGCTCACTTTGATCGGATAATACGACCAACTAGTCTGTGTAATACGACGTTCTCGGTTCTAAAAACGAATAGAGTCACCTTGTTGACTGTATTTTTTTTATAGATATTAAGTAATTAGTTGACATTGTTCTATTTATAAAGTTTTAATATCAATAAAGTTTTAAAATAATGCTTGCTCTAAATTATTTATAAATATGTATTCTGTTTTTTAATTAAACGGCGAGCGAATTTGAAGGGCACAACTAGTATTTTATAAGATGATCATTTAAATTGTTGAATTATGGCTTTTCTGCTTCAATAATGAATGTTGAAATGTTGTATTATGTATAAATTATGGTTTCACATACTAATAGTTTTAAAAGTTTATGGTGGTCTATGTTACGCTAGTGAAGATGAATATACTGTATATAATAAAACCGAGGAGATAATAAGACGAAAACAGCGCATATGTGGTCAAAAAACACAACCAAGGCCTATTTGTGTTCCTTAGATCGTTTTAAAATGTACATTAAATTTAAATATATTTTCTGGTATTGATACACATTCCCTCCAACAACCTGCTCTTTTTAATCATAAAATTAGTCTTATAAATGCTATTATAGAAAAATTTATAGATGTTGGTTTACATTATATCGCAAAAAAAAATCAACAGAAAAGCTGAAATCTAATTCAAAAAGACAACTCCACAACAAGCTTAATTTATTTCAAGGAAATTGATTTACGTATTGTCAATGTTTATTATGACGCCATTCATCTAGACTAGAATAGACCTGGGTACTACTAATAATATAAGAATTACTTAATTTTAATATGGAGAAATTTGACTCTAATAAATGTAAAATTGAAGACTTCATAGATTTTTTTCCAAATAAATGTAAAATTTTCAATGTCTTAGATGGAAGTTTAAAGAAAGACATTCTTTTAAATACACTGACATGACACCGGATACATTCCGTGAAGTGAAGAGCACTAACACCAAATTTTGAAACCAATACATATGAAGACATATCATCCAAATTATTGAATTTATACGGAATCAAAAAAACAAGATACCGAGCATTAACAGAATTTTGGAACTGCATCAGAGAACAAAATGAATCTATGGAACACTACGCGAATAGACTTAAAAGTCTTAGTCATGCTTGTGGTTATAAAAAAGAATTACTAGAAATACAATTACGGGATAGGTTTGCAACAGGCTTAAATCATCCAGACTTAGAAACTGACCTTAAACAAAAGTGGCCTGATCTACAAGAATCGGGAAGAGAGGTTATATTTCAAGAAATTTTTGCCATTTCACAATCGAGAGAACAAACAGAACAGTCAAGTACATCGATGAACAACCAACAAAACAATATGTTAAACGTTAACACAATCAAGAAAACCCGCTCTAAAATTAGAACGAGTAATGCTGCTAGAACACAACGTAAGTTAAATCCTGAAGATTGTTATAGATGTGGAAAACATAACAAGCACATTATTTCTAGATGCGCTGCACAATACCACACTTGTGATGAATGTTACACAAAGGGACACTTTGAAAGTTGTTGCACCAAATCAGGACGAGCATATATTATGCCAAAAACTAAGACTCTTCTAAACGAAAATTGCAAAGAATAACTGATGACTGACTGATCCTTCAACTTCAATTTCCACTCAAGACTTGAGTAGTGATGATGATGAGTTTGTTTCCAACGTCACTACACATAACAAAGTTTGCAAACAAGTTGATGTAATTATCAATGGCATTAAATGTACTATGGATTGGAATACAGGTTTGACATGCTCTATAAACTTGTAATGGATATTAAAAACCTTCTGTTAGCATGTTCTAAAAAACAATTAAACATTTAATTAGTTTGGATTCCAGGACATTCGGGTAACTGGCAATGAATGCGCGGACAGTTTGGCCAGTTTTGCTACTTCAAATCAAGTAGACCAGTCCCATAATGCTATATACAGTTATGACCTACAACATGACTCTAAAAGAATCCTGTCATCCTCATGGTCAACAGTGGCAGGAAAGTTCCCAACATAAAGGCAAATATTATGCGAGTATTCAACCAGAAATACAACCAAAACCATGGTTTACAAAGTACAAAAAGCTGGCTAAAAGGACTGTTACTTCCTTATGTAGACTCAGACTCGGCCATTGCCATACTCCAGTGTTGTCCTTAAAAAGATACATGTACGTGACAACTCTTTATGTGAATGTGGCTTAGATGAGGGCACAGTTGACTATATTTTCTTTGCATGCCCATTAAATTGCAACTCTTTTGATCTCTATTTAAAACTATCCAGTATTGCAGTTCCTCTTCCTATAAATTTTCATTCTCTTCTTACTTATTTCTTACCTAAAGTAATCAAACTCTTGTCAAAATTCTTAAATGAAAATAACAACAAGATGTAATAGACCATTATAGGTAAATACCTTAACTGTTTGTTCCGTCTGTTTATGTACAAACACCTTGTGTCCGTCCAACAGCTACTAACAAGACTACCTACCAGATAGAGAAGTTGCCGTCCTATAACGTTTTCCAAACTACTGTCTAATAATAAGTCACTTGACATGACATTGGCAAGATAGTCGTCGTCACCGGTGGCATACTGCCATTTTTGAAAGAAGAAGAGAAGAATCGAAGATCATTAGTACCAACCTTGAAAAAAAATTGGTTCACCAATTTTAACTAAAGGACCCAAACTCAAAGCTTATGGCAACTACAAATTAGAGACAAAAGGAATTACTGATGTAAAGGTAGAACTTAATGGACAGCAAAAAATTCTACCTGTCGTAGTAATTAATAAAGCAAATCCAATGCTTTTTGGTTTGATATGGAGTGAGATGTTCGGAATGGAATTTCCAAAACCTGTTTATTCTATCAAATGAGCGACGCCAAGAACACTCAAAAAAGTACTCTAAAACTATACCGAAATATTCAACGGTAAATTGGGAAAAGTAAACAACTATCAAGTTAATATTCATATCAAACCTGGAGCTGAACCAGTACATCTACCTGCACGACCAATCAAGTTCAGCATGAAAAAAAATATCGAACGCGAATTGGATCGTCTCGTCAATGAAGGTATCATACATAAAGTAGATCCAAACTCACTTCCATTAGAGTGGGCGACACCCACTGTTAATATTTTTAAACATACTGGCGATATCAGAATTTGTGGTGACTACAGTACCACAATAAACCCGGTTTTAACTAAACATTTACATCCAGTTCCTGTTTTTGATCACTTACGCCAAAAATTAGCAAATGGAGTGATATGTTCAAAAATTGATCTTAAAGACGCCTACTTACAATTTGAAATAGCTCTGGAGTCAAAAAAATATTTGACGATTTTAACACATCAAGGTTATTGTTGTGGTTTGCTACAAATCATTGTTTCAGACAATGGCCCCCAATTCACATCAGAGGAGTTTAGACATTACTGTCACAGTCAAGGCATATATCACTTCATCCCCGTATCATCCTCGTACAAATGGATTAGCTGAACATTTTGTAAGGACTTTTAAGACAAGAATGGTCTCCAACAATGCAACTCCACTCAAACGACGTTTATTGGAATTTCTATTCAGCTACCGCAACACACCACACACTACAACAGGCAAGTCACCAGCACAAATGATGTTTGGTAGGCAATTAAATTGTTTGCTGTCTAATATTCGACCGAATAAGAGCAGTACATTACAACAAGAACAGGTGAAGGCCAACGTTTCACATATATTCCAGGTGAAAAAGTCTATATCAAGACGAAAAAGTGGCAACCTGCAACAGTTGCAACTAGTAAGCACAGATATTCCTATGTCATCACCACTTCGGATGGGGTGGAGAAAAGGAGACATGCGGACCACATGAGACCTCAACTGGTTTTATTAGATACAGCGGCTGTCACTCTGACCACTACATCAGCTACTCCTGTTACTACAACAGTCACGCCCTCTACTCATTTACCACCTTCATGTTCAGTACACTCATCTACATCATCTCCAAATACCTTAACAACATTCACAACAGTATCACCACACATAATACCCACATACACTGGGAATTCTCCTTTCATGTCACCTGTGACTTCACCATCCTCATCACCCACATCTTTACCTCTAGTCTTCGCAACGCCCACAGCAACTGTTCCACTTGCTCAGTCTCACCGTGGTTTGCGTCATAGACAACCTCCACGGCGATTGATTGACGAAATTTAAGTGGGGAGGAATGTTGTAACCTCATTATAGCAATCAACCTTTTTATAGACAATTTGCTTTTTATTGCATTATTTAATGTTGACACCTGACCCTGACAATGTATGTCATTGAATAAAACTATTGTCTTAAGATATGTGATTTATTTTACGAGCCTATTGCCGTCTACCGGGGACATTTCCATACTCCGGGCTGCTACTGAGAATTTTTCTTTTACAAAAAAGCTCATTAACATTGCCCGACCCGGGGAGCGAACCCAGGGCCTCACGATCGGCAGTTACATACACTACCGCTGCACCACTGAGGCAGTTGGCATTTACAGCAATAACGCTCACGGCTGCGAGGTTTTCCTGTTTTATATAAGCTCCTTACGGCTCTCAGTTTGCTGAACACTCACTTCAACCGATGCAAAGCTTTTCTTTTTGATGTGAAACATCTAATGCGGAGGGAGGGTAAAATCGGTTGTTAGCGTGGCGACGCTTTTATTTTACTTGTCCTGTTCAAATCTTGCAAGTTAAATTTGACACACTCTCCGGTTTCCGATTGAGTTGAAATTTTACACGCATATGTATATAACGTGACAATGCAATATTATCATGATATGGAGCTGATCTGATGATGGAGCTGGAAGGTGGACATAGGAACTCTACAATGAAACGGCGCAACCCTATCGAGTTTGGACTCGTATGATTCGTCTTGACGAGTTCTTTGTCTCTAGATGGTATCCAGGGTCTGATGATGGAGCTGGAAGGTGGCCACAGTAACTCTGTAATTAAATGACGCAACCTCATCGAGTTTAGAATCGTTTGATTCGTCTTAACGAGTACTTTGTCTTTAGATGGTATCCAGGGTCTGATGATGGAGCTAGAAGGTGGCCATAGAAACTACGTTATTAAACGACATAGCTCCATCGAGTTTGGGCTCGTATGATTCGTCTTGACGAGTACTTTGTCTCTAGATTGTATTGAGGGTCTGATGATGGAGGTGGAATGTGGCCACAGTAACTCTGTAATGAAACGACCCAAACTCATCGAGTTTATACTCGTTTGATACGTCTTAAGGAGTACTTTGTCAAGCTATGATCATTTTATTTCTAGAAAATAATTTCGATGTTTTCACATCTGGTAGACGTCCCACGACGTCTAGTTTTTTAAATATTTAATTATTAAAGATTTAAACGACGAAGATAACGCTCGCAAACGGCATTATTGTGAACGTCAAGTGGAATGCACTGACTATTTGGTTACCACAAATGACAGTGGCACTCACAGTGCTCAAAACGAGTTCAAAACGAAGTAATTGTAGTCGCAGCGAAAACGTCATCTATAATCTCATTTTTTTTATACAGGCCTAGCTCAGTTGGATCAAAAGCTCTAAAACCCATTCTATTTGAGATTACGCATGAAATGCTCACAAAATTAGTGGAACGTATACGCTCCTGTCGTGAACGTGATCGTTATGAATGCTAAGTGGAACGCACTTAATGTCATTGATTTTGATTGTCATTGTCAATATGACAAATGACAACTTAACGACTGTTCAATTTGCTTCATTTTTGATCATTTGTTTCATGATTTGTGTGCCTGTGCCTTGCTTGATTGAAGATTGATTATAGTTGGAATTCAACTGGAACCGGTGTTTGTCTGAATACAATGCAAATTACAATTTACAATCCTTAAACGAAATTGCACAATCTTACAATAAGCTGAGCCAAGTTTGTTTATTCAATAACGGCGGATACTTCGCGTATGAATGCTAATAAAGTGGTTGTTATGATAAGCTTATCACACTCGTTCGTAGCAATAGTTTTGTATGCCGGTTAATGTTATTGCAGACGTGTAATTCGTCGAGTAAAGTTGTTTCAAAAAGGTTGATCACATCAATATGTCTGGGGAAGGATCCAATAGTGATAATAAGAAAATTGCATTAATAACCGGCATAACGGGACAAGTATGTATATACTATAGATTTCGGATTAAAATATTACTTACAAAATATGCGATATCAATTAGCTCTAAAATAAAACCTAAATTTACGTACGAAAATTCTGTTGTTTTGGTTTATTGAGCATTTATAACTCATTTGTTGTTAACGTGACAACGTCTAATAAATCGGTGAACGCCGGCTGCACACACGAAAAAGGATGACTCATTGTCCCGTTACACTCATTGTACGCTTGCGCCGCATCCAATTTTATTCATAAAAGTATGCAATCATTTCATCAATGTTTTGTTATGACATTGTCACGTTAAACTATCGTTCGTAAACCGACCTTACTGACAACCATTTGTTTTTTACATTATATATCTGGCTTTTACACTAGGTATCTGTATACAGATAATAGATATTATTGCCAGTGTTAGCAATATAGCTTTTTTTTGTAAACTAATTTATTACAAAATAATTTGAATTTTGAAATAAAACTATGTTTACGGAATCTATCGCGTTTACTTGATTTTACTACTAACCCGACGTTTTGAATACTTTACAGCAAACGTCGGGATAGTAGTAAAATCAAGTAAATGCGATAGATTCCATAAACATAGTTTTATTTCAAAATGTGTAACATTCGCGTAAATATCAGAAAGTATTAAATAATTTGAATTTAAAAATTGGTCATTGCCTATTCGAAATATTGATTTTATATTGTAAAGTATCTAAATTAATTATTGTTCCTTCCTAAAGTAATTTTCCTTAAATTCAGTATGTTATATTTTCCTTTATGACAACACTGCACTGGGGAATAAACCATACAATATAATTAAATAAAAGATACTAAATTAATTCAGACTCAGAACAAGCATTAGTGGATCACATGAAGAATTGTCCTTTGTGGGAATCAAACCCAACAACACCCAGAATGGGAGCTTGGCATCTAAACCACTATCTGTGTGTCACAATAATTCTTGAAATATCCATTCTGAATCACCTTAGCTTTTCACAGAATATGATTACCATTTATGCATCAAACCCTTTACAGTGTACCTTAAGTGTACTTTTTTACTTTTCACATACACATGTAATGCTAGGTGAATGATTACTGTACCTTTATGAATTTTAATCCTTAAAAGATCCACATATATAAGACCCTTGATGCATATAATAAAATTTTCAATAGCTACATCAGATTTAGATGCCTTCTATCATACCGGATATGTACTGTAGTAGGCAGACAAACAAACTACTACCACAATTTAGTACACTCATACATTACTAGTCCCAGAAATAAAATTGGTTGCGACTCTTTACAGGAAGTAGATAGAACATCCCTATGTAAATCCTCCAAAAGGTAATTGAAAGCAAGTTCTCTTTAATAGTGATTAAAATTTCATAAGTCAAATTGAAAAATTAGCTAGGCAAACACCAATTACCTAAATTACTACTAAAAATACCAGACTAAAATGTTATAAAGCAAGACTATCTTTCTCTCTCTCTCTCTCTATATATATATATCTCTTTATCTCTCTTTATATATATATATCTCTCTATCTCTCTCTCTTCTCAACTCCAAGTCCAAGTTGTTTGTGCATCACTACTCTTGAGACCCCTAAATATAGTACAGAAAAGATTCATATTCCATTTAATATAGGTGCTTGTTATTTCACAGGATGGCTCATACCTCGCAGAATTCCTCATAGAGAAAGGCTACGAAGTACATGGTGTGCTTCGTCGCTCATCATCGTTCAATACTGGCCGCATACAACATTTATATGGTCAGCCTGCATGCCACACAGGAGGCAGAATGCACCTACATTATGGTGACCTGACAGATACCACGTGTCTCATTAGCATTATTACTAAGGTAAACTTTTGTAACATTAATTGGAGCTAAAACTAGAGGAGGAGTAAAGAGTTTAGATCTTTGGTGCTCAAAGTCACCATGCAAAACACAATAATACAAGTAGCTACAGTTGTTTTATGCTAAGCATCTGTGAGAGGATCACCTTCTCCAGTCGAGCCAGCCAATTCATCCTTTTTTTTTGTTTAGGCGGGAAAAAATGTACCTAACCGCACACCCTGTTGTTCGGGGCAACGAACAGGGTAGTGTGAGGCCCGCACCCACTAAAGAAACCCGCCGTGTGCCATCTCTCCGCCTGTGTTGACGGACCACTGGTACTGCGTTGGATTACTTCAGTGGCCCGCCGGCGGTAGCCAATTCATCCTAAGACAAGCAATCCTCTACCGCTTCGTTTCTCTCGCCATCTAGTCCTAATATTTGTAGCATGATCTTAAGTAGCCCATAGCCTTCATCAAGAATAAGATCATCAAATGATATTGACACTAGTTATAATTTCTTGTAAATTTATGTTTAAACGATTAATAGTAATATTTAGATATCTCGAATATCTTGTTTTAGAGGTACCTAGTTTTAAAAAAAAATATTTAAGTAGGTACATAATATAATTTTAAAATATTGTAAATAATACAGAGCCGGCCGTATTTGTACGAAACCGTCGGAAACAAATTAAGTACTAGTGACCTAAGTACTAGTGGTTTATGTACGATATTAATCCATAATCAAAAACAGTCCAAATCCAAATTCTAAAGATAAGTGCGTTGAAACAAAATATAAGTGGAAGGAAAAGGATGCTGATATTTTCCGATTATCCTTACGAATATTATGTGCTAAAGTGCGTTTGTTTGTTACTCTTTCACGCCATAACTATTAAAAAAAAAAGCAGTCATGATATTTTGCTTAGGTACAAATACTCTGAAACCCAAAACAATGCTAATTTTTATCCCAGAAAAACTGATGGACATTTAGTTTTTTTTTTTTTTGAAATAAATCATTAGTATGCCGTATAGTGAAATATTTGCTCGTATATTCTGAAATCCACGCAGTTAAAGTCGCGGGCAGAGTCTAGTCATACTATAAGTTTCCTTTTATCGATATCTACGTGTTCCGAATATGGAATATGAATGTAAATACATACCTCCGCGTATTTTCCTTCAATAATAATTTACATGCTCTGCTAAAGTAATGGATATTAAATCAAAATAAATGGTATTAAGTAATATACAAATATTATTGTAGCGGGAGCCATTTGTAATTGTTATTCTAAATTTATTGGAATTTGAATGCCAGGTGTTCTAATGCTCGGGTCACACTAAAGGGCAACGTCAATGCTCATCATCGCGTTAATTATTGTGTTAACACGATAAATTTGGTAGCCATACTTAAACGTTCAATATCTTTGAAGTACCCGCCACTGGAGTTATCGCCTAACGCCAAACGGCAACGTGAATGCTGTTGTCGAATTCTCAATAATTCGTGGCTACACCAACGTTAAACGTCTATCATCGCGATAATTACCGGCGTTTCTCATTAGGGTGGCCCGAGCATACCACCGAAGGAATGTAACATGGTGCCAGTGGCCCGCTAATAAAGGCGGAGAGACGGCACACGGCGGGTTTCCTTAGTGGGTGCAGGCCCCACACTACCCTGGTCGTTGCCCCGAACGATAGGGTGTGTGGTTAGGAACATTTTTTCCCGCCATAACAAAAAAAAAACAAAAAAAAGGGTGGCCCGAGCATAAGTAGCTATAATAAATCACATGTAGCGTACTTGAACAGGTGTTCGTACAGTACACAATAACCGACTGCTTAATCTTCGAGACATCTGACAGTCGAAGGCTAATTAAGTAAATTATGAAACATTAGAACCTACCCCGCCGTTTGCCGTGTGGGGCCGGCTTTAGAATTGTCCCACCCCTCTCCACCCATGGGAGTCGTAAGAACCGACTGAGGGAATACCGGGGAAGTGGGCAGCGGCGCTCCTTCGAGTATTAACAGCATCTATTGCGATCGCCAACCCGCGTGCCAAGCGTGGCGATTACGGCACTGTCCCCCATTCTTGGGGAGGCCTATGTCCAGCAGTAGACGTTAAAGGGCTGATGGATGGATGGATGGAGAACCTCCCCGCGACTTCGTCCTCGTGGATTTCAGAATGTAAACGCATTACTCTACCTACGGCATATTGATAAAAAAACATAGCATCACACCTGTATTCCCCGAAGGGGAAGGGGACGAGCCACGGCCCATCTGATGGTAAATGGTAACCGTCGCCCATGGACTCAACAATACCGAGAGTATTGTCAAGCCGCTGTTCACCATTTAATTTCAACGATATGAAATGAAAGAATAAACGGCTATCTCCTGCTACAGCCAAAACGCAACGATGTGCTTCATGGTCGGTCACACGGGACATGGTGGTACCAACCCGCTCGGGCTTGATACCAAGTGAGTTCTCCCACTTGGTACCCAACCCTACCACCAGTCATGCAATGGATGATAATTGCTTACTTCCCTTAGTCGCCGCATACGACACCCGTGGGAAAGAATGGGGTGGTGACACTTGTATTCTTAGTCCGTCACCACACGGACAAAGTGCAAAAAGCAAGTGTTAAAATACAGATCAAAATACAAAGAAACTCAATTTTGCATTTATAATATTACTATTAGTTCAGTCCGCGTGGGATTAAGAAGATGATACGCCATTTTACGCGCATTCAATTATCTCTATACAAACATAGCTATTCCACAGGAACCATCCATTCTTTTGGGATGAAAAGTATCCTATGTCCTATCCTGGGCTCGAGACTTTATGGACATACTTTATATGCGTGAATGCGTTTTATTCCATTCTCCACTCCAGGTTCGTCCCAAAGAAATATACAATTTAGGAGCACAATCCCACGTCAAAGTATCATTCGAACTAAGCGAGTATACGGCGCAAGTAGATGCCCTCGGCACCCTGCGGTTATTAGAAGCAGTAAGAGCGACTGGCCTTGAGAAATATACCAAGATTTACCAGGCGTCTACCTCAGAACTATATGGAAAGGTCGTTGAAGTGCCACAAAATGAGAAGACGCCGTTCTATCCAAGATCGCCTTATGGTAAGTATCGTAGTGTATTTGGAGCCGTTGAAAGCTGAGCGTTCACTGGCCCGCACCGGCCACACCGCACGACATGCTACGGATTTTTGTTTGCTTTGTACGAATTTGTATAGCACTGCGTCCACTATCCGTACCGCCCGCAATTCCGTTCCGCTGTTCAATGCGTTGCATGTCGTGCGTGCGTTGCGGCCGGTGCGGACCAGTCGACGCTCAGCTTAAAAATATTCTGGTAAACTATTGGGTTGGGTATCGCTTGATATGATAATTGGAACAGGGGGTCTAAAGACATTTTTTAATTTATATGGATCGTTGACAAACAAGGTAAAGACTGGTCTAGATTTTGTGACGTAATATTTACAAGAGAGTCACAAAGTGAGTGACAACGGAGGGGGCCCAAAAACAGAATTCAATGTAACGTAATTTATGAATAGTCCCTTTACAAAGATGAACTAATGCTCCTGAGTGAAGGTCGTCGCTTTTAGATACCAGAGGCACAGCCAACTACTAGTTTATTATCATCTATATATAAAACTGGATCCCTATTTCCATTGGTCACGCTATAAATTTAGAACGAATTTACAGATTTTAGTAATCTTTTTTTTTATGTTTTCTATTACTTTGTAGAAGGTACTGACTGATGGTGTAGCGGTAGTGTATGCGACTGCTAATCATGTGGTGTCGGGTTCGATCCCCGGGTCGGGCAGTGTTATTGAGCTTTTTCCTAAAAAGAAAAATTCTCAGTAACAGC
The DNA here is from genome assembly GCA_948253155.1 of Leucoma salicis. NCBI lineage: Eukaryota > Metazoa > Arthropoda > Insecta > Lepidoptera > Erebidae > Leucoma > Leucoma salicis. The sequence goes on from OX411817.1 coordinate 5,015,716, forward strand.
CCGAGTTTGGAAATAGGCTTGCCCCCTATTACGTGGGACGTAACATAGCTGGCGAGTCGTGGGTGTGTAATACACCTCTGCCTACCCCTTCGGGGAATACAGGCGTGATGTAACCGAAAAAACTAGCTTTTGGCTGCGGCGAAGCCGCTGGCAAAGGTTAGTAATACATATTGACTATCTCATTTTAACTCAAAAACTGAATATGTGAAATAGAAAAGGATAGCCAAAGCGGGTTTCCATTTTCTGATCACGCTATTGTATGCGATCCCTTTTTTTTTTTTTTTTATTTTAGGTGGGCAAAAATGTCCTACCGCACACCCCGCTGCCCGGGGAGACAACGGGGTGAATGGGGCTCTCACCCACTAAAAACCCACCGTGCGCCTACACCCGCCCTTGCTACGGCGGATCACGGGTACCGCGTCGTTACGACCGCGATCCGCAGGCGGCAGCCCCTACGGGCACCCTCTCTTGAGCGACGCCTCGCGCACTTGGGCGTCGCACCTTCGCGGTAGGCTTCCGCGGACGGCAGGGTACTCCCCGACCCCACCGTCCGCAGCCTCGGCTAGGGCGGCATAAGGCGCAAGTAAGCGCGCGCACGCCGCCCCTCGCGCCGGCGGCGAATCGGGTCCGCGAAGGAGGATTCCTCACGGGCCCTCTCCGCCACCTCCTTCCGCGAGATGACAGCCTCGCAGAAGGCGGCGACCGCGGTCCAGGCCCTGTCACTGCCAACCATCGCTCGCGCAACGGCCGGCAGCGACAGGTCCACGCCTATGACTGCAACGAGTTCCCGGCGCTGCACATCCCATGCCGGGCACGACTCGAGCGTGTGCTGCGCCGAGTCCTCGTCGCAGTCGCAGTGGTGACAGCCTGGGGTCGTCTCCCTCCTTGCGATCGTGTGCAGGTATTTGCCGAAGCAACCATGCCCCGACAAAACCTGCACCAACCGGAAGGTGAGGATCCCGTGCTGCCGCCCTGCCCATTCTTCCAAGATCGGCCGGAGCGCCCCCACGGTCCAGAGACCGGCTCGGGGCGTCTCCAGCCGAGACTTCCACTTTAGGACGGTGGCGCGGCGGGCATCTTCCCGCCACGATGACATTACGCTCGGCGAGGGGCGGCTGCCCCCCGCCCGCGCCGTCGACGCCCGCCGATAGACGTCGGCGAGCACCTCCGCCTCCAGATCCCACGGGGGGGTTCCGGCCAACGCGCAGGCTGCATCGGTCGAGACCGTGCGGTACCCGCGTATTGCCCTGACCGCTACGACCCTCTGTGGACGCCACAGAAGGGCCCTATTACGAGCGGCCAGGGACTCCGCCCACACGGGCGCGCCGTACAGCGCCATCGACCGTACTACCCCCGCGTAGAGTCGTCGACACGCAAGACTCGGTCCGCCCAAATTCGGCATAAGTCGCCCGAGGGCGGACGCCGTGTTGACGAGCCTTGGCGCAAGACGGCGGAAGTGCTCGTCAAAGTGCCACCGTCCATCCAATACCAGGCCCAGATATTTGATGTGGGCCTGGATTGGCAAGCCCACCCCATTGACCGTTATCGAGGCGCTGGAGGGCGGGCCCCGTCGGCGCTCATGGAACAGTAGGGCCTCCGACTTTTCAAGGGCCACCCTAAGCCCCAGCGCCTCAATCCGCCTGACCACCTCCGCGGTACCTGAGGTGGCCAGCGTTGCCGCCTCCTCGAGGGTCCAGCCCCGGGCTGGTGACGAGCGTGTCGTCTGCGTAGCAAATTACGCCCAGCCCGGGGGGGAGCCGGCCACGGAGGACCCAGCCGTAGCCGATGTCCCACAGGAGCGGCCCAAGAACCGAACCCTGCGGGACGCCGCACGACATAGCCCTCCTTACAACGTCCCCTTCCCGGTCCACGAAGAGGACGCTGCGGCCGTCGAGGTAGTCTGCCACCAGCCGCCTTAGGTAGAGGGGCACTCCATGGTACCGGAGTGCCTCCTTGATGCAGCCGAATGGCAGACTATTGAAGGCGTTGGCGATGTCAAGCACACCGCCAACAGCACATCCCATTGTATGCGATCCCTAGTACAAAATCAAGACTGCGTAGGGCAAAAAATTTTTCGAATGTGTAGAATTATTAATGTCACTACAGTGTATGTTTCATTTAAAAAGTAAATCATAAATAGTTGCTACACATACATAAAAACAGTTTATATATTTGTACAGTCATCTCGTAATAAAAGGTAATCAGTGATTGCTCTTTAAAATTTCAATTTTTGCATGAAACTAGGCCGCCATTATGGTACAGTAGATTGCAGATAAACGTAAATAATTTCATGCCACATTACAACATGGAGAATTTAAAATGATAAGAGCGCGTTTTGTAATAAGTACCTACCTACTATTCGGAAAAGCGATTTAGGTATTTTTTTAATGATTATTATGTTTTTTTTACAAATAGTAAGCTGCTTGAACTTTCGTTATTTGATTTGGTTTATAAATTCAGCTAGACTTTTTAGCCATCATTAGTCTTTATTTTTAAACTTGGTTTTTATTTATATAACTACCTATGTCGTATCATAAATTTAATATGTGTGATGTCTTTTTTTTCATAATTGTATTGCGGGTCAAAAAAAAACATGTCATTTAAATTATGTAGTTCCAAATCTAAAGTAAATAATATGTTGTACCATAGAGTAGGTACCCGTGATAGTATCGTAACGTAATACGGGTACGGAGTTCACGCACCGCCGAAAGAATCGTGCATACTGATTGCATCTTAAACATAATGGTTATTCCTGATATATATATGAGCAGGGTCTGCGATAGCCTAGCGTTGTAAAGTGTCCCGATCGGCAATGGGAGAGACACGGGCTTAAATAATTAATTATTCCACTTTAAAAAAATATTTTACAGCCCATTACTAGGTACACCGTTGTTGGGCACGGATCCTGATTCGTGGTTTAAAATAGGAATGCACAACTTTTTGAGAAACATTGCTTTTGTTGTTTACATTTAATCTCACGTTAAAAATAATTAGTGCAGTTGACACTAGTAATAATTAGCAATTTGTTCTAGTAAATGATTATTCCCTAGCAACATGTTCCGCATATATACGATGTACTCAGTATCACGACTCAGTGAGCACGGCTGGACTGATGTTTTTGACGTCTAAAAAGTCACAAGTCTAAAACTTAACTTTTTATTGAACATCCTACGTGATTTTGTTTTTATACTACATGGGTGGCAAACAAGCATATGGCCCACCTGATGGTAAGCGATACAATAGCCTATGACGCTAGCAATGCCAGAGGTATCACTCGCGCGTCGCATCTCCAAGGAAAGGTATAGGAGGTGGATAGGATAACAAGGAGAGGATAGGTAGGCTACTAAGAAAAGGATAGGAAGGATAATAAGGAGAGGATAGGGAGGGGATTTGGGCCTCCGGCGCTCTCACTCACCATACGAAACAGCGGTAGGCGTAACTATCGTTGTTACACGCTGATCTTTTGTGAGCGGGTGGTACTTCCCCTATGGAGCAGGCCCATTCGTGCTTGGACCGAAAGCATAATAATTTTCTTATACTTAGATAAATAATTTAAATGTATTTTTTCCAGCTGGTTGTATATCACGCTGTAAGTTTTATCAAATTATGTTTGACCATCAGTAACTTATTTAAATAATATTTTGATATTTTTTATATACTTTTTTAGCATTTGACATGCTTTAGCCAAATAAATCAACACAAAGTGAAAAATGTGAAATCGAAAATAACAGTCACGAGCAGGATTTGAACCTGCATCTCCTGGATACCGTCCAGATGCTTTGCCAATTCAGACAATGGATTTTGATTCAACATTTTTTGTTTGATAGTTCTTGCTAATACTTAAAAACTCATCTATTTATTTTATCCCGCTAACGGACCTGAGACATAACCTAAAGGCTAGTTTCTAATATTAGTAAGGATAACACTGATCTAACTATTTCATGGGTTGTCTCTTCCACAGCGTGCGCAAAACTCTACGGTTACTGGATAGTAGTGAATTATCGTGAAGCTTACGGCATGTTCGCATGCAACGGACTGCTGTTCAACCACGAGAGCCCCCGGAGAGGGGAGAACTTCGTCACTAGAAAGATAACGAGAGGCGTCGCTAAGATTACGCTAGGATTAATGGATTTCTTAGAATTGGGTAACTTGGACAGCAAGAGAGATTGGGGACACGCGAGGGATTATATTGAGGTAAATACATTTCACGTGGTTTGTGTGGTTTTGGCATCGCCCCATTGCCATCTATTCGTGTTGTGGTAATAAAAACCCTGTGTAAACCTACTTGGACAGCCTCTTCCATTAGAAGAAGCTCCTGCCCAATTAAGGTACATATTTGAGCTGTGAATTTCTATTCAAATATTTTGAAGTGTGTTTGTAATGTATGAATAACAACTTTTTACCAAATGCATATAAAAATATCTAACTTATAACAAAATACTATTTTGCTGTAGATCAGTGGCTTAGAGCACTTCCCCGGATTGGAAGGGACGCAGGTTCGATTCCCGCTCGCACTAAATTTCTCTTTTTTTCTCATTCACAAATAATTTAAACTTTACTATTTTATTAAACACAAAGTGAAAGTAGTATATTGCTAAGCATGTCAAATGCTAAAATATATATAAAAATATCTAAATACTTTACTATTTTTGATGTGAAACATCTAATGCGGGGGGAGGTAAAATCGACTGTTAGCGTGGCGACGCTTTCATTTTTGTTTTAAACGCCATCTGTTGACAACAGCGTGTATTTACAAGCTTGTTTCTAGTTAGAAAGCATAATGAGCAATCAATAAACTAATAACAAATTTAATTCGTCTATGGATAGCGAGAGGGCGCTAACCAAAAATTAAGTATATAAGACAAACAATATTCAAATAACAATATTCTTATTTATAAAATAATAATTAAAATAATAGGATAATATTCACATATAAGTTCATTGCCTTAATGACTATTTCCTTTATTTTACATATCTCATAATTTTGTACAGGCAGACATCGAAAATTCTCATTTATTATATAAATAATATGTAATAGGATTTTTCCCGTGTGGTGACAGACTAATAAGTGCCACCACCCCATTCTTTCCCACTACTTCTACAAAATAATTATGATGTTTCACATCTGCCAGACCGCGACTGATTATTTTTTTAAGTTTTTCTTTGTCTGTTTATTTGTTATGGCTGGACCTATTTGAACGGAACTTTCACTGATAGATAGCTGATAATTCAAGGAGGAACTTTCTGTTTACTTTTATTTCGGAAAATCAATTAGAATTCCGCACAAAAAAGGGAAATAACTAAATTCTACGCGGACGAAGCTAGAAGACTATAAGTTTTACCTTAGGCAAGATATTTTGGATGTTGGTCATTGCGATTTGGGTGTGGTAGCTCAGAAATCTGATATATTGTTTGATTTTACAGACACCCCAGGACTTTAGTTTTAATAATATTTTTATATAGCAAAAATTTCAGGAACATGATTTAGTAGTTTTTTTCTTAGCATATTTATTCTTAACTGCCTGTGTGGTGCAGCGGTAGTGTAAGCGACTGCTGATCATGAGGTCCCGGGTTTGATCCCCGGGTCGCGAAGGGTTTTCGAGATTATTCGTAAAAAATAAAAAGGAAAAATTCTCAGCAGCAGCCTGGAGTTTGGAAATATGCCCGGTAGACGTCAATAGGCTCGCCCCCTATTATGTGGGACTTAAACATAGCTGGTGAGTCGTGGGTGTGTAATACACCTCTACCAACCCCTTCGAGGAATACAGGCGTGATGCTATGTTGTTTTTTTTTATTAATTTATTGTCCGGCATCAAAAGTTTGTTACCTTTTCTTATGGTAGAAGCTACCTAGCTTCGGTATCGACATAAACCTACTTATATACCAATATGATTATACTCTAGGCAATGTGGTTGATGCTTCAACAAGAAGAACCAGAAGATTTTGTAGTAGCGACAGGAGAAGCCCACAGCGTCCGAGAGTTCGTCGAGAAAGCGTTCGCTTGCGTAGATCGGAAACTCACTTGGAGGGGAACTGGGGAGAACGAGACAGGACACGACGCGGTCACTGATCAACTGCTCGTCAAAGTCAACCCCAAGTACTTCAGGCCTACTGAAGTGGTCAGTATCTATTTTAATAAGTATCATAGTAGGTAGGTCCATTATGCCATGTGTAAGATATGTTGCGCTTAAAATGCGGCGCTAAGGCGTTTTACGCGACGGGGACTTTGAGGGGTGGTTACTATACCACCGAAGGAATGTATTTTTTCTTTATTGCATGTAGTGGCAGACGAGCCACGGTCCATCTGATGGTAAATGGTAACCGTCGCCCATGGACTCGACTATACCGAGGGTATTCAAGCCAACAAGCCGCTTGCTCACCAATTCATTTCACAGATGAAATGAAATATCAACGGCTATCTCCTGCTACAGCCAAAACGCAACAACGTGCTTCATGGCCGGACACACGGGAGATGGTGGTACCAACCCGCTCGGGCCGGATACCAAATGAGTACTTCCACTTGGTACCCAGCCCTACCACCAGTCATGCAATGGATGATAATTCTTTACTTCCCTTAGTCGCATCATACGACACCCGTGGGAAAGAATGGGGTGGTGACACTTGTATTCTTAATCCGTCACCACACGGATAACAAATGGAATGTAACATAGAGACGGCACACGGCGGGTTTCTTTAGTGGGTGAAGGCCCCACACTATCCTGTTCGTTGCCCCCGAACGACGAGGTATGCGGTTAGGAACATTTTTTCCCGCCTTAACAAAAAAAGGATTTTAAACTTACATCCTCTAGGTATTGCTTTTCCACTAATTAAGTTGTGAGAAAATATTGCCATCTAAATGTTAATTTCTTCTAGGATCTTTTACTGGGAGATCCAGCGAAAGCGAAGCAAAAATTAGGATGGGCACCAAAAGTGACCTTCGAACAGCTCGTCAAGGATATGATGGAGGCTGACTTGAAATTGATGAAAAGCAACCCCGAGGCGTAGACACGAGTGAGTTTTAGTATATTTTGTACAATAGTTTAGCTCGTTTAGGGATCCCGTATGATGACGGGAGGGGTATTAGTATGCATCTTACTAAATCGTATCGACAGCTTATCGTCTCGCTTGTGATTGGTAGAGTACTCAACGTGTGATGTCGCAATAATCTCTCAGCCAATCACGATAATCTCTCAACCAATCACGATGACACGATGCGATGTCGATACGCTTTAGTGAGATACATTCTAACCCCCCTGGTTCAAGAGATTAATTCTCATAAAGTAGAAATAACTGCCTCGGTGGTGTAGAGGTAGTGTATGCGACTGCTAATCATGAGGTCTCGGGTTCGAGCCCCGGGCCGGGCAATGTTATTGAGCTTTTTCCTAAAAAGAAAAATTCTCAGTAGCAGCCCGGAGTTTGGAAATGTGCCCGGTAGACGGCAATAGGCTCGCCCCCTATTACGTGGGACTCAAACATAGCTCGCGAGTCGTGGGTGTGTAATACACCTCTGCCTACCCCTTCAGGGAATACAGGCGTGATGTTATGTTTTATGTTTACAAATGTTTGGACATTCGACCGTGGTATTATGTATCTGGTTAAAATAATGATATATATTTTAAAAAGTTACTAATAGATATTATCACATTAACAGGAAAACGCAGATAAAGAAGTGTTCAAAAACATTATTATTTAATGGATTTTTATGTTTTGATAATGATCTGTGTTCCAGTATAAGTGCTTAAATAAATAATTAGATAATCTTACACCAGATAATGAAAATGGCGGATACTACTTAACTAATTTACTGATTTTCGTATGTTATTATACTTCCTTTTGTGGTTTTAAACTATTACGTTATGGAACGCAATAGAGATTCTTAATAACAACCATCGTTGGTTGTGGTTCGCCAACCGTCACGTCTCATTCTCATGGAGGTGTAAAAGCGGGCGGCGGAAGACCGTTTTATGATGTGGCAACCCGCAGTCTCTATCTACCCTTCTGGGGCGCAGGCGTGAGTCTGTGTATGTATGATATATGATAATATACATATACTAGCGTTTGCTTGCGGCTCCGCCGCAAACAAGCTGGTTTTTGGGATGTATCTCAGGTTCCCGATATAGTAGCGGGATAAAATGTGTACCATTTTTTAAGTTTTATTGAGATCTATCAAATAAAAAAATTTGCATCAAAATCCGTTCAGTAGTTTTTGTGTGATGCGCGAACAAACAAACAGATAAACAGACAAACAGACAAAAATCTAAAAAAAAATGTTTTGTGTTCAGACAAAGGTATATATAGCCTAATACAGTCATTTTTTCTCAAATATCTTAAATGTACAGACACAGCTCTGTTACAACTTTATAATAGTACTAGCTGACCCGGCGAACTTCGTACCGCCATATATTTTTTCATGAATAAATATTGCAATTATAAATTGAGATATATATAAAGTATCCTATCTCTTAAGTTGGAACTGGAATTATATATAATAGATAGATAACCTATTCTGTTGTGGAATTGTTGCTAGTGGTAGAATATTGCTTATCCCAGCATGAATGGGCCAGCTCGATCGGGGAAATACCACCCTCTCACATAAGATTAGCGTGTAACAACGGTACCTACCGTTGTGTTTCGCATGGTGAGTGAGAGTGCCGGAGGCTCAAACGCCCTCGCTATCCTCTCCTTATTATCCTTCCTATCCTCTCCTTATTAATCTTCCTATCCACCTCCAATCCCTTTCCTAGGAGACGACGACGCGCGAGTGATGCCTTTGGTGTTGCTAGCGTCTATAGGCTACGGTAATCGTTAATATCAGGTGGACCGTATGCATGTTCGCCACCCATGTAGTATATAAAAACAGTGTATTAAGTGTATTGATAAAAACGAAACGTGTAAATACTAAATACGCGTTAGATCGTATAGTTTTAACGCGATTATTATATCAATAAATATCTTTTCCAGGAATCTTAGCGCGAAACATGACACATAGTAGTATTATTTACTTCGAATGGCAAGTTTTGAAACAAGAAAGAAAATGTATTTTTCATAATTCATGATGTTTGGTTATTAATGAATCGGTGGCGAGTGTGGGACACTCAGACAAGTTGTGTGGATTCAAATCAAAATTAGTTTTTATTAAAGGATCTCGTGACTTCCTTTCTGTTTCTAAGGGTCTGTTTCACAAACTAAAAGTAAAGTCATTAGTACATTACTCGTCAAGCAATTTACTCAACAGTTAAATCCTTCCAGTAAGTCGTGTTGCGTTTCACAACTACAAAAAAAGAAAAAAAAACTCCTAAATTTGCAATAGGTGTAACGAAACACAATCAGATGTTACATTTATAGTGAGGTTGACTAGAATAGATGGCGCTGTGAGCTTGATAAAACTGACGTTATTCATTCAGTTCATCATAAGTGATGCAAATATCTATTGATTCATGTAGTTATTATCTCATTCCCTCAAGTCGCAACTGGTTTTGAGCTTTTTACTAAAACGACAGAGTCAGTTTCTGTGTACCTATCGTCATTGTATTTCAAGAGTGCGTTTGTGCGTGCCTACAACTTATGTTATCTCTTTTCAATTCACAATATTCTTTATCTATTGTCTCATTCTAAATCTACGTCCATCATTCTATCTATTCCATCTATTCAATCCTAACGTAGTGAGGCTAGTGAGTTAAAGATGTATTTTCGAAACCAAAGATTGATTACGCATTTTGAAAGATTATACATCTTTTGTATCAATCACTCCTGAGTTACACATCTCTATTCTGGGGGGTTAGGCAGAATCTCATATCTCACATGTCGATCGTATCGTGATCACTGTGATTGGTTGAGAAACCGACGCTTGATGTCACAATAATCCGTTGGCCAATCACGGTGAGCTCTCAACCAATCACAGTGATGACGATACGATCGAAACGTGAGATATGAGATTCTGCCTAACCCCCCTGAACAGTTTATGTGATGGTTAGTCCTACTTGGTGATTGTGAAACGTATTAGAGGTGTTTACTTGTTAATTAAGTTAAAAGTAGCCTAATCAGAACATTACTCAGATATTGTGAAACAGACCCTGTGCCATTAAGAACTGTGTCATACGCACAAATATTTGATGTTTTCAAGTATTACTGTTAGTAAATGTCTTTGAGCAAGATTTGAACTTGCATCTGAAACTCTTTAATTAACCGAGCGTTCCTGAACCGATTTTGTACAGATTTATGAGCACATTAATCCACACAAGCTCAAGGCGTACCCATTTTTGTTAATGTGATAAGGTTAATATAAACTGTATTTAAAATTATATAGTGCTTATGTTTTGTCGTACATTTGTCAAAGGAATTTCAGAATATCACAAATAAGTAACTAATCTGTGAAATAACTTGGGAGAATTTTGTGCAATTTGTTATATAGGTGAATATTTTTAAGTTTAAGTAACTAAAATATGTTAATAGGCATGTTTATGTAATAATACTATAAAAGCAATAATAATATTTAAACTTAAGGCCTGTTTGCACTGATGGTGCTCAAATTTATTTGGCACATGTATGTGATAGACATGTTGATAATGTGATATGTTTTATGTATCTTTTTCACTAGTAATACGGCTGATTTATTTTGGAGTAGTTTAGATATCAACCTGCCATGCCGGGAGTTGGGTTCGATTCCCAAACAGGACAATGTCTCCATTAAAGGTTAAGGTATCCTGAAAACAAGCATCGATATGCTTTATATTTGTTGAGATTACAATATATATGTATGTATCAATTTCTTAACTGAAGTTTATTTTGATCTATTTTTTTTTTGTTAATTTGAAATTATTATAAATATTAAATAGTTAATCACTCTGATTGTTATGTATGTATTCATATATTTTTTAATATAAAATTTGGTATTAGTGAAAGAACTTTCCATTGTAAAGTCCCGTTTACATATTTCTTGGCTATATCATTCTTATAAAATACAGATTTGAAATAACCGTAAGATTAAATTTTGAAAACCCTGAAACCCCTTTGTACTATGTAAGCTCCTTAACTAAGGTAAATTAGCGTTTAGTACGATAATACATTCCATACAGACATATTATGACTGCTTCATTTATGTGACAAGTTATTGGTCACCAATCTTGTTTTCTCTCATAACAGACCCCTTTTTTGTATCGCAGTTATAGCCTATTGAAGTTAGCTCCACTCAGAGGTCCCTACTTGGCACAACTGGAACACAGTCGGGAAATATGTATCGGAAAACTAAAACTACGAGCGTATATTGAACCGACCACCTTTTGGATCATTTTTCCAGACGCTATGCCAACTGGACTATTGTAGCAGTTGATCGGAGATGTGGGTACACGTGGGTGATGCTCTCGGCATCTGTCGGATGCATTTTGTATATATTGTTTCGATAAGTTAATCTTAAGTATTTGCAAAATATATCCAACGAATATCGTCGGTGTCACTCAATGCAGTAAAGAGAGAATGTGACATAGATATTGGTATATCTGAGTAACTGCTATGGTAGCTAGTCCGAAAAGTACAGTCATGAGAAAGATTTAATATTTCACATAATTTAAATTTTTACAACCTAAGTAAGTTATATATGTCAGTATAATATATGTTAATGTGTTAAATAAGTATATATTTCATTCTGCCAGTATTTTGTGTAATATGTAAATATACTTAAGTAATCGATAATATCGTTTTATTTTATTGATTACCCTTTCTTTTTTTTTTTTGGGCGGGAAAAAATGTTCCTAACCGCACACTCTGTCGTTCGGGGCAACAAACAGGGTAGTGTGGGGCGCTCACCCACTAAAGAAACCCGCCGTGTGCCGACTCTCCGCCTTTATTAAAAGGCGGCCACCGGAACCATATTACATTCCAACATCTCAGTATGGTGTGGAATCACATCGCGATATAAGCAAACCTAGTAAGCGCCTCCTTCGTGGACTGTGATCTATAAAGAGAAAAATAACTTTTTATGGCCTTATTTAACACATGTATGAACTCTGTCATGAATATATAGCTACTAAGCACTAAGGACGCCTTGATCGGCGGGTTAAAATAATAAAAATCAAAATAATATTATAGCATTTTTTGTCTCACGCAGTGGGGATGTTTTCTGCTATCATATCACGGTAGATGGCATATATCGGTGACTGCGATAGCTTAGCGGTCCAGAACACTTCCCCGGATTGAGATTGGACGCAGGTACCACCTTCCTCGCAGTATAGCTCTCTCTTTCCACTTTCACAAAAAATTTGTTCTTTAGCGAATTTTTTTTTCAAATTGTTATTATGAAAATATGTTTCAGTTTTATTTGACGCCGAACGATACGCAATTCCGGAGGATAGCCTGTACAGATGGCGTAGACCTCCCGTGCCATGTTGTGGGTTCGGTTCCCTTACAGGACAATAAGTGGGTGGTTCCCTTTGTGGGTGTAGTTTTAATAGCACCGCTCGTGTCAGGTGTAATGCATGCATAATGTAATGCATTATTTGTACCTATCTACACAGATCTGATGATTCAGCCGTGTGGGGCCGGCACCAAGAATAGCTCCACCCCGTCTCTTCCTATGGGAGTCGTAAAAGCCGACTAAGGGATTACCGGGGGACCGGGCAGCAGCGTTCCCCTGTGTACTAAAAACATCCACTGCGATCGCCAACCCGCCTGCCAAGCGTGAGGATTATGGTAAAACCTCCATTTTGGGGAGGCCTATGTCCAGCAGTGGACGATGAAAGGCTGATGGATGGATGAATGGATGGATGATTCTAGGCATATTTTGGCTTACTACACACAATCCTTATACAAGCTACTGTGGTACTGTTAGTAGGTATTATAAAAATAATGTCACAAATAAAACATAAACTTGTATTACACAACAAATAACTTAATACCTTTAATGATATTGCCACAAATGTATATAATCACATTTCTTTTAAAATATACATTCACATACTGAAATTATGATTTATTTATTATCTTAAGTAGACATCCTAAGACATTATTACACAAGCACATGTACATTATACAAATAAAATCAATCTTCACACAAGTCGTATAGTACTAATTAATCAAGATTATTTGTGAAGAAAGGCACACACTCAGTTAAAAATATTAATAAACATACTTGCATAAATTTTCGTGTATATTTTAAACCTTGACATAAATGGAGAGGGTCAGTTAGTGATATCGTAGCTTAACGGCTGTACAGAGGTTAGTTTCGTTTTTTATGCCTGAGAAGTAACCCAATCGAGAGTGCTCTAGCTATGATTTAAAAATCTGTTCAAGTATTTGAAGATATTTTTTTATCACAGCAGTGGTATGATGTCTGAACTCATTGTGTATGGTGCATTTGGTTAATTAACAGTTTAAAATAAAATCTTGTAATAAATCATATGATAATTTGTTGAAGAACCTTGACGTGACCATAAAATAACATTACTTAATAACTAAAAATTAATTTCGTTCTTTATTTTAATGATTATGTACAACGACAAGGTTTCAAACAAAAAGGAATGCATTTAATATTGGTATCAATGTCAAAATGTGCTGCCATACTATTTAAAGTGACAGACAAACTATAACTATAATGTAAAAATTCTAAAATTTTAATTGTGATAACAAATTTTCAGGAAAATCAGGTGGGTGTGATGTTACAAATATTGTTACCTAGCTACAATGCCCGCCTATTTTCTTAACCTTATATACTCATAGTACAGTCCAAAATTTATTTAAAAAATAACTTTGTACGTTTTCGTTACACAGGTATCGATATAAAGCCTCTAAAATTAATGTTTCACAAAAAAGGTTGATAGCTTTAAAGCCTTCAAAGAAAATGGCACAAAAGTACTTGTAATAACAATTATTATTACTTGCTTGGTTTACATCCAATAATAAATTTAAACTAAAATAGATTTTAAAAAACTGGACATGTCAAACTATCACAATCTTAATAATAGTGCCTAATATTAAATCGAATTATATTAAGGGCGAAAATGTGAAATCGAAAATAACAGTCTCACGCGCAGGATATGAACTTGCATCTCCTGAAAAATAGTTCCAGATGCTTTGTCAATTCAGACATCGTGCCAATTGCTTGGGACTGTGAATTTCGAAAACACATTCCTTCTTTGTATCTTGGGTTTGTGTTAATATATATGGCTAAGCATGCTAAATTCTTAAACGTAAATAAAATATCAGAATTATACTAAATTATTAAAAGTAATATTAATGAAATGCAAAATAAAAGATTATAATAAATTTTCGAAAATTATATAATAAGCCTACCCAGCTTTTTCTTTTTCCTTTACATAAACCATTATGTCCGTGTGGTGACGGACTAAGAATAGAAGTGTCACCACCCCATCCTTTCCCGCGGGTGTCGTACAAGGCGACTAAGGGAAATAAGCAATTATCACCCATTGCATTACTGGTGGTAGGGCTGGGTACCATGTGAGGAACTCACTCTGGTCATGAAGCACGTCAGTGTGTTTTGGCTGTAGCAGAACAAAGATTATTCTTTTATTTCATATCTGTGAAATAAAATGGTGCGCAGCGGCTTCATGATACTCTCGGTATAGTTGAGTCCATGAGCAACGGTTACCTCTTACCATAAGGCGGGGCGCGGCTCGTCTGCCATCATTAGCGATTAAAAATTATATATAGTCATCATTCAGCCTTATCTCAAACACTGTTGAGGGCTGCTTCAGATCTACTCAGGGTTAGCTGACCACCAGAATTCAAAACGGAGCGCGTGCCTATCATACATGACAACAGGTGACCTGACCAATTTCGTGGTAAGATTTTTATTCAAGCTTTGTATTTTTATTTAAACTTTACACATCTTATAGAATCCGAAGTACAGAGGTGTTCAGCTGTTCACACAATAGGTCACCCGTCATATCGAGAATTGCTTAACCTTACTGATCGTTCAAGCGCAACTCGACTACAACCTGCCCCTAACACGATATTGCATATTATAATCTTTTAGAATGCTGAAGATCTCTCTCTCTCTCTCTCTCTCGATCGACGCGAAATTATCAAACAATCGTAATTAGCACGAAAACTAAAATTTGTCAATTTTAAATGACTTTACGCAGCATTTTATACCACGATTCTTAAGATTATATTCCTTAATATCTAATCTAAGCATGCTTAACCATATATCCTTTCTAATATTATTATAAATGCAAAAGTGTGTGTTGTTTGTTTCGCCGTAACTACTGGACCAATCGCTATAAAATTTTGACGGAGCCTTAGCCCCATTAGCTGTTTTTGTATTGAGATAATTATAGTGCCGTATTATATTGACTGAGGACAAGGTCGAAATTAATTCTTACTAATATTATAAATGCGAAAGTAAATTTGTTTGTTACGCTTCCACGCTATAACTACTGAACCAATCATCATGAAATTTTGCATAAATATAGTCTGGAGCCCAGAAAAGGACGTAGGCTACTTTTCATCCCGGCAAAATGAATGATTCACGTGGAATAGCTATTTTTACTGAGATAATTAGTGTCGTAAAGCGACGTATTTATGTTCTGAAGTCCCGATGACGAAGTCGCAGGTAGAATGTAGTTTAGAATATATTAAACCGTGAAAAATAGATGATATTAATAGGTTCGATGACAGTAATCAATAAGTAGATTTCGAAAAATGTATTCATTCTTATTTTAATGGCGAGATTAATAATATATTTGATAAAATAAATGTACAAAATACAACAATCCGCCATGATAGCTTAAACACCAATAAGAGCGAATGACGTCATGCCTTAGTAAACGTTATTGTAAAGTAGTGTCTTACATTCTCTTTGACTCTAATATTTACTGTTGCCGTACTGAGGCGTGACGTCATAACAAAGGGAATAACATCGGTGTGCGTTTCGACGTGAGTTAGAAACTTAAAATTTAGAATAGATTTAGAAATTCAGTCATCATGCCTATTGTCGATTTCAATTTCTATTCGCGTCTGTCAAAAACAGTCCTGCCGGCCGCGTTTATGTTGATATCGGCTAAAATCCCTTATAACAAATAATTGAGTCACGTTTACATGATGACACATTAATGACGTTTCTTTAAAGAGGTCATAAAACTAAATCAATAAATTCTCCCAAAATATGAATGGTGTAACTTTGGCACTGTTATATCAATCTGTATCAAACAGATAGTAAGTTATGGAAACCTATTACTAGTTATGTCCAATTTTTGTTTGAGCACCCCGCCGAGAATGAACTCTGTGGACACAATAGTGGCTCCTCGCTTCCTCAGCGCCGGCCAAAGCGCCTGGTCTTTGCTACAAGAGATGCATACCCAATTGGAGCCTCCTTCTTTCCAGGTCCCACCCGAACATTCCACTATCACTGGAAAAATATATAAAACTGTGTACCAACTTACTTTTTTACTATTTTTATAACTATATTGAGTAAAAAACTACTTCAAATTATATCCTGCTCACATTTCTATTGGATCACCTCCGTAGTATAAAATTATGAACACATAGCATCACGCCTGTATTCCCCGAAGGGGTAAGCAGAGGTGTATTACACACCCACGACTCGCCAGCTATATTTAAGTCCCACGTAATAGGGGGCGAGCCTATGGACATCTACCGGGCACATTTCCAAACTCCGGGCTGTTACTGAGAATTTTTCTTTTTAGGAAAAAGCTCAATAACATTGCCCGACCCGGGCATCGAACCCGAGACCTCATGATTAGCAGTCACATACACTACCGCTACACCACCGAGGCAGTTAATTTATGAAATGTGTAAAATAACAGAAATAGAGATAAAGGCAATGAACTTATCAGTACGTGTGAATATATCCTATTATTATAATATATAATAAATGATAATATTGTTTGAGTCTTTTATAATTCTTGGTAAGCGCCCTCACGCTATGCATAGGCGAATTAAAACTGTTATTAGTTTATTGATTGACGTAATGCTTCCTTGTTAAATACTTTTGTCAACAGATGTCGTTAAAAGAATAAATTTTACATCAAGAAATTCTCAATAGTAGCTCAGAGTTAAGAAGTTGGCGGTGTTGTCACCCCCGTGCCTAGGTAAGCACGTAAAAACGATGGTCCTGCACCTGATCTTGCTCCGGTCGTGTCGGAATATCGACCCATCGGACTATGAGCGTGATGGAAGAGAGATTGCACTTGTGTTTGCGCACACACTCTTGCACTATAATATATCTTGCGTAAAGTCTACCCAGTATTCCATCCATCCATCAGCCTTTTAAAGTCCACTGCTGGACATAGGCCTCCCCAAGAATGGGGGATAGTGCCGTAATCGCCACGCTTGGCAGACGGGTTGGCGATCGCAGTGGATGTTGTTAATACTCGAAGGAGTGCTGCTGCCTACTCCCGCGGTATTCCCTCAGTCGCTTTTACGACTCCCATGAGTGGAGAGGGGTGGGACAATTCTAAAGCCGGCCCCACACGGCAAGATCATCATTATTATTACTTAAAGCTACTGCAATGTAGAAAAACAAACAGCCTTTATATTGAGTATACTCACATTTCATTTCTGAACCATTGGGTTGAACGCTGGGTGTGCAAGAGATATTGTAGCCTTTCAAGAAGTGTCTTGTTCCATGAAGTGTTTTGTCCAAATTGAAATGGAACCGTTTCTCTGCTTGTTCATCTTTTATTAAGTACAACCATGGATCTGAAAGTATACATAACAATATTTGAAAGTTATTTTGAAATTTCAAACCACAGAAAATACACCTATAATAATTCTTGAATAACTAACAACAAAGCTGGTCATAATCTAGTTGTGCACTTGCAGGTCGCTATTTATTTATACTCGGCAACTGTATGTTCATATAAATTAACACAACTCTATAGCACTGTTCAAATTTATGAAACGGTGTTCACGTAGTTTCTTTGACTCCGCAGGGTTGGCGTGAGTAATGACTCACGCCAACTCTCTAGTGGTTGAGTCGGCTAGGTACAAACCCTCTAACATATCGCGCGTACGCAGACCGCGACATAGCCTCGACGAAGTCGACGACGACATAACTCACGCTCAGATCAGAGCACACACAGCTCGCGCAGCTAATACAAGTAAATATCCACGGTTTCGTCCCCGCCGACGGGGGCGAAAGACGTGTCGCGGTCAAATCATAAACGTGGGAAATCCCACTTTGCCAGCAACAGCCCGAGCCGAGGTCCTTACCCCAGAGGGGGTAGCGTTGCTTAAATGTCGGGTTGAGAGCCCTCTGCGCTCACCAATTGTCCGGGTAAGGTTGTCATAGCCATCTGAGGCTAACAACCAAACGTCACACACAAAAAAAAAAAAAAGCACTGTTCTAACTAAAGTATTGTTTTGTCCCTTTTCAGCAAAATACAATGCAAGTTTGACAGAAAGTGACAAATCATCTGTCAGTTAAAACAGTGTTTAAATCAGTGTTATATTTTTTTAAACAAAGGCCCAAGTGTTTATTTTCCGTTCCTATCTAATATGTTACCCATGCAGTGAGAAGTATTCCGGTTCATTGATTGAGGTCGCAATAGCAAAAGATAATGACATTTATTGTACAAGCTATATTGTGCTTTATTACCAAAGCATAGCGTTCTAAGTGTATTCATATATTTTAGCCTATCGCGGTTCACAACCGATAAAGCGGCTATACCATTGTAGATTGTCATTTATCAGTTAGAATGTAGTTATTGAAAATAAAAAGAACGATTTTCTTTTAACTTACCAACAATCATTCGTGTATCAACGCAAGCTTGCACCCAACTAGGTCCGACTATAGGCCGGCCAAGTCCTACAGCACACAACAGTTTAAATGTTCGTTTAATTTGCATTGTCAGCACAACACTGCATTGAATTACATCTGTGACCACAACAGCTCCTGCAATTAAAGGTTAAACAGTGTAAATGAGAAATAAAAACTACAATCGGATATTTAATCCGCGTTTTCTGGATTACTGTTCATGAAAATGATTAAGCATGTCAAATGCCTTAAAGTATATATCAAATTAACCATATAGATACAAAATAAAAGACAAGTAATTTCCCGCAAAAAAACTATCATAAATAAGTACCGTCTTTTCCGACAGATAAATATAAAATGTATCATGCGTGTAGACCCTTACACTATGTAATTTTATTTTGTTTAATGAGCACATTAGGCTAACGAACGTTTTGTGCAAGCAGTTACGAGTATTAATAATTGCAAAAAAAAACGACTAGATTATATCAAAAACATATAAAATGTTAGTTAGTTTTTCAAACAAACCAAGCTTGACAACATGCTATTGCCGAAAATTTGAAAGCGATTTAAGTATCAGTAAAATTATAAAGCACAAAAACTCACCAAGTTTCTCCAACTTTTGTTTCACTTCTTCACTAGGGAATGCCGTAAACAATACGTTTTGAGTTTTCATAGTTCGCGCTGGAGTTGCTCGCAATGAGGCATTACTTATATTGTTTGCACTGTTCACAAAAGCTCTCGTCCTTTTCGGACTAGGAACGACAACATCGCTTCCTAAAGTTCTTTTTAAGTTCCTAGGCGATTCTCCACCTGATGACGAAATACTATACACTGTGCTCTGCTCATGGTCACTTTTCTTTAGCACGGACTTGGGAGCCTGCAACAACTGAATATCTGATTTCTTCTCTTTCACATCAGCCTGCCTTTTACTTCTACGAATTTGAACTTCAGAAGGTACCAATTCTTTTGGTTGTTCTCTTTTCTTGTTGGGTCTTTTTCTTTTATTGTCTGTGGATTTCTTTTTGCGGTTTTCTGGGGACACAGATTCTTTTTCATTTACATTTGTCTTTTCTTTTTCTTTTTTCCTGGGTCTAGTACTTCTTGTATTCACCTGTATATTAGATCTAGAATGTAAGCTAGAATCTTTCAATTTATTTTCATCAGTATGTTTTTTGTTGTTGGTGACTTCTATACTTTGGCTGATCAGTGTTTTCTCTTTACTAATAGTCAATTCTTCTTTGTCAACTTGTATTGATGCATCTTCTTTAGTTGTTGATTTCATATCAGACTCTCTCTTCTTTGGTTTAATGATTTTCACTTTAATTTTTTCTTTAGATTCGTTATTTTTTGTTTCAGTGTGCACTTTTATTTCATTTTTCTCATTTTTTGTAGTTTCTAATTCTTTATCTTTATCTTCCATATTCTTATTTTTTAAATTTCTATTTTCAATATATTTTTTGTGGTCTTTGCTATTTTTTGCCTTTTCATAGGTTTTTAATCGTTTTACGTTCTCCTCAATTATATCTTCGTTTATTTGATCTTCTTGGTCTGTTAAATAATTCGATTTTAGTATATTGGAAGCGGCTTTTTTGTATTGTAGATTTTCTTCCATTTTAACTGTAGGTTTACGGACTCTTGTTATAATACGTTCAGGAAGCTTTTCAACATCAAACTTTTTAGTTAGATCAAGCTTTACCACCGGTTTTAACTTTCTATGTCTACGTATCAATGGAGAGTACTGTTCCTCACTATTCTCTTCTAGTTCAGATTCACTTAAAGGATCAGTTGTTTGTGGATTTCTGGGAACTGTCAATCTACTCGTTTCTATTTCTTGGCTATTTGGTAAATCACTGTCAGTAAACATGCATTTTCGTACTTTTTTAGGAGTGGACTCTGTGTCAGAAGAGGAATCATTTGGATATTGTCTCAAGTTATTAACTTTATTAACACCTATAACATCCCTAATATCTTGACTAGATAAACTTCCAACATATTGTTTAATTTTTTGATTCTCATTAGCATTTGTAGGACTTAAATCCTTATCGATATTTACAAACTTGCTACTAGCTTGATAGTCTTCTACGGAACAGGGTACCACATCATCATCAATAAGAATTGGTGATGTGTTATCTTTTGATTTTTCAGGTATTCTATTTAATATTGGAGAGCCAGTTCTTTGGCTACACAAGTCATTTAAAATGTCTTGCGTTGCATTATAATAATTATCAAGATCGTCAACATGTTTCTTGTCAAAAGTTTTCGTTTTAGGTGTCACATTAACTAATTCCTTATTTTTCACTCTTATCGGAGAAACTAACGGTACTTTAAATTGATTACTAGCGGGCGAAATTGTACAGGCTTTATTATTAGTGGTAATCAATTCTTCAACTATTTGCGTTGGTTGGTCTTCAAAACTGACATCATTACTAGACTTAGCACTTTCATTATCAATAGCATTCATATCTTCTAAAGCAGGTTTAATAACTTCATTGGTATCTATTATTTGTGTAGGCATGTTTTCTAAATCAATTCCTTTAATAATTCGCAAAGACTCTTTAGAGCTTTTTGAAATGATTTCTATTGAATTATCTTCACAATCAGTCAAATCTTCCTCCTTTTCTAGTTCTTTTAGTCTTGTTACCTTTTGCGTCGGTATAATATCAATATCCTCGCAGTCTGTTGAATCATCAGACTGTATTCTTTTAACTCTTCGAGTAGCCCTTTTTCCAACATTTTCCGTTTCATTTATAACACCTTTTGATACTGTTAGTTTTTGTATCTTTTGAGTTGGTAAATCTATATCTTCACAATCTGTTGAGTCGTCAGATTGCATTATATCAATTCTCTTTGAAGATTTAGAATCCTCTCTTTGAACAGATAATTCTTCAACCTTTTGAGTTGGTAATAAGTCTAAATCATCATTTGAATAGTTTTTGTTAGAATTAACGGACATTTCTTTTGAACGAAATTTCGAACATTCACTTTTATGTGTAGGTGATTCTTGTGGAAGTAAAGGTTGAGAATTAAATTCTTCAAGACACGCGATTTCAATCTCATCAAACAATAACTTTTCATTAGATTTGTCCAAATCTTGTTCAGATCTAGGGTTAGTTTCCTGTTTACTAGCTATTTCCGTACTATTTTGGTTGACAAAAGGTTGTGTATCAGCTTCAAATATATTTAATTCATTCTCTTTATTTGCTGTGTAGGCATCACGTTCGCCATCTATTTTGAATACTTTTGGTAGCTCTTTTGCAGGTATTTGTGTATCCACACTATGTATGGATAGCAAAGATTGGTGTCCAGGTGGGATTTGCGTATCTGCCGTATATATCGGGTCAGTACTAACACTAGCCGAAATAGAGCTTTCATTGCTTCTAAGTGAATCATTTAAACTCGTATTAGCGTTTCCCACAAATGGTATCGCTTTTTTGGGAGAATTCGGGCTAGGGCATTTTTTAGAAATGATCGGATTTATTGGGATTGTTTTGCCGAATGGTTTTATAAACTGTCCATTTGACAAACTGGTGTTGATGTTTTTCGCCTGTATGGGTGCAATGTAAGAATCATCCTGAAAAATGTATTAGGTTTATTTATAATTTTCAATATTATACATGTGTTGTGCACACATTAGATGTAGACAATTGCAAATTATAGAGCTAACTCATATACATAAGTACAAATATTGACCAGTCATCATATTGGTATTTACTTATTAGAAAGTAGAAGATCGCTGTTGTATTATGAAGAAAAAAAAAATAATTAAAAGTGAGCAGCTTTGTAATTTTGGATGCTGAGTGCTAGATGAATACACTTGCTTCAAGCGCTCGTATTAGCTATTAGTAAACTCTTGACAATTTTAAGTGCTACATCATAAGTGAAACACTAAACAAACAAAAATAATTTGAAGTCATCGGTTTATCAAATATATGGCCAGCATTATTTCTCTGAGCATGCTGCATGTAAGTAAGTCGATAATTTTCAGCAGATGTTGACCTATTTATTTATTGAAAGAAAGAAAGTAGTTGGTGGTGGTACTAACCCACTTGGGCCCAATGACAATTGAGTACTTCCATTTGGTACTAAACCCTACCACCAGTAACGCAATGGGTGAAAATCTCTTACTTCCCTTGGGCACCATTGTAACACCTTCAGGAAAGAATGCAGTAGTGACATTGTAAATTTTAGCCTGTCACGCCAGACTGCTAAAGCGTTTATATCAACTGAACATTTCAGTAAAAAAAAAAATAGCGTTTCAAAAATTTTATAAAAAAATTATAATTAAATATATATAGTTATATTTTATGAGATATGCATAAACATTGACTGCACAGATGGAGGAATGGTTTAGACCGGCCACCCATCCGAGTGTTGTGGGTTCGATTCCCACACAGGACAACTCTGTGTGATCCAAAAATGGTTGTTCTGAGTCTGAGTGTACTTTGTGTCCATGAAATTGTATATTTGTAAAGTGCCCCGCGATACAAGGATTATTCCAGCAGGGTGGGGAATGTTGTCTTAAAAAAAACTGATTTTGTGGATTCTATCACATTTATTTGATGGTTCTACCATCATTGTGATGGCTTCAAATAGCCAGCAGTCTAGCTAGAGCATTCATAATCACAGGTGACCAGCAAATCATCAAAAGTAACAGATACCAGTGGTTTTATTCAAAATATAACAAACAGCCTCCTTACATAAACAGGCAAATAACTTACTCTGTCACTAACATCAGGTGATTCAGGAATCATTGTAGTTGTTGCTTTGTTTATTTTTGACACATATCTACTGGCCACTGGGGTCTCAGGTATATCAATTGCTTGTGTCATTGGTAATTCATCGTCTTCTTCTAACAATCTAAATATACCAAATATATCACCAAATTGTACTGTATCACCGTTCCTTAAAGGATGAGGTATGTATGGTTCTAGAGTTTTCTATAAAAAAAAAAAGTTAAAGAATAAACAAAAAGTTAAAGAATAAAATAAAACAAAAAATAAATAACTCTTTGTTAAAAATTCTTTTATAAAACAGATACTTACATCTAAAAGCTTAGTTTTATTTGCTGAATCCAAGTCCATGAGCATAAATTCTTTACTACTTAATATGTTTATCACAGCATGTTGTCTTGATACAGACTGTAAACAAAAGTTATTATTTATTTTATTTTTACATCACTGAATAGGCCCTTTAGGCTTATTCCCTTTTAGGCTTTGCCAAAATATGTTGTTTGCAATATGTTTTTTGTGTTATGCGGCTGGAAGCATACAGGCTACCTGATGGTAAACAGTTACCGTAGCCTATAGACACTAACAACACCCAGAGGCATCAATTGTGCGTCGCCATCTCTAAGGAAAGGGATAGTAAGGAGGGGATAGGTAGGATACTAAGGATAATAAGGAGAAGCTATCCTCTCGCGCGCCTACCTATGTAGACGCTCTCACTTACCATACAAAACACAACAGTAGGAGTATCTACCATTATTTCACGCTGATCTTTTGTGAGAGGACAGTGCTGGGATAAGCAAGGCTCTACCACTAGAGGTTTTACATGGTGTATGTGTTGTCCGTGTGGTGACGGACTAAGAATACAAGTGTCACCACCCCATTCTTTCCCGCGGGAGTCGTATGAGGCGACTAAGGGAAGTAAGCAATTATCATCTATTGCATGACTGGTGGTAGGGCTGGGTACCAAGTGAGAGTACTCACTTGATATTGGGCCCGAGCGATGGTACCACCATCTCCTGTGTGACCGGCCATGAAGCACATCGTTGCGTTTTGGCTGTAGGAGGAGATAGCCGTTTATTCTTGGAAATGGTGAGCAGCGGCTTGGCAATAATTACCATCAGATGGGCCGTGGCTCGTCTGCCACTACATGCAATAAAAAAAAAGACATTTTTGCTGAAATATTTGCATCATTTGTTATTTTATATGGGCATTTCTCCACTAAATGGATAATCGCTTTCCCAAGCTAATTTTATGTAATAAATTTTTCAGTTTTTTGTATCAATACTGACATAGTATTAGGTATTCTTGACACGCAACAGCTTATTTAATAATTTAATAATGGAATTTTCGAAAAAAAACTAACCTCAAATGTCTCAAAACAGTCCCCTGGTACGTCCCTTTTTCAGAATTACAAATCTTGTTACAAATATTTTTTTTTTGGCATTGATAATTGAATAAAAAATATCCAAATACATTAACAAATTTTATTTTTTGTTTGTTTGTTTGTTCGCGCATCACGCAAAAACTACTGAAGGGATTTTGATGCAACTGTTTTTATTTGATAGCTCTCGCTTAGACTTAACAACTGGTATAGATTTTATCTTGCTACTATACCCGGAACCTGAGATATAACCCAAAAACCAGCTTTTGGATGCGGCGGAGCCGCGGGCAAAGGCTAGTAGGTAATAATATCGTAATAACGCTATAGAAAATATTTCTTCATTTAAATGACACGCCATGTCATTTCATATATTTTTATTTCGCCACCATTTCAATCTTAGACAGAATCTCAGAATGCAGATGTAAAATAAAGAGGATCCTTTATCTTAGATGCAGATGTTCCATTTCAACATTTTAAGCAATAAAATAGTTTAGATTTTATGTGGTGTTTATATAAAGTGCTTTAATGTGTTTGAGTGTTTAGTAAATTTAACAGTTTGATATTATTAAAAATTTATTTAGTTTCTTCTTTTCAGTATATTATTAATATGAATTAATATTTGACAAAGCAAATATAACGACATTTTTACGACGAAATTAACTGAAATGTGAAGAGTGTATTTCTAGATGGATAAGATATGGATAAGATGGACTCTCTACATTCATATTCTTTACAGCAGCCAGGGATGCTAAATCTCAGAACACATTTAATCAGAGCAGTGATTGAAAAATACGCCAAATCAGGATCACACCACGAGGCTAAAATACAAAATAGATTATTTTTATACAAAAAAGATAGATGATGCAAGTATATGTAGTTTAAACATTTTTATCTATATTTTAGCATTTGACATGCTCAGCTACTCTTAAAGTACAAATTATAATTTGTGAATAAGGAAAAAGAGTATTTTAGTACGAGCGGGAATCGAACCTGCGTCCCTTCCTTTCCGGGGAAGTGCTCTAATCCATTGAGCTATCGTACCATTTCTAGAAATACCGAATTTCCTCATCACATTTGTCTTAACGACCAACGCCCTCTATCGGCAATGCATTTACATGCTGTGTGTTTTAAGTTCGATTTAGTTTGATTAGACGTTATAATTAGGTAAGAGTTTAGAGATAATAAACTCTCACTGGCCGTGTGGGGCCGGCTTTAGAATTGTCCCACCCCTCTCTACCCACGGGGGCCGTAAGAGCCGACTGAGGGAACACCGGAGGAGTGGGCAGCAGCACTCCCTCGAGTATTAACAACATCCACTGCGATCGCCAACCCGCCTGCCAAGCGTGGCGCTTACGGCATTATCCCCCATGACGGGAGCACTCGTTGTGGCGTTCTCTTGCGGAGGCCTATGTCCAGCAGTGGACGTTGAAAGGCTGATGGATGGATGGATGGAAACTCACATAAAATAACTTAAAAAAGATTTTATTTTATATGTTCAACACTGAAATTTTGCAACATCACATAGTTATTAGTAAATGTATAGTAGCGATTTCACATCGGATACCGGGATAAATAAAATGTATGAAATACTCGTAAAGGCGTGCAAAGGCAAACTGCCTTTTACAATCTGAATCATATTTATAAAAATACTTACAACTGGAAAATTTAAAAAAAAAATCCATCACACATATCTTAAACTTTTCTCATGAGTGTAGTGTGTTAAAGTAAATTTTTGTTTTAAGCAAAAGAAATAAGTGTCAGTGATATCAAACAATTATATTATGATGATGATGATTTCGACGAATTTAATTTAGTTCAAATAAAGTTTGTTTATCTATCTATACTATTATAAAGCTGTAACAGAGCTGTGTCTGTACATTAAAGATATTTGAGAAAAAATGACTGTAATAGGCGTGTCTAAACACAAAAATTTTTTTTTTAGAATTCTTGTTTAATGTATAGTGCTAAGCATGTCAAATGCTAAAAATATATATAAATATTCTTGTCTATTGGTTTTTCACCCATCGCGCAGAAACTAATGAAGAGATTTTGATGCAACTTTTTTTATTTGATAGCTCTCGGTTAGACTTAAAAACTAGTATGCATTTTATCCGGCTACTATACCGGTAATCTGAGATATATTCCAAAAACTAGCTTTTGGTTGCGGCGGAGCCGCAGGCAAAGTCTAGTACTAGGTAAATGTATAAAAACGATTCATTATTGTATATCAAACGGTCCGTGAAACATAAAGAAAATTAATTAACCTGTATACATAATAATTTATACTTAATAGACGACCTGAAAGCTGTCTGCACCTAAACTAGATAAGAGATTAGATCACCCCAGATGGACTGATTAATTTTACACAACAAACATTTACTACGCTACTATACCGGGAATCTGAGATATAACCCAAAAACTAGCTTTTAAGGCTAGTCTGACATGTTTTCATAGATTTTGTACGGAAACCTTTTAGTCACTATAATTATAGGAACAATATTTAATTAGGTATGAAAGTGAATATATTTGTTTGAGACACGGCATTTTTTCAACCCTAGAACATGGCACCTAATTTTCCTTTTATTGGCCACCCTGGTAGTCATGGTGATAGCAGTTGTATGGCGAACTATTTAAAGTTCGCCAGTTGAAAAACCTACACGTCATATGAGACAGTAAGATATGAAAGTACTTTGTCTCAATTTTCTTAGGTATTTCGTATATGCCGTTCTCACTTCCAGACTTCCCAATGTATCATGGCTACATCTATAGGTTCTTTATCGAAGGTTGTGATAATTAATTAGCAGTAGTAATGTTTCTTTGTTTATTACTTTTTATATTATTTAGTTTTATCTTTTTGTGGATTATTATTCCCAAATGTTTTATTTGCAAAACAGTTGCATTCCCAATTCATGATTTTTTTTAAACCATTTTTTTTTTGGAACTCAAAGAATAAACCTAACCAACTGTGTTCTTTAAAACCATAAGAAAATACAATAAGTTTTTTTTTACTTTCGGAGACAATTAAGGGTTGGGAAATTAAACATTTGGGAATAAAATATCTGCAAAAAGGCAGGATACTATATTTTTTAACTTAAATTGGTCAGTCTTTACAATAATTTATAAAGACTGACTTTAGTGCATACAATTTAGTCTTAAAAATACTGTTAAGCTAAGAAGTTGATTTTGTTTATTAGGCTTAAGAAAAGTCACTGTAATAAGTAAGATTAGTTATACTGTTAATTTATTTCAAAAAAATATTATAAGAATGTAAAAATATTTTAAGAATGGCAAAGAAAAATAAAGGCTGATTACTTAAACAAAAATTCTAATTGTTTTTGTCTATAAAACTTTCCACTGGATGGTTACAACAGTACAGACCCCTGTCACGGCTTTGCAAAAAATTGTCCATAACTCATAAATCAAGAAGAAAATGTGGCGGCATAATATTTAATTTACTATTGCCCTTCATTTTATTAACAAATATTCTCAACATTTAATAAAATTACTTTGGACAGTCTTATATGGACGAATTTCCAAATAGCAGAGAAACACCCATATTCTATGGTGGTAGTAATGATAGAATCAAAACCTGTTAACCATTACTAAAACTTCTTTGTGGCCCCAAAAAAAAAAACAACTTTTTAAATCTTGATCTTGATGTTCTGATAATTTGTACCAAAAGGGCTAGGTTAGATTACTCTATAACCTATTATATTTTTTTCCATCAACAGCCAAGGAAAGTGTAATTTGATTTAATACTTACATGTAAATTCAAAACAATATTACATCTTTGGGGATCTCTGCCTATTTTGTTGGGACCTCTCACTATCGGGTGTTTTGCTCCACATATGCCCAGGAAACCAATCTAAAACAAATTTAAATTTCCTTAAAATATTTTAAAGCCCATGTTACTCCCTCTCTGCCCTCAAAATGAGAGTAACTTCTTCTATAATATAACATGTTGACTCAATAAGACCTGACTTGAAAAGCTCTTGCAAAAATCCCTCAGCTCTCTGTTTTCCTTCAAATAGTATGTAATACTCGGCTTGGAAATTATATGATGTTATAAATAACGTGATAAAATATTATCCTAGTCCAATTGTAGTTTATTACACCGCTAAAATTGCTTTTATAACTTATTATTACACGATTTAAACATTTACCAACCTGTTCAGGGCATAATTTCTCAATATGGGTTTCATAAATATTTTGAGTATTCTCCAATTTTTGTGTGCACTCCATATTAGTGTCCCGAATTATTTTGCGACAATCGACAGAATTTTTTACTTTCTACATTTACTGTAGCTTTATTGGCACATTTGCATCGATATAAATTAAATATTTAAAATATTATGCATTAAGCATTCATTTGGTACCAACAAAACAAAGAGTAATACGTATAACCATTTTTTTTTGTTTGTTTAAGGCATTGGAAGAACCATCAGCCTAACAGTAACTTATAAACATCGTTATTCTCTCATCACACGTAAGTTTAGTTCATAAAACAAGCCATAGTCGAAGTCTGTCATATAAAATAAGTCAGTCAAGTCAAAGTCTCACTCCAGTAAGACGATGGCGATCTTACTGAAGCTTCTATGGAGTTTTGGAGACAACAGGAAAAAACACGTTATGTCGCATTACATCACTTGCCAACACTTATGCACATACACAAATAGTTAATAAGCAAAAGGCCACCACTTTTACACATTAATACTTGAAATAACACAAGTTTAGAAAATAATGCAGAGCGACGACATGATCTTCTTCGTGTTCCCGCCAAAAAACCTACGTATAACCAGAAAGGTACCAAAGAGTAAAGCAGGGGCTGGACAATGCCGAACTTGACGTATAGTTCCAGTTTATAACAAAGAAAACGTCGCCATCTTATAAAACACCCGCGTAAATAAAAGAGCATTTGGTATCCTAAGCTGATGTAGAAGTCACTGTTATAAATTTTACAAGTATCATTTTTACTATGGACGTAATGTGCTTGATAAATGGATAACATATCATCAATCCTTCATAGTCAGTTATAAAATAAAAAAATTACACTGACATTACTATAAAAAATAATTGTAACAAGAAATTTCACAAAATGGCTACAATACAATATTATATAAATTATACTATAATACTAAACGTAGTGTTATATGCTCTTTGCTATAATACCTAGACATTGTGCTATAGTAGGTATGTACGCCAACTAGTAAGTATCGTTTTCTAGTTCTACTGTAATTATATGATGAGTGACTAAAAAGCAAATTAAAAACTACACTTCTCTACTGCGGGTATCTCACGAGGCGTAAAGAATTACGAAGATTTTACTACTGCGAAAACTCGAAGCTACCAAATCATGTAGCCAGAGTTGTACTATAATATTAGAATTATAAGACTCCTTTGTGGTAAAATGCTCATGGCATGTCCGGCAGTGACATATAAAGTCTAAAAGAAAAAAACATTGTGTGCGTCTGCTCCGATCCATAACTGAAGTCTACTTAAAATATTCAATAAACAAAGAGGGAACATAAACGCATCTTTTATAATACTGAAAGTATGTATTCACATTTTTTTATATTGATTTGATAAAATATTATACATCAATCATGTTCATGCAATGGAGTGGTGATAAGTCCTTTACTTTTTTTTTAGATATTTTTATATATATATTTAGCATTTGACATGCTTAGCACTATACATTAAACACAAAGTGAAAAATGTGAAATCGAAAATAACAGTCAGGAGCAGGATATGAACCTGCATCTTCTGGATACCGTCCAGATGCCTTACCAATTCAGCCATCCTGACAATTGCTCCTGACTGCTAATTTCGATAACACATCATACTTAACGTCTTTGGGTGACGCCTGCGCCATCTGTCAGAAGTATTTTCATACATTATACCGACCAGGTAAACTTAATTTTACAATTAAGATTTTACCTAATAATGACGCAAACCCTTTAAATATTTAGATATTTTTATATATATATTTAGCATTTGACATGCTTAGCACTATACATTAAACACAAAGTGAAAAATGTGAAATCGAAAATAACAGTCAGGAGCAGGATTTTTCCTTTACTTTTTCTGAGAAATGGGGTGGTATCACTATTCTGTTACTATGTAAGCAATGGGGCTATAAGTCTGTTTCCAATTATTGATTATTTTTTCCTTTATTAATCCATATTCTTCCTTTTTTCTTTTACATATCATCAGCTGGCGAATCGTGGGTGTGTAATACACCTCTGCCTACTCCTTCGGGGAATACAGGCATGATGCTATGTTTATGTTTTGATTATATATATAAATATATATATAAAAGATAATGTATGTGAGTATGTTCAACTAAAACTTGAGAGCCTCTTGGCACTCTGTTCTGTCTGCCTACACCGCAAGGGAAATGGCGTGATGATAAGTTAGTTAGTTAGTTTTATGATAGCACCCTCGTTCAAAGCAAATAGATTGGTGGCGATTGTGTCCTGACATAATAATTGCTTTTTGCAGGTCTGATTGGAGTGAATATTTTGGAGTTATGTATGAGGATGTTCAGGGTGATGCTGGTGCCACATGTGGTCTAACAGATCAGCATTTGGTACCGGCATCCTCTGATGACATTAGTATGGATGAAGTTGAATGGGCGATTAGAAGTTTGAAAAATGGTAAGGCAGCGGGTATTGATATGGGGTCTGCTGAGATGATCAAGCTTGGAGGCTCATGTGTCTGGGAATCCTTCCTGATGCTTCTCAATTTATGCTGGAGCTCAGGAATGGTTCCCAAGGACTGGAGAAGCGCAGCCATCGTGCCCTTGTTCAAACACAAGGGTTCACGTTATGACTGTGCAAACTACAGGGCCATAAGCTTGACCAGTTTGGAAGCCAAACTGTATGGTAAGATTATTGAAAGGAGAATGAGGATGGTGTCTGATGAAATTTTGTGTGAGGCACAAGGAGGTTTCAGGTGTGGACGAGGATGCATGGATCAAGGGTTCTCTCTGCGCAACATTGTGGAGAAGCATCTGGTTGTAGGCCAGAGGGTTTTCTGCAGTTTTGTGGATTTGGAGAAAGCATTTGACACCGTTGTACAAAACCGTTGACCGTTGACCGTTGACCGTTGTGAAAGGAACTTTAGGACATTTTGCCGGAGTATGGTATTAACGGTAGACTGCTACAAGTGGTGCAGTCCAACTACATGGACTGCAGAGCTTGTGTGCGGCTGGATGATGGAGTGTCACCCTGGTTTGATGTCAATATCGGCGTTAAACAGGGCTGCGTTCTATCAGCCAGACTGTTTATCATATATCTGGATAAATGTCTACAAAGGTTGAATGAAATGAATGTGGGAGTTCAGATGGGCGACTCAGTGGTTAACTCGCTGCTATATGCAGACGATGCGGTCCTATTGGCGCAGTCAGCGACTGACCTACAAACCCTAGTCGACGTAATGGCAGAAATTGTAATAAAAGGGGCCTACGTGGGAATGTGAGAAAAACCAAAGTAATGGTTTTTGAAAGAGAAGAAGCCAGAACAGATGTTAGATTAGCAATAGGAAATGGTGTGCTAGAACAAGTGAATGAATTTGTATATCTTGGATGTGGATTCAGTCGGGATGGAAGGTACACCACTGATGTAGAAAGAAGAGTGAATGCGGGAAATAGAGTGAACGGAGCATTGGGGCAACTTCTCGGTAGCCACCACCTCAGCTAGAAGGCACGTGTCGCAATACACAACGCAGTGCTTGTCCCAACGTTATTATATGGAAGCGAGAGTTGGGTATTTAAAAAGGAGCATGAGAGTAAAATCAATGCAGTCGAAATGCGATCTCTGCGGAGAATCTGTGGAGTGAGGCTGACTGACCGCATTCGTGACAATGACGTAAGAGATCGTGTAGGTATGAAAGGGAGTATTGGTGAAAAGATGCGAAAGGGAATGCTCCGATGGTTCGGACATGTGGAAAGAATGCCGGACGAGCGACTGGCTAAGAAGATATACAATGCGAAAGTGGAAGGATGTAGGTACAGGGGAAGACCGAGACTTACCTACCTAGACCAAATTGGTCATGTATTGAAGGAAGGTGGAGTCAAGAGTCTCCGAAACCGGCGAGCGTGTATGAAGAGAGTTATGAATGTTGAGGAAGCGAGAGCTGTATGCAAGAATAGAGCCTCTTGGCACTCAGTTCTCTCTGCCTACCCCGCAAGGGAAATGGCGTGATGACAAGTAAGTAAGCACTATACATTAAAGACAAAGTGAAAAATGTGAAATCGAAAATAACAGTCACGAGCAGGATTTGAACCTCCGATAGATGGCGCAGGCGTCACTCAAAGACGTTAAGTATGAATGTGTTATCGAAATTAGCAGTCAGGAGCAATTGTCACGATGGCTGAATTGGCAAAGCATCTAGATGGTACCCAGGAGATGCAGGTTCAAATCCTGCTCGTGGCTGTTATTTTCGATTTCATATTTATCACCTTGTCTTTCATTTTTTTTTGTTTTGAAAAGTCTCAATAACACTGTCCGACCAGGGGATCGAACCCGAGACCTCGTGATCAGCAGTCGCTGATTATGACTACCGCTGTAGTCATAATCTAGAATTCAGAGAAACTGATTTACTCTAAGTTCTTATTCAATTAGTTAAATCAGCGCTGGAAGGAAGATAACTATTTTCTTATTTGACCCAGAAAAGAAAGTAAAGATAATTTAGTTATATTCTTGTGTACTATTATTTTATTAAATATAACTTATTATTATTTACCAGATGAGATATCGAACAGAACGGCAATTTATGGAGCAGCAATACTTACCTTGCATCAAGGCTCAAAGGCTTGGTATTATAGTGTGTATGTAGCCGGCCTAAACTGAACGTATAGGTCAGCATAATATTTAGTTATAATATATGTTGTATGTAAGTTGTATTAATAAATATGGACATCAAAGCGGTCGGACGTGTTGTTATTTGTCTCTCATAATTGCAACCTTCAACTTCAACGAACCAACACATGCAGAGTACACAGCGTAACACTACATATGTATTTCCCTACGTGATCGAATTCTTATTACGGAGATCCGTAGAACGTGAATAGCCTGCCAGGTTTGCATGCTGAAGTGACAATGGGCAGGCCATATCGCTAAGGGAAGGAATGGGGTGGTGAATGCGAGTGGCATTCTTAGTCATCACCACGCGGCACGAAACATTTATTCATCTCTTAGAACAATTTATTTTTCATCGGTAACATCAATTATTGTAGAATTTTTAATCTATATTTTTTAGCATTTGACATTTTCCGCCACTTTTTAAAGTACAAATTATTTGTGAATATTCGTAAAGACAAATATGATAATGAGATTGAGATGATCGAAAGATCTGTACTATAGCTCAGTGGCTTAGAGCACTTCCCCGAATTAGAAAAGACTCGGGTTCGATTCCCGCTAGTACAAAAAGTCTGTTTTCCCTTATTCACAAATAATTTGTATTGTAGAATTATCTACTTTAATATACACTATACAGAAACTGCAGTTTGTAAAAACTATTATTATCTCTATTCGTCGTAAAATAGCTTGAGGTTCTGGTTAAATAGTACAATGAAACAAGTTTCTAAAATAACATATTTTATAATTACTTCAAACTTAAAGATCAAACTTATAATGTATCATATCGCATCAAAATCATGCTTTGTTTTTTATAGTCTATATTTATCATAAATAATAATTATCATACAAATGCTTTTTAAATAATTATATCGTGATTACAAAATAATATAATAAAGTGGATGGAATGGTCTAAAAGCATTGTCATTACAAATTTTATAAGTTGTTTGTGATTAGTTTGAAGTAGTGAAATTGTAATAGTACTAAATATATATGGGCGCCACCCATGATTAAGCAGGTATTTTGTCAGTGTTAAGTATTTTAATATATTAAATTACACAATATTACAATTATTCAATGAAGACACCTAATAAATAAAATGGATATAAATGTTTAATGACATATATGATGGACATAAAAAACGAGCCCATTTATTTTCAATAATACTGTAAAATAATGTAAGCTAGTAACTATTACCTACGTAATGTATGAGTTGAGTATGAGTTGTTGTTATTATGGTATGGGTTGGAAAATTATAACGATTATTTTTATATGATTTTCTATTAGCATGGCCTATATTGTACAAATAATGTGAACGCAATGTCATTTAAAAAATATAATATAATAAAATTTAGTAAATATCGTCAAGATGAGTAAAATAAATGAGAATAATAATTACATTAACTTTTATTTCTGTGCTAGCATTATTGCCCTTATAGTAAATATAACTAATTAGACACCTTATTATTAAACATAGAAGTCTTCCAGTTTCAGTGGTCCGCTAGTACAGGCGAGGAGATGGCACATGGCGGGTTTAATTAGTGGGTCGTTTGGCATAACGAAAAGCGTTTTAGGAATGTTTTCTCCCGCCTCAATAAAAAAAGTATATAGGAGTACCTAGTAGAAAAAAAGTTACCAAGTAGTAAAAAAAGGTACCTATGCAGAAAAAAAAGTAGTAGTTTAAGGGATATGATATCAGACGGCGACACCATTCAATGTAGGTGACAAAAAAAGTCGTGATTGGGGTCTCTTTCTTTTTTTAGATTATTCTACTCTTTGGAGTAAAGTAATACTATAGGAAAAGAGAGCCCTCTTACGGACCCAATTTGAAGCCCATTTTGAAACGTCATCTGGATTTCCGCTCCGCAATTCACGCTTGTAGCGAAAAGAGTTCATATGTCGTATAATTTTATTTTAATTATTTCATATTTATCCAAAAAGCCGACAAAATTTGCCCGATTTTGCCTAAATCGACTCAATCGACATCGCTAGTTTCACATATGAGGAAAATATAATCGCCGTAATGTTGTGGCTGTATTTTATAAACCGCAACTGCAAATAATGATGGCGGCTTTTAAAATTGCCACTAGTGACATCTAGGGCCGTATATGTCAATATCTCACTTTGATATCATTGTAAAGTAATAAATTTTGGAGCGGTGATAAAGGTGGCGCTTTTGTAAGGAACTTGTCTGTAATAAAGGGAACTGTCCCCCCCGTGTTTGGTACCAAAGAGTAGAATTTGGTACACTATTAGCATAGATAAATAACTATACCACAGATCACTAAATATGTACTACGTAAACTATACTTCAATGATATTGTCTCAGGCTTGGCTGGTTATTTATCTAAGGGCTTGGCGCCTCCACTAGGAGTAGTATTGTTCTGTGCTTGGCGCACAGGAAACCAATTGGCGCGTCTTTAGAACTTAAATTATAATTTTATTTAATAAACTTATTAAGTCAATATTCCAATAAATTATACGCGCATTGGTACTTTAAGCACTCTCGTAAAAGAATTTTATAATGTGTGAGTCCAGTGGCGGTAAATACCTAAAAAGAAAATTACAAAATTCGGATGCTCTAGAACCGATGAATAAAATGTCTCATACAATTATTACTACCAGGAGAGGTTTAAAGATTTTCACCATGTATACACAGAAGTAAGAAAAGAGCATCCTATATTACTATCACATGCAAATGGTAATGAAACAGGTACCAGGAACAAAATTCATATATTTAAAGTTAACTTTATCCTAAAGAACAAGGTAACAGGCATTGAATTTGTTAAACAAGTAAGCCAGTATTTTATAAAGATCTATTTTAAATCTAGAAAGGATTCCAATACATTTTTGCTGAACAAAACATTGCTTATAGAAAATAACTGGACAGCTAAAATCCCATTTGATCACCTCGAATCTCAGGGAATAATTACTGCACCGGTGGAGATCACTGATGAAGACCTTTTGCGCAACCTTGAAGCTCTCTGTGAAATTATAGGAGTTAAGCGTTTTAAGAAAAGACAACAGGATGGTAGCTTTCTTCCCTTAAGAACAATATTGGTAAGTTTTCTCTCTACAACAAGACCCAATCACGTAACTTTTGATAACATCTGGTTTGATGTCTATGAATATATAAGACCCTTACTAAAATGTTTTAACTGCTACAAATTCAATCATGGTAGTAGTAGAGCTGCAAGAATGATCAGGTCTGCTTGACCGATAACTTTGCTCCGAGAACCATAGTTATAAAACCTATCCAAATCAAAACAATGTCAAATGCACTAACTGTAGTGGCCCCCCTGTAGCAATCTCTAATGTATGCCCAATAAAATCTACCAAATTGTCAGAAGTTAAGAATAAGAGTTTAGGAAACTTTAGTTATGCTACTGTTACTAGAGAAAATAGTAAAACTAATTTTCCACCTCTTCCAAGTAATAATACGATGACCTTAATCAAACAAACTCGAGTTACCCGACTAACCAAATCTTCTCCTCAGAGAAGAGCAACAATGTCTGAAATTATTAATTCTGATCTTGTCTTAAATGCTATTACAAAAACAATTATCGATATTTTATATAAAAAGGAAGAGCCTCCTCTTCTTATCTCTTGTCTTAGTGTTTCTTCTAAAATAATAAAATAATCCTTAATAGCTAACTTTGTATAACAATGGCTTATTCCCAGCTCAATATATTGCACTGGAATGCTAGAAGCATTTGCTCCAAATTAGACCAACTTACTTACTATAATAATACACATAGTAGAGATATAGACATAATCTTATTAAATGAGACTTAGCTGGATCTTACACTGAATGTATCTGAAGCTAGGCACGGAGCAAAAGAATGATATTAATGTGTATGTGTCGTTTTTAATGTGTCTATACTTACTAGTGAAGATTGGTAGAAATCACCGCGGAAAGCGTGTGTGTTTAACAGAGAATGTGTTTTTACCTCGCGTAAGTAATTTTATACCCTTCGTTTGGATGTGCCGCTTGTCTTCAAAATCTGCCAAAAATACAATAGTTATAACAACAATTATAAAAAAAATATTTTGCGAGTATATTATATTTTCCTTCCATTTACTCAACGTTATGCACTACCTGTTAAACTTGAAGAAATGTTTTTTATTTAGTTATAAAGTTACTAACCCACACTACAACCTATTTTATACACTACACAATCGGGCATATAAAACTTATTACAAAATACATACACCATGGTTTTTTTGGGAATCACATTGTATTATACTCTACGAATGGATTATTCCTATATCAGACTTTCTTGTTTATTATGATATTATCAGAAATATATTAAATACAATATCGGCTGTTATTCAATACTTTATAATTGATTATAATAATATCAATTTTAACTATAAATATGAAGGTTTTACATTTTCAGCTGTATTCACGTGGTTAACTATGAACTTGGGGACATATTGTGTAACTATATTTATATTTAACAAATGGCGGACACAACTTCTCTTATAAACGACTTAGACTCACTCAGTACCTGCGAATCATACTTTTGTAAACCGGAACAATGTGATACTTATCTAAAAAAACATATAAGTACAATAAAAATTTTACATATGAACATTCGCAGTATAAACAAAAATTTTGATGATTTTACTATATTTATGAGTAGATTAAATATCTTACCGGACATAGTGGTTTTATCGGAATGTTGGCTTAGCAAGACTCCGGTTATCCCATCTCTAAAAAATTACGTAAACTATCATACCAAAAATAACCTCAACCAAAACAATGGAGTTGTCATTTTTGTTAAAGGAGAGCAACCACACGTAGTCATTGAACCATATATTCTTGATTCAAATTGTCTAATCTGCAAAATTGATTCCATGGATCTCGCCATAATAGCCGTGTATCGTCCCCCTTGTTACCGTGATATAGGTAATTTTCTAAATGGATTGGACGATGTTTTCAAGTCAGTCTCTAGTTATAAGACCGTTATTTTAATTGGTGATTTGAATATAAATATCATCCCTACGCAGTTGAGCAACCAGGCAAATGACTTTCTCAATCTTACTGCATACCATGGTCTTATGCCAACACATGTACTCCCAACCCGGGATAAAAGCTGTCTAGATCATGTTTTCCAAAAAACTAACTTAGGATCAGTCACCTTAGTATTTGATACCACCATCACTGACCACACTCCCGTTCTTCATGGTATCCGTATAACAACGAAACCAATCAAACGTGAAAATAATATCATAAAAGTAAATTATAATCAAGTGTATACAGATATCGCAAATACTGATTTTTCTCTGGTTTCTCAATGTGTCGAACCGGATAAGGCAGCTGAAATGTTAGTAACGACTATCAGACTCATAATCCAAAGACACTCCTCGGTTTTAAATATACCATGTAAAGATAGAATAATTAAACCGTGGATCACCAAAGGTTTACTTAGGTGTATTCGCAACCGAGACTTAATGCAAAAACGGTTGCGAAAAGATCCGCTTAATTACACACTTAAAGTCACTTATGTTAGATATCGTAATTTTTGCAATAAACTTTTAAAAAATATTAAATATACATATGAGAAATTTGAACTAAAAAAGGCGACTAATAACCCGCGAAAAACTTGGCAAGTTATTAAAAGTATTATAGATTCTGACTGCCTCAAAAGGTCCCCTAAGGAGCTTTTGAATTGTAAACTTGATAAAATATCTCCCATTAACAGTATTAATGATTATTTTTCTAATACAGGTAAAAATTCTGTGCAAAAAATTATAATTCCCGCGGGAAGTGGATATCAACCGACACATGATACTTCGATTCTTAACTCCCTTGTATTACTACCGGCAGATGAGCGGGAGGTTGGTCAAATCATTTCAAGTCTTCGTAGCAATGCAGCTACTGGGTGCGATGGTATTCCAATACACTTGCTGCAAAAATGTTCAAACACCTTACTTCCATCTACAACACATATTTGCAATATATCTATGTCTCGTGGTATATTTCCTAAGTGTTTAAAGCGAGCTATTGTCCATCCGATCTTTAAGGGTGGGGACAGAGACAATGTTAACAATTACAGACCAATATCCGTTCTACCAGCTTTATCTAAAGTATTAGAGAAGTTATTAAACAACCGGCTTACTCGCTTTTTAAAGAATAATAATATTATCGCTGCCAACCAATTTGGTTTCATACATGGAAAGTCTACAGAAAGCGCGGTATCATCCTTCATTGATCAAATCATTGAAAAACTAGATAAAAAAGAAAAGTGCTTGGGTATATTTCTCGACCTTGCCAAGGCGTTCAATACTGTCTCAATCCCACACCTGTTATTTAAGATGCAAAGAATGGGAATTCGTGGATATGCCCTCAGAATATTTAGAGACTACCTCTCCGAAAGGACACAATGCACCAAAATTGATCAAACGATTAGTGACTGCGCCGCTGTTGATTTTGGTGTGCCCCAAGGATCAATCCTAGGCCCAACCCTTTTTCTTCTTTATATAAATTCACTATGCAAAATTCCTCTTCCCAACTGCAGCATTGTCACTTATGCAGACGATACCGCCATGCTTATTCATGGGAAAAATTGGACTAATGTTTTCACTCTGGCTGAGAGGGCCCTTAATCAAGTTATGCTATGGTTAGCTGCGAATATGTTGAGTTTAAATATAGGTAAAACTACTTACATAACATTCTCTCACACTATACAAACGCAGCCTTCGCCAGATGCTTACATTCTGAAAGCACATAATTGTTCGGCCATATCTTCATCTATACAATGTAACTGTCCAATTATATCCCGGTCGACTCACACTAAATATCTGGGTATATTCATTGATAATCTCTTGAATTGGAAACATCACCTATGTTGTCTGACGGCCAGAGTTCGTAAAATAGTTTATATTTTTAGGAGGTTGCGTCACTCCGCTGATGTTAATACTTTGAAAATGGTTTATTATGCCCTAGGTCAGTCTATAATATCTTATTGTATATCGGTTTGGGGTGGCGCCTCAAAATCGCATATTCTTCCCTTAGAACGGGCACAGAGAGCTGTACTGAAGGTTATGATGTTCAAATCGTTTAGATATCCTACTTTCCGACTGTATAAGGACTGCCAGGTCTTAACTGTCAGGCAGCTCTTTGTGCTCGAATCGATCATCAAAAAGCATGCCTCGTTAAAGTACAATCCCAATATTGTTAAGAAACGACGTGCACATAATGTATGTCCACTCACAACTTTCAAAACCTCATTGGCTTCCCGCCACTATAAAGTGATTGCGGGTCACCTCTATAATATAGCTAATAAATTCTGCAATATCTATCCACTTCTCAAACATCAATGTAAGAGGACTGTTTACAAATGGCTCTTAACGAAGAATTATGATGAAACAGAAAGTTTTCTGAAGTTGAGTATACTTTAAGCATAAAAACTATACAAATACGCGATACATACACACTTACACACACATACACATTTACACACACACACACACACACACACACACACAAACGCGCGCGCGCACACATGTGCACAAACACACCACACGGAAACACCATATAAGCACATAAACGACATTATATTAACTTTATCTTTCTAAATAATTATGATTTTATATTTTATGTTAAAAAATGTAAACTTAAGCATACATGCAAATACGTCCAAATGTGAGGGCCCTGGTACCCAAACCACAAGTTTAATCTTACTTTGGGTACCAGTGTTCAATGTTGCAGTATTTGTATAAATTTGAGACAAAATAAAATATTTTGATTTTTGATTTTGACTTTATGCCTAGTTTCTGTTGTTTAGATTAATTTCTACTATTTAAGATTAATCACAGTATCATCGAGTTTATGATTTGTGTTGTAACCTCATTATAGCAATCAACTTTTTTATAGACAATTTGCTTTTTATTGCATTATTTAATGTTGACACTTGACAATGTGTGTCATTGAATAAAAGTATTGTCTTAAGATATGTGGTAATTGTGCTCACACTGCCACAAAAAGAGCCATTAAATAAGAAGAAGAAGAAGATAAGATATGTGGTTTATTTTATTGGCGACGAGATAAAAAAGATTTATAATTATTTGAAATGAACTATGAAAAATTTGCACAATTTCTACGTGCTCAACAGGCACAAAAAGAACAAATATCGCAAATTTTCAAACTGTTAATACATAAGGTACAACATGGCCATGATACACAGGCCAGGTGCACGTCCAACAGTATATCGACATTTAATGAACGATTAATTTTAATTAAAAATTTTAATATGGAGAAATTTGACTCTAATAAATGTAAAATTGAAGACTTCATAGATTTTTTAAAATAAATGTCAAATTTTCAATGTCTTAGATGGAAGATTAAAGAAAGACATTCTTTTAAACACACTGGCACCAGATACATTCCCTGAAGTGAAGACAGCACTAACACCAAACTTTGAAACCAGTACATATGAAGACATATGGAACACTACACGAATAGACTTAAAAGTCTTAGTCATGATTGTAGATATAAAGAAGAATTACTAGAAAAACAATTACGGGATAGGTTTGCAACAGGCTTAAATCATCCAGACTTAAAAACAGCCCTTAAACAAAAGTGGTCTGATCTACAAGAATCGAGAAGAGAGGTTACATTTCAAGAAAGTTTTGCCTTTTCACAATCGAGAGAACACGCAGAACAGGACACATCAAATACATCGATGAACAACCAACAAAACAATATGTTAAACGTTAACAAAATCAAGAAAACCCGCTCTAAAATTAGAACGAGTAATACTGCTAGAACACAACGTAAGTTAAATCCTGAAGATTGTTATAGATGTGGAAAACATACAAAGCACATTATTTCTAGATGCGCCGCACAAGACCACACTTGTGATGAATGTAACACAAAGGAACACTTTGAAAGTTATTGCATCAAATCAGGACGAGCATATATTATGCCAAAAACTAAGACGCAGTACTCTTCTAAACGAAAATTGCAAAGAATAACCGATGTATTATGCATCCTTCAACTTCAAGCTACACTCAAGAATTGAGTAGTGATGATGATGAGTTTGTTTGCAACGTCACTACACATAACAAAGATTGCAAACAAGTTGATGTAATTATCAATGGCATTAAATGTACTATGGATTGGGATACAGGTTCGACATACCAAACTTTGGAAAAAAATTGGTTCACCAATTTTAACGAAAGGACCCAAACTCAAAGCTTATGGAAACTACAAATTAGAGACAAAAGGAATTACTGATGTAAAGGTAGAACTTAATGGACAGCACAAAATTATACCTGTCGTAGTAATTAATAAAGCAAATCCAATGCTTTTTGGTTTGAGCTGGAGTGAGATGTTCGGAATGGAATTTCCAAAACCTGTTTATTCTATCAAATCAGCGACGCCAAGACACTCAAAAAAGTACTCGAAAACTATACCGAAATATTCAACGGTAAATTGGGAAAAAAAAAACAACTATCAAGTTAATATTCATATCAAACCTGGAGCTGAACCAGTACATCTACCTGCACGACCAATCAAGTTCAGCATGAAAAAAATATCGAACGCGAATTGGATCGTCTCGTCAATTAAGGTATCATACATAAAGTAGATCCAAACTCAACTCCATTAGAGTGGGCGACACCCACCGTTAATATTTCAAAACATACTGGCGATATCAGGATTTGTGGCGACTACAGTACCACAATAAACCCGGTTTTACTAAACATTTACATCCAGTTCCTGTTTTTGATCACTTACGCCAAAAATTAGCAAATGGTGAGATATATTCAAAAATTGATCTAAAGACGCCTACTTACAATTT
The DNA here is from genome assembly GCA_948253155.1 of Leucoma salicis. Classification (NCBI taxonomy): domain Eukaryota; kingdom Metazoa; phylum Arthropoda; class Insecta; order Lepidoptera; family Erebidae; genus Leucoma; species Leucoma salicis. The sequence goes on from OX411817.1 coordinate 5,059,221, forward strand.
GAGATAGCTGCGGAGTCCAAAAAATATTTGACGATCTCAACACATAAGGGATATTATCAGTACAACAGAATGCCGTTTGGCATCTCAACAGCACCATCAATATTCCAAAATTATCTTGACCAATTACTTGGAGGCATACCTAAGGTGGCTATATATTTTGATGATATCGCATTAACAGGGAATAACTTACATGAACATTTACAGACATTTTCTACAGTATTAGATCGGCTTAAACAGGCTGGTTAGAAAGTAAATTTAAAAAAATGTGACTTTCTAAAACAAGACGCCGAATACCTTGGTCACACAATCGACTGACACGGCATACATCCAACAAAAGGTAAAATAGACGCTATCAGCAAAGCAACACAGCCAAGCAGTGCCAAAGAATTACGATCTTTTCTTAGTCTTATTAATTATTACGAACGATTCATTCCACACGTTCATGGATTATGTGCAGATATCTATGATTTAATTAGCAGCAAAAAAAAATGGCGTTGGACAGACCACGAGAAACAAATTTTTGAAAAAGCTAAAGCAAGCATTATTACCGCTAAAACTTTGATAGCGTACGATGAGAGTCACTCTCTTTTCTTAGCATGCGATGCTTCTGAAAAGGAGGTAGGAACATTGAACAACCTATAGCATTCGCATCCAGAAAATTACGACCAGCTGAAACAAAATATTCTGTAATTGACCGTGAAGCATTTGCTATTTTGTTTGGAATCAAAAAATTTGATCAATACTTACGAGGAACAAAATTTTATTTAGTCACAGGTCATAAGCCATTAATTCACATCTTAGGACTGTTGACACCTAACAATGTATGTCATTGAATAAAACTATTGTCATAAGATATGTGGTTTATTTTAATTTGATTTGTAAATTATTCTACTTAAAGACTTTTTTTTTTTGCATATGTTTTTATTAATTTACATATGATAGGGTAGATTCATACACAAGTATATGGGGCACATTTATACAGAATGAGTGTGAATGATATCTATTATTTTTTGTCACAGGACTATTATGGTTAGAAACTTAGAATAATAACGCTCAGAACCCGAGTAGTCCAAACGGAGTGAAGCACTTTCAAGTTAGCCTTAAAAAGCTAACTGCGTTGCTCCTTCTGTCAGTGTCCATAATAAAGTGTCATTGTAAACATCTCGCATAATTTTATTTAAAAATGACTTACTGCACCGTGAAAGAATGTCACAATGCGTCTCATAACCACAATAATGATAGGAAGATTACATTTCACTCGTAAGTACTCTTTAACAATTAATAATTTTCAGTAATACATTCATCTAAACAGAAAATTAAATTGTAATCAAAATATTGCCAGCTTTAGTAAACATATTTACCCCGAATCAAAAAAATTCTATTTAATTCTATTCGTTTTTAGATTCACCCGCGAGAAAGGATGGGGTGGTGACACTTGTATTCTTAGTCCGTCACCACACGGAAAAATGCCAATTTAAGTTCCATTACCTACAGTTGCATTATTAAAAAATTACAAATTTTGTCTAAGTTCCGCGTTTCTACTTACATCATCCATCCATTCATCAGCCTTTTAACGTCCACTGCTGGTCATAGGCCTCCCCGAGAATGGGGGATAGTGCCGTAATCGCCACGCTTGGCAGGCGGGTTGGCGATCGCAGTGGACGTTGTTAATACTATCTACTTACATATCCCGTTCTTTTTCCATACAAATCTACTATTTATTACAATTTTCTATCAGAAAATTTTATTATACACGAGATTTTGGTTTGGCAAAACTGGAATAGTGCGCCATTTTCCTCACTTTTTGGGGAAAATGTTTTTACTTGTATCATTACTTGATTGTGTGTGTGTGTGCCGTTGAACGTGACGTTTACGCACACATTAATCATTATGTTGCTTCAAATTTGAGCGGAATTATAAATGACACTATCGTTGTTAGCGTTATTATTCTAAGGTTAGAAATTATAAGAGAATGGGACGAGGAGTAGGGAGGTAAATGAAGAGGCAATGTCGCCAGAAAAAAAAACAGAAGAATCTGGAAGCGAGTCTTACTTTTTGCTCAAAATCTTCATCATTCGTATTAAATTTATGACTGAAGAAGAAGGATTTTTAAATAAGTATAATTTATATAATTCTAAAATGCATTTTGGACTGCTATGTGAGTACATGTAATAAGCCTAATAAAACGAATTTTTGGTTGAGAAACCGACGCGTGATGTTGCAATAATCCGTTGGCCAATCACGGTGATCTCTCAACCAATCACAGTGATCACGATACGATCGACATGTGAGATATGAGATTCTGCCTAACCCCCCCATCTAAAAGATGGTGCTTTTGTGCTTGTCAAATTTGGAAAAAAAGTAGTCTAAAAACTGCTAAATCACACTATGTTTACTATTCGTTAGTTATGCAAGTACATTTGATAAAAAAAATATATTTTGCTAGCTATTTAGAAAGTCACGACTCTAAAAAGTCACGAATGGTAACGTTTTTTATTTTGATTATTATTGTTTGTTATGTAAACAATGATTTTTATTTTATTTTTTGTATTTTATGTTTAGAAACAATAATTATGACGAATAAATAGTATTTTTAATCATTCTATCTATCTTCTTTCAAGAGTGTATTACCCTTCCCGTTCATGTATGAATGTGCCCCTCCAGTTATATGAATGTACCCCACTAATGGGGTACATTCATACATTTTCCCTTTATTTTTCAAAGCTTTATGGAAATTCACTCATGTGTATGTTTAGTAATATTATGATTGTACTATAATATATAATAGTTAATAACCACCACTTTCTACCACCATCACCATTTTGACGTTTTTTGGAAGTAGAAGTGGTGACACATTTTATGCCTAATGTGCATCACACATACAACTTTTCCTTAAAATAACAACAAAATATATTTTAAGGTAATTTTATAAAGTTTCTGGTTTCTGAATAAAAAAATCTTATAAGTGACCCAAACATTTCATACCTACACATTGTCACAAAATTTTAATTACGGGACTTACAAATACTATTCGCGTACACTCCTAAGTGCTAAGGTAGTAGAACTAAATTTATTTACTAAGTATGATTGAAGATATTGTTAGTTACTTATATGTAATGATCTTAGTTTATATTCTTTGAAATTGTTTCAGCATCATGCCAAACATTTTTTTTTACATGGTGTAAACGAGTGCTTGACTTTATCCCACCTGATGGTAAGTGAAAGTATAGTCTATGATGGTAAGACGCACACTAGCTTAGTAAATTCACTCTAGCTTTGAAGACACATTGTAATTGGTGTAATTGGACGGGAATACCGAAGCCAGCAACTTATTCCATTCCATTGCTGTGCGTATTATGAACGATGAAGCGGATCGTTTTTACAACATAAGGATGGAAGCCCACAGTTCTTCTGGTCGTCCGATGGTGGAAAGGTGTTGGTGTTTATATTAATATGTAAAGATACCAAAATATACACAAGAAGATACCAAAATAGATCATATTTTTAATAAACTATTTTATTTCATTATTTGTTTTATTTGTCACACCTTATATTTTAATAACTTATACTGATTATACAAGAACCTTAAGACAGCCTCGGTGGTGCAGCGGTAGTGTATGCGACTGCTAATCATGAGGTCTCGGGTTCGATCCCCGGGACGGGCAATTTTATTGAGCTTTTTCGTAAAAAAAAAAAATAAGTAGCAGCCCGGAGTTCGGAAATGTGCCCGGTAGACGGCAATAGGCTCGCCCCCTATTACGTGGTACCTAAACATAGCTGGCGATTCGTGGGTGTGTAATACACTGCCTATCCCTGGGGAATACAGGTTTATGCTATGTTTTTTATGAACTCTTTAAAAATCCGATCTCATGCTGTCAAAAGAATTAATTTTAAATATCTCAACATTATTTTTTATTGTGTACGTTATATAGTTTTAACTTATAAGGTTTTAGTAAGAAAAAAAACACCAAATACCAATTTTTTCTGTGCCAACCTCTCAGAAACTGGGTTAGTACCATCTGACGGCCAGCTCTACTTAGACAAATTATCTACAGATGTAGCAATGATACATTATGAAGTGTGCAAGTGAGAAGGGCATGTACGAAATACCAAATTTTGCATTCATAATATTAATCAGGATAATAAGTGATCGATATTAATGTATTAATCAATTAGTGATTTATTTATACAGTGTTAATAATTATATCGCGATATTCATTTTTTTTTTTTTGGGGGGATATTGCCGTAATCGCCACGCTTGGCAGGCGGGTTGGCGATCGCAGTGGATGTTATTAATACTCGAGGAAGTGCTGCTGCCCACTCCCCCGGTATTCCCTCAGTCGGCTCTTACGACTCCCATGGGTGGAGAGGGGTGGGACAATTCTAAAGCCGGCCCCACACGGCGCTATAGTACCGTAGACCACATTCACACGCTACGCCAGATTATACAGAAAACCGAAGAATACAATCGGCCTCTGTGTCTGGCGTTTGTGGACTACGAGAAAGCCTTCGATTCGATCGAAACTTGGGCGGTGCTGCAGTCCCTTCAGCGGTGCCAAATTGACAATCGGTACATCGAAGTGCTGAAGTGCTTGTATAGAAACGCCACCATGTCAGTCCGTGTTCAGGACAAGAGTACGGGACCGATCCAACTGCAGAGAGGTGTTAGACAGGGAGACGTTATGTCCCCGAAACTCTTCACCGCTGCATTGGAAGATGTCTTCAAGCTCTTGGACTGGACCGGATTCGGCATCAACATCAATGGCGAATACATCACTCACCTTCGATATGCCGACGACATCGTAGTCATGGCAGAATCTCTGGAGGACCTTGGCACCATGCTCAATGATCTCAGCAGGGTTTCCCGACTAGTGGGTCTCAAAATGAACATGGACAAGACGAAAGTCATGTCTAATGTCCATGTCATTTCAGCACCGGTCCTAGTCGGGAGTGCGCTTCTCGAAGTTGTCGACCATTATGTCTACCTGGGACAAACAGTCCAGTTAGGTAGGCACAACTTCGAGAAAGAGGTCAATCGACGAATCCAACTCGGCTGGGCAGCGTTCGGGAAGCTAAGGAAGATCTTCTCGTCCAATATTCCGCAGTGTCTGAAAACGAAGGTCTACGACCAGTGTGTGTTACCAGTGATGACATACGGAACAGAGACGTGGTCTCTGAATGTTGGCCTCATATCAAGGCTCAAAGTCGCTCAGCGGGCCATGGAGCGGGCTATGCTTGGTATTTCCCTACGTGATCGAATCCGTAATACGGAGATCCGTAGGAGAACGAGAGTGACCGACATAGCCCGCCGGGTTGCCATGCTGAAGTGGCAATGGGCAGGCCACATCGCTCGACGAACCGATAACCGTTGGGGACGAAAGGTTCTCGAGTGGCGACCACGTATCGGACGGCGCAGCGTAGGACGGCCCCCCACCAGATGGACCGATGATCTGGTCAAAGCTGCGGGGAGCCGTTGGATGCGGTCGGCACAGGACCGCTCGTTGTGGCGTTCTCTTGGGGAGGCCTATGTCCAGCAGTGGACGTTAAAAGGCTGATGGATGGATGGATGGATGATTCATTTTTTTGCCACATTTAGGGCTAATTGTACGTAATAGCTACACTGAAGTGCTATGTTGCTGTCTCATGAATGGCCACGCGATTGCTACATCTATAGGTAGTTCATCTAAGCTTCCTTACTTTCCTTAGTCTAGTCCTAGAGATATCAGCATAAAATTTTAGTCTAGCGACATCTATTGAGCGGCACTCGAGTTATATCCATACCATTACTACTTCTAATTATAATTATATATTAATTATAATTATTATTAATCATATTTATTTATCCAAGTTATAAAATGTTACAAATTCACCCAAGTTATAAAATGTTACAAATTCCTCTGTCTCCCGTGCTAGTTATAAACTGTATTACGGGAGGCAGTGGCTTCTCTTACATATAGTAAGTACATCATTATATCGGAACTATAGTAAGCGATACACTAATAATTACAACTTAAAAAAAGTAAAGTATAAAATAAAGCTTACAGTACTAGTGTATACACAGATCATAATCATTTTTGTATTCTCGTCTTTAAACATTGACCTTCAATAAAGCTATAAATTTGTGAACAAAATTGACTACTATTTTAGTTTATGTTATGTATATATGTTTATGTTATGTTGTGTATCGCTTTTTAAGTTATGAATACGTACCAGTATAGTTGACTTGACTTAACTTCTTGGTTTATGGGTTTTGTGACATGTCGTCACAACTTCCGCCAGTGTCCTAGTTTCATAAACGTAAGGAGGTAGGGTAGACCAAAAATATGCTCGGTGTTTTATCGAAACTTTCAGCGAGGTGATTTATCTAAAATATAAGACAACACACGCAATTACCCACTACCTTGTTAATACTAATATTAGTTACATAAATATCATAAATGGGTTAGTGGATACATTAGTTGTTAAAAATATAGAAATCTACAGGCGGATATTATTTACATTTATGAATTTACATAACAAATTAATGATTTGAGGGCAATCAACTTGGGATAATATACATTTCAAGGAAGTAGGGCGGGGGATGCTTGGGGGGAGGATATCCAGGAGTGAGAATCTCAGATTGGGTCCCGAATTCTCAATTTAGCCATATGTACAGGGGAGCAACAATGGCCTAGTCGTAGGCGGCAAATTGTAGATGTGGTAGGTTTGTCAGCAGAGCGAAATTTGAAAAACCATGGGGTGCTGGGGATATCTGGTTGGATGTCTGCGTAATATTTGCCCTTTTGGGTTCTAGAGGTTTTCCAGTCTTCCAACCAGGAAGCTCGGAGGTGGACTTTAGGGAGAAGGCAAAGGTCTTGTGCGTATAATTTAAAATGTTCGAGGGAACCAGTCTGGGAAGCTAATTTAGTACAAGAATCTACTGTTTCATTTCCTGGTATGCCAGAATGCCCAGGAATCCAAGCTAAAGTAAGTTCAATATCTCGTGAGTGACATTCAAATAAAACCTGTTTAATTTTAAGGATGATGGGAGGGACCGAATGGGAGGGGTTGGAACCTATAGACTGCAGACAGCTTTTGGAATCAGAAAATATTATAGTTTTATTTAGGTTGTGGGACTGGACAAACAGAATGGCTTCTAAAATGGCAATGGCTTCACCAGTGAATACAGAGGAAAGGGAGGGTAACTTGAAACTTAAGCAGATTCTTGAAGAGGGAATCCATACTGCAGCACCAACAGAACAATTAATATCTAATTTTGATGCATCTGTTAAAATGCAGTTCCATCCAGAAAAGTTATTAGGACAGTTGATAGTCGAATATCTCTTGAGGATTTAAAGTTTCCTTGTCTAGGCCATAATCAAGCAATACTTTAGGGGTATGAATAAGCGCTTTGAAGGGCGTTAAATATAAGGGGTTGGATGGGAATTTATAGATTGGGAAGGGTACCTTAGTATATTTGATAAAACTGAGGAGAATACATGGGATATTATTTGAATTTGTTAGGCTATATAGGTCCCAGAGTTGGTTTGGTTTAGGGATAAGGGGATGGCTGGAATTTTGGGTTATATCTATCTGTAAGGAATTGGGAGCGTAATATTAAAGGAGGTTCGACACACTTAATCTGCATGGCATTGATTGGAGATGTTTTCATGGCCCCAAGTATCTTTTGCAGGCACTTAGTTTGAATCATTGCGATTTTATCTTACACAGATTTGAGGCAAAAGCTCAAAAAGAATGATCCATAATCAAAATGACTCCGGATAATGGCGTTATATAACAGTTTTTGGGTATATGAATGGCAGCCCCATCGCACCCCAGATAGTGACCGAAGGATATTAAGATTTTTTCGCATTTTTTAACTAAATGTTCACAGTGGGGGATGCCCGTAAGCCTAGAATCTAAATTAATGCCTAGAAATTTGGTACAATTTGTTTGTGGAATGGTTACACCGTGAATCCTTAAATCTACGCGGGGAATTATTTTTTTCTTTGTAAAAATGACTACAGTACTTTTGGATGCTGACAGGGAAAGAACATGGTGGGTTACACACTCACCGAGGTATAATAGGGCTTGATTTTACTTTGCAGAGGCCTGCTCAATGTGCTGAACCTTTACATATAATGCGAGGTCATCGGCATATTGGAGCACATCACAGAATGAGTCAACTGAACTTTCCAAGTCGTAAGTGTACAAATTATACAGTAATGGACTAAGGACTGAACCTTGGGGAAGTCCTCTCCAGACAGTTTTTGGGGGAAGGGAATTTTGGGTACCTTTAACAATAATGGAGCGTTCCATAAGCATATTACCTATGAACCGTGTAAGTCTCTCGGGGATGCTCAGCTGTGAGAGTTTTCTCCTGAGTACCGGAAGCAGTACATTATCATATGCAGATACAACATCAAGGAAAACCCCAACTAGGTTTTTTTTTCTTTGAATGTTGTTTGGATATCTGTGACTAATAGGCTCAGGTTATCAATAGTTCCTGCGCCCTTTCTAAAACCATATTGTGTCTTGGCTAGTAGGGACTTATTTTCAACAAGCCACTGTAAACGGTTTTTAATAAGATGCTCCATAATTTTACCTAATACAGAGGATAGGGCTATGGGTCTACGGCTGGATAAAAGAGATGGGTCTTTACCGGGTTTCAAAATGGGGATGACTATTTGGGTTTTCCATTGGCTTGGTACTGTACCATTTTCAAGAAAAAGGTTTATTATTAGGAATGTAAGTTTAGCTTTATGGGAGGATCTGGTAATGAAAGAGTAAGGAATGTTGTCTATGCCAGGGGCAGAGTCAGTCAGTCCGTCCAGTACGAGTGAAAGTTCATTAAAGGAAAATGGTGAATCAAAATCGTTGAGAGGTGGGAGAAAGTGTGGGGGTGAGGGAAGAGAATCCAAAGAGGGCACTAAAGGTGGAGCTAGTAAATCAGAAAATGCTTCAAGCCATGATGATGAATCTTTGGCTGAATAGATTTCTTCTTGATGGGAACCTCTAAATCATCTGACCTGTTTCCAAATAAGAGCTGATGGGCTACCAGGGCGCAAGACTTTACAGAATTCCTGCCATGCAGATCTTTTCTTCTATGTGACCAGTTTTTTAAACTTTGCCGCTACTTGTTTGTACAACAGAAAGTTTGCTTCAGTCATGGATTGGTTATAGTTACGTTCTGCAGCCTTGCGTCTAGCAACCGCATCTGTGCATTCGGGATCCCACCACGGGGTCAATATTCTATAATTTTTAGATGGGGTTTTAATTGGGATATGAAGGGAAGCGGAAGAAGTAATACAGTCCAAAAATGAAGCATATGAGGCAAGAGGATCAAGAGCGGGAGAGATTAGAGAGGAGTCCAGGTTGGTATCCAGAGTATAGGAATAGGATGGCCAATCAGCAGAAGATAGTTTATACTTTAGGGAAGGGGAGGGGTTGCTGTAGGGGGAAACTTTGTTAGGGATGGAAATAAGGATAGGGAAGTGGTCAACCCCATAAGTAGATGGCAGAACTGTTCAAGAAATAAGAGGAAGAAGTGAAGGAGAGCAGAGCGACAGATCGACTGCACTTTTAGGGTTTTGGTTAGGGAAAACTCTACGCGTAGGAGAGCCATCATTTATAACACATAGGTTACACTCATTGAATGCATCCAGAAGAGATTGGCTATATACATTGGAGTGGTTAGATCCCCAAAGGATATGGTGGGCATTAAAGTCCCCTATGATAACCATAGGATGAGGAATAATTGCAAGAAGGAGGATGATGTCAGGAATTAGGGAGGAGTTTGGGCGAGGAATGTAAATTGATACAAAAGAGATGTTCAATGATCCCACACCAACAATGTTGATGTCAGGGGGGTGGGGAGGAAGAGAGAGCTGTGAGAAAGAAAGAGAGCGCTTTATTAAAACAGCGCTACCGGCATATACGTCAGCACTATCATCACGCAAACAGCAGAATCCCGGGACCCGGAAGTGGGACCCAGGACTCAGCCATGTTTCCGAGATGGCAATGACTGAAGGAAGAAGATTTGAAGTCATATGTACCAGTTCATGCTTCTTTCGTCGCACGCTCTGGGAGTTCCATTGCAATATTGTGAGTGGTTCCATGTGGGGACGAAAGAGCTACTAATTGTGTTAGTTTAGAGGCAACGTTGGTCGGTAGAGGAATGGATTGTTTAAAATAATACTTATCACCAAAGAAATTAACATTTCCAGCATTGTCGCCCTGTGGTGATGATCCAGATGAGCCATTATCTGTGAGAGCACAGCTAATTGTCATTGACGGAGGAGGATTGTTAATGATTGCCTGATGGGCAGCGTTATCAGAGGACTTACCTAGTAGAGCCCTTGGGTGGCGGGTAGAGAAAGAAGTTTTTGTGTGAGAACGACTGAGTTGGGACTGAGTAGGTCATACGGGAACAGTAGACTGAATATTAGTAATAGGGAGCGCAGAGGATTGGAGGGGAGCAGTTTCTTGGGTTACTTTTGAGTAACGTCGTGTAACCTTTGGGATCTGAAGAGATGCTTCCTCATAGGATATACTATTTTCGGCCATAATAATTTTAATTGTTTTCTGCTGTTCCTGTTCTGGGCGGTTTTATCGGTGGCATAATGCCGACCAGAGCAGTTCAAACATGTTGGTTCTGTTTCCTGTGTTTCACAATTATCCCCTAAATGGTCCCCATTGCACCTGAAGCATCTAGGTTTGGACCTGCATTGAGCCTTAGTATGGCCAAACCTACAGCAAGAAAAACATTGAATTGTGGGAAAGTGGTAGAGCTCTACAGGGAATGAGGTGTAGAAGAGGAAAACTCTTGTAGGTAAACATTGTCCGTGGAAAGTGATCACTACAGTCTGAGTGGGAACCCAGTTTATATTTACTTCATCGATGCTTTTCCTATTTAGGCGTCTAGCCTTTAGTACCTTACCACAACCTTCTGGGAGTTCTAAAGATTCCATTAGTTCTGACATAGATATATCTAATGGGACTTGGCGTATCACACCTATACGGGTTACATTGTAAGTTCCCACTTACAATGTAACAGTGGGAATCTGTGCTGTAAACTTATGTAAAGGTAATATAGGAGAGGAAAGAAATTTATTAGCCTCATCTGCCGAATTAAACTGAACTGATATTTTATTTCTACCTACCCTCTTTACTCCATCATGGCAGATATTAGCAACTTTATTAGTTTTCAGGAATTGGCCGCATTTAATAGCTTTTAAAGCCAAGCCCGTTGACAAATCTGGTTCTGTACGGGACACGTGGACCACATATGGACCCTTGTCTAGCGAGCTTGTCTAGCCCTTGTCTGTGTATGTAATATTTCCGACAACTATAGACGGGTCTACATAAACCGATTCAATAGATGCGGACGCCAATGCGGGAGAAGTTATTATTTTTTTAGTCATCGGATGGTCAGTATTGTCTAAACGACGCTTATTTACATTTGTACTTGACTGACCGCCAGGATCAGGAGGTTTTGGATCGACCTCCATTTTTGAGGTTATGAATATCACTAATCACATATAATTCATTAATACAATACTTACCTACCACCACCAAAGTAGGACAACAACAATTAGATAAATCAGAACGTGATTCTGGTATTTAATACACCTGGATGTCTAAATTTCGCACTAAAACACTCCCAACATGTTTAATCGCTATCACTTCCACAGGACAAAAAAACCACCACTATAGTTGCGGCACGCTATGATGGCCGTTTTGTTACAATAGTGATGTGAAATGTCATTTTTATTCTCGAAAAAAATATAATCAAATCTATGTTTTTAATACAAGTAGTACCTGATTAAAAAGATTTAATAAAAAAAATATAAATATTTACTTAATTCATTAAATATGAGCGCAGCTTTTTTTTAAAAGATTATTGCAATAATTGCGGTATCTAATATAGGTCACTAATAAAACAATATCATTTGGCGCCAGTTTTACTTTTTTATGTAAATTATCTCGGTATTTTATACACCTAAGTAAACCTGGTGTCATCCATGGTTTAAGACATATTTTATGATTAGGTATTGTAATTTTATTCGTATTAGAATTTATGGCATCACTGATTATGTATATCTGATTATTAGCTGCAATATTTGCATCTGTAGCTACAAGTACTGCTTCAAAATTAATCCAGATAATCTATTCAATACAGCGGGAATATTAGCTTTATTAATGATATTACAAGTTTTTTAGTAATGTATTATTTCCTCACTACAAAATAACACTGGAGCGTGATCCATTATAAAGGAATTGAGAACTATTGTATTCGACGTTTTATTTGTCTTTAGCATTACGTGATCCAGGCAAGCACTACCACGGGTAGGGATAGTAGGGACAGACAATAGTCCATGAGAAGCAAGAACGTTCAGGTAGGAATCTATGTTTAAATTATTAATTCTGTCCCTCAAATTAAAATTTAAGTCACCAATTACAACAACTGATTTAAACGATGAAAAGGACTCGAAAATGTGATCTAAGCTATCAATAAATTTACTAACATTGTTCACAGAAGGGGTTCGATACACAGCAACAACGGCAATATTGGACTCAGTAGTTGTTAAACAATTACCATCCTGAATTTCCGGTTCCATCGTTAAGTGTACAATATTGTATTTAATATATACTATGACACCGTCATTCTGGTTTGAGTAATGAGATTTATATGAAATATATCCATCAATAGCAGGAATATCCGTAATCTTACTGAGCCAACATTCCGTTAGCACTATTACATCACATTGTGTATTTATTCTTTGTAAGAGTATTCGTTATATATATTCATTTCTTTTTAGCTTTATGTTATATTTTTAATTTGTGTTACTACTACCTATAATTTATTTTAAAGGTTCCTGTTGTTTCGTGTTAATTTGTGTATATTTTTTTAACTTATTTTGTGCTAACGCCATCTATCTAGCGATGTTCAAAATACAAATACAATGTGAAAATCTATGAAAAACAAATAGTACAAGCTTCGAGCCACTTTACTCTATGCTTCGAGCTGAAACGCCCTTCTTGGTCTAGTCTAGTCCAAAGAGTAAAATTATAATATGGGAAAGTCTAGTCTGTGTTGTGTTCATTCATGATACGAAATAATTATTACAATTTTGACTTTAGTAATTTAGTTTAAAATTTACGATTTGGAGATAATGCCTAGTTAACTATCATATCATCGCAAATTCGATCGGTAAAATAAAAATCTGACAAATGGACAGTGTTAGTGTTAGGTTATCAGCCATAATTTTAAGGTGACAACAAAGAGTATAATTGAAACTATCACATTGTAAAATACCGGTGTGATTATCAATGTATTCTTTTTTATCTTTATTAAAAGTAAATTTCTTACCACTCGTATGATTTCTATTGTTTCACCAATCACCATTTAAGTGAATTGTGCTAAGATAGTAAATTTGTTTTGTTTCGTAATCTACCGTTTTTCTTTCCCTACTTTCATGGAGGGTGTAGCAGAAGAAGTATCGGTGGATGACGCTGAAGATATACCGAGTGATTTCTTCGATGATTTTAATAAGGCTGAGTTCATGGAAGGTTTAAGTGTTATAGACGAATGTTGGGAAGATGGCAGTGTTGCAATACCACAAAAGCGTGATTCGCGGACACGAATTGTTAAAGATGCCCTTGACAGCGTGAAAGACCTACGTGAATTAATTGGAGATAACTGCGATGACGATACTTCCAAACGTGAAAAGCGTTTTAATGTCACTGCTGATACAAACAATGAAAGGGAATCTCAAAGACATGGTACCCCCCATGATTCAGGCATGGACAGTTACTGTAAACCCGGTAGTAGACGGGATCCTAATAAAACAAATGAAGCCATAAAGAGAGATAAAGAGATGAAAGTTCAGCAGTTCCTGGCGAAAAGTTTGGAGGCACCAACAAATGATCTTCGTCCACCTGGCACTGAACTTGATGATTATTATGAAAACTCTAAAAAGAAGGAAAAGAAAGAGCAGTTGCAATTACAAGAGTCACGGAAGAGCCCCCGGCCGCATCACAGTTCTCGTCAGCACTACAGTCCTCGCGCAAGACGAAGTCCTTATCAACATAACAGTCCTTATATGAAACATAGTCCATTACCATTCAGGGAACGAAATCAGGTTATAAGGCGAAGCCCTTACAGGAGTACTAGGAGGAACTACAGTCCACAAAGACGGAGTCCATTAAAGCGCAGTCCACGAAGACGTAGTCCAATAAGGCACAGCCCACTAAGACGCACTCCACTAAGGCGTAGCCCAGTAAGACGAAGTCCACTTCGCCACAGCCCTTGCAGACAACAGCGATCAAGGTCACCACGTCGGCGGATCAGTCCACGAAGGCTACATTCACCATCAAGATCACCATTTCGTGATAATTTTCTATACCCTAATAATAATTCATCTAACAATCCAAGCATTATATCTAATTTTCAAGGTAACCCACCATACTCATTGGAGTATGGGCAGCAATATGCTCCTCCACTACAGCCAGAGTTCCCTGGAGCTGCTCCAGGATATCACTACCCACAAATTCCAGCTTATGGTGTTCCTTACACTGATACATATGATTATGGAGTTCCACAAGCTCCTGTAGTTAATATGCCTGTTCCTGCGATAATGCCAAATATGCCAGCTGCACCATCTGACATTGTTAGTCCAGTTCAATCTGCTATGATCCCAGCTCCAGTCGGATCAATCACTGAGAAAGCCAGTCCTTATGATGCTTTGGCTCAAGTAAATACATTTTATTACCTACAGATTTGCTAATAAAGCTTGCATTTTTAACTTCATTTATAATAAGCTACTGAATGTTTCAGTTAGTTGCAGAGGGGAAAATTTCTAAGGAAGATTATCTCAAGCTTACTCCAAATAAAGGTAGGTAGGATAGATATTGGGTATATTTTTAAGTTTTAATATGTTTTTTTATACATGTTTAATCTGATATTACAGGTGTGGTCAGTCCTATGGATACAAACACTAGGGTCATGGGTGTGTATTTATTGTTTTAATTTTTTGTGTAAGACCTTTTATTACAGTTTAAAGATGACATTTGCTTACATTTAATTTTTTACATACCTCTGAAAGTGACAGCCTAGTGTATTTTAAATATATTTAGTACTATAATAAACAATTATAGTCGTCGGAATCGGATTTAATACAACCAATTTCAGAGATTACAGTTAAATTTCAAAGTAAACAGTTATTTCTTTATCAGTGCAGTTTGATAAAACTAGTGGTAATTTTGGTTTGCAGTGTTAACTCGGTGCCAGGAAGCTATAATCAAATTGGACAAGTTGCTTGTACCAAACCGTTTGACATTGAATAATCAGATAATTGGAGAGGACAAGTATCTAGCACCCAAGTTTTGTTCACCATTGAAGAAACAAGTCATTACAGAGTTCAGCTTCACCAAAGGATTAGTGCCTCCAGAGCAACAAAATAAACAACTCTTAGAGAGTATTTTATCTACCCTTGGGTTGGATAAAGTTGTGACAAAATATAAGAAGAAACTACCAAAAAATATGAAAGATGGAGTTGTGCAAACAACTAAACCACAATGCGACGTTTGCGCTATTCGAGATTCTACGAAGTATCACGATGCGGCCACTTCTACAGAACCTGAATATTTTACAAGTACTGTACATACACAAGTTGTGGAGCAAGACTTGATCAGTTCGAAAGCTATTTTTAACCCGAGCGGAAGCGTCGGCGAGGGTGCTGCCATCTCCATCGCCCACATGACCCCGGCGCAGTTGGTTTCACAGTTGGCGGCTCGTGCCAAGACGTTGAAGCAACCGCAAGACCCGCCCAGCCATTTCCCCAGACGACCCAACTACGAGTACGACTCCAGAGGTGGTCAACAGTATCACTCTTACAGTAATTACCGTTATTAAATACCTCTTACAGTAATTACTGTTAAGATTTAATAATATACTATCTTGTAAATATTGGTGATTTTTAGACATTTAAGGTATTTCGGATAATTATTTAACTGTAATGTAAAATTAAAGATTTTACAATATAGTTGGTAATACACAAAAATCTGTTATTGTAATTTATATCGGGGCTGTAATAAATAGCCCTGAAGCCATTTGTTATGCATATCTTCACAGTGCCGGCCGAAAGCAAACTTGCGCGAAATGACTTCACGTCATGTCGTAAGTCATGCTCTTTTCTTTGACTGTTGTCTTGTTTGCTTTTGGGCTGGACTTCAAATGTAATGTGATGTTTAATGAAGAGATGTGTAAGGAACAGGCGCTACATAAATATCATTTGAGGAAATACGAGGCACGCCAAGGAACCTGCTGCAACAATTCAATGAAACCAGTCACCAGTTAGCTGTCTTCAGACTGGCCAGTTAGCCGACTTCCCTCCGTGCTCCGGAGCTAAACTGCAGCTTCACACCTGGTTAATCACGTCATCTTAGCGGCCAAGTATCAATCTTCATTGGAAGCAAAGAGTATAAATGAATTCTGTATTTTGCTTACTGCAATTAAAAATAATTCGCTTGTTTATGTAAACAATTATGTAGTAAATAGCTAATTGGTAAATAAAATATTCATTTAAATTTAATGATCTTATTTTGTAAAATGCGTTTATACCTGTTGTTAATATTCTGAGTTGGGTATACAAAAAGGAGCATGAGAGTAAAATCAATGCGGTCGAAATGCGATCTCTGCGGAGAACCTGTGGAGTGAGACTGACTGACCGCATTGGTAACGACCACGAAAGAGAGCGATTAGATGAAAGTATGAAAGAGTATTGGTGTAAAGATGCGAAAGGATTCGGACATGTGTACAGAATGCTGGACGAGCGACTGGTTAAGAAGATATTCGGTAGTCTCCGAAACCGACGAGCGTGTATGAAGAGAATTATGAATGTTGAGGAAGTGAGAGATGTATGCAAGAACAGACCCTTTTGGCACTCTGTTCTCCGCATGCCTACCTCGCAAGCGATATGGCGTGATGATAAGTAAGTAATATTCTGATCGGGTGTATTGCAATAGCTAGTGTAGAAAACTAAACGTTTCGTAGTATCTTAGCATTCATAGTTGCGGTTGTTATTTGTTCATTTTACGCCATCAAGCACATCCCAAATACAGCGGTAATACACCTAACGCTGAAACTATCGGTGATTTGTCAATAATAAATACCAACTCTCGCACGCACTTAAACAGTACTGCACCAACAAGTGACCCGTGTGTACATATCCGTATATTTCAAATGATTTTACAAACACTCCTAATGGCGTGCTGTACTATTCGGTGATGAAGAAAAAACTGCAAAAAAAAATCGAACTATAATAAAATTTATAGGTAAGTAACGGTAAATAAATAATTTGGCAATTTATGTAAATTTTATTACGCCTCAAGTTATACCGGACAAGTGATTTGGCGTAACCGTTAAGTGACGCGTATCTATGCGTTTTGCTTCAGTGCGATTTTATTCAAGCTTATTATAGATACCTACATGACGCATGGAAATTGACGATAATAATATAAAAACCTAGGAACATGGTTTTCACAAAATATCTAACTTAACAACGGATTAAACACAAAGTGAAAAATGTGAAATCGAAAATAACAGTCACGAGCAGGATTCATTGCCAATTCAGCAGCAGGTTCGAATCCTGCTCGTGATTGTTATTTTCGATTTCACATTTTTCACTTTGTGTTTAATGTATATTGCTAAGCATGTCAAATGCTAAAAATATATATAAAAATATCTAAATATTTATAAGGATTGCGTCATTATTAGGTAAAATCTTAATTGTAAAATTAAGTTTACCTGGTCGGTATAATGTATGAAAATACTTCCGACAGATGGTGCAGGTGTCACCCAAAGACGTTAAGTATGAATGTCTTATCGAAATTAGCAGTCAGGAGCAAGGCTCACGTTTGCTGAATTGGCAAAGCATCTAGACGGTATCCAGGAGATGCAGGTTCGAATCCTGCTCGTGACTGTTATTTTCGATTTCACATTTTTCACTTTGTGTTTAATGTATATTGCTAAGCATGTCAAATGCTAAAAATATATATAAAAATATCTAAATATTAACAACGGATGTTTTGATCTGTATTTTAGCACTTGACATGCTCAGCTACTTTATAGAACAAATTATTTGTAAACGTGGACAAGAATTTAACTGCGATCAGGATTCGAACCGGCGAGAAAGAAATGCAATGTGGAGATTGGGAATGGCCGTCGGTCGATCGGCGATGGCTTAGCGGACTAGAGCACTTCCCATATTGGAAGGGACGCAGTTTCTAATCCCGATCGCAGTTAAATTCTCTTTGACCACATTTACAAATAATTTTGCAACGGATGTTATATTCTTGGGCATGTATGAACCGCCCCGATTGGGGAAGTACCACCCTCTTACAGAACATCAGTGTGAAACAACAGTAGGTACTAGGTTCCTCCTGTTAGTTTTGTTTGGTGAGTTCTCACTCATGGAGGCACATATCCGCCCCTTATTATCTTTCCTGTCCTCTCCTTAGTATACTTCCTATCCTCTTCTTGTTATCCTTTGTCTCCACTTCTATTTCCTTGTGATTAGCGACAAGCGAATGGTGCTACTGGCGTCTAATGATAAAATTATGCTCTTTTTAGTGCGCCTAGCTGGTTCGGGGTAAGTGCGATTGCAGACGCACTTAGCCCAAATCATAGAACCTTTTTTGCTTAATGTTGCATATTACGAAAAATATCTTTATTTTGTAGTTTCATTGTGATTTTAAGCATCTGACATGATAAGTTTTTTTTCATTAGAAACTTTTTTTTGTATTCAATGGAAAAAGATTTTTACAAGCACTATTCTAACTTGCGTCTTCCTCTATACGGGAGGATGCCGATCGACCGATTTAGATCGCTAAGCTATTATAGAAGCCTGCTAAAGTTCCCAATTTCCAGCTTTACAATATACGTCTCGATTTTCTAAAATGATGTGTAGATTAAGAAACTAGTGCAATTATTGCGAGCCAATTTTAGACAGATTTCACATAATCTAGCTAGACTAGAACATAGTGTATTTGACTCTCAAATAATTTAGTTTTATAGATATTGATTATGGGATTTTTTTAAATTAATTAATAAAAATGTTATTTCATGTTGTATTTATTTTATGTAGATTCAAAATTTTTTTTTCAAAATGTTAATCACCACTGATGTAAAAAGTACGGCGAACTTACCCCATTACTACTTTCGCAAATATCTCTAGGACTATCCATATATTGATATATTTATTTATACCATCATGTCTAGTTGGATAAATTCCATCTTAAAATAGTTTGTATAACGTAAGAAGACGTTTTTAATAAGGTTTTTTTTTTGGGCGTAGGTACACTTTCCCCGTTTTTCCTGGAAAAATGCATCTAAATTACAAGTTAAAAACAAAAGTAAAATATACCAGAAATATACGTTTTTTTATGAAAAATAACAAGAGTTCATATTGCCAAATAAATAAATAATTTTATTTTTATTTAACTTCTAATGCGACAAGTTAAAGAAATATTTAAATTTCGCTTTGAAGAAATGTATAACGCACATGCGCCTGACCGTAGTGGTTATTTTTCATGGTATTTAATGACTGGCTCCTCAGATATAAATGACAGGTGAAGATCAGTGGCGATTTCAAGCTCCAAATAAGCCTTTATTGACCTACAACTAGATATCTCCACAACAACAACTGTGTCATTGACGAATGAAGTTTTAAACGTAAGTACATTATTATACCTACAGTCTAACCCGCCGATATTTTTTTAATACCATTATATATTATTATATAATTATTATGGAAAAAGTCGTAGGTATTTCACATGTTAAAATATATATATGTATATATATTGCACTCTAATAGTTTTAATAAATTATACAACTGATACCACAAAATATTAGAGGTCAGTGTACTGTACTCTCGACAATCAATCATCATTTTAAGGATATTTTACAGAGTTAATTATATTTTAAATACATTTTTATCATTACACGCAGACTTTCGACCGCAAGGTATAGTGAGAAAAAGAAGCACTTTTTTAATTGTTTGTATATTACAGTAGTTTATTTGATATTTATTTTAGTGTTTGCCATTGCAGTAATTAAAATAAGCTTACAGCATATAAGGTTTTTAGAGATCAGTGTACAGTACTCACGACAATTAATCATCATTTTAAGGATATTTTACATATCTACCTAAATAAATTTTAA
The DNA here is from genome assembly GCA_948253155.1 of Leucoma salicis. NCBI lineage: Eukaryota > Metazoa > Arthropoda > Insecta > Lepidoptera > Erebidae > Leucoma > Leucoma salicis. Next base: position 5,079,424 of record OX411817.1, read on the forward strand.
ATACATTTTTATCCTTACACGCAGAGGTTCGAGCGCAAGGTATTGTGTGGAAAAAGAAGCACTTTTTTAAACGTTTGTTTAACACAGTAGTATAATATGATATTTAGTGTTTGCCATTGCGGTAACTAAAATAAGCTTACAGCATATAATAAGTTATTTTATGATTATATTTTACAATAAATATTTAAAATATCAACCTTTATTACAAATCTTTTTTTTTAATCATCTAAGAAGTCATCCAGCCACTTTTCAAGATCCTCTGGAGATTCAATAACTGGATTCTTTTTTGATTCTTGTGGTTTTTCAGCAACTGAAACAAATTAGATATCTATGAGGTATAACAATAATTACATATTACGCAAATTTGTAGTAACAAAAGTAATATAGGTTTTATTCTACTAATATTATAAATGTGCAAGTTTGTGAAGATTTTTGGGTGCTTGTTCGTCATTCACGCCTAAATAACTGAGCGGATTCGAATGAAATGAGATACTAAATTAAGTATCCTTACATGGATACTTTTTATACAAAAAAAATAGTTCCTAGGGATAGCTATTTTTGTTTTATAGGACCTAACAAACAAATTTGTATGAAATTAGTACCCAGACAAGTGCTGCTGGAGGTAGAGCGTTGCTTATCCCAGCATTAATGGGGCCGGCTCGACTGGGGAAATACCACAGATCAGCATGTAACAACGGTTGGTACCCCTACCGTTGTTTCGTATGGTGGGTGAGAGCGCCGGAGGGCCTATGCTCCTTTTGTGAGAAGGTGGTTCTTCCCCGATCGGGCCGGCCCATTCATGTTAGGACAGACAAGGCTCTATAACTAGAATAATATGACTAGTAGTCGGCTAATCTCAGTTGTTACTGGTCATCGTGACAGATATCGTTTAGGATATCATTATTATTAATTGAATGTCTTCATGTTAACAACTTCACACATATAAACTGCGACAGATGAATGCAAGAATAGAGCGTCTTGGCGCTCTGTTATCTCTGCCTACCCCGCAAGAGAAATGGCGTGATGATAAGTTAGTTATAAACTAGATTTTGCCCGCAACTTCGTTCACGTGGATTCAAAACTACCTGTAATACGGCACACAGTGAAATCATAACATATAAACAACGGTAGGCCAATTCCCGACCCCACCGTCCACAGCCTCGGCTAGGGCAGCATCAGGCGCAGATAAGCGCGCCTACGCCGCCCCGCACGCCGGTGGTGAATCAGATCCGCGAAGGAGTATATACCTATTCCTCCCGGGCCCTCCCCACCGCGTCCTTCCGCGAGATGACAGCCTCGCAGGAGGTGGCGACCGCGGTCCAAGCCCCGTCACTGCCCACCATCGCTCTTGTAACGGCCGGCAGCGACAGTACCACGACTATGACTGCAACGAGTTCCCGGCGCTGCACATCCCAGGCCAGCACGACTCAAGTGTGTACTGCGCCGAGTCCTCGCCGCAGTCGCAGTGGTGATAGACTGGGGCCGTCTCCCTCCTAGCGATTGTGTGCAGGTATTTGCCGAAACAACCATGCCCCGACAAAAACTGCACCAACCGGAAGGTCCTCGAGGACCCTGTGCTGCCGCACTGCCCATTCATCCAAGATCATCCGGAGCGCCCCTACGGTCCAGAGGCTTGCTCGGGGCGTCTCCAGCCGAGACCTCCACTTTAGCACGGTGGCGTGGCGGGTATCCTGCCGCCAATAGGAAATCGGGCTACTGCCCCCCGCCCGCGCCGTCGACCCCCGCCGATATGCGTCGGCGAGCACTTCCGCCTCCAGGTGCCACGGGGGGTTCCGGCCAACGCGCAGGCTGCATAGAACGAGACCGTGTGGTACCCGCATAATGCCCTGACCGCTACGACCCTCTGTGGACGCCACAGAAAGGCCCTATTGCGAGCGGCCAGGGACTCCGCCCACACGGGCGCGCTGTACAGTGCCATTGACCACACTACCCCCGCGTAGAGTCATCGGCACGCGAGACTCAGTCCGCCCAAAATCGCCCGAGGGCGGACGCCGTGCCGACGAGCTTTGGCGCAAGACGACGGAAGTGCTCGTCGAGCTGCCACCGCCCGTCTAATACTAGGCCCAAATATTTGATGTGGGCCTGAACCGGAAGAATACCACTGACCGTTATCGAGACGCTGGCGGGTGGGTCACGTCGGGGCCCATGGAAGAGGCCTCCGACTTTTCAAGGGCCACCCTAAGGCACCAGCGCCTCGATCCGTCTAAACCACCTTCGCGGTATCTGAGGTGGCCAGCGATGCTGCCTCATCTAGGGTCGCGCCCCGGGCTGGGCGTAATTTTGTGAAGAACAATAAGAAGTTTCATATAATATGGTCTACTCTATTTTATTTAACGCCCAACGTTCAGCGTTGAAAATACAACACACCTCGATAACTGAGATCATCTCAGATAGAACTCAAACATATATGATCAACAAAAAAATAGCAATTCATAAAAAAATAATCAGACTTGAAAATAACATTTAAAATGATATAAAAGTAATCAAATAGAAGCTACTAGAAAATTAAATTCTTAAGTTTTATAAACAACAGCTTTGCTGCGGTCGGTGGAGTCAGGAGTCTCCGAAACCGGAAGAGAATTATGAATGTTGAGGAAGCGAGAGATGTATGCAAGAATAGAGCCTTTTGGCACTCTGTTCTCTCTGCCTACCCCGCAAAGGAGATAGCGTGATGATAAATAAGTAAGTAATCATCATAGGTGCAACCCTTTTTTTTTTGTCAAGGCGGGACAAAATGTTTCTAACCGCACACCCCGTCGTGCGGTTAGGAACATTTTTTCTCTTTCGGGTAACCTCAATTGAGCGACACATCAGCGGACTATGTGCAGATATCTGCCGAAGCAACCTGCACCCGTCGGGAGGCAAGGACTCCGTGCTGTCGCCCTGCCCACTCTTCCAGCACCGGCTAGAGCGCCCCTACGCTCCGAAGACCGGCCCGGGGCGCCACCAGCCACGCCCTCCAGCTAGCCATGGCAGCTCGGCGGGCGTCGCCCTGCTATCTGGCCACCACGCTGGGTGGGGGACGACCACTCCCCTCCCGCTCATGCGACGCCCGCTGATAAAACTCGGCGAGCGCCACCGCCTCCAAGTCCCGCGGAGGAATTCCCGGCCAACGCGCAGGCCGCCCCCGTCGATACCGTGCGGTATCCACGTATGACCCTGTATGCGACGACTCTCTGTGCCCACCACAGAAGAGCCCTGTTCGGTGCGTCCAGGGACTCCGCATCGATCGGACCACCCCCGCGTAAGGCCGTCGGCACGCATTGTTGGGTCCGCCCATATTCGGCATGAGCCGTGCAAGATGGGCCTCGGGAACAGTTGACGAAAGTGCTCGCGAATCGCCACCGCCCGTCCAGCACCAGGCCCAGACACTTAATCCGGGCCTGCACCCCAATTCGGACCCCGTCCAACGTGATCGAGGCGCCAGCAGGTGGCCGACGTTGGGGCCCATGGAAAAGTAGGGCCTCCGACTTATCCAGGGCCACCCTAAGCCCCAGCGTCCCGATCCCCCTGACCACCTTCGAGGTCCCTAAGGTGGCCAGGAACGCCGCTTCCTAGAATTTTCCACCCCGGGCCACGACCAGTGTGTCATCCGCATAGCAGATAACCGCCAGCCTGTGGGGGAGCCGACAAATCATAGGTGCAACCCAACGCATTTGTTGCATGATGCGGTTGCACGTGGATCATGCGGCGGGCAAAACAATCTAACTGTATTTCTTTGTAAATAAGGTACATTTCTTCTCGCTGCGAACGATTGGTATTATTTATTAAAAATTTGTAGGCTATTATAGAGAGATTTTGGACAAGTTTTAACGTAATTGATGTTTCTGTCCGTAGGACTAGTATCTATTTTGTAGTATAGTTGTCTTAGTGTATAAATTCAGATATTAACACAAAGTCTGAAAATATGAAATCGAAAATAACAGTCACGAGCAGGATTTGAACCTGCATCGCTATTGTCCGTTGAGTTGAATAATATTTATATAGCATGGACACGAACTAATTACAAATTATGTCATCAGTTAATTGCTGCGGTAGTCATAAGAAGTCACTAATGGCAGGGTTTGGTACCACCACTGAAGGAATGTAATATTTGTTCCGGTGGCCCGCCAATAAGGGCGGGGAGAAGGCACACGGCGGGTTTCTTTAGTGCGCGAGGGCCCCCCACTACCCTGTTCGTTGCACCGAACGACGGGGTGTGCGGTTAGGAACATTATTTTCCCGCCTTAACAAAAAAAAAGGGTTTGGTACCAAATGAATTAATAGATACCACAGTATTCACTTCAAACAATTGTGAGGCATCTTGACATGTTCCTATTGTATTAGAAGATAGACGAAGTAGACTCTATGTTCAGTCTTTTTGAGGGTGCAAGTAGATCTTCACGATATGCAGCAGATTGGCTATGCTAGATCTTTAAGTGACTGTCACCACTTAACATTATGTGTCATGATTAATCCGTAAAAAAACAAAATATTACCTGTATGAGCCACATGTGTGACTTTAGTTTCGACTGTAGCAGTAGTATTATTTTTAGCGGGTATAAATGTATTCGTAATTTCAGTATAAGGTGTCACTTTCAAATTTATACATTTTGGAATAATATCAGCTTTTTTGCTTGATTCCACTTCAGGCTTTTCTGTAGTGCCAAATATAAAATCATCATGTACGAATTCTTCAACTGCAGCAATTACATTTGTTTTTGTAACAGCTTCTAGTGTTGTAGGATTAACAAAGTTATCTTCATTGACTTTATCACTCTCTGTATATTGTACAGTGTTTTCTAAATTTATATCTTTGGTGTGTTTAGACAAATCATCAGGCTTAAGTTTTTCCGTATTATCAATTTCTTTACTAGATTTTATATCAGTGTTGCATTTCTCTTCTGATTTAGTCATATCATCATTATTCATACTTTCGCGAAGACTATTAAGAATTTTATCGTGAGCTTCAGTTTCTGGAGTGGCATATGATTTATCATTAAAATACTTTTGTTTAAATTTAGTAGCTCTGTTGTTCATGGTTAAAATTTCAGTTTCTCTGAATGTGGACTGTTCTATATCATTTCTTTTGTAAAATGGAATAGCACAGAGAGCAGAGTTTAAGTCTTCCATATTGATTTCAAAGTATTTATCATATTGTGTAGGGCCTGTATTTATGTCCCAAGACTTTTCGTGTTTGAATTGAAAATGTCCCCCAGCAACTAGCGGTGCCTGTATCAGTTTCTGAAATTTAAGTGGAATAAATCTAGCTTATAAGAGATATACAGGAAAAAGAAATGGTAAACTGAGTATAATATTTTTTCTAGTGGTAGACCCTTGTTTGTGCATAGGTAATAATCAATAATAAAAATGATGAAAGTATTAGTTAAGCAATAAAGTTTAGTAATTGCAATGTCATGAAATGCATTTTGTGATAATATTATGAACTTACACATCCCAAGGTCTCTATTCAAGTTTTTCGTTAAATTAAAGGTCATGTTGAATATTAAAATTATGCATTTATAAAGTATGTACATTATGTGCCATGTTATAAAAATTTAAAAATGTACTACTACTAGTTTATACCCGAGGCCTTGGAATTATTTTTTTTTTAAACAGTTTTTTACTAAATTTCTTGTTATACAACTAAAACAAAGAATTTTGGATGCTGAGCTTAATGTAGCAAATAATATCCAAAAATGTGAGCTTTTTTGATAGTCTATTATAATGCAATCTGAAAATGTTTGCAAAATTTTGCGCATGTTTGGCACTATTTTTGTTTGCATTGAAATGCATTTACGCATCCCTCCCATCGGTAAAACTGACAGGGGGGTATGTGGGGCTCGCCGGGCGCTCTAATTATGCCCGGAATACCCACTAAAACCACAGTGGCCTCTTCCATGCCTATTAGTGGGGCGCCGGAAGATTACCTTACGACATTCTACTCCGACGAACATGTGTTTGGCACTAGGGTACCAGATGATATACAAATACTGTCACATATTAATAAGAAAGAAGTCCATAACTATTGTTATCATTTCATTACAAGATGAGATGAGTTGACATTCTCTAAAAATATATCAAACACTTACCTCATAGTCAGCTCCCATGTTTTCCTGCTCATCAATCTCTTCATAACTTTCAATCTGCACCTCATATTTTGACCAGTTACTTTGTATCTCTTTCTTCTTATATTTACTGCTCTCTTCTTCAGTGATTTTAAGTATATCATCAGTTTCCCTTTTTAGATTTTTGAAGAATTCTGGTGGTGGAGTTTCATAAACTGGTGGTTTTGGAGGCACGGTAACTGTAATATGAAAAATAATTACTACTGACTGCCTCGGTAGTGCAGCGGTAGTGTGAGCGACTGCTGATCATGAGGTCTCGGGTTCGATTCGGGGATCGAAATATCGGTCGGGAAATATTATTGAGCTTTTTCGTAAAAAGAAAAATTCTCAGTAGCAGTCCGGAGTTTGGTAATGTGCCCGGTAGATGCCAAAAGGCTCGCCCCTATTACGTGGGACTTAAATATAGCTGGCGAATCGTGAGTGTGTAATACACCTCTGCCTACCCCTTCGGAGAATACAGGCGTGATGCTATGTTTATTAAACCGTAACCAGTTTGAAGTTCGTCTTACCAAGCACAACATGAAATAATAACCTTTTGGGGCAGTTATAGGCTCTTCAATTTTTTCCGATTTCTTCTCATTCTTCGCTTGTTGGTGTCGCTGGCGTGGCTTTCTCTGTTCCTTGGCGTTTTTCTTATCACTGTAAAACACACATGGGCATAACCATACGAACAAATAGATACAATATTAACAGAAAAAGAATCTTCATACCTCTTCTTAGCATCTTCAGGCATTTTATATTACAGAAGCCAAACAGCTGATCCTGGTCGCAACCAAAAAATGGCAAAAATCATAAGCTGCCACAACAATTATCTTATCTTCTTGTTTAATGGCTCTTGTTGTGGCAGTGTGAGCACAATTTCGCCAATATCGAGTATTAATTTAAGGTCACACGAAGACCGTCAAACGAAGGAAATTTTTTTGGTGAAAGAGATATAAACGGTGAAAAATGAGTCCAACACGACGGATTACCATGAGATACACTGAAACAAAAAATACAACTCTAACTACATGACATAAACTACTTACAGGAATACAATATATACAAAACCAAAACTATTTTTTTTTAAACTAAATACTCTATTACCTCTATAATATGTACATACATTTACAATTTAATCTTATTAACTTTTATGAATTTACAAATTGTTTTAATAAATGGAGTAAATACAAGAGACAAAAGAAGTTTAAAAGATGTAGGACGAGAGATTTCAGTTGGTAAAATATTATATAAAGAACAGTTTAATTTAGGGCAACAAAAAAATATATGGTTTATATTTCCTTGAGCCAGACCACATTCGCCAATGGAATTATCTCTAATCCTAAGTTTAGCAAGGAATACCGGAGTGCAAGAATGGTTTAAACGTAACCGACAGATGGTAGAGGTGGTAGCCTTATCAGCCTTTTTGAATTTGGAAAACCAAGGTTTGTGGGGAATCTCAGGTTGAATATCACCATAAAATTTCACTTTAACGTTTTTAGAAATATGCCATTGTTCAGTCCAATACTGAAATAGGACTGATTTCAGGGAGGCACAGATGTCATATGAATATACATGAAAATGATCAAGGGAACCTACAACTGCTGTAGACTTGGCACACCAATCAGCTGATTCGTTACCTAGAATACCCATATGACCAGGAATCCAAGCCAAAATAATATTAATACCAAGTTTATGATATTGGAACAATTCATCTTTTATTTGAAAAATAATTGGAAATTTTGATTTAGACCTGAAAGGATTAGATAATATTGCTTGTAGACAACTTTTAGAATCTGAAAATATTAATGAATTATTTAAATTATCTGATTTCACAAATTTAATTGCTTCTAAAATTGCTATTGACTCTCCAGTAAATACTGACGAAGCAGATGGACATTTATACTTTAGCGTGATTCTTGTGAAAGGCATCCAAACTGCTACACCTACTGCATTATCTGAAGATTTAGATGCATCAGTGTACAAAGTGTACCAGTTCTCAAATTCACTTTGAATTTTTTGTTGGAAAACCTTATTGGCCTCAATTGTATCTTTATCAATGCCGAAATTCAAAATAATGTTGGGCTGGAAAATCAATGTATCATAATCAAGAGAATATAATGGTAGACTGGGATTTTGATAAACTGGATTGGGAAGATTGTTAGATAAACAATAACTGCGGAGAATACAAAGGAAAAGGTGAGATGATTGTGTGTTATGAGAGTTATAAAGTTCAGACAACTGTCTCAATTTAGGGATAAGGGGATGATCAGACCTTTGAGTTAATTAAAAAAAAACTGTTGGCAAGGTATTGCCTACGTAGTGAAAGAGGAGGTTCAACACACTCTACTTGCATCGCATTAATAGGTGAAGACTTCATAGCCCCTAAATATTATACGTAAACATTTGGCTTGAATTTTGTCAAGTCTCTTAAGAACTGATTTATTACAAGGGTCTAAAATAAAAGAGCCATAATCCATATGGCTACGGAATATGGCATTATATAATAATTTCTGAGTAAAAGGATGAGCACCTCACCATACCCCAGAAAGAGAACGGAGGATATTAATGTTCTTTTCACATTTCTGTATAACATAATCAAATGAGAAATACCATATAATTTTGAATCAAGCCATAATCCTAAAAATGTTACTTTGGTCTCTTGAGGTATCACATTCTCATTAACTCTTAACTGTGATATTAGGAATAATCCGTTTTTTAGTAAATATCACTACTTTGCTTTTAGAAGCTGATATAGAGACCATGCTCTAGGAGCCAGTCAGATAAGTACCTTAGAGCAGAGTTTAATTGGATTTCTGCTTCTTCTATAGATTTAACTGAAGTATAAAGAGCTATATCGTCCGCATATTGCAAAATTTGACAAAAAGATAGTACTGTAGACTCTAAATCACTGAATTTCAAACTTTCATGGTCACTTATAATTCTAAACGTTTTTACGGGATTTATACCATGTAAATTTCATACAAGTTTCCGATATTTCTGCACTGTTGCAAGCGCCATGATCACGGAGCAACTGAAGTCCATGTATTGGGTGGGAATAGTTTTTATTATTCTGCGGTTAGAAATATCTGTCTACCCGCTTTCTCACTCGTTTATGACACGCAGCACTATCTATGGAACCACTACCACTGGTTTCACTCACGTATCGAGCTCGATCACGACACACAACACTTACGGTGTCGACCCTGGGGGGTTAGGCAGAATGTCATATTTCACGTGTCCACCGTATCGAGATCACTGTGATTGGTTGAGAAACCGACGCGTGATGTCACAATAATCCGTTGGCCAATCAGGGTAATCTGTCAACCAATCACAGTGATCACGATACTATCGACATGTGAGATATCGATCTTCACGGTTGAAATTTTTGTATTTCGTGATTTCTATGGCTTCTCTCACCAATCTGGGTATATAGCGGCGTTCTGTCGAAAGTATCTGAGGAGTGTGTAAATTGGGTTTTAGAAAAAAAAAATTGATTTTTTTAATGTATTTTAAAACTTTATTATTAATAATACTGATATTTAATGAAAAAAAACCTGAAAAAATTTTTTTTCAATTAATTATAAACAATTAAAAATTGATGAAATTTAAATAAAAATCACGTGACTATAAACGCGCCATGATTGGTCACCATAGCTGTGACGTCATAATGTTATAGCTATTTAATAACAGTACAGCGGTTACGGCTATTACACGTGACTAGACAATAATATGGAAAATTTATTGCTGAAATACGAGTTGTTAGTTGGTTCCGATTAGCTATGTGTGATAAAGGATTTATTAAGGCAAAGTCTGATAATATCCCTGATGTTGATATATTTATGATCACCGATTTTTTTAAAAATGATGTTCGGTTTAATTCTGCTGAAGTTCGAGGTGCCAAGGCATCAAGGTAAGTCTGTTAAAAAATAATATAATAAATGAAAATATTTAAGTATTTATTCTCCATTATATTAAATATAATGATTCATTTCATAAATTGTAGAGCATCCCGTGAGAGTTACGGCGACAAAGCTATAGGTTATGTTCAACTAAGTCGTAAAAATTAAATATATAATAATTATTTGATTTGTATACTTAGACAAATAATAATTAATAACAATGGTATTAAGAAATACTTACATCGAAATGATCTTTACAACAAAAAAAAATCGATTTTGATTTGGGATTATCACGGTGCACTGCTTGAAACCATTTATTTCGACGTTTGTCATCTTGGGGAACATTTAAAAACATTTTGTCAGTTGTTTTTGTAGTATTCGTACATAATGGTACAAAACAAGAACGATAACTTTTTAGGTTCGACATTTTTAATATAAATTTAAATATTTAACAATGACAACAAAATTAAATAGATCAAAACACTGTATTTATTATTTTTCTATCAACTGCAATGAGTGAAAACTAACATTATGACGTCACACGCGCTCGGGTTTGTTCGGGAGTTGTCGGCGTGTCTTCGGTACTGGATTCAAAAATTAATTTTTATTTTGAAATAACTTCCGAATTATTGCGAAAAAAAAAAAGTTTTGGTATAAAACTTATATGATCATTCGATTTACCACAAAAAAAAAATTTTTCAAAAACCCAATTCTCGATGTAGTGATTTGTTCCTGCCTCCAAAAGGTGTTGTGCTATCGCCGATTTTCCTGGGTCATTGTTTTTATAAGCCCTAATATGTTCTTTCATTCGACATGCTACAGTACGCTTAGTTTGGCCAATGTATGAACTTCCACAGATACAGTCCACTTTGTACACGCCTGGTCTTTCTAATGGGAAATAATCTTTCGGTGTGCGCAATAGCTGGGAAATCTTTTTTAAAGGAGTGAAGATAGTTTTTACTGAATACTTATTTAAAATATTTGCGACCTTTTCTGTCACTCCTTTAACATATGGTAAATAAGCCGGCTGTCGTTCTACCTGAATGGGTCTTGCCTTCGTTTTTTGTCGTGGTGGAGGGAGCTGTCCTTTGTAACCATTCCTCCGTAGAACTGCGCTTACATGTTGTAGTTCATCCGTGACATGTTCCTTGTCACACAAATTATATGCGCGGTTGGTGAGAGACGTCACTACAGAGTTTAGGTGTCGAGGGTGGTGATGCGAGTCAGCGAGCAAATAGCGGTCTGTGTGAGTTGGTTTCCTAAATACTGAGTGACTGAATGAAACGTCCTCTCGGACTCCTACTTTGATATCGAGAAATGCTATGCTGCGGTTTTTCTCTATTTCATACGTGAACCGCATTTTGTCGTGTATGTTGTTCAAGTGTGTGACATATTCTTTAACGACTCCTTCATCGCCTTTTATTATAGAGAATACGTCGTTTTTCCAAAGTTTAATTTGGCGTGGGGCGGTGGTGATGGCTATTTTTTCAAAATGTTCCATCCATTTTTTGTGTGTCGTGATCGAGCTCGATACGTGAGTGAGACCAGTGGTAGTGGTTCCATAGATAGTGTTGCGTGTCATAAACGAGTGAGAAAGCGAGTAGAAAGATATTTCTAACCGCAGAATAATAAAAACTATTCCCACCCGCAAGGACTTCAGTTGCTCCGTGATCATGGCGCTTGCAACAGTGCCGAAATATCGGAAACTCGTAAGTAAAAATGTACATGGTATAAATCCCGTAAAAACGTTTAGAATTCTAAATCACTGGTGTAAATACTATATAATAAAGGACTTAATACAGAACCTTGCGATAAACCTTTCCAAACATATCTGGATGGAAGGAAAGAATTTTGGTGTTTAATTGAAATGGATCTTTCCATAAAAAGATTACATATAAAACGTGTCAACTTTGTGGGAATATCCAAATGTAGGAGTTTATTTTTAAGCACAGGCAATAATACATTATCATATGCTGATGCAATGTCAATAAAAACTCCAACTAGATACTGTTTTTTTAAAAAAGATATATGGATATCAGTAGATAGTATACTAAGACTATCTACTGTACTCATACCCTTCCTAAATCCAAATTGAGATCTTGGTAATAATTTTTTGCTCTCTACCAACCATTCTAAGCGATGCTTGACCATATGTTCAGAGATTTTAGATAATACAGAAGAAAGGGCTATGGGTCTGTAAGACTGTAACTATTAAAATTTGAAGCGTTGCATCCAGGTTTGAGCAGCGGGATAACAATTTGATTTTTCATGTCCTGAGGAATCATACCATTTTCAAAACAGATGTTAATGAGATCTAGATAATGTTTCTTTGTATTTGAGGAAGCATTTTTTTAAAAAGAATAGGGAGTTCCATCCATGCCGGGTGAGGAGTCTATTAAACCCTCTAAAGCGAGACTGAGCTCGGAAAAAGAAAAAGGAAATTCAAAATTATTAAAAGAAGGAAGGGAACATGGATATGAGGGAAAAACGTTTAAATTTGGAACAAAGGCGCCAACTTATCTGCAAATGCCTCGCGCCATATGGAAGGATCATTAGAAGAGATATTGTTATTTTTAAAGGATCCTCTAAACTTTTTAATATGATCCCGTACTAAAGATGATGGAGTTTTCGGAGACAATTGTTCACAAAAATGTATCCAACCTTGTTTCTTTTTCTTTTTTAGGATTCTAGTAGTTTGTGCATCAATTTTTTTGTATTCCAAAAAAATTTCCAATTTCATATTCAAATTGTAACGTCTTTCAGCTGCTTTCCTATTCTTAACAACTTGCGAACATTCAGGATCCCATCAGGGAGGAAAAGCAGGGGAAATTTTGAATTTAGATTTCTTTTTCGTCTGAAAAGTCTGATCAGCACTTGAAGTAATTGAATCAACAAATTTAGAATAAATATCAACAATATTACTGGAAGTTACTGGCGGAAGGGAAACTACTTTACTGTCAAGTGAAGATGCATAAGATGACCAGTCTGCATTTTTTAAACGATATTTAAAGGAAGGATTGAAATCAAAAATTGGAGTAGATCTATTACAGATGTTGATATGGATAGAAAAGTGGTCACTACCATAAATGTGTGATCCAAGACGTTCCAAGACAAAGTAGAAGCAAGAGAAGAGCTACATGCAGTAAGATCCACTACACTTTAGAGGGTTTTGCGATGGAAATACCCTCCTAGTAGGAGACCCGTTATTAATAATACGTGAATCAGCTTCATCAAAAATGTCTAGTAACAAACGTGCAAAAGAATCGTCATGGCTAGAACCCCATTAGATGTGATGAGCGTTAAAATCACCCATCAAAATAACAGGAGGAGGAACAGATGATATTATGTACAAAATGTCTGAAATTAAGGATGAATGAGGGTGAGGGATGTATAATGATATAAATGAGATGTTAAAAATATTTACAGCGACAACATTAATGTCAGGAGAAACAGAAGGAAGATGAATTTGTGAGAAGGGAAGGTAACGCCTTACAAGTAAGGCCCTACCGGCATAGCCATCTGCCCTATCATCCCGAAGACAGGAGTAACCTGAAACCCCAAAATGGGAATTAGGAACTAACCATGTCTCCGAGATGGCAATGACAGATGGTTGAAATTTACTAATTAAAAAAAGAAGCTCATGCTTCTTATGTCTAATGCTTTTTATGTTCCATTGCAGGATGGGAACTTGATCCATTATTGGAAGTTAGGGAAATGATTTGGGAAAGTTTTTGGGAAACGTGGGACGGGATGTTTGAATTTGATTTTCCTAACAAGTCAAATATCATATTAAACAGAATTTCCAGGAGATTGACATCCTGGAGTACCGGTGGAGAATTGGAAGAGGGAACAGGAGATATAGCACAACCATTTGGCATAGCTGAAGAAGGGTTAGCAACAAGAGCCTGATGGGATGCTCTATCGTATGTTTTTCCCAGAGGCGTATGGGGGTGGGGAGTAGAGAACACAGTTTTCCTGTATGATGAAATGGCAGTGTGAGTGGATGGTTGTCTAAGTACTGATGGATGATGAGGGCTATTAATGATAGCAGAAGTTTGTGCAACCTCTGCATATGATTTAAAGGATTTAGGTATTGATCGGGATGCTTCTTGGTATCTACAGCAGTTAATCTTCCTGTTGAGCCTGCGGGCCTTGAGAACAGGATCACATCCATTCAGCAAAATGATAGATTCCACAAATTCATCCATGGACAAATCAACAGGGACCTGACGTTCTACACCCATCTTAGTGATATTATATGTGGGGATTATGGGAACAATTTAGAAATATCTAAAATTTTATTATCTAAAAATTTATTTGCATCATCTGCTGTTTTAAATTCAACTGAGATTTTACCTCTACCAACTTTTTTAATACCATCTGTGCAGATATTATTTATTTTGTTTCTTGAGAGAAATTGGCCAAACTTGATTGGGCGAATAGCTGTTCCAGCGATTGGGTCTGGTTCAGCCCGGGTAATATGAATAATATAAGGACCACTACCGAAATTCGTGTAACATTTAACACCCACAACTAGTCTAGGATGAAATGAATAGGCTGAATTGGTAAAGCATCTGGACGGTATCCAGAAGATGCAGGTTCAAATCCTGCTCCTGACTGTTATTTTCGATTTCACATTTTTCACTTTGTGTTTAAAATATATTGAATTGAGGCTACTAGCTAGGTGTTTGTCAATAATAGCTTTTTTTTAAGCGACTCGCATTGTTGACTCGCCTGATTATCAATTAATCGGCGTTTAAGTCCGGGAACTAAAACTTGCTCAGGTGATGAAGCACCAGGACGGGGATCTGGAGGGTCCGGAGGATCAGGAGGTTCAGGCTCCTGAGTATCCGACCAAATTTCCTTCTCCATCATATAAAAGCTAAAGATTTACACAAAAGAAAAACGCAAAACAAATGAATGAATGAACAATGAAACAAATAACTTACCAGTAGGTACAATATCTACATTTGAGCTCAAATGATTACACTACAAACGAATATCTATCCACAAGTGATAATGCAATGAAAAATTTCGATAATTTAGATCAGAATAAAAACAGAAATTATTAAAATTTGAACAAAATCTCTCTGACACGTGTGACAACCATCTCCATTCCAGAGAGTCCTTTACTTTCCTTTATTTAAGATCTACAATGACAACAAAACAAAACTTATTTATTTTTTTATTTATTAATTTGTTTAAGGCATTGGCAGAACCATCAGCCTAACAGTAACAAACATCGTTATTCTCTCATCACACGTAAGTTTAATTCATAAAACAAGTCAATGTCGAAGTCAGTCATATAAAATTAGTCAGTCAAGTCAAAGTCCTACTCCAGTAAGACGATGGTGACCTTACAGAAGCTTCTATAGAGTTTTGGAGACAACAGGAAAAAACACGTTATGTCGCACTACATCACTTGCCAACACTTATGCACATACACAAATAGTTAATAAGCAAAAGGCCACCACTTTTACACATGAATACTTGAAATAACACAAGTTTAGGAAAATAATGCAGAGCGACGACATGATCTTCTTCGTGTTCACAAAAAACAACTAATACCACAGACTAGTAAGAGTAACTGAGTAAAATTGAGCTGTAAACAGAAGGAGATGAAATAACTACAAATTTACCGAGCCATTTCCAAGTCTTTGAACTGAAAATGGCGGAAATTGCTGGGGAAGCGCGTAAAAAATATCGATATCGATACTTCAGTCCTTCAAGCGATCAATAAATTTTTGGGTGGACAAAAATCTTTATCTACCTGTATAGGTAATTATATCTATGTGTATCAAATTGCAACCCAATCCATTCAGTAATATGAGCTAGTGGTTGATAGATCAATTAGGCATGCCTTCTTTTTAAACAAAAAGAAAAAAAAGGGCATAGCACTCTATTGAACAGATTTGAGTTGTAAAAAGCATAAAGAAATAAATAAGAATTTAATCCTGGGTATAGACGTTCATTCTAAGTCCAAACATACCTATATAAGTTTTTGATATGATGACATCAGGAGACAAAGATTTGAAAGTGAGGTATTACGATAAATAAAAATAAGTACCTATATAATAATGTTTTATTCCATCCATCAGTCATTCGACGTCCATACAGGTTCGACTCTTGTATCGAGTTCATGAGCCACAATACCGACTAAAACATGACCGCAACGCCTTCTTCCGTCATAATGGAGAGTCATAGGATCGTCTACAGACATTTCACACCGACGCTCTAGTGACAACCTCCAAGGGCGCCTCGCGGTTTTGACGATGGAGCTGGAAGGTGAATCACTATTTAGCAATAATTAGCTCAGCTATTCGTAAAATTCTAGTAGGTACTAACCTATGGATGGATAATCGGGTTTGACTTTTCTTCGCGCTGCACTGAATTACTGAACATGAAGACATTTTGTTATTTATTTTAACCTTTATCTCTATAAAAATCACAGTATTTCCGCAGATTTTAGGCCAAAGTTGTTATTATAAATATATTGTTGACAGCACAGAACATATTGACAGTAGGCTTGCAGAACAAATATAGATATATCGGTGAAATTCTTTTTCACTTTACACTAAGGAATAAACCTTGTATCGCACAGGACTTTACAAACATACAGTTTTGAGGCCTTTCTTATGAATTTGAATTCCAGCAATCTTACGGCGATAACAGTTTTACCATTTTTATAAATGTGAAAGTAAGTTTGTTTATTTATATATATTTTTAGCATTTGACATGCTTAGCACTATACATTAAACACAAAGTGGAAAAGGTGAATCGAAAATAACAAATAATCTTGCTCGTGACTGTTATTTCCGATTTCACATTTTTCACTTTGTGTTTAATGTAAGTTTGTTTGCTAATTCTTGACACCGTAACTACTTAACCAATCATCACTTTATGTATGCGACAAGCATATATAAAACTCTGAAATACAGATTAGGACAAAGGCTACTAACTATTGTATAAGTGGAGAAGGTGGAGGTCTCCTGTGGGATGGCTATTTTTGTGTAGATAATTTTTATGCCAGAGGTTGACGTATTTAGATTGAAGAACTATACAGGAGTATGCTCGCTGTAAAATTGACTGAAAGGAGAATCTTTCAGATAATTTTATTTAATAATGAAGATTGACTATAACTAATAAGTTAAGTTGAAAGTTTATTGTAGGGCCAGCTGAAAATCAGCGTGTTGTAATTAGAACAACAAAAACTGAGCTGGCTACCTTTGTTACACTATTGATATTTTATATTTGTTCGTTATTCTTTGTTCTTTCTAATATTGTGTTACAAAAGTGCTTTGAATGCTAATAATAAAACAATTCAAATGATTAATTGATTCGATAAATTAATAAAAATGAATATTTAATACTATGCTGCTAAGCTACTTCTCACCACTTCATTCCGAACACACAAAATTAATAAATGCACGGCTTCTTCCCACTATAAATATGAAAATCTGTGACGCATAAAAATCACAAGTTAGTAGTGGTGCATGCTAGGTTCCAAGAACGAAAAAATATCCTTTATTTTAAAAATAAAGGATATTTATCCTTTATTTTAAAAATAAAGGATATTTAACATACCAATATTTTTAAAAACATTGACGATAACTTATTATTATTTACCAGATGAGATATCGAACAGAACGGCAATTTATGGAGCAGCAATACTTACCTTCCACCAAGGCTCAAAGTTTTGATATTTCCCTACGTGATCGAATTCTTATTACGGAGATCCGTAAAACGTGAATATCCGACATAGCCTGCCAGGTTTGCATGCTGAAGTGGCAATAGGCAGGCCATATCGCTCGACGAGCTGACAACCGTTGGGGAAAAAGGTTTTCGAGTTGCGACCACGTATCGGACAGCGCAGCGTAATATGGCCTCCCACCAGATGGACCAAATATATGGTCGAAGCTGAAGGGAGCCGTTGTATGCAGTCAGCACAAGCCCGCTAGTTGTGTGTGCTCTCTTGGGGAGGCCAATGTCAGTGGATGGTTAAAGACTGATGGTTGGATAAATAGAAGGGGAAGTAGATTTACTTTTAAATAATTATTTTGATAAACGCTGTGATTTTCAATTAAATATTTGTCACGAAGAGTTTCTTATTTACAATCAAGTTACAGACCTCATTCTAACTATCGTTTATTTTGCCCCAATATGGTTAAATATTTGTCAACCTGGCAAAATTTATAAAAATAATTGCTGTTTCAAGTGCGGCCACGCCGTAGCTCCGTCTAGTTAGTCTGAGCAATAATATAATAAGTTATTCCATAGTTACTAACTTTGGAAATGGATTTGTCTATATAAAGTATACAATCTATATCTATGAAGGGAATTTGGGGATTCACGGGCAAAGGTGAGCGCAGTTGGCGCTATCGGTGAGATAGCCGCTGTCAAAATGTAGTCTTACAAAAAAAATAAAACCCTGCTCTGGGGGCTCTAAATTAACTATGATTACAGTAAGTAAGACTATGGTCAACAAATTGAAAATTGGCGATATGTATACAAATATTTGAATACTAGCCTTTGCCCGCGACTACGCCGCAACCAAAAGCTAGTTTTTATGTTATATCTCAGGTTCCCGACATAGTAGCGGCATAAAATGTATACGCCTAATCAAGAACTATCAAACAAAAACTTGCATCAAAATCAATTCAGCAGTTTTTGCGTGATGCGCGAACAAAAAACAGAACAAAAATTTAAAAAAAAATCGTTTTGTGTTTAGACACGCCTATATAGCCTAATTCAGTCATTTTTTCCCCAAATATCTTAAATGCACAAACATGCCTCTGTTACAGCTTTATAATAATATAGATTTTAGATAATACTAGCCTTTGCCCGCGGCTTCGACGCAGCCAAAAGATAGTTTTTCGGTTATATCTCAGGTTCCCGATATAGTAGCGGGATAAAAGGTCTACCAGTTTTGAAGTCAAATCAAGGCCTTTCAAATAAAAAAAGTTGCATCAAAATCCGTTCAGTAGTTTTTGTGTGATGCGCGAACAAACAAACAGACGAACAGATAAACAGACAAACAGACAAAAATTCTAAAGGAAATTGTTTTGTGTTTAGACATGCCTAATATAGCCTATTACAGTATTTTTTTCTCAAATATCTTAAATGTACAGACACAACTCTGTTACAGCTTTATAGTACCTAATAGATAGAAGCTATTTAGTTGCTTTGTTTGCCTGAGAATTGTTTCCTATTATTTGTGTTTAATCCGGTTAATCAGTGATATTGTTAAAATGTATAGTGGTACTTACCTAGGAATATAAAAGAATTAAAAGATGCTATGCTGTATAGCCCCAAAAAACGTTACGACTTTTTCTAATGTTGGATCTTGAAAAATAAATATAAATCGGGGTTATTACATTTTCGCACAGCATACAGAGTCATATTACTAGAAAATTAAAATTTACCAAGTTACAGGTTTTAAATTGTATAGAAATAACAGTTTTCAATGGCCATGTCGAATATATCGATAATACGCCATCTGCCCTTAAATGATGGCAGTCAACATCCCCATTGGCAAAGAGTAATAAGTAGGTACGTTAAATACCCACCGAAGGAATGTAACATAGTTCCAGTGGCCCGCCAATAAAGGCGGAGAGACGGCACACGGCGGGTTTCTTTAGTGGGTGAGGGCCCCACACTACCCTGTTCGTTGCCCCGAACGACGGGGTGTGCGGTTGGGTACATTTTTTCCCGCCTAAACAAAAACAAAACAAGGGTACGTTAAATACGTACTTATTTCTTAGCATCAGATTAAAAACTTTATTTAAATTTCATCATCATTATAAACTGTCTGATATCAGTGATACTTATTTCTTCTATTTCTTTCTCCAGTCGTATTTGAACTATCTTTCATTTGTTTGGTTGGTCTCTCGCTTCCTCAAAATTAATAATTCTCTTCATACACGTTCGCCGGTTTCGGAGACTTCTGATTTCACTTTCCTTCAAAATATGACCGACTAGGTAGGCGAGTCTCGGTCTCCCTCTGTACAACCTACATCCTTCTACTTTCGCATTGTGTATCTTATCCAGTCGCTTGTCTGGCATTCTTTCCACATGTCCGAATCATTGGAGCATTTCCTTTCGCATCTTTACACCAATACTCTCTTTCATACGTACTCGCTCTCGTACGTCGTCGTTACGAATGTGGGCAGTCAGCCTCACTCCACAGTTCTCCGCAGAGATCGCATTTCACCTGCATAGATTTTACTATTATGCTGCTCGTTGCATATCTAATTCTCGCTGTCATATAATAACGTTGGGACAAGCACTGCGTTGTATATTGCGACACGTGCCTTCTGGCCGAGGTGGTGGCGGCCGAGAAGTTGTCGCAATGCTCCGTTCATTTTATTGCTAGCATTTAATCTTCTCTCTATATCAGTGGTGTACCTTCCATCCCAACTGAATCCACATCCAAGATAAACATATTCATCCACATGTTCTAGCACACCATTGCCTATTGATACTCTAACATCCGTTCTGGCTTTTCCTCTTTCAAAGACCATTATTTTGGTTTTGCTCACATTCACACGTAGGCCAGTTATGGTGGTTTTGGTCCGTGTAGTGATGGACTAAGAATACAAGTGTCACCACTCCATTCTTTCCCACGGGTGTCATATGAGGCGACTAAGGGAAGTAAGCAATTATCATCCATTGCATGAATTGTGGTAGGGCTGGGTACCAAGTGGGAGTACTCACTTGGTGTCGGGCCCGAGCAGGTTGGTACCACCATCTCCCGTGTGACCGGCCATGAATGTGCTTCATGTGCATCGTTGCGTTTTGGCTGTAGCAGGAGATAGCCGTTTATTTCTTTCATTTCATATCTGTGAAATGAAATGGTGAGCAGCAGCTTGACAATACTCTCGGTATAGTTGCATGAGCGACTGTTACCATTCCTAGTCTGGGTTACCATTTACTACTACATATGTTTGCCACTACAAGCAATAAAAAAAAAATTGTGAAATAATGTTTCTTCCGATGATAGGACTGAGAGATCATTAGTGCTGTTTTTTTCGATTTTTGTAGTTTCGGCACACTTTCATTAGGTACACACGTTGACATTTTAAATGACACACTTTCGTTGCTGCGTGTCACGTGAGGTCGCGATTGACAGTATTGTATTGGCACTAAGGTGAAAAGTGCACCTCAATTATTTTGGACACGGTCTCAACTACGAGTGTCTATCTTAATCTAAGCGTTTAATGACTTCTTCTTGGTCTCCTTCTTTTTTTATTATGGCAATCAGCCTACGCAATTATTGCCAGTATTATGTTTATGTTGCATCAAGTAGGTAATTTACAAGTCAAGTCACAGTCTTTAAAATTCAAAGAATCATTTATTGCGTCGTAGACAAAGGATATAACTTAGGTCTATGAATTGCTTAGTCAGATACTTTAGTCTATCATTAATTTATTGGTAGAATAGAAGCATTTTTCTGATCACAACAGAAAACGCAATACTTTCGAGTTTCGGTAACTCTCAACAGATGGCGTTATAAAAAATATTAGATCGCGCTATGGTTTCGTTACTGGCATCAGGAATATAATGTGAAAATTAAGCTGTGCAACTAAACTGGTGGTAGGGTTGATCTTCTTACAGAAGATTAGGTACATATTTTTGAAGAGCTACTGGTTAATAGAATTGACTGGTTCTCTTATTAAGCAAATTGAGCTATGTTTGGGCTAGCGGCCATAGCATACATTTAAGATTTGTATGATGATCGTATGCAGTCAGTCATATTGAATGCGTCGTGTGGCTTATAGGCCTTTATAGTATTTAGGTATTTACGTATTTATATTATTCTTTACTAAGATATACTGAATGTAATGTATGTATGTTTCGTGAAATGTCTAGACCAAATTGGACGCAGCTTTCAATAGCTGTAGGTGTTGCTATAAGGAGTAACTTAGGCTAGGCTACACTTAACAAGTAATAAGTATGTATGATGTTTGTCATCACAAAAAAACCTATTGAGCTGATTTTTATGAAACTTTTTTTGTTTGATAGGTCCAGATTAGGTTTTATCCCGCTACTATAACGGGAACCTAAAATATATATCACCTAAATATATTATATGCTTTTGGATGCGGCGGAGCCGCGGGCAAAGGCTAGTACTTTTATAAATTGTTATTTGGTATAAATGAGATTGTTTCAATTGGTGATTAATTATGTATGCAATTTTATAATATACTAGTGGTCGTCCAGTGGTCAAAATTCGATCATACACCGATACAATCTATCCTATTAAATGTATTTTTATTGAGTTAATTATATCTAATACATGTTATACAAAAATGTTATTTATATTGCGTATTGTATAAAAATATTAAATGTGGCTGCACTCCTTCATTTAAACTTTAACTGTGACAAATCTCACACTTCCCGGTGTGCGCATTGTGCTAAAAAAGAGGTAAGTACAAAGTTTTTTCTTCACGTATTAATATATAGATTTAAATAGGTTCTGCCCGCGATTGCGTCCGCGTGAACTTAATACCTCAGAATATTAATACCTCACTCTATGGCACACTAATGATCATCTATGCAAAAATTTCTGTTCCATGAGAACCATCCTTATCTAAACATGGTAATAGGTAGGTTACGTTTACCCTTTTCTGGGTACTGACATGTAAGTATTATAAGTAAGTATCCATGCTGCTGATGTGCTGAATAGTTGTGGCGTGAAAGGCTTTTTTTTTTTTTTTTTTGGTGTTTAAAAATGTTCCTAACCGCACATCCCGTCGTTCGGGGCAACGAACAGGGTAGTGTGGGGCTCTCACCCACTAAATAAACCCGCCGTGTGCCGTCTCTCCGCCTTTGTTAGCGAGCCACTGGAACCATATTACATTCCTTCAGTGGTATGGCGTGACAGCCTAACAAACAAACAAACGCATTATCGCATTTATAATATTAGTAAAGAAGTCATTTTCAGCAGGTATGTGGTTGCACACGACGCATTTTTGTAATCATCAGTACAAGCCGTACAAGCCAAAACAAAATGTACCTAACCGCACATCCCGTCGGGCCAACGAACAGGGTAGTGTATACATAGGTATATTACTTTTTTTTGTAAATACATATAATAGATAGAAAACACCCAGACGCAGTACACATATCTGTGTTCATCACACAAATAATTGTCCTGAGGGGAATCGAAACCACGACCTCGTGCACGGAAGTCAGTTACACTACCGACTACGCCACGAGACCCGTCACCTATAAATGTCCCTTAGAAATATTTTTTTTTATACTTACCACGGACATGGCGAACAAGCATACGGGCCCACTTGATGATAAGCTGTTACAGTACCCAATAGACGATAGCCCATTTTTTTTATTTTGTTAAAGCGGGAAAAAATGTCCCTAATCGCATACCGCGTCGCTCGGGGCAACGAACAGGGTAGTGTGGCGCCTTAACCTACTAAAGAAACCCGCCGTGTGCCGTCTCCGCCTTTATTGGCGGTCCACTGGAACTATGTTACATTCCTTCGGTGGTATAGACGGTAGCCCTAACAGAGGTCTGACGAAAAATAAGGAGGGTTTAAAGACATAGGGTTTAGCCCTTTAGGCTTCCAGCGCGCTTCACGGGACAACAGCAAGAGTATCTATCGTTGTTCAGCTCTGATCTTCTGTGAGAGGATGGTACTTCCCCGGTGGAGCCGGCCGGGCGGCCTTAGCATGCTGGGAGAAGCAAGGCTCTAACCACTAAGAATATGTGAAAGTTCCCATTACAAGACCACACTTGAACGTAATCATATCATCTAGAACGGCAAGTAAATCCCGTGTTGAAATCATTCAACACGTCAGATAAACGAATTAAGATAGTGTGCGGGTACTATAAGCTTTATCTCTAGATAATAAAGGATATTATTTATACACTGATGGTAAATTAAAAAGGCTTTGAGGTGTGTAGGCCGGTTCGTGGGCGGTTGGTCGATGATCTCCTGAATCCATTGTTCCATGTACCGCTCCGTATTCCCGGACGGCAGACAACAATGACAGTGCATGCATTTAACTTTATTTTGCTTGTAACTTAAATAAAACATGATAAGCGAAGTGCTCTTAGCAAAACCCTACGTTTTGTAATGCACAGACACTCCAGCGGGTGGCCGATCTTATACTAATCCGCCATCTGACTCACCTGTGCAGTCAGTCAGTCAGTCTATTAGTAGATCTAATATGGGAATCGAACCCTGAACATTCCACAAGAAGGTCCGTACATAAGTCCTTAAACCGTCTGTGCTGTGCTGTGCCAATAAAGGTATTGAAATGGATATAAAAAATTATATGTATTTTATGTAATATTAAGTAGGTATTAATGCTATTGGTATAAATTACATAAATATAATTTCCTTACATCGTTATCCTTACTCGTACTATAAATACGGAACGTGTGTTTGTTTGTTTGTTACGTTCTATAAATACATAACCAATCATCGCTAAATTTGGCATACATAATTACATACATAATACCTATAGTCTGGAGCCCAGAAACTGTCATACCTCCTTTTTATCCCGGATAAATTGAAGCTTCCTGTGGGATAGCTATTTTGCATAGAGATAATACTTAATGTGTCGTGCAGTGACGTAGGTATTTAAATTGCATGTGGACGAAATCGCATGCAACATTTAATTAGGTAATTATCAAATGAATGAAAATCGAATATTAATACGTAAACTCCTCGTATTAAAATGACTATTGATTATACTCAAAACTGCATAAATCTTTCTACATAATTTTATTTGCCTTTTTTATTCAATTTAATATTATTTCCAAAGGTCATATTACACTACAATCGTAAATATCGTAATGTACACGTATGAGGCTGCAGGATGTCAGGATTTGGAAACAAGGAAGGAAGGCCGGGTGCGGGCGGGATAGGGTGACGCACCGCGCGCATGCGCTACACAAGGGGCGGCTGCGCGCAGTCGCCACGCGCCCGTCCTCATAATAACATGGCGCGATAAAACTGCGTCCCTCAAGGACACATCTGACAACCCCGCGGCATAATACACGCACCATCTGTCAATGACAAACCGGTCTAAAAAGTTTAATTTGTAGTGAAAATTGTGTTTTGTGAAACCAGTGTGTGTTTACTAATACGGAATACCGGCTTGCCGTACGTCCCAATTGTTTCCTTAAGGTGAGTGTAAAAACAATAATAAAATGTATGAATAATTTCTTTAATAATGGTCCATTGAAGCGTTGTTTATTTTCGTTACTTTCTGTGTAACTTATTGTACTTTGTAATATAACGTACCTGTAACCTGTATGTACTATGTATGGGTCATATTTGCCTTCCTACATGACCTACCCCATGGGGCCATGTAGTTAAGTCGCTGGCCTTATCTCAGCAATGTTTTTAATCTTCTCAGTCGTTCCCCTTAACTGCCCCATCGATTTATAGATTAGTTTTTGTGGTGTAGGCGACTTTGGCTTGGCTATGAAGCTTATGTTAAATACCTACAAATACTCAGGCTCCCTGTTATTTTATATGAAATTGGTTAGTAAAATTGCCAGAATTTTTAGATATGTAGGTACCTAGTTACTTACATCATACATAATCTAAAGTAAGTAAACAATTCAAGTACTTACCTACTTATATTTATGCTTACTATACAAATATTATTGTAAATATTATTATTAATTTTATTGTCCCACCCCTCTACCCACGGGAGTCGTAAGAGCCGACTGAGGGAATACGAGGGGAGTGGGCAGCAGCACTCCCTCGAGTATTAACAACATCCACTGCGATCGCCAACCCGCCTGCCAAGCGTGGCGATTACGGCATTATCGCCCATGACGGGACCGCTCGTTGTGGCGTTCTCTTGGGGAGGCCTATATCCAGCAGTGGACGTTGAAAGGCTGATGGATGGATGGATGATACAAATATTATAAATGCGAAAGTGAGTTTGTTTGTTACTTACGCTTTCACGGCATAACATCTGAACCAATGATCATGAAATTTTGCATACACTTAGTTTGGAAAAGGACATAGTACTACTACTTTTCATCTCGGGAATAATGAATGATTCCCGAATTCCATTTGGATCAAATCGCCGGCAGCATAGAGATATTAATGTGTTGTAGAGTGATGTAGTTAGGTGTATTATAAACTTCTCGTAGACGTACTCGCCGGCAGAATGTAGTTATTTAGTAAAATATACACATTATAAATTACTGTAAATAATTTAAACAAAACAAAAATAACCTAGCATTACGTAGGAATAGATAGGTACACATTTATAATTACGTTTAATATTATTCATATTACCTACCTAGTTATGTAGATTTACAGCTAAACTTTATTGTTTTAGTAAATTTCGCAACAATTTTCCTTCCGCATTTTAAATAGACTGTTGTGGTATCTATTTACTTAATATAGAAATGATTCAGCAAAGAATATTGTGCAATACCTATTAAATATATTTCTAAAATAACGAGTAGGTATATAATAGTATAACTACATGTATAACATACTTACTTAATATTATCCCTAATATTCTTGGAGTTTAAACTTGGGAAACATTATGAAGAATATGTCATTTCTTTTACTACAAAGAAAACATAAAATTAGTCTTCATCTTTAGCATTATACCTATACTATACGACTGTCTGCTATACAGATGACCTGCCGAACTTATCATTACGCCATCTCCCTTGCGAGGTCGACAGAAAAAGAACAAATATATTTTCGAGCCTAAATAGGTAACTAATTGTAGTCTTGGTGTATTTACGTACTTACATGTTATATGCTTTTGAGGTCCTTTGCGGCGACATGATAATCTTACACTCTAGGGCTGGAAATAGGTACCTACTTGCAAAAAAATCCGTCTAAAAAACTACCTATATGGTTGTCTGTAAAGTAGGTTTACGGACGATCATTTTACGTGATAACGTCGTACATATGTTTTCTGAGTTCCACAAACAATGCATCGGTCGCCGTACATTTTTCGGAACGTGACACTTTTTCGTGCGTGCAGCCGGCGTTCGTCGATTTATAAGACGTGATCACGTCAAAAAAATGAAATAGATATAGTACATAATGATTATGTAGGTACATACGTGTCGATTGACTTATCAGAAAATAACTATTCATACAATTTCAACTGCGTAGTTTATTATAATTATATATATATTTTATATTTGCCATAAAAAGAATGTTTATAGAATGAGACCATGCCAGTTTCCTTTAAGATAGGCGTTTGTAGATGATACTTCCTATTATAATTTTCTTGATCGTTATCGATGCAGATAAGATTATCATAATTTATCGATTAATCTCTGTGTTCACAGACTTAATTCACACGGAGAATACTGGCCAGTAACTATTTTGCATTGTAATTCAATCCGCGAACCGTATGATGGCGATGCTAATGACACATTATAGCGGGATTCTCAGCTAGCTTTACATTATTCACTCTAATACTGTCGCATAGTTCATTTCAGAAATTCGTATTCTAACGAAAGTGAAGCGCACCTGCACCGATTCTGTGGGCCTAGACAAAATAAAATGAATATGGGAATTTTATATCTTTGATGATATCTAGCTAAGTCACGTGATTTAACATAAGAGATGTCAAATTTCTGAGCTTGAGGTGAAAATGACAAAATTCGCATCTTGGTTATCTAATGTTTTCACATGTTTCGCTTTCATGGTCTAACATACGGATCATTTTTGTTTTAACATACCGATCATTGTGCAAAAATGGGATCGTTATGCACAAAGCTCATTGTGTGCTCTTGACAGTTGGCCCTATTGTAAAGTTATTATTAATTTGTTTTGGTCCGCCGTCACTTGTTTGAGAAAACATTGAATTGTAGTAGTTATTGTTGGAATTTAAAAATCTTCTTAGATGGTACAGTAGCCGATTATTATTTCCAAGTACCTGCGTGACTGAGCTTCGCTTGACCTTTTATTGTTATGGTTTTTCGAGGAAATACTAATTTAAACAAACCCAGATAACAAAACGTTTAAGTACTGAAATATTTTTGATCAACATGGCAAGATCCGCGAGATGATTAATTTTAAATTTAAATAAATTTAGCGTTTCTTTAGATTATATTACGCTAGCTGACCCGGCAGACGTTGTTTTGCCATATAAATTATAAAAAATCATTATTTCTAAGTCAAAATAATTTAGGTTCCGGATAAGTGAATCACCAACATATCATAATATACTAAAACCTTCTCCGAAACACGCTGTATCTTATGGTATAAGACAGTATTAATCTAATCGGTTCAGTAGTTTTCGCAGTATGATCGAACAAAAAACCGGCTCTCCATTTATTAAAATAAATATAAGTAGATAAATTTAATACCTAAGTAACATTCCATTTATCTAAATACTATATTTGATTGAAATCGTTACAGCCGTTTCAAAAAGACACAAAATATAATATGCATTTGCAATATGGATTTCTCGTTTAAATATTTTATATAAGTACTAGGTACGTGGGTAACTAACAAGCATTCGGCCCACCTGATGGTAAGCGGTTACCGTAGCCTATAGACGCTAGCAACAATATAGCCACATTCGCGCGTCGCCATCCCCAAGGAAAGGGATAGAAGGTGAACAGGAAGGATAATATGGAGAGAATAGGTCGAATACTAAGGAGAGTAAAGGAAGAATAATAAGGAGAGGATAGGTCGGATACTAAGGGGAGTAAAGGAAGAATAATAAGGAGATGATAAGTTGGATACTAAGGAGAGTAAAGGAAAGATAACAAGGAGAGGATAGGGAAGGGTTTGGTAGTAGATAATTTTATGGGATATATATATTTGTCCATTTTTTATATTTATTAATTGCATAATATTCTTTATGCTTATTATTACACTTACGGGTACCTACATCATCGTTGCCATTATTGGAGGTTATACCATGATCAAAATCAAACTAGCATTACATTATTAATTTCATAATTACCGATGAAAAGAAATCACTCGATAATTATCAAGATTGATTAACGATCCTTTTAAACATGCAATGGAATCTGTATTACTGTTGGCCGAGCTTTGTTATTTTACCTGAGACATTCGTGGCACTGATATTTACGCTTATATGGATAGATTACCTTTCCACCGTCGCGTCGATGTTTAAATAGACATAAAGTGTGAAGAAGACGCTGATGTGACAAGATCTATTTAATTAACACGTTAATATTCATTGAAATGGCAATGAACCTTGATTGAACGACGCACTATTTTTTTTATTAGTGAGAATCATATAATTTTAAGCATTAGATATGATCAGCTATTTTACTAGAACAAATGTTTGTGAAAGTGGGAAAAAAGAGCGTTTCTATGAGCAGGATTCGAACTTGCATCTTCTTCTATCCGGGAGGATGCTTTAGATCGCTAAGCTATCGTAGAAACTGCTAAAACTCCCAATTTCCACCTTCACATTGTGGTCTTACCCCGCGCCATCTGCCGTATATGTATTTGCATCATTTTTGTTCCGACATAGTGAGCATAAATAATAAAATTATATCGTGAATCGCGCCATTATTTGATATGATTCTTAATTAAATCCATATTAGTTATTTAGGCGACCAATTACAACGAAGCCAAACGAAAGTTCGTCTAACGTTTCGTATGTTAAGTAGGCGAAAAGTCGGTATAGTAAGTAAATCGATTAAACACGATCCATTCTGTAAAAGTGGAAATATTAACTTTATTATTGCCACAAGAACTTCTCAAAAATATTTTAATATTAAATCGCAAGTGAATTTCATTGAATCACGAAGGGAGACTTGTTTATAAAATCAACGTTTATCCTGTCATGACATGTCACCTTGCTAACGATCTCATGTTAACTACATGATTTAAAACTTTAATTAACGAATAAGACTCGTAACTTGTATAATTTTATTTCTCAATTTAGTTAACAACCTAACTTTATAAGGAAGCTGCATTAAACATCCACAGTTTTCACCGCATGGGACATTTATAGGCTTGGAAGAATGCCAACCAACACAAGAAATACTTACATTACTTACATAAGGGCTTCTAGGAGTTGTTTAGTTCTCTATGGTTCATTTACGCGTATTGGAAGTTACTCAGCGCCATAATCTGTGCCTTATGATTCAGCTCAGAAAAATCTTAGTGTTCCTTTTATTCATGTCTTTGTAATCTTTGGTTTACTTTTGTGTGTCATAAGATAGCTTAATATCCTTTGACGTGATCGTAGTAACACTTAAAGAAATATAGTTTTTTAAAGGAATATATGCCTTCTTAAGCAGTAGAACTACAACTACTTAATGTATACTTGCAGTTATATTTTCATATGGCTTTTATCTTATCTTGCGCTTAATAATAGATTATTTATATACTTAACTTATGAGTCGTATTACTCAAAGCCAGAGCATAGTATTGAATAAACTGAAACATTGTTATGGTTGATAAGAAACTGCCGAGCAATGAATATAAATATTATAAGAACTCTTTATTTGGAACTAAAATTAAAACATTTTTAAGTAATTCTTCTAGAAGTAAATGAACTGTTTATTTTTTGAAAATGAACTAAAGCACTATTATTGTCTATACGACTTTCACCTATTCCATCCATCCATCAGCCTTTTAACGTCCACTGCTGGACATTGGCCTCCCCAAGAATGGGGGATAGTGCCGTAATCGCCACGCTTGGCAGGCGGGTTGGCGATCGCAGTGGATGTTGTTAATACTCGAAGGAGTGCTGCTGCCCACTCCTCCGGTATTCCCTCAGTCGGCTTTTACGACTCCCATGGGTGGAGTGGGGTGGGACAATTCTAAAGCCGGCCCCACACGGCAATTCGCCTATTACGGAACCCATAATATACTTAATGAAAAAAAAAACTTTAATTTCGTTCTTATGGGACCGGACTGTTTGGCCTAATTGGAATAGTCTTGATGAATAGGTTATATGTAGATAAACGGCCATTAGGGTCTGAAGATGGTAAATGGTGGTGTAAAGGTCGAGGGATTTTTTTATATTTGTAATTTATCGCAGTAAATATCAGAAGTGTTAACAATTAAGAACAGCATTTTTTTTACTAAAAACAAATAAACTAATGCAAGAAAACGAGCATCGATTTTTTGACGTAGTTTTGCGTTCTCGATCAAAATGGCATCAAATATCGTGGCATGAGCCGGTTCGCGAGGTCCTTGAACCGCCGAATTCCCCCCATTATGTTTATGCCAGCGTTATATTTAGAACTGCACATTCACACCAAATTTGAATGCGTGTGTTTTGTATCTAGGAATCAGGAATACTTTAAAAGATTTACGGTGATGCGTTGTTGAAGAATTTTTTTTATTTATTTTGATGAGCATAGAGTTGCTGTAAGAAACGTTGTTATGTAAAACTAGTTCTTTTCGTAAGGTTCATTAAAAGAAAAGATTAATCAAAACTAAAAATCTTAAGCATTATGGATACTTTCTTATCGCTGTGTCTAGTTTATGTATTGATATTAGGAATGCATGATAGCACGTGATTCTGAAATAAATTTATTGCTTCCATTATCCGTTAACTATTTTTAGGAGCCGTTTAATAATACGTTCGCATACAACAAATGGAGAGGGTACAGTATGGTGTGACAAAATGTGACAAGGAGGACTGGGGCGGTCTATGAAAACGACGCCGACGCTCGAAGTTTACTTAACTTTATTTAATCGCAATGAATCATGTATTGTACTCATAAAATAAGGAATGGGGAGGAGGTCTATGTTTTACTGGGAGTTTAACTTTATCATAACATTTATTAGACCCCCCGGTCTTGCAGAAATTGAGACAGCGTAGGTAGATAAGTAGGTATACAGAGGAGAAGAGCGGCAACTTTAAAACATTAATTTAGCGTCGCAAAATAATGATATCATCAATTTAATACTTAATGTCCTTTAAAGCACTTCATTAGATAGGCTGTTTTTATATTGGATTATATTATAATATGGAAAACATAACTACGGGAGACATTCTAATTCGCACCTTAGACGCGAAGCCATTCTAAACGTAACTACAGAGCTGGATAAGTAGTTATGGTAGGTAGTCATTAATTTCCACGTGACTTACTTATTAAATGACGTCTCCGAGGCGCTCACGCCATCTATCGAATGCGTGCGTGCAAGTACTTCCATCCTTATTCTTACTATTATAATGCGAAAGTGAGTTTGTTTGTTACGCTGCACGCTGTCACGCCGTAACTATTTGACCAACCATATTTAAATGCCTTTGCCAGCGGCTTCGCCGCAGCCATAAGCTAGTTTTTCGGTTATATTTCAGGTTCCCGATATAGTAGCGGGATAAAATGTCTACCAGTTTTTAAGTCAAATCAAGGCCTTTCAAATAAAAAAAGTTGCATCAAAATCCATCTAGTAGTTGTTTTAAATAAATTGTACAAAAAATTCTAGTTTAAATAATTTTCTAGATTTTCGGTTATATCTCAGGTTCCCGATATAGTAGCGGGATAAAATGTATACCAGTTTTTAAGTATAATCAAGGCCTTTCAAATAAAAAAAGTTGCATCAAAATCAGTTCAGTAGTTTTTGTGTGATGCGCGAACAAACAAACATAAACAAACAAAAATTCTAAAAAAAAATGTTTTGTGTATAGACACGCCTATATAGCTTATTACAGTCATTTTTTCTCAAATATCTTGAATGTACAGACACAGCTCTGTTACAATTTTATAATAGTATATAGATATTGCACTCTAGCGTTATATTACAAAACAAGAAAACCCTGAATCCCAAAATAGGGATTAGTAAAAAAGAGAGGTAATTGTAATGAGGTCCTTGTGATTTGGAATTTAATCTTTATCAATTAATCAACGGGGGAGAAAGCACAACCGATAAATCTACGTCTAGATTACAATTTTTCCAAGTCATATTTTGATCTGTATTTTTGCACTTGACCTGCTCAGCTACTATAAAGAACAAATGATCACTGCTAAGCCGATGGCTTAGCAGTCTAGATCACTTCCCCGAATTGGAAGGGAGGCAGGTTCGAATCCCGCTCGCACTAAACTTCTCTTTTTCCACATGCACAAATAATTTGTTCTTTAATGCAGTAAGTAGTTTGAATTTGGTGAGGCCTTCGATGCTCTTAAATGATTCAATGCTTGAAGCGTTATTCCCATGATTGGTTTATTTGTCGACTTGAAAAGAATGTTCGGCGTGGTCGTGAATTAATTCCACTTTTTAGCGTCCCACTGTTTGTAATTTTATTCTTGCGTGTGTTTTAAGATCGTGAGATGAATGTAATCGTTTGATGTAATTCGAATTATTCATCAATTATATCTGTTTATAGCCGTATTAAAGTCGTAAAAATTATTCGCGGTCTTTAGTTTTTGCTGAATAGTTTATTATGAATATGTATTTATAAGGTTGTGCCTTACATTGTTGTGTTAAGCGTAGATATGAGATAGAATGGATCATTTATATGACGTTTGTTAAATATCTGAGCTCGTTAGTGGAGTATTACAATTAAGTGCGATCTTTCATTTAATTTTCGTGAAATGAAATGGTGTCTTGAATGTACTTACTCTTTGTATAGTGAGCCCATGAGCAGCGGTTTCCACTCAATATCAGTTGCATCGTCGTCACCACAAACAATAAATAAATGTATATGTTTGTGTGATATATCTAATGCGTTTTTAGGAACCATACGATGGTTATAGTAATTGAGTCTATCAATCAATACCAGGGCCATAGTTCCCATTCTTTATAGTGACTTGCTTATCCCAGCATGAATGGGCCAGCTCGATCGGAAGTACCACCCTCTCACAGAAGATCGGCGCGAAACGCCGTACCTACGTAGAGCGCCGGAGGCTTAAATACCTTATCATCTCATTATTATCCTTCCTCTCCACCTCATATACCTTTCCTTGGAGATGGCGACGTGCGAGTGATGTCACTGGTGTCGCTGACGTCTATAGGCTACGGTAACCGCTTACCATCAGGTGGGCCGTATACTTGTTTGCTAGCCACCTTGTATATAAAATAATACCAGGAGGAACACAGTGCAAAAATATTGAATCGAAAATTATAGCTACGAGAAGGATTTGAACCTGCGTCTCCTGTATAACCGTTGTTTAGATAATATGTATATAAAATAACTAAAGATCCATCAATATAGGTACCTACAGGAACGGGAATAGTGAGTTAATAAAAAGTATAAACACCAAACTACTTTAAATATGTTTCATGGCTCTTTATGAGTCGTATTTTACCGTCTGAACCACTCCCTTGGCCCGTCTAGGTCAGGCGTCGAGGCTTTTCAGTTGGTACCAAACCATACCAACATTTGCAGGCGTCTATAGGCTACAGTAACCGCTTACCATCAGGTGTGATATATGCTTGTTCGCCACCCAGTATAAAAAAAAAAACAACCAAGTTTGTAAAAAGCGCTAACGCATAGATGCTGTTGTTGTTTGTGGTAAAAGTAACTTTTATTTAATTGTCGAAATTCTTAATCATTGAAAATCTGAAAAATGTAGTCCTATTGAATTTTATTGCTTTTCTTAATAAACTTAAATTCTTCTGACATATTGTTTTTCCATATAAAGGAATGTGAACATAGGGAGCGCATGACTGCAAGATAGTATCTCATTTCAATATCCACCGGCAGATCAATTTACCGACCACATACCCTGTCTCTGTCAACCCCGTGTAGAGAAAAAGAGACCATGGATATCCAATATTATTAAGTACAAGTTTTTGCTTACTTCATAAAAGCAAAAATGTTTTTATAGCATTTAAAAGATGGCTACTAAACATTTACTTTTTAAGAATTGGATCAGTATAATACGCCACTGCGATACACTAATTTCGACTGCACAGATGGCGCAGTCGTTTAGATACCCGAGTGTTGTGGATTCGATTCCCACACAGGACAACACTTTTTGTGATCCGCAAATGGTTGTTTTGAGTACTTTGTGTAGTTGAAATTGTATGTTTGTAAGTCCCCCGCGATACAAGGATTATACCATTGCAGGGTGGTGCCATTATAAAAAAAAATGTCCAAACCGTCCATTTATAAGGGTTAAAAAAGCTTATGTCCGCTTCTGGGCTCCGGACTATAATGTAGTTTGGAAAACATGATGATCGGTGAAGTAATTACAGATTTCTCCTTATTCACAAATAATTTATACTTTAAAAAGTACCTAGCAGAGCATGTCAATTGCTAAAAAATATAGATCTAAAATAATTACAGTTTAAACTTTACATACAAACGCACTTATTTATAATATTTGTGAGGATTTCATTAGGATTTTTCTTTTCTTACTCAAGATTATGGTTAAAATACCTACTAGGTAACTTCAAAATTATTTACTCATCATTTATTTTAATTTAGAACGTAGTGAGTGATGTTTTCAATCTGTGCACGTATGGCAGCCATTTTTATTTATATCCGCCGAGGAAATGGCTTCACACTTTTTAAATCGATTTCCTGATTGAAACCACGCCTCGATGTCATCATTATTCTATTATTAGTGTAAGTATCCGAATTTTATTTTTGAAAATTTACTTTATATATTATAAATAAAGCAAACTGGACAACCGGTGAATGGATATTAAAAAAAAACTACATACTTAAACTGTATCTTTACCTTAATAAAAAAAAAATATCTAAGGATTTTATCCATTTGTTTGGAAGTAGGTATAACCCGATTAAGTACATTCCATCCATCCAGCAATCAGCCTTTTGACGTCCACTGCTGGACATAGGCCTCCCCAAGAGAACGCCGCAACAAGCGGTCCTGTGCGCTCATATGGGGGAATAGTGCCGTAATCGCCACGTTTGGCAGGCGGGTTGGCGATCGCAGTGGATGTTGTTAATATTCGACGGAGTGCTGCTGCCCACTCCCCTGGTATTCCCTCAGTCGGCTCTTACGACTCCCATCGGTGGAGAGGAGTGAGACAATTCTAAAGCCGACCCCACACGGCACATTAAGTACTCGTATATTATTGATATTGATTTGTGAGCCAAGCATTATCATTGGCTGGTGCAGGAAAACATCATAAGGACTAAGGAAACCCACATGCTTGAGGCTTGTGAAGTCTTCCAACCAGCATAGAGCCAGCGTGGTGAGCTACGTCATAAATTGTCAGGGGAGAGACTTACTCAACATCAGGATAGGGGATAGTTCGTATTGTGAAAACATATAGTTTATGCAAAATAGGTGACCTGAGCACCTAGCTAGCTAGAACACCCGCGTCACCAACTTGAAAATAAGCGATAGATGTAAAGGAAGGATAGTCAGGAAGAGATGAAGAGGGTAATTTAGGCCTCCGGCGCTCTCACTCACCATACGAAACACATTAGGAGTACCTACTATTGTTTCGCGCTGTTCTATGAGTTAGTGATACTTGGTCAAGCCAACCCATTCTAGCTGAGAAGCAAGGCTGGTTTGTTTAAATTATAATATTAATAAGCGTTAATCTCGGCAACTACCAGTCGTATTTGAATTTTTGTTTGCATTTCATTGTAGAATATTTGAGACAGACTGTAAGCTATTTAGTATTTATCACTGAAGTAATGCAAATTTATGTAACATAGTATCAGTGGTCCGCCAACACAGGCGGAGAGACGGTACACTGCGGGTGTTTTTAGTGGGCTAGGGCCCCACATTACCCCGTTCGTTGCCCCGAACGACGGGGTGTGCGGTTGGGTACATTTTTTCCGCCTTAACAAAAAAAGGCTGTAAGCTATTTAAAACCAATCAGCGCATTTAAAAAAAAATACTGCATGCTCGTGGGAGCTCACGGGGCACAGCTAGTGTTAGTTGAACAGTACAAAAGATTCTAGGTAAGCTATGGACTATTGTAATTACTGCAGCTGTTCACGATCGATACGTACCTAATGCAGTAGCGTTGTTCGGATTAGAATTATAAGTGATCCGGTTCTATAAACGTACCTGGTTTGACATTTTCTGAGAAATGTCGAATCTTGCACGTTGTTTTAAAGATTACAGAGTAACAGTTAAGTGTGTCTGTTTTTAAAAAAAAAAACTACAAGATAAATATATCCAATTAAACTTTGGTATAGCTGTCTTAAACTCAACTCAGCTTCTGCCTGCGGCGGAGACATGGGCAGGAGTACTAATATTATAAATGGGAAGGTTCGCTCAATCATACACGAATAGCTAGAGAAGGATTCTATTTATTATGGTTTTTAATTTCTAAATAACAGCTTTTTATATTATATATATCATCCATCCATACATCCATCAGCCTTTTAAAGTCCACTGCTGGACATAGGCCTCCCCAAGAATGCGGGATAGTGCCGTAATCGCCACGCTTGGCAGGCGAGTTGGCGATCGCAGTGGAGGTTGTTAATACTCGAAGGAGTGCTGCTGCCCGCTCCCTCGGTATTCCCTCAGTCGGCTCTTACGACTCCCATGGGTGGAGAGGGGTGGGAAAATTCTAAAGCCGGCCCCACACGGCATATTATTATATATATATATTCATATATTATTCTATATAAAATATGTATATATATTTTTTAAATTTGACATGCTAATGATAACCCATATAAATTAACACATGTGTGAAAATGTAAAATCGAATATAACAGCCACGAGCAGGATTTGAACCTGCATCTCCTGGAATACCGTCCCAGATGCTTTGCCAATTCGACTTCCAATCTGTTTTAGCTGTTACACTTGTATGTAAGTACAGGTCGATTAGCTCATCAATTTGTTGCCATGGCTGCTTAGAGGTGAAATACCTTAGTCTAAATATAGTTATCTATCCATCCATCCATCCTTTCAACGTCCACTGCTGGACATCCTCCCCAAGAGAACGCCACAACGAGCGGTCCCGTCATGGGGGATAATGCCGTAATCGCCACGCTTGGCAGGCGGGTTGGTGTTCGCAGTGGATGTTGTTAATACTCGAGGGAGTGCTGCTGCCCACTCCCCCGGTATTCCCTCAGTCGGCTCTTACGACTCCCGTGGGTAGAGAGGGGTGGGACAATTGTAAAGCCGGACCCCCACGGCCACTATATAGTTATCTATACTACTAGTTATCTATACTCTAAGTGCTCATTTCAATGTTATTTCCTAAACAAAACTAATTGAACATTTCTTTTTTATAACTCAGGCAAAAAAAAAGCTAGTTTAAATAACAAAAATGGCATCAAAAATATGTGTGTATATATTACCTATTTTACAAGTGCAATATATGATAAATAGAGACATTTTAAGTTTGAAAAATCAAGTTGTTTTGCGTGAAGTGACATTAGTACACACCTCAACGCTTCGCTTATGAGGCGTGCAATAACATAAGCAGTTCCAGTTTTAATACTTAGAGACTTAGAAAAATTAAATTTTGAAATGTGACGTCATGAAACTTTAAGACTGAAACGTTAAGACTCCTTCCATCCCTTATCACACTATGACACACTTCGTTAACCTACGCTTACACTCTTTATAAATTTGTACTTTATAGAAGTTTGTACCTAATAAAAAGCAAATATATAAGTAAGTGTTAGTCATATAATTCAAAGTATAGTTTTATCTAGCATATTTTAGCTACCCGCGCAATCGTGTAAGAATGTCGCAGATGATTTCAACGCAGGGTCATTTGTTAGTGACGTACGTGAGCTAGAAACAAAACTATGGTTTTGTTTATACTTCTTAAATACTACATTTTATCTTTGTCTATGATGTAACAAAGTATAGAATATAACTATTAATATTTCAAGAACAAATTATTTGTGAAAATGTGGAGAAAGAGAATTTTACAAGCGAGATGCGAACCTGTGTCCCTTCCAATCCTCTCCGGTTTGTGTGTCTAGAGTCTAGACTTAGACCGCTAAAAAAATTCAACTTACTATATTGGAATAATGCATGTAAATGCATCCGATAAGTGGCGTGGGTCATAGGTACCACTGAAGTAATGTAACATAGTTCCAGTGGCCCGCCGATACAGGCGAAGAGATGACACACGGCGGGTTTATACTAGTTGGGGTTGGTGCGGTTTGGTACACTTTTTCCCGCCTTAACAAATGAAGGTGGCGTGGGTCGTAAAGACAAATGTGATGTGGAGATTGGGTATGGACACGGTCACTGAGATAGC
Organism: Leucoma salicis; assembly: GCA_948253155.1. Lineage (NCBI taxonomy): Eukaryota > Metazoa > Arthropoda > Insecta > Lepidoptera > Erebidae > Leucoma > Leucoma salicis. Next base: position 5,118,502 of record OX411817.1, read on the forward strand.
TTAGCAATCTAGAGCACTTCCCTGGATTGGAAGGGACGCAGGTTCGAATCCCGCTCGCAGTACAATTCTCTTTTTCCACATTTATACAAATAATTTGTTTTATAAAGTAGCTAGTATGTCAAAAGTGCTAAAATACAGATCAAAATATTAATATTCCATTTTAAAAATTAAATCTAGTTGTGATATCTTTATAATTATAGGTACCTAACAAATTTTATCTCCATTTATACTTTTTTGTATTTTTTTGTTAAGGCGGGAAAAAAATTTCCTAACCGCATACCCCGTCGTTCGGGGCAACGAACAGGGTAGTGTGGGGCCTTCACCCACTAAAGAAACCCGCCGTGTGCCGTCTCTCCACCTTTATTGGCACGCCACTGGAACTATGTTACATTCCTTCGGTGGTATCTCCATTTATAGCTAGTAGTTAATTTTTTTTTGTCTTTATAAAAAATCCACTGGCAGTGTTTATGTGCAATGCAACTCCGTAACTACTTATCCGATCTTATCGGCTTTTTTCAAGTGTGAGTTTTTATCCCGATTATTTCTTTTATAATTGCAAAACCACCGTAATATTATCTTAAACGAATTCTGTCTGGCCTTGCCGACAAATTTAAATATACATAGTATTATTATCATGGGCGGGAACTCACAATCTTCTAAACATTCACTTAGCCTTGCTTATCCCAGCATGAATAGCCCGGCTCGATCGGGGAAGTACCGCCCTCTCACAGAAGATCAGCGTCAAACAACGATAGGTACTCCTACCGTTGTGTTTCGTATGATGAGTGAGAGCGCCGGAGGCACGTACCCTCTCCCTATCCTCTCCTTATTATCCTAATACAAATTCATGACCAGAAAATACAAACTTCTTCTAGTCACCCAATCGCTATATATTGGTAACAATACAGCAATTAAAATTGCTAAGCTACGTATAGCGACATCTATACTGGCAAAGGATACTATCGATTGCATGATTCACGCGCATGCATGCGTAAATCGTTCCGGACCACCACAAGTGTTTTCGATTGTGTTTGAGGAAATGGAATTAATTCATGACAGTTTCTTACATGAACAACTCTCACTTTTATGTGCTATATACTACAAATACAAAGCACATTACTAAAACAATAACAATATGAATGAATTGTTTCAATACGTTTCCGTATTCTTTTATACATGCATGATTGGCCGTTTTAATTACTGTCAGTAATAGGTGAATGTGTTATATCTTTGCCTTAGCGGTACTGACGAATCTATACAATTACTAATTGCGAGTGTGTGTTATATTAGATTCAATAACACGAAGCAAAGCAATAACAATGTAGCATACGATTCAAACATTTTCTTTACAAATTCAACAACTCACCTGTCTTATGATTTCTTCATCAAACTAATAGATGGCGCTGTTTTAAAATCTTCTACTAATAAATGGAGAGCCGGTTTTTTGTTTGGTTATAGGTACTGCGAAAACTACTGAACCGATCGGAATAATACTTATACCATAAGATGCAGCGTGTTTCGGAGACGGTTTTAGCATATTTATGATATGTTTATGATTACTTATCCGGAACCTATATTTTTGATGTGAAACCTCTAAGGATTGAGGGTAAAACCGGCTGTTAGCGTGGCGACACTTATTTTACTTAATATAAAAATTTCGTGTCACACCGTGACATGTTAATGTGTGCCACAGCAATGCGTGGCCGGGTCTTCTAATAATATATAATTTGTCTTTCACTCTATGATGGTATAACACGAAAAATATAAATTCTGACATAATAACTAGACAAATTAACTAAATTAGAACTCAGCTACACTTCTGATGTTTTTTTTTGTAGGTACCTAATATAGCTAAATTGTCCGAAATCTGTCTATAGATCTAGATCGCAAGGTTGGTATTTCTATTACAGTACAAAATGTAAAAAATAAGTGCATAGAAATTATACTTATGTATACCATAAAATATTTTTATAATAAGTTTATAATATATGATCTTACTGACCTGCAAACCCTAGTCGACTTAATGGCAGAAGATTGTAAGAACGGGGCCTACGCTACGTGTGAATGTGAGCAAAACCAAAATAATGGTTTTTGAAAGAAAAGAAGCCAGAACAGATGTTAGAGTAGCAATAGGAAATGGTGTGCTAGAACAAGTGGATGAATTTGTATATCTTGGATGTGGATTCAGTCGGGATGGAAGGACACCACTGATATAGAGAGAAGAGTGAATGCGGGAAATAGAGTGAAGGGAGCATTGGGACAACTTCTCAGCAGCCACCACCTCAGCCAGAAGGCACGTGTCGCAATACACAACGCAGTGCTTGTCCCAACGTTATTATATGTAAGCGAGAGTAGGGTATGTAAAAAGGAACATGAGAGCAAAATCAATGCGGTCGAAATGCGATCTCTGTGGAGAATCAGTGGAGTGAGGCTGACTGACTGCATTCGTAACAACGACGTAAGAGAGCGAGTAGGTATGAAAGAGAGTATTGGTGTAAAGATGCGAAAGGGAATGCTCCGATGGTTCGGACATGTGGAAAGAATGCCGGACGAGCGACTGGCTAAGAAGATATACAATGTGAAAGTGGAAGGATGTAGGTACAGGGGGAGACCGAGACTTACTACCTAGACCAAATTGGTCATGTATTGAAGGAAGGTGGAGTCAGGTGTCTCCGAAACCGGCGAGCGTGTATGAAGAGAGTTATGAATGTTGAGGAAGTGAGAGATGTATGCAACAATAGAGACTCTTGGCACTCTGTTCTCTCTGCCTACCTGCAAGGGAAATGGCGTGATGATAAGTAGTAGTAGTATCTTACTTAAGTCGTTACTCAGCGATTTCGAAAATGAATCTATAATATGCGATTATCAAATATATTTGATTGAGGCATATGAATAAATTAAGCTAATGAGATTACGTACTACGTAATATTAATAATTATGTTTATCTGATTTCTGTATGTTACGTCATTCTCGACACTGTAAAATTCTGGGGTGATCTAATCTCTTGCCGTGTGGGGCCGGCACCAAGAATAGCTCCACCCCGTCTCTTCCTATGGGAGTCGTAAAAGCCGACTAAAGGATTACCGGGGGACCGGGCAGCAGCGTTCCCCTGTGTACTAAAAACATCCACTGCGATCGCCAACCCGCCTGCCAAGCGTGGCGATTATGGCAATACCCCCCCATATGAGTGCACACACACACACATCGGCCCCCAGTCACGGCAGCTCCGCTATTCCGTGGCCTAACGGTAGCGGGCCCGGTAACGGCGGAGCAGGGGGTGCTAAGAATCTCCGGTCGCGATCCGGCTACCAGAAACGACTTCTGGCCCTGGTAACACACAACGTCAGGACACTGAGGACTGACGAGAGGATCACCGCGCTGGAAGAGGAGCTGAGCAAGATCCGATGGGACGTTGTAGGATTATCAGAAGTGCGAAGACAGGGTGAGGGCACGATAATCCTCCAGTCGGGTAACTTGCTCTTCCACCGGGAGGGCGACCAACAGTCCCAGGGTGGTGTCGGGTTTATCGTTCGCAAGTCTCTCATAGGTAACGTGGAGAAGATTGAGAGTGTGTCGAGTAGGGTAGCGTACCTTATACTCAGAATAACCAAAAGGTATTCGCTGAAGGTCATACAGGTTTACGCACCGACCTCGACACATTCCGACGACGAAGTGGAGGCCCTTTACGAGGACATCTCGAAAGCCATTCACGCGTCTAAAAGTCACTTCACGGTGGTTATGGGAGATTTCAACGCAAAACTAGGCATAAGGAGAGACGATGAGCTGAAGGTGGGGCAATATGGATTTGGGCAGAGGAACCACAGGGGCCAGATGCTGTCTGATTTTCTGGAGAAGGAAGGCCTCTTTATGATGAATTCCTTCTTCAGGAAACAGCCCCAGCGAAAATGGACCTGGATTAGCCCTGATGGTTCAGTGAAAAATGAGATCGACTTCATCTTAACGGACAAACGACAGATATTCAATGATGTCTCAGTGATCAGCAGGATTAAAACTGGGAGTGATCACCGCTTAGTTAGAGGCATATTGAATCTAAATATGAAAGTCGAGAGGTCACGCTTGATGAGGTCTACGCTCCGACCAACACGTGCTCAATACCAGAACCCTGAAAACTTTCAGCTCGAACTACAAAATCGCTTTCAATGCCTAGACGAGTGCGATTCAGTGAACGATATGAACAACAGGTTCGTGGAAACTGTCCAAGCGGTCGGGTCGACCCTTTTTAAGACCAGTCGCGTCAATAGGACTCAAAAGCTTTCGGACCAAACTCTTAAGCTCATAGCGACACGGACAGAAATGACGGTGCAGTCTTCGGCTGATTGGTCCAATCAGAGGCGACTAAACAGACAGATCTCCAAGTCTATGCGACGAGACATTCGCCGATTTAATACCTTGCGTATTAAAGAGGCGATAGAGCGGAACCAAGGTTCCAAAGTGTTCGCAAGAGATCTGTCTGTTGGGAAAAGCCAGTTGACCAAGCTGAAGACCAATGATGGTACTGTTGTTTCTTCCAAAGATGAGTTATTAAGAGAGGTCCACGAGTTCTATGGACAGTTATACAGATCCCAGAACCCTGTTGTCAGCTTGGTCCATGAGCCCAGATCCAAGCTAACTCGGCACTATACCGAAGATATCCCGGACGTCAGCCTGTACGAGATCAGAATGGCTCTCAAACAACTAAAGGACGGAAAGGCACCGGGAGACGACGGAATTACTATAGAGCTTCTGAGGGCAGGCGGAAAGCCGGTCCTCAAAGCCCTTCAGAGGCTATTCAATTCCGTCGTTCTCGGGGGCGACGTTCCAGAATCGTGGACCAGGAGCTTGGTGGTGCTGTTCTTCAAGAAAGGTGACAGAACCCTCTTGAAGAATTACAGACCCATCTCGCTCTTGAGCCATGTCTATAAGTTGTTCTCGAGGGTCATTACAAATCGACTCACGCGCAGGCTTGACGACTTCCAGCCTCCCGAACAAGCCGGTTTCCGAAAAGGCTATAGTACCGTAGACCACATACATACGCTGCGCCAGATTATACAGAAGACCGAGGAGTATAATCGGCCTCTGTGTCTAGCGTTTGTGGACTACGAGAAAGCCTTCGATTCGATCGAAACTTGGGCGGTGCTGCAATCCCTTCAGCGGTGCCAAATTGACTATCGATACATCGAAGTGTTGAAGTGTTTGTATAGAAACGCCACTATGTCTGTCCGAGTTCAGGACAAGAGCACGAAACCGATCCAACTGCAGAAAGGTGTTAGACAGGGAGACGTCATGTCCCCGAAACTCTTCACCACTGCATTGGAAGATGTTTTCAAGCTCTTGGACTGGACCGGATTAGGCATCAACATAAATGGCGAATACATCACTCACCTTCGATTTGCAGATGATATCGTGGTCATGGCAGAATCGCTGGAGGACCTTGGTACCATGCTCAACGACCTCAGCCGTGTCTCCCGACTAGTGGGTCTAAAAATGAACATGGACAAGACGAAAGTCATGTCTAATATCCATGTCATTTCAGCACCGGTTCTGGTCGGGAGCTCGCTTCTCGAAGTTGTCGACCACTATGTATACCTGGGACAAACTGTCCAGTTAGGTAGGCACAACTTCGAGAAAGAGGTCGATCGACGAATCCAGCTCGGCTGGGCAGCGTTCGGGAAGCTGAGGGAGATCTTCTTGTCCAATATTCCACAGTGTCTGAAGACGAAGGTCTACGACCAGTGTGTGTTACCAGTGATGACTTACGGCACAGAGGCGTGGTCTCTGAATGTTGGCCTTATGTCAAGACTTAAAGTCGCTCAGCGTGCTATGGAGCGGGCTATGCTTGGGATCTCTCTACGTGATAAGATCCGTAATACGGAAATCCGTAGGAGAACGGGAGTGACCGACATAGCCCGCCGGGTCAGCATGCTGAAGTGGCAATGGGCAGGCCACATCGCTCGACGAACCGACAACCGTTGGGGAAGAAAGGTTCTCGAGTGGCGACCGCGTAACGGACGGCGCAGTGTAGGACGGCCTCCCACCAGGTGGACCGATGACCTGGTCAAAGTCGCAGGCAGCCGTTGGATGCAGGCGGCACAGGACCGTTCACTGTGGCGTTCTCTTGAGGAGGCCTATGTCCAGCAGTGGACGATAAAAGGCTGATGGATGGATGGATGGATCTAATCTCTTGTCTAGTTTAGGTGCAGACAGCTTTGTTCGTCTATTAAGTATAAATTATTATGTATACAGGTTAATTAATTTTCTTTATGTTTCACGGACCGTTTGATATACAATAATGAATCGTTTTTATATATTTATCTAGTAGCCTTTGCCTGCGGCTCCGCCGCAATCAAAAGTTAGTTTTTGGGTTATCCAGATTCCCGGTATAGTAGCGGGATAAAATGTATACCAGTTTTAAGTCTAATCGAGAGCTATCAAATAAAAAAAGTTGCATCAAAATCTGTTCAGTAGTTTTTGCGTGATGCGCGAACAAACAAACAGATAAACTGACAAACAGACAAAAAATCTAAAAAACATCGTCTTGCGTTTAGACACGCTTATACGAGTATAGCCTATTACAGTATTTTTTTCTCAAATATCTTGAATGTATAGACACAGCTCTGTTACAGCTTTATAATAGTAATAATAGATTAATACTACCTATATTATACTTGAAGTGTTATCCCTTCGGGGAATATAGACGTGATGATATGTTGTTGTTGTTTTTAATCCATCCATCCATCCATCAGCCTTTTAAAGTCCACTGCTGGACATAGGCCTCCCCAAGAATGGGGGATAGCGCCGTAATCGCCACGCTTGGCAGGCGGGTTGGCGATCGCAGTGGATGTAGTTAATACTCGAAGGAGTGCTGCTGCCCACTCCCCCGGTATTCCCTCAGTCGGCTCTTACGACTCCCATGGGTGGAGAGGGGTGGAACAATTCTAAAGCCGGCCCCACACGGCATAACGGAATACGGTTGTTTTTAATATTAAATAAATATTAGAAGACAAAGTGTGAAAATAATATGTAAAAATGAGTAAAGTAAGAGATGAGTTTCGTACAGCTTTTCAATTACCCCCCTTTGATTTATTAATACTTATGTATATGCCTGTGTATAATAAAAATATAAATATAAATTATTATTTCAAAATAATTACGTGTTATATTGGTTAAATTATGTGGCGAACAAGCATACCACCCATCTGATGGTAAGCGGTTACCGTAGCCTATAGACGTGCTAGCAACACCAGAGGCATCACTCGCGCGTCGCCATCCCCAAGAAAAAGGGATATGAGGTGGATAGGAAGAATAGTAAGGAGAGTATAGGATCTGTCCATGTGGTGACGGACTAAGAATACAAGTGTCACCACCCCATTCTTTCCCACGGGTGTCGTATTAGGCGACAATTATGATCCATTGCATGACTGGTGGTAGGGCTGGGTTCCAAGTGGGAGTACTCACTTGGTATCCGGCCCGAGCGGGCTGGTACCACCATCTCCCGTGTGACCGGCCATGAAGCACATCGTTGCGTTTTGGCTGTAGCAGGAGATAGCCGTTTATATTTCATTTCATATCTGTGAAATGAATTGGTGAGCAGCGGCTTGACAATACTCTCGGTATAGTCAAGTCCATGGGCAACGGTTACCATTTACAATCAGATGGACCGTGGCTAGTCTGCCACTACATGCAATAAAAAAAAAATGGGATAGTTCAGATACTAAGAAGTGGTTAGAAAGGATAATAAGGATAGGATAAGGAGGGGGTTCGGGCCTTCGGCGCTCTCACTCACCATACGAAACAACGGTAGGAGTAACTACCATCGTTACAGGCTGATCTTATGTGAGAGGGTGGTACTTCCTCGATCGAGCCGGCCCATTCGTGCTGAGATAAACAAGGCGCTACCACTAGAAAACCGAAGTTTTACTTCTTTCGTTACGTTACTTCTCCGAAGTTTTGTTGAAAATGTGTTCGTGATACGTGTTCCTTCAGGTGCACTTTATCCTACAATCTGTTCACGTCTGCTGTAGTGTAATAGCAAGAATTCTGAATCCTATACCTCAACTGAAATGAATTAATGTGTTATTATGGTTAATATTTTGATACTTATTATGATGTTTTACTTATTACTAGTGGTCGTCCAGTGGTCAACATTTGACCGTACACCACCCGTACATACAATCAATCATATAAAATGTATTTTTATTAAATTAATTTTACTTCTAATGCATGTTATATAAAAATATTATCTTTCTGCATTCCTTCTGTGCCAAATATCACACTTCCCGGTGTGCGCAATGTGCACAAAAAGGGGTACAAAGTTTTTTCTTCTTTCACGTATTAATTATATATATCATTTATTTACTTATGAAGTTGATTTTACATAATTATTACGCCCAAAAATTATAATTTTAATATTAAACTTGTAATTATAGGTCCATTTACGATTTGCTGTCTGGTGTGATTCTGCCTTGCAAGTCGTATAATCTCCTCTGCCCCCTTAGAATGAAAAACGAAACATTAGACAAACTTTTGTTTGGCTTCATTGTGATTGGTCGCCTGAATCACGCGTCGAAATCTCGGCTAATCACAAATCACGCCTCAGACTGTTGTTGATTAATACAATGACTCAAAACGAAAGTTCGTCTAACGTTTCGTTTTTCATTCTAAGGGGGCTGTGTATTTAATATCAGCCCGTGACGTCGCATACTCTCTCTTTAATTTTTCACGTGTGCTATAAAGCAATAGTATAAACAAATAGTAGTCGACCAGTCAATGGTGCACATCCTCATGTCTGTGACCCCTATCTAACGATCACGTTCCCTGTGGCCTTCGTGATCTATTAGCATTCGACCCGCGGCCGCCTTGGCAGTGATGGGACTCTAATGTTATCGATATTATTGAAACGAGATGGCCAAAAGCTAGATGAGCCACTAAAATGTGCAGAGACCAAATATTATGTTATTTATAAGCTTACACCTTTTATAAAACACAGGTTTAGCCTAGTACAGGTGAACTACCATAATATATGTTAAGTCCTTTGTGTTTTATTTTTATTTTTCTCTATTATCACTAACCTAATTGCTAGCTATACTTTACAAAGATTTATGTAATTTATGTGCAAGATATTATAATTTGTATGTTTTCAAAAATTATTGGTGAAAATTATCAATTGACAATAAATAAATAAAATATAAAATAAATAATTAAAATTTAATGAAACACAGCACACCTGGACATAAGTTATGAAGGTCGAAATAATAAATATTGCTTCGAAGTTATTATGATTTCATAGAGTTTGATGTGAAGACGCGTATTAGAGTGTTTATAATAATATGTCCAAACATATAGATCATTTTAGATATATCTACTTATTTGTGTACCAATTCAATTATCGATATTGGTAAACCTGAGTATAATCGATAAGCCCATCACTATAATGTACGACAATATCAAATTAATTGTAATTCAGTAGGCACATGAGGTGGTCTCCTTTCGCCGAACATTCGACGACAAATCTTTACATTTAAACAGAATTATTGGAGAAATCACCCAAGAGGTTTTATGGCGGAATTGAATTGAATTGCATCGTTTGGAGTAGGTACCTACTTTCTAATTTATTGGAGCTTAGTATATTCTGATATGTGATCATTGGACGATGTTTTAGTACTATAACAACTTCCTAAGTACCAAATCTTGTGCACATTATAGGAAAACACATGAAATAACTTTTTTTTTTTTGTTATGCTGTGGAAATGTATTTACGTATCCTTCTCGTACAAACTGACGGGGGGGGGGGGGGGGTGGAGGGGTTATGTGGGGCTCGCCGGGCGCTCAAACTGCGCCCGGAATACCCACTAAAACCACAGCGGCCCTTCCATGCCTATTAGTGGGGCGGCGCCGGAAGAACATCTTACGACATTCTACTCCGACATCATGAAATCACCTGAGTTTTACTGGTGGTAGGGTATCAAGTGGGATCCAATGGTCCGCCAGTACAGACGGAGAGACGGCTCAAGACGAGTTTATTTAGTGGGTCCCACACTACCCTGTTCGTTGCCCCGAACGACGGGGTGTATGTTGAGATAATTTTTTTCCCGCCTTAACAAAAAAGTATCAAGTGGAAGTACTCATTTGGTTTTGGGCTCAAACAGGTCCGCCGTGCTACCATCCATGAAGCACCCGATGTGATTTTGGTTGTAGCGGGACATGCACGAAATAAAACGGTGAACAGAGGCTTGAGAGTACCCTAGTATAGGTGAGCGTGAGCCTAAGAGCGACGTTTACCACCTATATACCATTAAGCCAGGTTCTGCAGATTTGAAGTCGAGATATTTTTATAATAACTCTTATTGCAGTTTATTCGGAAATACATAACATCAATATAATTATACATGCATACAAAGATCAGAGTCAGCAATTTCGACACATCCGCGCTTGACACCTGTATATTGTAGAAGGCGGAGCATGTCGAAAAATGATATGGAATGGAAATATATTAAACTTGGTCCAAGATATATGCTTCGGATATTTATATACTTATTAAATTGTCCATATTAAATATATAGTTCATTATTCTCTAGAGGTAGAACCTTGATTATCCAAGCATGAATGAACCGGCTCGATCGAGCATACGTACCACCTTCTCACAAAAGATCAGCGTGTAACATCGGTAGTTACTCATTCGCTGTTGTGTTTCGTATGGTGAGTGAGAGCGCCGGAGGACTAATCCCCCTCCCTATCCTCGCATTATCTTTCCTATCTCTTTCCTTGAAGATGGAAAAGCGCGAGTGATGCCTCTGGTGTTGCGAGCGTCTATGGGCTATGGTAACCGCTTACCATTAAGTGATAAGCGGTATACTTAACGTCTTTGGGTGACGCCTGCGCCATCTGTCGGATGTATTTTCATACATTTTACCGACCAGGTAATAAGTATGAATGTGTTATCGAAATTAGCCGTCAGGAGCAATTGTCACGATGGCTGAATTGGCAAAGCATCTGGACGGTATCCAGGAGATGCAGGTTCAAATCCTGCTCGTGACTGTTATTTTCGATTTCACATTTTTCACTTTGTGTTTAATCGTACCTAAGACTTAATTCCTGCGTGTGGGTTTTTTATTGCTAATGATGGCAGACGAGCCACAGCCCACCTGATGGTAAGTGGTAACCGTCGGTCATGGACTCAACTATACCGAGAGTATTGTCAAGCCGCTGCTCACCTTTTCATTTCTCAGATATGAAATGAAAGAATAAACGGCTATCTTATGCTACAGCCAAAACACACTGACGTGCTTCATGACCGGTCATACAGGAGACGGTGCTACCGTTCGACCCCGATAACAAGTGAGTACTCTCACTTGGTACCCAGCTCTACCAGTAAACAAAACACGTGCCAGTTTTTTTAACATTCCATCATCATAGCCATAATTATTTACAAGGTCGTAAGGAAATCGCTGTCATCTGTCACTCAATCGCCGTACCAACCCCGAATAGACATGTAGGTGTCGTAATGACCTTGGTGCAGCAAATCAACTCGAACAATGCGCTCGATCAGCTATTGTTTTCAACCAATTTGCACGTATACGAAACAGACGCAGTTATATCTGGAATATAATATTGCTAATATTATGTTTGTAAGATATGATGTAAACATTTTTAGTGGAAAAGTTCAGTAATCTTTGGAAGATGTAGGTATATGTGAAACAGAACTAATCTTGGATGGAAAAGAGCGCTGCCGTTATTATTTATTTTTTCTATAAAATGTTATTCAATTCTCTTGGATTATAACAATGATGACTTATTCAGTACATGATAGCGGAGTGGTTTAAATACCGACCTCTCGCGCCGAGTGTTGCGGATTCGATTCCCACATAGGACAATTCTCTGTGTGATCCATAAATAGTTGTTCTAAGTCTGGGTGTAATTTGCGTCCGTCCCTCGGGATACAGGGATTATTCCCTAGTACAAATTGTTGTCTTAAAAAAAAGTAAAGCTAAAAGAAATCTAGAGCGAATGCACAGAAGTTGTTTGATTGGTTTTTCGGCTGCTGGTTTAATGGGGGTAAAATAATTTACTTGAATTTTTAACTTGAATACTGGAGAAACACTGAGAAGCTTGTTACAGAGTAACAAACTCATTTAAGTTTTGAAAATAGCTTTAATTCTTAAAAAAACCGGGGTTATCAATCTTATATATTACTCTTCCATTATTTCCTAAACAGGAGGAAAACCCTACTTGAAAGTCAACAATTCCATGCACCATAAAATAAAAGTAAGTACCAACAACCAAAGTACCACGTATAGAGGTTATCACTTTCTAATATCCTCGCTCCCTCCTTCAATGGTATCACGTGCCATCAATTTCACTGCACTACCAACTCCTGATATGTACCACCTACATAGACTCATTGTTCCAGTTTTATATAGAGTAATTGTACCATGCTTGTTTGTTGTTTAATTATCGTATTGACCATCGAAGAAACGTTTCGTGAATATTAATTTATTTTTATAGTTCCAGGTCAATCTTGTTATGATTTCGTATATACATATGCTCGTGTGCTTTTAAATTTCAAGAGTGTTGTCTCACTGGTTAGATAACTGGCCATTGTATTCATAGATATTATATAAAAAAAACAATATTATTTATTACGATTATAAATGACGGGCCTGGCGTAGTCGGTACTGTAACCGACTTCCGTGCACGAGATCGTGGTTTCGATTCCCACTTAGGACAAATATTTGTGTGATGAACACAGATATTTGTACTGCGTCTGAGTGTTTTCTATCTATTATATGTATGTATTTACAAAAGAAAATTAATATGTAACTATTATATCCGTAATCTGGTACTCATTGCATAAGCGTTAAGCTTAGTTTGGGACCAGAGGATGTTGTGTGAAATGTCCGTGAATATTTATTATTTATAAATATCACAATATTGACAGTGGTCATTTGTGTGTTTATTCATTCGTAACTACGAGTAAGAAGGCCAAAAGTTGTAGCGATGGTGATCTCTTTGACATGTAATACTTGATTATTTATAAATATCACAATATTGACAGTGGTCATTTGTGTGTTTATTCATTCGTAACTACGAGTAAGAAGGCCAAAAGTTGTAGCGATGGTGATCTCTTTGACATGTAATACTTGATCTGAAGAGATCATAATTCCTAATTTGGAATTCAGGTTTATATCGTACTACCACTGAAGGAATGTAATATAGTTCCGGTGGCCCGCCAGTAAAGGCGGAGAGACGGCACACAGCGGGTGCGACACACAGGGTTTCTTTAGTGGGTGAAGGCCCCACTACCCTGTTCGTTGCCCCGAACGACGGGGTGTGCGGTTAGGAAGATATTTTCCCGCCTTAACAAAAAAAAAGTTTATATCGTACTAGATGATGCCCGCGACTTAAATATAAATATATTCTGAAGTGCATGCAGAGCAAGTATTTACATTAAACACAAAGTGGAAAATGTGAAGCCGAAAATAACAGTCACGAGCAGGATTTGAACCTGCATTTCCTGGTCCGTGGTAACATTTTTCACTTTGTGTTTAATGTATAGTGCTAAGCATGTCAAATGCTAAAAATATATAAAAAAATATTTAAATAGTAAAGGAAAGGTATCAATGGAGGTTTACTTGCGGCCTGTCCTAGCCGGTACCCAAGTACCCGATACCTATGTACAACTAACTATATCACCTTGGCAAATGATTGACACGGAGTTATGTATAAATAACATGCATGTGATAATGAAAGACGATAGGGAAAGGAAACTATTCTTAGAATATAGTAAAAAAGTTGCAAGAATAGTTATAGCAAGGAACAAAACCTGAAAAAAAAAAAAAAAAAAAAAAAAAACTAAAGTAAAGTAGAATATTAAATAAAATTAATTCAATGCATTCGAATAGTAGGAACACAAAACACAATACACACACACACACACACACACGTACACACACACACACACACACACACACACACACACACACAAACACACGCGCACACACACATAAATAAATAAAATAAAATAAAAATTAATATATTATAATAATTAATGACGTAAACTATTCGCATCTATTATTTTATAAATAATTATCTATTCTAATTAATGCTATGATCTAATACTATACTATGAACTCTAATCTAATCTTGATTTTCTATTTTGAACTATATAATAAATTATAATATAATATAATATGGTCACGCATTTTATGTAGTAGTAAAATGTCAGCTGACCAGCACAATCTCGTAAAGTATAATAATATTGTAAACAATATATATATTGGTCATGCATTTTAGTTGGGTAAAATGTAATTGACTATGTGTACAAATATTTATAACATAAAATTAACAAAAAAAAAAAAAATAACTCTATTCTTAATTCTTAATAATTAATATTTTTACTATAATATATACAAACTATTGAAAAATAAAATAATGATAATTTGCTCTTCTATTGTATTACAATTATATAATTAAGTCACTCATTTTATGTAGTAAAATGGCAGTTGACAAAAATAATCTTATAAAATATAGTAAAATCGTAATATATACATATATATGGGTGGTCATGCATTTTATTTAGGTAAAATGTAATTGACTACGGGTGTACAAGTATATATATAATAAAAAAAAAAAAAATAAAAAAAAAAAAAAGTATATATATGTATGTATAAATATATAATCATTTCTATATAAATTAATATATAATAATAATAAATAACTGAGTTACAAAATAAATAAGTCATGCATTTTGTAATAATGAAATGTATAGTAACAATACATGTATTACACTACACACCAGCTCATGCAAGTACATAATTGTGACTGAAAATATATACATATTTACAATTGAAATGTTTTTGCTGTTCGAATGCATACAAAAGGGAATAGACGACGTTAAATAAACTATGTATAGCAATAGTGAAATTCAAAATATATAAGCCAGTTAACAAAAAAAAAAAAAAAAGGGAAACTAAGGATGACGGATAGCTAAGAAAGCTATGACCTATTATTTACATAATTATATATAGATTTACACAATTATACAATAATAATGAATAAATGGACAAACAGGAATAACATAGAAAAGTGGCTTGGTTAAAATAAATAAACTGGCATAATGAAGTCCCTAATACTGTTAGGGGTGAAGTGACAACCGGACCACAGGAACCGGTTATAATTAAAAAAAAAAAAAAAAAAAAAAAACTATATCACCTGTAGACGGTACCGGATTGAAGGGTCGTTGCGTGTGTTGTGGCTGGAAAGGAGGGTGGCATGTCTGGTAAGGCGTCACTGTACCTACTTCAAGAGATTAATGACTGTCTGCTTCGTCCCCTCTTTCCAATATACATGCGCTATGTCGTTCATCAATATACTCACAATATAGTGATGTATCAGAGGAAATGCCTTCATTAAATCGTCGGAAAGTAACTATTTGGTGCTTTAGAAATAGATAATAGAATTTTCTGGACTAGCGCATTACCCGTGTCTTTGCTCGCGTCATATTGATGTTGATGAAAAATACATTTTGAATAGGATTAGCATAAAATGTTTTCTTAGCGCTCACCTACAGTATCAAAGACACCTATATATTATGTAGCCCTAGGAGCTAGTTTGGGCTGTGCGTTGATATATCTGTCAGTCAGTTATTTGTCTTTGTGATTTTTATTTTAGCCCGCATGCTTTGCTACTTTAGGTACCTAATAGGGAAAATTATTTGTGAATGCGGAAAAAGAGAGATTTACTGCGAGGTTTGTCATGGCCTGGCGTACTGCCGTGCGCTCAGATGTCGTTGAATATTTAGGAATATCTATGTTTAAGGTAATTATGGTGATATAATATTCTGTTGATGTAGTAATGGTCAGTATTATGACGTAGTTCACACTTCAGCTCTAATGTGCGTTGTATTGCAAGACCGAGTTTGTCTCAATTTGTGAAAATATGGAGCTGCATTGATGTTAGCTGATTTAGCTCGAAGGACCAGCTCCCTGTCGTGTTTGTTGAGAGATCCATGGTCGCTAAAGTAAAACAGAGCATAACGTGAAATCATATATATGCAAACGAAAGGTAAGACAGCACATGGTTTTAGGCACCGATGACCTGAATATATGTCGTTGGAATAGACTAAATGCATAAAGCACAGAACCGAGTGATTTGATGCAAATTGGGCGCTGTCAATGTCGTTAATTTTTATCGATAGTTAAGAGTGCGCAGTTAGGAGTATGTTTTTCAGTAGAAAAGGCTTTGCACGCGGCCCCGCCGCCGCAGCCAAAACTAGTTTTTAAGTTATATCTCAGGTTCCCGATATAGTAGAGGGACAAAATGTATACCAGTTTTTTATTCTAATCGAGAGCTATCAAATAAATTGCATCAAAATCCATTCAATAGGTTTTGCGTTATGTACGAACGATCAAACAGATAAACACAAAAATTCTAAAAAACATTGTTTTGTGTTTAGACACGCCTATTTAGCCAATTACAGTAATTTTTTCACAACTATCTTAAATGTACAGACACAGCTCTGTTACAGCTTTATAATAAGTAGAGATAAAAAGCGCTATTCTATTGTAAGGAGCCATATAGTCTGCAAAAATCCGGGTCCACAAAATGACGTCAGAGTACAAGCCTATTGAACAAGTTCACGTTTTGCATACAAAATACTGTACTCTCCTTTTACCGGTGAACTCATGCGTATTGCGCGCAAGCATGTCACCAACTACGATAAATAAAAATAATAATGTTTCTTTACCAATTGGCACACAATAGGACAGTGTTTGTGTAGTGACCGCATAAGAACGATCCTGATTCAAACTTTGGTAAGATGAACTGTTTTGTACGTGACCTTACCCCATCACCGAAAACAGCTCTTACAAGAGAACGGTCTTTATACACCATCGTCAACTCCTAGCTTTGTGGGTGCTTTGACTATAGGTACAGGGCGGGGTTCTCCATACTGGACCGCCAGTACAAGGGCTTATTTAGTAGGTGAATGTGCTCTGAACGACAGTGTGTGCGGTTAGTCCCGCTTGTAACAAAAAAGGCCTCTGTTTCTTTCAGCAATGACCTATGCCTGTGCAGCCCCTATATTCATATAGGTACGTTCTTAAGGCGATCTATGACACTCTCAGTTTTTTTGGTTATTGTTTTCAATATAGGTACTCGTAAATTGTTATTTTTAAGCTCTTGATAAACCACGGCTGCTTACCGGTACAGCGTATCTACCGGTCCACGGGTTGCGGATTCGAATACCGCTTATCGTTATCATATTCTAATTTCACTATTTTTAATTCATGCTTTTTTTAAAAATCGGCATTTGTGCATCGGTATTGCGGGGAGTTCACAAACATACAATTTAACGGACACTAAGTACACTTAGACTCAGAACAACCATTTGTTGATCACACGAAGAATTGTCCTCTGTGGGAATCGAAGCCAACACTCAGCAGGAGTGGTCGGTATCTACAGATTCGATACCGAGTAGGTTCAAAGGCGTGAAATTGGGCATTTTCAATTTCACATTTGTGTACTTTGTGTACTGGTAAACTCCTAAACAGTAAAGGAAATGTGCTCCCGTATCCTACACAACTCTAATATTAAAGTATTATTAATGATGTACAAATAGTTTTCCTGTTTATGAGATCAACATTGAATATTATCTATATAGTAATTTTATGCTCTACATAAACTGTGCTTGTTAATTTAATTAATCTGGTGTATTACAACACGTGGAGGGGTATCCCAGTATCAAACCATTAAAACTACCAGCCATGAAATAAAACGCACTTCTTGATTTTCTGCTGCTGTGTTACAGCGGTAGTGTGAGTGACAGCTGATCATGAGATCTTGGGTTCGATCCCGTGATCGTGTTATTGAGCTTTTTCGTAAAAAGAAAAATTCTTAGTAGCAGCCCGGAGTTTTGGGAATGTGCCCGGTAGACGGCAATAGGCTCGCGGACCTCATCAAGAAAAAACTTAATAGCACCGTCCGACCCGGAGATCGAACCCGAGACATCATGATCAGCAGTCGCTTACACTACCGCTGCACCACAGAGGCAGTTATTATGATAATTAATTTGAAGTCTGTCACACTAGCGCTCGATTATCGCCCTCTAGAGACTGGTAAGATGCCTCCTTTGGCTGGTAAGCTGGATCCGCCTTTGATATTATGTCTTATTCCTTTCAAAATTAACTCAGTCTTGCACAGGGTTTATATTATGGAAGCAGGTTCGGTTTTTCGAATCACATTACCTCTGTGTAACTACATCATACAAATGTTAATAGAATGTTGGATTCGTATGTTTTTATTTCTTAGTGGTTATGAGCAAAGATAACTCATTGTGTGGTTTATCTCAAAGGACTTTAAATTTTCCTTTCCATATTTTAGTCCTATTGTACTTGTTCCGTGTGGTGACGGACTAAGAATACAAGTGACACCACCCCATTCTTTCCCAAGAGTGTCGTACGAGGCGACTAAGGGAAGCAAGCAATTATCACCCTTTGCGTTACTGGTGGTAGGGCTGGGTACCAAGTGGGAGTACTCATTTGCTATCGGGCCCGAACGGGTACCACCATCTCCCGTGTGACCGTCCATGAAGCACATCGGTGTGTTTTGGTTGTAGCAGGAGATTAATTCGTTAATTCCTTTATTTCATAAATTATCTGTGAAATAAAATTGTGAGCAGTGGCTCGATATAGTTGAGTCCATGGGCGACGGTTACCACTTACCATCAGGTGCACACATGAAAATGTCATCACAATCGCTCCAGTGGTTTAGGAGGAATTCATTAACTTACAGTCCCACAGGAATTATTCATTTTTGGGGATAAAAACTAGCTTATGTCCTTTGCTGGGTTCTAGACTACGTACCTATGCTACTTCATGATGATATTGATAGGTTGAAGTAGTTACGGCAAGAAAGCGTTACAAACAAACAAACACACTTTCGCGTTTATAATATTACTAAGGAAAGGATGAACGGATCGTGTTTCATTGTCATTAATTTATGAAGTTTATTTCTTACAGGTAAATTAACTTTCACTCGCTACATCCTGTTGTTTGGGTCGCGGGGTCAACGTTTATCAATGCTTGTCGTAACTGATGCTGTACTCTGTGGTTCGTTTATGTTGATGGTTATATTAACTTGTATTATGAGGAAGTCTACACACCAAAGCTGCCGACCCCGTCGACACAGCCCGGCGACCTCGTGTCATTATTTCAGAGAATAATGTCGTCGACTTGAGCCCGCGCGTGCTATCCGGCGCCTTGTGGCGACATGTCGTCGGCTATCCGCGAGTTGCGTGCCCAAAGAAGTTGTTGATTTCATCGACAAAGCCGCTAGCCTGTGTCGGCGATATTGGTCATAGGTGAACCCACTGAGCTGTGGCGTCTCCACCATGCTCGCAGATATGTCTTTTTCTATTTCTACAGCTAAGCATATTATCTAATGCTACATATTATAGACATAACGAGTCCTACTGATTTATTACATTATATTAATTAAGTAAACTGAATCTAACTGAGATCTCTATCAACTTGGGATTCTATAACGTGTATCTGATTAATGAATGCGACTGCATCAGTTTTTTCTCGCATTACTTAAAGGACGAGGCGTGCCAAGAATCCAGACAGCGACAAATGCAAGGACCCTGTGTGACCTTGGATGAATGAGTACACGCCTAAAAAATGGCAACTGTAGTATAAACTCTACACAAGTTTATGACGTAATTACCTACATTATAATTCCGTATTAGGTTATATTATAGTATAGGTATCCCTAAAAACAATGTCGAGTTAGTTAAGAACGGCTCGACCGATTTTACGATCTCTGATTTGATGGATTTGTCTCCATCCGGAATAGAAGCATAAATATAAAAACAATGGAAAAAATCACGAAACATAAACTTATGGAAGAAATTAATTTTATTATTTTCCGCTAATAAATTAAAACAAAATTTATCAATTTAAGGCGGTACAAAGTTCGCCGGGACAGCTGGTACAATATAGGTATACCTATGCATTATTGGTTCGATCTCAATATGCATAAGTATGTTATAATTTACCTACTTACTACTAATTTAATTGCCTCGGTGGTCTAGCGGTAGTGTATACGATTGCAGATCATGACGTCTGGGGTTCGAATCCCAAGTCTGGCGAACAAAAAGATATTAGGTTTTTCCGGCAATTCTCAATAGCAGCTCAGTGTTATAAAGATGTCGGTGTATCGTCCCCGTACCTAAGAAAAACATCGTTTTGCTCCTGATCTCCGAATGCGGTTCCATTCGACTATGTGAGAGTGAGGGAACAGTGTGTTCACTTGTGTTTGCGCCCACACTGTTGCACTATAATATCTCCTGCGTATGGCTAGTGTCTGTTGACACTGGCCGCCGTCGCCTAGACTGAAATTACGGCCTTGGTCGACTGATGACTTGGTCAAAGGAGCTTATCAATATAGCTTGTTGTGGCGCTCTCTTGAGGACGATATGCAGCTGTGGACCATAGAAGGCTGATGGATGGTTGGATAGCGTAGTTGAAAGAAAGAAAGAAATATTTTTATTCCTACAGCAGGCAAAACATTGACATAACTATACAATAGTAAAAATAATATAATAAAGAAACAGTGCAAAGAATAAGATTAACATAGGTATCGTAATAATAAAACTGCAGGAATGGGTAGCTAACTCAGCATAAGCCAGATGAAATCATCCAGCGCTGGTTTTCAGTTGGCAACCTGACGGGGTGATTCATCGTGAGACGTGGGCAAAAGTGATGGTAGGAAAAAAAAAATAAAGAAAAAGTATACAAACTATGTAGAAATTATTTGTAAATATATAGGTAATAATAAATTATTGCAAATTGTAAAATATGATAGTAAAATACATGTATAATAACATAAATATAAAAAATTAAATTGGTCATAGCTTAGAATAGTATTTAATAGGTCTTCGAACACAATTCACTGATCCGATTTTGATGCATTAGTATGATTTCCATAAATATATTATTGCTAAGGTAGGTTATTAATAGTAGTTGATGTACCTACATAGATCAAACAGGAAGAGTCATGGCCTATAGAGTGATAAAGGTTGTAAAAAAGAAAAAGAAAGAATGTGAATTATGGTAGGTAGTAGGTACCTATTACTCTTTACAAGCTAAACAGTAAGTTATTTGTGTAGTTACGGGTAAGAAATATTAATATTAGCATACATTGTCGTGATGTCTTCGCGTGTTACGGAAATGTTAGACAACTGTTCCGTTGTGAATTGAAGTTTATAACTTGTTATGTGTGATTTGTATAGGAAATAGGCGTGTAATTATGACTGACATTAAATATAGCCATTTTATTACTTCTTCTTCTTTAACCGCCTTAATTTGTATTTGTAGTTTGTGCTCGGCATCGCACCGATACAATGCTCCAAGATTTTCACGGGATCTTCATAGCTCGACATAAACACATAATATAAAATTATCATCTTTAAATCCCAATATAATAAAGAGTTGTCTTTAAAATTATTCAGATATTCAAAGTGACGATCATCTAGAACAATTCACTTGTAATTATTTCCGAAAAGTTAACATTATACTAATATTCAACTGGTTTGCACAAAATATAACCTTGTTATTATTTTTGTTGGTAAAGTAGGTACCTATCTCAACAATACTTAAGGCAGTGTTGAAAAAAAAAATTCCTTTTCATTACAAATAGAGCTGCTTCTTGTGGTTTCATTCTCTAAGAGTTATAAGGCAGTGTGATATTATACCTATATAAAAATTAAGTGTCACGTTCTTTGTCAGCGATGAACTCATAAACTAATTAACTGATTTTAATTGAACTTTGCACACTGTGTGCAGTTTGGTCCAACTTGAGAGATATGTGCCACAGCAACGTGTGGCCGGGCTAATAAATAAATAAATATTCACGGACATTTTTCACACAACGTCCTCTGGTCCCAAACTAAGCTTAACGCTTGTGCTATGGGTACCAGATTACGGACATATACTGCTTTTTTTTTTGTAAATGCATACAGATAATAGATAGAAGACACCCAGACGCAGTACAAATATCTGTGTTCATCACACAAATAATTGTACTGAGTGGGAATCGAACCCACGACCTCGTGCACGGAAGTCGGTTACACTACCGACTACGCTACGAGGCCCGTCGATATAATACCACACTATAGATAGGTACTATAATTATTTTAATTAATAAATATTGTTGATTATTTAATTCAATAATTAATTATATAGAAACGCTAAACACTAATGAGTTATTGCACGTCTCATAAGCGAAGCGTTGAGGTGGGTACTATTCCCGTTTTATACAGAACAACTGATTTTTCAAACTTAAAATGTCTATTTATCATAATATATATTGCACTTGTAAAACAATATATACACACACATATCAAGAAAAAACACCATTTTTGACACTCATGATATTTTTTATGGCATTTTTTTATTTTAACTAGTTAAAAAACTGTTTAAAAAATGTTTGTCTTGGACGTCCGTTTGTTGTAGGTAATGTATGTTAACACGATAACAATCGAAATACTTTACTAATCGAGTCGTATTTTTTCTTTTTTAGTTGAGTATTACTACGAATAGAGCCCTACTACTTTTCACGGTCTGATTAGATGTGGTTTAATTGTTATTAAATAAACAAAAAAGTACTAAATATTTATGCTCGACGCGGCACTAAAACCAGCGCCTTTCATGAGAACTATTTCTATAGGCCAATATAGAAGTACTTCTTAAAATTTGCGCTAGATGGCGTATAAGACATGAAACCCACATTAGTACTTTTTGAAATTAGCGCTATGTGATTTATTGAAAACTAGGTACTCCGTAAGACCAATACATTATTAGTTACTTATCAAATAATCCATTTTATTTCGAAAAATAATAGATTATGAGGCGTGCAGTTTTGGATTTTCCAAAGTATTTAAACGTGCTACTCGTAATTTGAAAAGCTCTTATTGCATTTCATAGAAATTTTGACTCAGGACTGAGCAAAAATAATAGAAGTCAAATCAACAAACACAACACTGAACACAAAATAAAACTGGACTGCAATATTTTGATGTGAAACATCTAATGCGGAGGGAGAGTAAAATCGGCTGTTAGCGTGGCGACGCTTTTATTGTACCTACTTGTCGCGTTCAAATCTTGCAAGTTAAATTTGACACACTTCCCGGTTTCCGATTGAGCTGAAATTTTACACGCATGTGTATATCACGTGACAATGCCATATTATGATGACATGGAGCTGATCTGATGATGGAGCTGGAAGGTGGACATAGGAACTCTATTATGAAACGACGCAACCTCATCGAGTTTGGGCTCGTATGATTCGTCTTGCCGAGTACTTTGTGTCTAGATGGTATCCAGGGCTGATGATGAAGCTGGAAGGTGGCCACAGTAACTATAATGAAATAACGCAACCCCGTGCAGTTAGGGCTCGTTTGAAATGTCCTAACTAGAACTTCAGTCATAGATGATATCCAGGGTCTGATGATGGAGCTGGAAGGTAACCACAGTAACTCTGTATTGAAACGACG
Organism: Leucoma salicis; assembly: GCA_948253155.1. Classification (NCBI taxonomy): domain Eukaryota; kingdom Metazoa; phylum Arthropoda; class Insecta; order Lepidoptera; family Erebidae; genus Leucoma; species Leucoma salicis. Next base: position 5,142,050 of record OX411817.1, read on the forward strand.
CAACCCCATCGAGTTTGGAATCATTTGATTCGTCTTGAAGAGTACTTTGTCTTTAGATGGTATCCAGGGTGATGATGGAGCTAGAAGGTGGCCATAGGAACTACGTTATAAAACGACATAACTCCATCGAGCTTGGGCTTGTATGATTTGTCTTGACGATTACTTTATCTCTAGATGGTATCCAGGGTCTGACGATAGAGCTGGAAAGGCCACAGTAACTCTGTAATGAAACTACGCAACCCTATCGAGTTTATACTAGTTTGATTCGTCTTGAGGAGTACTTTGTCAAGTTATGATCATTTTATTTCTACAAAATAATTTCGATGTTTTCACATCTGCTAGGCATCCCGCGACGTCTAGTTTTTTATACATACTAGCTTAACCCGGACGACGACCCAGACGGTTGTCCCACCCGAACCTTGGCTTGCCTGCGGTTAGTGGCCTCAGCAATTGTTCGATATTTAAATTTTCGATCGTTTGGGGCAGAATTTTGTGGCTGTACATTATGTACTGATACTTATGCGAAAAATCATGCAATAATACAAAAACAAAAGTAAAGCAATCTGTTCAAAATAAAATTGTAGTAATGCATAAGTCTTTGAACACGATCGCAGCGCCGTCTGCAGAGTCCGATTGAGAATATTAACCAGTAATTTCATCTATACCAGTCTAGCCGTTTAAAGTTTTTGCGCGACTAACGCAAGGCAAAGGCTATAAATTGGCGACCTTTTTGACGTTGTCGTGCCCGAACTCTACTAAGGGACAGGTTCAAAACTAACTACTCCGCTATAACATTCAATATTTCTAAAGAAACTTCTGACACACGGTTGCAGCGCCACCTATCGGGTACAATTGTGCATCTAAAGTACCTAACTACTAACTAAAACATCCAAGTGTTCATCAAAATTGGTCTAGCGACTATGAGTGACATACACACGTACCTATTGTAAGAATATAAATATCCAACTGTTAACTTTTTTAAAGGGATTTTATTTTATGAGTATAAATAAATATTTTTGAGGCAGTTTGAAATTTTTATATATTACTTAGAACTATGTCATCTACATTTCAGGCCACGCAGCAAGCTAGTATATATATATTATAGGTGTATGTATAGATACACAGATGGTGCTTTTCTTAAAAAATAACCAAAAGCCGCTTATAATAATCGAGTAGTAATTTTAACGGACTATAATATTCGTTTGTTAAAATATAACAATAGCATTATTAGCTATTAACCTGGCTAAAACAAGGCCACTTATACGCTATATCAATAAAACTGTGGACAACCCAACGGCATTAGGGAATTCATAGAATCACTCAAACTCAATGAAATCGTGTGGTGTTATAAGTATTAAGCCTTACAGCAGGCACATCCGGGCCTTCCGGTTGCTAAAGATATACACCTTCCCTCCTCTCCTGACATTTACTGCTTATTTAATCATGAGCTGTGTCTGTACATTTAAGATATCTGAGAAAAATTTACTGTAATAGGCTATATAATTATGCTATATCGTATCTAAACATAAAACAATGTTTTTTAGAATTTTTGACTGTTTGTTCTTTTGCACATCACGCAAAAACTAATGAAATGGATTTTGATGCAATTTTTTTTTATTTGATAGCTCTTGATTAGACTTAAAAACTGGTATAAATTTTATCCCGCTACTATATCGGGAACCTGAGATATAATCTAAAAACTTGGTAATATAGCTTTTGGCTGCGGCGGAACCGCGGGCAAAGGCTAGTCTATTCTAGTATAAAAGCTGTAACATAGCTATGTCTGTATATTTAAGATATTTGAGAACAAATTACTGTATTAGGCTATATAGGCGTGTCTAAACACAAAACGATTTTTTGCCTGTTTGTTCGTTCGCGCAATACGCAAAAACTACTGAACAGATTTCAAAGCAATTTTTTGATGTGAAACATCTAATACGGAGGGTGGGTAAAATCGGCTGTTAGCGTGGCGACGCTTTTATTTTACTTGTCCCGTTCAAATCTTGTTAAATTAAAGTTAAGTGGTAGACGAACTATTTTGCGTGAGTGACAAGGGTAGACGAATACTTTTGCGTTATATTTTTTTTATGTTATGTAGTCATGAAAGAATTTCAATTATGTTATAATAAACTTTAAAATGTTCCTCAAATTGTCGTTTACTTTTTATTTAACGTTCTTAATTATTTTACCAATATTTACTTTCCATATTTTACGCTTTGCACTACTTTCCATACTAGACATACTAGAGATATTTTGCATCGGGGCTCGTATATTATGTTGGTGCCGTTGGTGGATTACTTTTCCGGAACCTGTATTTTTGATTGATGTGAAACATCTAGTGTGCGATGCGAAGGGTAAAACCGGCTGTTAGCGTGGCGACGATTATTTTACTTGTAAAATATTGTCTAATTTAGTTATCAAATAAAAAAAAAACTAGACGTCGTGGGACGTTTACCAGATGTAAAACATCGAAATTATTTTGTAGAAATAAAATGATCATAACTTGACAAACTACTCCTCAAGACGAATCAAACGAGTATACACTCGATAGGATTGCGTCGATTCATTACAGAGTTACTGTGGCCACCTTCCAGCTCCATCATCAGACCTTGGATACCATTTAGATACAAAGTACTCGTCAAGACAAATCAAACGATTCCAAACTCAATGGAGTTATGTCGTTTTATAGCGGAGTTCCTATGGTCACCTTCTAGCTCCATCACCAGACCCTGGATACCATCTAAAGACAAAGTACTCGTCAAGACAAATCAAACGATTCCAAACTTGATGAGGTTGTGTCGTTTCATTACAACTCTGTACAGTAACTCTACTGTGGCCAACTTCCAGCTTCATCATCAGACCCTGGATACCACCTAGAGACAAAGTACTCGTCAAGATGAATCATACGAGCCCAAACTCAATGGGGTTGCGTCGTTTCATTATAGTTTCTATGTCTACCTTCCAGCACCATCATCAGATCAGCTCCATGTCATAAAATTTAAACTTAATTGGTTATATATTTAAACTTTAAATATAATCGATTAACAACAAAATCGGCTCCATTTTATATTAACGTAGCACACCAAGCACTAAGTTTACTATTACAGGTTATGGTCGACCGCCAACCCGCCCAGTAAAACCCCTATTTTGGGGAGGCCTATGTCCAGCAGTGGACGAAAGGCTGATGGATTTACGCGAAAGATGGTTACTCAGATAATAAATAAGAGAGCCAGTCAATTTGATTAATCAACTAGTTCCTCTTTAAAAATAGGTACCTTCCGTTAGGATTTCAACTCTACCACCAGTTAAAGCGTCAATAGAAATTTCACATGTCATACTACAGCCGGTAACGAAACCATAGCGCGTTCTAATTACTATCCCAACGCCATCTATTGTGGAGTAACGAAAATGTTTTATTATATGAGAGTAATACGAGGACTATTAGATAATAGGGTTTATATTAAAAAGTTATAATTTTAATAATAAAACGGTATGTTTATTATAAAATATAAATTACTTATTTTTTAAGAGCTAACGATGCCTTTACCTTCTAATCTCCTTCAATGATTTATTATTTTTTGGAACGTCTTTAATTTCGGTTGGAAGGTGTAACGATTTATATGATACGCATAAGCACTTATAATTCTGGAACTACGTTATTATTTTATTTTGTTACCATTATTTAATAGAGAAATAAGCCATTATTCGATAATGCATATTTATGCCGCTGGCGTAAATGGCGCTGCAATCGCGCACATCACGGCGCATTCAAAACTAAATTTATCATAGCGCACTGTGTTCTCATTCTCTGTTTATTTAGTGAAATGAATTTGATCAGCAGCGTATTGATTAATTTGAGTAAGAACGGCCGTATTTGATAGAGCTTACAGCATTCACTATAAGTAATGCATTAATGTATGATATATTTACATAAAATTCATATATTGGCTATTAGAATTTATAACAAAAAAACTTCAAAACGTGTTTTTTGAAGAAATTTGCCAACTGCTCTACTATGGCCCCGTCTGATATGTAATACACAAAACCAATGTGTAAGAGCTCGAGGAGGAAGATAGAAAGATGTTGGACCTCGACGACTACCATTGATTTTTGGTAGAACGTATTCGTCTTCACATGAAACGTGTTAAATTGAAAAAATCATCTACGAATGCGGGTGCAAGCGGCGTACGTCATTCTAAAACCATAACCAGTAAGTAAGTATATCGGTGGTTATAACGGAGCAACTAAAAAAAATGCACCAAAAGGATCCAGGTCTAGCTCGACGATAGGGGAAGTTTAGTGGCATCATTTCACGTCAGATGGCGTATAATTGGCATAGCCATTGAAAACTGTCATTTCCATACAATTTGTAAGCTGTAATTTGGTAAATTTTAGTGCCTCTTAGTGCTGTACCAAAATGCAATGCCCCATGTACATTTATTTCCCAAAGATCCAACATTAAAAAGTGGGGAAAGTCGCAAAAAGTCTGTTTCTACACAGCTTTTAGCGTCTTTCATTGCTTTAATCTTCCAGGTACTTACTATACAGTTTAAAAATATCTTTGATCAACCGGATTAAACACAAAAAATAAGAACCAATTCTCAGGCAAACAAAGCAACTACAATTTGACAGTGGCCATCTCGCCGATAGCGCCATCTGCGCTCAGCTTCAGCAGCAGCAAAATCCCCATTACAAGACGGGGCCATAGTTGAGGCCATAGATAGAGATATTAGCTTCGTTGCAAATGGGGTACAACTCGTTTCAAATACGTATTTAATGTGTGTTTGTCACAAACATATGTTTAGTATATTAGTATGATGTAATATACAGTAATAATTACTTAATAATAAATTTTGTTTAGTATTATTTTGGTAAAATAATAAATAATAATAATAATAAATAAATATTCACGGACATTTTCACACAACGTCCTCTGGTCCCAAACTAAGCTTAACGCTTGTGCTATGGGTACCAGATTACGATATAAATACATATATTACTTTTTTTTTGTAAATATGTACATACATATATACAAATAGAAAACACCCAGACGCAGTACAAATATCTATGTTCATCACACAAATAATTGTCCTGAGTGGGAATGGAACCCAAAATATTATGTAATTACATAGCCTATGTAGGTACACAGACTATGAGCTAATCCTTCTTATTCTAAAGGAAGACCCATTTTCAATACTGGGATAGTATTATAAGACTTTTTAGAATTTATTCCATAAAAATCGATTGTCATTATACACTTAATTTAATAATACCAAAAAATAACACATAAAAAAAACCTAGACGTCGCGGGATGTCTACCAGATGTGAAAACATCGAAATTATTTTGTAGAAATAACAAAGTACTAAAGACGAATCAAACGAGTATAGAATCGATAGGTTTGGGTTGTTTAATTACAGAGTTACTGTGGCCACCTTCCAGGTCCATCATCAGACCTTGGATACCATCTAGAGACAAAGTACTCGTCAAGACGAATCATACGAGCCCAAACTCGATGGGGTTGCGCCGTTTCATTATAGAGTTCCTATGTCTACCTTACAGCTCCATCATCAGATCAGCTCCATGTCATCATAATATTGCATTTCACATATGCATGTAAAATTTCAGCTCGATCGGAAACCGAGAAGTGTGTCAAATTTAACTTGCAAGATTTGAACATGGCAGGTAAAATAAAAGCGTTACACGCTAACAGCCGATTTTACCCTCCCTCCGCATTAGATGTTTCACATCAAATATTAATAATAACACTTATGACGTAATATTAATAAATCAATTCAGAAATAGAGCTGCCAAACGAATTCCTATGCCTGTGAAAGTTTTTGGAGCCAAGTATCGTCGAATAAGCAGCAATATTTTAAGGTTATGTCATTGCTTTTAATCACTTGATTGGTTTCTAGTATTATATAGTATGCATAAATTATATATTCATTAGAACCTTTTGAGTTATGTGATTTATATATATCATAACTATTAGATGATGCCTTTCTTGTAAGACATTATATTTTATCTCTTTTTTTTTAATAGAAACGTTTTTTTGGTTTCAGGTACATGATACAATGGATATGGAAGATACCTATAGATCGTGTTCACTACGCCGGCACACAAAATACACCTACTCATTTATTTTTAAAGGCAGAAATATTTTTACTGTGTGAAAATCCAATCGACAGCTAATAGTGTGTAAGGTCGGTACGTATAACATTTCTACGAGGCACTTAACTTTTTTTTTTATATTAAAAATCGAATACCTTGCACTAGGAAGAAATTCCTGTATCGTGGGGCACTTCATATTTAAGACACAAATTACACCCAGACGAGAGAGGTCACACAGTTGTTCTGCGTGGGAATCGAACCCACAAGACATGGCATGTGATAGTAATATTTTTTGTGTGAATAATAATATGATGTAATAATTAATAATAGATTTATATATTGTATTTTTTTTTCACAAATATTTTTTATAAACACAGGAAAAAATGAAAAACAAAGGGATTAACATAAATTATGGTAGCTTTTTTTTTTTTTTTTTGTTTAGGCGGGAACAAATGTACCTAACCGCACACCCCGTTGTTCGGGGCAACAAACAGGGTAGTGTGGGGCCCTCACCCACTAAATAAACCCGCCGTGTGCCGTCTCTCCGCCTTTATTGGCGGACCACTGGAACTATGTTACATTCCTTCGGTGGTATGGTAGCTTACCTGAACTAGGTTAGACCTGTGTTTCAGGCTATCGCTTTGCTGAACATTTTAAATCGTGTCCTATTTATGTACTTAACTAAATAACTTAATATATCCAAATACAACTATAATTTATTGAAACAGGCTTACAAACAATTAGTATATAAGGAATATAGGGGAATACAAATATTATTTGGAAATTTCTAGCAATTTCTCTGTGTCTGCGTAATTGAGCTTTTCTATTCTGTTACAATAGTTTTACATTTTTTATGATTTACGCTATGTATATTCAATATTATTTGCCGTGTGGGGCCGGCTTTAGAATTGTTCCACCCTCTCCACCCATGGGAGTCGTAAGAGCCGACTGAGGTAATACCGGGAGAGTGGGCAGCAGCACTCCTTCGAGTATTAACAACATCCACTGCGATCGCCAACCCGCCTGATAAGCGTGGCGATTACGGCACTATCCCCCATTCTTGGGGAGGCCTATGTCCAGCAGTGGACTTTAAAAGGCTGAGGGATGGATGGATGGATATTCAATAACCTGTTAAGTTTGTTATACAAAAAGGGACCTAGAAATAACAAAAATCTGTCCACAAAAGCATGTCTGGCCTGGGGTTGAGTACAAACTAGGTCCTTCCTTCTTTTACCTGAAGAAATTGGGTCTAAAGGAAGATCAGCATGCTGTTTTAGAATTATGTGCAGTATAAATAGTTGTCGGACCGTTAGTAGCTCACATGATATATATAGTTTGTGTTGGAGATCTAAATGGGCGAAAAGTGGTTACCTTTAAAATTGTTCTTTGTGCACGTTCTAAAGGAAGTAAAATATATTTAGCTGCTCCACCCCAGGAAGTGATGCAATATGTTAGTATAGATTCACACAAAGCGATGTAAATCCGTTTAATTAATTGAAATTGGGCTATGTGACGTAAATTTGTAAAAATATATATAAATGAATAATAAATAATATATTTTGATGTGAAACACCTAATGCGGAGTGAGGGCAAAATCGGCTGTTAGCGTGGCGACGCTTTTATTGTACCAGTACTTGTCCCGTTCAATTCTTGCAAGTTAAATTTGACACACTTCCCGCTTTCCGATTGAGCTAAAATTTTACAAGCATGTGTATATCACGTGACAGTGCAATATTATGATGACATTGAGCCGATCTGATGATGGAGCTGGAAGGTGGACATAGGAACTCTATAATGAAACAGCGCAAACCTATCGAGTTTGGGCTCGTATGATTCGTCTTGCCGAGTACTTTGTATCTAGATGGTATCCAGGGGCTGATCATGAATCTGGAAGGTGGCCACAGTAACTCTATAATGAAATGACGCAAGCCCGTCGAGTTTAGACACGTTTGATTCGTCTTGATGAGTACTTTGTCTTTAGATGGTATCCAGGGTCTGATGATGGATCTAGAAGGCCATAGGAACTCCGTTATAAAACGACATAACTCCATCGAGTTAGGGCTCGTATGATTTGTCTTGACGAGTACTTTGTCAAGTTATGATCATTTTATTTCTACAAAGTAATTTCGACGTTTTCACATCTGCTAGACGTCCCGTGAAGTCTAGTTTTATTTTTGATGTGAGCTCGGTATGTGCTTTTTAATTTTTATTAGGATTTACTAGTGTTCATAATTTTAATTTTTATAATGCCTATTATTAATAATAAGGCGGTTGCTTTTTGCGGCATACGCTGCGAAAGACGCGCGCGACATGCTCAATCTGATTGCCGCGCGTACGTGCATCACGAAAATACGACATTCCTCGTAGTATCGTTACGCTGCGTAGAGCGCATGTTTTTGGCATTAAAAGTATATGGAACCACCTTGTTTCATGCAGAAAAACCTGCGCTAAGCGTGCGTCATCTTTTGTAAAATTTATCACTTTTCGTTTTAATTACTAACTACAATCGATCGCACGAAAAAGGATGACTCATTGTCCCGTTACGCTCATTGTACGCTTGCACCACATCCAATTTTATTCATAAAATAAAAATTACAGTTCACAGGGTTACTTATAACTAGGCATAACTAATTTATTGTACTTTAGGTACTGATACTGTCTCCCAAACTAAGTGAAAGCTTGTATTTTGGGTGGCAGTGTTCAGTCGTGCAACATTGCTCGATTTTACAATTTTAGTGAATTCATGTGAACGTCGCGCGCGCGCGCGCGCGTGTGTGTGTGTGTGTGTGTGTGTTGTGTGTGTGTGTGTGTGCATGCGTGCGCGTGTGTGTATGGGTGAGATTATGTCTTTCTTTCTATGTATTTCGTATCTGAGTTATGTGTAAGTAGAAGATGGCATTGTATATTTTGTCTGTGTGTGTGTGTATCGTTTGTTTGCGTGTGGAGGTTACGCGATGTACGCCAGCAATTGCTCAGTCTTATAATCCATATTTAGAAGCCAGTCTGTGATAGTGAGTTTAAGATTGTGGCTGTTTAGTCCTGCGATATTAAGTGTCTTGTGGATATCGTTGTATAATTTTGTGCTTATACTATTAAATTGCTTTCTGGCAAAGGATGTCTTGCAGGGAATGCTTGGGCAGATAAACATCTTGCTACGTCTGTTTGGATCGGGTCGCGAGGCATTTCGATGCCTTCTCATAGTGGACTTGAGCACTAAAAGTTGTCGAACTGTTAATACCTTGCAATCCGCGTATAGGTTTTTGGTGGGGTATCTAGAGGGTATAAGGCTTTTTAGTCATTACTTTCAGGATGGCTCTTTGTGCTCTCTCCAGACCCAGAAGCAGCGTCTTGCCGGCGCCGCCCCATGCTGGAATACAATACTGTATGATGGACTGACATAGGGCTAAGTAGATAGTTTTAAGTTTTCTATTGGAGCGCAGTCTCTTAAAGTTTTAAATATGTATATTAGTCTCCTCACTCTAGAGGTGACTGCGTCTATCTGCCTGTCCCACCTCAGTCCACTATCAATATATACGCCTAGGTATTTGAAATTTTCGGCTCGCTCGATTTGTTGGCACGTGCAGTTGCTTCGGGATGGGCAACTATGGGCTGTGATAGAGAAGTTTTGGGGTGGGGAGTATGCAATCATTTCATCAATGTTTTGTTATGACGTTTAAAAAGAAAAATACTAAGCCTAAGGCATTAGTTTTAATACTACCGCTGTCGATCGAGAAACGCGAAGTTGCAGGCGTTTCGCCGTAGCTACTCGGGTGGCCTTCTTTGCCAACTTATAGGCCTTTTCCTTGGCTTCAACAACTTCCCATTCCTCACATGTAGCCGGAGCTGCCGCTGGGACTACAGGGGTTGGTACATGGGCAGACTCTCCATTGCGCTCCGTCTTCTTATTCCTTTTCTTGGGCTTAGCGGCCGCCAATGCCGTCTCGGTGCTGGAAGAATTCACTACTACACCTTTAGCAGGACTCTTTTGGGCCATAAAAGGCCTTTGTTGTGGCTTTGGAGCTGCAGAAGACGCTGTGGTGGCTTTTGCGTACGATGTGCCTGCCAAAACGGGCGTCGGAGTCATCGCACTGGCTCCTATGGGAGGGCGCAGAAATCTGCCCTCCATGGCGGAGAATCTGGCATTTAGCTTGGCCAGCTCCGCCATTACCTGCGCAATTTCAGCCTGCTGCATCCTTCCTGGCGAAAGCGTTTCCGGGGAAACTAAATGACGTTGCTGGTCTTGCCGCAAGCTAGCGAGCTCTTCCCGCATCGCCTTCTGCTCGGCAGCCATTACCGCTATGCGAGCCGAGAGCTGAGCGTTCTTGGCTCGTAATTTAGCCACTTCTGCAGTAGAGCTCTCTGCCTCAGGAGCCTGAGCATTTGTTGCCGGCTCTGGTCCCGGGAATTTTTCTAAACATGCAATGGGTACCCTCATTTTTTCACTGCAGTTTGATCCTTCGTTGTGATCATAGTAGGCCTCTCTTCCGAACGTTCCTGTGGGACCTAGGTCTGCCTCTCTTCGGCTGCGCTGAGCCGGAAGGCGTGGCATCGAACGCTATGCTCGTCGCATAGACCACCCGGTCTCCGCGAGCTTCGCCCCCGGCGGATACCTGGGGCCTTGGATGTTTTAGGTGTAGACTCTGTTGCTACGCTGCCATCTGACTCGGTTGCTGAGATTTCTGATATACTCAGTCGGCTTCCTTTTGTGCCAATGCAGGCAGAATTCTCGTTATGGGGCATATCACCCCTGCTTATAGATAGGTTTGTGGTTGAGTTTGATTCCATATTTGAACCCACGAGTATGGGAGAAATAAAAGGTCCACCCGGGCAGAGATCCCGATACCCGGGTAAGCGTAGATTTGTTGACCCAGCACAGGGGGTCCGCAGGTACCCTGGCTGGAACCGCGCCAAAGACCCTCGTTCCTGTAGGCAGCCGCGAGACGTAACCACAGCGCCCTTTATCAGGTTTACGATTTGACGCGGTTGGCCATATAGCCTGCCCAGTTCTCATGTGGATGAGTAATTGGACCCGTCGAACTTCGCATCCTGAGTTCTCTTATCTAGAGAGCACGGAGCAAAGCTGGGGCATGCATATATAGAGCAGGCCCCCATCCTACCAGATATTTGCCACGAGCAACAGCTCTCCAAAGAGACTTCAAAGGGCTGTCGCTCGTGCCCAGGGTGCACCACGGGGAGGTTTCTGGCGTCGCACCCCAAAATGTATAGTACCTGGAAGATTAGAGAATTGAAAGACGCTACAACCCCATCTAGCGTGAAACGATGACAGTAAACATGCTCCAATTGATACATAGTAAAAAAATGTATGATAATGTATTAACAAATAAGCATTCACCTATTTAAATACTATACAAAATGAACTTAAAATAATATGACAAAAAAACCGGGAATTAGTGGTTGTCATTAGGAAAATTCGCTGTGAAGTTGAAACATGAACATGGGCAGAAACTTCTAAATTACACAATTAGAGCATTACTGGTATCCGGTGAGATGGTCTAATGAGCCGGACTGATATGAACGTAGTAGAATGTTGCAACGAGCTTCACTTTCCTTTGGCTGATGTGAAATGTGTGTTCATCTTAGTTAGAGAGTCTGTTGTCATAAAGAATCCGTGTCTTAGGCAGTTGTTCTTAAAGCCTTTTTTAGTTTAGGAGGGAAAAAATGTACCTAACTGCAGACGTCATCGTCATCGTTAGACGAACTTTCGTTTCGAGTCATTGTGATTGATCAACAGTCCGACGCGTGCTTTCTGATTAGTCGAGATTTCGACACGGTATTCAGGCGACCAATCACAATGAAGCGAAACGAAAGTTCGTCTAACGTTTCGTTTTTCATTCTAAGGGGGCAGGGTAGTATGGGGCCCTCACCCACTAAATAAACCCGCCGTGTGCCGCCCCTCCGTTTGTGCTGATGGACCACTGGAACAATGGCCTACGTACCCCATAGACAACTCAACTCAAACTTAGAGAAATTGTACTAAGTTGTTTACTTATATGAATTACCAATCAAAATATCTGGCGCTATCGCATGAAGCATTATAGAATGATACAATAACAAGTTATGTAAGGATTTACAGCAACAAATCGTGCTGATTATGCCTCACATGAGAGTACTAATTGCTTTACGAGTGTATACATCAACAGTCAACTGCTCGATATCAATTAAATAAGATCTTAATACCGATAAAAGCTTAATGTCGTTTTATTTTCATTATATATTATGTGCCAGTTACTGTAATGTTGCTGATGATAGAAAGCTACACTGTCTACTCGTTTTTATAGAAAGAAAGAAGAAAAATCTTTTATTTTAGATAGGCAAACATATGTGTGAAAAAATGAGGGTAAAAAAAAACAGACATTGATAGTCTTGACAAAAAAAATCATTAACAAAAGAAAAAAATATATTTTTATAATTCAGTTGGCGTTCGGCATAAAAGTGGTGTCTGGTGGTACAACCTTGCTTATCACAGCATGAATGGGCCGGCTCGATCGAGGAAGTACCACCACAAAATATCAGCATGAACCAACAGTAGTGGTATCTACCGTTGTGTTTCGTATGGTGAGCGAGAGTGCCGGAGGCCCTCCTTATCCTCTCCTTAATATACTTCCTACCCACCTGTTATCCCTTTCCTTGGAGATAGCGACGCGTAAGCGATGCCTCTGTTGCTAGCGCCTAAAGGCTACGGTAACCACTTACCATTAAGTGGGCCGTATGCTTGTTTGCCACCCACGTAGTATAAAAGAAAGAGTGTGAGTTTGTCCGTGTGGTGACGGACTAAGAATACAAGTGTCACTACCCCATTCTTTCCCACGGGTGTCGTATGAGGTGACTAAGGGAAGTAAGCAATTATCATCCATTGCATGACTGGTGGTAGGACTGGGTACCAAGTGGGAGTACTCACTTGGTATCGGGCCCGAGTGCGTTGGTACCACCATCTCCCGTGTGACCGGCCATGAAGCACATCGTTGCGTTTTGGCTGTAGTAGGAGATAGCCGTTTATATTTCATTTCATATATCTGTGAAATGTGTTGGTGGGCAGCGGCTTGATCAGATGGATAATGGCGCGTCTGCAAAAAAAAAAAAACGGGCCCGGTAATACATAATTATGGGAATAGAGCGAGACGGATAAGGGCTTAATTAATGTGAGTGCTTATATTAGCATTTGCTCGCTAATTGCCCGCACCTAAAGGTCGCAGCGTGATTTAAATAGTGGTTTTCTGTATTATAAATTATCAAACGCACTTAAATTATTTATTGTATCCTTTCTATGTCATCAATACAAATAAATAAAATTGAAGTGTCTGTTTGTAATTTTTTAACAGTTTTTTTTACTAAATGCATATGAATGTATATGCGTTACCTATAACAAATATATTATTTTCTAATCTTCAAAATGGCTAGACCTATTTGGATGGGAATTTCTCTGACAGATAGCTGATGTTATAAGGAGTAACTTAAGGAGGAGTATCTTATGAAAGGGATTCGCTCAAAAAAAGAAAATAACGAATTTCCACGCGGACACGGGTTGCAGCTAGTTGATAAATATATTGTCTTCCTCTTACAATTTAAATAAATTGAGCTACAGTGATGGCCTATTAATAAACCAACGACTAAGAAGACAGTGGTATCGAGATCAATCCCCAGTCCAAGGTCGATACTTTGCATGAGACAGATCTGAACATGAAGCTTTGATATAAGTATTTTTTCACATACTACATGGGTGGCAAACAAGCATACTGATGAATACATCTGATGGTAAACGGTTAGCGTAGTCTATAGAACACCAGAGGCATCACTTGCGCGTCGCCATCTCCAAGAAAAGGGATAGGAGGTGGATATGAAGGATAATAAGGAGAGGATAGGTTACGTTAAGTTGGAGTCCTTTTCACACGCTTTGTTGTCGTATTTGTTCATTTTTATATTGTTTTGTTATATCCTTTTGAATTTGGAATACCTAGTTACTTACTTATCATCACGCCATTTCCCTTGCGGGGTAGGCAGAGAGAACAGAGTGCCAAGAGGCACTATTCTTGCATACATCTCGCGCTTCCTCAACATTCATAACTCTCTTCATACACGCTCGCCGGTTTCGGAGACTCCTGACTCCACCTTCCTTCAATACATGACCAATTTGGTCTAGGTAGGTAAGTCTCGGTCTCCCCCTGTACCTACATCCTTCCACTTTCGCATTGTATATCTTCTTAGCCAGTCGCTCGCCCGGCATTCTTTCCACATGTCCGAACCATCGGAGCATTCCCTTTCGCATCTTTACACCAATACTCTCTTTCATACCTACTCGCTCTCTTATGTCATTGTTACGAATACCTAGGTTTTGATTGAAATTTTTGAAATAAACTTGATTACTTGCTAATCGTATGCAATTTATAACTATGAAATTAAAACAGTTATGTGGCACAGTTAAAAGTTAAATTGACAATTTAGTGATAAAATAGCGAATTCTTATTGAATAAAATCATGTTACTAAGCTTAAGAGCCTAAAACATCGTGATTTAACATATTTCTTTAAATCAAAGATAATGGGCAGCTATAGCATAGTGATAGAGCATTTTATTTTCACGGTCAATGTTCAAAATTATGCATACCTAATGAAAAAAAATTACTTACAATATCCTTAAGATATAAAATTTTACAATATTTTACACTAATGGCAAAGAAGTAAAATAAAATAAAATACAAATATGTTTACCATTTGCACACCGTAGGCAACCCTTTTTTTTTGTTAAGGCGGGAAAAAATGTTCCTAACCGCACACCCCGTTGTTCGGGGCAACGAACAGGGTAGTGTGGGGCCTGCACCCACTAAAGAAACCCGCCGTGTGCCGTCTCTTCGCCTTTATTTTGGAGCCACTGGAACTGTGTTACATTCCTTCGGTGGTACAATGTTGGCAACCCTAAAATAAAAAGTCGATTTTCTTGCAGCTTGATATCAGGGCTACCTCCGATTAACGGATTATCCACTATTTACGACAACAGACCCTGTGTATAAAGATATCAAAATATAATAAAATGTTTGCGGTGACACAAAAGCTACGTAGTTTTTATATTAAAGGTACTGAGTGAGGCTTGAACCGTGAGTTGCTACTACCGTCGCTCTGAATTGAACAGTATTTATAAATCAATCTAGTTAAAGTTTCTAAAATGGCGAAAAACGAGTGTGTCAAATAATATATTCAATAGAAATGCAGATATGTATACAATTGAGGTGGTCTCTAATTAGCATTTTGTCGCCTTGGAGCGGAGAGGTCAATAAAAGTTATTGTATCTTACGTCTAGAAAAAAAATTACATTATAATATCTTTATATTTGGCCGTGTGGGGCCGGCTTTAGAATTGTCCCACCCCTCTCTACACACGGGAGTCGTAAGAGCCGACTGAGGGATACCGGGGGAGTGGGCAGCAGCACTCCCTGGAATATTAACAACATCCACTGCGATCGCCAACCCGCCTGCCAAGCGTGGCGATTACGGCACTATCCCCCATTTCTTGGGGAGGCCTATGTCCAGCAGTAGACGTTGAAAGGCTGATGGATGGATGGATGGAAAATGCGTGCGGTATCTGTGACCTGACGATAGAAGTTCAGTACACTGCGCGTTTTATTTTATTTGGTATGAAGGTCCGTAGTTTTTAAATTTTATTTTAAGTTTTTTTAACTTGATCGAAAGAGAGACCAAATTGTAGCCTAAGTGTTAATGCAATAACAAGGTCCTTATTAAATAATACTAATTAGGTTACTAAGGCAATATGACAGAACAAGTTTAACATAGTTCCTGATATTTACCGATAACATCACACTAAAGTTGTAAAAAACAACTCTAAATCATCAATACGTTATAAATACGTCTTTTATTTAATATTAATTATGTATCAATTATTGATAAAAACAGAGCTGTCATTTATTGTTCATTAGCATAATAAAGATACTATGTACTACGACATTCCAGCCTTGAATTTTATTTGTGTCACATTATTATATAACAATACTACATAAGTACAAACTTGTGTAAAATCGAGGACAGCTACTTGCCTGATAACTCTAAGGGTTCTGAATTCTGCCAACCTGCATTAGGTCAGCCAGATTCAAGGCATTCATTAATGTAGTTAAGGAATAGAATCTTTTTCACTCCGAGAAGAGATTTCTGCCCAACACTCAAATTATAATGATTTAATAGATATAATAATATAAATCGTTATTTTTACCCTTTATAAGCTGAACTACATAATATATATTTATTATTGTGTAAATGTTAAAAGATTACTGCGAACGAGAACAAAACGGACCTGTGGCTTACGGTAAACTGTTTTATGTATTATGTTTTATAGTACATAACATTCGTAAGCAAAATGATTAACTTCTTTTTTTAAAGAAACAACCTGTACTAAGGAATATTCCCCATATTGCGGGAGTCTACGAAATCGGCTCAAAGCACATTCGGACTCAGAACAACAACAACCATTATAATCACACAAAATATTGCTGCCTGGCAGTCGGCATGGGAGGTCGGCATCCAAACCAATCCACCCTCTGTGCATATTATAATTTAAAAAAGTTTTTAAAGCTATTCGTGATAATAGACAAGTATAATCGCCTTAATTTTTTAGGACAGTGTCACGCGACAATACTAAAATTAAAAAGTTTTCCGCAATTCGTACCGTACAGCTAAATTAAGCATACTCACCGATGTTGATTGATCGAATTAATCGATATGCACAAATGTAAATTCATTAAAATTTTATTTAATAGACTTTTTGCCAGTTGTGAATAATTACAATCCCTATCATAGATGTTTGTTGTTATGTCAGATATGTTAGCATGTTTTTGTTGACGAGCTTGTAACAATTTCTGTTTATAAATATACTAAATTTTGAAATAATAATTCAACGAAATTAAAGACGGAAGTCATTAAAGTAAGATATATGGGTTAAGGGCAGCCATAGCCGTACTAACTTTTTTATATGGGACTTCAAATAGTTATGTTCTAGTTATGATGATGCAGGCCGCGACAGTAAATGTTGGTATTGATATAAACATAGCTTGAAATATATCTAGGCTATTTACAAAAGATGGATGGGCTGTAGGTTTTCTTTTTTGTTTATACCTACTATGAGGGTGGCAAATTGTAGGGTTGCCACCTTTTTTTTTGTGAAAATAAAGTACACAGGTTATTAAATGTAAGAAAATAAAGTACATAGTACCAAAATAGAGTACTAGATTTATTTAACTCTATCTTTTTGCTTAACTGGATTACTTTTAGCAATTTTTAACAGTACAAATTATTTGTGATTTTTTTTTATGGTATGTAGTGGCAGATGAGCCTCGGTCCATCTGATGGTAAATATCAAGCCGCTGCTCACTAATTCATTTCACAGATATGAAATTAAATATAAACGGCTATCTCCTGCTACAGCCAAAACGCAACGATGGTCTTCATGGCCGGTCACACGGGAGATGGTGGTACCAACCCGCTCGGGTCCGATACCAAGTGAGTACTCCCACTTGGTACCCAGCCCTACCACCAATCATGCAATGGATGATAATTGCTTACTTCCCTTAGTCGCCTCATACTACACCCGTGGGAAAGAATGGGGTGGTGACACTTGTATTCTTAGCCCGTCACCACACGGACTGAATAAGGAAAAAGAGATTTTTTGTACGAGCAGGAATCGAACCCGCGTCTTTTCCAATCCGGAGAAGTGAAGCCACTGAGCTATCGTACAGACCTATTCGGTCATCCCAATTTCTTCATCACATTTGTCTTTACGACCAACGCCATCTATCGGAATGCATTTACATGCATCAATTCAATATAGTAAGTTTAATTTTGCAATTAAAATTCATACTATTTGATGGCACGAATTTTTTTAAACATTTTTGATCTATATTTTTTTAGCATTTGACATGCTCCGCTACTTTTTAAAGTACAAATTATTTGTGAATAAGGAAAAAGAGATTTTTTTTACAAGCGGGAATCGAACCCGCGTCTTTTCCTATCCGGGAAGTGAAGCCACTGAGTTATCGATACAGACCTATTCGGTCATCTCAATTTTAAAGCACATGCATGACATGCATAGCCATATAAATTTACACAAAGTGCGAAAATGTGAAATCAAAATAGAATCACGTTTGCTCGTGACTGTTATTTTCGATTTTACATTTTTGCACTTTGTGTTATGACTAAGCATATCAAATGCCTAAAAACATCAGATTATCATCAGTCTTATTAAATAATAAGTATGCTGCCATTTTTGTGCAGTATCGATCAAGTCAATTCTGCTTCTACTTAGATTATGTAACTTGTTTACAGCCGGTCTCAATAATGTATCTATAGTTAAAAGTCAACTGCTATCCCCAGTAAACTGTTAACTTTAAACTATCTATAACTGCCGTTTCAATATTAAAAATCACTTGTGCCTACTAAGGATCAAAGATAGATAACATTTCTATCTTTTGTAAGCGCGTCCCACTGACAAGTTTTATTTTTGAATTAGTTAATAAGGGTCTCAGGTTCTAAGATAATAACTAATAACATGTTTTACGTTATTATTAACCTTGATTGGTGAGTTTGTTATGTAATAACAAATTTTCAAAAAATAGTGCTAAACATTTACCTACATTCATAAATTAACAATAGCAAACTAAACCTTATGAACCTAAATAACAACGAAACGCATTATTTGTCTTTCACTCCACGACAGATGGTTGACACATGTTTATTTTATGGAACTATTGAGTTCGAGATAGAGCAGCAAAATTCTTCGTTTTTAACAGTAATTGATTTACCGCCATTATTTAACCTAAATCTATGAACAAATTCTGAATTGGAAAGTTCACTTTCATAGTTTGTTCGAACACCAACCCGGCGATCCCCCAATTCTACTAACCTGTAGTCTGAATCAAATAAAGCCGGTTTCAAACATCTCATTATCACTTTCATCACTAAACAGATCCATTTAAAACTTTATGTTGTTATATTTATGTAAAAATACGAAAAAGCCTTGCCTATATCCGGCAAAATTGGGCGATAAAGTAAAACTGTAACCGCTAGTTATTTGACGTATCCACAGTAAGCTCAAAAGCGTTATTGAAACACTCAAACTTTTTTTTGTATGTAGTTACGTATCTATGGTAAGCAGTAGGCCCTCCGATAGATAGATCAAAGTCATGGATAAATATTTCTATCTATCTTTGGTTATTGAAACGGAAAAAATAGCCGATAGATACTAATGGTAACCATTTTAACTTTTAGTAAAGGATAGATAGGTTATAGAGACCGGCCGTTAATGAAGAAATTTATCCATAAAGACAGTCCATATTATTAAGTTTTAACAGATTTAAATTTTCGACTTACGTAGTCAACAAAATTATCAAATTCGACATTACTTTAAAAATTTATTTTCTAATTGTGAATAACTAGCTTGTCATATTAAAATTAATTTTGCTAGTCAGTTCAGGTGAAGACAAATGTTGAATAATATAATTGTAACAAATCACAAAACAAACAAGAAGTTTTGATAGTGATATTGACAAAATGACAATGTTTAATAAAGGATAGGTTGCATTTAAAAATGAGCGTTAACGAGGCGACCGCCACTCCAGAGGGAACCTATTCGGCAACAATCGATACCGTCATCGACCCCAGTAACTCTTATCGTTCTGTTTTGTACTTTATTGTTCTCATAAAGTATAGAGTACAATTACCATAAATAACGTACAATACTTTATAATAAAGTACGGGTGGTAACCCTTGGCAAAGTTGACGGCCTACGTGATATGCGGTTACTGTAGCACAGACAGCTCCAGAGGCATCACTCGCGCGTCGTCTACTCCAAGGAAAGCTGTAGGAAGTGGAGAAAATTATAATAAGGAGGGTATGAAGGGGGGAGTATAGGCCTCCGGCGCTCGTTTTCGTCACCTCTGTCTTAAATCGCGTGATGTAGGAATTCCCTGGATTAGGAACGTGTGTTTATAATTAATTATGGTAGGTATGCAACTGAAATGTCCAAGATGGGTTATTATTATAAATATGCGGAAACGCAGTGTAGTATTGACTTAAAAACAAATAAATTTAAATCTGATGAGAACCCGGACAGAACATCCTCCGTGGTAGAAATTTCTTTAAGTCTATCTACCAGCCATTTGTCGTAGACGTAGTATAGCGTAGTAAGGCTTTTCACGAGAAGACCCCATCAAGAAACTCATGAGCCACTTTTTTAATCTTCAAATTTCTTACAATGTTTAAATTTATTAACTAATGTAGGTGCTAACCAAAGATAATAAAATAAAATGGGGTATGAGCTTATTTAAAACAGTATTTCAAAACGAGGAGCAGTTCAAGCCCATTTTGTTTTATTTTCCAAATAATCCGAAATTGTATACTTATAGGTATACTGTATAAAAGTCAGATATAGGTATCTTAAACTTATTTAAAGCATTGCCTCTATGCCCGTTGCTAATGATCTTAATTTATATAATTTCTAAGTTATCAATGAGAATAATGAGTGAAGGAAATATTTTTAACCCGGCAGAGTGTACACAATGAAAGTGTTATGTATGTACGCCTACGCTACGTTCCTTTGAGGTGAACTGCTCTGAATATATTTGGGAACATTGTTTAGCCATAACATCCGCATCTGTAACAAGCATTCGCGTGTTGCGTCTAGTTTTATTAAAATTGATTAAATACTTAGTCTAATTACAACTAGGTGTGTACAATGTAAGTAGGTAATGATAATCAAAAAAATGCGCCCTGTACTTTAGAAATCGTGGCATTAGTATATAAAAAGCTAGCTTATGCCCGCGGTGATTCCTTACTAATATTATAAACATAAAATGAGTTTGTTTGTTATGCCTTCACGCCTTGACTATTTATCCGATAATCATAAAACTTTGCATACATATCTAGTGCGGCGTATAGACAACAATATAAACTATGTTTTATCCCAGATATTGGACGGTTCCTCTGGGATAGCTATTTTTGATTTAGTTGCGATGTGAAAGCATAACTTACAATCTCCCGTGTGACCGTCCATGAAGCACATCGTTGCGTTTTGGCTGTAGCAGGAGATAGCCATTTATATTTAATTTCATATCTGTGAAATGAATTGGTGAGCAGCGGCTTGACGATACTCTCGGTATAGCCGAGTCCATGGGCGACGGTTACCATTTACCATCAGATGGACCGTGGCTCGCCTGCCTCTACATGAAATAAAAAGAAATATCCAAATTATAATATTTGTCTTGTGATGGAATCAAACCGACAAATCTGTAAGTTAGCTCAGCAGTTAAATTACCTCACCATCTGTGCATTCAAATTAACAACAATTATAAATCATTGACTAACTCAAAAGTCGGTGTTTGACACGACACATGTTAATTAAATTATAAATATGCATTATGAATTAAAGCCGGCTATTCACTATGAGATGTAATTTGTATTATATCCCATGATATAACAATATCCCAAAAAAACGGTGGTCGTGAAAATATTTGTTTAACCAGTTTATCGATATTGTCGATAGTAGGTATGATATGGTATAGAGATGTATGCAAGATTAGAGCCTTTTGGTACTCTGTTCTCTCTACCTACCCCGCAAGGGCGATGACGTGATGATAAGTAGTAAGTAGTAGTAGTACATCAGACGAAGAGGTCAATTTCCGTGCGTTTATTTTATGAGTTAAATGGAAATAAAAAATGTGGGTATTGGCCGCCAAGTCATAAAAAAAGACATAAACACATAAGTTAAGTGAGGAATATTGGGAAATTGTAGTCTTATTATATTTCGCTAACCAACATCCTCGAGTTTACTACTTTTATAGTCTTCGACACAGCGTCCACGGCGGCTATAAACGAGCATATCTCCTCAATTTTTCCCTGAAGTGCAGTACATAAAATGTAATAAAGGCAGACCTATGTGAAATAAATAAAACACGCACTCGGTCCCTAACAATTTCCGACTGCAAAGCGGCTTGGTAAACAGTTCCATATATAGTAAGACTTAGATAGAGATATAAAATATATTACAATATATTTCATAGTGAAAAGTTGGCTTTAGATCTGTTGGAGCAGACGGAAATAATCATGGCATGTCCTTTGACAATTTTATGAGTATTCAGGACTAATTGTTACGGCGGCTGTACACACTCGTCTATTTGTCTCGCGAACCTCTCGTCCACTCTCGTCTCGTACAAGCTCGACACGAGAGCACACCATGTACTGTACACGCTCGTTGTATCAATTGAACTTCGGATGCCCGTCGCGATGGACGTGGAAAAAACAATTGCGGCGTTTATTTGTTTTATTAGTTATTGTATTTTTTTAATCATTTACCATAAAAAAAAATATATTAAACCATGGTGAAAAAGAACTTTTTAACTATTCAACAGGAATATATATATTTTTTAAATCTTCCACGGGCATATCAAAATCGTTGCTTATCCGCAACCAAGCGTCGTGTAATAGTTGCTTATCCTTGTGCCTGACACTCTTAGGATTCCATAATAGTGATTTGGCGGGCAACTAAGCAAACGAGTGTGTACAGGCGCGATCTCGTTTTATCGCGAGACTCACCGAGACCCTTTGACTCGAGGCATAAAAAACCGATACTCTTCCGAGACATAGCGAGAGCCTCGAGACGAGACGAGGCTACCATGTACACACTCGCCCTCGGCCTGTCTCGGGGTGTCTCGACGAATGTGTGGCTGTACACAGCAGTTATATATGAATGGATATCTGTTAATAGGAGCTTTTTAATTATATAGAGCCGCTCTAAATTTTAGGACGATTTATTCATTGATATCACCCAAAGTGGGCATAACTATTTTAGAATATGTAAAATTATGTCTTTGAACTCAGAAGACTATTTTATCATTAAATATTAAATTATAGATTTAATATATTAAATATATGAATTAAACAATGAACTTGATGCGTTTTAAATTCATTGAGTTCGAAATGCTTTGAAAATTGAATGAAGTTTATAATTTGATGTTATAATTCCATTTGGTGACAATTTAAGTCTACAAAATATGTTATTACGATATTTTGTTTATTAAATTATTTTTAGACAAATTTAAAATATCTGAGTAACGCTCAATTAATTGTCCTGTACTGTACTGCATGTGTTAGAATCATAGACTAATAGCCACAACAAAAGCTCTGAAATATAGCCGTGTGGGGCTGGATTTAGAATTGTCCCACTCCTCTCCACCCATGGGAGTCGTAAAAGCCGACTGAGGGAATACCCAGGGAGTGGGCAGCAGCACTCCTTCGAGTATTAACAACATCCACTGCGATCGCCAACCGATGGCGATTACGGCACTATCCCCCATTCTTGGGGAGGCCTATGTCCAGCAGTGGACTTTAAAAGGCTGATGGATTGATCACATTTAATATACACTTACATTTATTCGGTGTTGGCTGTCTATAAAAGTTACATCTCTTGAAAAATAAGTTACTTTAGTTAAGCTACTAGACTGATAGTAAAGCAGTTATATATCTTATGTATATTAGCAGTAGATGCAAATAGAAACTAAGTAAAACTCTTTAAAAGTATTTATTCATTATTATTTTATTATTTAGGTATATAATGGTAGTAATCATTAAATCAACATAACTAGCGTAAAATACTATATTAAATAATATTAAATTATATATCAAATTGTATATTATATATTTAAATATAATACCAACAATATTATTATATGACACTAATTATTAACATTACTATTTCAATACATTAGCAATTAGCAAACAGATATATAAACATTATATAATTAAGTACTTAACTGACGGGTCTCTTGGTACCTTTGGTACCGCGGCTTGTAACAGAATGGTCCATGTTCTTCTTTTTTTTTTGTGTGACGTTGGTTGTTAGCCTCAGATGGCTATGACCAACCTTAACCGGACAATTGGTGAGCGCAAAGGGCTCTCAACCCGACATTTGAGCAACGCGCACCCGAGGGCACCCCCTGTGGGGTAAGGACCTCGGCTCGGGCTGTTGCTGGCAATGTGGGATTTCCCACGTTTATGATTTGACCGCGACACGTCTTTCGCCCCCGTCGGCGGGGACAAAACCGTGGGTAATTACTTGTATTAGCTGCGCGAGCTGTGTATGCTCTTATCTGAGCGTTATGTCGTCGTCGACTTCGTCGAGGCTATTTCGCGGTCTGCGTACGCGCGATATATTGGAGGAGACAGTACATGTTCTACTCTGACGGGCCTTTTTATAGCATCGAACAAACACGTTGTCGTCACGTGTTGTTTATTCAATTGAATGTTTGAATTTACAAATCAGATGTTTGTGCACATAATTATGCTGATAAATTACATAATGTTATAATATATAATTAATCTATTAAATGCATGTATGCATCAATTTGCACTAGCAATTCGTCTCCACGGCTGATGTTTTACCAAACTCAGTCGTAGCGCCGAAGTTAAAATAAAATTCTTTTGATAATATATGAAGCGTTTTGTCCGTGCGGTGATGGACAAAGAATACAAGTATTACCACCCCATTCTTTCCCTTTCTTTATGTTGTACAAGGCGACTAAGGGAAGTAAGCTATTATCCCCTATTGCATTACTGGTGGTAGGGCTGGGTACCAAGTGAGAGTACTCACTTGATATCGGGCCTGAACGGGTCGGTACCACCATCTCCTGTGTGAGCGGTCATGAAGCACGTCCGTGTGTTTAAGCTATAGCAGAAGATAGCCGTTTATTATTTCATTTCAAATCTGAGAAATTAAATGATGCGCAGCGGCTTGACAATACTCTCGCTATAGTTGAGTACATGAGCGACGGTTGCCACTTATAATCAGGTGGGCCGGGGCTCGTCTACCTTCAAATATTTAAAAAAATCAAGATGTGACGTTAGGATTGCCTGAGAAATCATCAAACTTTGAAAATTAGCAAATAATTCTTTACCAGAGCATACGATTTCAGTGATC
Organism: Leucoma salicis; assembly: GCA_948253155.1. Lineage (NCBI taxonomy): Eukaryota > Metazoa > Arthropoda > Insecta > Lepidoptera > Erebidae > Leucoma > Leucoma salicis. The sequence goes on from OX411817.1 coordinate 5,167,144, forward strand.
CTTTTTAATAAAAACTCGGCCACAGGGGCGCTTATCTATACTATTATAAAGCTGTAACAGAGCTGTGTCTTTAGATTTAAGATATTTGAGAAAAAATAACTGTAATAGGCTATATAGGCGTGTCTAAACACAAAACTATTTTTTTTTTGGATTTTTATCTGTTTATCTGTTTGTTTGTACGCGCATCACGCAAAAACTAATGAACGGATTTTGATGCAACTTTTTGTATTTAATAGCTCTTGATTAGACTTAACAACTGGTATATATTTTATCCCGCTACTATATCGGGACAAATTATTTGTGAAAGTGGAAAAAGAGCAGTAGAGCAGGATTTACATGGTCCATCTTACCATTTTGCATGGTTTTGGAGGTAATTTTTTTTTTTTGCTTAATATCATGTACCCAAAATACGTGATGCGTGTAAAGCGTGATTTATCCTTGACTTATAAGTTTTATGGCTTGAATTATTGCGGTCTAGACGACTTTTTGGGTCACAGCGTAATTTGTTAGCCTCTTATACATAGACCGCTGGCATAAAATGTCATAAGAGGTATTTATGTGGTATATTATTTAAACACCTAAACTATTTTCGTAAATCATTATGCAACCAGAAACTCATATTGAAAAAAAAAATGTTTAAAATATTGGCAACCCCTTTGTCTTATATCCATTTCCATTTGTCTACGTAATTATGTACCAGAATTCGTACAAAAACGCTAGTTATGGAAGCTTGAAAAAAATGCACTAAAATTCTTCATCTAAAGAACACTGCTTAGCCTCTTCACTGTTTAGCCTCGCTTTTTAGTAGCACTTGAGTAATTAAGTCTATAATATACTATAAACAACTGTCCTTTTTTTGTTAAGGCGATAAAAAATTTACCTAACCGCACACCCCGTCGTTCGCGGCAACGAAGAGGGGAGAGTGGTGTAGGCCCTCGCTAAATAAACCCGCCGTGTGCCGTCTCTCCACCTTTATTGGCCACTGTAACTATGTTATATAAACCACAGTTTAAAAACCATACATTTACATTTTTGTGGGTTAAAATCCTATATGTAATAATATAGTTAATCCAGTGTAGGTATATCTCTATTTTTAAGCTTTTGATATGCTTAGCGATATAAATGAACAGAAACTGCGAAAATGTGAAAACCGAAGACATTAAGAAGGAATATATTAATGAAGTATGTAGTCCTGAGCCAATGTTACGATGGCTGAATTGGCAAATCGTCTGGGACATTATTCCAAGAGATGCAGGTTCAGATGCTGCCCGTAACTATATTATTTTCAAATTCCCATTCATTTATATACCTAAAGTATTTTAGCCAACGGTGAGTCAACAACAGATGTGGTTACTCTAACAGGAGTTACTTAAAATATAATAATATGTATATTTAAGCCGCCAGTACGTCTGTTAGAAACCGAATTTATAAGCCTTTATAATGGTAAACATTTCATATGAATGCATAACTTTAGCCATAATATTTAGTTATTTATGTATCTAATGAAATCGCATTTGAATACTAGGCTGGTCTAATGTTGTGTGTTTTCATATAAAAAGCGAAAGCTGAATACATTTATGAATAGCAAGTTTTCAATACGTAATACTATTTATTGGTTTTTATCCATATACAGTAGTTTGTTAGGGACTAGGGAGTGCTATGAGGGAAGCTGACGGCATATTTACAAACAGTATAAATTTATTTTTTATTGCCTACTGTAGCAGAGGAGCAGACCAGCCCGCCTGATGGTAAGTGGTAACCGCCGCTCATGGACTTTGACAACACCAGGGGTACAGCCAAGCCGCGGCCTACCGTGATGTTGGGATTCATGGTCACGGATAAACTAAGGTGTTTGATGTCCAATCAATCAGTTTCTACAAAAGCTTGAAATAAATTCACACAACTATTTACAATGTTTTATTAAGGTATGATAAATTGCAAAGTATTCAACCCAGATTCAATGTTAGTTTGTTACCACAGCTGAATGTTATTAACACTGATAGCGTGATATTGTTATCGTTTTTACTCCAAAATATAGAAGCGGCTATCTTATCACGGAAAGCAATCAATGCACCACCCACGCGTCAAACGTAGCATGTTTTTCAAAGACAAAGATTAATTATAGCATTCTACTTTTGATAACATGACAAGACAATTCTTCAAACAAAGGTCTTTATAGGACCTCTTACATACATATACATTCTACTAATAAGTTATAGCTTTATGAAATATATTTTTACCGAATCTATTCCATAAAAGTAATTTTATTTTATAATGTATAATACTCGAGTAATATCAGAAAGTATTACATATTATAACGTTCTATACAGAAGTCTCTAGCTTTGATTAATCTTATTTACTTATTTATATAATATTATAGCGAGCAATATTAAAAACGTAGTATAAGAACAAATAAATTTTGTATCATAACAAGTATGTATATTATTCAATTATAAATAAACATAAAATCGCTAAATAATCATTTTGCAACACACGCTGGCTAAAATTAAAGAGGTTAATAAAAAAAAAATTTGAGTTGTAGATCTTCAAAAATCCTAAATACTATTATTTTTAGTAAATGGCACCCGTGCCCAGTTAGGCCTTTATATATTGACTTCTACTCATGTGTGTATAAATAATACGGAAGTAAGCTATTTGTTTAAGCGTTTAAAAACTTACCTTACAATATTATTTAAAACATTTTAACTGTACATTACTCAACCAATCATGCCGGAAGACTTAAAATTGACGAGGTATTCATCAAATGCTGCTTTTGCTCTCATTTTGTTCTCATACTCGTATATAAATAATTACGATCGCGATCGATCAGATAACCTCATGGGTTTTGGTCTTGGGTATAAATTGCTTTACATAATAATTAACGGTGGGCCGTTCCAAATAAATAATTTCAAAGTTTTATTTACTAACTAGACGATAGTCGCTCTTAGTCTGCGTTGAATGTTTACTTTCTGAATTTGTGTTAATTTAACCCGTTGCGGGATTATTTTACAGAGGCGCTATCATTTTTATTGCAAATTTTAATGTAATAAATTTTTATACCCGAAGCAAATTCATTCAAATGTAATATTATATTTTTAAATCATTATCACGTATTAGGTTACTAACGTACTCAGGTGGTCTCTAATAGTTAAACTAGCCAAGAATACTAATGTCGTAACGTCGTCAGACAATTTGTCAAACTAATCTGTTGACTCGACTATTTTAGAGTATTTCCGTATAATGCATATTAGTCTTAAAGTTAAGTGGGTGGTGCTAGTGGCTTGCTTTTAAATACTAGTTTATTTCTAGGGATTCTTTTATTTAAAGGAATAGGATAGGAAGTGCAGAGGATGGATAATAACGAGAGGATGAGCGAGGGGTGTTGCCTCCAGCTGAGTGCGCCGGACCATATGACATGACACACAACAGTAGGAGTAGTGCCCACTGTTGTCCCAATCGAGTCAGCTTATTCAAGCTGGTAAAAGCAAGGTTCTACCAGTATAGCAAGGCCTTTTTTTTGTTAAGGCGGGAAAAAATGTTCCTAACCGCACACCCCGTCGTTCGGGGCAACGAACATGGTAGTGTGGGGCCTTCACCCACTAAAGATACCCGCCGTGTGCCGTCTCTTCGCCTTTCTTGGCAGGCCACTGGAACTATGTTACATTCCTTCGGTGGTAGTATAAGCAAGGCCTTCATCATGTATTAGTGATAATTAGTATGTTACTAAAACAAGCCTATATTCTGTTTTTATATCGTATGTTTAATCGTTTCAGTAGGAACATACAAGTGTCACCACCCCATTCTTTCTCACGGGTGTCGAGCCGACTAAGGGAAGTAAATAATTATCATCCATTGCATGACTGGTGGTAGGGCTGGGTACCAAGTGGGAGTACTCACTTGGTATTGGGCCCGAGCGGGTTAGTACCATCATCTCATCATGTGACCGGCCATGAAGCACATCATTGCCTTTTGGCTGTAGCAGGAGATAGCCGTTTATGCTTTTATTTCATATCTGTAAAATGAAATGGTGAGCAGCGGCTTGGCAATACTCTCGGTATAGTTGAGTCCATGACCGACGGTTACCATTTACCATGAGATAGGCCGTGGCTTGTCTGCAATTAATAGCAATAAAAAAAAACCCGTGTACGGTTAGGTACATTTTTTTCTACATTAAAAAAATATGCTCATACGTTGGTATAGATGACCGTATAGTGTTTAAATTTAAATAGACAAGGCAAGGCCTCAAGAAAACACATTTTAACGGCTCGTTCGTCTTTTTATACGGCCAGCAATTCCACCCTCAATAAGCCGAAAGCAAAAGATATGCTTCTCACCACCATTGACGACTGTTAAATCTGTTGAGTAGCATTGGCTTCAGTCGTCACGGCCATTATGCCGTCATGATGTTTGTATTTTCTATGCTTTATAGAAGGCAGCAGCTGTTGAACGGTATTTATAGCTGATACTAAAATAGTCTAATGTAGAGGATATACGGAAATTGTGTAGGGGAAATATTTTGTTGTTATTTAGGACAAGATATTTTTAGTGAAGACTAGTTGTTTGGTTGATTGAATCTATCCTAACTAATATTATAAATGCTAATATTTCGTATTCACGACGTAATAACTAAACTAATCATCATCTCGACAATTTTCATACGTATATAGCCTGGAGTGCCGGGCCTCGTGGCGTAGTCGGTAGTGTAACCGACTTCCGTGCACGAGGTTGTGAGTTCAATTCCCACTCAGGACAATTATTTGTGTGATGAACACAGATATTTGTACTGCGTCTGGGTGTTTTCTATGTATTATAAGTAAGTATTTACAAAAAAAAGTAATATTGTATTATATCCGTAATCTGGTACCCATAGCACAAGCGTTAAGCTTAATTTGGGACCAGAAGACGTTGTGTGAAAAATGTCCGTGAATATTGATTTATTATTATTTATTTATGGAGTCCTCTACTCCAGGCTATATACATAGGAAAATTGTGTAACGGCATAGGCTATTAGATATAATTGATGGAAGTACTTTAGTGACATATATCTCGAAGGACACGCAGGTGAGATGCGGGCAGCAAGCAATGTAAATAATTCTGATAGTTAATTAAGCCTAAGAAGATAGGAACCTGATTTGGGATATCATAGACTTATAGAGCCATACAGAAGAAGCCGAAAAATATAAATTTAACCATCTTTTTGCGGAAGATCAGCGTAAAACAACGGTAAGTACACATTTTTTTTTGTTAAGGCGGAAACAATATCTATAATAAATATATAACCTCACACCCCGTCGCCTGGGGCAACAAACAGGGTAGTGTGGGGCCTTCACCCACTAAATAAACCCGCCGTGTGCCGTCTCTTCTCCTGTGTTGGCGGGCCACTGGAACCATATTACATTACTTCAGTGGTCACGGTAGGTAGGTGCACCTGCCGTTGTGTTTCGTGTGGTGAGTGAGAGTTCCGGAAGCCAAATCCCCTCCCTATGCTCGCCTTATTATCCATCCTATCCCCTTTTTATTATCCTTCCTATTCTCTCTTTAGGAAATCTTCTTGCCTCTTAAGTTTTAAGGGACAGATTCTTTGTCAGTAAACGATCTAATACAATCATCAACTTAAAACGCCCACATAATAAAATCGATTAAATAACAACGAACGTGAATTCAAAACATCCATAAATACTCGTAATATATAGTATTTGAGTGTTAGAACGTTCTAATGACACGCCCACACTCTTAGAACCTATTGAAGATAAGTATCTACAGTACGCCGCCACCAATATTTATAACACTTATAACGCTTGAACTTAAAAATGCATAATCATATAATTTATATACTATCTTAACACTACTGGCAAACAAGCATACGGGCCATCTGATGGTAAGTGGTAACCGACGCTCATGGACTCAACCATACCGAGAGTGTTGTCAAGCCGCTGCGCACCGTTTCGTTTCTAAGATGTGAAATGAAAAAATAAACGGCTATCTTCTGCTACAGCCAAAACAAACTGACGTGCTTCATGACCGGTCACACAGGAGACGGTGGTACCTACCTATTGGTCACCGCACGGAACAAAAAAATCTACATTAATATTGTAATATTTAAGACTTCGTTTCAATAATTATTTTTCTGTTTTATTTTTTAGTTTACTTATATACTTTCGAAAGACTATGAAAAAAAACATATTGGGACGCTTTTTTTTCTCAACCGGACGGGGAGACCAGAGTGGAGGCGCAGAGTGAGAAGGTATTAGGCTGTAGTAGACACTGGGCCCAATGCGGGTTGGCAGTCTTAATTCACAAACCGTTGCGTCAGAGATAATTTAAAATCAAATTTGAAAAAGCCAGATGTGTGTACACCGTGGACTGGGTCGGCGTGCTAAAATGCGTCGATCTTTGAATGTTTATGTTGTTTATCTGCAAATTAATTAGAATTAAAAATTTAACAGGATAGTAGCTTGAATAAGCTAAGTGATCTGAGCGTATGATTCTATTAAACGTTCAAGTTAGCTCATGAATTTACGCACACCTAGCCCTCCTGAAGTTTTCCCTTCAATGAGCACATTCATATATTCTACCTATATAATATACGAAAGGCGTTTCTATTGTTCACCATTTATGGTGCAAATGGGTTACGACGTATAGGTTTATTGCAACGATGATCTTACATTAATGTAAGTACATCGGTTATTTTTACGTCTATAAAGAGCGACTAGATGTGGCATAGACTTTTCATGGATACACAGTACAAAAGGAAATCCCGATGAGAGTGTATGCTGTTGTGTATTCGTATAGTGAATCGCTGAACAGATTCGAATGCAGTTGATTATGATCTGTATTTATACATTATTGATAATATTCTGCCTCTTCTCCCTTATTCACAGCCCGCCTTCTCTAATTAGTCAACGAACGTCTTTCAAATAAAAGAGCAGTTGAGCTATGCCATTTTGACCACATGGGTTGACATAGGAGTAGATTTATATTTTATTGGACTACTAAAAATCACAAATCGGTACCACTGAGGGCCACCGTGTAATTTCATTTGTAGTACGAGATACAAATGCAAATAAGCATACGACTCACCTGATAGCCTGATCACCTGCGTAGCTAACTCGGAGGAAAGGGATAGAAGATGGAGAGAGAGAGAGAGAGAGAATGAGGAAGGGTTTAGGTCTCCGGCGCTCTCGCTCTCTGTATGCAATAAATCAGTATTCCACCTACCGTTGTTTTAAGCTGATCTTCCTTGCTGACCCATACAGGCTGAGATAAGCACTGGGTAGACGTATAGGTTGAGGGAGGGCGCACGGTGAATTATTTAGTGGGTAACGGTTTCACACTAACTCGCTATTTATCCGCCGCCCAAAAACGTCTTATTTTTTCTGTTTAAAGCTGAAAATTACTTTCGTCTCACTCGAAAACCGTTGCGAAAGGGACAGATGCGTGCTTAGTCCGTTAGCCCGCAGACTTTCTATTCCATACCTAAATCTTTGTCTTCAATATAGTTGTACGTTGATAAATTGAAAATATATGTCTTCCATCCATCCATCAGCCTTTCGAAGTCCACTACTGGACATAAGCCTCCCCAAGAGAACGCCACAACATCTGTTTCGCTCATATGAGGGAGTGCCGTAATCGCCACGCTTGGCAGGCGGGTTGGCGATCGCAGTGGATGTTGTTAATACTCGAGGGAGTGCTGCTGCCCACTCCCCCGGTATTCCCTCAGTCGGCTCTTACGACTCCCATGGGTGAAGAGGGGTGGGACAATTCTAAAGCCGGCTCACCACGGCACAAATATATGTCTTATCTAGTAATAACTATAACACAATTTTGTGAACATTATAATAACGATGTCGTGTTCAAGTCAAAGTCACGCCTTATATTAATATTATTAGATAGCTGGGCTGCGGATGGACATGTGTGAAAATTGACTGCATCAATGGTGTTACGAGCAATTATAAAGATATTGAAGGCAATTGTCCATGTCGTGCCGGACTAATAATACAAGTGTCACCACCTCATCCTTTCCCGCGAGGGTCTTAAAAGGTGAAAGGGAACTAAGCAATTATTTATCACCCATTGCATTATGAGTGGTAAGTTTAGGTATCGAATGGGAGAACACTCTATCTGGCCAGAGTGTGTCGATATAGTTTTTTTGGCTTTTTATGGCTCATGCCCCATATGGGCGAACCCAATAATCCGTGCCGGCTTTACGCGGGGGTGAGCCGGTCGTTGGCGCTGTATTCCGCGCCCGTGTGGGCGGACGCCCTGAACAGGGTTCTTCTGTGGAAACTACAGAGAGTAGTCGCGTCCAGGGTCATATGCGGATACCGCATGATGTCGACCGAGGCGGCCTGCGCGTTGGGTGGAATCCCCCCGTGGGACTTGTGGGCGGAGGAGCTCGCCTAGGTGTATCGGCGGGCGTCGCGGAAGCGGGCGGGGCGCTGTCATCTCGCAGAAGAAAGTGGCGGAGAGGGCCAGGGAGGAAGACCTGAACCGCCGCCAGTGACTGGGGTGACGCAGGCGCGAGTACCTGCGCCTGATGCCGCCCTAGCTGAGGCTGCGGGTGGACCGGGGAACGGTTCACCCACCACCCGCAAGCCCTCCCGTGAAGGTGCGACGCTTCCTCGGAGGGTATCCGAAAGGGTAAGCTGCCGGCGAACCATTGAGGTAGTGTGACACAGTTCCAGTGGTCTACCAATATAGGCGGTGAGAGCCGCACACTACCCTGTTCGTTTCCCTGAACGACGGGGTGTGCGGTTAGGTATATTTTTCCCCGCATTAACTAAAGAAAAGGGTACGATACCTATTAGTGGGCGACAGCGCACGGCGGATGAAGTATTCAAGTTTCTCAGCTAAATTCAACTCAATCGAAATAAGAGAAGATTTCTAAAATTGTACAGAGATAATAATAGGTTACCACGATTCTCTTGACAAGGTGCACCTACGCTTCGTCCCACACAAATAGTGCATGAGGGTCGATGACTTTAATTATATGTCCAAGTTTATCATATACTAGCTGATACCCGCGACTTTTTCTGCGTTACTTATTATGTTAATATTATGAGGCAGAGGTAGAAGAGGCTTCCCCCCTCCGCTACTTCTTCACGGTAAGATAATATATCCCTGGACACGTAGTGCTTATAAAAATCGTTGTTTTTTACAACTTATTATTCCATCCATCAGCCTTTTAACGTCCACTGCTGGACATAGGCCTTCCCAAAGAGGGGATAATGCCGTAATCGCCACGCTTGGCAGGCGGGTTGGCGATCGCAGTGGATGTTGTTATTTTTACAACTTATTATTCCATCCATCAGCCTTTTAACGTCCACTGCTGGACATAGGCCTTCCCAAAGAGGGGATAATGCCGTAATCGCCACGCTTGGCAGGCGGGTTGGCGATCGCAGTGGATGTTGTTAATACTCGCCCGGTATTCCCTCAGTCGGCTCTTACGACTCCCGTGGGTAGAGAGGGGTGGGAAAATTCTAAAGCCAGACCCACACGGCCATTATTATTTTAACTTATTATTTGAGAAAAAAAAATAATGTGCCTAGCTATTTAGGCGTCTCAAACAATAAAATCTTTTTTTTAGAATTTTCGTCTGTTTGTTTGCACGGACATCACGCACGTAAACTACTAAACGGATTTTGGAAAAACTTTTTTTTGTTTAATACACAACATAGCATCACGCCTGTATTCTCCGAAGGGGTAGGCAGAGGTGTATTACACACCCACGATTCGCCAGCCATGTTTAAGTCCCACGTAATAGGTGGCGAGCCCATTGACGTCTACCGGGCACATTTCCAAACTCCGGGCTGCTACTGAGAATATTTCCCTTTTTTTTATACGAAAAATCTCAATAACACTGCTCGACCCGGGAATCCAACCCGAGACCTCATGATCAGACGTCGCTTACGCGACTTACTTTACTTGCTTTGAGTTTTTAGCGGTTTTTTTGTATTTTTGTTTAATAACTCTTGATTATACTTAAAAACTGGTATACTTACATTTTATTCCTCTACTGTATTGGAAACTTGAGATATAACCTAAAAACTAGCTTTTGGCTGCGGCGGAACCGCAGGCATAGGCTAGCTTTGTATTAAATATCATATTAGAGCATACGTCTGCACAATTATTTCGTGTTTACACACGACTAATATTATCTGTATGAACGACAAATCACTGTCACACCGAGTCGATATGAATTTTATGACAGCACATTGTCTTCACACTCACATTTTGGTGACTATATTTTCTACACTATTAAAGTATCGGTCTAGTAGCAGTCGGCACTTTACCGTTAGTATGACGCTCTCTTGGGGAGGCTCACAGAACTCTGAATAATACAGGACCTATCTACAGTGTGGACGATGGAGGCTGATGGATAGAAGGAATGAATACTAAACTATTTAAAAAAAAAAGAAATTTAAAGCAGTCATGAGGACTGCTTTGAATTTACAGAATTACTTACAAAATAGCCTAGCTGTCGGCTAGGCTATTCTGTAAGATTTCACTAGCGAGCTCACTTCTGAACCCGCAGTGAAAATACTATTAGGCATTCTGTAACTTCAGTGATATCTACAGTAGCGCCACATGGTGAGAATGTTGGTGAAGCAAACTATTCTCAAGTGAGATCTTATGTATTTGACGTTAATTCGAATTCTGTACCAAAGATTTCGATATTCACTCAGAAACTCACCTCGATTTTTTATGTCAAATTAAAAGTTGATAATTTACGTGCGAGATCGTAAGTGAAAAATTAAATAAGTTGTGATTTTTTTAATTAAAAAAAGGGTGGTGTTGCGGTATTTATGTGCCTGCTAATCATGAGGTCTCGGGTTCGCTCCCCGGGTCGGGCAATGTTATTGAGCTTTTTCCTAAAAAGAAAAATTCTTAGTAGCAGCCCGGAGTTTGGAAATGTGCCCGGTAGCCGTCAATAGGCTTGCCCCCTATTACGTGGGATTTATACATAGCTGGTGCATCGTGGGTGTGTAATACACCTCTGCCTACCCCTTCGGGGAATACAGGCGTGATGCTATGTAAAATATATGGAATAAAGAAGTTTCTTCCTGAAAAGTTACGTGTAAAATGAAAGAATATATTTTTAACAATATTTTAGACTACCTTTATATTATTTGTTTGTAGATGGCTAGGTCATTTATTTTGCTAGGTATACCTCAGTATACTGAAAGAGGCCATGATTTAGAAGTGAATAGCAGCCGTCGATAAGCCTAAATTATAAGAAACGCGAAATTTAAAGTGACGCGAATTCTTCAATATTTATAGAATTACGGAAAACTTGATCCAAGATATGGAGAATGAACTAAGTACTTTGTTAGTAACAAATAAACAAAACAGCAGAAGAGAGGGCTAACATCAAGGTGCATGGTATTTAGATTAGCAGGCACTTAAATACCACACAGCTTGCTCTATTGCTTGTAAATTGTTATAGAAAGGTACATTTATTATAATAAAATAAATCTATTACGAGATCGCAATATTTATTAAAATAAAATTCCTTCTACCTATTTTTACGTCATAAGTCAACAATTAATTAATAGAACACTTATTCCATTATAACTATTATTTACTGCATATTTCTATAGTCACATAATGAACAATAACTAGCGAACGAACACGAACAAATGAAAACAAACAAAGTTTGTTTTGAATAGCACTTCTGAGGTCGTCATGGGTTTTGGCGGGACGTCATGGCGAGCGGTTGAAATCCTGTCACATACTCCAGTAAATTTATTTATTTACTGATAATCACAAAAATATATAAGGACTTATTATATAATAATAATAAAAAAAACACAGTAGCAGCCCGGAGTTTGGAAATGTGCCCGTAAGACGCAATAGGCTCGCCCCCTATTACGTGGGACTAAAACATAGCTGGCGAGTCGTGGGTGTGTAATACACCTCTGCCTATCCTTTCGGGAAATACAGGCGTGATGCTATGTTTAGAATATAATATAATATTCGATAATATTGAAGTGTTCTACTGACAACCAATAACAACAATAATCTAACATAATCTTAGGTCGTCATGGTTACACCACGTAAATATTTTTAGAACAAATTTCGAATTAGGCAAAAGTATGCTGTATGCAGCCTAAATTTGTTTATGATCACTTTAATATTAACTCATAATTGCTTAAAATAAAATTATAATAATAAGTGTGTTGAATATTGCTTAAAATACCAATAAACAAAATTTTGCCTTGTCGTTATTATTAGAAAAATGCAATCGTAAATGTTCGTTAATTTTCGCACTGAAAGTGTGGTAAGGGACTAAGAATACAAGTGTCACCACCCCATTCTTTCCCACGGGTGTCGTATGAGGCGACTAAGGGAAGTAAGCAATTATCATCGATTGCATGATTGGTGGTAGGGCTGGTACCCAGCCGCTGGGTACCAAGTGGGAATACTCACTTGGTATCGGGCCCGAGCGGGTTGGTACCACCATCTTCCGTGTGACCGGCTATGAAGCACATCGTTGCGTTTTGGCTGTAGCAGGAGATAGCCGTTTATATTTAATTTCATATGTGTGAAATGAATTGGTGAGCAGCAGTTTGACAACTCTCGGTATAGTCGAGTCCATGGGCGACGGTTACCATTTACCATCATATAGACCGTGGCTCGTCTGCCACTACATGCAATAAAAAAAAATAAAAACAAAATTGACTGTCGACGTGAGAGTGAATTCGACATGTGAATTCGAGTTCCAGAATGATTTTACACTACTGAAGTGAACATTTAAAACTATAAACAAACAGTTGTTATTTTTGGATATCCAAATTAATTGTTTGAACTTACATTTATACTTTTAAGTTAAAATTATACATTCATTCATAAAAAATATATATATTATTTAAATTACTTATTCGTTTCTTCATTCACAGCTGGCCCAGCGCAATAAGTTATACTAATAGGAAAAGATATAGTGTTATCGGTAATGTCACGTAACCAAAGCGTTCGGGGACGATGAGGCGAGTTCCATGATTTTTGTTCACCCAAAAAGTGCGCAACGCGCCTAAAGAAGTTTACACATCAAAAATTTTTAATGTCATTAAATTAGACAAGTACGAGTAGACTACAAAGTATTATATACTCGACATAAGATTCAAAAGTGATCATTGGAAAAGTTGTGTCTATAAGTCTAACAACACCATTAAATCAAGAATGGATTGATTGATTCAAATTGATTCAAAAGTGACAACAGGGCCCACATTCTACTAGGATGTCACTGTACTGAAACGCTGAAACATATGAGAAACAATACAGAATAACGATCGTTAGAACATACCAGATAATTAATTACGTTCTTTGGCACAGACAGTAGTACATAATAAATTGTCATTTGCAACAGTTATGTTTTGAGCGCCTTGAAAATTATTATAAATGTTATAATTTCCTTGTTATGAAATGAAAAACAAACCCTTATGTTTTAAAGAGTCAGTGGTTTGAGAACAAATAATGTTACAACTTGGTAGCATACATGGAGCTTATTTCGTTAAAGAAAACACTGTATATTTTGATCTGTATTTAGCACTTGACATGCACAAATCTCTCTTTTGCCACTTTCAAAAATAATTTGTTCTTTAATGTAAACACTGCACTTAGTAACTTTAACTGTATCGCACGGGACTTACAAACGCACATTTATTGTATACATTGTTCATTCAGATACAGAACAATCATTTGTGAATCATACAAATATTATTTGTTGGAATCGAAATCAAATCACTTCACTCAGCATGGAAGCTTGGTGTCTAAACTCTATTTAGGTATACGAGTATATTATGAAAACAGTTACCGTTTGGTATTACGATTTGGCTAGACCTTTTAGGGCCAAATCGTGCATATATTACTGGTATTTTAATGCAATCTATGCAAAGATTGTAATCATTAAAATACCAGTTCAAGCCCAATTTAATATTTTATGTTTCGCAGAATAAATTGTATTCATGCTCGCCTTAAATCATAGCTCTGTTTGTGCTTACAATTCCTATATGATAGTTAAAATTCCTGACAATCGCAACTAATATTACAATAAATATCTATCTTGGAAACTGATCCGCTTCAAATTATTCTATGCGTCTCAATAAAAAGGAAGACGGAGGTCCTTAGAGCAAATTTGGCAATGTTATTAGTGTTCATCTCAGTCGGTTACCATTCACTATCGTGAACTTTAGCTTGTTTTCTATTATTTTATTTACCCATTCCTTGTCCCAATGTTGGGCACGGGCCTTCTCTCAGAGAGTCTACCACAATGGTCTTGTGCTCGCATGCAAGTTTCCTCAAGATGTTTCTGTTCATCGAGTAGTGATAATACAAACACAACTTCGAAAAATCTCGAAATATCAAGGTCTGTGTACCATGCGACCTGGGACCTTCGAACTCTTCACCACTATTTATAGTTTTACCTCTAGGGGTAAAACTTTTATAAAAAGCAAAGCTTTTGCCTGATTACTTTTATTATAGCTGTGAAATATGACTTTACGCGATGGGACAACGGTGTGGCTTTAAAACAAGGCATAAACTGTTTTACTAGCGATTAACTATATGATAGAACTTACAGTAAAACCAGTTGATCTTGAACTAAATTGATATTGGGAAAACAGAAACCTCTAACAATTATGAAATAACATTAAATCAACTTAAACATCAGGTCTAAAAGCACTAAAATCACTTTCGGTTGCCAAAGTGTGAGTAACTTCTACTTCTGTTACAAATAACTATAGTAATCACACGCTCCTGTCAGCTTTAATGAGATAACAAGTATTTACAAGTATGAAGTAGGAAATATATATATCATATCTGTATGCATCCGTCTGTGAGACTTATAACACGTCTTTTAGGGCGTGTAAGGTCAAAGTTCGGTTCACGGTTAATTGGACTGAGTCATTTTTCGGTGTGCCAAGATATTTATTTATGGGGCAATTTTATGTGACAGGTTTTTGAAGTCTGTCGTTTGGAAGATTTGAATAATTTATGTAGGTATTTCTTGTTCTCAAACGGCTGAATTTTATTCAGAGGACAGTAAGGTAATTTACGATTGAAGTGGTTGTTTTTCGATTCTACCCAAACTAGAAACTAATTTGATCAAACACAAAGTGTATAGTGCTAAGCATGTCAAATGCTAAAAATATATATAAAAATATCTAAATAATTTGATCAAAGATTTTGAGTCGTATTGTTTTGAATAATGATTCTTTTATACTTGAAAACATTAATTAAAATGATTGATACTTTGTTGAATTATGTAAGTTTCTGTCATATAATCAGTTTTTTAGAGGATTTTGTTATTTTAAAGGTTAATCTGATCCAAACAACATGCAAGCTAAGTGCTGATTGAAAGTAAAAGTAATGCGGAAATTGTTATGTTAATGTATTCTCTTATGGGAATATACTGTTGTACACCGTGGACCAGATTAGTACTGCTTTTGAATAAGTTTCTAATACATGTTACGTGGGTCTGATTTTGTTTTCTTTTGTTATGTTAAGCTCCTAGTTTTAGATAGATATTCGGACTAGTATCTTGTAGGAAAAGATTAGGGTTTTAAGGCCTTTTCGGAAAGACTTATTTTTATAATTTAAGAAACTATTATTGGCAATATTCCACTTGGAAATGGTATTAGCAGTCCTTGGTCGTTAAACACATGGACGCAAAACACTTTATTGAAACGGAGGATCTACCAATTTTGCTTTCCTGGGATAGCGTCCTGGTCCCGCGTTCCCGATATCCCTTAAAAAGGCATCGTGAGGCAGGTCACTGTGATGGTTATAGTCGACAGACCCGTAAAGGAGAGGAGGGATCGGAGGCCGACATAACTTTTCTGCATGCCCGAGCAGAGAGATATGCATAATGCATATCCCCACGTAAAAAAGGCCCCCATACGTCATGTGGTTACTAAATAGATACATCAAACAATTGCGATAAGGGAGAAAACATAACCTTTCAATCAAGATAGTGAATGATAACAAGAACAAACGATGTGATAACCGTCAAGGTCAAATAACACATCAACAGAATCCAGTGTAATGCAAATAAAACCATTTAAGGTGCTCTCTAACTATCTCCTGGACGACGAGTTAATAAGGTAAGTGGCTAAATAACATTGGGTATTGCCTTTACATTCCTAGGCTTTGTGTAACATAGTTCCAGTGGCCCGCCAACACAGGCGGAGAGACGGCATACGGCGGGTTTCTTTAGTGGGGCCCCACACTACCCTGTTCGTTGCCCCGAACGACGGGGTGTGCGGTTAGGTACATTTTTTCCCGCCTTAACAAAAAAAAATAAATAAAATAGGACTATAGCGTCAAATAACATCCCGGCAGTATTTACAGGTTGTCCTGAATAAAAAATCTGATACCGGTCTTTTTCTAAAGTCGCCAGTTGTCCCCTTAGAGGGATCATGGAGGTCAGATAGGCAGTGCTCCGTGTAAATACTAATGGATTACCTAAAACCAAACAGATCAGAAGCTGACCCGAATAAAAATATTTTGATAATAAGTCTACGGATATCCTCGAAAGAGAAGCAGAGATCTCCATACTTTATCGATATCAGTTAGGCCCAATGCGCGAATGATTGCCCTGCCGGAATAGGATGCTCAGTACTGCTACTGGGAATATCATCGTCACGGCAAAAATTAATAATGAATCCAGAATTTGAACCCCAAAACTTCGTAGATAGAAGTTGAATATTCATGGCACTAGACTAACGATGCAATTTAAATTGTTACAGGTGAGTTACGTTCTGCATTCCAATGGCATCAATAAAAATAGACGGTTCACGTTCGAAGACGAGTACGGCACGGTAAGTAATGATAGTTGTTTTCTACAACTATTTTCTCTGAAGTGCCGTGACATCGCTACCTACTTCGGTTCAGCGGCTGCGATTTCAATCGACGCACGGTGCGGTGTACAACGGGTGCGTAAGCGCAGACCTGTGCAGTCACCTGTCGTGTGCGCTAACTACAACACGTCGCGATACAAAAGATCTTCCGAAATGCCGCTTATCGCCTCCGACCTGTCTATTTATTCGAATTAATCAGTTTGAGTGTTCGATTTTCGAATATTAGGAGCGAAACATTTTTTTTAAATAATTATTGGTGAACCTCTTAAGTGACCAGTGCTTTTTAGTGCGCCAGTTATTTTTCCTTAAGGTTTCTTTGGACATGGTTTACGTTGGGTTTATGGTAAAGTATTTCTGATATACAAAATATTTACGGTTCAAGTAACGTAAACGTTCTATACCTCACATATACGAAAACAATAATATATATTCTTGTAAATATTAATCCGAGTTTACCAAGCAAGAGGTCGTTATTTTTTTTTTGTTTGTCTGTAATACCCCCTTTTGTCTTGTATAAGGCCAGCGAACTTTTTTCTCACGAACTGTAGATTTTGTAAATTAGTCAGCTCTTTAATTAAAATAGTGTAGGTATATAATATAAGCAGTAAGTACGAATTAATTTTTGCTAACAGCTCGATAATTATCAAGAGACCGCTTTTAATAATATGGAGTTAAATATAATGGAGTAATAGAGTAAATCAGGAATTGTATAAACGTCTAAAAGAATACACATACAAATATTAAATTTATTATTAGCTTGTAGTCCACAACATTGTACAATGCTGGAACATAACTATGTAGTCATTGGTATAAGCTATTATTATTTATGTAATAAAAAGCTTCACCCGCGACTTCGCCTGCTTGAAATTCATAATTTGGTTTGCTACTATTTTTCGGGATACAAATTTTCCTATATGTTAGTCCAGTGTTTCATCTATCTACGTACCAAATTTCAGTCGTCTATGCACTATTGACGGACAAACGTCCAAAAATATACACAAGCTTCATTCATTCATTTGTAAAATTAGTCGGAAGTAGGTTTACACACGTACATTATGTATAAGTTGAATAAACTCTCTTATGATATAGGTGTATATTGGGTAACTCTTATTAACAGACTGTCATTACTATGATTTCATGGTAATTGAAGGCATGATTATGTAGTTATTGTACCTTTTAAATTAAAAGAAATCTAATTATTTAGATATAAAGGGGATCTCGGTAATTTAAGTTTAGAAAAGCGCTACATGGATTTTACACATCGCAGTCCACTTTTAATTTTGTAACCTTAGATTATGACTTTTTTATTTTTACTCAGTCCATAAATTTCAAATCCGTTTAGTAGTCCAGAGATTAGCGCGTTAAATAAACAAACTCTGCTTTTTTATTATAGTTAATATAGATTTGAAGTCTTATAGCTACTTATTTGATTTTTAAGTAATAGGATACGGGTTTTATATCTAAAATCTTTATTTAGAATGTAATGCTCTATATGCGTGGTAAGCGGCAAATACCCGCATTTTTTAAATATCACTTGTTCATTAGAACCGAATGCCGGAAAACAAACTAGTAGAAATTATTATGGGCGTGCCACTAGAAATTGCTTATAAGGTGGTCATTGGTGTTTGGTATGCGATACTACATAATTAATATATGCAAGTTGGAATCAATACTTTGAATATATTAGGGGTTCTTTCTTGGACGTGCATCAATAAACCCCGTTACGGAAATTGCCTCTGATGACGTAAAATAAGACTTCGGAAGCAAGTAGAAACAGCATCACGCTTATATTCTCCGAAGGGGTAGGCAGAACCGTGGGTGTGTAATAGGTATTACAGACCCACGGTTCGCCAGCTATGTTTAAGTCCTACGTAGTAGGGGGCGAGCCTATTGCCGTCTACCGGGCACATTTCCGACCTCCGGGTTGCTACTGAGAATTTTTCTTTTACGAAAAATCTCAATAACACTGCTCGACCCGGGAATCGATACCTCATGATCAGCAGTCGCTCACACTACCGCTGCACCACAGAGGCAGTTAAGTAGAAAATAAATAAAGGGAAGGAAAACTATAATCAAAACCGTGGGGCTTAGTTAGACGTGGGTCTGATTGACACAAATTTTTTTACTATTACGTAGGAGGTCCGTGCCCAGTCCCACACATCATGTGCTGCAAGAATACATTGAAGAAAACATAAAATATTGCTTCATGTAGATCACAGACATTACACCTAGACAACTAAAACATAAGTGATCACCAAAAAAGGAGTCCCAATTACCTCAGTTGCTATTATCCGGGGTAGACTTTGGAATATTCTGGTCTCCTTCAATTGTTGGGGACTGAGATCTCCTTAGCCCTTTTTTTTTACGACCCATGACTGTTCCACAGTGCGGGTTGGCAGACTTCACAAGCCGTCGAGAAAATCTCTCAGGCGCGCAGGTTTTATCACGATGTTTCCCTTCACCGCACAGTGATAATATGTAAACAAATAGGTACACACATATTCTCCAAAAGTCAAAGGTGTGTACCATGACCTTAGACTGGGGATCGAACTCGATACCATTGTCTTTGCAGTCCTTGACGTTACTCTCTTGAACACTGAAGGAATGTAATATGGTTCCGGAGGCCCGCCAATAAACCCGTCCGGAGAGACGGCACATGGCGGGTTTCTTTGATGGATGAAAGCCCCACACTACCCTGTTCGTTGCCCCGAACGACGGGGTGTGCGGTTAGGAAGATTTTTTCCGGCGTTAAAGAAAAAAAAGGCTATCACTCTCTTGCATCTTACTTTAAGCATTTCATTTGCAAATACATGATTATATTAGACCTGACTAAAAATTGGATCCTCAATATTAAACACAAAGTGAAAAATGTGAAATCGAAACTAACAGTCAGGAGCAGGATTTGAACCTGCATCTTCTGGATACCGTCCAGATGATATCCAGAAGATGCAGGTTCAAATCCTGCTCCAGACTGTTATTTTCGATTTCACATTTTTCACAGTGTGTTTAATGTATAGTGCTAAGCATGTCAAATGCTAAAAATATATATAAAAATATCTAAATAGGATCCTCAATAGTTTAAATGACCTTTTATTTAACCATTACGCTACTTACCCAAAAATGAAAGGAAGCTTTACTGTGATTTATTAGTGAAGGAAAACATCGTGAGGCAAGCCAGAAGGATTTCCTCCATGGCTTGTGAAGTGAACCAACTGGCACTGGGTGATGGACACCTGCGCCTAACGAGCAAATATTTATTAAAAAAAAAATTGTTTCCCAGACACAGTAATATCAACATTATCGTAGTACAATAATTGAAAATGTTCATTGTTTCGTTCACCCTAACCTTTCGGCTAAGGTATTCGCTTGCAACAGCCTATGCACTGAGACACGTAAGTGGGTCAACTTTACATGATTCCTCACTTACCGGTGGCCCTGTTATGTCTGTTCGTCATAGTCTAATGCTTTTGTTAGCCCTTTTAATGCAATAGACTGGGACGTCTTTAATGTATATTTCTTTAAAGTCGTAAAATTTTAAGTGCACGTTACGCTTAGAGAAAGGAATCGATTATCGTGAGGCGTTTTTAATGTTACAACGAATGAAATTTGTAGAAATATATACAGTAACACATTGCTAAATGTTACAAGTCATGTAACGGGATCAAATTAGGAGAATCACACATGATCTGCTTTATTATCTAAGATCTCTGTTTAAATTAATCACTGAGAGTGATAGCAAATATTAGTACACTAGATTCCTCCTCCTCTCCCTGAACTTAAAAATATTAATACGTCATTTGAATGCTACGGCACACTAATTATCTACCTCTTGCGGCCCGGGATTGGTTTTTTTAGTATATTAATTTATATACCTTTTTTTTGTCAAGGGGGAAAAATGTTCCTAACCGCACACCCCGTCGTTCGGGACAACGAACAGTGTAGTGTGGGGCACTCACCCACTAAAGAAACTCGCCGTGTGCCGTCTCTTCGCCTTTATTAGCGGGCCACCGGATCCATATTACATTCCTTTAGTGGTCATTAATTTATATACTTACCTAAATAAATAATAATAATAAGTAACTGTAACGTATATTTTATTATTTTTCGTCATTTCTCTTATTAACTGCCTGGGTGGTGTAGCGGTAGTGTATGCGACTGTTAATCATGAGGTCTCGGGTTCGATCATTCGATAACATTGCTCGACCCGGCGAGCAATGTTATTGAGCTTTTCCTAAAAAGAAAAATTCTCAGTAGCAGCCTGGAGTTTGGAAATGTGCCCGGTAATACACCTCTGCCTACCCCTTCGGGGAATACAGGCGTGATGCTATGTGTGTGCATTATTTCTCTTAATAAAATATAAATAAAATGTCTTTCAATTTTAAATAATATGACAAATGCGGCCCGCTTTACTTTATATAGCCCTCCCTGTGGTCCCTGGCGGCCAAAAGGTTGCCGACCCATGCTCTAAAGTTTTTATATATATTTTTAACCCGCATTATACTTTACATTGCTGTTATAGTCCAGTGGTAAAACCAAGTGATACGAAGGCAACGATGACGAGTTCGATTTTCAGTCCAAAGTACACTCCTCTACAGATCGACTGAGTCGCTGAACAACTAAATTTTTCGAGATTTTATAATTATGTGTGTATCTGTTTGCAAATTGTCAGTGCTTGGTGAAGGAAACTTGCGCGTATGAACGATTTTCTCGACGGCTTGTGACGTCTGTCAACAAGCACTGAGCCAGCCTACAGCCTCCATCCCTCTCTCTGGGAGGCGACCGGTGCCCAACATGGGCCATAGTAGAAGTTATATTTTAAAAGATCAATAAAATATTTACTTTGCTACAATGGATATTCATCCATCAGCCTTTTAACGTCCACTGCTGGACATAGGCCTCCCCAAGAATGAGGGATAGTGCCGATTACGGCATTATGCCACGCTTGGCAGGCGGGTTGGCGATCGCAGTTTATGTTGTTAATACTCGAAGGAGTGCTGCTGTCCACTCCTCCGGTATTCCCTCAGTCGGCTCTTACGACTCCCATTACAATTCTAAAGCCGGCCCCACACGGCATATAATGCACAAAATACAATGGATATTAATTACTTCAGATCAATTTTTAAGACGGAAATACCTAGTAAATTAAGGTTTCGTGGTTTATAGAGTTATAAGAAAAATCATTTGAAGCTTTATAATGGCGAAATGGATTTACGAAAACTAAATGCTGCCGTACAATTTAGACATAGCTGCGGTTTTTCATCATCCAGCAATGTCAGTTAGTGAATTCCAATGATAACGATTACTAACTTTAAAATATCTGCGTTAGGATTGCAAAATTCTGTTGCAGAATAGCGTGCACGCAAAAACTGTTTACAATAACATTTTTGAAATATGAACATTGGCTCATTTTTTTTTATTTCTTTTTAAAACTAGAGAAGTCTAGCTACGCCGCACTTGTTGGTGAACAAGTCGTGATCGACTCTCATACACTTAGCATTACTAGCGACACAGCCTTTTTTTGTTATGATGGGAAAAAAAGTTCCTAAACGCAAATCCCCTCGTTCTGGGCAATAAAGGAGTATGCGGTTAGATACATTAAAAAAAGGAAATCCTTACCTTACTAATATTGTAAACGCGAAATTGAGTTTGTTAGCTTTCACGCCATAACTGCTGAACCAATCATAATAAAATTTAGCATACATTAAACACAAAGTGAAAAATGTGAAATCGAAAATAACAGTCACGAGCAGGATTTGAACCTGCATCTTCTGGATACCGTCCAGATGCTTTGCCAATTCAGCCATCGTGATACTTGCTCCTGACTGCTAATTTCGATAACACATTCATACTTAACGTCTTTGGGTGACGCCTGCGCCATCTGTCGGAAGTATTTTCATACATTATACCGACCAGGTAAACTTAATTTTACAATTAAGATTTTACCTACATCTGGACGGTATCCAGGAGATGCAGGTTCAAATCCTGCTCGTGACTGTTATTTTCGATTTCACATTTTTCACTTTGTGTTTAATGTATAGTGCTAAGCATGCCAAATGCTAAAAATATGTATAAAAATATCTAAAAATTTAGCATACATATATTTCAAACCCCAGAAAAGGATATACACTACTTTTATCCCGGAAAAATGTTTGGTTAAAGAGATAATGTTCCGTAGAGTGATGTATTGATATTCTGAAGTTGTACTTCAGACTAAGTCATGGGCATCTAGTAATAATATTATCGTACAAACACATCTTTCAGGTTTAGGGGAAAACTAGCGACACAGCCCCATGGTAAGATCCTCCATTTACTCGATTGAAATAATTTTACGCAATTCGATTACTTTCTATTTTGGACAATGAACTCTTGTTTTCTGTATTCTCTAAGTATACAAAATAGACGGTGGATGAAATGCCATATATATGTGAATTAGAAACTTTCTTGCTGTAATCGGATGCACATGATCATGATGAGGCTAGGGGCAGTAGATATTAGCTCTGAAGTAATGTCACGCAGTTCCAGTGCTCTGCCAATACTTAGGCGTAGAGATGGCGATGGTGAGCTTATTTAGTGGGTGAGGGCCCTACACTACACTGTTCGTCCTATCGTCCGAACGACGGGGTGTGCGGTTAGATACATTTTTCCCGCCTTAACAAAAAAGAAGAGGCAGTAGATATTATAGCGCTGTGTACATATTTTGTATAATTATGAAATTATATTATATTTTTGAAACTTTTTATGATCGTTGCATAAGATAATTTTTCAGAGGTCAATTCATTAGTACCTACCCATAGCGTCATTACGTGCAATAACCGTGAATGCTTTGAGTTCAACCAATTCATCGACATTCTAATTATCAGCGGATTTGTTATTGTATTTTGATTTGTATTAAGAATCAGGATGTGTAAGAGTCGCTACGAGTTTAAAACTAAAGTCCGACAACACTTCCTGGCGGAGTTAGAGGAATCACTACATCACTTGTGAATATTGTATGTATATGTGTATTTTTGTATGTATGTATTTTATTATACTCGTATATATTTTGCTTATTTATATCTTATGTTTACTATCTAGTATATGTAAATTTTTATTATGTATATCTCTATGTATATGTATCGTATTTATAAGATGTCATATAGTCGCATAATTGTTTAACTCTTGTGAAAATTATTTTTTTCGCCTCTTGTTTTCTGACATAAATTTACCTACCTCCTATTATCTCTGCATCACCCATGGTTGACTGGTAGAGAATGCCTCAGGCATTAAGTCCGCCATTGTAAAACTGAAAATGTACTTTTGTTTTCTGTTTACATAAAGTTAAATAAAATAAAAAAAATAAAATAAAATATTTATCAAAAGATTTCGTCTACCTATAGCGTGGATTATAATTAAAGGTTATGTCATCAACGCTATTCACACTATGAAAGTTGCTTCCAAATTCAATTTCTACTTGCTTATTAATGTAGTAGTTAGATTTGTGCATCTAATGGTCGTTGTCGTTATCAATACTCACACATGCGGCCTTTTTTAGGCACCACCTTGTACTATGTATAATTCCTGTATCAGGGATTTTATAAACATACAATTTCATGCACACAAAGTACTTACATCCAGACCCAGAACTACCTTTTGTGGTTCACACAAAGAATTGTGTCCTGTGTGGGAATTGAACCCACAACACAGGCATCAGAGGTCGGTATCTCATGGTACACTCAAACACATACAAAAAATTTCATCAAAATCGGTCCGGCGGCTTAGAAAGCGTTCAGTAAATTATATTTATATTTTATGTATATAAAGGTATGCTCCCGCCCGACTGTTGTGGGCTCGCAACACAGGACAACTCTGTGTGATCCACAAATGGTTGTTCTGAGTCTGGGTGTACTTTGCGTCCTTCAATTTTTATGTTAGTAAAGTCCCCGCGATACAAGGATTATTCCATGTAGTGTACCTATGTCTATAAAAAATATTTGGTGAGCCGCGGCTTGATAGTATCCTGCTGAGTGCATGAGTGGCAGTTGCCTTTTGTTATCAGGCAGGCCGTGGCTCGTGTGCTACCATAAGCATTAAAAAACAGGCCGAATGCGGATGGACAAATCCAGCCCTCGAGAAAGTATCTCAGCCGTGCAAGTTTCCTACATTTTCCTTCACTGGGCTGTGTTAAATTATAAACGACTGCGGTCATTATTTCGAAATGTCAGAGGTGCATTAACTTGTGATGTTTTGACCTCAGACTGGCTCAGATTGGAGATCGAACTTGATATCATGTACTATGCAATCCTTAGTTTTATCATCACTAAGCATTCACTGTTTAATATAACATTATTTATTACAATAAACCAAAAATCGACTAACTAGATTAAATAAAATACACAACTTACCTTAATTTATAAAGAAAGTTGTATGAATACATAAAATGTGTTGACCCGAAATTGAACTGGAGACCTTCAGTCTATAAAGCAACATAGAAACATGTATTAGTTTAGTGAAAGTGAACAAGCAAATTGTTTTAGCGCAAGTGTTTGTATGTGGTTACTTCCCATACTACGATATAGAAATGTTGTGTGTGATAACGTGGGAGTGCGTGAAAGAAATACAATCACAAGTCATTTAAAGAGGGTTCTTATTAGTCAAATTTGAGAATATATTAATGCCATTTATTTAGTTATTTACTTAAAATATGTACACCAAATATTTAGAACGATAAATAGTTTTTTAATTAGTAAAACGTAAAGTTATCTCTGGAATAGTTTATAAGCCTAAAAACCATCATCCAGACAGTTCGCTCGTCTGCAATCACAGTCAATAAAAAAACCGATTATACATACAATACACAACTTTATGTGAAAGCGCTTCTTGTATCAAAAGTCATTATTTCTAAACGCAAGTCTAAATGGCATGAAATTACTCAGTTGGCGAACAATCCTCACAATACAAGACTACTCTCATTTTCGTGTGGAATGTGAATGAAAAGTAAAAAAAAACTGACCCATCGCCTGGCTGTCAAACCGGTTGTGTGCACGTAACATCAGGATTAAAAAAAACATATAATTTCATTGTGCAACATTGATTACGCATTCTGCGTCCAAATAAATGATTACTTCTTATTGAAGAGCTCAGCTGGACGTCGAAAACTTGCTCAGATATGTATACATAATTCTTTCGTACGATATTTTTGCAATACGCAACAATATTTTACAAAAACCGAAATAACTGTATATTTTAGTTGAGATTGTAATTTTCACCCCGTTTGTTTTTCATTGTTCCGTACTCAGTCTGCATAAAATCTCTATTGAAGGCTTAATGTGTCTTTTGTTTGATTACATCAGACAGGTATTACAAGGCTCACGGATATCCTTTCGTTTCAAAAAGCCAAATTGACTGCCGCCTTGCCCTTTCAACTAAAGACCTCGTACAGTGGCCATTTCCATTAATCTCTTGACCTTTTCTTTGACTAGTAACATGCCCCATGGAATCCATTGTATAAAAATGACACATCGAATTGTGTTACAACTTCTGGTCTTAAGCGGTTGTAGGTTTGTATGTAAACAAATACATGTAATGTAATGTATTAACTGCATCTGTGGTGCAGCGGTAGTGTTAGCAACTGCTGATCATGAGGTCTCGGGTTCGATCTTCGGGTCGGGCAATGTTATTGAGCGTTTTCGTAAAAAGAAAGAATTCTTAGTAGCAGCCCCGTGTTTGGAAATGTGCCTGGTAGAAGGCAATAGGCTCACCCCCTATTACGTGGGACTTAAACATAGCGGGCGAATCGTGGGTGTGTAATACACGTCTGCCTACCCCTTCGGGGAATACAGTCGTGATGCTATGTAATGTAATTTTTTTTAAGAATATCCCCTTTTTTTTGTTAAGGTGGGAAAAAATGTTCCTTATCGCACACCCCGTCGTTCGGGGCAACGAACAGGGTAGTGTGGGGCCCTCACCCACTAAAGTAACCCGCCGTGTGCCGTCTCTTCGCCTTTATTGGCGGGCCACCGGAACCATATTACATTCCTTCAGTGGTTTAAGACTATCTCTTGCTCTAAGAAATAATCCTTGTATAGCGGGGGACTTTACAAACATGCAATTTCACGGATACAATGTGGGACCCACGACACTCGGGCGGGCGGCTGGTATCTAAACAACTCCGCCATCTGTGCAGTCAGTTGGGATATCGATTATGTCTTCGGTGTCCCCACGCCGTGTGTACCATTTTAACTAATATCTGTGTCAATAAACCGTGATTATGCTAATTATTAATAATTACACTCAAATCTTTGCTTAATTTGTAAAATGTTGTAAATCATCATTAATATTCATTTAAATGATATAACTTATTTGTCAGTGATGTTTGAATTTATGCAAGAATTTAGTGAAATTGTTCTTTATGATACGATTTCACTGATTGTGTGGTGTATAATTTGTCAAGTTTATGGTGTATTATAAAAACGAAACGGTTGTTGGCTCGCTTGAGCTGAGATACGAACTATTCATAGCTCAAGCAATGGATTAGATTCAGTTTTTTTTTTACAGTAAGCAACGGCTTAATAGTAGTTTGTACTGTTCAGCTTCATTGACAACGGTTATGGCTTATCGGGTGGGTCGTTTGCCATTTTAGTCAGCGAAAATGAACTAAATATCCCGCTGTCAATTGCAACATTCATAGAATATTATTATAGCATTCATACAAATAAATAAAGGTGAAGTGTCCGCTTGTAATGTCTAAATAACAGCTTTTTATTAAATGGATATGAAAGCATATACGTTACCTATGAGACAAAATGCCAATTTTCAAAGTTTTCGTCTATCTCAGTTTTTTTTTTTCCGGCTAATCTCCGATAGGGCTCGTTTGGACAATACTTTTACTGGCAGATAGTAATAAGGAGTAACTTAAGCTACTTTTGTTTTGGAAAATTAATTGGGGTTCCGCACAAAGAAGAAAATAACTAAATTCTACGCAAAGTCGTAGATAGCAATACTTAATAATATTAACCTATCTATCTGTATTTCTCCACAATCGCTTATAATAACTGTTCTAATAATATCAAATAAAAATGAGGTAGTATAATAGTCCTAATTATACTTTTAACAAGCATATTACCAACGTTATTGCTTCGTTACGATTCCAGTAACACTGAATACTAGCACGCGTTTTACATACGATTGCATGTTTCGAATAACTTTATTATAAATAGACATCAAGCATAATTCGATTGATCAATATAATGTATTGATACATAATTTTGCAACTAAGATTTCGTAAAACGTATTACAATAAGTAATTATTCGTATCGGTAGACTAGATTGTTATCAATTTAATGCCTCTTGCCAGTAACTACAGCTTTGGGAGTTGTTTAATGTGTGATAATGGCATGCAAATTATTCTGTGTTGTTGCTCGATGCAAAATGGTTGAAATGTATCGATTTGAACTACTATTGCAATCGATTTTCGATTGTAGTTTGCGTTTTATGAAGTAAGACTCATTAACAGGTTGTGAAGGCTAGTGTTAAATAAAGGCTTGTCTGTATAGTTATTTTTGTTTAGTTAGATAAATAGGCGTTCGTTGCATGATTTTCAATTTGTCAAAAAGCAATGTTATTCAATTTAGTAGTACGAGTATAACAGAAATAATTTCATCGCTTTAATAAAATAATAATTTAAGGAAAAATAACTGTGTCGCATTTTACAGTGGTTGTAGAAAATTATATTACAGTTTGTGAGTAGTGAGATGTGACTTTTTGAAGGAGCTAGAAAATATATATCATAATGTGCAGCAAGGAACAGATAAATCATGTGCTCAGCAAGATAAACGTGGTAAGTCCTGTATCTTTTTACTGGTTATGGTGACGTGATTATGCTGACGAGGGACTGCCCACCTGATGGTTTGTAGTGCGGCTGTGGCTCATGAACTCGTCAATACTAAGGGTACTATCGAGTTAATGCACACACTTTATTTTGCTGATATAACGTAGGTACATACCTTTTTTTGTTAAGGCGGAAAAATATTCCTAACCGCTAACACCGTCGTTCGGGGCAACGTATCGGGTAGTGTGGGGCCCACACCCACTAAATAAACCCGCCGTGTGACGTCTCTCCGCCTGTCCTGGCGGACCACTGGAAATGTGACATTACTTTAGTGGTCCACTGGTGACTTACCCATTCGGATACCCTCTATTGAGCGACGCTTTCACATACGGAGCGGCGCAACTTCGCGGAAGGCCTTGCGGGTGATGAATATTCCCCGGTCTATCCACCCGCAACCTCAGCTAGGGCGGCATCAGGCGCAGGTACTTGCGCCTGCGCCGACCCGGTCGCTGGCGGCGGTTCGGAAGACGTACCTACCTATATTTTTATTTACGAAGTTGTTATACCAGCTACTTACTTTTAGTTTTTAATATAGCTACCTAGTAAGCTTTTTAGTTTTCTACTAAACAGTAATACTTAATTCAGCGCACACGATCTGTGCGTGTGTGCATATTATATAGGTATACTTACATATAATATATAGGTAGGTACATAATATATAGGTATACTTGCCGTGTGGGGCCGGCTTTAGAATTGTCCCACCCCTCCACCATACATGGGAGTCGTAAGAGCCGACTGAGGGAATACCGGGGGAGTGGGCAGCAGCACTCCCTCGAGTATTAACAACATTCGCAGTAATTGCCAACCCACCTGCCAAGCGTGGCGATTACGGCACTATCCCCCTTTGGGGAGGCCTATGTCCAGCAGTGGACGTAGAAGGGCTGATGGATGGATACTTACATAAATATAGATGCATGAGCCTGAAACTTTTCTAACAGCTGCATTGAATTAGAAGTTACAATTTATCTTTAATTGACTAAAGTATAAAGTAGGCACTGGTTAAACATGTTAATAATAATACTTTATTTTGTAAGTATTGCAACAAGACGTTTAAATATAATACCGACTTAACCGACCGAGCTAATTTTTCAATTACTGGGACCGTAAAATATTAACTTAAATGTACGCGAATATATCAAAAATAAGTTTTTAATAATATACCGTTTAATTATCGTCAGCACAAAAAAAAAAGCACTATTGGGCATGGGTCTCATTTCAAAGTAAGAGGCATTAAGACAGTAGTCCACCACACTGGCTCAACGGTTGGCAGACTACAGGAAGTTCTCAGACACGCAGGTTTCTTCACGATGGTTTTCTTCACCGATCAGTGATAATGTTGTAAACAAGAACGTGTTTTGTGTGTGCCATGACCTTGGACTTGGGATCAAACTCGATACCATTGTCTTTGTATTCCTTGGTTTAACCACTAGTAGAGTTCATTAAGTTAATGATAATCTATCTCTTATCAATATCTATTAAGTACCCTCTCGAAAATTCACAGCTTGTGTACTTGGCTTGCCTCCTTGTTTATTGCTGCTTATGAGATCGGAAATCTCGGAATATTGTCATGCTCGCGAATACAAAAAATACCAAAATAATAACTTTGTATTAGTTATTATTACTTACAATTGGCAGCTTTGATGCTACATTATTATTGCGGCCATCCCACTTCTGATGTTTATCTCTCTGTAATTGTCGAACTTCGTTACTATGCTATTTTTGGCTCCTGAAACGGAATGGGTTCCGGCTAATTGTTTTTAGTTAGTCACTTTCCAAATGAAATGCGGCACTACTTAACTTGTAAACCTGAAGGTTCCGATTAATAAAATGACGATAATTACGTATGACTTGTTATTTTTGTTTAATCTGTCTCGGTCGCTTCAATTGTTTGCTACAACTACTTTGCGGAAGGAAATTCGATATGTATGTATCTATTGGCATTGATATACCAAATATTCAATGGCACCAATTTCTAAAAGGATATTAAAATATAAAAATAAAGCGCAATTTCTAATAATGGCTATAATTACAATGTCTAGTCTGTATCAGGCATTTTCTAATATATATCTTAAATTTTACAAGTGTAAGGTACACATTTAACCAACAGTTTGTGGGACGGCGAACCGTACACGGCGGGTTTCTTTAGTGGGTGAGGGCCCCACACTACCCTGTTCGTTGCCTTGAACGACGGGGTGTGCGGTTAGGAACATTTTTTCCCGCCTTAACAAAAAAAAAAAAAAGGATGGCCTCCCACCATATGGACCGACGATCTGGTCGCAGGGAGCCGTTGTTGCAGTGGACACAGACGCTCGTTGTGACGTTCTATGGCCTATGTGTAGGAGTGGACGCCAAAAGCCAAATGCATGGACGTTGATTGGCCTTGTTGGTTTGCTGAAGTACACAGTGGCGGCACAGGACGTCTCGTTGTGGCGTTCTATTGAGGAGGCTTATTCCAGCAGTGGTTGATGAAATGTTTGATGGATGGATGGAGGAAGGTACATATTGCATACACATAATATTGAGTAATTGGAAACAGGCGGCACAGGACGTCTCTTTGTGGCGTTCTATTGAGGAGGCATATTCCAGCAGTGGTCGATGAAATGGTGGGTGGATGGATGGATGAAGGTACATATTGCGTACACATAAAATCTCATGATTGTTTTATTAAAAGAGTCTTAGAGTTGATTGCGAGTACTGTTGCCCTAGAATTTATTTTTTATCTCTTCTAATTATGAAAATATGTATGCATTTAGTCCATGAACGCTGAAACTTGGTCATGTAAATATCTCTATCTTTCATTGGCTTTATGAAGTGTGCATACATTGTTACTTATTTGCAAATACTAATAAATGTTCAGTTTATTTTTATATGGTTAGTTTGGTTAGCATACGGCTGGATGAAAGACCGTTTGATGTTATTTAAACTAAGTGTCTGCGTGCTCAAAACATCACGTTTTTCATGATTTCTGGATTTCTTATAAGGCTGAGGTCTTCTAGTCGTTCGGACAGCTCGGACATTAGATTGACAACGTGATTGTTTATTACCAAATGGCATTGCATATATAACAGACACTTTAATTAAAAACTCATTAATATACTTCTTTCATTCTATCACGACTGTAAAGTATATAATTGCTGTTTTTTGTATAGCTGTTTGTTCGAATTGTTTAATGATTGACAAATTGGCCATTTTAATATCGTAAGTATTTCTATCAATGGTACTACAACTAACGGGTATACTGCACAGATATTGATTTACTAGTGCACTAATGTAGCTGAGAGAGAGAGAGACCTTGACTTGTTAGCATTGTTGTTCGATCACTATGAACCTTAAAATAATTCTAGAATCTATTCACCATCTAACTATTAGCGATACCATTTTTTTGTTAAGTCGGGAAAAAATGTACCTTAATGCACACCTCGTCGTTTGGGGCAACGAATAGGGTAGTGTGGGGTCTCACCCACTACATAAACCCGCTGTGTGCCGTCTCTCTGTATTGAAGAGCCACTGGAACTATGTTGCATTACTTCAGTGTTCCGCCGGCGGCTTACCCTTTCGGGTACCCTCTACTGAGCGAAACTATTGGCGATACCTGCCCAAATAATCTGGTACAGTAATAGCTAGATCTACTCTTTAATTCTACTTCTCTAAACCTAAACCTACATCATTTTTGCGCGTGGGTCATGGAAACGCGACCACTAGAACTATTACTATTCGTGCGTATAAATTGTACTACATTCGGCTTACATCCGATGTTCGCGGAACTTGGTATAAAGATATTTTGCGGCACAAATTTGTACAAACTTGTTTACTCTTAACAGATTTGAAAGGCGTGAGAACAGTGATGTGTAAGCATGCAACACGCGAGCAACTACTTCATCTTATTTGTTTTGAATGTTGCTATTTGAACTAACTTTGATCCGTGTGGTGACGATGGACTAAGAATACAAGTGTCATCACCCCATTCTTTTCCACGGGTGTCGTACGAGGCGACTAAGGGAAGAAAGCAATTATCACCTATTGCATTATTGGTGGTAGGGCTGGGTACCAAGTGGGAGTGCTCACTTGCTATCGGCCCCGAGCGGGTTGGTACCACCATCTCCCGTGTGACCGTCCATGAAGCACATCAGTGTGTTTTGGGTGTAGCGGGAGATAGCCTTTAATTCTTACTGAAATATAATATGTGGAATGAAATAGTGCGCAGCGGCTTAACAATACTCTCGGTATAGTTGAGTCCATGAGCGACAGTTACCATTTACCAACAGCCGTGGCTCATCTGCCACCATACGCAATAAAAAAAACTCAATATTATAAACTACTTACCCTACGACGAGAGTTAGTCGTCTCTAACTACTTAATTTGACCTCCCCACTGCCTCTTAAGATGTGGCATAAAATAGAAACTTAAAAAATAAATAGGATGTCTGATGATGTTGAAACAGACTGAATATGCGCATATATTAATTGTCTAGTAGTTGACTAAAATTTAATTGTAAAATCATGTCATATAAGTCATGGGCATGTTTCGACACGATTCATTTGATCTATGAGTGAGGGAATTGAGTTGCTTTTACTTCAGTGCAGTCATTCGGACACACTAATATATGCCAAGCAGTTAGTCTCATTGGCCATTGTTCGTTTTCGGTTACTGGGACAAAATACACTAAAATATAATATTGCACATCAGGAAACGAACTCCACTTAACTTGATTAGCAGTTGAACAGAAATAACGAACTAGCAATGCGGGCTAATGGTGCAGCGATCATCTGAACTAGTCCACGATGATTTGCTGCAAACAATATGATGTAAAAGTAATCAGAGTAGAAAAATAAATACGGAACGATTTAGAATAAATATGGCGTAACACTTAGGGGAACTTGGTCAGATTGTATAAATGACAAATACTTTAGTCACTAGACCATTGACTGTCATATTTCTTTCAAATTCTTTTTTTATTGCATATGATGGCAGACGAGCCACGGCCCACGTGATGGTAAGTGGTAACCGACGCTCATGGTCTCAACTATACCAAGCCGCTGTGCACCATTTCATTTCTCATATATATCAAATGAAAGAATAAACGGCTATCTTCTGCTAAAGCCAAAACACACTGACGTGCTTCATGACCAGTCACACAGCAGATGGTGGTGCCGACCCGTTCGGGCCCGATAGCAAGTGACTACGATCACTTGGTACCCAGCCCTACCACAAATAATGCAATGGGTGATAATTGCTTATTTCTCTTAGTCGCCTTGCACGACACCCGCGGGAAAGGATGGGGTGGTGACACTTGTATTCTTCGTCCGTCACCATAAGGACTTCTAACTATAATGCCATTTTATACTGCTAATACGTCTACATATCATGCAGACAAAAAAAAATATAACCTTAAACAGTACGTGCAAAATAATCGCCATATCTCCACTCCACAATCTTTTTTTATCCCAGCATGAATGGGCCGGCTTGATCGAAGAAGTATCTCTCTCACAGAAGATTGGCGTGAAACAACGGTACTTACTCCGGCCATTGTGCTTCGGCCATTATCGTGAGTGACAGCGCCGGAGGCCCCAACCACCTTCCTATCCTCTCCTTATTATCCTTGCTCTCCTCCACTTAATATCCGTCCTATCCTTCCGTATTATCCTTCCTCCCCGCCTCCTATTTCTTTCGTTAGCGATAGCGATAGTGACGCGCGAATGATGCCTCGGTGTTGGTAGCGTCTATAGGCTACGGTACTGATTACCATCAAGTGGATCGTATGTTTCTTTGCCACACACGTATTATAAAAATGTAGGTAAAATTTAATAATATTTTTATACATCTGAACCACAAACATACTTCAGATTTTTAATATCAGTATAGATAAGACGATAACTGAAATATCTGCACAACTGTCTTGCACGTGTTTTAAAAAGACTGATCGTTCAAAACTAAAACGTTTATCATGTAAAATCAACACCCACTTATACATTTTAAGGTTAAACTCAGTCAATTTATATTAGTCAAATTACTCCGTAAGATATGACGGACGGTTAGCAAATCTTAAATTCTCTGAATAGATAGTATCTACATGTTTTTAAGTCAAAATAGCGTTCAACTTGGCAATGAGATCTTAGGTATAAGATTGCGTTAAACGTTGAGATAATAGATAGTGGTTACGTTATACATAGTAAATAGTTTCAAGAATATTGACGGTCAAGTTGTGTAACTGATAACTTTTCTTTCTATTGTTTGGATGGATTTTATTTCGAGAATTGTTGATTTCAATTATTGATTTGAGAACGGTTAGTATAAAAAAATCAGGTATCTTTTTGAATCAATTGTACATGGTTTCCTTTCCTCTTTTGTCGTTGGCCTTTTTCTTATATATTTTTCCTTGAACGCAAAGAGTAAAAATGTGAAATCAAAAATAATAGTCACGAGCTTTTATTGACTATTATTTTCGATTTCACATTTTCGCACTTTGTGTACATTTATATGGTTGAAGCTTATCAAATGTTTAAAAATATATAAGAGAACTAGCGAACCTGACAGACCTTGTCCTGTCCGAACATTGATGTTTCGTTTGGATGGCGTAATTTGCCATTAATTAGAAAAATAGTGTGTAAAATGTTATTGCTAGTGTTTTACATTAGAATATTTCATAAAAATATCTGAGACCCTATCGCGGCGCCACCAACAAATCCATGTGTGAATCTAATTCATCTCGGGACCCATTGACACACAGACATAAAAAAACTCATTAAATTCGGTTCAACCGTCTAGGAAAAGTTCATTGACATACATATGAACATAAGAATTTTATATACCTATTAGCTGACCCGGCGAACTTCGTACCGCCATATATTTTTTCATGAATAAATATTGCAATTATAAATTGATATATAAAGTATCCTATCTCTTAAGTTGGAACAAAACACACATTTAAAAGAAAGTTAAAATTGGTTCAGTAGTTTTGGAGTTCATCCCGGACAAACATCGTGACACTGGAACTATATATAATATAAAGTATCCTATCTCTTAAGTTGGAACAAAACACACATTTAAAAGAAAACTTAAAATTGGTTCAGTTGTTTCGGAGTTCATCCCGGACAAACATCGTGACAATGGAATTATAATATAATAATAGATTATAAATTATCCTATCTCTTAAGTTGGAACAAAACACACATTTAAAAAAAAGTTAAAATTGGTTCAGTAGTTTCGGAGTTCATCCCGGACAAACATCGTGACACTGGAATTATATAATAATAGATAATATAAAGTATCCTATCTCTTAAGTTGGAACATAACACATTTTAAAAAAAGAAACGTTAAAATCGGTTCAGTAGTTTCCGAGTTCATCCCGGACAAACATCGTGACACTGGAATTATATATAATAGATTATATAAAATAAACTCCAAAAAAAATCGAAGCTAATAATGAATACATTAATTTTTTCTCAAATGTCTGTTACAGCTTTATAATAATAGGTACTATAATTATGGCCAATAATTCTTAAGAGTTCTCAAAAACATTTGGAAAAAATCTTTCAGAATTTCAAGTGGGAGCGTTGAAGCTCTTCTGTGTTTGATGGAACAATAGTTAATTTCTTCCATTTCATTATGTATTTTTTAACGAGTATTTAT
This sequence comes from Leucoma salicis, assembly GCA_948253155.1. Taxonomy (NCBI): domain Eukaryota; kingdom Metazoa; phylum Arthropoda; class Insecta; order Lepidoptera; family Erebidae; genus Leucoma; species Leucoma salicis. The sequence goes on from OX411817.1 coordinate 5,203,495, forward strand.
GCAAGTTTTTTTTTTTTTTTTTTACTTCTAGCGAATAATTAGTGGGTGCACTGAAGGCATATCGGTGTTACGTAACTTTGTATATATTATGGTAAACAGGGGCGCGTGCTTTGTGGTATAGTTAGTGACGTGTGGGTTACCATGATTGATGTGTCGGGGTGTAAACCAGCTTTTAGCATTCCATGCTTGAGCGTCACGACCGACCTCCGTGGTCGTTTTATTCATACCGACACTAATTATGCATTTTAGTATTTGTATACTCTATGGTTAAATTCTTCTGTTTTTAAATTTATCAAGGATACATAACCTTACAATATATACTCTTTTAAATAAAAATAATCTAAAGTAAATACTACTTACATTTAATTCATTACGTAACTGCCTCTGTGGTGCAGTGGTAGTGTGAGCGACTGCTGATCATGAGGTCTCGGGTTCCCCGGGTCGGGCAGTGTTATTGATCTTTTTCGCAAAAAGAAGAATTCTCAGTAGCAGCCCGGAGTTTGGAAATGTACCCGGTAGACGGCAATAGACTCGCCTCCTATTACGTGAGACTTCAACCGTGGGTTTGTAATACACCTCTGCCTACCGCTTCGGGGAATATATATTTGTTTATGGTGGTCTAGCCACGGACCACCTAATGGTAAGTGGTAACTACTCAACATTAGGTACTAAGAATGCTGTCAATCCGCTTCTCCCATTTCATTTTGCGGTTATAAAAACAAAAGAATTGACGACAATCTCCTTCTACAATAAAAACACCAAAGTGTTTCACGGTCGAACACACTGTAGACGGTGGCACAGACCCGCTCGGGTCCGATAACAAGTGAATACTATCACTTGCTACCCAACCCTACCAAGAGTAACGCAATGACTACTAACTGCTGGGTCGCCTCGTGCGACACCAGTGGAAAACAATTGAATTCCTCCTAGTCCGTCACACATAGACCATTCTGTCGGTTCTATTAAGTAACCGAGCATATCAGGTTCTAAAATTTATTTTTTCAGCCCTTTTTCTTTTCCACTCCTCTAATGGCGAGCGGGATGAGGCCATAGTCCACCACGCTGGCCCCGTACACTTCACAAGCTGTCGAGAAAATTTCTCAGGCATGCAGGTTTCCTCACGATGTTTTCCTTCACCGAACATTGATAAATTCTAAACAAATACATAATTTCAGACCTTGGACCGGGGATCGATTTTGATACCACTGCTTTTGCAGTACATGGTTTTACCACTGCTTTTGCAGTACATGGTTTTACCACTAGGCTATCACTGCATTCTGCTTAAAAATAACAAGGATCATGAAACCTCGCACACTTCCGCACGTTCCAGATTCGGACGATTCGACGCGGGCAAGTGTGCGAAGTTTCATGAGATTTCATTTAAGAATTCTAAAATTCGTTTCGTTCGACTCGTTCGACGCGGTCGGCTCGGATAAGTGTGCGTTCACCATTAGGACGAGCCGCCTCTGGTATAATACCCTTGTTAAACTTACTTAGAACAATCTTACCGCTCACGTGGAAGGGAGTCGTGATAGCATAAATTTTTATCCATCACCTCACTAACAAACTGCCTGACGCCTCCGTATTACATCTGAAACAGGTTTACAATCAGTTGTAATTTATGTTGTTTTTTCCTACCAAATGAAAGTGAGGATGTAATAAATGAACGATACGAGACGCAATAAGTAGGACGCTAATTTCCCTTTCGTTATTCACCTGACTTACCTATACGGCGATAGTCGTACGACAGCGACTCCCGGTATCGAGTCAATTTAGTGACTTGTAATTAAAACGAGTTTTCAATAAAATTCTTTGTAACTGGAACTGTTTAGTAGGTCTAGGTGATAGTGGATTAACGATGAAATGAGGTCTTCTATGTTTCGAGTTGTTTTCAAAATGAATTATAAATGTTGATATTTTATGTAGTTGTGTTTTAGGGTCAACTCACACTGCAAGTATTAATTTTCGAGCTAAAATAGAAACTAAAACGTTATCTAAAAATAGAGAATGCAGTTTAAAATTGATCGCTGTGAATAACAAAAGAGTTTTTTTTTACCTAAAAATAGAAAAATAAAATAAAGAATGCAGTTGAAGTTGATTGGCTGCAAATAACAAAAGAGTTTACTGCACATAGAATAGAAATATATATTTTTTTGTTTTTAGTTAAATTAGGATAATATACCACTTTCACGTTTCTTTTCGTTCTCATTACATATTTTCGACTAAATACTAATAAATGTATTAATGTTTTAATTAGCACAAGTATCATTTACACTAATTAGAGATAATACAGATTACTCTTATATATAGTATGTGCTAGGTGTAGCGACAAAAAATCCGCATTTGTATTTTTTTACGATAAGCGCAATTATTTTGTCAATTGATTCCATTACAGGTCTTTCTAAGGGCATCAAAACATCTAGTTATTCTGTTTGTCGATTCGCGGTATCCACTCTAGGACCTTTCTACCAGCTATATCTTTCTTCATAGCACTTTGAGCAGAGAGTGCCTTAGACTTAGAGTCACCCTTTCGGTAACAGAGGTCATAAAAGTGAAAAAAAAAACCTAATGTTCTGATGACTGATTAAAATCGCCGCAAAATCATGAATATTTATTACTAATACAAAGTACCTATTTCATATTAATATAGAGACAGAGACAATGCCAGGTTGACTAAAGGCATTAGACGGCGCCTCGACGACAGATATGATCGATAAACAGTCACTGACATCACAATGAGCCGACGACATGAGAATGATAGATAACAATGTGAGTGAATTCTTTACACATGTTCGAGCTAGATTTTTTTTACATTTTATACCTATATGCGTGTCTCTTCTTACCTTGTCCCAATTTTTGAAGTTATACTTCTTTTGGCGCGTTAGGGAAAAATGATGAGAGTAAATTTTTACGATGCGCGCGCACACCGTTACGAAAAACCGACACCCTGAAGTTAGCTATAATCAACATTTTAGTTTTTTTTGTAATATTTAAATAAACTTTATTTAACTAGATAATGCGTTGTAATAAAATTTTCAATGTATTAAATACCTTTTTTTCTATTGTTAGTGTCGTTTTTCGTATAAACGTAGAATAAGGCGAATGATAAAATTTTTGAAAAGATTTTTATCTTGTTACGCCAAAGAAGTATAACTTCTAACGCGTGTACATAAGTACACACGCACTTTTTTTAATTGTAGATTGTTTGTATTAGGTCGAAAGGTCGATCACTAGTGAGTGATATGCATACTATTTTTTTATTGCTTTTAGTGGCAGACGAGCCACGGCGCATATGGTGGTAAATGATAACCGTCACACATGGACTCAACTACACCGAGAGTATTGTCAAGCCGCTGCTCACCATTTCATTTCACCGGTATGAAATAAAAGAATAAACGGCTATCTCCTGCTACAGGCAAAACCCAACGATGTGCTTCATGGACGATCACACGGGAGATGGTGGTACCAACCCGCTCGGGCCCGATACCAAGTGAGTACTCCCACTTGGTACCCATCCCTACCACCAGTCATGCAATGGATGATAATTGGTTACTTCCCTTAGTCGTCTCATACGACACCGGTGGGAAAGAATGGGGTGGTGACACTTGTATTCTTAATCCGTCACCACGCGGAAAAAAATGACGACTTTCTCGCAAATAACGTCATGACGATGTCATTTTGTAATATTAAATTTTAAATAAAAACTTTTTATTAGGCATATTATTTATTATAATTTTATCACAACATAGTATACTTATTTCAGTCGCTAAAATTTTCGTTACGTATTATGTTTCACTAATGTTAGAATAGGTTGATCGATTTTTTATAGGGTTTTATAACCGCAGTGGATTTTATATAAGAATTATCTTAATGAATAATTAATTAATTGTCGTTTATAAGTGGGTAATGTATTTATGTGGACGAAGTTGCTGGTGACAACAAAGGTCCCCCAGATTTATGAAACAAAGACTGAAATACTTGCTTTTGGATTCATCGTATATCAAGCGCATTAGTTTATTAATTATTATGTTATGAAAATACGTAAATTTGACTATAATGTCTAAAACTTTTTTTTTTAATTCTAACTACAAATAAGTTTTAAAAGTGCCCATGACCAGCTGCTAGTAATTAATTATGTTCAAATGAGTATGAGATCTAATCGGTCGTTTTGAAAGAATTTCAATATTGTCCAGTCTTATCGTTTAAAATTTTTAATCATAATATGCATGTAAGCGACCCCGATATACTTGGTATAATAAGTAAAACAAAGAGAGTTACAAGTTTATAACAATATTGTATTAATTGCACTGCACAAATTAACTGTTTGTGACTTAATACATATGCTTAATATAATTAAGTCGGCACAAACAGAGCATGATAAGGTCGTTCTTTTGGCAATGACTGACTAAGTTGTGTGGAAGAGTATTTTATAATTTCCATTCATTTTACTCCCGCAATTTTTTTTTACTCTACTTGGGTGGCAAATTAGCATAAGGTCCACTTGATGGTAAGCGGTTACCGCAGCCTTTAAACTTTTTTTAGTTAAGGCGGGAAAATTTTTTCCTAACCGCACACCCCATTGTTCGGGGCAACGAGCAGGGTAGTGTGGGGCCTTCACCCACTAAAGAAACTCGCCGTTGTGTGTGTGTGCCTCTCCGCCTTTATTGGCCGGCAACTGGAACTATGTCGCATTCCTTCGGTGGTCCGCCGGCGGAGCCTTTAGACCCTAGCAACAGCAAATGCATAACCCGCGCGTCGCCATTTCCAAGAAAAAAGATAGGAGGTGGATAGGAAGGATAATAAGGAGAGGATAGGGAGGGGATGTGGTATGTGCCTATTTTATATTACATGATATTGTGTTTGATATTTATCGAGCGAAACATTTCTAGGAACTTTCACATTAGCTCAAAATGAAAGAACCATTGCAATAAATGTAATATTTTTCTATTTTTATAATTACATAATAATTAAATACTGACAACACTTTTAAATTTTGTGTGACTTAATGCAATAAATTATAAAAAAAAATAACAGGAAGATAAATTAAAATTTGTGAAAGGATAAAGAGTATTTTAGTACAGGCGGGAATCGAACCTGCGTCCCTTCCTATCCGGGGAAGTGCTCTAATCCACTGAGCTACAGTATTATCTTTTAGACATACCCAATCTCCTTACCACATTTGTCTTAACGACCAACGCCCTCTATCGGAACGCATTTACATGCATTAATCCAATATAGTAAGTTTAATTTTGCAATTAAAATTCATATATTTGATGACGTGATTTTCTTAAACATTTTGATCTATTTTTTAGCACTTGACATGCTCAGCTACTCTTAAAGTACAAATTAAAATTAGTGAATAAGGAAAATAAATATAAATGCGTTCCGATAGAGGGCGTTGGTCGTTAAGAGAAATGTGGTAAGGAGATTGCTGATGTGGCTGTTCGATTCCCGCCTGTACTAAAATACTCTTTTTCCTTATTCACAAATTTTTATTTGTACTTTAAGAGTAGCTGAACATGTCAAGTGCTAAAAAATAGATCAAAATGAACAGGAAGATATATAGAAATTTTTGATACTCTAAGCAAAATTTACATTAACATAAAGTTTATATTATAAACGAGATTGTAATTCCTAACACTCTGCCGACCTTAAACTACGCAAATAAAGAGGTAAAGGTTGCATACCTCGGTTGCTTAAGCGGGAAAAATGTATTTACTTCATCAATATACATTTAATGCTAGCGATCTTATTATTCGATTGGATATAAGCTTCCGTGACATTGAATGAGCAAGTGATCACAATCTATCCACTTAACCGCATATGATCGATGTGTTAATGCGTGCTCTGGTTAATCTAAAGTTAATACAATACAACCTTCATCAAATTATTATCATTGAACTAAAAATGGTTTGGGTACAAGGATATATATTCTTTATTTGTGCTTGTAGTTTTGATTGAGTAGCAGTACTTACCAGGGGAACAACAGTGTTATAATTTGTGCGGTCTATCTTTGGATAGACAAAATACAAAGGTATATTATATAATATAAATAGAAAAACACTCACCCTAAACTCTTGTTTATAATTTTGGCTCAATGTATGCGTCTATAACTAAAGACTCCAAAGACAATGATATCGAGTTCTGTCTGACTTTTTAAAACTCATCGAAATTATGTGTGTTAGGTATTTGTATACAAATTATTAGATACTGCTCAGTGAATGAGAACATCGTGAAAAACCTGCTGCTTGAGAGATTATCTCGATGGTTTGTGAAATATTCCAAGTTACACTGGGCCAGTGCGGTGGACTAAGTTCCTCTCGCATGCGCGAGGCCGTAATGGTTTGACAAATAAAAGACGGATATAAATGCTTTATAGATTTTCATAATTTTCATCACATAAACTTAGCTTGTTCTAATGAAGAAATACGAGTAAGTTGTGCCGAACGGATAGACTGTAATCGTTACATGAGTATTCTACGTGTCACTAGATGGCGCAGTATGATTATATTATATTATATGGAATGTACTAACGATCCACACTTATTTTCAGTGCTTCTTATAACAAATATGTATCCTTCTTCAATAAGTTTTAACTAGACCTAACATAAATTATCCAACAACGATATGAGTGGTATGTGTGGAAATCGAATCCATATCCTTTGACATGCGAAACCGTGGCGTAAGTTATTGGGCGGTTAACAACAGTTTTATTTAGTAAACAGCACTTAAAGCCTGTAAAGTTAGTGCTACATTTCGCACCACACAACACGAGTTAATGACTAAAGCAAATTAATTAGTTATTGTATGAACATTGCGATACGTCGCTGTCACAACTCGCAGGAAACTGTTTACGAAACTTCGGACAATGAAGTGATTTGTATGTTATTCTTCTTTTTAAAGTTTCATCATTATTATTACGACATACATAAATTTAACATTTCCTATTGCTGACAGTCATTTGTTCTTTACACTGTTCATATGATATTGGGTTCTGTTGACATTTATACAGTACAGAGGCTAAGAGCCGCTGTCTAATACCACTTCGCTCGATGACCCAACCGCTGAACCCTTCTGAAGCGTTGAATATGGTACGAAGATCCTCTAAGGACTTTGATGTTGAAATCGGTCTAGTTCAAGAGTTTGAAGACATCTTCTAAAGCAATAGTGAAGAGATTCGTTAGATTTTCCTGTTTCGTGTAGTGACAGACTTAGAATACAATTCCCAGTACGCTATTCTATCCTACGTGTATCGTACGACTAAGGGAAGTAAGCAATTATCCCCCATTGCAAAACTGGTAGTGGGGTTGCGTTCCAGCTGCGATCGCATCGGTACCTGCGCCTTTCGTATGACCAGACGTGAAAAGCCGTCATTAATTAATTTCCCATCCGTGAAATATAATGGTAAGTAGTGGTAGTATTCTCGGTATTGCTGAGTCCATGAGCAGTGGTTACCACTCACCGGTGGGCCATTTGTCGTCTGCCACTATATTAACATTATGCCATGTTTCGTTCTTTTGTCCTGAACTCTGACAGACATGGTGATGTTTATGTTATAAGCACTTCAAAAATCAATCAAGTCAAATTTTGACTATGGCGAGATCAAAGTTTTACTTCCCCGATCGAGCCGGCCCCATTCTTTTTGGTACAAGCAAAACTCTTTGCCGTGTGGGACCGGTTTTAGAATTGTTCCACCCCTCTTTACCCATGGGAGTCGTAAGAGCCGACTGAGGGAATACCGGGGGAGTGGGCAGCAGCACTCTCTCAAGTACTAACAACCTCAACTGCGATCGCCAACCCACCTGCCAAGCGTGGCGATTACGGCACTATCCCCCTTTGGGGAGACCTATGTCAAGCAGTGGACGTCGAAAGGCTGATGGATGGATGGACAAGCAAAAATCTACCACGAAATGCTATAAAATGTGTAGAATTGCCATGAAATGTGTAATATTGGTTTTCATGTATAGGCACTCCTCTTAGCAACAGTTTGTTTCTAATGTTATCAAAACACAAACAATTTATCACGTCTTAATATTAAACGAGTATAGTCAGTGTATCTAACAGTTTTTAACTAGGTATATCATTTAAGTATCATTTAATTATCTACCTAAAAATGTTCTAAAATGATTTAATTGTTCTTAGATTCATATTATAATTATACGAGTATATATAACTTTTAGCTTATTACCCGCCAGTGTTGCTAACTAACCGGTTGAATATAAGGTTATTATAGTAGTAATAAATGAGTATTAACTTGGTAAATTTGCATTTAATGACGTTATTACATTACTTTTTTTTTTTGCATATTTTCCCACATGCTTCGTTAGTATTCCGAGCAGATTATAAAATATTTTACATTGTTCTTTCTCGTTATTTATACGATTGCATTATGAATTCGTGTAAACAATACTCGCGAATGCCTCTGCGTCTGGTTGTGATGTTTTCCTGGAACGATTGGCATTAGTACAGATTTTAAAGTTATAGCCTGAAGGTTATTTACGTTGCCTTCAAGTTTGATCGGTATCTGACTAGCATTTAAAGTGGGTTCTTATATTTGGAAGTACTTAATTTCTGTAACACAATTGGGAAAGTGAGTAGCCTTTATAAAAAAATGTATGTAGGTACAAGGTAGGGTATCGGTGACTGGTCAAAAAAATATCAAAATTTATAAACGTCGCCTTAGGCCCACTTGCGCGTTTCAGAGTTAATGTATATAACTCCGAGCGTACTGCTAATGCAGGGCTAAATAATTATTTTTGCTTGCACTGCCAAGAGTTAACACTATACCATGCGTAAAATAATTAACTATTAAACCCGCTAAAGTTGGAGGGTTTAATGTCTATCTCTGGGTTTATTACGTCAAAATAGTAGGTCTATGCTAGTTTGCGTTTCGTATTTAAAAAACAACAACCGAATAATATTGCATCATTTATTTTTATTGTCCTGATGAGTGACTTTTTGGATTCTGATGATGTGTTCATGTGTGTTCAGCCCCCCCTAGACAACGGGATATGCTTATTATGTCGTCGTAATCTTATGTCAATCCCATACATTGATTATTAGAATAATTCTTCTATTTCATTCTGTTCTATTAGCATTTATGCTACATCGCTATATATAGTAGCTAGGTACATCATCTATGATTCCACTTATCTACAGGGCCCGGTCAGTTCAGGATAGCACCAGCAGTTTTTATTTATTGCCACCAATAAAATATTTACCTATATTTGGTTATTATGTATATCACAAAGAAGTAAACTGCTCCCACTTGTTAAAATAGGGCCACATATTTAAGATTTCCTTCACATTTCACAAAATAATACAGATATATTGTCATAAAATACACTCGAGATAGTAAACAAACAATAATTTGACATAATGACATATCGCCATTAAATATAAACTACCAAAAACACATGGTATCAATCAAATTTGACATTAAACAAAGACTTATGCAAGTAACTGTTGTGTGAGAGAGATAAGAATACTTGTGTCGTTCATCATTCATCCCTTTTGTATTTGGCTGGATGTACGCGGAATGAGGTTAGTAAAACCTGCGTGATTTTTCTTACGTGCAAGAGAAATTTTGAATTAGATAGTTATTCGTGTAACCTAAGCTAGTAAACCCAAGAGTTATTTCATTACCTCAAAATTTCCGCGCAAGTGGCCCTTAGATGTTAATAGTTGATAAGCGATTAAACTCGATAAATTAAGTAGAAATCGTTTTATTCAGCGATCCACCGAACATTTGGTTTCAGTTTTAGCAAGTTTTGGCCATAATATAGGTACATGCTGTTATATATATGCTCAGCATGTCAAGTGCTAAAATACAGATCAAAAAATATTATTTACTGTTTTAAACTGAATCCCACGTTATTTTAAGAGTCCGTTATAACTGCTGTTTCAACTAAACCACCGTAGAGGTCTCTTATAATCAATTTATACTTCACTACTGTCTTTTAAAAGACGAATTTCACGCCATGTATCGGATGTGTTTGCACATCATTTATTTCAACCGTTATAATGTGTTTTTATATATTTCTATATTAAACACGATTTGCTTGAAAACGGGTGTTTTAGTTTATGAGTAAATATTTTGCGTACTCAAATATTACATGTTTTATAAGTGTTGTTTAGTTTCTTAATAGTATATACCAGTCGTATAATTCTTGAAACTTGAAATAACATTGAGTGTATTAGAATTTGAGTAAAAGGCGTGTGGCCAGAAGGACCAGTTTTTAATAAATTGGTCACCTTCTTATTACACGGCAAGTTTCAAAATGTACTTATCATCACGCCATTTCCCTTGCGGGGTAGGCAGAGAGGACAGAGTGTCAAGAGGCTCTATTCTTGCATACATCTCTCGCTTCCTCAACATTCATAACTCTCTTCATACACGCTCGCCGGTTTCGGTGACTCCTGACTCCACCTTCCTTCAATACATGACCGATTTGGTCTAAGTAGGTGAGTCTCGGTCTCCCCCTGTACAAAAATGTATACTTATAAATTACAACCGGCAACCGCTTAAGCTAAAACATCTAACTTATAATACTGAGAACAAATTTGCCAACCTTCAATACCTATTACTTTTAGAGTGGTCACGTCACAGGTATTATGTAGATAAATCCAGTATTTGTATAGCGGTCGATAAACATATTTTGTAAAATAGATTTTTAAAAGATATCTGCGAGCGGGGCTTGAACTCGCGGCCGTGGGTTGCCAGTTCATAAGCTTCAACCGATAATCACATGGTTCCTGTCGTTTTATTGGGAGACCCCACACTCTCTATAATATAATACATACATTGTTCCGATCAGGCGTCTCATTATTTCAATTAGGGATTTATTTTTAGGCATTTACCTGGGCAATCAATTTTGTGAAAAGCGCATAATAAAGAAATCACTCGTACTTTATAATATTTCCCTCGCGTGTAAAAATTAGTATCTAATAAATAAATCTAACACAAAACAATCTGTCGATGTATTCGGATTACTTTTGTAGGTGAATAGGTCAAGTGCATCGTGCACAGCCTTTTTGTCTTAAAATTTTATTTGATTGTCTTTGGCCTTCGAAGATTTGCTTCGGCCGTAAGCTTTGAAAGTTTACAGCTATATTTATTGACTAGCTGAACGTGCGCCTACGCCCACGTGGAATACTGTTTGTATCTTGACTAAAACCGCGCGTGATGGTATATAATATATCGCTGAATCGATATAGGTGTACACAGTTCGGCTCTTTTCTTTGGTAAAGCTCAGTTCTCGTCGTGTAACACAACACCCGCAACCGCCATGCATCGCATCGCTTTTTTTAATTTTACACTGGTCTTAAGAGTTGTAGCGTGATGTTATATAAATAGCCTACGTCCTCTCAAAAAATTAGACTACTAAATGAAAACAATAATTATTCTAGGTAGTTCAAATGATTAACCCGTAACAATAAACCTTGACTTTTATAAAATTAGTTTAAATTGAATACGAAGTGCGAAAATGTGAATTCGCAAATAACAGTCACGAGCAGGATTTGAACTTCCACTCCACTCTATCATTTGTCGTCTTAGCATTAACCCTTTTCTTGAAGATATGATCTTCGATCACAAAATCCATCCAATTGGCCTACCAACCGATCTCCTTCCGTCCTTCTTCATGCCTAACATTATTGTTCCTACGGGATCTACTTTCCTCATGCTGAATTGTGCACATATTTAAAGTAACATAAACAGGTCTTTTTTCGCGTATACAATAGTCGCCACCACAGTGACCACGGCATGCAGTTGAAATGTCGGGGAGGTAGTTAAAATTTACCTATCTACGCGAAAAAAGACTCGTTTATGTTACTTTAAATATCCTATCCTCTTCTTTGTAGATTACACACTCCGCCAAGAAAATCTCTCGGACATGAAGGTTTCATTGAAATTCTGTACACCTAGACTAAGCTGGTATGGAATTTGATACCTACTATTTTTGGCAGTATTGCTTTTATCAATAAGTATCTAAAGTAATTAGGGCACAAATACAAGTTATATTAATTATTAATTAGTAGATACTGCCCGCATCTTCCTCGCGTCTCACTAATTATTTTACATTTATTGTATCCACTTCTCCGTAATAATAATAATAATAATCTTTATTGTAACAAAGGTATTTACAATTAGCGTTCAAGCCCTGATTCCCAAACTAGCGTGGGCTGTATCTTGGGAATCAGTTCCTTCCCAATAACAAGTGCAGCAGATATGTTACAATCTTATTTAAAAGTACATAATTTAGTATTTAGATATTTTTTATATATATTTTTAGCATTTGACATGCTTAGCACTATACATTAAACACAAAGTGAAAATTTGTGTTTAATACATAATTTAGTATTAACTCGATACAATAGTTACAATATTATAATAAGTATTTGTATGTGTTTGTGTGTGTGGTGTTTGTGGATATCTATGTTGATTGAGTATGAGTTGCAGCTTTTTCTCTATTAACAATATACTTTCTAGATCATTGTAGTCTAAATCCTTAAGCCATAGCTTAATTGTATTTAAAAATTTGGTAGTTTGATAGATGTTTAGTTTTATAAGTTAGATTAAGTTTGTTATATAATCTAGGTGCAACATTAGTATAGTGTTTTTGGGCAAATGTGCTATTTACTCTGAGAACAGGACATTTATATATTCTTTTTCTCGGTGGTTTTAAAAGGGTACAATGCTATTGTGATATTTACGTATACACTGATATACAAACAACTTTCGCACAGTCAGAACATCAGCCTTTTCATACAATGTACTCGTATGTGTTGGGAATCGGAACGGCAAGCACAGAAGTACTTTGAGCACACTCCGTTGTGCCCTTTCAAGCTCAATCACTTGATTGAGCTTACAGACAGGTGGCCACAGTAACAGAGTTACTGTGGCCACCTTCCAGCTCCATCATCAGAACTTGGAGACCATCTAGAGATAAAGTACTCGTCAAGACGAATCATACAAGCCCAAACTCGATGGAGTTATGTCGTTTTACAACGGATTTCCTATGGCCACTTTCTATCTCCATCACCAGACCCTGGATACCATCTAAAGGCAAAGTACCCACACGACAAGACGAATCAAACGATTCGAAACTCGTTGGGGTTGCGTTTTTTCATTACAGAGTTACTGTGGCCACCTTCCAGCTCCATCATCATCAAGGACTGGAGTACTAGTCAAGACATTTCAAACGAGCCCTAACACGATGGAGTTGCGCCATTTAATTGCAGAATTTCGCATGGCCACCTTTCAGCTTGATCATCAGACACTGGATACTACCTAGCGACAATGTACTTGTCAAGACGAATCATACGAGCCCAAACTCGATGGGGTTGCGCCGTTTCATTATAGAGTGCCTATGTCCAGCTTCCAGCACCATTGTAAACAGAAACCGGGAAGTATGTCAAATTTAACTTGCATGATTTGAACGGGACAAGTTGATTTGATTTGAAAAGCGTCGCCACGCTAACAGCCGATTTTACCCTCCCACCGCATTAGATGTTTCACATCAAAATATTCAGGCCTAGATATCTCAAACGCCCATTATGGGGTAGAAGTAACCAGGTCTAACTTAATTTGGAGCATGTCTTTCAAATTGGACTTAAATCTGCTGAGGTTGTGAAATATATCCATGTATTTGTAATCATTAGCCATTTCGTTATATAGTCGCGCCATTCGCGATAAAGGGTTGTAGTAAGAAATGTTATTTTTATAAATCTGTAGGGCAAATAAATGTGTCTTATTAGACCTACGATCTCTAAATTTAATAATGAAATTGATTTGAGAAAGTAAACCTGGTGAGTATAATAGTGAATATTTTTGTAAAAATAAACCAAGTCAAAAAATACGCGACGAAATTCTAGTGTTTGAGCATTAAATGTGTCTACTTTGATAATTTAAACTTGACCGCCCTGGGTTATTGCGGTAATAGAGAACCCTAAGGAATTTCTTTTGAACGCGTTCGATGTCATCAATGTGTATTTTTTAATATGGCGACCATATAGGTAAAATAAAATATAGTTAAAATTTTTATAACGATCAAAGGATTGCGGGTCGACTTTTTAATGTACCTATAGCGAAGTTGTCTCGTCTTTTGCGTATGCAGCCTTTTTTTTTTGTTAAGGGGATAAAAAGTGTTCCTAGCCGCGCACACTCTGTTGTTCGGGGTAACAAACAGGGTAGTGTGGGGCCCTCACCCACTAAAGAAAACCGCCGTGTGCCGTCTCTCCGCCTTTATTGGCGGGCCACCGGAACCATATTACATTCCTTCAGTGGTCATTTGCGTATGCAGCCTACCGAAATATCTAAAAGAAGGACATTGTCTCTCCGAAGGGGTAGATACATCCCCATGTCGCTTACGTATCATTGTCCTAACTTAGTAAATTCTGATATAACTACTCGTAGATTGCCAAATAAAAGAATAATAATTATTTTCGATGTCAACATAATTGAGATATGCATCACTACATAATATATCAAGCATATTCTTACTTATTTTGTATAATTTTCTGTATATTTTAATCACTTGACAGGTTTTTATTTACCGTTGACATTAATAAGGAATGTGTTTTCGAAATTCATAATCCCGAGTAGATGTCACGATGACTGAGTTGGCAAAGCATCTGGAACGGTTTTTCAGGAGCTGCATGCTCAAATCCTACCCGTGACTAGTATTATCGATTTGACATTTTCGCATTGTGTTCTGATATTCTTACTTCTTTACTAATAAAATATAATATGTGAAAGTAAGATTTCTTGTTTGGTTGTAACCTCTTGACGTCGTAACTATGGTAGGTACCCATAGCACAGAATAGATACTTGCCCATAGATTTAATATTGAATATATATTAAAGATTTAATATTGAATATATATTAAATCTATGATGGTACTAATCATCACGCAATTTGGTATAATACCTACTTACATATTTTATAATCTGAAATAAATAAGGACATAGGCACACTACCCTGTTCGTTGCCCCGAACGACGGGGTGTGCGATTAGATACATTTTTTCCCGCCTAAATAAAAAAAAGGCTACTGTTTATACCAGAAAAATGGAGGATTCCTGTCAGATAGCTATTTTTGTGCCAGACGATGACGTATTTAGAGAAGAGGAGGATAGCTTTGGCCATAGCATAGGCTAGTAATAAATATGGAAAATATAGACTTTTACTTACAGTCGCTAGATGGCCTCTGTGGTGCAGATTCTGCGGAGATAATCGATGAAATTAGTCAGGTGCGTATCCAATGCTCGCTATCAACTATGACCGGAAAGCAACAAGTTTCTCTAAATAAATAAACGTTGAAACCGGTCTACAATATAAATGGTTTTATTTCCTACCACGAGAAACATGAAATGCTCAATTTTGATGCTTATAATTACTATGTATTTACTCTTATATAAGATTTAAAAAGCGCATAAATAATGCCTAGAATTTTAGTTGTACAATAACAATGCAAGTTACATAGACCATAATAATATAATGTATATAACCTACAGTGATTGTTTTGTGGTAGTACCAAATAGTAGCGTGGTATCGAGTTCGATGTCCAGTCAGTTGACACTACGCAAGGTACGCGCTTATGACTTTTTGAAATTATTTTTTGAAATATAATTATATGTGTATTTATTTACAAATTATCACTGCTCGGTTAAAGAAAATTTCGTGAGGAAACTTGTGTCTTAAAGGAATATTAGATTCGAACAGAGTTTTAGGTTAGATGAATTTGTGTCGTTTGAGAGAAGACCCCTGAACAGTGAGACAATTGTGGCTTGAGAAAAAAGAGCTATATTTCCTGCATAGTAACGAACGAAAACATGAGGTTTCAACATTTGATCACATTGAGATTTGTCTAGTAAACAACTGACTGATGGCGTAGAAACGGTTAGGTATGCTTACAATTTTCTGTAGTAATGGTATCGCCTGCCTCACTTTTTCTTTGTTGACAAACTAGGATAGAGTTATGACCGTGTATTTTAGGACTACGGCTACCTGTTTTAATCTTTTCAAGAAATTGCTATCACTTTCGGTCTCCTTTTAATATTACACCAATCCATCTAATCCATCAGTCTTTCGAAGTCCACTGCTGGACATAGGCCTCCCCAAGAGAACGCCACAACATGTGTTTCGTTCATATGGGGGATAGTGCCGTAATCGCCACGCTTGGCAGGCGGGTTGGCGATTGCAGTGGATGTTGTTAATACTCGAGGAAGTGCTGCTGCCCACTCCTCCGGTATACCCTTAGTCGTCTCTTACGACTCCCATGGGTGGAGAGGGGTGGTACAATTCTAAAGCCGGTCCCACACGGCATCAAATATTACACATACCTAGCTAATTTTATTACTCTAAATCGTCGAATCGAAGTCGTTCCAATCTCGCTGCTATACGTATCCATCTCTCACTCAGTGATTTCGTAGAATGATTCGCTGGTTGTATTAGCATGCATTGCTAGACATATATATTTCCGCATAGAAGTATGAAAAAAAAACAAGGACGATAGACGTCAAAGAAATGCCAGAGCAACTTATCAATGTACTGCCTAAACAATCATTGCGTAATAATTGAGGTCAACACTATTTACTAGTGATGTAACGCGTTGTATCGATGTTAGATCCGGCTAGCGGTTCCGATTCGTTCATACGTAACTCCATAATTCACTGTGCATATCATCCTAATAAAAGTGATTAAAATAATAAAGATTAAATATTTAGTCTATTTAAATCTTAGTCTTACTCCTGTACCTACTTATTTATCATCATAGAGAACAGAGTGCCAAAAGACTTCTTGCATACATCTCTCGCTTCCTCAACATTTATAATTTTCTTCATACATGCTGGCTGGTATTAGAGACTGCAGACACCACCTTCCTTCAATACATGACCGACCTGGTCCAGGTAGGTTAGTCTCGGTCTCCCTGTTCGAAGGTGTGTTTTTATTGTTTTTGAAATTTGAATTTTTGTTTGGTACAATAGTGGGGTTTTGAGTGAAATTTTGTGGTTATATGTTCTTATATGTAAAAATTTTTGCTAGTGATCGAGCCTTGCTTGTCCCAGCATGAAAGGACCGGCTTGATTTCGGAAGAACCACCGTCTGACAGATTAAGGGTTAGGCTATTTTGCCACTCCAGTGGCCTGCCACTAAAGGCGGAGAGACGGCACACGGTGGGTTTATTTAGTGGGTGAGGGCCCCACACTACCCTGTTCGTTGCCTCGTTGACGGGGTGTGCGGTTAGGAATATTTTTTCCGCCTTAACAAAAAAAAAGGCTTGTTTGCCACCCGTGTAGTTTAAAAAAGAACGTCAAAATCAGTCCAGCGGTTTATGACGCGTTTGGACACCGAACGCGTCATAAACCGCTAAAGAAAATTTTATATACGAGTACACAGATTAAAGGGATGGGATATATTTTTACAATAATAATAAATGAATATCGGCTAAATTCAATGTATAACGAATGTAGCAATAATTGTATCTACATTGTTATTTGATAGATTTGTGTTAATTCGAATTATGAATATTCGTCTTTATGATAACGAAATTAATTTAAACGATTATTTATTTATTGTTCCGGATAATAAACCTGTTTTTTTCTTTAACGGAAACACTGGTATCGGAAGAGAGCTTATAGGAAGTATGGCGTGAACTATGCATTAACTCTATTCTTCACTGAAACTAACTGTATGATGTAAATGTATTTTATATCTAGCTACTGTTAGGTTATACCTATCTGAGATATCGGGTATAGTAGCGGTATGAAACATATACTAGTTTTTAAGTCTAATGAAGAGCTCCGTAAAATACCGAATACAAATTCGACACATACTTCGCCTCTACACGAGGCATCCTCAGCACCGCTGCCCAGTTTGTGGAATATTGCAATATTTTGGGGTTCATTTCATATCATATGGTTGTATTGCATTTCGTGAATTTTTCATTATTTTGCATGCTACCTCGTTATTATCACATTCCCCTCTATCTATAAGACGTGCGGAATGGCAGTCTTAAAAAATTCACTCTATATCAATAATAAATATTTAACTAAATAATACTGCATTTTAAATTCTTATTAACGGATCTGCCGTACAAACTTTAAAATTGGCAATTCAAAATTCCTGAAACACGTCATTATTTATTTGTACTAGGTAGCTACAATTCTAATTTTAAAGTGCTTATCTTTAAAAGAAGTGATACTCCTATACAACATTGTACTCCCATTTCCCTCAAATAATTATGTGAATATGCAAAAAACGTGAAGCGTATCGATATTTATTTATGCTCAGGACTGTGTTTCAAAACATGTCGGATGTATTTGATATGAGGAAAAAGACCGCAGCCGGGTTTCGACGGGTCTAATAATGAAACTGGGCAAGACGAAAGTCATTTATAATGCCCATATCATTTCAGCACCGGTCCTATTCAGGAATGCGCGCTTCTCGAGTTGTCTACCTGGGACAAACAGTCCAGTTGGTAGGCACAAAAAAAAAGAGGAAATGGAGGTCTATTGACAAATCCAGCTCGGCTTTGAGAAGCCAAGGAAGATTTTCTTGTGCGACATTCCGCAGTGTCTGAAAACAAAGGTCTACGACCAGTGTGTGTTACAGAGACGTAATCTCTAAATGTTGGCCTTGTATCAAGGCTCGAATTCGCACTTACCTCCCGGTAATCCGTAGTTCGTTTGCCACGTAAAAAAATAAAAATAAAAAACAGTCGTTCAACAATGGCAGTGTTGTCTCTGCCTCGTGTTTCTATTCTACAGAAGTATCTTACAAAGATCCGTGATACAAATAAGTGTGAGTAGCACAAAAGAGATCAAGTATTGCATTGCGGTCATATATCGAGATGCCCTTATTGAAGCGAACGATGCCACCGCAACAGTGAATTATTCATGAAGACAGTTCCAATTGAAGAAATAAAAGTGTAACTATGATCAATTTATATGGTAAATTATTGTAAATAATGAACAAGTTTGTATAAAGAAAAGAGAACTATCTCATTTGAAACAAAACTTGTTCCACATTATTCTCTATGATTCTCAATGATGTTATGGTATTTTAGTGTAGCTTATTTTCTCTAGACATTTATCTACAATAAAAAGACACTATGCAGCGTCAGAGACTCTAATGTTTTTGTCAGTATAATCTATGAAAACGTAGCATCAAGCCCGTTCGTTTTCAGGATAGATTGCGTAACACAGCACTTATTAATAACAGATAATGTATAAGCAATGTACGATATAATTCTACATATGTGCAAAGGAAATTTCACGCTTTATTGGGCTCAAGTCTACTCAGGGAAGTGCTAAGGTATACATTCATTACATAGAATATGCGCCAGTTCATGCTAGATAGAGCATACTCGTTTCGCTACGAGGCTTGTTATATAAAGTTTTTGTAATTCTTAAGAAAATAAATAAGTATACCACACTACTTGGATAGGTTACCATCGTTTTTAAGTTTTCTATCTTTCGCAAATAAGTAAGCAAAAGTATTGTATTGCTTATTTAAAGTACCTGGATGACCGAGCTTGGCTCGGTATTTTTGTTTTAGGTAAATCGTGTGTTTATCTCACAAAAGAAAGAACTTGAAAAAAAGGGAAAAAAAAAGAACGAACTGGAGACATCTGGACTCGAACCGGGGCCTTCTGGTTTTGGGACCGCCCGATATCCCACCGTAGCTATTACAACCTTGTAGATAGTGACGAAATTTACCTTCATATGCTAATAACATTGTAGCAGTTTTTCATTGCCTGAAAACCCGGCTAAAACGACGTTTTCTAAAAATGAAACCTAGCTAGATCGATTTGTTGCCCCCGTAACCCCCTGCATACTAAATTACATGAAAATCGTTGGAACCGTTTCCGAGATTCAGATTATATATATACAAGAATTGCTTGTTTAAAGATATTATATATATACTGCACTGCGTTGTGTATTGCGACACGTGCCCTCTGGCTGAGGTGGTGGCTGCCGAGAAGTTGTCCCAATGCTCCGTTCACTCTATTTCCCGTATTCACTGTTCTTTCTACATCAGTGGTTTACCTTCCATCCCGACTGAATCCAAATCCAAAATATATAATTTCATCCACTTGTTCTAGCACACCATTTCCTATTGCTACTCTAAGATCAGTTCTGGCTTCTTCTCTTTCAAAAATCCTTCCATCAGTGTATTGGTGAAAAACAGTGAATTAATATTGTATTCGTTTGCTTATTATTTGACTTACTTTTCACAATAATAAAACAGGTATATTTATTAAACACGTACACGTTTTCGTTTTGATTTAACTATTTCCAAAAAATGTTAAGTTAATATACACCTACAGGTACGGTAATGGCCGCTGTAGGCGGGAGCTCACAACACGTGTTTATTTACATGAGATCACTTAATTAACTAATAGTTAAAACTGTCTTTATCAGTTATTAATAAATTGCGAATAAATAATTATTGCACTGGAAATTAATAATAAATTTACGATGAGAGTAAAATTAACATGAGAGTTGCGCAGAAAAATTAAAATAATATGTATAACAGACTGCTACGATCGATACACAAACAAACAAAAAAAAAATGTTCAGAAACTGTATAGTGAGTAAGACAGGAGACCCGGCTTCGTTCTCATCCTTACTCCGTGATGTTTGCTGGATGAGAGGTGACAACGGTAGACATCTAGCGGGGATAACTGATCAATTGATAGTTGATCAGTTATCGACCAGTGAAGGCGATCAAATTGAATTGAGAAAAAAATCATAATAAAAAATTAAAAAATCGCGATGGAAAAATAGGGGTTGATCGTAGAGGGGTGGAAAATCAAGAGTAATATAAAACAAAAATATTCTAAGTCATGACAAAATAAGAATAAAAATCTTGCCAAAAAAATTAAAGCATGCAGCGAGAAGTATCACCCTCTCCAAGAAGATCAGCGTAAAACAATTGTAAGTACTCCTACTTGTTGTGTTTGGTATAGTGAGTGAGATCGTCGGAGGTCCAGACGACTCTCCTTTCTTCCTCCACATTCAATGCCTTTCTTTGGAGTTGGCGACGCGCGAGTAAAATGCCTCTATTATTGCTAGCGTCTAAAGGCCACGGTTACCGCTTACCTTCCGGAGGTCAGTATGCTTGTTTGCTACCCGCGTAGTATATATTTTGTATATATATTTTGAAGTGGCTTGCTTATCCCACGATCGGAGAAGTACCACCCTCTCACATAAGATCAGCGTGAACCAACAGTAGTAGTACCTACCGTTGTGTTTCATATGGTGAGTGAGAGTGCCGGAGGCCCAAACCGTCGTCATATCCTCTCCTTGTTATCCTTCCTGTCCTCTCCTTAGTATCCTACTATCCATCCATCCATCCATCAGCCTTTTAATGTCCACTGCTGGACATAGGCCTCCCAAGAATGGGGGATAATGCCGTAATCGCCACGCTTGGCCGGTATTCCCTCAGTCGGCTCTTACGACTCCCATGGGTGGAGAGGGGTGGGACAGTTCTAAAGCTGGCTCCACACGGTATCCTACCTATCCTCTCCTTAATATGCTACCTGTCCACCTATTATCCCTTTCCTTGGAGATGGCGACGCTGTAGTGATGCCTCTGGTGTTGCTAGCGTCTATAGGCTACGGTAACCGCTTACCACCAGGTGGGCCGTATGCTTGTCCGCCACCCAAGTACTATAAAAAAAAAATAGAAAAAAAAATCATCTAAAATCAAATCACAACAACTAAACTGTAATCATCAATTACGCGTTTTTCTCTATTTCAAAAACAAATAGGTAATATTGCTAGTTATTTGTTTAACGTGAAAGATTTGTACATATAACGAGTCACATCACATGTGCGTATTGTTTGTCATTAACATAGGAATGTCACTCGAAAGTTAACCAAATAATGTGTGTTTACAGTCTAGTTTTGCTTGTTAATATATTACATGGCGCTATGAATAGAGAAATGAAATATCTATACTATTATAAACCTGTAAGAGCGGTGTCTGTACATTTAAAATATTTGAGAAAAAAAAGACATTATTTAGGCTATATAGGCGTGTCTGAACACAATACATTTTTTTTTTAGTCTTTTTGGTCTGTTTGATCATTCACGCATCACGTAAAAACTACTGAGCGGATTTTGATGCAACTCTGTATTTGGTAGCTCTTGATTAGACTTAAAAACTGGTATACATATATCCCTCTATTACATACATTTTATCCCTCTATTATATCGGGAACTGGAGATATAACTTAAATGCTGCGGCTGCGGCGAAGCCACGGGCAAACGCTAGTTCTTCTATAATAATAGAAATCTTAAAGTTAGTTACAAACTATTATCAATCAAACAAAAGAGCCCGCCACAAGCCACAACGAGTGGTCCAGTGCCGACATTTTTTTTATTTTCCCGCTATTGGGCTCGGGTCTCCTCTCGTCTCATTTCGTAATGAATGTTTAAATGGATTGAAACATAGCATCAAGCCTGTATTCCCCGAAGGGGTAGGCAGAGGTGTATTACCACTGAAGGAATGTAATATGGTTCCGGTTGCCCGCCAATAAAGGCGAAGAGCACGGCGGGTTTCTTTAGTTGGTGAGGGCCCCACACTACCCTGTTCGTTGCCCCAAACGACGGGGTGTGCGGTTAGGAACATTTTTTCCCGCTTTAACAAAAAAAAAAGGCAGAGGTGTATTACACACCCACGGTTCGCCAGCTATGTTTAAGTCCACGTAATAGGGGTGAGCCTAGTGCCGCCCACTAGGCAGGCACATTTCCAAACTCCGGGCTGCTACTGAGATTTTTTCTTTTTACAAAAAAGCTCAATAACTCTGCCCGACCCAGGGATCGAGCCCGAGGTCTCATGATCAGCAGTCGCTCACACTACCGCTGCGTTTTATTGAAATTGAACATGCCAAAACAATAAAAAGTAAGTCTTTTCTACGCTGAACATATTTTTTAGTATATAAATTTCATTAGAAAATAAGCTGTAATAATAAACCAACTTTTTTTAAAGAGGCTCCTAATTTGCATTGTAATAAACCCTAATAAATTACACAAAAATATCTTTGAGATATAGAATAAATATGTTCACATTGGATTAGTTTCATTAAGACACGTTCATATTCTACGGTCATATACATAAACCTATTCGTGCTTTCATTGATGATACACACCGTGTTATTAAAATATCAATTTTCATTGGCGTTTATGGAGGCAGAGCTTCATTTTGTATCATAAAGCAACTAATTTATTCACAATTTAAATTAATGACTTCTTAACGTGAAATCTTTGTGAAATGTGTCAAACATTTTCACCCGCAGTCCAACGCTCAATGTAAGATACATTTGACATAATTTCTCTTTCAACTATACTACTCACTCATAGAATATAATAGAAATTTATGTGTTACCTTACATATACATGTCAAGCCACTTTAGCCAGAGCAAAACCTTCACTTAACTAATCTAATGTCTATGTATTCTAGCCAAGAATATCTTTATTGTTGTCGTAGAAGATAATTTATTGCCAGTTTTGTAAGAAAAGGAATAAGTATTTCTTACAAATTGAAATAATAACTAACTAATTTCATTTAATGTATGGAGAAGACTCCGGGATTCTGGTACATAGCAAAATAAGCTTTCACTTCTTTCCTTTAATGATTAGATCTTTGTTATTATTTTTATATTATATTTTAAGCACATGAAATTATTAGCCATCTACTTAAATGTGAAATATAAAATTTTACGAGTGAGCCGAATTCTGAATACTGTTCAATTCGTAAATGACACAAAAGCTCAGTCGGCAGAGCGCCTGTACGGTATTCAGGGTTTGAATCACGCTCGTGTCTATAATTTTCTATTTTACATTGTTGCAGTTTGTGTTCCGAATAAATAACTTCTTAATTAGTTTAGTTAATTCTGACGCAACTTTTTCTTAGAACAAACAAAAACAACACTAGAATAAACTAGAAAATCTTATAAACGGATAGGTATGACAATGCTAAATACAACCTCTAAAAAATTATATACCTAAGTGACTGTACAAACTTTTCAATTCCACGTAGACGAAGTCGTAGGCAGCAGCAAGTTTAATAATATTATGCAAAGGAATATTAGATAAATTAACAGTCTGTGATTTTATCGTAAATAGCTTTTGTAAAAGTCACCACAAGCCGTCTTTTAGGCGACTAAGAATACATTTGAATTAGGTGACTTGGAGTCGAACAAAAAATATTTTCGCTCATTTAAAAACCTTTCTAAAATCTATATATAATTATAACAAGAATTTCCTCGAAAGAGTCTACAATATAGACATTAGGTACACAAACAGGTACACAGAACGTGTACATATAAATCCCACATCGCGGACGTGATAAGTGCAACATGCGTAAATTTAGAACCACCAGTTCACTTTCACCAACATCCTATTCGCTCACCCATCGGCTGCTTCTTCGTGCCCTGCATACTAATAATGCCCTATTGACACACTACACTTGACAAAGGATACTGTTGCTATATTTAAATAGTTTTTATAGAGAAATTATAAAACGGAACGAATCAGACGAATTATTGAAGTGAAAACTTCTTTAGGCGCGTTGAGCACTTTTTGGGTGAACAAAATCATGGAACTCGCGTCATCGTCACCTAACGCTCCGATAGAAGTGAGAACTAAGTAACTTGTGAATGGTATCTTCGAGCTATTAGATTATGTTTTAATTATTTTTGGTTTGTAAGTAAGAAGTGTTAACGACCAATTAATTGGTTCTTTACAGAACAAAAGCTCGACGACACAATTCATAAGTTACTTAGTATCGGCAGTCCTCAAAGACTGCCCCCCATGTTTTTTTTAAGCTCTTTTGATAGTCGTAAGGGAAGAAATGTATCAGACCGACATTTTGCGCAGTAATTTAGGCCTAACGTAAAGTGGCGTGACAGTTTTTCATTTTGGCAAGGTTTTAGATTTAGCAAACGGTGGCAAACGTCCTGATATTTAGTGGTAAACATCGCTTATGAACTATTAAGGCACGGCATATTTATTCTTTTAGTCACAACAACTGCCAAAATATTGGATCACATTTATTATCATTGAAATATAGTCTAGTCAAGATAGTAAGAGTACCGGAGGCCCAAAGCTCCTATTATCATCCTCTCTCTATTATCCTTCCTATCATCTCCTTGTTATCCTTCTTGTTCTCTCCTTAGAATCTTTCCTATCCTCTCCCTATCCTTAGTATCTACATCCGAGATCCTTTTCCTTGGAGATAGTGACGCGCTAATGACATCATTATGCCTCTGGTGTTGCTAGCATCTATAGGCTACGGTAACTTGTTTGCCACCCACGTAGTATAACAAAAATTGGTGTATTACCTCGAAATAATATCAAATATATCTTTGATTTTTTAAAGAAAGTTTCGTAAAATAAGGTTGTTCGACTACGGCTAAAGAATTAAAAACAACTATTTATATTTTACGATAACTAGTATATCTGGGGTATCTATCTACATATATCTATACTAATAAATGGAGAGCCGTTTTTTTATTCGGTTATAATGCGAAAACTACTGAACCGATCGGAATAATACTTATACCATAAGATGCATTGTGTTTCGGAAAAGGTTTTGGTATATGATATATGATTGTTCCTCTCACTCACATTTTCAATCTGAGTATACGATCAGGAATCTTCCCCGAGCACTGGAAGTCCGCAGCGGTCTCACCGATCTTTAAAAGTGGCTCCATATGTCTTCCAGACAACTACAGGCCTATTTATAGCTTTACTAAGTATAGTCTCAAAAATCATAGAAAAAATTGTTAATAATCGATTGGTATCATTTCTAGAAAAAAAAATAACCTTATCTCCGAAAGGCAATTTGGCTTCAGAAAGAGCAAATCAACTGAGGATGCTGTAACACTTCTTGCCAATCTCGTATCCTCACATATAGAAAAAGGTGAACGTTGCCTGGGGGTGTTCATTGAGTTGGCAAAAGCATTCGACATTGTTTCGGCTGCCTTGCTCCTGAAGAAATTAGAATCCGTTGGAATACGTGGAGTTTCCCATGAGTGGTTCAAAAGTTACCTTACTAATCGTAAACAATGCGTCAAAATTGGAAATCAGTACAGCGAACAGCTTCCAATTAACTTTGGGGTTCCGCAAGGAAGTGTCCTAGACCCTATTTTATTCAACCTGTATATTAATAACATCCTTGATCTCGCACTAAATAACGCCGAAATGATAGCATACGCCGACGAGACAGCGATAATTTTTCATTGCGACAGCTGGGAGAACGTTTACTCACTCGCGGAGAAAGGACTATCCACCGTCTATAAAGCACTCAGTTACAACTTCCTTACGATTAGCATTAAAAAAAACTAAATGTGTCGCTTTCTCAAAGACTGCGCCCTCTACTTCCCTCGACCTTCACATTCATTCATGTTTTATGAACAATACACCTACCTCCCCCTGCTCCTGCGGTACCATCGACCGAACCCCGTTTATAAAATACCTAGGAACAACATTAGATGAAAATCTCAGATACAAACAACACATCTCTGAGTTGTCGGGTCGAGTGCAATTTGTATTGTATTGTAAACGCGGGCTATTTTTCCGCAACTCGACGTCGTAAGTGCGCCTATTTTGCGTGACGGTGACGGGTTGCTGGCACTACTCTTGCCAACCCAGCATCACCAGAAAGCCTAGCAGACCCTTGACGTTGCCGACGACTTCTGGGAGCGACCTCGGAGAGCCGAGGTATTGTGCCCGGTATTCTGCCACCCCCAGACATTCAAGGATGACGTGGGCGGCCGTTTCGTCTGCCATGGAGGCAAGCTCTGCAAAGAGGGCTGTCTGTAACACCTAGAGTAAATAAGTGTTTATTCCATAAAGCATGTCCAGTAATGGCTCCCATTAGGAGCCGGAGCTGAGGCCTCTTCAAACGCCGTAGCTTTAGTGACAATCCGGGGTAGATTGTCGGAAGGGCCTCTTTGGCTTGCCTGCATGTACCTAAGTTAGACCAGTATCACCAGTATTCTTGGTGTTCTACCTTGGTGTTTTGTCGTAGTGTGTTTCGGAGCCAAGCGAACGGCAGGGGTAGAATGGGCTCTGGTCCTTCCACTATCATCTCCGAACCCCCCCTTGCCAATTCATCGGCAGCGTCATTACCGCGTGAGTTGCTGTGTCCTTTGATCCACTGTAGGGTTATATCGTTGTCGATACATACCTGTGACAGGGCTCGATGACACTCGTATATAAGACCCGAGGTTACAGTGTATCTTTGAAGGGCCTGTAGGACTGATCGGCTATCAGAGAGTATACGGATTTGGTGGTTCTTTACCTTTCTAGAGGCGATTGCATACGCTGCCATTAAGATGCCCACACATTCTGCCTGGAAGACCGTGTTATGAGCTCCTAATGGTGTAGATATCTGTATGTTCAGGTCTTCGGAGAATACACCCGCACCAGCACCTGACCTTGTTTTAGATCCATCTGTGAAGATTCTCATCTCTCGTGGGTTAAGACCTTTACCCGGTTGTTCTTGCAATTGTATCTTGTACTTTTTGTCATATACGAATTGCTTGGGTATCCTGTCGGTCACTGCTGCCATAAGCGGCTCCTTACCTGTTACCTCACTGAGGATTTCGGTGTGCGGTACCCTTGCTAGTCTCCAGAGACTCAGGTTTTTAAATCGTACCGCTGTAGCTGCTGCCTCTTGTTTTATGAACAGATGTAGTGGCGGCAGGCCAAGAATAGCTTCCAGAGCAGCAGTTGGAGTTGTCCTCATGGATCCCGTGGCCGCCATACAGGCCAATCTCTGGAACCGTTGTAGTTTAGCTATGACTGGATAATTCGGTCCGTGGCCACCACACCACCGCACCGTAGCTAATCATTGGTCGGATTACTACCTGGTATAGCCATAGAACGATTTTAGGGTCTAGGCCCCACCTTTTACCTATCACTCTGCGGCATTGCCAGAATGCGACCGTAGCTTTATCTATTTTACTATTTAAATGATTACTCCAGTTTAACTTACAGTCAAGAATTACGCCTAAGTATTTAACCTGTGTTGATAACTGGAGTTCTGTTTTGAATAATTTGGGCAGTCGGTAGTTGCCCAGGTTGCGTTTGTTAGTGAACATCACCATTTCCGTCTTTTTTGGATTGACTGTTAGTTCGTTGATAGTACACCACCGTTCCACGATGACCAGCGCAGAGCGTGTAACGTCGCATACTGTACTTGTACTGTTGCCGCATGTCAGTATCACCAGATCGTCGGCATAACCGACCGTATAATAGTGATTGTTGTTCAGTGTAGCAATCAGATCATTTACTACTAAATTCCACAGTAGTGGTGAGAGCACATCCCCTTGAGGGCATCCTTTGGCCACCAGTGCCTTGTGTGTTCCGCCTGTGCTAAGCTTAACGATCCTTTTGCTTAACATATTATTTATCCATTGGATCATAACTGCATTTGCTCCATGTCTTTCGAGTGCTGCAGTTATGCTAGTAAATTTGGTCTTGTCAAAGGCCCCCTCAATGTCTATGAAGGTGCCTAGACATATAGACTTGCTTGAAATCGCTTCTTCAATTTTGCATACCACTGCATGAAGTGCCGATTCTGTAGATTTACCTTGACAGTAGGCGTGTTGATGTGGGTGCAGGGAAGCGCCTAGTAGAACCCCCTCCCTCAGGTTCCTATCGCACAACCTCTCTAGTGTTTTCAACAGAAAAGAGGTCAAGCTAATAGGTCTGTAGGATTTGGGGTCCGAGTAATCACTTACCTGGCTTGGGTATGAAGATCACCTTGACTTCTCTCCAACTTTTCGGCACGTACCTATGAGCAAGACAGGCGGCCAGAATTGTGGTGAGTATTTTAATGAGTTCCTCCCCGCCCCACTTCAGCAAGGCAGCGAAAATCCCATCCAGGCCTGGTGATTTGTATGAATTAAAGCTGTTAATGGCCCACCTTACTTTTTGTGGGCTAACTACATCAAGTGTTTGGTGCCATTCTGCTTCAGATGGGATGACCTCCTCATCTGTCCAGCGGACTGACTGCAACATCTCGCAGTCGGGGAAGTGCGTCTGTACCAAGATGTATTCCGCTTCCTCCCGTGACCTAGTGAGGGTGTCGTCTGGCTTGCGTAGGGATCCCAACGTAACCGTGGGCTGGTTACAAAGAACCTTACTTACCCTGTTAGCCTGTGCTCCATTCTCTATATCGGAACAGAAGTTGCGCCATGAGCACCTGCTTCTGTACTTGAGACGTTTCTTGTACCTAGACTTAGTTGACTTGTAGTTATCCCAGTCCTGACAGTACCTGTGTTCATTGCTCTGTTGAGTTGTCGCCTCATCCTTTTCCTGAGTCTATCCAGCTCGGGTCCCCACCAGTCGGCTTTTTTGCCTCGACTGGGCGATGGAGAGGACAAGGGACACGCCTGGTGATAGCAATCCAGCATGGTATTTGTGAGGACGCTTACCTGCCTTTCTATTTCTGCAGCACCTTCCAGTTTTGTGGGAACCTCTGTCTGCACCAGGACTAGGCACATTTGTTCCGCGTATCGGATACGATCCGTTCTGCGGGGTTTCCTCCACGGGGTTGCTGCGATTGTCTTTACTTGAATATCGAATCGAATCCACCTATGGTCTGAGCATGATAGATCTTTTGATACATGCCAGTTCAAGATGTGATTCGAAACATCTTCGGTTGCCAACGTCAAGTCAATGATTGTCTTGCTGCGTCTGTTTACAAATGTCGGTTCTGAGCCTGTATTAAGTATATTAAGGTCAGTTGTAAAAAGGTACTCAACAAGCTTCTTACCTCTTTCGTTACCTGTCTTCATCCCCTATAGGGGGTGGTGTGCGTTTGCGTCAGTGGCCACGATAATTTCGATCCCGGTCTCTTCGCCGTAGGTGATTAGCCGTGTCAGCTCGTGGGGTGGCGGATCGTCAGCCTTCGGCATGTACACGGATGCAATAACCATCTCCTGAAGGCTTGAATCCGGCGCCCCGTGCACTATAACGGCGCACAGGTCTCTAGAACAGAAACTCGTTAAGGGTTGCGCGTGTATATTTCTAGAAATGTAAATACAGGCTCGAGGATTGTCCGGTCCTGTATGTGCAATAAGCTTACCTTCGATGTTCCGGAGTCTACAGACGGTGCCATTCCTGACCTGGCCTTGCTCCTGGATCAGGAATATGGCCGTTTCGTTGACCTCCAACCATTTCCGGATCTGAGCCGTCGCGGTTTCGCTGTGGTGGAGGTTGGCTTGGAGGATATTACAAAGCAGAGAAGGCGGTAACACTGTTAGGGTCATCTTCCTCCGCCGATCCTCCCTCCGCCTCCTCCTCACCTATGGCCAGGTTCTCCAGACCCCGGGCGCAGTCTCCCCCGGCCTCCGAGGGATCACGAAGAAGTTCTTCCTCGTCCACCTCAGAAGCAGGAGCAGTCCGCGCCGACGTCTGAGACCCAGGCAACACCTCTACTTCTACAGTGCTTGCCCTGGTCGCCACGGAAGTGTCCATAGCCTCGGATTCAGCAGGTGCCGTATTTTCCCGAGTGACAGTGTCGCTGGGTGGTGGGTGTTCCACGTACCTGCCACGCGGTCCTTGGAACTTTACGTACACCGAGCCTAGCAGGAAGCCAAGCTGGCGTTTGCGCTCTACAAGGACCGCCACGACCGTCTCCGGTACATTAACAACAGCAAACGTGTCCGTTTCCTGTCGTTCCGTTTTGTGAAGTAGCCACTGGTCAATCTGCGCCTAGGGGTTCTGGTACCGAAGCGGAAATCTTCCCAGACCCCCGGGAACAGTACACCACAGTGTACTCTACGCTGTAACTCGCTCTGGCGTTTCACGGTGACCTTGTCCCCTGTAGACAGGGTCATAGTCGCCGTGCACCGCCTGAGCCATGCCAACGTAGCGTGATCCTCACACCATAGCCGTAGGGCACCGATGGATAACAACGGCTTTCCCCGGAATAGTGGGCCAGAAGATTGGCTATTGCTAGGCTGCATGGCTTCCTGCATCAGCAGTGCCTGCAGCTGTTTCTGGACCTCTTCAGACAGCTGCGGAGTGAGGTGACCTGAGGTCACTGTGGTAACAGCAACCAGCAGGTCCGCATTCAAAGCATCCGCGTAAGCCATCTTTGGAGTATCCCCCGTAGGCTCGAGTCTCAGCCTCTTGGTCTCACTTCGAGGAGAGATGGTCTCATTCGGGCGATTCCTTTTGGCCAAAGCTCGAGATTCCGGGATTGTAGTCGTTGCAGGCCTGTTCCTAGCCCTTTTCCTTGCTTGGCCGGCGCGGCGTGCTACTGGGGTTCCAGCGGCTGCCTTCGCCGGCTCTTGGTTGGAAGCACCTGGTTGTTGTTGAGGCGCTGGGGCTGTTGTGTTGTCCAATGCAGCTCGCCTCTGCCTGGACTTGCGACGCTGTTTTTTATTTTTATGCGTCTTCCACTTAAAGTCCGGCACTGTCCAACCTGCGTCGAGCAGCGCGGATGTAGCGTCCGTTGGGGGTACCGCTGGTGTGTGCTCCGGTTCAACGGATTTCTCCATTGACGGAGTGTCCTCCTTAACGGCTCCCTCGGTAATAGGTGATGGCTGGGTACGGTCATGAACCTGCCCCGAGCCCGTCGGTGTCGTCAACGTGCCGGGTGTTCGAGGCGCCGGGATCCCAGCAGCCTTCTTACCCCGCACGGACTGTTTTTTACGGGGGGGCACTGTTGAAACAGCGCCGTCACTGTGCTTGGTGTATCGAGGCACTGTGGAAACAGCACCTTCTTTGTGTGCAGTGTTAGTGTGTGCAGTGTTTGTGAGTGGAGTGTTTTTAAGTGTCTTGTTTGTGTTCTGTTGTGTTGTGTTCGCGCCTTTCCGGGCCACTTTCGCGTCCCTCAAGGCATGTGTGAGTAAGGGAGGCACTGTGGGGACAGCACCTCCCATTTGTATGGGGAATGTGGAGGTGTCGGGCACAGCGTAAGCCGCACCGTCTCCTCCGTGTGTTTGGGTGCCTGTGGGGTTAACCTCAGGCGCCCGTGGGGTTTGGGATCTGGTTTTATCTATACCAAATAACTGTTTTTCTTTCGTCTCTCGAGCTTGCCACTCTCCATGGAGCCCGCACCTTTGGGGATGTCACTTTGGACACCAGGACTACCCGAGAGATATAGACACGGTTGGTTGGGATTCATGCGCGACATCGAGAGCTGCAGACATATGGCCGGGGGCACACTATACATAAAGGAAGAAATAGAAAAGAAGGGACCATGTATACAGAGATATAATACTAACAGATAAACTACATGAATATGAAACATATAAAGACCCTCCCTATTTACCCGGGCTTGGGACCGGCGAGGCTTCGCAAACGGACGTCTCTGCGGTCTGCCTGAAAAGCCCCGGCTAGGTTGTGCGAAAACTTATCTTTGTCATGAAAAGACTTCGTGACTATGCCTCTCAAGATATCCTTAAATTAGTCTACACCTCACTGTGCCAGTCTATAATACATTACTGTATCGCTGTATGGGGTAGTGCTGGTAAAAGCTACTTTATCCAGTTGGAATGAGCTCAACGGGCCCTTATCAAAGTCATCCTAAAGAAACCTTTTCGTTTCCCCACCGATGCTCTATACAGCGATTTAAAAGTTCTACGAGTTCGGCAACTATTCATCCTAAACGCATGCATCAAGACGCACAGAAGCATTAGGCCCCGACCGGACTACGACGACTTAATGGCTAAGCGCATTTACAGAATCCCTCTTCCATGCACGCAATCTCTCATGGCCAGACGCAGTCCTGCTTTCTCTCGTCCTCACACATACGAGGAGGGATCAAAAAGTAGTGAGAACGATATACTCCTTGGTAAGAAAAAAAATAAATACTGGCAGGCATAGCTCAGATACATATTTGTAATATTAAAAAAGAAAATAATATTCAATTCTCTTTTGTTTTTTTTCTGAATGTAGTCATTTGTTTGCTTCGTGTCGGAACGTGTTCTCGAAAATGGAGAAAAACTAAGTGCGAGCCGTTATTAAATACCTCTGTTTAAAAAAGTTAACGACGCAAGAGATTCATTGCGATTTGGAGGCAACATTAGGAGAGTCTTCTCCGCCGTATTGCACTGTTGCAAGGTGGGCTTCTCAATTTCGAGTAGGGAGAACGAGCACGGAAGACGATCATCGTTGCGGCCGTCCATCGACGTCAGTCACCCAAGAAAATGTTGCGAAAGTCAAGAAAATTGTATTGAGCGATCGAAGAGTTACCATCCGATACTTAATTCAAGAAACAGGCATTTCATATAGAAGTATTCAATCCATATTGAAACAATCTTTGAATATGAGAAAAGTCTCCGCAAGATGGGTGCCGAGAATGTTAACCGACAGTCAGAAACAACCTTGTTATGGTTTGTAAAGCATGTGACATAAAAAAACTGTTCCACATGTGGATGTAAAAAAACTGTCCACAAATGGCTTCAAAACCTAACCTATTGCGACACAGAAGAACTAATCTAACTACGTACACTCCTACATTCATTCATACATTAAACAATCACGCACTACACTAAACACACACACACTGCTCATCCATAATTAAAACACACACATATATTAAACTTACCTCCTCCGTTCCAGATTTTAGTTTTAGTATTCTCCCCTCGTTCAGTTGTCCCTACTTATTTTTCTTTAAAATATTCGGTAAAGTAACCAGCAATATTACCTACATCTTGTACAACTAACTACTTTCTGCTAACCTCACTTTAGAAGCCCAAGATACAAGTTTCATGTTTAGTTTGGGTTTAGCTGTAAATCTCTTAATTTGTTTTAAACCTAGTTCATGTAACCTAACAGTAAAGATGTATTTTTGCTTTCTGGTAATAAACTATTTTGATTTTCGATATGTTGGTGATTACTTATCCGGAACCTATATTTTTTTGACTTAGAAATAATGATTTTTATAATGTGTATGCCGGGTCAGCTAGTACTATTATAAAGCTGTAACAGATCTGTGTCTGTATATTTAAGATATTTGAGAAAAAATACTGTATTAGACTATATAGGCGTGTCTGAACACAAAACATTTTTTTTAGATTTTTGTCTGTCTGTTTATGTGTTTGTTCGTTCGCGCATGACGCAAAAACTACTGACCGGATTTTGATGCCTCTTTTTATCTGATAGCTCTTTAAACACAAAGTGAAAAATGTGAAATCGAAAATAAATGAGTTAAGTATGAATGTGTTGTCGAAATTAGCAGTCAGGAGCAAGGGTCACGATGGCTGAGTTGGCAAAGCATCTGGACGGTATCCAGGAGATACAGGTTCGAATCCTGCTCGTGACTGTTATTTTCGATTTCACATTTTTCGAACCTAAAAACTAGCTTTTGGCTGCAGCGGGGCCGCGGGCAAAGGCTATATATTATAATAAATCTGTTAATATATAGATGTGATATTAGCGTTGATTTCAAGCACTGCCAAATGTTTGCCGCTGTAAAGTTTGATTATTGGGTGATTTATTTATATATATTGACAACACGATTATACATATTACTACAAGTAGAAGCCTTAACTAAAGATTTTACGATACTCCTTGTTCTGTTACATTAATAACTGTTATTCTCCTTTCTATACGTCATAGTTGTTAATCAATGAGTTTAATTGAGACATTAATTTTAGACAAAAAATAAAACGGGCAATAATTGATTCGCTATTTAACGTAACTATAGTAATTATACTATTAAGCCGTGAAATTTAATCAGGCGTTCAATAAACTATTATGTTAACTGTTCATCGGAAGAAAGATGTTATCTTTGACACCAAATTTTGCTTCCGAATTACAACATTTGTTTACTTAATACAATATTTGTTTACTTACTTAAACACCAAATAAAAATACATGTTATGTCTGTTGGCCGTTGGGGCTGGCTTTAGAGTTGTCCCACCCCTCTCTACCCACAGGAGTCGTAAGAGCCGACTGAGGGAATACCAGAGGAGTGGGCAGCAGTACTCCTTAGAGTATTAACAACATCCACTGCGATCGCCAACCCGCCCCCAAGCGTGGTGATTACGGCATTATCCCCCATGTCGGGACCGCTCGTTGTGGCGTTCTCTTGGGGAGGTCTATGTCCTGCAGTGGACGTTGAAAGGCTGATGGATGGATGGATGGATGTTATGTCTGTCAGCCCAAGCTCCTGAATGTTTAAATAGTTTAAAGCATTAATGTATACGTACTACTTACGTTTAAAGCGAATCTATTGTAATGTAAAAAAATAAGCGAGCTGTCAAATTTGTAGTTCATTAGATGATATCAGTCAATCTTCAATAGATTACGCGACGCACTCGAATATGATTTATGTATCGATGGGAACATAACAGTTATGCAATAGACGCTAACAGTCAATTCAGCCTCAGAATAAAAAACATATAGAACATTATTATTCCTGTTTCGGCGGAATATCTGGTCTTAGTTTTATATCCAAGCCAAATTTCTTAGTCTAATCTATTTTAAAGCAGTCTATCAAAGAACAATTCACACTTTGAACTAAACAAATGGGTATTGTCCTTCATGAGTGTGTGTGAATTACGGCCGTGAGGATATGTTTACTGATTGGAATTTAATTAACTATCTTTATATCCGTGCTTCGGAAGGCACGCTAAGCAATGGGTCCCTTCTGGCAGTCGTTACAGATTCATCCCTGAATGAAAAAAAAACTAGACGTTGCGGGACGTCTAGCAGATGTGAAAACATCAGAATAATTTTGTAGAAATA
Source organism: Leucoma salicis (assembly GCA_948253155.1). Lineage (NCBI taxonomy): Eukaryota > Metazoa > Arthropoda > Insecta > Lepidoptera > Erebidae > Leucoma > Leucoma salicis. The sequence goes on from OX411817.1 coordinate 5,239,222, forward strand.
AAATGATCATAACTTGACAAAGTACTCCTCAAAACGAATCAAACAAGTATAAACTTGATATAGTTGCGTCGTTTCACTACAGAGTTACTGTGGCCACCTTCCAGCTCCATCGTCAGGCCCTGAATACCATCTAAAGACAAAGTACTCGTCAAGACGAATTAAATGATTCCAAACTCGATGGGGTTGCGTCGTTTCATTACAGACTGACTGTGGTTCCAGCTCCATCATCAGATCAGCTCCATGTCATCATAATATTGCATTGTCACGCGATCTACACATGCGTGTAAAATTTCAGCTCAATCGGAAACCGGGAAGTGTGTCAAATTTAACATGCAAAATTTGAACGGGAAATAATAGCGTCACCACGCTAACAGCCGATTTTACCCTCCCTCCGCATTAGATGTTTCACATCAACAATAGTCGTCATGGGACGTCTGCCAGATGATACATCGAAATTATTTTGTAGAAAAAATGATCATAACTTGACACTTGAGACGAATCAAACAAGTATAAACTCGATAGGGTCGCGTTGTTTCATTACAGAGTTACTGTGGCCACCTTCCAGCTCCATAATCAGACCTTGATTACCATCTAGAGACAAATTACTCGCCAAGACGAATCATACGAGCCTAAACTCAATGGTTTTATAACGGAGTTCCTATGGTCACCTTCTAGCTCTATCACCAAACCCTGGATACCATCTAAAGACAAAGTACTCGTCAAGACGAATCAAACGATTCCAAACTCGATGGGGTTGCGTCGTTTCATTACAGAGTTACTGTGGCCACCTTCCTGCTCCATCATCAGACTCTGATATCATTTAGCACTGGAGTGCTAGTCAAGAGATTTCACAAGAGCCTTAACTCGATGGAGTTGCGCCATTTAATTACAGAGTTTCGCATGGCCACCTTCCAGCTCCATCATCAGACCCTGGATACAATCTAAAGACAAAGTGCTCAGCAAGATGAATCAAACTAGTCCAAACTCGATGGGTAAATGTCGTTTCATTATAGAGTTCCTATGTCCACCTTCCAGCTACATCATCAGATCAGCTCCATATCATCATAATATTGCATTGTCACACGATATACATATACGTGTAAAATTACAGCTCAATCGGAAACCGGAAAGTGTGTCAAATTTAACTTTCATGATTTGAACGGGACAAGTAAAATAAAAGCGCCGCCACGCTAACAGCCGATTTTACCCTGCCTCCACATTAGATGTTTCACATAAAAATCTGACTCCAATGTTGTACTAAGGTCGCCACTAGTCCCCGTAGTTGGGTCGTATGGGTCAGATAGGCGGTTGTTCAGTATAAATACTTGTGGCCAGCTAAAGCCGAACAGGTCGTTAGCTGACTTGAACGAAAAGATAAGGGTAGGGAGATGACACCACTGAAGTAATGTAACACAGTTCCAGTGGTCCAACAATATAGGCGGAGAGACTGCACACGACGGGTTTATTTAGTGGGTGAGGGCCCTACACTACCCTGTTCGTTGCCCCGAATGACGGGGTGGGGTGTGCGCTGAGGTACATTATTTCCCGCCATAAAAAATAGATAAGTAGTAGGAAATAATATTTTATTTCTTCGATTAAGTAGAATCAGATAGCAAGGATGGATGGATTGAAACACAATACTAGTCTGACCGCATACTCTTCATCAAATTCTTTGTTTCAAGTCAACATGTAGGTACACTAATACACATCTCGTTCAGATCATTATGGTATATTCGCAATAGTTCATTAAATGCCGTACTCAAAGTTCAAACGAACAATAGCATAGTTCTTGGTGTTGAAATATTGCTATCGAGCCCAATCGCTGATGGGTGTGCATAAATTACTTTAGATTCTTGATAACAAATGTCTAATTAATTAAACCAGTGTTCCCTTTGGTTGTAGAAATTCGACCAAAATCATTATCGAACATTGGAGGAATAATTACGTGGGCATGTTATATAAAAAACGCACGCATGAATGAAGCCTATGGGGTAACGGCTTATCATCAAGAGGGTCCATCATAATAATATGATTTTTTCCAACCTCATAGTTTAAGAAAATTAAAATGTTTTATCTAGAATTCTACTTAAATTGCATAGAACCTTTGTCGTGGTTTAGAACATTTATATTAAAATATTCAATAGATTTGCCTTACCCATTAGAGTACGGTGTATTAACGTATATCAAATCGATTTTCTGAGAACAAATATAAATTGATATTATTACACATCTATTATAGCAAGTACCATAGTAGTTTTAGGGATTGTTCAAACTAAGTCAAGGATTTATTGCCGATTTTATAGCTCAGCTTAAATGCCGCAATTTATTGGACTCTCGATAATATTGAACAGGGGCTGTGTAAGTTTTGAGAGTCGAGTTAGGGTATTTGTGCACTCATTCATATTCGATACGTTTTCGTGATTCTTGATAATATGATTTGAAATAGCCTTCTTACTAAATGTGTACTACTTAAATGTTTGAATCGAGTCAGTTTTTAACGGATGGAATTAATCGTCTCTGCCTACGAAATGTTCGAAAACGAATATGAATCGAATACGAAAGAGTGCACCAATGCCCTTACATTTTGTTAGTATCTTAAACACGGCTATTAAGTTAGTCTCAATATTAGTTTATGCAACATTAGCTTAGAATTTATCATAGAAACATATTCTATGACAAAGCATATTATCAATAAGATGACCATAAGGTGAAGAGATGGGAACACGGATACATGGCCACTGGCCACAGAGTATAGGCAATAGCAATCAAGGATTAATAAAAAGAAAATATATTATTGTCAGAACACAAAGAGCGGCAATGTGTCCAAAAAGTACTAGCTATCGTTCAATTCTAATAATATCTCTCATTCTCATTTGCCAGATCGTCTGGTCCGGTCATCCATAAGACGTGGATTCAAGCCTCCTCGTAGTATTAAAGTTGGTAATGCTTTAAGCAAACCTCACTCGTGGCCATCATTTTCTAATTTCACATTTTCGCACTTTGCTGCTGCTTAAAATATACATATGTAAAAATAACACCATATAACTATTATTCTGTTGTTATTTTAATGTTTTTGTGTACTGATAATTTAATGTTGTTGGATTATAATCGACTAGCGACCCACCCTGGCACCACAGAGAGCTTAATTTGTGGCGAAAATATGACACACAAATTTATTATGAAAAATAAATAAAATCTGTTGATCCGATAGCTATCAAACTGCTTGACATCACTCGCTTAGTTAAAATGAAGATGAAGAAAAAGAAAAATTTCGATAAAATTGCTCCAGCCGTTTGGGAGTTCATAGGGAACATACATACAAAAATCGATTCAATACAGTATACAAATTAGATTTACTTAGATGTCCAAGAGAAGTCGGTATGATCATTTGTGATAGCAAAGGGATATCTTCTGTCTCTATGAGGTCGTTTTTTATTTTATGAATCATAAAACAAAGATGGTAAGAGAGTTAATTTATGTTGATTTATTAGTGGTAGGCTCGATTGGTGAAGTACCACCTTCTCACAGAAGATCGTCTCTCCTTATTATACTTCCCCTTTATCTAGTAGGTGTACCTTTTCTTGGAGCTGACGACGCGAGTGATGGCTCTGGTGTTGTTAGTGTTTATAGGTTACGGTAACCGCTTACCATCAGGTTGGTCATAAGAACGTAAGACGTTTATCACTCACGTAGTATAAAAAAACTATAATTATGGTTGTCTGTAAAGTCGGTTTACGGACGATAATTTTACGTGATAACGTCATATATTTATGTTTTCTGAGACTGTCACAAACAATGCATCGGTCGGTTCAGAACGTGACACTTTTTCGTGCGTGCAGCCAGCGTTCATCGATTATAAGACGTTATCACGTCAAAAAATGTAAGATGTTATAGTGAAGATGATAAGAACTAAAAACAAGAAATGGTGCGCTTTTTTTCGTTAGGGGCAACTAACAGGGTAGTGTGGGACCGGCACTCACTAAATAAACCCGCCTTGTGCCGCCTGTATTGGCAGACCACTGGAAATGTGACATTACTTCAGTGGCTAGAGTGGTGGTGCACTTAAAAATACTTTAACGTATTAAAATTATGTGGTAATTGATGTCAAGGTTTACTATCAAATTTTGACTTTGATAAGATATTATTTAATAATTTAATAAATAATATTATTTATTTGTCATTATGCTAATGATTTATTTATTAAATAACTTAACACGCTCTTGACATTTGTGTCACTTCGTAGTGTAGTAATAAAATAAATTATACTCATATGTTTAGTTGATCAATAGCCACTGATGGAAATTTAAAAATGCTTCGCAACAACTATGAAAAAATGATTACACGAGACACATTATTAATAATGGAGATTAAATTTATAATGGAGTTATTGTACACTCTTCTATAGAGTATTGCGTCCATCCATCAGCCTTTCATCGTCTACTGCTGGACATAGGCCTCCCCAAGAGAACGCCTGCATACAACGACTGCCTGCCATTTTCACTAGGTCATCGGTCCACCTGGTGGGTGGCCGTCCTACACTGCGGCGTCCGATACGCGGTCGCTACTCGAGAACCCTTCTTCCCCGACGGTTGTCGGTTCGTCAAGCGATGTGGCCTGCCCATTGCCACTTCAGCATGATGACCCGGCGGGCTATGTCGGTCACTCCCGTTCTCCTACGGATTTCCGTATTACGGATCTTATCACGTAGAGAGATCCCAAGCATAGCCCGCTCCATGGCACGCTGAGCGACTGAGCCATTGGTCGTAGACCTTCGTCTCCTAACACTGTGGAATATTGGACAAGAGTATTGCGTGTATCGTTGATATTACGTATTTACGTCACAACATTTTAGCATTATAACACTTTTGAGTCGTTATTTAGTAATACTGTATAAAATACTATTTTATAATTATGATTACTAACAAGAAGTTGCGTAGCAGGTTGTGATATTTGCTTGTGAAAATTATTTATTGTTAACGCGATATTTTATTGTGATTTTCGAAATGTAATGAAATATTAACAGTACAGAGCAGAACAGTAGGCTCGTCAATGTTATCTGTGACGCCATTTTTTCCCATTCCTCTTGCGTGTTGAACGTTTCGGTGTAAAATTAAATGTCGGAATAAATACATACTCATTTATTTTTGCACATTTTTTTACGTTTATATAGAATATCCGGACTTTCTCCAGACAATTGATTTATTTTTTAGGCGTATACTATCTTTTTTTAATTCTCTTGGTGTGTAAAATATTTGTCATAGATCTAGCATGCGTGTAAGTGGCGATCAGATCCTTACACGTGAAAATTTTTACGGTCTAAAATCGGACAATATTCGATCGATTTTGATTCGATTTCTGGTAAAAACGCAAATGATTGTCAAACTATTTGTAATCCTGAGCCAAAAACTTTGCCATGCCTTGGAATTTTCATTTCAGCTGCAGCAGCTAACGCGAACTCGTGTCGGTAATAAAAACAAATTCTGAAGATGAGTTAAGAATTCTGATATCGTTTTTAGTATGGCTAAGATTGAATGCAACTCCTTTTGTATACTCTGCGTTCTTAATATCAGGAAAAGTTTTAGAAGGTATTCCAATCGAACTTTAAGAGGAAACCTTAAAGAATAATCTTACCCTTAAACTGAGAAAAAAAAAATTGCAATTGAAGTTAAAATATTGAAGTTAGAACAAAATAAATATGTAACATTTTTCAAAAGCCTTACGCACGTGCACACAATTACTTATCTTGTTTTGGATATTTGATAGTGTTTGGATATTTATCCGCCAATCACACCTAAACGACTGAACATATTTGGATGAAATTGGGTGACTAGATCTCGTAGGATAGCTATGCTTGGCATATAGACTGAACCTTATGGTAAAGGTGTACACTTGTTTAACCGCGGCTCAGCAATGTGAAATAATTTAATTACTACACCACATACACCGATATGTGAAATTGATGAACTAATTTTCATTTGCAATAATTGATATTGTTTTCTTTCTTCTCAGGGGCTGCCGTCGTGGTCGCGCGGCCTGGAGGCTGCGGAGGCAGCTCGCGTGCGCCTTGTGCGCTGGGCATGCGGGGAAACTCCGCCTGACCCCGAGCCACCTAGGAAGAAAATGCCTCATGCATTGCGCCGGAAGTGGCCGCTGTGCCCCTGTTTACAGGTAAGAAGCTATAGGGTATAATTTCTCCGTAAACATACAAAATGAGAAGTTGTGTTATCGAATATATATAATATGGAAGACTGTTTTATCATATAATACTTTCTAACATTTACGCGAATTTTACACATTTTGAAATAAAACTACGTTTACGGAATCTATCACGCTTACTTGATTTTTATACTACGGTTTCATTACTGTGCGTAGATGAAACCGTTGAAACAACATATCAGCTTTGGACGTCTACCATCTAAGTCCACCCGTGATCATGAATGCTGTAAAGTATTTGAAACGTCGGGATAGTATAAAAATCAAATAAACGCGATAGATTCCGTAAACGTAGTTTTATTTCAAAATGATTTATCATAATCTAAAGCCTACAAACAACTCCCTGTTGTGATGTGAAACTCCATCGAATAAAATAATGCATGATGTTGTGATTTTTTTTATAAGTTTCCTCATAGTAGGTTTAGCTTGTTATCTAGAAAATCATGTCAGAAATGCGTATTTACCCCGTCGATGTTATGAACTCTTAGTAAAGGATAATTATTTTTTTCTGCTAAAAGTATGCATTATACAGCATTTCTGGATGGTGAAATAAGGGGCAAAAGTGTATCATAAAATAATTTAAGTTCTCTAGTTGAATGTTCGGGAACACGTCGTATCCGTGTCGGTGAAGTAACGAGACACCTACTGAGTATCAGATTCCTATCTAGGGTTCTTTATATGAAGCTTTCACTAATCAATTTCGACCTTTATTGGTTTGTATGTACAAAGAAATCCTGGCTTAGATTTACAATTCTTCAAATTTCTAATATGAAATTTTATGCATCATCCTTATATCTTTTGAATATATTTGTTTTATACTCTGCATTACGGAATAAAGAGAACAACCATTTGTGTATCACACAAAGAATTGTCCTGTATGAGAATCAAACCCACGACACACGGCACGGGAGGTTTATTACCACTCCACTTTCTGTGCAGTCGATTATATGAAGTTTAATGAACCTGGCGAGACAATATAGGCAAGATAATTTTAGGCACACGAGTAAACGATGGGTATTATTATGAATATAAATAAATTCAAATATTATGTAATGACGCGAGTTTTTGCTGAAGTCGTGCTACGGACTTAGATCAAGAAAAAAAGAAAAACGGATTTTTACGAACAATGTAATGTAGCAGTGAAAAACCATGACCAACTACGTACTAATTACACGCACTTACGCACACAAATACCTTTTTTTTTCTTGGTCTGAGAGGTCTGGAGGAGAAAATTCTGGGTCTGTGTATAATTCTAATTTACTGTCATAAGATTTTGTTCTAAGGTCTCTATCTCTACGTGTGCTTACTTGAAACTATTCTCTTTTCTTCAATGTGGAATGGAGAAGCTTCTTAACCCCAATATTTGTCTTGATCATTCATATGGTTTTCCTGAGTTAATCTTGCCGAAAGACGTTATATACATAGATCTATGCTTAGAATGAAAATATTGTTCGCTTGCTTAACAAAAACAGTTTGAATGCTTTGCATAGTAAAAGCCTGTGACTAATCCGTACTCTCGATGAAGCCTTGAACTTTAGCTTCAATATGAATTTAACCAATATCGAAATCAGGTCATTGCAGATAATTTTAAGTTCAAATTGGACATAATATTGCAATTATGACGTTATAATGCAATCTAGAGATACTGAGCTGAGCCAAAATGACAAATGTATTATAAAAATATTCCTTATACAAATTGCCATAAAAAAGTTTTTAGATAATACAACAGTGTAGGCAATTTCAGTAGGTATCCATATCTCTTACTAATATTATAAATGCGTAAGTAAGTTTGTTTGTTACGCTTTTACGCTGTAACTACTGAACCAATCCTGTTGAAATTACGCAAACGTAGTCTGGAGCCCAGAAATAGACAGGCCCTGTATATCCCGGTTATAGTGGTTAGTTTGGTACTGTGTCATAGTTATTTAGATATTTTTTATATATATTTTTAGCATTTGACATGCTTAGCACTATACATTAAACACAAAGTGAAAAATGTGAAATTTTGTGTTTAATGTGTCATAGTTATTTTTTGCATATAAATAATTAATATGTCGCAGAGACTACATGATTTCTAATGAATTTTCTTTTATTACAATACTATATCAAATAATATAGCCGTGTGGGGCCGGCTTTAGAATTGTCCCACACCTCTTCACTCATGGGAGTCGTAAGAGCCGACTGAGGGAATACCGGGGGAGTGGGTAGCAGCACTCCTTCGAGTATTAACAACATCCACTGCGATCGCCAACCCTAACGGATTATTGCGACATCACGCGTCGGCTTCTCTACCAATCACAAGCGAGACGATACGATGTTGATTGTGAGATATGAGATTCTGTCTAACCCCCCTAAGCCTCGCACCTCTGACAAATACGGCTAAAGAAGTTTTATTGATTGAGCCTTTTAACCTTTGTTTAACATACGAGTGCATTTTATTAGAATCTGATAAATATATCTGTTATTCAGAGGGGGTATTATGCTATCCAACATAACGCTTTCCGCTCTTTATATAAGACAATAGTATGTGAGCTTGTTTTAATAGACTAATCAATTGACATTATTTAATATATGTTAAGTATACACTATTTCATTGTTTCTCTTTTTATCGCTAATAATGGCAGTCGAGTCACGGTCCACGTGATGGTAAGTGGTAACCGTCGCTCATGGACTCAACCATACCGATAGTATGATCAAGCCGCTGTGCACCATTTCATTTCTCATATATGAAATTAAAGAATAAACGGCCATCTTGTGCTACAGCCAAAACACTGTCGTGCTTCATCACCGCTCACACAGGAGACGGTGGTATCGACCCGTTCGGGCCCGATAGCAAGTGAATGCCTACTCTGACTTGGTACTCAGCCCTACCACCAGTAAAAATTGTGCCGCAAATTCCCATACTGAAAGCTTAAAGAACTTTCAAACCGGTTGCGTCACATGAGTGGAGATTAAGATGAACCCAGTACATACCTAATCAGATGCGTTGAATGCACGAAAGCGCTTTATTACGCATACAATCGAAACTTTAGCGAAATGTGATGTTTCGCTAAAGTGAAAAGTGTACCTACATCCGTATTACTACAATAATCCACTTTGAATGTATGTTAATTATGTGTGAATGTCAATAGTTCATAGGTCGACCATTAAATTGGCTATAGAGAAATTTATAAGCATGGTCTTTAAAAGTTTTGCTAATAAAAATAAACTATTGATATAAGTAGGTATCAATATTTTGCTATCAAAGCTGAAATTAATCATCGTTTGCAACAGGCACAACTATCTCTGTAGTGCAGCGGTGGTGTAAGCGACTGCTGATCATGAGGTCTCGGGTTCAATCCCCAGGTCGGGCAGTGTTATTGTGCTTTTTCGTAAAAAAATCTCAGCAACAGCCCGGAGTTTGGAAATGTGTCCGGTAGACGGCAATCGCCTCGAAACGTGTGTGTTGTAATACACCTCTGCCTACCCCTTCGGGGAACACATGCGTGATGCTATGTTTATTTTTCTATGTTTTTCACAATTTCGTGTGATTGATATCAATAAATGTTTCAATGGAATAAAAATATTGTTTGTTCTCGCTGTGGGTCCATTGATATATCAATGTGTGGGTCATATGTCTTCGAAGTTTGCACGTGTGCGGTGCAAGGTGCAACCTCAGAAACAACTATATCTCAGCGCGCTATAAGGTCAAAGTTAGAGGTCTCGTTCGGCTTAAAAATTCCGGTGACTAATTGCATTTGACAGAAAGCATAGTAATATATAAATTTTGTAAGTGTAATACTGTAGAAATTTTTTATTAACAATAAAAAAAAGTTGTAAAGTTTCAGACTAAAAAATCTTTTTGTTTTTGTAGACTTATCCTTTGAGAAATAATTAAACTGCGGATAAACGTAGAAAACAGTAATAAAAATTATTTATAACGTTTATTTAAACAAGACTACTTACATCTCGATACCACTTGTCTTGGTTTTACGACTAGGTTATCACTGCTATTTTATATAATTGAATAAATTAAAAATAATTAATTGAAAATAAAAATACATTTATACATCGCGGCTTTAACTTTAGCCGTAACAAAACACTAATTTATAAGGCCTATTTTGATGTGAGAGTATCAACCCTAGCAAGCTAATGCAAACCTGTTTGGAAAGCAGGTAAATGTCGGTCAGTAGGCATGTGCTTATCAAATAAGCTCCGAGATGATATGAGGGACCGAAGATAAAATATGCATAAACAACTATGGTATGAACGATTTGTTGATTAGCGATTACTCGAATATTAGCCGGCTTGATTTGGATTAACAATAAGCCAATAATCGTTTAGTACTAACACAGAATAACATATCGTGAATACTAATTATGTTTTATAGGGCTATTGCTACGTGTTAATTGTATTTAATGTAATTGGTAAACCACAAAGTGCGACTATGTGAAATCGAAAATAACAGTCACGAGCAGGATTTGAAACTGTATCCCCTGGAAAATCGTCCAGATGATTTGCCAATTCAGTCATAGTGCTCGGGACTGCGAATTTCGATAGCACATTCCTTCTTAATGTCTTGGGTAATACTTGCGCCATCTGTCGGATGTATTTGCGTACTAATACTATTATAATTGTCAGGAGTCTACTTATAACTAACACGAGCATTTGAGGCAAGTGCATCCGCAGTACCAATGTCGTAATTAGAATATTCCATGCAAACGGCCGGATTCCGTAGTAAGGCTTTTCATGAGATTATTAGTTTTGATGCCCTTGACTATGCTCCTGGTAAGCTAAGTCTATAAGTGGCAGTTAGCACTTACCATCCGTAGCTAGTTTGCCAGCAAGTAACTCATGGCTTATCAAAAAAAAAGCGTTTCTTAGGTTGGATTGGTCTATCGGTTGGTAAAACGTTAATATCGTATCAGTATTTTACAAGATAATAGCGTGTATACACACCCGCCGCAGTTAAAGAATAACACACCAAATTTTAAGTGGATACATCCAAGGCCTGTAGAATGTAACTCATTTAATCGTATCGACATCGCATCATGTCATTGTCATTGTTTGAGATATTACCGTGATTGGTTGAACGATTATTGTGACATCACGCGTCTATATCTCTACCAATAACAAATAATACAACATGATATCTTAAACACAAAGTGAAAAATGTGAAATCGAAAATAACAGTCAGGAGCAGGAGCTGAATTGGTAAAGCATCTGGACGGTATCCAGAAGATGCAGATCCTGCTCCTGACTGTTATTTTCGATTTCACATTTTTCACTTTGTGTTTTATGTATAGTGCTAAGCATGTCAAATGCTAAAAATATATATAAAAAATATCTAAACAACATGATATCGATATGATTTTATGAATCACATTTTAAGGGGACTATATTTGATTTTTGATAATGCCACAGGAACATTTTTCCAGGATAAAAAGTATTCTAGGTGTTAATCAAGGTAATAAACTATCTGTCTACTTAATATTATAAATGTGAAAGTTTGTATTGCTTGAGGTATGATACTCAATTACGAAAAAATGGCTGACCAATTTGGCTGAAATTCAGTACACAGGCAGTTTTGTTACCAGAATTAACACATAGGTAACTTTTTATTATGACGAATGGCACCGCTACCGCCTATTATCCGTCTATCTATCGATACTATTATAAAGCACAAACAGAACAGACGTAACAGAGCTATGTCTGTAGGTACATGGAGAAAAGAAATCTTGTTTTTCGAGCTTCACGCAAAAATTACCGAATGGATTTTGATGAAAGTTTTAGCAGATGCTAGTTGTATACTACTACTTACTACTTATCATCACGCCATTTCCCTTGCAGGGTAGCCAGAGAGAACAGAGTGCTAAGTGGTTCTATTCTTGCATACATCTCTCGCTTCCTCAACATTCATAAATCTATTCATACACGCTCGCCGGTTTCGGAGACTCCTGACTCCACCTTCCTTCAATACATGACCGATTTGGTCTAGGTAGGCGAGTCTCGGTCTCCCCCTGTACCTACTTCCCTTTCGCATCTTTACACCAATACTCTCTTTCATACCTACTCGCTCTCTTACGTCGTCATTACGAAAGCGGTCAGTCAGCCTCACTACACAGATTCTCCGCAGAGATCGCATTTCGACCGCATTGATTTTACTCTCATGCAAGTATAGATATAAATAAAATTGAAGCAGAAATGCATTTTATTTATTGGCGCGTAAACTGCGTTCAGGAAGTCTCGATTTTAAATCTAGTATTAATTGTAATCGGCTTTTATTTTTAACACGGACAGAGCATAACATTAAAACTATCTTTGACCTGCTCTTACTGAATATATTTCACAAATGTAAGACAGAATGGCAAACGTTAGGAGTACGGTTTTCGAAACTATTTTAGTTGCTCTTAAAGGTTACATGTGTTGTGTTAACTAAGGAAACTCAGGATTTAGCCTTGTCTCTCATTTCTATTGTCTCTCTTATATTACTTTTAAGGAGCTTTTTTTAGCTTTTAAGGAGCTTTGATGACGTCACAATATATTTTTAAACAAAAATGTATTGGTTTTGTATATAATATCTACATTTAACCAAATCGGGCAAACTTAAAATTAAGCTAAAATATGGTTTGTCACTTTCTGTTAAATTTTCATTGTACTATGTTGAAAGGAACAAAACCGTATTTTAGGTAAACCGTACTTTAGAACTGTGTTAATTTTTATGAACAAAAGGGACAAGGAGAGCTTACAGACAGAAAATATCATTAGAAATTACATGGAAGACATTTACTTTACAAATAACGCGTTCACATTGCATAGTTTTTTATTTTTATTTTTTATTGCTTGTAGTGGCAGACGAGCCACGGTCCATCTGAAGGTAAATGGTAACCGTCGCCCATGGACTCGACTATACCGAGAGTATTGTCAAGCCGCTGCTCACCAATTCATTTCACAGATATGAAATGAAATATAAACGGCTATCTCCTGCTACAGCCAAAACGCAATAATGTGCTTCATGGCCGGTCATACGGGAGATGGTGGAACCAACCCGCTCGGTCCCGATACCAAGTGAGTACTCCCACTTGGTACCCAGCCTTACCACCAGTCATGCAATGGATGATAATTGCTTACTTCTCTTAGTCGCCTCATACCGTATATCTCACCCGTGGGAAAGAATGGGGTGGTGACAATTGTATTCTTAGTCCGTCACCACACGGATAAACTCCATTAAAATCCTATCATTCAGTTTTTCCAGAGATCCAAGACCCATCCATCCCATCCATCCATCCATCAGCCTTTCCACGTCCACTGCTGGACATAGGCCTCCAAGGCCCACCTGATAGTAAGTGGTAACTATAATAAGAGTACTATCAAGGTGCTGTTCACCATTTCATTACACGGCTATCTCTTCCTACAATACAAGGAGGTGCTTCACACTCGGTCACACACGCTCGGTGTCGAGGGTCTGAATAGCAAGGTTTGTACTCCCACTTGGTACCCGACTCTACCACGAGTCAAGTCTGAGTCTCCTACGTCTATCTCCAACAGTGGCACTATAAAGGGTTTATGATCTAAACCTATTAAGATATACGCACAACGGATATCAATCATCAATAAATAGCTTACCTTTGTTTAGTCAGTTGAAAACAAAGCTATAAATAACTTAATGTGTCTTTCGTCAACAGCGAACGAAACGTCCATTAGTTAATAGAATTAGAGCGAGACAATAACATCGATAAATACGGGAAGCAATTACAGGACGACAGGACAGTGTAGTTTTGATTAAGACGCATTGCTTGGCGCCAGGCTCGGGTCAGTGCTCATCATTTATTCGAAATACAAAAGGTTATCGACGCCGCGACAAGTTCAAGTTCACTCAATAAAACGAGGCTTATTTTTTTTAATTTTAATGGCATTGAAGTGCAATTTGATTTGAATGAAGTAATTATTGGAGTAGTTTCAAAGTAGAGAGAAACTTGCTGCTGTTGAATTTTAAATTACCATACTTTTAGTATTGTATGTCTGTGAATACATCATAACATACGTACCTTATAAAGTATAACTGTTCAATTCTAGGCATGTCAGTGTTTTGAATATAATATAAAGGCATTGTATCATCTATAGACATACAATATAAGTCTGTGGTTTCGACAAGACGTAAAAAGGATTAAGTGTATCTTTTATTATATGCTGAAAAAAGTGGTTGTTTGAAAATTAGACAGATTGTCATTGATGTAAAAAGGTTTATTGGCGATTACATCCTTTTTAATAATTAAAAATACAGTTAATGATTTATAACAAAGAGCATATAACATAAACGTTTAATTTATAATCTGTATTCCATCGTGGTAGTTTGGAAAACCTGTAAATTTTGTCGGCGTTTTTAATAATGATTCGAAAAAAATTCTTCAGCTCTAAGAAGAAGCGGTGTGATGCAACACACGTAAGTTTTTCAAATAAATATAATATTTACAAATTGTACTTTCCTAAGAATAGATTTAATAGTCCAAATATGTTACACATTACAATCATTTGTAGTTAGTTAGTCATTGCTTATAATACGATATTTATTTTTGCAAATACGTTTCTTTGGACGGACAGACGCCTCTAGAGACCTTTACTAGCATTTGCCCGCGGTTCCGTCGCAGCCAAAAGCTAGTTTTTAGGTTATATCTCAGGTTCCCGATATAGTGTATATTTTGTCCGTGTGGTGACGGACTAAGAATAAATTCAAATTCAAAAATAACTTTATTCAATAGGCTTATTAAAATAGCATTTAAAATCGTCAAAGTTACTAATAACTAACACGAGCGCTTGAGGCAAATGCATCTGATCACCACCCCATCCTTTCTTGCGGGTGTCATACAAGGTGATTAAGGGAAGTAACTAATTATCACCCATTGCATGACTGGTGGTAGGGCTGGATACCAAGTGGGAGTACTTACTTGGTATCGGGCCCGAGTGGGTTGGTACCACCATCTCCCGTATGATCGGCACATCGTTGCGTTTTGGCTGTAGCAGGAGATAACCGTTTATTCTTTCATTTCATATTTGTGAAATGAAATGGTAAGCAGTGGCTTGACAATACTCTCGGTATAGTTGAGTCCATGAGTGACGGTTACCATTTACCATCATATGGGCCGTGCAAAATGCAATTAAAAAAAAGTAGTGGCATAAAATGTATACTAGTTTTTAAGTCTCATCAGAGCTATCAAATAAAAGAAGTTCAAAATCCGTTCAGTAGTTTATGCGCGATGCGCGAACGAACAAACAGATAAACAGACAAACGGGCAAATAATCTAAAAGAAATTGTTTTGTGTTCAGACACGCCTTTATACACACACAGTCATTTTTTTATTAAATATCTTAAATGTACAGGCAAAGCTCTGTTACAGCTTTATAATAGTATAGATGTAATTTTATGGTCTCGGCCTTTACGCACGAAGAGTTAGTTTGGTAGGAGAATCCACTCATTAAACCATTTACAGATTACAGGAAGAAATTAATTGTAATAACAACATTTAGTCATGTAATCGTATGTATTGTTTGCCTTTATACAAAGGCTCTATTTTATTAAATTTATCAATGAGATTAGAGGAAATATCAGATCAAGTCCTTCATGAGCCATATGAATTTTAATTTATTTTAAATAAAGTACTTTGTGTTTTTTTTTTAAAATACTTTTTTTTTTTTTTTTTTTTTTTAAATCTGGTTTTTGGGTCATATCTCAGGTTCCCGATATAGTAGCGGGATAAAATGTATACCAGTTTTTAAGTCTAATCAAGAGCTACCAAATAAAAGTTGCATCAAAATCCGTTCAGTAGCTTTTCATGATGCGCGAACGAACAAACAGATAAACAGACAAACAGATAAACAATCTAAAGGAATCGTTTTGTGTTTAGACACGCTTATACGAGTATAGCCCAATTCAGTCATTTTTTCTCAAATATCTTAAATGTACCTACTGACATAGCTCTGTTACAGCTTTATAATATTTTAAATAAAGTAGGTACTTGTATAATATATACTTTTTAGTCTGTTGAATTTGATGACAGAATAAACGTAGCGTATTCTTCTTTTTTATTGTGTTGGTGAGCGGTTACCGTAAACTATAGACGCTAGCAACGCCAGAGACATCACTCGCGTTACCATCTCCCGATAATAAGGAGAGGACAAAGAGGAGGTTTGGGCCTCCGGCGCTCTCACTCACCATACGAAACACAACGGTAGAGGTAACTACCGCTGTTTCGCGCTGATCTTTTGTGAGATGATGGTAGTTCCCCCGACTTATCCCGATCGAAACGGCCTATTCATGCTAAGCAAGGCTCTACGACTAGAAACACGAGTCCATTCAATGTGCTCATTTTAAACAGCATGGAAAGTAAAAGCATTACTCTCGTAAATTAATGGTGCTAATAATGGTTCCTCGGTAAATATATTTGCAGTGCAGTGGGTGATGTCATCAACGGAAATATACCGCTCCTTGTTCGTTGGGCCTTAGGGTTATCGCTGGCTTTTGTGTAGCAGTATAAAAATGTGTGTCTTGTCTTGAAAGGTGATCAGTGAAAGCTAACCTAAAAATAAATTTTCTATAATATAGCTTTTGTTATGACTACATATTCCTGTGTCTTCAATTTTCTAATTAATTAAAACTGCAACAATTTTCTAAAATGTATGTTGCTGCATGTCAAATGCTAAAAATATATATAAAAATATCTAAATATTTATAGGGTTTGCATCATTATTAGGTAAAATCTTAATTGTAAAATTAAGTTTACCTGGTCGGTATAATGTATGAAAGTGCTTCCGACAGATGGTGCAGGCGTCACCCAAAGACGTTAAGTATGAATGTGTTATCGAGATTAGCAGTCGGGAGCAAGGGTCACGATGGCTGAATTGGCAAAGCATCTGGACGGTATCCAGGAGATGCAGGTTCGAATCCTGCTCGTGACTATTATTTTCGATTTCACATTTTTCACTTTGTGTTTAATGTATGTTACTAAGCATGTCAAATGCTAAAAATATATATAAAAATATCTAAATAATTAAAACTTTTAGGCTAATTAAACGGCTTATTAATTACTTTAGAATAAAATACTCATAAAAAATATATTTTTAGCTAATCTATGAAATAAAATTTGGTCAGCGTAAATTTACAATCATACAATAAAATATTTAATACGTCGCGCGTAAGCCGCACGCAACGTAGGTAAACCCGATAAAAAGAGACGCTCAGCGTGCACACGCGCGGGTTGACGGTTGGAACACGCACATGTTCTATACATCAATGGCTTAGTATACTATTAACACGGACCAACAGATTCACTTACAAGTATAGTTAGTTTAGGCAGTTACATTGTAGCGCATGCCATGTGTATCAAGTGCGATAATTTGGCAGGCGCTCCCAACTACAGGAAATATAGGCATCTACTTGAAGAGAGCAGCTTAATCGATTGATCTGTGTGGAAAAAAGTCACAACACGCCACAAAATAGTCTGTGCAGTTAATTTTATAAGAATGTATTTAATTATTCCATTTGCATCAAGTAATTAAATTATTTATATTCATTTGTTCTCTTTACAAATATTTAGCATTTGCTTTTGACCTCATTGCAATCACATGTTCAGATAATTCTAGGGCAGCACTGACATTGTTGTGTATAATTTCGAGTCGACATCGGTAATATGTGTCTATGTTTATCAAAGCCATAATTGTTGTCTGTTAAAATTTTGTTCAAAGCTGTGATAAACGGTTATAGTGTGCATTATTCGTTAATTTTTTGTCCATGTGTTGATGTCCTAATAGTACATAAAATCACGTCTCCGTTACGAGGGTATCTTAAGGAAATAAAAACCGAAAAAGAAGTAAAATCAATCAGACAGAATACAAGCGAGGAGATACTCGTAAACATGGAGCCCTTGATATCTGTTTTACCGCGGTAAACTAATTTCTTTCCACGCCATCGCGGCGTCCTTATAATCTTAGGGATGGTCATCAGATTATTCAAAATGTATAGGTATCTTCTGTTGTTTTCTTTACTTAGCTGTACAAAGCGTTGCTATCGGTAATGCGAGAGACGCGGTTTCAAATACTACTTAAATTTGTCTTTCCAATTTCTAATTTGCTTAGCCCCTAAGTATGCTGAATAACATTTTTTTCAAGTTCGATATCAAATATGTTTAAGTCTAAGTAACGCTTTTTTTCAGTTGTGTGATGAGCATTATTACTAGTAGAAACTATATCTATATTCTATTGTTCTTAAACAAATATTTGTCGTTTGCTCACGACCTCATTCTTGAGGATACAGATAAAATTTATTTACTCCAAGTTCATGTTATTGCGTTGCTTTCTACCGTAAAAATTAAATTAGAATACATTTAACACCATGGGTCTGTTTCCTATAATGTAAGTAACTTATTACTTTTAACCCGACATTTTAACCCGTTGCAAATGACCATAGCCACAGGATTATTAGAATGATGTACGTAATATCTTCAACCATATCATCGCTATATGAATGACAGCAATGTCATCCCAAAATGCATACCCAAAAAGTGATCCTCCAAATAACGGCTAAGGTCCAGCCGTAGAACGTACGAACTGTTTGGTTTGAGGCCTTTTTTTTTGTTAAGGCGGGAAAAAATGTTCTTAACAGCAGACCTCGTCTATCGGGGTAACAAAAAGTAGGGTTGGACTCTCAACCACTAAATAAACCAGTCGTGTACCGTATCTCCGCCTGTATTGGCAGACCACTGGAACTGTGTGACAATAGTTTAGTGTTGGTTTGACGGTCTAAGACTTGTAAGTTTAGAATTCAAATGTGAAATGTGAACAACGATTTTGTACTTAGGAATGTGGGACACCCTTTTTTTTTTTTTTCTTTTTTGTTTGTTAAGGCGGGAAAAAATGTTCGTAACCGCACACCCCGTCGTTCGGGGCAACGAACAGGGTAGTGTGGCGCCTTCACCCACTAAAGAAACCCGCCGTGTGCCGTCTCTCCGCCTTTCTTGGCGGGCCACTGGAACTATGTCACATTCCTTCGGTGGTAATGTGGGACACCCTACCGATCTCAAACTCCATTATAAATTATTATTTTTCTATCGACGAGTTATATTTAAAAAGCGAAGGTTACCGTAACTATGTATTCTCGTTTACGGCATCTCCAATCGTTTTTATCCTTAACCGTGCTATTACAAGTAGATATGTCAGATCTATATCCTCCTCTATTCTACAATGCAATACTTTCTCCATGCCAACCCTATTGATTAAGTCAATGGTTTCGCGAGACATTGGCGATAGTCCGCAGAAATGCGTCGCAGGCGCCATCGTCAAAAGGTCGACATTGAGTCACCCAGAAGCGATTTATCTCAGAGCGCGTGAGTACAAACTTAATATTTCAATTGCATGAGACGTACTGGTAAATACTCAGAGAAATTGCAAGTGTGTTGACCTCAAACGGCCAGTACGACTAAAACAATGTTTAGCAAATCGTGATAAGTAAAAAAAAAGATTTTTTCTATCAATGTATTTTAACACAAACAACATTTTACTCATTGAAGGGTTTTTAACAGACTTCAAAAAAGGAGGAGTTTATCAATTGGATGGATGGATGTTTTTTTTTATGTATGTTCGGGCATAACTCCGTCATATATAGACAGATTTACAAAATTCTCACCGACTTCAAACACATGGAAACAAATCGTATTTAAATACCAATAATTTTTTGCTTTTTTTTTTAAGGTGGTTTTTTTTTTTATAATTTATTTGTATATAACTATTCTTTTTAGTGTATTATTAGTATCTAAGTATCTATCTATATGTGTATCTATCTATCTCATTCTGCAAGCACATTGGTATCGAGTTCGATACCACGGCACATACCTCTGACTATTAGAGATTTTTCGAAATTATGTGTGTATTTATTTACAATTTATCAATGATTGGTGAAGGAAAACATCGTGAGGAAACCTGCATGCTTGAGGAATTTTCTCAATGTTTTGTGAAGTCTGCCAACCCGCATTTGGCCAGCGTGGTAGACTATCGCCTAATCCCTCCCCTCTCAGTCTGAGAGGAGACCAGTGCCTAATAGTGTACCTATCAGTCTAACGACATCCACCACGCGCTCCTGTGCCGCCCGAATCCGTTTTTATTGTACAATGACAAAAATAATAGGTTTCGCTAACTATGTACTTTAATTTTTAATCTTAAAAATTAATCAGGTCAATACTTATTGATGGACAATGCCACTGTTGGAATTGGACATAGTCTCGTTTCGAAATAAGTGTTCAATTCGAGGTGAACTACTGATGGTTTGCAATAAAATACGCTGATATTGGTATAAGCGCTTAAATAAATACAAAACGACAATTTTCATACCATTATATGCAAAAACATATTTAATGAACGACCTCCAGATGTTAAAAATGAAAGCATTTAGCTATGAGTTGTAAAACAGCATGTTAAATTTATAGTTGATAGCGTAATATATGTAATTATACATCTTCGACTATTTAAAAACCAATCCAGCAGATATATTAAGGAGAACGATCCGTTCAATAACTATATAATTATGTTAGTAGTTAATTACGATAGTTGCCGGTCCAAACTTATGTAAAGAGAAAACTAAGCATGCGACTTGTGTATGTAATTATATCAACGTACACTTAGCAACAAAACTAAGTACCTATATGAATAACTTAATTTTCTTATACTACCATTTGACCATTGAATTTCTGGCCAGGTTCTCCTCTCGAAAGACCTTACTACGGAATCCAGGTACTTGTGGCGATTGCAAACGCAATATTGGTGCTACTGATGCACTTGCCTGAGGCGCTCATGTTTAAATAAACATTTTTTACTTGAAATGATTATTATTTTATTCCCAACGGCCGCAGACGAGGCACAATTCCTCTGGTGAGAATGCCGACTACAATGCCTAGGTCAAGTCATTTACCACCGAGTAAATATGACTATACTCGGAAGACTAGAAGAGTCAGAAGGGGTAGGCAGAGGTGTATCTTACACACCCACCGTTCGCCAACTATGTTTAAGTCCCATGTAATGGGGGCCGAGCCTATTGCCGTCTACCGGGCACATTTCCAAACTCCGGGCTGCTACTGAAAATTTTTTTTTATACAAAGGAGCTCAGTAACGCTGCCCGATCCGGGGATCGAACCTGAGACCTCGTGATCAGCAGTCGCTCACACTACCGCTGTACCACCGAGGCATTTCTCAGAAGAGAGGTGTTATATTCATATTTATTGTAACCTTTACTTATTTTGCTAACTGTACAAGTAATAGATATAAAAATGACAAGCGTTTATCGCTATCGTGCTGTGGTTTTTCTGTCTGTAGTTCCGTGTTGACCACATTCGTCGACTGTCCCTATAAGGAAGGAACAGATGTCTTCCTCATTTTATATTTAACTCGGCATTTTAAATAAACATTTTCTTGTGAATGCTTACGACTCGTAATGATTAATTTTTTTACGTGGAGTATTCCAGAATTATAGTGGTGATTTCAGTAATTTCATTTATAGCTTTCGTAACTTGTCAGCTGTTGCTGATATCGCCTTGCAAAATTAAATACCAGTTTACTTTTTTGTAAACATTGCTGCTTCAGTATGGAGGTTGTATTGCCAAAAGAAAATAAATTTAACAGTTTTGTATTAAAATAACCGTCGTAACGTCAATTCACGTTTTTGGTCAACCTGATGTTTTTCCGGAAATATGACCTTACGTAGCTTGTAACCTTATGTGGCTGACAAGTCGACATGGTAATGTCAATCAAATCCACCGTCTTCCTACTGGTAGTAGCCTGGTAGGCTTTTGAGATTAATGAACAATCGGAATGGCTCTTTGAATGTTATGACATACTGCATTGTAGCTACGTGGTTTAAAGATTTGAATAAAGAAATCTATTTAGAAATTAAAACAACTATGATTATGGTGGTGGTAGCATTATTGATTGTTGATTTGCATTCGTAATGCAGACTCTGCATTGCAGAGTCGTGTTTCGCTTATGGCTTATTAGATACCAAGTTTTTCGGTAAATATATATGTAATGTACTACTACTTATTTGACCAGTGCCAAGGACTGCAAAGATAATGGTATCGAGTTCGATACCCAGTCCTGGGTACGTGTACCACATCTCTAACTTTTCGAGGTTTTTTTGAAATTATGTGTAATTTGTCTACAAATTACGACTGCTCGATGAAGCAAAACATCGTGAGAAAACCTGTATGCCTGAAATATTTTCTCGACAGTTTTGAAGTTTGACAACCTCTCATTGGTCCAGCGTCGCGAACTAGGTCAAATCTCTGAGAGGAGACCCGTGCCCAATCATAGGACAATAATAGTTTAAAAAAAACTTGAATGTCAATATATGAGTAGTATGTACTTACCAAACTTTAGTAGCATTAAACACTGCTTTAAATTATAACTGTGGCTGTACACATTCGTCGAGACACAACGAGACAGGCCGAGGGCGAGTGTGTACAGCCGGGGTAACACTTTTTATATTCTTTGCAGATATACATCATGCCTATTCTGGCTAGTGTCACAATATTATTCTATTTATTTATAAAACTTCCTCACAATTAAGTTTGTTTTTATGTCTTGCTGTGAATAAATACAGTAGGTAAGGATTAAAATTTAGCATTGTATAAATAACAATAATTAGCTAGATCATATTGTTAACAATGTCAGATAGCGCATAAAATAGATCATTCATACGGAAATAATTGATTAGTGCATCAATCCACGCTGCAATTTTTAATCAACATGGTCTCTATAAAACTCGAGAAAGGCTGGACCAGTTCGCATGTTTTTTTTCCAGATATCATTTAGAAGGCCGAGGAAGGTGCCTATGAAGTGAAAATTCGAAAATTTGCCTGGAAAAACCTAAAAACCAGATTTCATGATCTAATTAAAGTTGTTAGAAAATCTGTTTAGATTGATATAAATAGTCGAAGCTAATATAAATATTGTTTGTTGCAGAATGACGAACCGCCAGAGATCACATATTGCGTGGTGGGGGGTGAAGGAGGCCTGGCCTTACAAGCCGTCACCCCCACACACCCAATGCCACCCCAGGATGAACTCGACGCTAAGTTTGCAGAGCTTGTGGTAAGTGTGCAAATATATTAATTGATTCAATGTTTATACTAGCAGTTTAGTGTCTGAAAACAAAGGTCTACGACCACTGTGTTATCGCTGATGACTTAGGAACAGAGGCGTGGTCTCTTAATGTTTACCTCATAACAATACTCCAAGTCAGATCGCGTGCCATCTACGTTGCAGAATACGTTATACCGATTTCCGTAGCAGGAATGTGGCAATGTCACACGCTCGACAAACTGACAACCTTTGAGGAAGAAAGGTTCCGGAGTGGCGACCACGTGGGTCTTGGTGAGGCCTGTGTCGAGCAGTGTACGATTAACGCTGATGGATGGATGGATGGACTAGCAGCTATGCTTCTAGCTTTGTTCACATAAGCTTTCAACTAAGATTTTTATTCAATGACATATTTAGGTACAAACAAAATCTCAACATGATTTGTTTTTGATTTCTTACAAATCAGTATTAATATAATTTACTTTAAAGCAAATATTATTAATTATTAGTCGTAGTATTTTTTTAATAGTATAAAAATATAAAACATATTTAGTGAAGCGGTTACGGCGTAAAAGCGTAACGTATAATACGATATAACGAATAATAATAATACGATAGGTGCCTTAAAATTGTTAAATAAGTCGAAGGGCTACCTGGAATTAACTTTAATGAGATTAAAGTACTCGTGATATTGAGGGTTCTGTCATTAAAACTTATTCGTGAAGACTTCCATTGTGTAAGATTTTCAATGGAGCTCGAAAACAACATTTAAAAAGTTGAGCACCATTTTTAATAACTCTACTGAGCATCACATAATATAATTATGGAGAATTGTTATAATACCCAACTCTCTCCGGGTTCCCATCGTAGTCTGTTTCATCTTTGTGTTAGGAGTTATATAAAGCAAGCTTTAGTTATTTAGTTGCATTGGTTATATAAGATTGTCCGTGTGCTATCACCATCGCATACTATGACTTTACAAACATACAATTTCACGGACACAAAGTGCACCCAGGCTCGGAAACACTATTTGTGGACCGCACAAAGAGTAGCCCTGTGTCGGAATCGCATCCACGATATTCACGCTGGAGTCGTTAAGATACCGATCTTAACGACTCCACCATCTCTGCAGCGAACCAAAACACTACGGATTTTTTGGGAAAACGAGGATAGTAGATTGTGTACAACTACCTCAATAACTAGCGTTGAGTGAGGAATCCCCTCACTAGCATCGCTGGCATGCGTCGTACAAGTTAGTCGTGTCACTTTATATTTTGTACGTACGGTTTTACATACATTCAGTCAAAAAAGTATTGGGAATGGATGATTTGTTTATGGTACCTAATTCAAATTTTTGATGATTTTTTTGTTGTTAGATTGGCACAACTGTTATCCGTTTTGGCGCGGAATTTGAGTTGCATCTGTTTTTTATATTAAATACAGTGCTGTTTTTAGTTATATCATATCTATTGTGTATTGCGAATTTCATAATGGACAAAAACATCGAACAAAGATTTTGTCTTAAATTTTGCATCGCCAATGGAACTTCGTATTCGGAGTCACTGAAAATGTTACAGAAGGCTTACGGTGAATCGACTTTATCAAAAACACGTGCTTATGAGTGGTACAAAGCGTTTAAAAGCGGTCGAGATGTTATGGAAGATTTGCCTCACTCTGGTAGGCCATCAACGTCTGCAACTGAAGTTAACATTGCAAAAGTGAAGGAAATAGTGACTGAAAATCCTCATTCAACTTTGAGAGAGATAGCCGCTGAACTTTCTGTGTCTCACGAGTCGATCCGTACCATTTTAAATAATCACTTGGGTGTGAAACATGTTTCCGCTCGGCTACTCCCAAAAGACCAATCGCATGAGAGTCGCTGAGCACATGCTAGAACGAGTCAATTTCCCAACATTAATGAAACGCATTGCTACTGGTGAGGAGACGTGGGTTTACGAGTTTGACATGCAAACTAGTCAACAAGCTTCGGAGTGGCGGCTTCCAACTGAACCGAAACCGAAAAAACCACGCCAAACTCGATCAAAGTCAAAGTCATGTTGACTGTTTTCTTTGACTATCGCAGTGTTGTGCACTCGGAATTCTTGCCAGAAGGTCAAACGGTAAATAAATATTTGAGCGTTATGCGACGTTTAAGAGAGCAAATTCGACGAAAAAGGCTAGATTTGTGGAGAGAAATTTCTTGGATTTTGCACCACGATAATGTGCCTTCGCACAAGGCCATCATTGTTAATGAATTTTTATCCAAACACTCAACAAATACCATCGAGCAACCACCATATTCACAAGATATGGCTCCAGCCGACTTCTTTCTTTTTCCTGAACTCAGATTACCACTTCGTGGCACCCGTTTTCAATCGGTAGAAGACATAAAGGAGAATTCGCGGCGAGAACTGAACTCAATTCCGGAAACAGCGTTTAAAAAATGTTTTGATGCTTGGATTATCCGTTGGCGTAAATCTATCGTTTCTGAAGGAGGATACTTTGAAGGTGAAAAAAAAATTTGGATGAATAACAAAATTTTTGTGTAATTGATCTTTTCCCGGTACTTTCTTGACAGAGTAGTATTGTAATAAACCAAAACGACGGCACATCACTGTCGTCTCTCTTTTTTCTGTATAAAAAATATAATTTTTTCTCGCAATAGTCATGTGTGTCAAATTTTTTTGTCGACACTAACCGTTTTTAAAGATTCGTTTTGTTGAAAGAACACATTTGATTGCAATGACCATATGAACCATAAGGGTGTTTCTATACAAAGCTCAAGTTTTTAAAGTGGGTTTCATGAGATACTTATTTTAAATTGGTTCATTTTTTACCCACGACGCGACGGACGAAACGGTACGGAGATGGTATTATGCCTTGGGGCTAGTGGTGGTGTTTGTAAGTGATATCTGTTACCATTTTCCTTTAAAGTACTGGACCGATTTTTGTCTGTTTATTGGTAACCGCCGCTCATGGACTCAACTATAGCCAGAGTATTGTCAAGCCGCTGCTCACCATTTCATTTCACCGATTTGAAATGAAAGAATAAACGGCTATCTCCCGCTACAGCCAAAACGCAATGATGTGCTTCATGGCCAGTCACACGGGAGATGGTGGTACTAACCCGCTCGGGCCCTTTACCAAGTGAGTATTCCCACTTGGTATCCAGCCCCACCGCCAGTCATGCAATGGAGGATAATTGCTTACCTGCCTTAGTCGCCTCATACGACACCCGTGGGAAAGAATGGGGTGGTGGGTTTGTATTCTTAGTCCGTCACCACACGGACACGGAGATGACATATCTGAGCAGATTCTTAGTCAGGTTTTATGGCGCTAGAAAATCAGGCAGTGCTGCAGGCATGGGTTGGTTCAAAGTTATTCATTTAAAAAGTGAGAGTAGCGACCCCCCCGACCCCTATTTTACAGTCGTCTGACTGAAAATAAAAATGTGTATAACTTAAATATACTCGTAAAATTATCAAGTACTGTTGCTTTCATGATCAAGCCAGGAGGGGAGTGTACATGGTTGTTATAGATTGTCGAACGATTGCTAGGTGTTGTTTAGACAGATGAGAACCCACGCCTGCGGACAGCTGCACCCCTAGGTCTACTACTTTCACAACATCGTTATTATAGGGCTGTCAGCTTTCGAAAAGGGATTTCTTTTTGTGATAATCTTTAAAAAAAAGATTTATTTTAAAAAATGATGCTCAACCACACAAAAACAGGCGAATGGACTTGGGTGAAATTAGTCACAAAGGCAGCTTATATACTGGATTAAATCATAGAGTACTTTTTATCACTGGAAATGCCGTGGCTTACTGACTGTTACCGATCACCGATTTGGTACAAAATTCTACCACAACATAAGCAACCTTTTATGCCGGCAATTTTTTTCTAGCGCTATTAATATGACTGGGGTACAATTACCCGTATCTACTTGTACCGTGGTTCAAAAATTGAAGGCGGCACGCATTAAGATTTAAAGACCACAAAGTTATAGGCCTTAGCTTGTAGTCTCTAAGCCTATAGTAATAAAATGGTAAACTTTATTTGTTTATAAGGGGTTATTTCTCAAAATCTCTAGTGTCTAGATCTACTGAACCGATTTAAAAAATCCTTAATATTGCTCCAAATATTATATTTTGTGATTAAACGCCTAGTGTTATTTAACTTGTAATAGATTTGGCCTGTCAATTTGTCTAGATAGGATGATAAGTACATGCAAGATTCCTCTTTAGGATCAAATAAAAACTGCAGCTAATTTTGAATGATATATTGCATAATATTGTTATTTGGCATTTCTGAATAGCAGGTAATCGTTTCAATTTCGAGGTCATTATGACTAATATTCCGGCTTAACCAACTGAAGGCACACAATCTCTTAAGAAAATCTAATCATGTGGATTTTAAGTTAAAGGATGCTTAAATAGTAAAATTTGCATTTATATGATCATAATATGTATAAATATAGCCAAAAATATATGTATTTCCTCTTTGACATATAAATATCTCCAATGCAGGTATTCAGTGTATTATTTGAACTAGAGAGATTTGTTCTTGTTACACTTTTTTTAATAAGCAGCAACCCTATTCTTAAAGATTTATCTAGTATCGCATTGAGCAGGTGCCGTTTAATTTGATTTACCGTCGGCGATGTCATGCAAATCGGCCTATTGCTGATCTGCTATCATCGCATATCTGCGTGTTGTTGATAAAATTGTGGTCATTATTGAACAGCCGATAGAGCGCATAGAGATGCCTAGAGTTTCGAAGTTTCTTCGCGACGACGACCTCATGTTGTTTATGAGATGGAATCATCGAAAATTCGAATAGCACGTGCAGGGAGTCAATGGGTCGGGCTGCTAATTGGGCGCGCCTGCCCAGAGATGTGAGCGAGGCACCACGTGAGGGCAGAGCTGTGCTTTATACAGCAAATAACAAGTCGTTGTCTCAGTGTTAAGTACTGCCCAACAAAAATTGTTCAGGACGTGCAGTTTTACAAGCGGTTACTATGATAGGGAATCATTAGGTAGATCGTGGCGCGTATGCTACAATAAGCAGTCAAAAAAATAACCAATTGAAAATCAAATTAAAATCTTGAGATGACGATGGCCTCCATTAAAATGTTGCAATATGTAAAAAAAATACAATCATATCAATCAATTGAATTGTTTGATCTTCGTCAATTTTAATAGCTTTGAATAAATGTTTATAATAGGTGTATTTGGATAGCAAAGAATCCTGTTGTGACAATGTGCCTTGAACCGCGGAATTAAGGTGTGGGGCCAAAGTCACTGCATTTTTGTTATAAGATTGTGTATTGCGAAACTGAACGAATCTAGGCTGGTTAATTAATAATCAATCTTTGTTGAAATTTTATGCAAATTCATAGAAGTTATTTCACTATTTGGGACAAAATTGTGCAGAATATAATTTGTATGTCAATTATATAATGGACATGAATAAACATTAACTTGTTACGACATATAAGTAGCGTTCCTTTCGTACAACAGTGTCAAATGCTTTCTCCAAATCCACAAAACTGCAGAAGACCCTCTGGCCAACAGCCAGATGCTTCTCCACAATGTTGCGCAGAGAAAACACTTGATCCATGCATCCTCATCCACACCTGAAACCTCCTTGTGCCTCACACAAAAATTTATCAGACAGCATCCTCATTCTCCTTTCAACAATCTTACCATACACTTTGACTGCCAAACTGGTCAAGCTTATGGCTCTGTAGTTTGCACAGTCATAACGTGAACCCTTGTTTTTAAACAAGGGCACGATGACTGCGCTTCTCCAGTCCTTGGGAACCATTCCTGAGCTCCAACATAAATTGAGAAGCATCAGGAAGGATTCCCAGACACATGAGCCTCCAAGCTTGATCATCTCAGCAGACACCATATCAATACCCGCTGCCTTACCATTTTTCAGACTTCTAATCGCCCATTCAACTTCATCCATACTAATGTCATCAGAGGATGCCGGTACCGAATGCTGATATGTTAGATCACATGTGGTACCAGCATCACCCAGAACATCCGCATACATATCTCCAAAATATTCACTCCATCGGCTTAACACATCTTGTGTTTGCGTAAGAATGTCTCCACCTTTACACCTTATTTTATTCATTCTGAAAGCTGACCAACCACTCCGAGATTTCTTCACCTCCCTCCAGAAAAGTTTGGTGTTGCTCTCGAAGTTTTTGGTCAGCCTTTCTTCTGCAATCATATTTGCTCTATCACGCTTCTCTTTCACTAAGGCTTTGGTGTCATTCTTACGTTGCCGGTATATTTCTTTCTTCTTCTCTTTCATACTTGCACTTAGATTCAAAGAAGATACATAGTCCAGCCAGTCCGCTTTCTTCTTTTGGTCTACGGAAGCTGCTACTTCCGTATCCCACCATACATCACCTTTCACTTTCCTATGCTTCTTTGAGCATCCACATATTTCTTTCGCTGTATCTACCATACCATCTTTCAATACTCTCCAGCATTCTTCTATGTCAGACTTGCCATTGTCAGCCGTTCACGGGCACCCTCTACATACTTTGCTCTTACACTCTCTTCTTGCAACTTTTCAATCTTTATTCTTTCAAGCCCTCCGAAGTGGACACGCTCTCGCCAGTGTCTCCACTTTCTGAACAGACCATTAAATCTTGCAATAACGAGATAGTGGTCGGTGTCGACAGTGGGACCCCTGTAGGCTCTTGTATCCAGAATTTCACTTCGGAGGCGACTGTCTACCAGAGTTAAATCTATCATACTTCTCTGTTCATTCCTTCTCCATGTATACATATGGATGGTCCTTATGTTGAAAAAATGTGTTTGACACAATAAGGTTTCTCTCCATACTTACATCCGCAATGAGCCTACCTGGATCATTCACTCTCTTATCACCAAATGAACCAAGCACGTCCTCGAAGTCTGGACGCTTGGTCCCAACCCATCCATTCAAGTCTCCGCATGCGATCACGCGTTCACTAGCTTCTGCCAAATCCAGAACTTCCCTAACATTATCCCAGAACTTCTCTAGATCCGATAGTTTAGGTATATTAGTAAAGATATATAGATTATACACATTATAAATCACTTTTACTAAATTATGCGGCATGGTATGACATTTAGATACGTCTCAAGCCCGTCACACACGTAGAACTATAATATATCATATTGTAATATAAATTAAGAGTCTATTATATATCTGGAAAAAATAGCACAATCACATAATGTTATGTGCGTATGTGCCTCTTATGTAGGTATATTATACGGGACGATGGCTAAGCTCCTGGCGGTTCTAAGTCTCTGTATAAACGTATTGCTGCGTCAACTTTAACACGTTGTAATAATTATAATTAAGAATGCAATGTGAGCTTTCACCTAAGCTCTGATATGATCACGGGATGCCGACATGGACAATACAGACGTGCCAATGATCAAGTTATTAATGATTTCTCTAACAATTGCTTCATGTACTCTAATGCCGTTTTCACTTCATCATCAATCATTGTAGAAGTCTGTTCGACACGCCTTCTATGGTTTTTATTTAATAGAAAAAGTTTTGGTAGTGTGGTCAGCTCAATCTTTCTACGCTTGTCATAAATTTATGACTTACCGATTCTGCCTATGACTTTATAACATACATGATTGCATTATGGATTTTACAAATTACACTTAGTAATCTTTAAAATTTTTCAGGCTATAACTACTCACCACTGAAGTAATGTATCATAGTTCCAGTGGTTTGCCAATACAGGCGAAGACACGGCACACGGCGGGTATATTTAGTGGATGAGGGCTCCACACTACCACAGTAAATATATAAACTTATATATTTACTGTGACAGTAAATATATAAACTTAGTAAAGATATAAACATATATATTTACTGTGACACTACCCTGTTCGTTGCCACGAACAACGGGGTGTGCGATTAGGTACATTCTTCCCGCCTTAACAAAATAAAAAAAGGTACTTGGGGATGAGGGAGAGACCTTGTCCATAATATTTAAATGTTTGAGCTTTCTCGAGCGGAACATCAGACCCGTATCAGACCAGATTCTTGAGTCGTTCGAAAGGTCTTACTTACATTTGACTTTGAATGCCGATCACAAAACTAGTTATATAATTTTCTAGTGCATTGGCGATCTATTAGATTCTCGAATAACCTTCGTTTGGTCACGACAAATAACAATCGCCATATCGATATTAATAATATTGGATCATCTAGTAAGTTTATCAATAAAATATAAACTTCGCTCTAATATTTCTAAAAATGAAAAGAAAATATTTAAAAGCACAGGTATAGGTATTTTTTTTATTTCTAATGATGGTAGACGAGCCACGGCCCACCTGATGGTAAGTGTTACCACTTCGCTCATGGACTCAACTATACCGAGAGTATTGTCAAGCCGCTGCGCACCATTTAATTTCTAAGATATGAAATCATAGAATAAACTAGCTACGAGTATCTTCTTCTACAGTCAAAACACATTGACGTGCTTCATGACCGGTCACACAGGAGACGGTGGTACCGACCCGTTCGGGCCTGATAGCAAGTGAGTACTCTCACTTGGTTCCCAACCCTACCACCAGTAATGCAATGGGTGATAATTGCTTACTTTCCTTAGTCGCCTTGTATGACACCTAGATGTGGTCACGACCACAAAATATAATTATTCCGAGGCTCAGTAGATAGTCCTCAACATAGGGAATATTTTCTAGGTCATTAAAAGATTTTTTGATATCAAATTGAACATATGATTGATATATTATATTAGAAATTAGTTAATTATTATTTAGTTATGACGGGCAGTAACATAGGCGAAATAACACCTCTGCTCACTTTATAGAAAACTAGATTCTGCCCGCGACTGCGTCCGCGTGAACCTTAGTATATATACTCATAAGTACTTCACTAAGGCACACTAATTATCTTTATGCAAAAATAGGAGTAGTGTTGGTTTACTAGTTATAGAGTGAAAGCGTAACAGACTAATAAAAAACTCGCATTTATAATATTAGTTAGGATAAAAGGATGACATTCTATATAATATACATTCCCTGTCACAGTGTTGGTCCGCGATGAACTCCGAAACTACTTATCCGATCTTATATTTTTTAATTATAGTTTAGATGTCCTAAATTTCAACATTTACGGGGGTCGTTTGACGACATCTAGTTGACCGCCTTCTTAGGAATTTCGCTAAGTGGTCATTTAATATAACTTGTCATAAATTACAGAAATAATGTTAAATACCTGAGTCTTAGATATCATTAGTGCTTTGCGCAAGGACATTCGTCTGTTTAGTTGCGTATTAGTATTTATGGTATGTTAAATACAATAATTATGATATTTTAATGTGCTCTATTGATTTGACCTGTATCAACGAAATATTTCAGCTCAGGTTTCACTTTTTTTATACTTATCTCACTACTCTACGACGATAAGAATTGCCTGTCCCTTGTGATCTTTTTAAACCACACGTTCGAGAACCAAGTAGGCAGTTTCTCACAAATTATCGGCGGCTACTCTTGGTTATATGAGGCACTCAGTGGTTGAAAGCTGCGGTCAGCCACCTTGTTTATTTTTATTGCTTCTTTAAAATATAGTTGCTTATATACTGTGATGTTAATCAAAATATTACCGATGCTTAATTTTATTTTAGTGTCAATTCAGACCACACCCCGTGTTGTGTACATTCGGGGCAAAGAACAGGGTATTGTAGGGGCCCTCACCCACTAAATAAACCCGCCATGTGCCATCTCTCCGCCTGTAATGGAGGGTCAGTGGATCTATGTTACATTACTTTGGTGGTAGTGTAAATTCAGACCTGATCGTCTATGTATACTATAAGTGAGGCAATGGTAAGAGAACTTGTGTTAGCGCACGCGTTTGTGCGCTATACATATTATATTGCATGAAGATGGCTAGTTCTAATCTACAAACTCTCCCTTTCCAAATTTCAATTTGTGAAACTATTACCTTAACTCTCGTTTATAAAATGAAAAGGAGAATTACATTGACGGGGAGCTAGCGGTAGTCCGGTAGTGTATGCAACTGCGGATCATGGGGCTTAACTACTAGGTTATGCCAACAAAGGGTTATAAGGTTTTTCCGTCAAGTAATACTCAATATGGGGCCGAAGTTAGGTAGTTGGCGGTGTTTTACCCCGTGACACGGAAAACACGTTAAGCCGTTGATCCTACACCTGACCTTCTCCGGCCGTGTCGAAATCCCTTCCCATCGGACTATGAGAGTGAGGGAACAGAAAGTGCACTTGTGTTTGCGCAAACACTGGTGCACTATAATAGTAGAAGGAATAATCTATATAAGAGAGGTGGCCAGGAGACGTCGGAGTCTCACAATGGTCTGCTGTTTTATGTTTACGGAGAGCATCTTAAACTTATGTTTGTTCTTATTGGCTTGCTTATAACTTTCTCATATATAACATACTCGTACAATTCCCGCGGCTTCGCTTGCGTCATAGTATTGTCGATGAAAAATAAATTTCGGATAGGATTCCTATTATTAGGTAATAGCATTTGCCCGCGGGTCCGCCGAAGCCAAAAGCTAGTTTTTAGCTCATATCTCAGGTTCCCGATATAGTAGCGAGATAAAGTATATACCAGTTGTGAAGTCTCATCGACAGCTATCAAACAAAAAAAGTTGCATCAAAATCCGTTCAGTAGGTTTTGCGTGATCCGCGAACAAACAAACAGACAAAAAAATCTAAAAAAAATCGTTTTGTGTTTAGACACGCCTATATAGTTATTTTATCTCAAATATCTTAAATGTACAGACATAGCTCTGTTACAGCTTTATAATAGTATAGATAAGCGTCGCCACGCCATCAGCCGGTTTTACCCTCCCTTCGCATTAGATGATTCACATCAAAAATATATGTTCCAGATAAGTAATCACCAACATATCATATACTAAAACCTTCTCCGAAATACGCTGCATCTTATGGTATAAGTATTATTCTGATCGGTTCAGTGGTTTTCGCATTAAGTATAACCGAACAAAAAAACAACTCTCCATTTATTAGTATAGATAAAAAAAACATAAAAGCAGGAATATTTCTCAGGGCCCTATAAAATGAGTTAGCAGTTGATGCTGGTTGTTATGATTATATATATATGACAATCGTTATAGGAAGTTAGTATATTCAAAAAGCCAGGCCTGATGTAAGATTAAAGTATGGTCCAATTTAGTCAGTGGCCCTTTTTTACATACATTTTCACCAACTCGACCCACTTGACTCCCTGCAAAGGCGTGTTATTCGAATTGTCGATGATCCCGTTCTCACGGAGGGTCTGGAGTCATTGGAGCGGCAGAGAGACTTCGGGTCCCTCTGTGTGCTCTACCGGCTCTACAATGGGGAGTGCTCGGAGGAGCTGTTTGAGGTGGTACCGACATCACCATTTTACCACCGAAAAACGAGACGTCGCGGTAGGGTTCATCCACACCACCTGGAAACGATTTCGTCAAAGACAGTTCGTTTTCAGCGTTCTTTTCTACCACGTACGTGTAAGCTCTGGAATGACCTATCTGCTGCGGTGTTTCACCGGCGCTACGACATGTCCCTCTTTAAACGAGGTTTGAAAGGAGCACTTAACTTGCGGTAGGCGGCGGCTTGGCTGTTCCCCTGGTGTTGCTAAAGTCCATGAGCGGCGGTTACCACTTACCATCAGGTGGGCCGCTTGATCGTCTGCCACCGTTGGCAATAAAAAAAATAAGATTTTTACCTAATAAATGACGCAACCCTATAAATATTTAGGTATCCAGGAGATGCAGGTTTAAATCCTGCTCGTGACTGTTATTTCGATTCCACATTTTCACACTTTGTTGAGTTTGGAAATGTGCCCGGTAGACGTCAATAGGCTCGCCCCCTATTACGTGGGACTTAAACATAGCTGGCGAATCGTGGGTGTGTAATACACCTCTGCCTACCCCTTCGGGGAATACAGGCGTGATGCTATGTTCTTTTTTTTTGTGTTGATTTATATGGCTAAGCATGTCAAATGCTAAAAATATATTACATAAAAATATCTTATTAGTTATGCATTGCTCGTACTTCGTTATCTGCGGCAAGCAAGTTTGTTGAACTTATATGTTCGTGCACGTTATCTGCCAGATGACCGTCGTTAACGTTAATTACTTACAAGGACAAGGTTGAATGTTGTAATTGGAGGCGAAGGTGCTCGCCAAGATTTATTGGCGGACGTCACAAGAGCGGGCGAGGGACGGCCGTACTCTACTGAGGTGGCCAAGTGGCAGGGCGACACCCGTCGAGCTGCCATGGCCAGCTGGATGGCGCGGCTGGAGAGGCCTGTCTCTGGACCGTAGGGGCGATCCAGTCCGTGGCCGGCCTGGCTTGGCCCGACCAGCGCCAAGAATTCAAGCGGAAGACCTCTCGCTGTCGAGCGCCGTCAGAGCGATGTATGGCAGCGACAGGAATTGGGTCGCGGTCGCGCCTTCTGCGAGGGGGTTATCTCGCGGAAGGAAGCGGTGGAGAGGGCCGGGTAGGAGGATTCTTCCGCTGACCCAAACCGCCGTCAGCGACTGGGGCGGCGCAGGCCTGATGTCGCCCTAGCTGAGGCTGCGTGTGGATGGATCGTCCGCCATCCGCAAGGCCTCCCGCGAAGGTGTCTCAGTAGAGAGTACCCGAAACGGTAAGCCGCCGGCGGACCATTGCAGTAATGTAACACAGTTTCAGTGACCTGCTAATACAGGCAGAGAGACCGCACAATGCGGGTTTATTTGGTGTGCGGTTAGGTACATTTTTTCCCGCCTTAACAAACAAAAGAAAAAGAAGGTTGAATGTTGTAATATTTATGGATAATTTATTGGTGAATTAATTAATAGTTTTTAAAGTATAATTTATTTGTAAATGAGGAAAAAGAGAAGTGCGAGCGGGAATCGAACCCGCATCCCTTCCAATCCGGCGAAGCATGTAGGAAGAGGGGTATTTCTAGTAAAAACACTTTCTTGATCATCCATGTTTATTTATTATTAATGTATATTTTATATAATTTATATGTAATTTAGTTAATACACAAAATCAAATTCACCAACAATATAATTAAGTTCAACAAATAATTAACACTATAGTAACACGAGAAGTCCGTCCGTACAGCTTGACTGTTCACGACCGAATGTCGCTCTGACTTTTTTTTTTTGTTTGACGTTGGTTGTTAGCCTCAGATGGCTATGACAACCTTACCCGGACAATTGGTGAGCGCAGAGGGCTCTCAACCCAAGGTGCTCTGACTACCGGTCGATGCTTTTTATAAGATGGTGTGAGTGGGGAGCGAATCACAAATTACACAAACAAGTGACGTAACTGGCAGGTGTTCGTGTGATGTTTGAATTTGCGCCGATAAGCATACGAGCGTGGACCGAACCCGCGTAGAAGTGCTTCCCCGGGTTGGAGGGGACGCGGGTTCGATTCCCGCTCGCACTGAAGTTCTCTTAAAGTTGTTTCCACTTTCACAAATAAATTGTACATAATCATTTAAAAAAATAACCAAACGATAAAAGTAGGGAACTGAACAAACCAAAGAAAATAAAAGGATTTATAATGTTTATAACCTTTTTAGTTGATTTCATTTGTTGTTAAAAAGTTATTAAGTATGACAGTTATTTATTTATCCTAGTGAAAATGTATTTCTTTACGTATACTATTTACGTAGTAATTTGATGTCAGTACTAATAAATAAGTTGAAGCTTTTTGTTTAAACGCGCTAATATCTAACTAGTACATAGTATTGGCTTAGAGAAATTTATTATTTATTACTCAAAAACATACTACAATTAGTTCACTTTTAGGCATTGAGCAATATATATTTTTATATACGAGTATGAACTTATTGTACAGGTAGTTCAATCAAAATGAAAGTTAGTTAACTATCATACAGACTTGTTTATTCCTTTCGTGTAAATCAGCAAATCTGGCTAGATTTTTAATCTACAGGCTTTTTGGTTTGCTACTTACAAGTACTGATAGCACAGAGTATACAAGTACTGATACGCTTCAAGTATCAGTACTTGTATAAACTGTGCCACCCTCTTTTTTAAGTTTAGGCGGGAAAAAAATGTTCCTAACACTCCGTCGTTCGGGGCAACGAACAGGGTAGTGTGGGGCCCGCACCCACTAAAGAAACCCGCTGTGTGCCGTCTCTCCGTCTGTGTTGACGGACCACTGGTACTATGTTGGATTACTTCAGTGGCCCGCCGGTGGCAATCTGTGCCACCCTAGTTAGTCCGCTTGGAGGGTTGAACCCTATGAGAGGTACTTGAGCACAGACAGAGGGGAGACTTCTTATAATATGTAACCTAGTAAATTAGTTGATAGAAACTTGCCAAGAGCGGCAGAAAGAGAGAGCAAAAAAGAGATGATAAAGACAAAGGAGTTTTGGGTCTCCAGCGCTCTCAGTCACCATATGAAATACACCAACACGAGTACCTTTTTTTTGTTAAGGCGGGAAAGAATGTTCTTTACCGCACATCTCGTCGTTCGGGGCAACGAACAGGGTAGTGTGGGGCCCTCACCTACTAAAGAAATCCGTCGTGTGCCGTCTTTCCGCCTTTATTGGTGGGCCACCGGAACTATATTACATTCATCCAGTGGTTCGCCGGCGGCCTACCCTTTCGGGTACTCTCACCATCACGAGTACCTATCGTTGTTTCAGGCTAATCTTCTGTTAGAGGGTGGTACTTAGGAGGGTGGTAGCCGGCCCATTCATGCTGGGACAAGCAATAATGCTCTTTTACTGCAGAACTGCCGTACTATATTATATTTTCAATTTAAAAAGTTATATAACCTTCTCCATTTATACTTAGATATATTGTGCCACACTATTTAGTGTTTGACCCACAAGATCCTTAAATTACACCTTGTTTAATTATGGCAATTGCTCTAAAAGGCCATTCGTATGTGGATTATGCGAAGCGCGCCCGTAGTCGTCTGTCGTTAGTGAAATACCCAACAGTTATTAAGTACTGGCCTAAAATCTCCATAGTTGCGATATTTAGCGAGATATTTAGCTTTGTAAATAGTCGTTAAGTACTCTGGATTTTTTCGTGAGTTGTGCAAATGAGTGAAGGTTAGTTGTCCTTTTTAATGAAATATAATTACTTTTACGGAATTATTGAGTTTAATGAATTTTGTACTGTCTAATGAATTTTGTACTGTCCCTCGGATATTTTACAGCATCCATGGTTAATAGAGACCCGCGTAAATTAAACGTAAAAGTGGTTGTATATCTTAACTAACTGCAGCGCGCGTTTTTGTTTGCGTGTACTTTACTACCAAGCGTTTTTGCCGTGTGGGGCCGGCTTTAGAATTGTCCCACCCCTTCTCCACCCATGGGAGTCGTAAGAGCCGACTGAGGGAATGCCGGGGGAGTGGGCAGCAGCACTCCCTCGAGTATTAACAACATCAACTGCGATCGCCAACCCGCCTGTGAAGCGTAGCGATTACGGCACTATCCCCCATATGAGCGAAACAGCACAGGACCGCTCGTTGTGGTATTCTCTTGGGGAGGCCTATATCCTGCAGTGGACGTCGAAAGGCTGATGGATGGATGGATGGATGGATGGACTTTACTATTTTACTCTTCCTAACTATTATAAAACTGTAACAGAGCTGTGTCTGTACATTTAAGATATTTGAAAAAAAATAATGATTGTATTAGGCTATATAAGGCGTGTCTAAACACAAAACCTTTTTTTTTGTAGATTTTTAGTCTGTTTGTTTGTTTGTTCGTTCGCGCATCACATAAAAAATACTGAACGGATTTTGATGCAACTGGATTTTTATTTGATAGGTCTTGATTAGAATTAAAAGCTGGTATATATTTTATCCCGCTATTATATTGGGAACCCGAGATATAACCTCTCTAAGCCAGTTTTTTGTTCGGTTATACTGCGAAAACTACTGAACTGATCGGAATAATACTTATACTATAAGATGCAGCGCGTTTCAGAAAAGTATTAGTTTATGATATGTTGATGATTACTTATCCGGAACCTATATTTTTGATGTGAAACATCTAATGCGGAGGGAGGGTAAAACCGGCTATTAGTGTGGCGACGCTTATACCTAATAATAGGAATCCTATCCGAAATTGATTTTTCATCGACAATACTATGACGTGAGCGAAGCCGCGGGGTATGTACTACTTAGGTATATTCAGTATGCATGGATACGGCTCATGTCGTGGCACGGCATTACTAAGTGGTTGGTACCCGCTACTGAAGCCTTCCCCAGACGTGCTCGGGGTCATAGACCCATCCCCTCGCAAATATAATAAGCCAGTTAAGGTTACAGATAAATATTTCGTAATATTTTTAATTCTTTTTACATTAGTATGATTCTTTATGATACAGCTGGAACCATATTTTGCTTTTTTATAATACAACAAATTATTTGTGGAAGTGAAGAAAGAGTAAGATTTACTGCGAGCAGGATTCGAACTTGCGTCTTTCCGAATCCGGGGGAGTGATCAGGATCGCTAAGATATCGCTGATACCTACTGGTGACTCATATTCTCTATTTTCTTATTCAAAATTATCTATATTGTTTCTAGATGTCTTTTAAGACTTTCTTAGAACATCTGAAATGATAGAATACAAATCACAAAGCTAGTTTTATATTTCTCTATCATCGTCATACAGAGGGTTGTAAGACGTTAAGACACACTACAGGCATCCGAAATTTCCCGGGCCCGAAAAAAACGGCTCAATTGGTTTTTTTCCGGTATTGACAACATAGGATCATAAACCAATAGCATCACGCCTGTATTCCGCGAAGGGGTATTAAGAGGTGTACCACACAGTTCGCCAGCTGTGTTTAGAGTCCCACGTATTAGGTGGCGCGCCTATTGCCGTCTACCGGGCACATTTCCAAACTTTGGACTGCTACTGAGAATTTTTCTTTTTACGAAAAAGCTCAATAATACTGCCCGAATATTTACGCAGCCATTTTTGTTTCAGACATTAAAACATCAAGCTCATGATTGCTTACAATAACTTAGAGAAAATAGTTTTGTAGCTGGCTACCATCTCAAACAATAACTGTTGCATAATCAACTACATAACGTAGCTTTAAGAAACGGTGACTAAATAGAAAGTGCTACTATTCTTTTACACGGGCCGATTAAATCTGATGATTTGAATATTTTGATTGTGATTAGTTGTCAAGCGGTTTAAGATAGACTTACGTATACACGAGTATAACTGCACAGATGACGGAGTGGCTTAGATACCGGCCTCCCGCCCGAGTGTTGTGGGTTCGATACCCACACAGGACAACTCTTTGTGTGATCCACAAATCTGAGTCTGGGTGTACTTTGTGTCCGTGAATTGTATGTTTGTAAAGTCCCCCGCAATACAAGGATTAATTTCTTAGTGCAGGGTGTTATTTTTAAGAAACAAAATATATGAGAAAGTAGAAGAAAAAGTAGATGTCTATGTCGCAAAACACCACCTTCATATTTCTAGCTTTATCCCAAGCTATGTTGAGGACGGCTTCCGATCTGTTTGGCTGATTATCAGTGCTGTCCTACTTATCTGATATCTCTACTATAAGGGGACAACTAGCGACCTTACAATAAGATCGGAGTCAGGCCTCGTATAACATATAAGGACTGCCTGGACCCAAATGCTTAATGTGTCTTCCAAAGGTCGTAAGCGGTCAGGTGTTCACAAATAGGTGTCTTTTTGGTCTCCGATCTGATGCAGACCGAGTGAAAGTAGACCTTGCCGATTGTTCCAGCAGCAAGTGCAACCTCCTCTCATATCTTCAGATTCTGTACAGTTCAAATTTAGAACTGCATAAAGATCATTCCATTATCTCAATGGTTAGTAAAGACTATAGTACGAGGTTGAACTCCGACTCGTAGAATGCCGTTCATATACTTTATCGGTAAGCTATCGATATTAGTAACGGCAATTTACAACAAAAACTGTCTGTGGACATTTCATGATCTTATTTCAGAAATTAAGCTCTCTCTCTCTAAAGGCTGTATCTCTATCTGCCTATATGAAGTTGTCTGTCTATATGAGGTCGTCTGTCTATATGAGGTCGTCTGTCTCGTGAAAAATATATGTTATCTAAGCTTGACATTTGAATATGGCTTCAAATGTCAACTAAACATATTAAAAAATTAGAATTAGCTCATAGTTTGCTGAATTTATTTTGCATAAATACCTCTTGTTTAATTCGAGTAAATTATTACCGTTATGTGTATTTATGTAACATATTTAAATAGCGCATATATTATTGTGTTATAGTGAATGCTAAATCTCTTCCTTGTTTATATTTAAATTGCTTATAGTGCGTGGTAAATTAACCTACAGCTCTTAGCTCGGGAAAGTTTAACCTCTATTGACGAACGTTGAGTGTGATAATACAGGGTAATTATTTGTGTAATCCGTGTGTACTTTGTGTCCGACAATTATATGCCTGTTAAGTCACCCCAAGGTACAGGGATTATACTCAAGTACACGATCTTGTCTTAAAAAAAAACTTGAATTCAGTGAAGTTGTGACTCACGAGGAGATGTAAATTACAACAGCATAAAATGCAAATTATTCTGAGAATTGTCTTAATTTCCTATAGTAGAATTCATCAACTGTTTATTATTTATGATGTCTATATAAAATACAAAACAAAGCAAAAACGAAAACTATGATAACAACAAAAGTAGCACCCATAACTGATACAATTAAACTTAATAACTACGAAATAGAGCGAGTAGATACATTTAAATACTTGGGCAGTTTAATAACGAGTACCTCTAGATGCACACCAGACTTAGTTGCTAGGATAACAATGGCTAGAAGAGCTTTTAAAAACAAAAAACAACTATTTACTAACAAAATTTCCCAAAAGATTCGAAAACGCCTAATTAAAACGTACATATGGAGTATAGCTTTATATGGCTGTGAGACATGGATACTGAGAAAAACAGATAGAGAGAGATTGAAGGCATTTGAAATGTGGTGTTGGAGAAGAATGATGAAGATTAGATTGACGGAAAGGAAAACAAATGAGGAAGTGTTAAGAATGGTAGATGAGAAGAGATCGATACTAAGAACCATAGAAAACAGAAAGGGAAAGATGTTAGGACACTTGATACGACATGACTCTTTTATAAAAACATAATTGAAGGCAAAATAGAGGCAAGAAGAGTACGTGGAAGACCTAGAAGGACCTACATGGATCAAATAAAAGAAAAAGCTAATGTCATGTCGTATCAAGAAGTCAAAGCGCTTGCTGAAAAGCGAGACGAATGGAAGAAGGTCCACCGACAAGAGCATAGCTCTTAAATAAGAGAGAGAGAGATATATATAAAATACTGATGTAACAACAAATAAGATCATATATAAAATTGATATTAATTAGTTCAGTTTAAAGTAATATGGATATAATAAATATAAAAGCTATATAAGTGTCGAATAAATATTGTAAGTTTCATTTAACCTGCATGTAGGTACCTAATAGTATCATCCACATTTCATAATTGATCATAAATCGATCAGAAGCTGATCGATCGACTTTCTTCGCGGAAATCCGCGCACACACCTCGATGCCTCGATACGACACTATTCGTTAGCAGTGACCATACTCGATGAACGTTTCTCACTGTGTCAATTATCTTGATATCGATTTCGACCTGTTTACTCTAGATGTAAGAGACACTTATTACATTATACAGGATTGGTATTACAGTCTTTAGATGCTATTTAAATTACCGGATATGTCACCAAGATTTACTTTATGCTGAATATTTACTTTAAAATAATAAAATAAAACAATAAAAATATTTTTTGCTTTAAAAGTACTAACAAGTATTTAAAGAAGCACATTTTAATAATATTATTAGTCTGATAATTGTATAGGATTATTTTACAAAGGACACTGATTTCTAAACTAAGACTTGCTAGTATTTCAGAATCAGGTAGTTCTCTAAATTAGTAGGTGCCAAATTTGCCATCATAATTATGGTCTTAGTGGATAACTGGTCTTAATGCAATTTATAATAATATGATAAGTATTTTAATGTATGTAACTAGTCTCTCAGTTTCTTCATAATTTAGGGAAAGTAACCAATTTTTCAATGTATATTTTATGTTTGCTTATTGTATATAGTGAGATCCTTCTATTCATTTTATTGTACTTTATGTTATATCCGTAATTAGAAGGGCACGTTTACACCCTTTTTGATGTGAAACATCTAATGCAGAGGGAGGGTAAAATCGGCTGTTAGCGTGGCGACGCTTTTATTGTACTTGTCCCGTTCAAATCTTGCAAGTTAAATTTGACACACTTCCCGGTTTCCGATTGAGCTGAAATTTTACACGCATGTGTATATCACGTGACAATGCAATATTATGATGACATGGAGCTGATCTGATGATGGAGCTGGAAGTAGGTGGACATAGGAACTCTATAATAAAACGACGCAACCCCATCGAGTTTGGGCTCGTATGATTCGTCTTGATGAGTACTTTGTCTTTAGATGGTATCCAGGGTCTGATGATGGAGCTGGAAGGTGGCCATGCAAAACTCTGTAATTAAATGGCGCAACTTCATCGATTTAAGGCTCGTTTAAATTGTCCTGACTAGAACTTCAGTCATAGATGATATCCAGGGTCTGATGATGGATCTGGAAGGTGACCACAGTAACTCTGTAATGAAACGACGCAACCCTATAGAGTTTGGAATCATTTGATTCGTCTTGACGAGTACTTTGTCTTAAGATGGTATCCAGGATCTGATGATGGAGCTAGAAGGTCAGGCCATAGGGACTCCGTTATAAAACGACATAACTTCATCGAGTTTGGGCTCGTATGATTTGTCTTGACGAGTACTTTGTCTCTAGATGGTATCCAGGGTTTGACGATGGAGCTGGAAGGTGG
This sequence comes from Leucoma salicis, assembly GCA_948253155.1. Classification (NCBI taxonomy): domain Eukaryota; kingdom Metazoa; phylum Arthropoda; class Insecta; order Lepidoptera; family Erebidae; genus Leucoma; species Leucoma salicis. The sequence continues at coordinate 5,283,472 of OX411817.1, forward strand.
CCACAGTAACTCTGTAATGAAACTACGCAACCTTATCGAGTTTATACTCGTTTGATTCGTCGTGAGGAGTACTTTGTCAAGTTATGATTATTTTATTTCTACAAAGTAATTTCGACGTTTTCACATCTGCTAGAGGTCCCGCGATGTCTAGTTTTTTTTTGTTAAGGCGGGGAATAAATGTCCTAACCGCTCACCCCGTGGTTCGGGGCAACGAACAGGGTAGTTTGGGGCCCTCACCAACTAAATAAACCCGCTGTGTGCCGTCTCTCCGCCTTTGTTAGCGGGCCACTGGAACTTATGTTACATTCCTTCGGTGGTGCACGTTTACACCCTACGATTTACTAATTCATATTCAATTAAAAGAAAAAGAAATATAAAGAAATATGAATGCCTCGATTTATTATTATTTATCGGTGGTAGGGCTGGGTAGCAAGTAGGAGAACTCACTGTTATCCGATCGTGGAACACCTCGATGTGTTTTCGTTGTAGTAGCAGATAGCCGACAGATATATATATACTTTTATTTTACTTCTGTGAAATGAAATGGTGAGCTGCCTTGATTGTACTCGTAGTTGAGTCTATGAGCAGCGGTGACCACTTACCATTAGCCATAGCTCGCCGCTGCCATAAGGCATAAAAAAGCTCAACTGATACACTGATTCAATCATAGACAATTTGGAAATTTTCGAGTATTTTTTTCGGTTGAATTCGTGCTTTTCTGTAACGGGGCCGTTTCGTTTTTGTTTCGTTAATTTTATGAACATAAATAATAATAGTATCTACTACATATTTTAACTTATGTTTTTCTATGCATACTTATGAATTAACCAATTACTAGTTGTAAATGTATACTGTCTGAATAACGCTTCAAGGCAGTATAAATTTAAAATTATAATTACAAGGTAGCCATGTCTACAAATTGACTTTAAACAACAAATATGCTGGAAACCGCATTTTCGTTCCAAATATCTCTTGAACAAGTCTTAGCAGCACATGACTAAATATAGAATATTTTAGTGGATTTTTAATGCGCCATGCCGATATAAGACTATTTAGTTTCTCTTTTGGAGTGGCGTGGAAGTTCTGAGTTTCCATGTTCGATCACTGTATATTTTACCATACTTAATACTAAGGCGTGCTTATCAACAGTACTGTAGTGACTAGGCGAGAGTTATAAATAACCAAGCCCAAAATTTCCTGACCAACTATTTCTATTTTGCTTACAGGAAGAACTTGACTTAACTGCGGTCAACAAAGCCGCTATGATGGCCCTTCCTGCTGCGAAAAAATGGCAGATCTACTGCAGTAGAAGGCCACCTCCAGGGCAGCCGCCACCGCTCGCCACTGCTCCCGAGTTAGAAGAGTACATTAAGGCTCTTAACGAGATTGGTGACGTAAGTATAAAAGTCTGATATTGAGTTGATAGGTTGAACAGAGTTTTCTAAATAAATATTATAATAACGTAAGCCCAGTGACATTATTATGCTATCACGAGGATGGTGTCGCCATACCACTGAAGTAATGTAACACAGTTCCAGTGGTCCGCCAATACAGGCGGAGAGACGGCACGCCGTGGGTTTATTTAGTAGGTGAGGGTCCCAGGGCCTCATACTACGTTCGTTCGTTGCCCCGAACGATGGGATGGTCGGTGACTAAACATCTTAAAGTTTTTTTTCTTAGAATAGCTCTGCAATATGTTAAGCACTTACTATGCTCGGACATTTACCACAACACAATGTGCGAAAATTTAAAATAGAAAGTGATAGCCGTAGCCAATGATAGCCATTGTGATCTGATAGCTCTTCAAGTACTACAGGCTTACCACGAACTCTCATTGCGATCCAGTTTAGGACCCAAACTGAACTGAATCGCAATTTCGTGTCATGACGTGTCAAAGATGCAATCTTTTGTTTTTTGCCGAATCAGCACATAATTTGAATGAAATTCGTGTCATGAACTTGACAACCTAAACAAGATCGCTCAATTAGACATCATGGTACGAAATACAACAACACACCTATTTTGAATTGCGTCGGAATTGAATCGCTAGCTAAGAGTTCATCGTAGGCCCGCTGAGCTGAATTGAACTAAGCTTTAATTCGAAGCTATAAAATCAGTCTTATTCATTATAATTGCCTTTTGTTTTTGAGTAAAAGTATGTGAAAATGTTTAATTTACAGGCCTTCGCAAAATCAGAAAGTTTACCACCAGCCGAAGCATGCGCTCTTGTCGACGGTCTTAAAACTGCACTTCGAACACGAGCCCACAGCTTCGTTCTACGTTTTATCAAACAAGGAGGATTAGGATCTCTACTGAATGCTCTGCAAAAGGCACCAAGAGATGATGCTGTTACCAGACATAATCTCATCGCAGCCATAAAGGCATTGATGAATAACTCTGTAAGTGCTTATTTTATTTTAAACCAAAAATAATTTAGTATCACTTGACCTAATGACTAGAGTAAATGTATTCTTAGATAGTAAAGCTGATTAGGTGATAAAATATTCAATTTTCTTTTATGCATATTGTGAAGGACTAGATCGAGTGGATGCAATCAATTACTATACATAGTTTGAAAAACAGATGGAACATTTTCCAGCATAAAATGCATTCGAAATTCTTTAATGATTCTGAATATTTCTGAAAATTAGTTCAGAAATACACACATACTTATTTATAATTTATGTAGAAACTAGCGCATTAATAGTGAATATTTACGCTCGATTCGATGGTACACTAAAACCAGCGCTATACCTTAATTCGTGAGAACTACTTCTATAGAGCAATATAGTAGTACTTCTTAAAATTAGCGCTAAATGGAGTATAAGACATGAGAACCACATTAGTACTTTTTGAAATTAGCGCTATCTATGTAATTTTTTGAAAACTACTTAATAAGACCAATACATTATTAGTTACTTATCAAATAATCAATTTTATTGTGAAAAATGAAGATTATGAGGCGTGCATTTTTGGATTTTCCAAAGTATTTTTATGTATTTGATGGTAGATGAAAAAGTGAAAGACTATTTTGGATAAGATTTGCGTAATTTCTTTCTAAGTGCTCATATACAAAATCAAAGAAACCCATATGTAAATTTTACGATCCCCAGGAGTTAGGGCTGTGGGTTGATAATATGTTAGTTATCCTTTTATACATATAGATTACATAAAATAAACCGTTCGGCCAATGGAAAAAAAATCCAATTTCAGCGTATAATTATGGACATCAGAGAAGTCGTTAATATATCTAGAGTATGACATAAAGTCATACTCTAGATATATTAACGACCAAAGAAAAAAGATTGTATCCAACAGTTTCAAGCACCATTTTCTATTATAAATTATTTTTTGACTTTTACAGACGGGGCGAGCGCATGTTCTGGCACACCCTACGAGCATTGATCTGATCGCACAGTCCTTAGACACTGAGAATGTTAAGACGAAAGTTGCTGCACTGGAAATATTGGGTGCTGTGTGCCTTGTGCCAGGAGGACACAAAAAGGTATTGGCTTTTCTTCTTGTCTATTACGGAGTTGTAGATAGTATAGGACGTGTCTATACCACGTATTTGCTTTTGTATATGTACAGTGGCCCGCCAATAAAGGCGGAGAGACTGCACACGGCGGGTTTCTTTAGTGGGTGAAGGCCCCACACTACCCTGTTCGTTGCCCCGAACGACGCGGTGTGTGTTTACGCAGATTCTTTCTCGCCTAAACAAAAAAAAAAAACAAAAAAGAGGGATGAGTACTGCTATAGTTAAATCAAATTTATGCTTTGTGGTCATCTCATTTTGGAGATACGAGTATGTAGTTGTTTTAATTTTAACCGCTGCTTAAGAAACATACATAAAAACACAGCATTACGCCTGTGTCCCCGAAGGGGTAGGCAGAGGTGTATTACACACTCACGGTCCGCCAGCAATGTTTCTCGTTTTTGAGTCCCACGTAATAAGTGACTCTACGCAAACCTATTGCCGTCTACCGGGCAAATTTCCAAACTCCGGACTGCCACTGAGAATTTTTCTTTTTCCGAAAAAGCTTAATAACACTGCCTGACCCGGGGATCAAACCAGAGACTTCATGATCAGCAGTCGCACACACTACTGCTGCACCACCGAGGCAGTACATTTTCTAAATTTGATTAAATAATGATTTTTCAAGAATTTCGAGTTTTACAAGTTGGCTGTGATGAATTTGAGTGGCTTTAAGTTCTCGCACATAATTATGTTTGTTGTCAGTCCAGTATCTTATGTCTAATTCAAAAATGAAAGTTAATTACTGCAATTGTAAATTTCAGGTGCTAGAAGCTATGGTGCATTATCAAAAATATTCTGGTGAGAGGACACGCTTCCAAGGCATTGTGAATGAGCTGGACAGGTCCACTGGTGCATATCGTGATGACTTGGGCTTGAAGACAGCAATTATGTCTTTCGTCAATGCTGTCCTCAACTACGGACCTGGAGAAGAAAGCCTTGAGTTCAGACTGCACTTGAGATATGAGCTACTCATGCTGGGAATACAACCAGGTGAGTTTTTTTTTCCAATGATCTGATGACCTGATCCATAGACTACCTGATAGTAAGTCGTGACCGCTGCTAATAGGCTTAATAACTATCTGAGATACAATTAACCTCTACTAGATTTAGTGATGCAAGATGAAGTTAAGACGAGCATCTATCTGATCTGGTCCAAGAACACCACCTATTAACATTATGTTCTTTTCTGCTTTTTCTTTATGGGACCTGTTGAACGAGATAGGTTGGTGATATTTTAGTTCTGTTACAACAATGAATACATTGATACTTACTCCTCTACCTTGTGGTAGATCCTTGCTTATCCCAGTATGAATGGGCCGGCTCGATCGGGGAAGTATCACCCTCTCACATAAGATCAGCGTGAACCAACAGTAGTAGTACCTACCGTTGTTTCGTATGGTGAGTGAGAGTGCCGGAGGCTCGAAACCCCTCCCTATCCTCTCCTTAGTATCCTACCTATTCTCTCCTTAATATACTTTCTATCCACCTCCTATCCCATTACTTGGAAATGGCGACGCGTGAGTGATGCCTCTGGTGTTGCTAGCGTCTATAGGCTACGGTAACCGTTTACCGTCAGGTGGGCCGTATGCTTGTTTGCCACTCACGTAGTAATAAAAAAATAACTCACAATTACAGTTATCGAGAAACTCCGCAAATACGAAAATGAAACTCTGGATCGCCACATCGAGTTCTTCGAGATGGTCCGCAACGAGGATGAGAGAGAACTGGCGAGGAGGTTTGATAAAGAACACGTGGATACCAAGAGTGCCGGCTCCATGTTTGAGCTGTTGAGACGTAAGCTCAGCCACACCGCTGCGTATCCGCATTTACTGTCGATGTTGGAGCACCTTTTATTGCTGCCATGTAAGTACTTTTATCTTTATCATCTACCTAGCCTTATCTGATGTTTTTTGTTAGAATCCGCTTTCGATCCGTTCGGTTTTAGCTGATGCACTATTATTTAGGCGGAGCGACAGCCTATCTCACCTCCATGATCTAAATATTGGAACAACTGGCGACCTTAGCACAAGACCGAAGACAGATCCTTTATTTAGTACTGACAAACAGTAACGACCGCCAGGATGTTGTTGTTGTCAAACTAAGCGTCCATTTGAAGCGGGTCAGGCCGCGTGCGGAGAGCATTTTTGCGTACATAGCACATAGGTTCACTCGCTGCAACGTTGACGCGTTGATGTGGTGAAGAGCATGCCACATTGCTCGACGAATTGAAAGGTTCTTGAATGGCGACCACATATCAGACAGCGCAGTGTAATGCGACCTCCCACGAGGTGTACTGACGATCTGGTCAAAGTCATGGCGAGCAGTTGTATGCAGCTGCACATGACCAATCGTTGTGGTGCTCTCTTAGGAAGGTCTGTGTTCAGCAGTGGTCGACGAAAAGCTAATGGGTGGATGAATGATTTAGTATATGCAGCATAAGTGTGGAAATATGTGACTTTAAAATATAATATTGAGTTAAAATAATGCTATTTTATTGACACCTATATTTAGAATATCGTCGTCTATTAATATTTCTAATGTGAGCGATCCATGAGGTCCGCCGTCTAGTAGCCTTGGCTTATATGTATACATCTCGGACGGAAGAATATAATGATAATCATATCAGACTTGAATTTCAATGCCTGTACTTGTATGTTTGCAGTGGAGTACAACCCGCAGTCGCAGCACTGGCTGCTGCTGGACCGCGTGGTGCAGCAGGTGGTACTGCAGCAGCCCGCCGCCGGCAGCCGCGCCGCCAGCGAGCTCGGCGGTGAGCCCGCCGCACACTGCGAGAGCTCCAAGGTACCCTCACGTGCTGTTAGCTACTGCATCATACAGTACAACCCGCAGTCGCAGCACTGGCTGCCGCTGGACCGCGTGGTGCAGCAGGTGGTACTGCAGCAGCCCGCCGCCGGCAGCCGCGCCGCCAGCGAGCTCGGCGGTGAGCCCGCCGCACACTGCGAGAGCTCCAAGGTACCCTCACGTGCTGTTAGCTACTGCATCATACAGTACAACCCGCAGTCGCAGCACTGGCTGCCGCTGGACCGCGTGGTGCAGCAGGTGGTACTGCAGCAGCCCGCCGCCGGCAGCCGCGCCGCCAGCGAGCTCGGCGGTGAGCCCGCCGCACACTGCGAGAGCTCCAAGGTACCCTCACGTGCTGTTAGCTACTGCATCATACAGTACAACCCGCAGTCGCAGCACTGGCTGCTGCTGGACAGCGTGGTGCAGCAGGTGGTACTGCAGCAGCCCGCCGCCGGCAGCCGCGCCGCCAGCGAGCTCGGCGGTGAGCCCGCCGCACACTGCGAGAGCTCCAAGGTACCCTCACGTGCTGTTAGCTACTGCATCATACAGTACAACCCGCAGTCGCAGCACTGGCTGCTGCTGGACCGCGTGGTGCAGCAGGTGGTGCTTCGTATCTTTATGCTGCCATACCGTTCATCTTATCATCATGGCTTTTTACATACCTATAATCAGGTCTACAGAAACGGACATAGGCTACTTATTAACCCGAAAAAATAGGGCTTCCTGCCCTGCTCTGCCTACGTAACTGGGCCACAGCAAGCCGGGTTTGCTTGTTGTAGGTGTGGTTGGTCACGTCTGTTCGATGGCTGATTGCTGTTGCAGCAAAGCGCTTCTTGAGTGGGTACAGCCAGTTGGCAAATGTAGGATAGAACGCCCTCCGGCTCGAAGGACCATAAAATAGAAAAATGTCGCTGACTAGACGTGAGTTTGCAAATACCGGGTGCACACATTGAAAGATATCTACCTATATCCAGCATTTAGAGGTCTTATTAGTTTGTCGGTGGCAATGTGGCATCAAAGCTTCCAAACGGCTAACCGAATGTAGGTTCAGTTCTTTTTGTAATTCATTTTTTTTTTCACCAACTTACATTAGTGATATCTTGTTTGGGTTCATTGGAATGGTCTTAATGATTAAGTTATAGATAGACGGTCCATCAGGGTCTGATTACTGATGGAGTAGAGAGCGAAAGAGAGAGGGTCGGGGAGATTTTAAATTTGTAAGTTATATAATTCTAAAATTTCTTTTATTTCAGGTTTATGACCCAGATGTAGCTCCTCTCGAAATCAACGTTGGTGAGATAGTCCATCTTTTGGCCAAGGAAGAAGAACTTGTTGCGGCCAGGACTAAGGCAGACAACTTGGAGAGAGAAAACATCGACTTGGCCACAGAGTTGGCAAAGAAGGTGAGTAATGTACCTGTATCTTCAAACAAATTTTTCGTATGGAAAGTCTTACTATATTTTTTAAAGAAATATTGTAGGTAGTTGTTATGTTACCAAGTTTTTTTACGATCTGTATTCTGTGGTTTGATTATGAGGTGCTAAAATTAAGTTGACTGATGTTCTAAAATCAATATTTAATACTGATTTAGTGTAATGCATTATATCAGGGGTCTCCAAACTTTGAAACCTTAGGGCCATAATGATTTTTTCAGTATGTTCTAAGGGCCAAAACACATTGCGTCATCATTTCTGTCGTTAAGTTTTACTTTGCAAGTTAATAAAACCAAGTAATTATCATTCTGTGTTTTCTTCTTCAACTTATCACAGCAATAGTAACAACAATAAGACATTGGCTTTCGCGGGCCAGATTGATGACACTAGTCTTAAACTGTCGCGGGCCGGACTGATGGCACTGGCGGGCCGGATTTGGCCCGGGAGGCGTAGTTTGGAGACCCCTGTATTATATACCTAGCTCATATAAGTACTTCTTTACTATCAGGTAGAAAAGTACTACTACAAAGCTAGCAAGGGTTTTTTTTAAACTAAAATTTAGTCACGCGTTGCTTGGACAATAATTTCAATAACGTAGCTCATGAATAGGTTACAAGTTGAAATACCTATTATAATAATATGATAAATTTATCAGTGTCCGGTGTTGAAAATATCGCGAGGAAATCTGCATGCAATTTGCCAATATAGGTATATTGAGCCAGTGCTATGAATTATGACCTAAATCACGTCTTTTATTGAGAGGAATCAGTTTCAAATAATGATACAGTAATAGATCATTAAAAATATATTATAATTCAAGCTATCGACCAGGCCTTGGTAATTATAACACTATTTAATATTTCTTCAATTAAGACAACTATATTTTGGTAGTGGAATAATAAACATAATTTTTATATGTGTCATTATCGCTTATTCATGTCTATGGTTAAATCATTATTCATGAACTATGGTTCTACATTCATTCAACAATTAGTTGTTTACAGTCCGAGGTGGTGCTTTTAATAATTATATACATGAATAACATAATATTATACTATATATAATATATATATATTACCTACTGACGTAAATGATTCTGGAGAGCTGATTGTTGTTGAGATAAGAAAATAATTTGTATATTCTTTGGAATACAGTTCACGATTGGGATTGACTCACAATATTATTTATCTTTTAACTTAAACTGACACTTTTAATTTTCATGTACCTATATATATTCATTATATATATTTATCTATTTTTGATCTATATTTTTTTAGCATTTGACATGCTCCGCCACTTTTTAAAGTACATATATTTATCTATCTAACGAGTCTATGGACACTGGCCCTCGCACATCATACTTATCAAGTTATTTTTATTTTGATAAGTTGACATTTTGGTTGAATTGCACCATATCTGGAATATATTATCTTTGATTTACTGTAAAACGTTAGGATGTTACACCTTAATATACTAAGAATATACTAAATCGCTAAATGCAAATACTAAAAAACGACACTTACAAAAAGATTTCTCAATGTTACTTGGTGCTTTAACATAAACAATTCCTGGAGGCAGTAAAAAGGATTCAGGTTTTTACAAAGCAACAGGCTTCCTCCAAACATAGCGAATAAGATATTTATGATCATTTTAACATATATAATATTTAAAGCTCAAAAAGAATGCGATAAACCCTTAATAAATTGATTGAAATCCGAATCAGCTTTCCCGAATCAACCATAACAATTCATCAATTTTAACATTCCACATACATACATATACTACGAACACATGCATGTAGTAACCAATAACAAACTAACAGGAGAAGCAAGTCGATGAGCAGAGTCAAGAGAGAGAAGAGTTAGAAGGAGTTGTGTCGCGGCTGAAAGAAAGACTGGAGAGAGAAACTGCCGCGCATATGGAATGTACGGAAAGAGCTAGAGCCGCTGGGGCCCGCGCTCTCCACTTGGAACAACAGGTACTGGAGTTACAAGGGCATAAAGGTCACAAATTGGTTAAGAGTCAATACGTTTTTTTTAATTGTCAGTACCTACTCGCATTTTCTTTCTTCTAAACTTGTTTAAAGAAGCACATGTCGTATCTTCAAGACCGTCTTCAACCGTTACTAAATTAGCATTTTCCAGAATTAGACTGCACAGTTGGGGGATGGTTTTGATACGGACCTCCTATGCTAGGTTGTATCTGGGTGTAATTTGTGTCCGTGAAATTATATGTTTATATCCCAGCGATACAGGGACTATTTCCTAGTGCAGGATGCACTCTTTAAAAAATAATAATGTCTGATTGCCACCTGTCATAACGCTACAATTAATTCCGCCTTTATCAAAATTCTATTTTGAGAGTTAGATTGGCGTATTTTTTCCGTTACTCATCAAAATATTATTGATGTGCATGCAACATTGTCTCCACACAAGTTGAAACGTGTTTTTGGACGAGTAATTAAGAGTATTTTTTGTAAATTATAGAAATTTAAACCAAATTAAATACTCTTCCAATTACAAAAACAATTCTTTCGTGTTAATAAATACTTGACTAATATCCACCAAATCTTGTTCTAAGTACCACTTAGACTGTATTATTGAAAAAGCATTTTTTTGTAATTGGCTCTTCTGTAACATTTCATAATCTCGTTTAGTAACAATTTGTCTATGAAGGTGCGATGTGTGTTTCATTAGAAAATCATTTACATTTACAAAAAGCTTATATTCATTGCATTTCATTACTAGAATATTATAATAAACTGGTAATGGTATATATCTATTATCTATATAAGCCACTTAACACGGCAGAGCGGGTTCTGAACCTAATACCGTGATATTAGTTACATTTAGTTTGTGTAATGGATTTATTATGACTACAAAGTATATATTTCTATTATAGTTCACTATATACTTTATTGTACACCTTTAATAGTAGAGAGGTACAAAAACAAATTTCTTTCATAATGTAGTACAATGGGCGGCATTATTACTACGAGTAATGTCTACCAGGCAACGTCTAAATAGTGTTATACTTTATCTCACTAGTAATAAAATTTACTATGAGTTTGTTGGAAATTTTATATGAACATTTTTCAAGATGTCTAAAATATAATTATGTGACACAGTTAAACCAGGAGCGATCAGAAAGGGCAAGGTTTGAAAAGCTAGTCAGTGAAGGGAGCATACCTGATGACGCCAAGGTACGTATTTCGTTTTATTTATTTTAAGCATATTAATAAAACCAATACCTATTTACTGATTGTTTTGTGTCTTTATACGAGTAGATTAGTTTTGATAGTAAAACCTCTTTGGGCAACAACTCCGGTTTTGTCGTGTACGTATGTAATGTTACGCATTCAGTTTGCAGTAATTCATAAATATCGGCTTACTGTAGTTTCGTGAATGTATAATTATGTTATATAATTGCATTAATTTATTTGATATGTAATAATAACATTTACTACTCTACTGTCATTATTTGTATAATAGCTATATTTAATTTATTAATAATAAGTTTATTGATTAACTTTGGAAGCCGTTGTGTGTATGCGCTGGTCATATGACACATAATGTGATTTTTTTTATAATTATAAGTTCAATATGAAAGCTCCCTTACTGATTTATGTGGCCGAAATATTGAAACTTACAATCTCCTTGATAACAATAAGTCGATATTCTATCAACTAGAATTTTTTAATTATGTATTTATACATACAACTCATATTTTATACTCCTCAGGTGAGCAACCTAAAGAGTGCTGTGATAGAAACTTGTTCAGTGCCTCCCCCTCCGCCTCCTCCGGCATTATGCCCTCCTCCTCTTCCACCCGCACCTCCCGCACCTGCCCCTCCGCCTGCTCCCCTCGCTCCGCTCGCACCACTAACCACCACTCCAAAACCTAAAAAGAACGTTCCCACCCCTGGCAACCCTCTAAAGAGTTTCAACTGGAGTAAGCTTCCCGATACAAAGCTGCATGGGACAATATGGCAGGAGCTTGATGATACAAAACTATACAACATGATGGATCTACACACGATTGATAAAATGTTCTGCGCTTATCAGAAGAATGGTGTTCAGGTGAGTTTCAATATTATTAAATTTGCTCTTATCCATAAATCCTGGAGGTCTGTAGTACATCCATGTCGGACAATAATTATGAAGATAAATGTGATTAAAATAAATTTCAACTAATTATTTATAAATCAGGCTGCCTTTTTATGTTTAGGCGGGAAAAAATGTTCCTAACCGCACACCCCGTCGTTCGGGGCAACGAACAGGTTAGTGTGGGCCTTCACCCACTAAAGGAACCCGCCGTGTGCCGTCTCTCCACCTTTATTGGCGGGCCACTGGAACTATGTTACATTCCTTCGGTGGAATCACTCTGCCCTAAGGCAGCTCCCTGAAAAGGGAGGGGAGGCTTATTTCACACAATGAGGCGGAAATTTACCTATGACAACAATGACTTGGTATAGGACTTCGTTTCGAATATTCCTTACGTGAAAAGAATTGGTTAGTTTTACTTCGTTAACGGTAAAACAGTTTGAGGCGGCGACAATGTAATCTTAGAATGTTACTATACGTACAAGTAAAACTTTATAATTGAGCAACATCCAAAGTGGCAGTGACGTGGTTTGCTGCATGTTTTGTTCCACGGGGGTGAGAAGCGAGCAGAGGTAGGCTTTTTATGACAACTGAATTCTGTTGTGTCTGTCTATACCTTTGCGAAACAGTTATGAGGCGTATGTATGTATAGATGTTGCTAACTTAAGTTTTTACTTCCAAGAGGGAACTACCGCTCATGGAAGAAAATAGCAAATTAATTTGCTATTTTCCTAAATAAAAGTCGAAATAGAATTACTATTTCTGCAACAGGTTGAATTAAATTCAAATTCCAGTTCGGAGACGTTTTTAAGGAAGGCCAGGTTAAGAGTACTCGAAACCAACGAGCATGCATGAAAGCGCTGATGAATGTAGATGAAGCGAAAGATGTGTGTCAGGATCGTAGCAAGTGGAGAGAAATGGTCTCTGCCAAACCTACGGGAAAAAGGCGTGACAATATGTATGTATGTATTGAACCAAATTGATATTTACGTTCTGCTTGCTATTTTCAGAACGAGGGTTCAGTGGAAGATCTGAGACAGTTAGGGGCGAAGCCACGTACCAAAATTTTGTCGGTTATCGACGGACGCCGAGCGCAAAACTGCACCATCCTTCTCTCTAAACTGAAAATGACCGACGAGGAGATATGCCGGTAATTTATTAAATATTAATTTTAGACTTATGATGCACGGACTTTGCCGTGTGGGGCCAGCCTCGGAATAACACAATAACATCACAACCCGCGGGAGTAGTAAGAACCGACAGAGGCAACACCGGGGAAGTGGACAGCACAGCTCCCTCGAGTATTTTCAACATCCACTGCGACCTGAAATTTACGCGAATGTTACACATTTTTAAATAAAACTACGTTTACGGAATCTATCGCATTTACTTGATTTTCTACTATCCCGACGTTTTGAATACTTTACAGCATTCATGATCGCAGGTGGACTTAGATGGTAGACGTCCAAGGTTTTATTTCAAAATCGCCAACCCATCGACCGCGGTGATTACGGTACTATCCCCCAAAATGAGCACGCAACACAAAATGGCCTCCAGTTATGGCGATGTGAGTATAGAGATAGAGAAGAGAGAGAGAGCTGGAAGAGGAATTCGTTGGGATTCTATGGCTGTCAGAAGTCCGAAGAAGAAGAGGGTGAGGGCACGATGATCCTCTAGCCTGGGAACTTGCTCTTCCACCATCATTCCCAGGTCTCTCATTAGCAACATGGAAAGGATTAAAAGTGTGTCTAGTTGGGTAACGTAAGGTACTATTCAGAATAACCAAACGGTGAATCTCATACTGTCATTTCATCCAGTGATGCGATCTTGAGAGAAATCCGCCAGCTGTAAGGACAGTTATACAAATCCCAGATGCCAGTTGACAGCTTGGTCCAAATTCCCACATCCGGACGTCAGCCTGTAAGAAAGTAGAATGGCTCTCATAATATAACTGAAAAACGACGGTTACGGGACGGAAGTAATATGGTAATTACCATATAACTTCTGAGAGCAGGTGGAAAGCCAGTACAAAAACCCCTTCAGAAGTTGTTCAATTCAGTCGTTTTCGGGGCAATATTACAGACTCGTGGAACAGAGCGTGGTGGTGATGTTTTCCCAGAGGGGTGATAGAACCCTCTAAAAATGTTAGTCTCTCACTCTTGTGCATAATTTGTTTTCGAGGGGCATTACAGATTGATTCTCGCGCAGGCTCGAGGACTTCCAGCCCGGACAAGCCGGTTTGCGACAATGTTATGGTACCATAAACCACAAACATATACTACGCCAGATTATACAGAAAACGGAGGAATATAATCGGCGTCTGTGTCAAGCGTGTGTATACAATGAGAAAGCCTTTGATTCGATTGAAAATTGGGTGGTGTTGCAGTCCCTTCAGCGGTGCCAAATTGAATATCGGTACATCAAAGTGCTGAAATTGTTGTATAAAAAGCCACCATGTCAGTACGAGCCCAGGACGAGAATACACGTTATGTCCCCGAAAGTCTTCACACCACTGCATTGGAAGATGTCTTTAACCTGTCATGGACCGGATTCAGCATCAACATCAATGGCGAATACATTATTCACCTTCGACATGCAGATGATTTATAATCATGGCAGAATCGCTAGAGGACCTTGGTACCATGCTCAATGATTTTAGCAGGTTCTCCCGGCTAGTGGGTCTAAAAATGAACATGGATAACATGAAAGTCATGTTTAATGTCCATGTCATTTCAGCACCGGTCCTGGTCAGGAATGTCCTTCTCAAAGTTGTCGACCACTATGTCTACCTGGAATAAACAGTCCAGTTAGGTAGGCAGGAAGAGGTCAATTGAGAAATCCAGTTCGGCTGGGTAACGTTCGGGAAGCTAAAGAAGATCTTACCGTCCGAAATTCCGCAGTGTCTGAAAACATAGATCTACGACCAGTGTGTGCTATCAGTGAATACATATAGAACTTATATCAAAGCTCGAAGTTGCTTGGCGTGCCATGGAGTGGGCTATGCTCGGTATTTTTATACGTGATCGGGTCTGTAATACGGAGATCCGTGGGAAAACTTGAGTGATCGACATAGCTCACCGAGTTGCCATGCTAAAGTGGCAATGGTCAGGCCAGATCGCTCGACGAACCGACAACCGCTGGGGAAGCTGAGCCTAGGGCGACCGACCGCCAGCCGATCTGGTCAAAACCGCAGGAAGCCGTTGGATGCAGTCAGTACAAGAGCACTCGTCGTGGCGCTCTCTTGGGGAGGCCAATGTCCAGCAGTGGACATCAAAAGGCTGATGGATGGACTAGGATACGTAGGGTTATTGATAGTTAGTTTTGGACTGCGTTTTCATTTGTATCCTGATGATGTAATTAACACTGTACTGGGCTACAATACGCTGTAGTTAGTAAAGCTCGCTTTCTTCTGCTAAGATTATCAATAAACAATATTGAGCTGTAAGGCAACTGGTACTGGCTCAGTACAAATTAGAATGTCCAATACTTTGTCGTTTTACAACGATTTACGTACTTTTCTGACTACCCTGTGAACTTTAGCACCCAATTCTGCTTACTTGAATGCGACTAACGTGTAAATTTTTCGGTGTAGCGCAATCCTGCGAATGGACAGTGGTGAACAATTACCCATCGACATGGTAGAGCAGCTGGTGAAGTTCACTCCCAGCGCTGAAGAGGCTGCTCTTCTAGAGGAACACCAAGACGAGCTGGAAAGCATGGCTCGTGCGGACCGGTTCCTTTATGAGATATCAAAGTAAGTATTTTATAATTTAGTTCTGACATGTCTCACTCATAGACAAAATCAAGACGGCGGTCCGGCGCAATGAGAATTATTGGCTACTATTCGTATATTTTGATCTATATTTTTTAGCATTTGACATGCTCCGCCACTTTTTAAAGTACAAATTATTTGCGAATAAGGAAAAAAAATAAAAAAAAACTCTTTTTCCTTATTCGTAAATAATTTGTACTTTAAAAAGTGGCGGAGCATGTCAAATGCTAAAAAATATAGATCAAAAATGTTTCAAAAATCGCGCCATCAAATAGTATGAATTTTAATTGCAAAATTAAACTTACTATATCGGTTTAATGCATGTAAATGCTTCCGATAGATGGCGTTGGCCGTAAAGACAAATGTGATAAGGAAATTGGGATGGTCGAAAGACCTGTACTATAGCTCAGTGGCTTAGAGCACTTCCCCGGATTGGAAAAGACGCGGGTTCGATTCCCGCTAGTACAAAAATCTCTTTTTCCTTATTCGCAAATAATTTGTACTATTCGTATAGTTAATCATCATATATGTAGATTGGTAATAATTAGGTTTCTGCACGTTCTAAAACGCAAACCTTATGAGATTAATCGTGTATCTGTCAATGTCACAGCCAATTTATTTAAAATGTACTGAACCGATTAAGTTGTTTAATAAATCACAAAAATTCACAAAACTGCCTCGGTGGTGTAGCGGTAGTGTATGCGACTGCTAATCATGAGGTCTCGGGTTCGATCCCCGGGTCGGGCAATGTTATTGAGCTTTTTCCTAAAAAGAAAAATTCTCAGTAGCAGCCTGGAGTTTGGAAATGTGCCCGGTAGACGTCAATAGGCTCGCCCCCTATTACGTGGGACTTAAACATAGCTGGCGAGTCGTGGGTGTGTAATACACCTCTGCCTACCCCTTCGGGGAATACAGGTGTGATGCTATGTTTAATTCCAATGTGAACAGGAACGTGTAACGTACAAGTAACGAATTATTTAAAGCAACATCTATTAGGTGTAATGTATGAAAATTGGCCGCGAACGAAACAATATCGGTTAGCGCAGTTGAGCTCAGTTGTGACCTTAAGTGCCCATTTTTGAGGATATTTCTGAAGTTTAAGCTTCCTTATCTAACTACGACTAATGAACGTGTTCGTGACTGGTAAGATATGTTAGTCACTTGTTCGGCTACGGATTTCAGTATTATGGATTGGTCACGTAGATAGATCTCGAGTATAGCCCGTTCCATGGCACGTTAAGTGCTCGTCTCTCTAGAGTCGCCTTAGTAACATTAATTTGTTTAGTAATTGTAAAAATATGGTGGCGTTTCAATACTAGCACTTCAACTCTTTGATTTACTGATAGTCAATTTGACAATATAGAGCGCAGCCTCTTCAGCGCCGATGAAGGGTCTCCAGCACCGCTGACTGCCTCTGCGGAAACTGGCTTGTTCGAAAGACTAGAAGTCATCAAGCCTGTGCTTGAGTCGACTTGTACTGCCCCTTTTTTTTTATAAAGGCGAGAAAAAATCTACCTAACCGCACACCCCTAGGGGGAACAACTAAAGATATGACTTAAGAGCGAGATGGGTCTATAATTTTTGAAAATGGCTCTGTCACGCTTTCTGAAACCAGTTAAAACCACGTTCCTGTTACATGACTATTGTAGGACGCCCCAGAACAATGTATTTGAACAGCGGAAGGGTTTTTAGAACCGGATTTTCGCCTCTCTCCTGAATCCTTCTTCCTTTCCGTTCTTTAACTGGTTAAAAGTTATTCTGATCTCGTAGAAAATGGTTAAAATTTATGGAAATTTGATATCTCTAACGTCAAGTCACGTGACTAAGAGTTAGAGATATCGTTAAAGATATCAAATTCCCATACATTTTAATAGTTTTCTATAGCGTTAGCGATAATACAGTTTTAACTTGACTAGGTCCACAATTTAGAGCGTCAGTTCTGCAACTTGATTTAATTAATACGTACGATTAATTACATTGGCGAATATCGAGTAGCATAGACTTGGAGATCTGCCTGTTTAGTCCTCCTGATTGGACCAGTCAAAATAATGAGCGTCGTCTTTGAGACTTACTAAGAGGCACTTGGAACTCAAGTCTATATCACAACGTTACAACTAAAGGCAAGTAGCTCTAAGATCAACCTCGTGTGTACGCGTTTATATATAGACGTAAAATTACGTATGCAGATAGGAACAAGAGCTCTTTTATTTTATTTTATTTTATTTTATTACTTTAGAAAACTTACAGCTAGTATACAATATTAGTTCTAATTATATATAATTAAAGGCCAATTACAAGTTTTCGCATATAGCACATATAAACTAGAAGCAAAGAAATTTGGTAGACAGTTAATTTATTTAAAGTTACATTTCAAGGAAAAAACGGGCATTCATAATTTTTTTAAGTTTGGATTGGGTGTAAAAATATCTATGACAGGGTCTTGTGCTATTTTATTAAAAGAATTGCTGGTCCTGATTAAGAAAGAATTTTGGCGGTACGTAGCACTTGCCGATGGTACATGTAACAAAGATGGGTTTCTCAGGTAAGTTGTCGGGGTGCGTAGCCCAATTTTACTTAGTAACTCCGGACAGTCAACTGAACCGTTGGCGTATAGCCAAGGAGAGAGAAGGAGATAGCATAAGTCTGCGATATATCTGCGCTTGTATAGTGGAAGTATATGAATTTTTTTACAACGACATGTAGTTATTATGGTAAGTTTGGGTGCGATATTGTAAATATCTTAGAAATCTCCTTTGTATGCCTTTGATGCGATTACTGTAAACTTTATATACAGGGTTCCAGACTTGTGAGCAATATTCGAGGTGACTTCGGACAAATGAGCAATAAAGGATTTTAATGCTTTTAATGTTTTTGAAATCTGCTGATATCCTCATTACAAAGCCGAGAGCCTTGGAAGCTTTTTTGACAATCGTGCCTATGTAAATATAAATAGTAGTTTAGCGTCAAATGTTACTCCTAGATCTTTAATAGCGTCAACTCTCGTTATAGTAGTATCGGAAAATTTATAGTCGTAGATTAGGGGGTTGAGTTCCCTAGTGTATGTACATGTATAACGCTTGGATACATTTAATTGGAGCCTATTAGATGTGCAATAAATTTGAAAGCGAGTTAGGTCTTCTTGAAGTCTAACTGCATCGTTGACATTATTTAACGGACTAAGAATTTTCATGTCATCTGCAAACAGTAGTATTTTAGAATTTAAAAAGCAGCTAGGTATCTCATTGATAAAGATAATGAAAAGCAACGGGGATAATAAAGAACCTTGTGGCACACCAGAAGGAATGTTCCTGGCTCTGGATGAGTAGCCACTGCAACGGAACAACGGTTTGACACCTATCTTTAATATAAGACGAGAACCGTCTGTATAAATCTCCTCTAATACCGGCAGCTAATAGTTTATGAAGTAATATCACATGATCTATTCTATCAAATGCTTTACTATATATAACATCCACCTGAGAACGCAGAGACATATGACGTGTCAGGTAGTCACTACATACAAGGAGGTTGAATGTTGTTGAGCGCTTACTAAGAAAACCATGATGCTGCTCGCTCAGATTGTGTTTGAGTGAGGCGTACAGTTGTTGGTAAATAATTCTTTCACGGATTTTAGAGAAGATACATAATTTGGAGAATGGTCTGTAATTTTCTACCTGGCACTTGGGCCCTTTTTGTGTATTGGTGTAACAAAAGCGGTCTTCCATATTTTAGGCATTTCACCCTTACACAGAGACAATTTGAATAAAATAGAGAGTGGAACTGTGAGACTTTTAGCGCACATGGTTATAAAAATAGGCGGGATGTTGTCGGGACCAGCTCTTTTGTTTAAGCTGGTTCCTCTGAGTAACCTAAAAACTTCGTCATTTTTTATTTCAATAGAACCTATATCAGCCATGGTATTTGCGCCGCAAGTATTGAAAGAGGTAAGCGCAGTCCTAGAGGAATTGTCCTGGTTTACTAGAAAGTTTGAATAAATGAAATCTGCGAACAATTCACATATCCCCCCGCCATCGCTAGATATTTGTTGACCGTATTTTAAGACTGGGGGGTAAGATATAATATTATTTTTAGATTTTGCATACCCAAAACGCTTAAGGGTTTTTTTATAATGTTATTTTCTATTGAAGATATATAGGTGTTAAACATGTCGCACTCTAGAGTTTTGGCTCGCTATCTTAGTAGAGTATAAGAATGATAATCTGAGAGGTTACCATACTTTTTGTATTTGGCGTGGAATTTAGATTTTTCCTTTAATATATGTATTAATGATTTTTTGAACCATATTGGATATTTCGAATTGGGAATTATTGTTTTGCTCGGTATGTATGTAGATCGAATTCTCTGCAACGTTTCGTAAAAGAAATCTGTGGCATCATTTAATGGCCGTGAATTTAATTCCTGTTGCCAGTCGATGTGGTCCAATTCACAAGATATTTCAGCATAGTTGCCCTCATTGTAAAGATACTTCAAGAGTGGCCGTGAAGATAGAGCATGCAGCTGTATGTCAGCGGAGATACTAAGGGCTTTGTGGTGGGGATCCTCGGGCACCAAAGGGGTATCGCAACATGAAACCTGAATGTCACTATTAGAAAAAACCAGGTCTAGCAACTTATTGTAAGCGTTGCGATGGGAGTTATACTGATTAAGGCTACATGCGTAAATATTATTAATAAAATTATGTTAGATAGAATGCATGAAATTCACCCCACCCGATGAGTGCCAAGTTATGTTTGGCATATTAAAATGTCCTAACAATATAAATTTATCAGTTGGGTTTTTTAGGAATACATTTAATAAGTTTTCAGAAAAAATTGATAACTGCTTGGACATAGAATTGCCGAGATTTTGATTACATATATAAACAACACATATATGCATTTTGTAGTGTATTTTCGGCTTTTTTTGATGAAGCGTTAGAGTCACCCACACATCTTCGGCCGAGGTGCACCACTCGTCACGAGAGTTGGTAATCAGATCGCGTCGCGCTGCTATAAGTACTCCTCCACCCAGGGTTTGATTTGTGTCACAATATTTCCTGTCTCTTCTTATTATAACATAGCGGTCGTCGAACAGTTCGCAATTTTTAACCCTTTAAGCGTCCCATTTACCTGTTTTTTCTGGATATCGATTTATAAAAACGGCGATATCTCGTTATTTTTATAATTATATACTATGTTGCGTGTATCACAATATTCCTTGTGAAGTATACTAGCGAATACAAGTGAATTATGAAGTCTTAAATTTTTTCTAAACTACAAAAAATCAATTTAAATCTAGTACTTACATAATTTCTCACGATCTGCCGAATTATCTGAAACAGTTTTGTATTTTTCCATTGAAATTTTGTAATTTCAATTATTGTATTAGCTATCACACTTCATTGTCAATCATTTTAATATTTCACTTCACGTACACATTGCTATTATCTAAACAAAAACGACATTTTACACTAATATAAACAAATGGCGGCTTTTGCCAAAGCAAACACTGTGCGCTTGGCGGGCGCTTTGTTACTTTCAATTGACTAATCTTGGAGATAACGCTGTGTATAGTACTTACGATCGAGTAATCAAAATGAAACTGATTTTTTAGAAATCACTTACAATACGAAACTATTATTTTCAAACGTTGTTAAATAATTATTAACAATTTTACAAGCAATAAAACTTTGTTTAAATGTACATTTAGAATTGTATTATATAAATTAATATTATATAATTCTACAGAATTCTTAGTATGAACCCGCTCGGAAGGTCTTCAAAAACTTCTATGTTTGCATTTAAAAAATACACAATGAACACATAATAAAACATTTTTAGCACATTCTACAGACATTTGTCTAAAGATTATAACTATTTATTGACCGCTCTTGCTTCTAATGTAATGTACACACGCGTCGAACGACGCCACTGAACTGAAACATGATACTCAAAATGGCGCGAAACGCTTTTATTCGCTGTAGCGTTGCGCTTACGAGTCTGTCTTACTCAACAGTTTTGTGTCCACAGTATAAATATTGTGGTAGAAGTTTAGTCTGTTTCATTGAAAATCGACTAAGTAAATTGATAACGTTACTACGTCCATGCCGATAGAGAAAAAACAAGAAATATATGACAGTGGTCTCTTAGATTCACATCTATGAGCCGCCGGACGCTCAAGGGGTTAATACTGTCGAGCAGCCAAGTCTCCGTGAGACAGATCACATCAAAACAGTACAAACATAAGTTCCTAAAGAAAGTAGAAGTTTTTGTCCGAAGTCCCCGAACATTTTGGTAATATAAGCTAATAGTCATTGAGAAATTTCACAATTTTTAGTAATAGTATAAGCATATAAGGTAGATAAAAATAAGTTAAATGTTTACTAATCGACAATATAAAATACCGACAGAAAAATATGTTGCGATATAAACTATACTCAACCCTACCAGTAACCAAATAAAACACATTATAGCGAAAGCTAACACACCTGTTGATTCCTAGATAAGAGAGAACAAAAGTATTGGACATTGTACCCAAGCAAAAAAAAATGACTGTGTATCTCAAACTTTTGCAATAAAAGAAATACAAAATATTTTTTATTAGTAAATTGAAAGATAAAGTCAGAGCGTTTTCAAGTCCTGTTCTGACTTTATATTCATTGTGGGGGAAGTTGGATTTTTCTTGAGTAGTATTTTGCACCCCTTTACCCAAACATACAAAAAACCCCTTCTCTTTTGCAAACACTTTAGTTTGATTGAGTAGCAATTTATTCTCCCGCGTTAAATGATCATTAATGTAGATAGTGTTGTTGCCCTGAAGTCCGAGATCATTTGGGAACAGCTTGTGTTTCTTAGATGCAGCTAAAAATCTTCTTTTAAATACCTGTTATGTATAGAGCAAATTATAGTTTTTTTGTCGGGGTCGCTACGCATCGGGACTCTTGCAATGTAGTTTATTTGGTCTTTGGAAATGTTGCAATTGATTAGTTCTCCAATTTTTTATATTATAGTAAAAAGATTTTCGGCACTCCCTTAATTTCGATGTTGTTAATTCTCAGTCTCTGTTCGGTCTCTTGGTATTGCTCATATATATTTGCGTACTTTTCTTAAAGAATTGAGACTTGCTCTTTAGTTTTTTTAAGAGACTCAACTTCATCGTTTAGTGTAGTTACTTTATTCGTGAGTTCGTTGATATTTACGTGTGCAAATTCTACTGAGGATACGACGTTGGCAATGTCTTCTTTCATTTATTTGTGTTCGCCGAGTTCTCTCTGGATGGTTTTCATGTTCTCCGCTAAAGTCGGAATAGCAGCTGTTTGTCAGCTCTGCGAGGATACTATCCATATCTGCATGGATGCACTTACTTGAAGAAGTAGCTCTTGGACTCGCCATTGATGTAGATTTACAATCAACACATTTCCATGTCGATTTTCGGTCGCCAAGCTTACGCCACCCTATTTCCGTAATTCCGGCACATGGAAAGTCGTAATGACAGTGACATGACGAACACTGGACTCCATCACGGACCACAACATCACAACGTTTGCAAAACATCGCGAAACAACTAACAAATAGGGTGATGAGAAACAAAAAGATTGAGAACCGCAAATACAATTTATCGCTCGTCTTGAAGTAGGTACGCGTGTGATCGGTTAGCTCTCTACCGACATACTCAGCTATGTAGAAAATGTGCAAGGTGCGCTAATAGCATATCGTGGCAGGATCCCGCACTACTCGCAGCGCGTCCGCACGTTGCTGTTCAAGAAGAAGTTCAGCGCCGCGGCGCACGAGGCGCAGGCGCGCGCCGCGCTCGTGCTGCGCGCCGCGCGCGACATGACGCGCTCGCGGCGTCTGCGCGCGCTGCTCGAGGTCGTGCTCGCGCTGGGCAACTACATGAACAGGTACTGCCATCTCCGTTAGTTCTGCGACATGACGCGCTCGCGGCGTCTGCGCGCGCTGCTCGAGGTCGTGCTCGCGCTGGGCAACTACATGAACAGGTACTGCCATCTCCGTTAGTTCTGCGACATGACGCGCTCGCGGCGTCTGCGCGCGCTGCTCGAGGTCGTGCTCGCGCTGGGCAACTACATGAACAGGTACTGCCATCTCCGTTAGTTCTGCGACATGACGCGCTCGCGGCGTCTGCGCGCGCTGCTCGAGGTCGTGCTCGCGCTGGGCAACTACATGAACAGGTACTGCCATCTCCGTTAGTTCTGCGACATGACGCGCTCGCGGCGTCTGCGCGCGCTGCTCGAGGTCGTGCTCGCGCTGGGCAACTACATGAACAGGTACTGCCATCTCCGTTAGTTCTGCGACATGACGCGCTCGCGGCGTCTGCGCGCGCTGCTCGAGGTCGTGCTCGCGCTGGGCAACTACATGAACAGGTACTGCCATCTCCGTTAGTTCTGCGACATGACGCGCTCGCGGCGTCTGCGCGCGCTGCTCGAGGTCGTGCTCGCGCTGGGCAACTACATGAACAGGTACTGCCATCTCCGTTAGTTCTGCGACATGACGCGCTCGCGGCGTCTGCGCGCGCTGCTCGAGGTCGTGCTCGCGCTGGGCAACTACATGAACAGGTACTGCCATCTCCGTTATTGCTTTTTCGTTTGTTAAATACAAACATCTACACACGCTCATTATTGCCGTACTTACGGAGTTTACGAGAAAAAAAGATGAGAGACTATTATTCGATATTTTCTGAGTAATAGGAGCCTATTTATGCAATTCAGTACACAGTTCTCAAACGTGCTGTTATTGCGAATTTAATGGAGATATCTAATATTTTTTTTCTCGACCAACGATACAAATCAAAGGCCTCACTACTACAACGTCTTACTTATCTTTCGACCGATGACAGATTATCGTATCTAATGCGTACTATCTTCAAATTTATTACAGGGGTGCCCGAGGCAATGCGTCCGGCTTCCGTCTATCCTCGCTGAACAAACTGGCAGACACGAAATCATCCATGTCACGTAACACCACATTGCTGCACTATCTTGTTGAGATGTTGGAGACGCAGGTACCTAAAGTATTATTAATCATTATATATGTGGTATATGGCAAAAATATTACATTTGTATCTATTCGCAAACTGTGTGCAGTCTTACGAAAACCACAAAACAGGTATTATGTTCAAAGAAGTACGACGTTTCAATAAAAACTCACTCACTCTTATAATTGTGTAATATTATTTACAGTTTGTTCGTTACAAGCTACTCTGCAGCTATGTCAAATGACATATTACGGATTTTCTAAATTTACTCAACATTTGTTATTAACATCATACAATATGTATATTATATTTTTATAAGGCCCATTTATCAGACTAAACGTCAGAATAATGCAAAAATATTTTTATTTATTTAGAACTTCAAATTAGTAACACAAAATTATCTTAGTAGTAGTTCTTTTACGTAAATATTTTTTTATTTAAATAAAGGCGAAAAGTGTTATAATAGTAAAACTAACGAAGAATGTGTTTTTCATGACAAGTGAAAAATAAAGCAAAATTTATTAATTATGCGAAAAATCTGTAGTCAGTAGACCCATGACGGTGACGACGGTCCTGCAACAGTTTTGCATGCTTTGAATCAAGTTATCAAAGTCTTGCTGCGGGATATAGACCCAGGTCTTGCTATGATACCATAAACTTGCTCTTCAGTCGTAATGTTTGCAGGAAAATTCATCCAAGCCCTTTTTTGATTTGAAATCATCCAAAAAGGCCTACAAAATAATCTTTCTTCAAAAGATTTTAAAACCAATCAGTATTTTTTTTAAATTAAGAACTTTATACAAAGTATCCCTATACCTACGGTTTTATGTGTGCATAATCTATTTAAAAGCTGCCAATGTCAAAATGCTGAGTTTCAGCCTCAGAGCAAGAAAAACATATAGACGGATCATTACGAACAATTCAGTGAAGCCATATAAAACCATGTCAAACTAGTAATTACACGCTTACGCACACAAATATAAACAAAAGTGTGCCAAAACGAAGTGACATAAACCAGAAGAGCTAACAGAGTATGATTTAAAATTACCCCAAATGACTAAAACATCGATTTTGTAGGTATGTTACGTATATGAATATGTCGTCAGCGCAATAATATTCCCTATATGATTTCCTGTAAACTTACTTTATACTTTTACTATTCATTTATGTTTTAAACATAGAACTTTTAAAAATTTACCCAAATTATAGAGATTTTTTTCATGTCTCTATCTTTCCAGTGACAACACTTTCAAACACATTTTTAAAAAAGTGGCATCACTTTTTAGTTGACATTGCGGTGTCTTTCTTTTTTTGTTAGTCTGAGCTTTAAGCATACGTTCAGCAATAGCTTCGAGCTCTCTCGAAACCCAATAGAAGAAATACTAGAGAAGAGATTGACACAATGTGTTAAAGCAAAGTAGCGTAAACAAGATCACTATACAGTCATGAAAACTTAATTTACCCGCGTAGAATGTTAATTAATTGGAACGGGAACATCCCGCTCCTACTAGAAATCTCTTTTTCCTTATTCACAAATAATTTCTACTTTAATTGGAAAGTTATTTCTTATGCTTTTAAATAAGTAGGTATACATTTTTATCAATCCTTTTATTACATGCAGCAAAACAATTTGAGCGTAAGTGATTATACACTAACCATTCTTTTGGATTCTCATTATCGTTTCATCTAAATCTTTCATGTGTAATTGTGATCATCTAAAAATAATAACGTCTTACCATTCTTGGTAATTGTATTCTAAAATGTACATAACTTCATCCATTCATCCACTTTTCAATATTAAATCGTCTAAGCACTGTTGATTCTCCAAAGGGCCGCAAAAATAGCGGTTCTTTGCCGTCTGCATTCAATAATTCATTTACCTGACTTTAGTGCCTGTTAGCAAATATTTTACCTCTTTTACACTATTATACTGAAATCTCTATATTTTTTTGCATGATATTTTAACACATCCGTTGCATTTGTTTTAAGATTGCTATATCATCTATTTTCAGACGAAGCTTACATTATTAATTGAAAACTAAGAACACAAGTTCACTGAACTTTATTTTATTTAGCAGTTCAAGGACATCCTCTTACTTGAAGAAGACTTGCCGCATGTAAGAGCAGCTGCCAAGGTATGCGTGGAACAACTTGAAAAAGACGTGGGATCTCTCCGCACTGGCCTGAGGGAAGTGGCTCGTGAATTGGAGTACCACGCTGCGTTGCCCAATAGGTCACCAAATGACATGTTCTTACCAGTGATGAGGGACTTCCATGCGCATGCCGTGTGCACCTTCACACAGTTGGAGGATCTGTTCCAGGTTTGTAATTAGTACTTAGAACGAGATTGCATATTATAGGGCTCCTCAAGGAAGCGTTTAGGATCCTTGGTATTTTAAATTTATGATATTGTAGTCTTATTGATTAATTGGTAAATAATAATGAAAATGTTGTGTTAATTGATATTAATTGAAAATGATGATCTTGATAAAAGGCGATTCTGAATTTTTTGATACTACTCATGCGGCAAACTAGTATATGACCCACCTGATCGTATGCGGTCTCCGTAGCCTATAGAGGCTAGCAATACAAGAGGCATCACCCGCGCTTATCTAATTTCAAGGAAAGGGATAGGATATGGAGAGGAAAGGTAATAAAGAAGGAATAAGGCCCCTGTTTATAGGCCTGGGCTTACGGCGCTCTCACTCATCATACGAAATCCAACAGTAGAAGTATCTAACGTTGTTTCGCGCTGATATTCTGTGTGAGGATAAGTAGGGGATTAAAACTCGCCAAACTAAACTAATTTACCGTTACTCTACGCCAATATTATGTGGGAGGATTTGTTTCGTGTGGTGAATACAAGTGCTACTACCCTATTCCCTCCAACACGTATCGTACGAGGCGACTCACTAGTAGTACACGAGTACTCACTTGTTATCGAGTGAGCGCGTCGGTACTGCCATCTTCCTTATGAAATGGTAGCAGTGATTTAGCAGAATCCTTTGTAGTGTTGAGTCCATGAGTTGTCGTTACCAATTACCATCAGTTGAGCCGTGGCTCGTCTGCCACTATTGGGCAGACGAGCATTTAGCTTATACCCTTTCGACTTATAAGTAAATATTTGTCCAGGATATGAAGAGTCGTCTAGAGGCATGCGCTCACGCATTTGGAGAGGAGGCATCGGCTTCCCCCGAACAACTATTCGGTGCTTTAGATGCATTTTTGGCGCAACTTAATGATGCTCGAGCTGACTGTGATGCTGCTCGGCGAAGGAGGGATGACGAGGAGAGGCGAACGAGGCATGAACAAGAGGTAAAGCATACAATATTACACGGTCCTTTTTGGTAAAATAAAAAATGTAGCCCAAATGACAGATAAATCAAAGGTTTTCTTTAACACTTAATGTCCCACGCTTGGGCACGGGTCACCTCTTCTACTGAGGAGAATTTAAGCCGTAGTCTGTCACGCATGCCCAGTGCGGATTGGCAGACTTCACAAGCTGCTGAGAAAATCTC
Source organism: Leucoma salicis (assembly GCA_948253155.1). NCBI lineage: Eukaryota > Metazoa > Arthropoda > Insecta > Lepidoptera > Erebidae > Leucoma > Leucoma salicis. Next base: position 5,311,629 of record OX411817.1, read on the forward strand.
TCAGGCATGCAGGTTTCCACACGATGGTTCCTTTCACCGAGTAGTGTTAAGTTGCAAACAAATACACATATAATTTCGAAAAATGTGATGTCTGCGAGGTCTGAACTTAGGACAGGGCATAGAACTCGATACCACTGTCTTTGAATTCGCATTGATTTTACCCCTAAGTATCACTGCTGTAAACCAAAGTTACGAATAAAGAATTAAGTACAATGATTATTTTAAATCTATAAAGATTTATGAGCTGTTTTAATTTTGTTCAAAACTGCGGAGGCCAAATGATGAGCGCTTCTTAAAATATAATATAATAAAGTGAATCAGATTTTATTACAAAAACCTCATTATCATAGAATTGTAAATGTTAGAATGATAATAATAAGCAAATGTATTCAATGAATAAAACAAATTTCTGTTTTTGCAGCTCAAAAAACGAACAATGGAAAGAAAACAAGCATCCAGTCTGCTCAGCTCAGTTGGCAAGTCTTTGGGCAAAGCTAACGGCGATTGTAATGGCCACGACGGTTCCAGGGATGGCACACTTACTAACGGACAAAAAGGAGAATTTGATGACTTAATTTCTGCACTCAGAACCGGGGATGTATTCGGAGATGACGTAGCGAAATTCAAAAGATCCCGAAAAGCTTCCAAAATCAACCACAAAGGAAGAGATTCCCCTCCAAGGGGAGTGTGCAGAGAAGATTCCAGAGAAAGACAGAAAAATTGAACTAAAAATTAGTTAGTAAAGGTTATGTTTGTAGTGTCCAGCTTCAATGTGGATAATTCTGCTGTTTTTATTCAGAAATTTTCGTGATTAAGTAATAAACCTTATTACTGTGGACTTACTTCAGCTAAATTTGTTTTTAGCTTTAACATTCATTGATGTTTTGAATGCCGACTCAGACGCTGGACTTGACGCGATTAGTAATATCGATAGTAAAAGTGATATTTATCGAGTAAGGGACTATTGTTCCGAGGAACGGAGTCACAAATATGAGATTATAAGACGAAGTGATGTGTCATAGAAATCCATAGTCAGACAACGAAATCACCACCATTTTTCGAATGTTTTATTTGGATTATATCTGAACTTTGATACCCAATTTATTGAGACCGTGGTCTTGGCTTAGACTGAATTTTGATACATTTAAATTAAGTAAAACATTGACAAGCTTTACAAATAAAAAACACACGTACTTGCAACCCGAGTGTTTTTTCCCCAACATATTTTTCACCAAATTACGTTCTGGTGCCAAAAGTCTCACTAGTCAGACTGCGGGCCTTGCTTTTACTGGTTATCGACTGATGTGGTGAAGACTGCATATTATTCCATAGATTTATATTAGAATTTATTCTAGAAGCGTTGTGTGATTTGAATAACCATAGAGTTAAGACACGGGTTTTTGCTAGAGGTGTTTTGTTTATAATTGAACTGAAATACATAATATGTCTCAACATTATTTTAATATAATGAAAACTATTTTTTTTATTTATCGATACAAAACTGTTAAGTTAAATGGTGTGTCTATTCGAATTGCATGAAAGCATATTTAGTGGGTAAATGCTGATAACTACAATTTTGAAGAAATTTAAATTTGTAACAATTCGTTAGTCTGTGAAAAAGGTAGGTACCTACTTTATCTGTGCTCAGGTATCGGAAAGTGCTAACATGTACTCCTTAGAACTGTTCAGTACTATTTTCCTATAAAATATTAATATAATATATGAAGTAACTGCTAACAAATAGTCTATGATGACATTTACATATCTTGGACGTACCAATATATACTTGCATTGGATAGAAAACCTTAAATTCATAATACCTATGTATTGGAATTGACAAAACACTATTGTATTAAATATATACTATCATATAACTAGGTGTAGGAATTGAAATACCTAGACATACGATCTTTTTGAAATTTTGTATCATTCGTAGAAATTTTTTGATACATTTTTACATTTTATATTATGAAAGTTTCAGTTTTTATTTATTCCCAAAACTGTCGAATAATTTCTCCACTGTAAATATGATTTTTGCCAAATTTTGTTACCCTGTAATGAAAAGTAATTATAATTTATTGAGATCTTCGTACGTAAATGTTTGTCATTTGTAAATTTTATTGTTTTGTTCAGTATTGCTTAAGCTCATAGTATATTAATATAATGATTATATATTAGAAAATCTTTAAATTAAATCCTTGACAAATATTTGCCTTGTTTTAATTTAAACACAAAGTGAAAAATGTGTAATCGAAAATAACTGCTGAATTGGTAAAGCATCTGGACGGTATCCAGGAGATGCAGGTTCAAATCCACGAGCAGGATTTGAACCTGCATCTCCTGGATACCGTCCAGATGCTGAATTGGCAAAGCAATATCTAAATATTGTTTTAATTTAATATAAAATATTAATTGATTCTGAAATAAAGAAGAAGTACCTATCGTCGATAGCGGTCTAGAGCACACCACTGTATTGGGTGGGACACAACTTCAAATTCATCTGTCCTGCTTGGGTATTTGCATAAGTAGCCCATTTTTCGAATAAAATATCAAAATATATTAAATTAGTTAATATCAATAAGTGTGTACCGTGTAATTCTAATTTAACTGATGGCGTCCAATGTTCTGTATGACAGAAACAACTAGGATTTAGCTTCGCCGGCATTTTTTAATCTGGATGGAGGAAGTTTCACCAAATTATTTGTGACAGTGGAAAAAGAGAACTTTACTGCGAGCGGAAAACGAATCTGCGTCCCTTCCAATCCGGGGAAGTGCTCTAGACCGCTAAGCGATCGCAGCGACGACGGCGGTCCCAATCTCCACATCACGTTTGTTTTAGATGTCTTTACGACCCACTCCCGCATTGGATCCACATCCCGCTCCACCACATCCCGCTCGCAGTAAAGTTCTCTTTTTCAACTTTCATAAATAATTTGTTCTTTAAAGCAGCTGAGCATGTCAAGTGCTAAATACAGATCAAAATCCATCCATCCATCAGCCTTTCGACGTCCACTACTGGACATGAGCCTCCCCAAGAGAACGCCACATGTGTTTCGCTCATATGGGGGATAGTGCCGTAATCGCCACGCTTCGCGGGCGGGTTGGCGATCGCAGTATATGTTGTTAATACTCGAGGGAGTGCTGCTGCCCACTCCCCCGGCATTCCCTCAGTCGGCTCTTACGACTGCCATGGGTGGAGAGGGGTGGGACAATTCTTAAGCCGGCCCCACACGGCAAGATCAAAGTACCACTACCTTATCGAATTCTTCAACCACTTACTTTTGCTCTTGGTCACCGTCGATCTTTTATGATATATCGCACTCTTTACTCTAAAATATTAATAACTAATTGTATATTTGTCTCTTGCCTATTATTGATATGCTATCCGTAAGGATTGAGGAGCCACTTTTAAAAGGAAAATCATCGGCATATTTAGTAGGAAAGCAAATAATTTTGTAGGCCAAATCCTGAAATTTGTAGTAAAATATATCCAAAGATATACTGATGTAAAAATCCAAACATCTGAATTGAGGAGCCACCTAGAACACGGAAAGTATTTACCTAATATTTTTTAAAATGTTCTATCATTTAGTAGTGATTGTGTATAGTGCCTACTAAATATCTGAGTCCAGTACTGTTGATATTCAAGAATATACAATACTTTTAATGTGGCTCCTCAATAGGAATGTGAATTTTTATAGAAATAATGGTCAATTTATATTCCACACCAAAAAAACATTTAGTAGTGAGTGTGTTCGAATTTTTAGCATATGGAGAAAGTGGTAAAACTGAGTGAATTTAGTAAATAAATGCATACATTTGGCTCCTCAATCCTGACGTTCAGCTTAATAAATAGTTGACTGTACCTACATCAGATCACAACGTAATCATAAACCAGAGACACTAACATTTAGTATAAATGTCTACTAAATAAATATGTATAGATCAACGTTGTATATATTCGGTATCTAAAAAACAAATAACATTTCGATATTCCTTATGAATTCGCTATTAAGGGTGACCATGTTATATGAATGAAACCAAGAGACTAGTTTTCGAAATTTATTTTTTAACAAATCGACATTTTCTAAATTCTCAGAAACTATTGTAATATATTTATATTTATTTTATCTATCTATAACTACTATTATAAAGCGGTAACAAAGCAGTTTCTGTACATTTAAGACATTCGAAAAAAAATTACTGTATCTAATAGGCTATATAGGCGTGTCTAAACACAAAATATTTTTTTTTAGAATTTTTGTCTGTTTATGTGTTTGTTTGTTCGCGCATCACGAATTCATCTACTGCTATTTAGGTTCCATGTTTTTGTCCGTGTGGTGACGGACTAAGAATACAAGTGTCACCATCCTTTCCCGCGGTTGTCGTATAAGGCGACTAAGAGCCATTACGCACTGACGACTAGTCGCCAGCGACTCGGTCTCTCGGCGACCAAAATAGGCAACTAGGGCTAGGAGACCAAGCCGAGCCATCGGCGTATATTGCTGTATGTGTCAGTACTTTGGTTACACGGTCTTTACGACAGTTGTTCGCAGTGCGAATGCTTCTATTCGAGGCCGTGCTTTTTTTTATTGCATGTAATGGCAGACGAGCCACGGTCCTTCTGATGGTAAATGGTAACCGTCGCCAATGGACTCAACCATACCGAGATATTGTCAAGCCACTGCTCACCATTTCATTTCACCGATATGAAATGAAAGAATTAACGGCTATCTCCTGCTACAGCCAAAACGCAACGATGTGCTTCATGGCCAGTCACACGGGAGATGGTGGTACCAACCCGCTCGGGCCCGATTCCAAGTCAGTACTCCCACTTGGTACCCAGCCCTACCACCAGTCATGCAATGGATGATAATTGCTTACTTCCCTCAGTCGCCTTATACGACACCCGTGAGAAAGAATGGGGTGGTGACCCTTGTATTCTTAGTCCGTCACCACACGGACTGTTGTTGTTGGTGTTAAAATAAAAGTGAAATTTTTCGTCAGGTTAAATCTGCAATCATAATATTAGCTCTGTCACGCTTCTCTTTCACAGGCTTTGTTTTTATTCTTACCTAAGTACATTATCTAAGTTGCAACCGATATATTTATTTTTTCTTTTCAATCATACATGTCATTCAGATTCAAAGAAGAATGAAAGTCTTTTTACAAGAAGATATGATAAGAAAGTCTTTTTATTCGTCTTTCTTTTTTCCGTTTTGTTATAGCTAACGTACCTATATAGGATAACGTATATAGACATGACAGTATTCATCACCATTTCGTAAAAAAACTGTTATTTAGACACGTCAAAATTTTATTTATTTTTGTAGATAAAATAGCGTTTCGTCGGATAACATCGGAACATTGTGTTGATATCGAAGAAAATGTATCTTGTATAACCGAAATGTCTGGCCATTAAGAACAAAACTGTAAGATTTACTTGTGTATATGAAATCCCCCGGGGGTCCGAATCCAGTGTTTGCCTTATAAAATTAATTGAGTTTGAGTAAACTTCCTATTACACGATCAACGCACCTTGTCAGGCCCACGTGTAGCTACCATTTCGTCAAATTAATCCGAAACTACAACAAAATCCCAACGTTCACCTTTAAGTCAAAGATTACGAACAATTCTCTGGAGTTTTGTATGTTTAGGGTGATATTGAAAGTTTATTTTAAATTGGTGTTCGTCTTTTTACTTTCTGTCCTCTAAAGTTAGGTTGTTTACCAACTTACTAATTTGTTGCCGTGTGGTCAGTGGTCTTGAGAATGCCTCGTTTAGAGCTGAAACACGTTCGAATTTGTTCTGAGAGTCCTGCTGTATCGCATGGTTGTGTAGCGTTGATGAGGTTTATTTGTCATTATCGTGCATGCTACTCTGCTATTATCACATTCTCCTGTATCTGCGAGAGTGAGTAGGCGTGGGTCGTATCGCTTTTTCTGCGAATCGTATATGTATCAGATTTCGATTTTCATTATCAAATTTCAAAATCTTATATTTTAATATCTAGATATTTTATGTTCGCGTATCCATCATACGAGTAGATTCAGATTTCAGAAATCAAATCCGATGCGCATCTATAGGATACGACAATATCATAGATTTCAATAGGTACAATTCGGTATTGTAGATATACTCGTACTTATATAATAGATGTTTAATTTGGTATTTATTTATCACTAGCTGACCCGGCAAACGTTGTTTTACCATATAAATTATATCTAGAGTATTTTTGGGAATTTCTAGCGTAGAAAAAAATAACTAACTTATTGTAAGTGTGTGAGGATGTGGACCTACCTATATATTAATTAAAAAATCCATTAAAACAATCCCCAACGTCCATAATACACAAATCTTTCTAAATTTTAGAACGCGAAGGAAATTAAAAGAAATGAAACTCTTCCGCAACTATTCGGACACAATTAAACAATTAGTACCTAATAAAACTATTACGTGCATAATGGTCCATAAGGACCAAAATTCGCTCGAGTTCAAGGCTAAATAATTAAAATTTTAGACATCATTGATATCATGATTAGTACTTAAGAGAAAGTAAGCTTTATTTGCATAGCATTAAGATTTAAAATTACTTATTTATAATATTTATATAAAATCTGTTCAAAAATCTGATATTGTGATATTACTGTACCGCTCTAACTAGTGTAATATTTGTATCTCACGCGCTTTGTCGCACGCACGTGGCCGATGCGTATCGTATCGCGTAGGTACAGACGAGTGAGCGAGTATTCAGTACATCGCAAATCTGATATTGTAAGGGCCTCTTTCACCACTCTCAAGTAAAGTGTCAAATAGACTAATCACCAGTTAAAGTCACCCGTAACTCCGGGTGCGAATTTCACGACGTTCGAGTAGCAATAATCTTAAGATTACGTGCCGCGTAACTTACTTGCCATGCAGTCTGCCAATTAGCATGCTTACTCGACGGTTAGCTGTTGCGGTGTTGTTTTTGCATATTACAATATTTGTGATATAATAAGATAATGGATCTATTTGACTTAATTGATCATCAATTAGATGGACTTGAACATTCTGCGATTCAACGAGTACCGAGAATTCGTGTATTTAAATTCCGTGTCGATTTAGAGTTTATCTTATGTTTCATAAAGTTATGCAACTCGCCACTGCATATTTCGATAGACGAAATCTAGCAAAAAAGTCAGTTTTATCTAGGCCCATAAAATAGCCGACACGGAATTTAAATACACGAATTCACGGTACTCGTTGAATCGCAGAATGTTCAAGTCCATCTAATCGATGATCAATTAAGTCAAATAGATCCATTATCTTATTATATCATAAATATTGTAATATGCAAAAACAACACCGCAACAGCTAACCGTCGAGTAAGCATGCTAATTAGCAGACTGCATGGCAAGTAAGTTACGCGGCACGTAATCTTAAGATTATTGCTACTCGAACGTCGTGAAATTCGCACCCGGAGTTACGGGTGACTTTAACTGGTGATTAGTCTATTTGACACTTTACTTGAGAGTGGTGAAAGAGGCCCTTAGATTTTGAAAGAGCCAGTAAGCGATTTTTAGATATTGTACTAGCAAAAAGAAGGTGTTTTCTTTGCTTAGTGTAGTCATCCATTTAAGAAAGAGTAGAGTGAAATGGACGCTTGAGTTTTCTATGATTCTTTTTAGCTCTTCAATAAACGCACTCATTAAGCGCACGGCGAGGGAGTATTTACCTATTAGTAAGATTTGCTGGTGTATTACTAATACCGAAGTATAACTAACATAATATAATGTTTGTTTTTGAGAATAAATGTCATTTATTGCCTACAGGCCACGTGGTCTACCGCGGGCAGAAGCTAGTTGGAATATATTATCTATATTGGATGTATATTCGACGTATATAGTTATCTATTTGAATCGGTAGGTATTTATTCACAATTTCATATATCTATTTATTTATTTACACTTTATTGTACACCTATGTTATATAATAAATAGGTAAAAAGAGAAAAAAAACCTATAAGTGGTACAATGGGCAATACAATATCACTAAAATTAATTTCTTCCAGACAACCTTTTTTAATAGAGTTATATTTCATATTTTTTTAAATTTCATTATTTTAAATTTATTCAGGGTCTCTGCTCGCATTATTTCCAGCGGCAGAGCATTCCACAGACTAATAGCAGCGACAGTAAAAGATTTGCCATAAAAGTTCGTAAAATGTGAAGCTATTTTCAACTTCAATTTTCCGATGACCTTAAACATCTGCTATGTGTGTCATGAAGGTATTCAAAACGACGCCGACCTTTGAGATAGAGAGGAGATGAAGGAGGAGATGAAGGGTTAAACAGTACATTATATAGTAAAGAAAGAATATGAGTATTCCGGCGAAGTCGTATTCGTAACCACTTAAGCTGAGATGGAAATTGTGAAACATGATCATACTTGCGAAGACCAAATATGAACCTTATACAAACATTTTGGAGGCGCTCAAGTTTATCTAGTTGGTTTACGGTGAGATCAGGATAGCTGGTATCAGCGTAGTTAAGGATAGGCAGAAGCAGTGACGTGGCAAGCGTAATTTTAGTGGAAGTATGGAGAAAATTGCATAGTCTCTTAAGATACCCTGCAGATGCAAATAATTTTCAACTAAACTCTTGCAGCTGTGGATCCCAAGTAAAATTGGAGCCAATTGTTAGACCCAAGTTCTTAGCTCTATCACAAATAGGAATTTTAACACTTTCAAAAATGAACGATTTCGATGATGATGTTGTTGTTGTTATTCGGACATAGATTTAGGGAACATTTGTGTAATAATAATTTCAGTAAAAATTATGTATATTATTCATAAGTAGTATTAAGTTTACTTTGGTTTCTTATATAGTGATTAATGTGTGCATAGTCTGTAAGATAATTAAGTTAATATTTAATATGTAATGTTTTTCGGAGGTGTAATGTATTTTTCTTTTTAAGTAATGTTGAGGACATCTGGTACCCTGAACTTTGGCGTCCGTGCGCCACTAGCACATAGGGTCGCACTGAAAACCAGCGCTGTATTAACTTAACTAACATAGCAATATGCTGAGTGCGGTCCTTATTGATACAGTAGCGATATACAATTGGTTATGATATGCCTAAATATTTAATTTAAGATTTTTTGTACGTCGACACTGTAAAATAAAATTAATTTTCTTTCTTTCTTTCTTTCAAATGGGGTAACGGTACCCAAGCAATTCTTGAGATAATTCTAGAGCTGCCTACAATTGTCACCTGTGTGTTTTTAAAGGATTCACAGTAATGCCGTGAGATTTACTCCACGCACTAATTTTGTCCAAATCGTCATTGAGTAGTTCCATGGTTTACGGTAGTTGTGTTAATGGTGTGGTTTGAGATGGAATTAATAAAAATTGCGAAAAGTAGCGGGAATAAAACGCCACCCTGGGGTACGCCATTCGTGGGTTTTATTGTTTTTGCGCGGTACCATAATTGTTTTTCCAAAAATTAAAGTAACCTAAGGTGCTCCTTGTAACAACAGCTATCTGCTAGTGAAAGTCCCGTCGAAATCGGTCCACCCATTCTGGAGATTTTATTTATTCATTGTTTCATGGGGTTTTTTTCACGGAACCCTAAATGTTTTTCCAAAATAAAAGTATACTAAGTTACGCGCTGTAACAACAACTATCTGCTAATGAAAGTCCCGTCTAAATCGGTCCAGCCGTTCCGGAGATTAGCCGGAACAAACAGACAGACAAAAACTTTAAAAATTGGTAATTTGTTATAGGTAACGTATATACTCTCGTATACATTAAGGAAAAACTTATTATTTAGACTGTACAAACAGACACTTCAATTTTATTTATTTGTATAGATGTATAGATATAGGATTGCCCACAGGGCTTACAGCAAATCTTACCTAAATAATATTGCAGTGGACAAAGGTCAACTGCAGCCCGGAAAATTGGCAATCACAACTTGCACCGAATTAGTGTACCAGACAAGAGTAAAGTTACACAATATTTTATCTTTCGAAAATAACTTTTTACTACTTAAAACTAACAGAGATAAACTGAAAGTACAAGAGCAACATTTTAAAATTTTTAAAAAGGGGTTTAAATGTTAATTAATATGCACTTCCAATATTTTCATTAATTAAAGTCCAATTTGGCATTGATTTCGTATTTTATTTTAATAAACTAGTTGTGGGGTGCTACACACCACAATGATAGGATGTATTATACTAATTTTATTACACTAGCTTAAAATCTCATACATTGTAAGCATAAATCTTAGAGTAGATATTTTTAATTGTGTTTCTAAACGAATATTATGTGGGTTGAAATAAATAAACCAAAAATTTGTAAAACCATATTACTGTGGGGAGATGAAACCGTTGAAACAACATATCAGCTTTGGACATCTACCATCTAAGTCCACCCGTGATCACGAATGCTGTAAAGTATTCGAAATGTCGGGATAGTATAAAAATCAAGTAAACGCGATAGATTCCGTAAACGTACTTTTATTTCAAAATTGTATTAACTGTTTTAGACTGTTATACTAAAGTAACTGTTTTATGTAGCTGTTGCTATAAGTACACCTCACTCCTAATATGATTAGGCAAGTGTAGGTACCTATGCATAGTATGCAAGGTCACCTCTGTTAGGGCGTTGGCTTACAACCGTGTAGCAGGAACTTACATGTTTTAAAAATCTTCGGGGATTTTTTGTAAACCTTTCGACCACTTCATTATGAAAATCTTGTAAATTTTTTTTAATAAGTTTTCTGTGCACACTCGTCATGGCCAGACCATAGGCGTATTATAAATGTCATGTCATTAGTACGTGCGGAAATTATCGGTCAAGCAAGTCAAGTGAGTGGACTTTGGTTACTAATTTGGCTACATTTTCTTTTTATCTCTAAGGCTCTAGGGTGGCAGAATCCCCCCCCCCCCTGGCAACGCCTTTGCCATGATTAGCCTTAAAGTTTCTATGTTTTGTGGTAACGAAGAAAACACATAATATTAAAAAAATCATCCTAAAACTTCTAAAAAGGTAAATTTACGGCTAATGAAAATGAATTCTAAATTGAAACCAAAACACTTAAATGTTGAATACTTCAACAATAATACTTGTATATTAATATTGGCCGGTTTAAAGTTTCATTATAACGAAAACTCAACAGACTACATTATATTATAAAAGTAATTTAATTTATGATAGGGATTCCTTTATTGACTTTGGATTATATGTAAAATAATACCAAAATGAAGAATTCATTTTAACGAGATTTTATTTTTGACTAGCTGATACCGCAACTTCGTCCACGTGGAATTTATTTATTTTCTTTTTAGTGCAGAATCCTCATAATTTTTTTTAAAGTAAAAGTAGCCTAATTTACTCCTTGTGATAACATCTATTTGCTAGTGAAAGTCCCGTCCAAATCGGTCCAGCTGTTCCGGAGATTAGCCGGAACAGACAGCCAGACAGACAAAATCTTTAAAATTGGTAATTTGTTATAGGTAGTGTATATACTCTCGTATACTTTTAATAAAAAGTTGTTATTGATACATTAGAAACAGACACTTCAATTTTATTTATTTGTATAGATATAGATTTACTAATAGAAAGATGTAGGTAGTAGGTAATATCAAAGCGCAGATAATACTAACTGCAAGCGTAAGTGACTCTAAATAAAACTATATGAAGTATTTGGCTCTTGCTTGCCAGATTCGAATGCAGCTCAGCTGGGCAGCATTCGAGAAGGTTAGAATGATTTGCTTCTCTGGACTTCACAATGTCTGAAAATGAACATCAATGTCTGTATACTTCTTCTAAGTCGGACACTCTTGTCAGAGTGGTTGTGGTTGCGCAGATGGGTCTTCATTTGGGATCTCTCCGGTGGACTTCGCGATGTTACGCCATTTTTGTCGATTGATGGTGTTGCGAGAACATTGGACTATACACTAATGTCCCAACGATAATGTTACTACTCCTCTTTTTTTTTGCTAAGCCCGTGTGCCGTCTCTCCGCCTGTGTTGGCGGGCCATTGGTACTATGCTGCATTACTTCAGTGGTACGATAATGTTACCCTGCGTTTAATTTGGAAAAAAAGTATTGACAATATTAGTAAGCTGAATTGATAAATCGGAGACCACGTTGCTCGATGGACTGATAATCACTTTGGAAGAAAGATTGGCTGACATAGCGTAGCAACCGCTCCTAGGAGATGGACTGACGACCTAGTCAAAGCCGCAGGGAGTAATTAGTTACAGGTGCCGCAGGATTTGGTGGTTCTTTAGCGGAGGCATTTATGTCAACTTTTTTTTAGAGCTATAGGCTCGAACGAGCATGAAACTTTGATAAATTTATATATTCAAGAGATAAATTATTGAGTTTTTACCGCAAAACTTCAGGCGGGTTTTATTTTTATTCTAACTACACAAACACATATTGGTATTGTTTGATTTAACCACACAAAGTTAATGATTTCCCGGGAGAGTCTACTTTCGTTATGTTACATTAAATTATTGTTTGGATTGATTCTGAGGTGTAGGTATATTGTAACGTCACGTTATCAAACCTAAAACTGCAGAACTTAATACCTTCATTGATGAACACGTTGATGGTAATACTTAATGTAGCTAGTAGCCAAAAACATTTACTGCCTCCCCTGTAAACTAAAGTAAACGACAGCCAAAATAAACAGACAAAGAAACTTGTATACCTATATATGATGATGGAGTGGTTTAGATACCGGCCTCCCCTCAGAGTATTATGGGTCGATTCCCATACAGGACAACTCTTTTTGTGATCGTTCTGAGTCTGAGTGTACTTTGAGTCCGTGAAATTGTACGTTTGTAAAGTCTCCCGCGTTACAAGGTTTATTCCTTGCGTTGTCTTTTTAAAATAAATTATACTTTAAAAAACTAAATTAACACGCTTTAAATAGCTAGTTGAACTAAAAAGTAGTAAATAATATTACAATAAATAATTATTGTAAAAAATCGTGAGGTGCATAATCAAATGTTACAAATAGTTCACCTATACTCGTATAGTAAAAAGCACCTCACGCTTTTATACAATCATTATTTATTGTGATATTTGTAATATTATTTACTACTTTTTAGTTCAACTGTCTATTTAAAGCGTGTTAATTTAGTTTTTAAACTTTAATTTATTTTCTACTTTTTAGTTTCAAAATAGTATCAAACAAAACTTCAAAAGTACGAAGCAAAGAGACAAGCAAGAGTAAAGAAAGAGAAGTGCAGCATTTGTAGTAAAACGTTGCAGCGAACCTATGAATTTACGTAAAAAATGAACGAGGAATAATAATATAATGAGGAATAAGAATATTCCGGATTATATGATATTGGCGATAGTAAGTATCATGTTGAATTGAACAGAAATAGTATTTGGACTTAAATAGGAAGTATATCTATTATATATAATTCCAGTGTCACGATGTTTGTCCGGGATGAACTCCGAAACTACTGAACCAATATTAACTTTTTTTAAAATGTGTGTTTTGTTCCAACAAGAGATAGGATACTTTATATTATCTATTATATATAACTCTAGTGTCACGATGTTTGTCTGGGATGAACTCCGAAACTACTGAACCGATTTTAACTTTTTTTCTTTTAAAATGTGTGTTTTGTTCCATCTTAAGAGATAAGATACTTTATATATCAATTTGTAATTGTAATATTTATTCATGAAAAAATATATGGTGGTACGAAGTTCGCCGGGTCAGCTAGTTAATTATAAATTATGTATTCTCCCATCGGAGTTATCAATTGTCACACTACCATAAGCTCGCTTGTCATACGTACGACTAACTGTAAAAATCTGCCGATGCGGCGCGGCTCTCCCTATATAGTGGACGCAGTACGCAAAAATGCTCGCCGCACCGTTGCGGCCCGACCCACCTTAAATGGACGCTTAGCTTAAGAGTGCAATCGCGCGATATCACGTGACCGGTAATTAACACGTAACCTTTATAAATCTAGTTGGTATCTCTATAAAATGTTCTAGACAAATGTTTGTTTATTCAACAAAGGCATAAAATGACATGCTTAGACAAAGTTATTCCTAAAAAATTTCTTTGTAAGTTTAGTTTAGAACGCGGATGCAAATTCATTGGTTTGTTAATGACTGTAAGTAATTGTTGATATATCATAACTATACTTTGTGGTAGTGTCGTACCAGACATGAACTCAAGGAAGTGTATCAGGTACAAAAATAGGATCGCTGGATTTATAGTTTAGTTTAATTCTGATTTTTTGAGGCAAGGCTAACACAAGCTGATTTAGGAAAATTAAGCAGTCCTACTGACGGTTTAATACACCTACATTTCTGGTGGCAATGAGTTAGGTATTAGAAATAGATATGAAGAACGTGTGTATAAAGTCAAAACGGAATATTCAGTTCCTGGCTTGCATCATGCGATCTTACTAATGAACTTCAAGCATTATGTCACCTTGCGTACTTAGTCACTTATTTGTTCAAAGTGCATTTACAATTTGTTTCATATCTACAAAATTTATTGTTTTCTTCAGCTAGAGCACTTTATTTTTGGTTGCCTCATATATATAGTAGTAGGGCCTTGGTTTTTTAAGCATGAACAGATTCGACCGAGGAAGTACTATCCTCTCACAGAAGATCCTCGTAAAGCACTCCTACTGTTATTTCTTAAGGTGAGTGAGGGTGCTGGAGGCCCAAATCCCCGTCTTAATTACCACCAGTATCCATTTCATCATCTCCTCTCTATCATCCTCCCTCTATTCCTGCTGTCTCTTCTCTTGCGGTAGACAACACGTGATAGATTCCTTTCATGTTACTAGCGTCAAAAGGATGCAGTAACCGCTTACTATCGGGAGGTCATATGTTAGTTTGGCGTTTGCCACTCTCGTAGTACAAAAAATACAATCACCAGTGTGTATTGTTCTAGTCCCGTTTTGGTCTTGCCTAACTCTAATAGGATTTCATGAAGTGATCATTGTGTTGTACATTTTTAACAGCTAATTAAACCTTTTCAAAATATATAACCTACTCGTGTGATATTATGTATTATTTTCAGTGCATCAGTCTTATAAGTTTGATACCTATCATAGTAGACCTGGCTTACTATAGAAGCTGCAAAACTTGCGAGGATTCTGTCCTTCGAAATGCCTATGTGTTCAGCATCAGCGAAATGCTTCACTTCATGTGCATGTGTGGCATCAATGCGTGGTTTCTTTGGGGAGTTATCTCTGTAAGAATAATTTTATTATGCGTAAAAATTAACGAACAAGAAAAAGGTTTATTTTTCTTGTTTCTTGTTCTTCTGCTAGTCTTGCAATGTACACGGCAATAATCTACATCTATGTCAGTAGCCAGATCATAGAATTGGCTATTTAATGATGAGGCCGACCATGTCATGAAACCTAACTTAATTAAACCATTTCAAAGGTCAGCCACAATATAAAGTGACCAATTCTAATATGTGACCACGACATCTATACCGTTAGACAGTAACAGAGCTGTGATATTTGAGAAAAAAATACTGAATTGAGCTATTTAGAATTCTCTGAACGTAAAACAATGTTTTATTCAGAATGTTGGAAACTATATACTGCACTAATTATGTTAAGTATACATTAATCACATCAAATAACATTCAAATCCTGGACTGCTATGTATACATTTTATTTCGCAATTATATTGGGAACCAAATATAACCAGAAATAGCTATACTATACGTATGATGATCAATGCTTGGTGAATAGGCAATGCCAGAAATGATAAGCAGTTCGATCCCCAGTCTAGTATCGAAAATATAATTTTTTTATTCGATTTTCCACATTAAATAAATATAAATATTCACGGACATTTTCACACAACGTCCTCTGGTCTCAAACTAAGCTTAACGCTTGTGCTATGGGTACCAGATTACGGATATAATACATATATTACTTTTTTTTTGTAAATACATACATAAAATAGATAGAAAACACCCAGACGCAGTACAAATATCTGTGTTCATCACACAAATATTTGTTCTGAGTGGGAATCGAACCTACGACCTCGTGCACGGAAATCGGTTACACTACCGACTAAGCCACGAGGCCCGTCAAATGTTATATGTAAGTACATAATATTTGTATTTGTACAAACAAGACGTTTGTAAAGCTATTTTAGGTCAACGTGGTGTGATGGCTGGAAGTTTAATAATAATAGACTATGTGCTCAAATCAAGACACATGGGGTAGTTTGCTAGAAAGCGTGTTTTTTTATAATTTCACTACCAGTATATCTTACTGGCAGTAAAAGCCTAGTAGTAAAACAAAGGACTGCAAAAACGAGAGTATTGAGTTCGATCCCGAGTCCAAGGTTCAGACCTCGTACGGCACACACATCCTTCCTTATATTCCTTCGAGATTTTTCGAAATCATGTGTGTGTATTGCTTACAATTTATCACTGCTTGGTGAAAGAAAATATCGTGAGGAAACCTGCCTGAGGGATGTTCTCGACAGCTTGTGAGCTTGTTTGCTAATCGGCATTGGGCCAGCGTGGCGGACTATGGCCTAATCCCTCTCATCATGAGATGAGACCCGTGCCCAATAGCGGGTCAGAAAAAGGGTTGAACAAACCTCACTAACACATGATTTTTTTGAAAATCGAAATATTGAAAATATTTAAAGAGCGCAAAAAGATATATGAACTAAAACGAAACATAATATTATGGCAGAAACCTTTCGGCGATTCGACTGGGTTGCACCGAACGTGATCTCAGCCCGTGTTAATTCATTTGTAACGTGATCATTTAAAAACTTACACATTGTTATTAATTCTGTTTTAGCAAAAGGCTTCAGTGGTGATTTCGTGGGTGGTGATTATGGCGATTTGGTGGATTCGGGCAATTTGCTTGGTCCTCATATTAATTTTTATAAAGATCGATGGCATCATCGTTCACATTATCACAGTTTCATTTACTATTGGAGCCTTCTGTGAGTCACATTTTACTACTTTTCTTTATGGTGGACTTTACAAATTTAATGTACCATATTTGGGTAATCCCCATTGGAAGAGAATTTGGTCACTAGACCGAATCCAATATAAACCCGGTTTATATACTCCACACTGCTGAAATGGGTATCAACTCTATAGTCTCTAAGCAAATTTTCTAATCATTAATTAACTACGGTGACAGAGAAGAGCCATTGGCCCACCAGTGGTAAACGTCGTTTGTGAAATTTGGTAAAACCAGGGGTACAATAAAGAGCGGCCCCTTCTCGTTGTTAAAGTGCAATGATGTGTACGTTTAATAAGCTATTATACTTATATATTTTCACAGTGATATTTGCGTACTTCATTTTAATTGGTTTCGGCTACTGGGTGGAACTGAAGCGCCAAGGACAGCAAACCATACAAGAAATAAACATTTCTTAAAGTAAACTTTTATTTTAAATGTTTTAAAAAGAAGAAAATACGCCTTAATTTGTTGTATCATTCCTTATTGTATCTCTCCTCACTCCTCTCCTGATTATCCAACCTATCCTCTCTTTATTATTCTTCCTATCCGCCTCCTATCTCTTTCCATGGAGATAGCGACGCGGAAAGGGTGAAGTAATACTAAGGGAAGCGACGCGCGAGTGATGCCTCTGGTGTTGCTGGTGTCTATAGGCTACGGTAACCGCTTACCATCAAGTAGGCCGTATGCTTGTTCGCCATCCATGTAATATATAAAAAAAAACTATAAATGGTTGTCTGTTAAGTCGGGTTACGGCCGATAATTTTACGTGATAACGTCATATATGTTTTCTGAGAGTTTCACAAACAATGGATCGGTCGCCATACATTTTTCGGAACGTGAGACTTTTTCGTACGTGCACTCAGCGTTCAACGATTTATAAGAGGTTATCAAGTCAAAAAAAAAAAACTAACAGGATTAGGACTTAAAGGAGACTATATTATTGGTATATTTGTCAATTATTTGTAACGCATTCTCTGGGGTGCTTTTTGCCTTTAAAGATGTAGGCATGCAAATGTGTCAATCTCATAAATAAATGCTTGATTTTGTTGCTTAGTTTGTCTTTAAAGAAAATGAGTTTAAAAAACAAAAAAAAAACGATTAAATTAGGTACAATAGAAAATAAGTAATGTAATTTTTTATAATAATGGTTGTTTCGTTTTCTTTATTGCACATGGTGGGATACTTGCGGCGGCCCACCTGATGGTAAATGGTAACCGTCGCTCATGGACTCAACTATAACTAGACTATTGTCAAGCCGCTGCTCACCATTTCATTTCACAGATATGAAATGAAGGAATAAACGGCTATCTCCTGCAACAACCACATCACACCGATGTGCTTCTTAGCTGATCACACGGGAGATGGTGGTACCGACCCGCTCGGGCCCGGTAGTAAGTAAGTACTACTACTTGGTACTCAGCTCTACCACCAGCCATGCAATGGAGTGATAATTGCTTAAGGGACTTAGTCAAACAACCGTGAGAAAGAATGGGTTGATGACACTTATATTCTTAGTCACTACACGGAAAAAAGTGTGAGGTGCTTGACATCAAATTGATTAAAGAACAACAAATTATTGTGAAAGTAGAAAAAAAGATCTTTACTGCGAACGGGACCCGTGGCTCTCTTTTTGCACTTTCACAATAATTTGTTGTTTAAAGTACGAGTAGCTGAACATGTCAAGCGCTAAATAAGAACAGATCAAAATATCGAATTGATGACTAAGATTGTAGTAAAATACACCCCTGCTTTTTTACAGTCATCTTCATCATCAATTGTAGTAAGCGTATTTTTTTTCGTTTTCTTAAGTTAAATGATTGGCATTTTTAAAACGTCGTTATTTTTTTATTACGATTCATAACCCTAAAGAACAAATGATTTGTGATTGTGGAAAAAGAGAAGTTTAGTGCAAGCGGGATCCTGCTCGCATTAAACTTTTCTTTTTCCACATTCACAAATAATTTGTTCTTTAAAGTAGCTGAGCATGTCAAGTGCTAAAATACAGATCGAAAAGTTCATAACCTTTATAAGTTTGATACCTATCATAGTAGATTGGTTCCGCTATGAAAGATCCAGTAATTGCCAAAATTCTGTCGTTAGAAATGCTAATGCATCAATGAAAATTTGCATTACCTCTTTATGTGTGCCGTCATTGCGTGTTTTGTTTGGGGAAGTTAATTGCGTAAGGTTTTTATTACCTATGTACTAGCTATTAACAATTCTTTTTTAATTTTCTTTTGACTTACTACATAACATCATTATTCACAGTTTCGTTCTCTGATCAGCTGTGGTTACGTGGCAAGCCTTTTTTTTTTGTTCAGTTAGGATAAAATATACCTAACCGCACACCCCGTCGGCCGGGGCAACGAACAGGGTAGTGTGGGGCAGTCACCCACTAAATAAACCCGCCGTGTGTCGTCTCTCCGCCTGTATAGGCGGGCCACTGGAACTACATAATATGTTACATTACTTCAGTGTTTTAGATATTTTTATATATATTTTTAGCATTTCACATGCTTAGCACTATACATTAAACACAAAGTGAAAAATGTGAAATCGAAAATAACAGTCAGGAGCAGGATTTGAACCTGCATCTTCTGGATACCGTCCAGATGCTTTACCAATTCAGCCATCCTGACAATTGCTCCTGACTGCTAATTTCGATAACACATCATACTTAACGTCTTTGGGTGACGCCTGCGCCATTTGTCGGAAGTATTTTCATACATTATACCGACCAGGTAAACTTAATTTTACAATTAAGATTTTACCTAATAATGACGCAAACCCTTTAAATATTTTAGATATTTTTATATATATTTTTAGCATTTGACATGCTTAGCACTATACATTAAACACAAAGTGAAAAATGTGAAATCGAAAATAACAGTCAGGAGCAGGATTTGAACCTGCATCATCTGGACGGTATCCATTTATATTCAGAAGCTAATGAGGCTAGAGTCGCGGCCAGAATCTAGTTTTTATAACATCAAATTTTTTGAAGAAAATTTCTAGAAGAATGTTATATTTTAATTATTTATACTTATAATATTACGCAAAACTTCAATGAATCTATACTGAGGACGTTAGAAAATAGGCAGTAGTGGGTTAAAATTTTTATGTACGTTTATCATTGTAGATACGAATAGGTATATCAGCATTGTTAGTGGCCGACTTTTCACGAGATTAAAAGCGATAAAGCTCACGGATCGTTTGTACACGTGCCGTCGCAACGTTATTACTGTTGCCTGCAGCTATTTAGCTTGATGCCAGTAAAAAGCTCAATATTAGCTTATACGCTTTTCAGCTAGAGTCGAGGTAGCATTAAAAAGTAAGCATTAATGTTATTTTAAACACAGCATAGCATCACGCCTGTATTCCCCGAAAGGGTAGACAGTATTACATACCCATTATACGCCAGCTACGTTTAAGTCCCAGTAATAGGGGGCGAGCCTATTGCCGTCTACCATGCACATTTCCAAACTCCGGCCTGCTACTGAGGCTTTTTATTTTTACGAAAAAGCTCAATAACACTGCCCGACTCGGGGATCGAACCCGAGACCTCATGATCAGCAGTCGCTCACACTACCGCTGCACCACAGGCTTAAAGTAATTATGATATATTTATGTATATTTTAAGCACTTGACATGCTCAGCCACTTACTAGAAGGCAAAGTGCGAAAATGTGAAATCGAAAATGATAATCAAGAGCAGAATTTGAACCTACATCTCTTGTAAAACCATTCCAGATGCTTTGCCAATTCGGCAACCATGAGATCTGGCCGGGATTATGAATTCTTAAAGTATTGGGTGACGCCTGCGGTGGTCTCCCAATAAAAAACCTTTATTTTTAGAATTTTAGTCTGTTTGTTGGCACGTACCTACGCAAAAACTACTACATGGATGTTGATGATAGCTGAGCAGTGTGCAAAGGGTAGTAAAAATATAAAAATGTATTAAAATACTAATAGAGTTTCATACCAGTATTAGAACTCGAGTAAAAGTTTGCTTCTGAGCATTCGTGAACTCAAGTGGAAAGAGGAGTTTTCTTAACGCTCACGTCGACCTCTTTATTTTTGTTAAGGCGGGAAAAAATGTTCCTAATCGCACACCCCGTCGTTCGGGGCAACGAACAGGGTAGTGTGGGGCCCTCACCCACCAAATAAACCCGGCGTGTGCCGTCTCTCTGCCTTCATTAGCGGGCCACCGGAACCATATTCCATTCCTTCAGTGGTAACGCTCACGTCGACACACACATACTACATATTAGGCGACAACGTAGAACATAGTATGTAGGTTACATTCTATTTGATATTTTCGTCATTGATGTATTTATCTCAATGATTTTCATGTCGCGTCGCGTCGCGTCGTATTACCGCGTTTGTCGTTCAGCTGTGAGCTCGCTCACACTAAGCGTGAGTCGACATAGTTTCGATTCGACGTTTTATTCTCGTTTATTATGGTCTGTTTAGTTTTCTTTCTTTTAAAGGAAATTCATTTCAATATACTCTTAGGGACTAAGAGTATATTGAAATCACCACATAGACATATAAAAAATAAAAAAAACAACGCGAACAAGCATAATAAAAGTCGTTGCACAAAATACCGTATGCTAATATTTACTGACAAGTCCTTATAAAGTAATTAGAATATGAAATGAGGGCATTTGTATTGTAAATTGCATCTTTCATTTCATTTTAAAGCTAGAAAGCTCTCTTTTCCAACTCATTTTTGTTTCACTGTTGGGTATGGGTCTTCTCTCACAGTGAGAAGGAGTAAGGCCATAGTCCATCACTGTGGCCTAGTGCAAGTTGCCAGAAGTGTAAACCGTTGAAAAAATCGCTCCGTGCGTCTCCTACCGCCACCGTACCATTTGCTGAAAATGTCCGCTAGGAGAAAATTCCATATAGCAAGTTTACTTTTTGGTGAGATTAAAACAAAATGGCCTGAATATTTGTTTGAAAAATTAAGTTGGAAGTGCCACCATTATCTGTACACAATCCGTTACACTGCCGCTCAGTGTATCCAAGCATCGTACAACTGCATACCGCGGGTGTTTCAGATGGGCTGCCACTCACACATTTATGTAATACTAGCTATGATACCCGGCTTCGCTTGGGAGTTGATATGAGATTACGTGGTAGTTGAAATAATAAAATAAACTACGACGTAAAAGTAAAAAAAAAGATTGAAAACATTTTCTCATTATTTACGCTACTTGTTTATAAACAACATTTTTCATTTTATTGTCCGGGGTATATATATACATATAAATTTCTCGAATTTCCTACTCTTGAGCAAGCTACATATAGCTGACCGTAAGAGAAACAGGATTCTTTGAGGTTGATGCCACAATATTTTAAACTTTGCCCTTGCGCTTTGTTAATTGTAAAACTAAAGGCTAATTTAATTAGAAACTGCAATCTTTTAAATTGAAATGGCAATTCAGAAGAGATCAGTGGTATTCTAGGTATAAATACTGTTTGTCCTTTTTTCTTTCCAGAAATAAGTTAAGCTTCAATGATATTATTCGATAGGTGTTTTACGATCATCCTCGTTCCATTACATAGTTTTGGGGAGTTGAGATTTCTGAGTAGTATGATTGGAGATCCAATTTTCAGACGAAGGCAGTGTAATGGCATTCCTGGTACTTGTAAAGAGTTTAGAAATTCAGTAGGGAAGTTGACACTTTCTGCAATGTATACCATCGTGTCGATCGATTTATATATTTTCTCTTCACCAGGTTTTTTCTTTAGAATATTAAAATTGATATCGTCAACAATATTATTCTAAGTGGCAAAAATTGCTCTTTGAAATAACCACTACGTTGGTATAATTCTGAATAATATTTGGATAAATTTTGTCGATTGGTTCGTTTTCAGTAGTGGCTATGTTACATAAATCACAATTGAGTTCAATGAGGCCGGTCGTTTGGTCAGTAGAATATGTACCTTCACCTATTTGTAAAATTATTTTAACAAAATGTGCTGTTGTTTCATCTTTTGATAATTCAACTCTCATGTTATTTGTTAATTGCAGTATTTGTACTTGTGGCCAGAGATGTGACTTTTTTAAGCATGCATTGATCTCGTCTGCTGGTGTTGACTTGGGAATAACTGAAGTGTTTGTCGAAAATCTCCTGAGAGTATGAGTATAGCTCCTCCCATTATTTCAGAGTTTATTCGCAATTCTTGTAATGTTCTGTCCATGGCTTCTAGTGATTTTTTATGGGCTATGGTGCAGTCATCCCAGAAGATAATTTTAGCTTGTTTAAGAAGTTGACCCCGTCCAGATTTTCCTGAGATTTTACATACCGGAAATTATTGTTCGGCTATATTTAACGGTAGTTGTAAGGCAGAATGGGCAGTTCATCCTTCTTCCATAAGTGTGGCTGCAATGCCGGATGATGCTAGTGCCACTGAGGTGTGTTTTTAGCACGTATTTCCGCCAGTATTAGATTTATTAGAAACATTTTACCGGTGCCTCCTGGTGCGTCCAAGTAAATAATTCCACCAGTGTTGTTATTTATTCGGTTCATTATAACGTTGCAAACTTTTTTTTGATTGTCATTGAGGAGTGGTTTGTTGTGAGCAATGTATTTAAGTAGTTCATTGACGTTGTAGCTTTTTTCCTTTATAATTTCGTAGTTTAGGACACTGAAAGCGAAATGCTTTTGTGGTGCTGGCATTCCAAGTTCTATTAAGGCCATTTATCTTCTAAGCGAATGAGTGTTTCATTGAAGAGGTCGTCATTGAATTCTATAGTCAGTTCTGTATTAGTTTGTCAGATTTGGTACAATATATCATAACTCATACTACTTTTGAAAGAGCCCCATAGCTGTTTTGGGTTTAATGGGTTACATGTTGTTAGAATTATGGCAAATAACTCTCGGATTTGTTCAGCTAAAGCTGTGAGTGTGGCTTCTTGTAGTGTTAATTCTCAGTGGTTATCGTTTTCCAATAATCCTAAGTGTTGACATGCTTCTCTGTACGTCTGGCATAGGCAGCCGTCAATGGTCCTGAGATCTGTGAAACTTGTTGATCCCCGTATTTCGTGTAACAACATCCGGAGCTAGAAACATTCGGCATTGTTTGGATGTACAGTGTATACTCGACCTATTGCGTTAGTTTTCATGATTTCTGGATGACCCTCCTCTGGCATTCCTTGTTTTCGTCGTTGAAAAATTTTCCTTGTTTTGTCCCACGTATAATAAATAGGGACGTCGACATACATTAATGTCTTTGCGAATGGATCCGTTTGGCACAGTTGGAAAAAAGCTGTTAATGTTGTGTTCTGAGGTGGTTCGCTTGCAATTTTTCTAGCCGAGTCTTTTGTGAAGTAAACTCTCTGTCCATTCTCCAAATGTACTGCTAGATGTTGCACAGATGGTTCGCGTTCGTGTATGGGAAAACTAAAAATCCTCCACGCTGCTTCGTTACTGTTGATGTATCTTCCCATTTGGTATATGAGGATCTCATCATTTCTGTTATTTTGTTCGCTATTTTGGACTATTTGAAATACTGCCATATCACTACCTTTATTTACGTACTTGCAATATCTATTTAATAGATTTTACTGAATTGCAGTATTCAACGTTTATGTGTGCTTGGAACATTTTGGAAAGTAGTGGGTTATATGGTACTACCCATTGATTATTTATTTCCAGTTCGTCTCTGCCTTGTATTCGTATTTTTGCTGTGAAGCCACCCTTTTTCGGTGATCGTCTTCTATATTTGGGATAGCCGTTATCTTCACTTTTTGTATCGTCCAAGTATGGTTTTGGATATTTTTTTGTACATTTTCCATCGCTCATGCATGGCGCATTGAAGTTTAATGGTCCACATGGTCCGTGAATCATGTTTTTCACTACTATGTTGTATAGTTCCAGATCTTTTTGTGGATTGGGAAATTCAGCTTGCATGATTTTGTCGATATTCATGGGATAAAGTTAAACGTGTCTTTCTTTCTTTCTTTCTTCTTTCAAAGATGTGGTATTTTGTGATGACTGATGTTTTTGTTGAAAAAACTCGGGCTATTATGTCGTAGCGATCCATGGAGGTTTGTCCGTATTTTAGTTGTTCTTTGATGTCTGACCATGATGATGCATGTAAATGATATGAAGAGATCAGGTTCATCTTTTCTTACGTAGTTCATGGCATCTTGAGTATATTCGTGCATATGTCTTGGACTTCCTATGTATGATGAGGGTAAGATTACCATTGTTCCAATATCGTCAATATTGCCGTCATTTATGAATGCGTCTCGAAGGTGTACAGAAGAATACATTCTGTGTGTAGTTTCTTCTCATTCAGTCTTATGTAAAGCATCCGTTCTGCTTCTATTTTTGCGTACATATCAACCAAAAATTGTTGGAATAAACGGCGAGTGTTGAGTATGTGATTGTATATTTCACTGTCTCTGATCATTAAGTGGTAAGCATAAAACTCCTTGGAAGTGACTTTTTTGTTTGTTCCTATGCCTGTTTCAGGATGAATTTGTTTTATATTGAAATGATATCCGTCCTCTCAGAAATATTAACGGATATTGAAGAGCATCATATGAACGGTGTGTCAATGCGTTGTAGTTCTTTTCTTCTTCGTTGTACAATTATGTCACGGCTTGTATTTTCATTGCGATGGCGACTTCATCTATCTGAGGTGCATTAAATCTACGTTCGTGCTCCCCGCGTGGTCTTTTATCGGATCGAACTACAATTTTATAGTCATCAGAAATCGTGCGGTCTAAAGTTGTTTTGAATATGTAAATCAGTTGATTGTATTTGTGTAAGATCCTCTGTACATCTTGGATTATTTCGCGTCTCATTCCATTAAAATTTGTGCATCGTTGATCAATTTCTTGTTCTTCATTTCTGATGAAATATACTTGCAGAAATTTATAGTCTTCGTTAAGCATTGGTAGTAACGATCCTATTTTGTGATAAATTTGCCCTTGAATTGAAAATACATATTCAAATTAATTTTTATTAGTGTTAGTCGAAGTAACATCGAAAGAAGTCATTTGAAAGCAGGAGTTGTATGATCTTATATTTTGAAGAAAGTGTTTTGATTCTAGTGTTTCCCCGGTCATGTAATGTAGAAATTCCTGCGACGGTGCTTCCAGTGGTGGTAATCGAATTTTTCCATTCATGCAACACAGACTGGTGTTTCTTTACTGAATTTTTTCGCGTGGCAAAATTGGCAAATGTTATTTATTTTTCCGATTACAACATATTTATGATTGTAATATTTTTTCGTCGGTTCGTAGTGGAATGCTTCCTTTGTTAGATTATCTTTTAAAATTATCGATTCTTCAATACTTTTATTTTCTTTACTTTCTTCGCTTTTTCTGCTTCTCAAGGGGCTCATTCTGGTTCGTTGATTTTGTAAAAGTGCTTCGTGCTCTTCTTCCGTTCATTTCTTCGATATTCTTTTTGTTTCCGCCGTTTCGCTGCAGAACTGGCAAGATCTCCTCCTCTTTTACGTCTAGGCGTTGTATTCTGTAAAATATAAATTAAATAAACATTTTATAGACAAATATATTGTTACGTAAACATGGGGTACGTTGAGACAAAGAAAAAAAAAAATTTAACCTTCAAGCGGTCGCGCGATATTTTGTTTACGGCCAAAAATATATAAGAGGCATCGATTCAACGTTGCGCGACTGCTTGAAGGTTAAGGAAATTAAATTAAAAAAAAAACATTATAATTAATTAAAAATACTCACATTTGATATTTCACAATAAAGGCTCACACACAACTTTTTCCTTCTTCGCTTCAAAATCGAGAATTAATCAAACACACTATTAAAAATACTCACACGTGATACTTCAAAATAAAGGCTCACAGATAACTTCTTTTCTTTTCGTTTCGAAATGGCTTGTTTCGCTGTTCAAATCGAACTAACTCTGGCGGGCGACACCGGGCTCTTATATATTCAGAGAGGTAGGCTCTAGGATATTCGAGAAAGTTTGAGAATATTTTCTTTCTCACACCTTTTAGAATGTTCTCGACATTATCGTCCGCCGTAACAATAGGTTCTGCAGCTGTAACATACGTAGTAAAGGCAAGAAATATAAAAACTGAAATTTTAAAATGTTTTCAGAACTAATTTGAATAACTAAAATTATGTCGCTTTAATTCCAAAATATAAGTTAGCTACTGCTGTATAAACACACAAAATTTAATAACTTTATTATAGTAGCAAATGTAATTTAAGACTTTATTGAAACTGGAATTTTAAATTTCGCGCCATTACTACACATGCTGCAATTGCTCGCAGCGCCTTTCGAAATGCAACCCAAATAATCGTTGTTCTGAATGAAGTTCAAATACTCTCCAACAGATGGCGCCACTACACCTAATTACCAAGTTGAAGGGTTGGAAAAGCCCTTATGTCTTTAAAAACACGCCCTTTAGGTTAAAACGGGAAATTTATTGTTCGAGAGGGGATAAAGGGCTATCACACTATATCGTGCCGGGACTCCTTTTTAAGTTTTATTGGCACGCACATTTTATAAACTTAGTTTTATTATATAATATAATAATAATAATGATAATAATAAGTTAAATTCCTCAATAATTATTTATAGAAGTCATGTAACATGTTTATATTTTCTTGTCGCTGTTGGTATTCAATAAAAATACTTTCTTTCTTCTTTCTTTCTCCTCGTCTCTCGTCGTCCGACGTGGCGAGTATTTTTGTTCCGTACTTTATTAAAAGTAAACTATTTAATGGATTAAAATCAAAAAGTATTAAGTATCATTGAATGAATATGTGAAGCGTTGAGGTGGGTACTATTCTCGTTTTATACAGAACAACAGATTTTTCAAACTTAAAATGTCTCTATTTATCATACATTGCACTTGTAAAACAATATATACACACACATATCAAAAAAAAGCACAATTTTTGACACTCATGATATTTTTTATGCCATTTTTGTTATTTAAACTAGTTAGAAAACTGTTTAAGGAAGTTTTGTCTTGGACGTCCGTGTGTTGTAGGTAATGTATGTTAACACGATAACAACCGAAATACTTTACTAATCGAGTCTTTTTTTTTCCTTTTAACTTGAGTATAATTACGAATAGAGCCTTATTACTTTTCACGATCTGATTGGATGTGGTTTAATTGTTATTAAAAAAACAAAATAATAGTGAATATTTTCACTCGACTCGATGGCACAGTGATACATTAAAACCAGCGCTATAGCCTATACCTTATTTCGTAGAACTACTTCTATAGACCAATATATTAGTACTTCTTAAAATTAGCGCTAGATGGCGTATAACACATGAGAAACATATTAGCATTTTTTTAAATTAGCGCTATCTATGTGATTTATTGAAAACTACTTAGTAAGTCCAATACATTATTAGTTACTTATCAAATAATCAATTTTATTGTGAAAAATGAAGATTAAGAAGCGTGCAGTTTTGGATTTTCCAATTTTTTTTTAATTCTATGATAGGTGTATAAAACAAATTCCGAAATGCCAAATATGGCGGATAAGAAAACGGAAGGGCACCGAAAGAAATAATTGTTACGGATATGGTAATATTATAAAAAAAAACATAGCATCACGCCTGTATTCCCCGAAGGTGTAGGCAGAGGTGTATTACACACCCACGACTCGCCAGCTACGTCCCACGTAAGAGGGGGCGAGCCTATTGACGTCTACCGGGCACATTTCCAAACTCCGGACTGTTACTGAGAATTTTTCTTTTTAAGAAAAAGCTCAATAAATAATAATTATGTTATATATATTAATATTAGCTAAAAAATAATAATATTAATTTAAATAGATTTTTCAGCGGTGGCGAGCTTCTTACGGTGACTGTTCACCACAAGTAGAAAGTAGAAAGTCACTGAAAAATAAATAAGGAAAAAATATTAGTTAATTGATTTCTAAACAGTGACGGACTAAAAATACAAGTGTTACCACCCTATTCTTTCCCGCCGGTGTCGTACAAGGCAACTAAGGGAAGTAAGCAATTATCATCCATTGCATTACTGGAGGTAGGGCTGGGTACCAAGTGGGAGTACTCACTTACTATCGAGTCTGAGCGGGGGTACCAACATCTCCCGTGTGACCGGCCGTGTAGAAACGTCGGTGTGTTTAGGTTGTAGCAGAAGATAGTTGCTTTTTCTTTCATTCCATATCTGTGACATGAAATGGTGAGCAGCAGCTTGATAATATTTCCGGTATAGTTGAGTCCATGAGTGACAGTGCCATTTAACATCAGGTGGGCCGTGGCTCGTCTGCCACCATACGCAATAGAAAAAAAGGTCTAGATTCTAACCGCGAGTACTTCCGCGTGTACTTCATCTATATACTATTATAAAGCTGTGACAGAGCTGTGTATGTAGGTAGATTTAAGATATTTAGGAAAAAATGACTGGAATAAGGCTATTCATTATTATTTCTATTAAATTGTTTTGTGTTTAGACAGGCCTATATAGGCATATATAGGCATATAGGCCTGTTTGTTAGAATTTTTGTCTGTTTACCTGTTTGTCTGTTTGTTTGTTCGCGTATCACGCAAAAGCTACTGAACGGATTTTGATGCAACTTTTATATGAGAGCTCTTGATTATACTTAAAAACTGGTATACATTTTATCCCGCTACTATATCGGGAACCTGAGATATAAGCTGTCAGCATTTTAAAAATAATAATCCATCCATCCATCCATCAGCCTCTCACCGTCCACTGCTGGACTTAGGCCTCCCCAAGAGGACGCCACAACGAGCGGTCCCGTCATGGGGGATAAATAATAATACCAATCATTTTCTCATCAAAAATAAATGTTTAATTGTTTATAGTAATTATAATTTCAGAATTTCTACTCTAAATTGGTTTATTTTTATAAAAAGGAATCTTAGTTATTAATATAAGCAGAATCGTAGTTATTAGTCTGGCAGCATAGCGTGGTTGTTGTATAAATAATAAATAAATAAATATTCACGGACATGTTTCACACAACGTCCTCTGGTCCCAAACTAAGCTTAACGCTTGTACTATGGGTACCAGATTGCGGATAAAATACATATACTACTTTTTTTTTTGTAAATACATACATACATATAATACATAGAAAACACCCATTATTTTTATTATTTTTTTTTATTTTAGGTAGGCAAAAAGTCCTTCCGCACACCCCGCTGCCCGGGGAGACAACGGGGTGAATGGGGCTCTCACCCACTAAAAACCCACCGTGCGCCTCCACCCGCCCTTGCTACGGCGGATCACGGGTACCGCGTCGTTACGACCGCGATCCGCAGGCGGCAGCCCTTACGGGCACCCTCTCTTGAGCGACGCCTCGCGCACTTGGGCGTCGCACCTTCGCGGTAGGCTTCCGCGAACGGCACGGCACATCCCAGGCCGGGCACGACTCGAGCGTGTGCTGCGCCGAGTCCTCGTTGCAGTCGCAGTGGTGACAGCCTGGGGTCGTCTCCCTCCTTGCGATCGTGTGCAGGTATTTGCCGAAGCAACCATGCCCTGACAAAACCTGCACCAACCGGAATGTAAGGACCCCGTGCTGCCGCCCTGCCCATTCTTCCAAGATCGGCCGGAGCGCCCCCACGGTCCAGAGACCGGCCCGGGGCGTCTCTTCCACTTTAGGACGGTGGCGCGGCGGGCATCTTCCCGCCACGATGACATTGCACTCGGCGAGGGGCGGCTGCCCCCCGCCCGCGCCGTTGACGCCCGCCGATAGACGTCGGCGAGCACCTTCGCCTCCACATCCCACGGGGGGGTTCCGGCCAACGCGCAGGCTGCATCGGTCGAGACCGTGCGGTACCCGCGTATTGCCCTGACCGCTACGACCCTCTGTGGACGCCAAAGAAGGGCCCTATTGCGAGCGGCCAGGGACTCCGCCCACACGGGCGCGCCGTACAGCGCCATCGACCTTACTACCCCCGCGTGGAGTCGTCGACACGCAAGACTCGGTCCGCCCAAATTCGGCATAAGTCGCCCGAGGGCGGACGCCGTGTTGACGAGCCTTGGCGCAAGACGGCGACATAGAAAACACCCAGACGCAGCACAAATATCTGTGTTCATCACACAAATAATTGTCCCGAGTGGGAATCGAACCCACAACCTCGTGCACGGAAGTCGGTTACACTACCAACTACGCCACGAGGCCCGTATGTGACAGATACATGACAACTATCGCTTTTAGTCGTTTCTCTTTCAAACCAACGAGAAAACTAGCTCGTACTCTTTGTGTTAACATTGAATCTCAAAGTTTTTCCAAACATGGTGTTATGTTACATGAAAAATATACAAACTAATAAGTGAAGAAACGGTAGGTACTCCTACTACTATTTTGTATGGTGAGTGAGAGCGCAGAGGCCCATCCTTGTTATCCTTCCTTTTCACTGCCTATCATTTTCCTTAGAGCAGGAGTCGTGCGAGTGATGCCTCTGGTGTTGCTATCGTCTATAGACTACGGTAACCGCTACCAAAAGGTGATGGGTATTATAAAAACAGGATGCTGGTTAGAATGGTTGACGTTTAAATAGAAAATTTGACAACCAGATCATGTCGATAAATTGGAGTAGGTATATTTAAATTTATTTTTATAATTTCGTACGCCAAATAAAAATTCCACCATTTTTATAATACCAATACCAAGTCACGTTTATAACTCGCGACTCATCTTCAAATTTTTAATCCTTACTGTAACATAAATGTGAAAGTGACTTTATTTGTTAGTTTTTTTTGTTACGCTTTCACGACGTAACTAGTGAACCCCAGAGTACTAGAGCTCAGAAAAGGACACAGGCTAAATTTTTCATCTCGAAAAAATTAATGATTTTTTCGGGTTAGCTATTTTTGCATAAAGCTAATTAAAGTGCAGTAGTGCGACATATTTACATTCTGAAATCACCAAGACGGAATTGTGGGTATAGTCTAGTTTAATATATTTTAGCTTTTATAGACAGTAATACTTTTTTATTTCGGACATCTAACCTATCATACTTTAAGGGGTTTGCGGGTAAATTGCGGGGAAAAAAATTTGAAAGCCAATGCTTCCATATTGATGACGTATGTATGTCAAATTTTTTTGTGTCATTTCGCTATTTAAGCAGGCCTGTATTATTGGGACATGATTAGACTTAAAAACTGGTATACATTTTATCCCGCTACTATATCCTGAGACATAACCTTATAACTAGCTTTTAACTACAGCGGAGCCGCGGCCAATGGCTAGTACTGTTATAACATTATATAAGTGAAGGTGATAAAAAGCTTGTAAGACGTGGTTTAACGTTTGTAACCATTTTCTTGAATTATTTAGATTGAGCATTGAGCAAATGTAAAAAAATATTAAGTATTTTCGTACTCAAAGGTGTTTATGCTTTTATAAATGACTGATGTAGCCTTTAAGTGAAATCTCTTCTAATACTTATTCATTATTCACAAAAACAAATTGTACCTGAACGTCCTTTCAGTTTAGAGATAAATATAAAATTGAATTTTCCTTTATAAATGTTACTTGAGGTAGATTAAGTAGAATTTTATGTTAGAAAACGTATTTGACTGGCTAGAAACAGGCAAAAGGTTCACGCCCGTATTCAAGAACGATACTTAGGTAAGGTAGCAAGCAACACTATGCTAAGTAAGGTATTTCTCACTGCGTTTGCCAGGGAAAGCTATTCTATTCACAAACAATACTCAAGCGATACTTTACTAACCAAACGCGAGGCGTCAATTTATAGAAATGTGATTGGCTTCGATCAACCTTGATCGACGGTGATTGGACGCTTTCTGTTGCTAAGTTCTGTATAGTATTTGGTAGATGTGCGGATGACATAAATAAAAAAAATAGACGTCGCGGGACGTCTACCAGATGTGAAAACATCGAAATTATTTTGTAAAAATAAAATGATCATAACTTGATAAAGTACTCCTCAAGACGAATCAAACGAGTATAAACTCGATAGGGTTGCGTCCTTTTATTACAAAGTTACTATGACCACCTTACAGCTCCATCGTCAGACCCTGGATAACATCTAGAGACAAAGTACTCGTTAAAACAAATCATACGAGCCCAAACTCGATAGAGTTATGGCCTTTTATAACGGAGTTCCTATGGCCACCTTCTAGCTCCATCATCAGACCCTGGATACCATCTAAAGACAAAGTACTCGTCAAGACGAATCAAACAATTCCAAACTCAAAGGGGTTCCGTCTTTTCATTACAGAGTTACTGTGGTCACCTTCTAGCTCTATCGTCAGACCCTGGATACCATCTAAAGACAAAGTACTCGTCAAGACGAATCAAACGATTCTAGACTTGATGGGGTTGCGTCTTTTCATTACAGAGTTACTGTGGTCACCTTCTAGCTCCATCATCAGACCCTGGATACCGTCTTAAGACAAAGTACTCGTCAAGATGAATCAAACGATTCCAAATTCGATGGGGTTGCGTCGTTTCATTATAGAGTTACCGTGGCCACCTTCCAGATTCATCATCAGCCCCTGGATACCATCTAGAGGCAAAGTACTCGTTAAAACGAACCATGCGAGCCCAAACTCGATGGGGTTGCACCATTTCATTATAGAGTTTCTATGTCCACCTTCCACCTCCATCATCAGATCAGCTATATGTCATCATAATATTGCATTGTCACGCGATATACAGATGCGTGTAAAATTTCAGCTCAATCGGAAACCGGAAAGTTTGTCAAATCTAACTTCCAAGATTTGACCGGGACAACTAAAATAAAAGCGTCGCCACGCTAACAGCCGATTTTACCCTCCCTCCGCATTAGATGTTTCACATCAATCAGAAAAAATGTGTGTTGTATATAAAAAAGAGGATTTATGTCTATCTTTAAAACGTGTTATTTTATTATTGATATTATTGTTCTCTTTATTAATTTTGTTACATATTTTATACCTACACAAGCTCACACAAAATCACTAGGTACTATAAAAACACAAACAAAAATAAACACAACAGAATATAAATAATTTAGAAATGTATAAAATAATGGCCCACCGGCATCGGGTGCAGGGACCCAGACGGTGTTTAGGGCTCCAAAAAAGGAACCCCCTTATAATAGGTACCTACGTGCCGTGTCGAGGAGTACTCCCTCTTTAATTAAGCCCTTAATCCAGCTGTCTAATGACAGTCTCTTTAGGTTTTGTTCGAGACTCTTGGCGATTCGTTCCTTAACCGATATGACTATCGGAACAATATGGAACTGCATACGATTTCGAATTCTCAAAAAACAAGTATACCTAAGTTCGTAGAGCCTTGCTCATCCCAGCATGAATGGGCCGGTTCGATCGGAGAAGTACTACCCTCTCACATAAGATCAGCGTATAACAACGGTAGTTACTTCTACCGTTGTGTTTCGTATGGTGAGTGAGATCGCCGGAGGCCCAAACTCCCTCCCTATCCTCTCCTTATTATCCTTCCCATACACCTCCTATACCTTTCCTTGGAGATAGTGACGCGCGAGTGATGCCTCTGGTGTTGCTAGCGTCTATAGGCTTCGATAACCACCGACTTCTGCAGTACCTTGAGGATCACCAGCTGATCAGTGATCCTCAATACGGCTTTCGTCAACGTCGATCTGCTGGTGATCTTCTCGTGTACCTCACTCATCGCTGGGCAGAGGCCTTGGAGGGTGGGGGTGAAGCTTGCTCTCAATAGAGAGTATGCATTGCTATGCGGATGACAGTACGGGTGATGCGCGATATACCGGCCATCAGAAAGTCCCTCGGAACATGCTGGAGGAGAGGTGGATCCAACTTGTGTCTGAAGTCGAGCGCTCTCTAGGGCGGGCCCCGGAATGGGGAGAAAAGAACTTGGTTCAATTGAACCCTACGAAGACACAAGTTTGCGCGTTCAATGCAAAGAAGGACGCATTTGTCGTGACGCCCCAGTTCCAAGGGGTAACTTTCCCGGTCTCCGAGAGTATTGAGATCCTTGGCATCGACATATTTAGTAAAGTCTAGTTCGGGAGTCATTTGGAGGACAAAGCCAAATTGACAAGCAAGAAACTAGGCGTCCTGAATAGAGCCAAGCGGTACTTCACACCGAGACAGTGACTTGTGCTCTATAAAGCACAAGTTCGCCCTCATGTGGAGTACTGTTCACATCCCTGGGCAGGCGCACCAAAATACCAGCTCGTGCCACTTGACTCCCTGCAAAGACGTGCTGTTCGAATTGTCGATGATCCCAATCTCACGGATGAGCTGGAGTTGTAGGGGCGGTGGAGACTTTGGGACTCTCTGTGTGCTCTATCGACTCTTCAACGGGGAGTGCTCTGAGGAACTGTTTGAGGTGGTACCAAAATCGCCTCATCGCATTTACCACCGGATCACGAGACACCGTACTACAGTTCATCCATACCACCTGGAAACGATTTCATCCAAGACGGTTCGTTTTCGGCGTTCTTTTCTACCACGTACGTATAAGATCTGGAATGAACTTCCTGCTGCGGTGTTTCCCCAGCGTTACGACTTGTCCCTCTTTAAACGAGGTTTGAGAAGAGCACTTTACTCAGGGTAGGCGGCGACTTGGCTGTGCCCCTGGTGTTGCCATAGTCCATGGGCGGCGGTTACTACTTACCATCAGGTAGGCTATATGCTTGTCTTCCACCGTTGGCAATAAAAAAACATCTAGTATAAAAAACAGCTGTGGCCTTCAATGCACAACCGGACGTGTCTTAAAGGAAAACTGTGCAGTTAAAGAGATGCTGAGAGAATATTAAATTCCAAGAAAAGAAGGAGCTTTCCTAGGTATCCAATTATATGAGACGCACAGGTGGAGGCGGTGGTCCTGCCTTATCTGGTCTGATATATATGAATAATAACATAAAATATCGCAAGCTATGATTTGAATACAAACAAAATTTCAGACCAAATTTGCCACTGAATTATAACCTCATTTGGGACTAAAGCTATGCGTTGGTTAAAATAGCTGCCTAGCTACTTTACGTAAGTGACATACCAAATGAATGCATATCATGGCACACGGCTTAAGTATTATTTATGAATCCGATTTACAGGCCCTATGCGTTCGTGCGCACTGTGAGTCTTCATAGTATTGTTTTTGAATACGGGTGTCAAAGTAGTTGCTTTCTAACGATGTGCATTATAAAAATTATAACAGAAATAAGCATTATAGTACTGTGGGGATTGTGCAAGTTGCGTAATGTTCTAAACATATATATATATATAGAGACTAGAGTAAGGCAAGTCAGTCGCTCACAGACCGCGTTATGTAGCGAACTAATATACGTTATACCCAGTGCTCATAGACGTTTCAATATCCCCATAGACAGCACCTACAGTACTTTAATTAGATGTTCTGTTGTTAGGTGTGCTTTTGTCCGCATAGGGGACGTTGTGAGGAGACCCATGTCGTGCGGTGTCCCACAGGGTTCGGTTCTAGGGCCGCTCCTGTGGGACATTGGTTACGACTGGGTGTTACGCTGTCGGCTCCCCCCCGGGCAGGCGGTAATCTGCTACGCGGAAGACACGCTGGTCGTGGCCTGGGGCGGAAACTTCGAGGAAGCGGCGTTCCTGGCCACCTTAGGGACCTCGGAGGTGGTCAGGAGGATCGCGGCGATATCATTGAGCATGGTGCCAAGGTCCTCCTGCGATTCTGCTATGACTACGATGTCGTCGGCATATCGAAGGTGAGTGATATATTCGCCATTGGTGTTGATGCCGAATCCGGTCCAGCCCAAGAGCTTGAAGACATCTTCCAATGCAGTGGTGGAAGAGTTTCGGGGACATAACGTCTCCCTGTCTAACACCTCTCTGCAGTTGGATCGTTTTCGTACTCCTGTCCTGAACGCGGACTGACATGGTGGCGTTTATATACAAGTACTTCAGCACTTCGATGTACCGATAGTCAATTTGGCACCGCTGAAGGGACTGCAGCACCACCCAAGTTACTATCGAATCGAAGGCTTTCTCATAGTCCATAAACGCCAGATATAGAGGCCGATTATATTCCTCGGTTTTCTGTATAATCTGGCGTAGCGTATGGATGTGGTCTATGGTGCTATAGCCTCTATCTCTCTACTATAGATTGCACGAACCTGCTGTTCAAATCGCTCGCTGTTTCGCACGCATCTAGACATTCGAAGCGATTTTTTAGTTCAAGCTGAAAGCTCTCGGGGTTCTGGTATTGGGCAGGTGTTGGTCGGAGCGTAAACTTCATCAAGCTTGACGTCTCGACTTTCGTGCTAATATTCAAGATGCCCCTGACTAGTCGGTGATCACTCCCAGTTTTAATCCTGCTGATCACTGAGACATCATTGAATATGTGTCGTTTGTCCGACAAGATGAAGTCAGTCTCGTTTTTTACTGAACCATCATGGCTTATCCAGTTCCATTTCCGCTGGGGCTGCTTCCTGAAGAAGGAATTCATCATGTAAAGGCCTCCCTTCTCCAGAAAATCAGCCAGCATCTGGCCCCTGTGATTCCTCTGCCCGAAACCATAGTACCCCACTTTCAGCTCATTGTCTGTCCTTTTGTCTAGTTTCGCGTTAAAGTCTCCCATAACCACCGTGAAGTAGGTTTTAGACGAGTGGATGGCCTTTGAGATTCCTCATATAGGGCCTCTACCTCGTAGGGCATATATCATCATGAAATTTGGTATAGATGTGTCTTAAGAAACACTAGCTTTTGCTAGACAGAAACAAAACAGTTTAACCATTAAGCTACCGTATACCTATGTATAGTATTTGTAATAAACAACTTCGATTTGCACTCAGTGTACCTTTAGCAAGAGCTGAGTTATATCCTCGCATTAGCATATACCTCAGCTCGCATGAGTCATCTATCCCTGGCAGGTCATTTCTAAAATGCCAAGAGCTAAATTTAGTGCTCTAGACCGCTAAGCTATTGCAGTACCCGACGACTACATCTAATCTCCACTTCACAATGGCTTTGTAGATGTCTTTAAGACTCGTAACAAAAGAGGTTCTGCGATAACAAAATTATAAATACTCACATAAGTAATACAGCATTCCCGCAATTACGATCAAAACTCTGCTCCTCTGACGTCTAGATGTATACACGATAGCGAGCAGAATCATCATCGCCAGCATTATCACTATAAACACGCCTGTGTACCATATCCATATAGAACAGGTGAATGCATCGCCCTAAGAAACAATAGATTTTAGTTTGAACTTCAACTGTTATTCCTATGTCATCTAGCAGCGATAACTTAATAACACCAAAGAATGATATTCAAAGATCTTGACCAGAAATCCACGAAAGTCTCGGATTTTTTAAGTTTTGTGGGAATATTATAGTGTTTTTTTTTAAAAACAACATCATCCTGTACTTAGAAATAATCCTTGTAACGTGTGGGACTTAACAAACATACAATTTGATGGACACAAAGTACACCCAGCCTCAACCATTTGTGGATCACACAAAGAGTTGTTATGTGTGGGAATCGAACTCACAAAACTCGAGCGGGGGGCAGGTATCTAAATCATTCCTAGTGAAAATATGAAAGTCAAAATATCTTTGTTGGTGCTCTGGAAAAAATAATATCCTGCCAGGTCTGGAGCTGAAGTGAAATTCATATCTACTGACCCAGCCTCGTTCCACGTGGATGCAATTCATCAATACTATCTTTCGACTATTTTTAGAAGAACTACAGTTCTATTGCAGTATGTCGCAAATTAACTCGACTAAAAACTATTTAATTTCGCCATTTATACGGGTAATTAGTATGCACTATACACATTTCCTTACTTCCAAAATTATCTAAGCAATAGTAAAAATGGTTTTAAAATCTGTTGCGCGGTTTAGAAGAATAAAGTGGACAAACAGACAGACGTGAATAGTGACTTTACTCCATAATATGTATAAATACAAGAATGTATCCCTAATATACAAAATATTAAGGATCGACAAACTGCGCAATGAAAATATCACCATAAAATGTTACTAATGAAAAAGTTTTATGCTGTATATTATCCTATAAACATAAAACCAGTTGGCGTTGCATAATTTTCATGCCGTTCAAAAGATACCATGAAGTTTGTTTTTTTATTATTCATTTATGTACCTAATATTTTGTTATTATATAGGCAACCACAAATTTCCCGAGATTTATTTTGGTATAACTTGCCACCAACGTCTATCGAGTTCTAATTATTCTATAACCTTAGCTATTCCACAAATAAGCAGAATGCTGGCAGCGAAGTATAGTGCAACCATTATCCAGATGGTGAGGAATAGATAACTCATAGGCAAACAGAATGTGCAGCCATACGCTGTTGGGTGTACCTGAAAAGAAATTCACAGATCACAAAGATGAAGTAGTATTTTAACCAGTATTTTTTTATAATACGAGGGTGGCAAACAAGCATACGGCCCATCTGATGCTAAACAGTTAGCGTAGCATATTATAGATGCCAGCAACACGAGGCACCACTCGCGCATCGCCATCTCTAAGGAAAGGGATAGGAGGTGAACAGGAAGGATATTTAAATAAATAAATATTTACAGACATTTTCACACAACGTCCTCTGGTCCCAAACTAAGCTTAAGCCTTGTGCTATGGGTACCTGATTACGGATATGATACGTATATTACTTTTTTTTTGTAAATGCATACATAATTATAATACATAGAAAACACCCAAACGCAGTACAAATATCTGTGTTCATCACACAAATACTTGTCCTGAGTGGGAATCGAACCCACGACTTCGTGCACGGAAGTCGGTTACATTTTGGAGAGGATAGGTTGAATACTAAGGAGAGGATAGGAAGAATAATAATAAGAACGGATAGGAAGGGGGTGTGGGCCCCAGCGCTCTCATTCACAATACTAAATCGGTAGTGTAACCGACTTCCGTGCAAGAGGTCGTGGGTTCGATTCCCACTCAGGACAATTATTTGTGTGATGAACACAGATATTTGTACTGCGTCTGGGTGTTTTCTATTATATGTATGTATTAAAAAAAAGTAATATACTTATGTATCATATCCATAATCTGGTACCCATAGCACAAGCGTTAAGCTTAGTTTGGGACCAGAGGACGTTGTGTGAAAATGTCTATAAATATTTATTTATTTTAAAAACAAAGTGAAAAATGTGAAAATCGAAAATAACAGTCACGAGCAGCCGGTTATTTTCGATTTTCACATTTTTCACTTTGTGTTTAATGTATAGTGCTAAGCATGTCAAATGCTAAAAAAATATTTATTTATTTATATGAAATACAATGGTACGAGCACCCACCGCTGCCTCAGGTTGATCTTTTGTGAGAGAGTAGTATTCTTCCCAGATCGTACCGGCCCATTCAAGCTGGGGTAAGCAAGGCTCTATCACTAGTTTACTTTGAGTGATCTACAGATATTTGTTGGTTTGTGTCTTCGTTTGTTTGCAGAATATTCCCTGTCGTGCTATTTGGGAACACTAAATGGTATTCTGCGTAGAAAATTAGTGGGTAGGTATGAAAGAGAGTATTGGTGTAAAGATGCGAAAGGGAATGTTCCGATGGTTCGGACATGTGGAAAGAATGCCGGACGAGCGACTGGTTAAGAAGATATACAATGCGAAAGTGGAAGGATGTAGGTACAGGGGGAGACCGAGTACTCACCTACCTAGACCAAATCGGTCATGTATCG
Organism: Leucoma salicis; assembly: GCA_948253155.1. Lineage (NCBI taxonomy): Eukaryota > Metazoa > Arthropoda > Insecta > Lepidoptera > Erebidae > Leucoma > Leucoma salicis. Next base: position 5,352,261 of record OX411817.1, read on the forward strand.
AAGGAAGGTGGAGTCAGGAGTCTCCGAAACCGGCGGGCGTGTATGAAGAGAGTTATGACTGTTGATGAAGCGAGAGATGTATACAAGAATAGAGCCTCTTGGCACTCTGTTCTCTCTGCCTACCCCGCAAGGGAAATGGCGTGATAATAAGTTAGTTAGTGGGTTTTATTCATGTCCCATACTCTGTTTCTTTGCTATGCTCCCTTCTATACTGTGGTCCTAACGAAGGTGAAAATCTATGATCGATAACTCTATATATAGCTAAGTCAAGTGATATAACGTTAGAGATATACGATTACCATAACTTTTAGTAGTTTTCTATTGCGTGAGCGATCATTGAACAACTTGGCTTAGCTCACTGGAGAGACTTCGAATTTGCAAGATAAGATACTTGGGATTGCCAAACCATGGTCATGGGCGTCCTGTGGTGGTATCGCCTCCTAAATATCCATTGTCACAATAGCCGAATTGATAAAGCATCTGGGACGGCTTTCCAGGAGACGGTGGTTCAAATCCTGCTCGTGAACGTTATTTCCAATTTCATATTTTCTAACTTTGTATTCATTTATATGGCTAAGCATGTCAAATGCTTATAAATATATAACAACTAGCCTTTGCCCGCGGCTCCGCCGCAGACAAAAGCTAGTTTTTAGGTTATATCTCAGGTTCCCGATATAGCGGGATAAAATGTATACCTGTTAACCAGTTTCCAGTAGATGGCGTTAGTCGTAAGACAAATGTGATTATGAATTTGGGATGATCGAAAGGTCAGTAGGGTAGCTCAGTGGCTTAGAGCACTTCCCCGGATTGGAAAAGATGCGTGGTTCGATTCCCGCCCCTACTAAAAATCTCTTTTTCTTTATTTCACAAATAATTTGTACTTTAAAAACTAGCGGAACATGTCAATTGCTAAAAGAAATAGATCTAAAAAGTAGGTAGGTGTATTATCGAAATTCGCAGTCGTGAGCAATTGTCACGATGGCCGAGTTGGCAAAGCATCTGGAACGGTTTTCCAGGAGATACAGATTCAAATTCTGCCCACGTGGACTTCAGAATTGGATTCGTATAATATAAACACGCCTCAGCATATTAATATCTTATATGTATAAGAAACAGCTATCCCATAGGAACAGTTTATTTTTCAGGGATAAATATGTTAGTTACTTAAATATACGTTTCGCATATATTATATCAAAAACAATCCTATTACCTATATAATCTACTCAAATCGATATGTGTGTTCTGTAGGCTGACGGAGCATATAGAATTTCCGGATACGAGCGTGCATTATCATAAATAAGCAATATTTCGTCCTTTTTGGGATTTATCTACGTATTATTCGTTTACAATCCGTTAACAATCACATGTTACATTTTATATTCAGTTCTTTGCAAATACAAAGATATAATTACAATTCTTTGATATTGCAGAAGACTGTTTTATATTACAGGTCCCCATGTAACGGACTGAGGATATTGTTACCTAATACAAGAACGAAATTATTTCTTGAGCATCGTTAAAAGCACTTACGGGTCACTCCACACTGCGAGCATAACATCATTATGCAAAAAACTTTCGTACACAATCGATGATTGTAAAATAAGTGTGCTTTGATTTAGAGTTTACACTATCTTATTTTCCTTTAGCCGTGTGGGGCCGGCACCAAGAATAGCTCCACCCCATCTCTTCCTACGGGAGTAGTAAAAGCCGACTAAGGGATTACCGGGGGACCGGGAAGCAGCGTTCCCCTGTGTACTAAAAATAACCACTGCGATCGCCAACCCGCCTGCCAAGCGTGGCGATTATGGTAAAACCCCCATTTTGGAGAGGCCTATGTCCAGCAGTGGACGATGAATGGCTGATAGATGGATGGATGGATTACTAGAACACAAGTGCAAAAATGTGAAAGCGAAAATAATAGTCAACGTAACATTCAAAGATTCGCAAATTGTACACATATTTAAAATAACATAAACGGGTCTTTTTTCGCGTATAAATTAGGTCAAATTTTAACTACATTTAGAAATAATTAGTGCCCGCCGGGAACTTGATGACACCGCTGCAAGCTCTCCCTGACGACGAGCATCGAATATGCTCGAAACCCGGGTCAACTAAATCGATCCTCAACGTGAGTTATTCCCGGTGATATATTTCTAATCTTAGTTTCTAATAATCTCACGATAGTTTCAATACGGAAATAATTTGTTCTTTGAAGTAGCTGAGCATGTAAAGTGCTCAAATACAGACATTTTGCCACTTAAATTATTATGCTATTCATGTAGAGGACATTGTAAAAATCATTTTATCGTTCTACTTACTATACCGATAACAGCGACAAGTAAAGCTCCAGTCCTTAAATCAAGTCCAAAGAAGGATTCCACTTCAGGCAAATTATCGAGAGCAGTCATTTTAATTTCTTATATAACGGATTTTTCAGTTTTACGTTAAAATAAGATACTTTTAGATTACGTTTGCAGAGGTCAACTTAATGTAAGTAAAAGATAAAATTATTAAATATTTCAGACTACTTTTTGATGTATAAACCACCAAAGAGTATAAATTTTCTGGTTATACCTTAGACAAAGAATATTATAGACAAGCTCAGACTAAGAAATAGACGGAGCCACGGCGTGGCCGCACTTGAAACAGCAATATTTTTTTTAAATGTTGTCAGATTGACAAATATTTAATCATATTTGGGCAAATTAAACGATAGTTAGAATGAGGTCTGTAACTTGGTCGTAAATAAGAAACTCTTCGTAACAAATATTTTATTGAAAATCACAATGTTTATCAAAATAATTATTTAAAAGTAAATGTACCACCCCTTCTATTCATCCAACCATCAGTCTTTAAACGTCCACTGCTGGACATTGGCCTCCCCAAGACAGCACCAGAACTAGCGGGCTTGTGCTGACTGCATCCAACGGCTCCCTGCAGCTTTGACCATATATTTGGTCCATCTGGTGGGAGGCCATATTACGCTGCGCTGTCCGATACGTGGTCGCAACTTGAAAACCTTTTTCGCCAACAGTTGTCAGTTCGTCGAGCGATTTGGCCTGCCCATTGCCACTTCAGCATGCAAACCCGGCGGGCTATGTTGGATATTCATGTTCTACGGATCTCCGTAATAAGAATTAGATCACGTAGGGAAATACCAAGACTTGTTAACTTTGATGCAAGGTAAGTATTGCTGCTCCATAAATTGCCATTCTGTTCGATATCTCATGTGGTAAATAATAATGAGTTATATTTAATAAAATAATAGTACAAAAGAATACAATTAAATTATTTTTTCTTCCTTTTCTGGGTCAAATAAGAAAAGAATTATCATCCTTCCAGCGCTCATTTAATTAAATGAATAAGAACTTAGAGCAAATCAGTTTCTCTGAAGTTACAACTGCCTCTGTGGTGCAGTGGTAGTGTAAGCGGCTGCTGATCGTGAGGCCTCGGGTTCAATCCCCGAGTCGGGCAGTGTTATTGAGATATTTCGTAACAAAAAAAAATCACAGTAGCAGCCCGGAGTTTGGGAATGTGCTCGGTAGACGGCAAGAGGCTTGCCCCCTATTACGTGATGCTATGGTTTTTAAATTTACAAAGACTTTAAAAGCTATACTTACATGAACATATTTACTGACAATGATTTTACTCGCAACGTTACTATTTTCTTAATATGTATAATGAAATCTCAACAAAATATCGTGGAACATATTTTGGGTATTTCGTGGGTTGCCTCGTTTTCCCGTAGCATTTATCTATTTCGATCTAGCATCTGGATTAGAGGGAAACCTAAAATAGTAAATATTTATCATCATATTTAGATATTTTTATATATATTTTTAGCATTTGATATGCTTAGCACTATAGATTAATTACAAAGTGAAAAATACATGTCATAAATTACATATAAATTTATTAGTAAAGTGAAAACTGGGCAAATTAAATTCGCCATAAGGCCACACCGAAACAATTCTCAGTAATAGAAATTTAGCTAGAATACGTGTTTTGCGAGTGTATCTTAGTAACAATTATTAATTTCGAGTAAAAAAGCCCATTTTATATCACTTTATAACATTCAATCATTAAATTACATAATTTTCGACTACACTACAATTAATTTTCTACTACACTACTGTGTAATGAAATGTTATATCGGTTTTTTTTCGCTTGCTATAGCTTTTGTAGCCTAAGTAAACTATTTTACAATCACTATTATCACGTAGTCTTTGTCTCAAAACACTGAATAATACGTAATGACACTGAATAATATGCAAAAACCCGTATTCTTATACAAATATTCGATTATGTCAGTTGAATTGTAACAGACAAAGCATTTTGACATCGTGACATATACCGAAAACTGGCCACGGCGACAAAGACAAAAATCTATGACTTTGTCTGTTTTTTTGCTGTTTTTTGACGGATTTTGATGCAACTTTTTTTATTTGAAAGGCCTTGATTAGACTTAAAAACTGGTATACATTTTATCCCGCTATTATATCGGGAACTTGAGATATAACCGAAAAACTATAAAATTATTAAAACTAGATTTTTTTTAAAAATTTATTTAAAAGAACTACTAGATGGTTTTTGATGTAACTTTTTTTTATTTGAAAGGCCTTGATTTGACTTAAAAACTGGTAGACATTTTATCCCGCTACTTTATCGGGAACCTGAGATATAACCAAAAAACTAGCTTTTGGTTGCGGCAAAGCCGCTGGCAAAGGCCAGTACGAGGAGTGATCAAAAAGTAGTGAGAACGACATACTCCTTGGTAAGAAAAAAAATTAATACTGGCAGGCATAGCTCAGATACATATTTTTAATAATAGTAATAAAGAAAAAAATCTTCGATTCTCTTTTGTTTTTATCTGAATGTAGTCATTTGTTTGCTTCGTGTCGGAACGTGTTCTCGAAAATGGAGAAAAACGAAGTACGAGTCGTTATTAAATACCTCTGTTTAAGAAAGTTAACGACGCAAGAGATTAATTGCGATTTGGAGGCAACATTAGGAGAGTCTGCTCCGTCGTATTCCACTGTTGCAAGGTGGGCTTCTCAATTTCGAGTAGGGAGAACGAGCACGGAAGACGAACATCGTTGCGGCCGTCCATCGATGTCAGTCACCCAAGAAAATGTTGCGTAAGTCGAGAAAATTGTATTGAGCGATCGAAGAGTTACCATCTGATACTTAATTCAAGAAACGGGCATTTCATATGGAAGTATTCCATCCATATTGAAACAATCTTTGAATATGAGAAAAGTCTCCGCAAGATGGGTGCCGAGAATGTTAACCGACAGTCTGAAACAAAATCGACTTGATATTTCGAAGATATTGTTGGACAAGTTTCAAGAAGATTCTGAAAACTTTTTGTCTCGTTTCGTAACAATGGACGAAACATGGCTCCATTATTTTGATCCCGAGACAAAACAGCAATCTTCGCATGGAAACGACCATCATCACCGATCCCGAAGAAGTTTCGTGTCGTGGCATCGGCTGGCAAGGTTATGGCCTCAATATTTTGGGACTCAGAAGTATTGTTGATTGGAACCACTATTACAGGCCAATATTATGCAGCTTTAGTCCCCAAGTTGAGGAATGGCATCAAAGAGAAAAGGAGAGGGAAACTACGAAGGGGCGTGCTGTTTCATCACGACAACGCACCCGCGCACAGGTTGGCAGTTGCAATGGCTGCCATTCAGCAAGCTTGCTTCGAATTGGTTGACCACCCCCCTTGTTCACCAGATCTGGCGCCTAGCAATTTTTATCTGTTCCCCAAATTGAAAGAATACTTAAGGGGAAACAGGTACGAAGACGATACCGAGGTGATGGATGCCGTGGAGAGCTTTTGGCAGGACCAAGACAAAACATTTTTTTTAAAGGGATTGAAGCCTTGGAAAATCGCTGGACTCGGTGTGTAGAGAGACTCGGAGACTATGTAGAAAAATAAATTATTAAGTTCTCAATAGTCATTATATTCTATCTCATTCTCACTACTTTTTGATCCCTCCTCGTATTTATTAAATCTATATATAAAACACTGTCTAAACCAGACAGATGACAGATCACTTTTTGTCAAATATGCAATGTAATTTGTTGAAAAGGAATAAAATACTATTAGTTAAAACAGCGTTATTATTCTAAGGTTAAAACCATGTTAAAACTGTGCTATAGAGATGTTAATAACAGTTATAATGTTAATAAGTAGGAAAAAATAAGTTGATATTACTTACTGCTTCAGTTTTTATTATCATAGTTGCAATGAAAAAGCAGATGTAAAAAAGGATGAACGGTTTGAAATTCATTATTAGAAATAAATATTTAAATATCTGTGTTTATTTAATTGTAGCGCTTCAAGTGAGAGCTAAGATCTAATTCGTGGTAAACAAGTCGCGAACTTCGCCTTTATATACTCTCATGTTATCTAAAACTAGTATATATGTATGTATGTTATAATATGTATGTTATCTATATTCTCAATGACTAATATTCTCATCAAACTTTCATTCAATCAAATTTTCATCGCATACACAAAAATACAAAATATTTAAATATTAAAGCATTAATGTGTGGCAGTTATATTTCTTTTTAGGAAATGTTCCGTAGAAATGGATTGGAGATTTTTAGTAAAAAGAAATTATAAATATGTAAAATAAAACGAATAGTGGCTAGCTGCCTATTACGATACGTACCCGCAGATTTCTGGTTATACGCATTACCTACTCTTTCAAGTGAGCAGTAGAAAATAAGTATTAATCTAAGATTAATCTCTATATGTATCTGCCTAACCTTTTGGGAAACAGGCAGGAGTTACGTACACTAATGCCTGTATTGACATCCCTGGGCAGAATGATACAAAGCTAAGTAGTAGAATTTCACTAAGTCGTAATTCCCATGGCTTTACCACACATGGTAAAGTACATATCAACGATTGGCTCCATCTGCCTCCGCCATCATAGCAGACGTTAACCCACTCAGAGGATGTCACCCAAATCAAGTATTTCAGGATATCAGTAATGAATGAGTTATAAATTATATGTGTTGTGAAATGGTTATAATGGGGATCTGAATAGGTAGTGAGCCCCTTCGAGATTCAAATTTGCAACAAAAATCCTTTCTCGAGATCCCTTCTATATATATATAACTAGCCTTTGCCCGCAGCTTCGCCGCAGCCAAAAGCTAATTTTTCCGTTATATCTCTGGTTTCCGATATAGTAGCGGGATAAAATGTATACCTGTTTTTAAGTATAATCAAGGCCTTTCAAATAAAAAAAGTTGCATCAGAAACGTCCAGTAGTTTTTTTTTAAATAAATCTAGTTTAAATAATTTTCTAGTTTTTCGATTATATCTCAGGTTCCCGATTTAGTAGCGAGATAAAATGTATACAACAACAAACAAAACAAATTATTTTATTGACACCAAAGAAATATCCTTAACCTAGAAAAATGTAACAAAATATAAAATACGCAAATTCAAGGGTGTCAATAAGGCGCATTCAGCAACGATGTTGTAGTGCAGCAATTAAGATGCACTGCAACGCTGATTTTCAATGCAGCCAGCGGCTTCGCTGCAGCCAAAAGCTAGTTTTTCGGTTATATCTCAGGTTCCCGATATAGTAGTGGGATAAAATGTCTACCAGTTTTTATGTCAAATAAAGGCCTTTCAAATAAAAAAAAGTTGCATCAAAATCCATCTAGTAGTTATTTTAAATAAATTCTACTTTAAATAATTTTCTAGTTTTTCGGTTATATCTCAGGTTCCCGATATAGGAGCGGGATAAAATGTATACAGTAGAATCCGTTTATCCCGCCTCCGCCTATATTGACCAACCGCTTATTATGACGTAATTACACAGTGAAGTTTGGTTTTCATATAAAATTCTTTATAACTAAGTCGGATATAATGACTTCGCTTATGTGTTAGTGACATGTCGCTTATTGTGACCCATTTTTAATAAATTGCGTCCAGTTATAGAGACCGGCATGATTCCTAACACCTTTGGCAGTGTTCGAGAGAGTCACGTGATACCCAACGACGTTCGGCGCGTGCATGGCTTTTTTGTTTTGAGTCTCGATGGGTAATTGATTTTTCATTACTCATACTCTAAAAGTAGGCCTGAAGTTGCCTGAAGAGCGGGTTGAAAGTAATAATTTTCAGCTCTAGGGAGAATTACTTTCAACTGACAGCTGAGTAATTATAAAAAAAAACAGTTCTATTTTCTGTACAGCCAGTCAATTACAGCGTGATGTAAAATTTAAATAACATAAAGTTAAGTATAAAGAATTTGTTTTTTTATATGACTTTATTTTAATATAGTTGCAACTATATCTTTAAAATAACGAAGATTTATATTTTTTCAATGATTAAAATGAAAAATAATGGCTGAAAAGCTGACAGGCCACAGAAAAAAAAAACTAAATCGGCGGGAAAACGGCGATACCAAATTCAATTTTTTAAAGTCTCCAATTTTTTCTTTAGCTAATTCATCATTTTTATTTTTCGTTTCCTCGTATTCGTAATAAAAAGCACAGTGTTTACCTCGGGATAAAGACTTATTTCTCTCGAACTATTGGAGCCCTCGCTACGCTCGGGCGCCAAACCCCGTCTTGGGACTAAATAAGTCTTTCGTTGTTGCTTTCATCCCTATGGTAACAATGTACTATTGTTTCTTTCTATTAAAATAAATACATACTAAAAAAAAAATAGGAGATTGTTTATTTTCTACAAAATGCTTTGTATGACGTCCGCTTAGTATGACGTATTTGTTATGTCCCTGCGATGTTATTATAAACGGATTCCACTGTACCAGTTTTTAAGTCTAATCAAGGCCTTTAAAATCAAAAGAGTTGCATCAAAATCCGTTTAGTAGTTTTGTGTGATGCGCGAACAAACAAATAGATAAACAGACTAACAGACAAAAATTCTAAAAAAAATTGTTTTGTGTTTAGACACCCCTATATAGCCTATTCCAGACATTTTTTCTCAAATATTTTAAATGTAGGTACAGACCCAGCTCTGTTACAGCTTTATAATAGTATAGACAAGAGAGGAAATTAATTTTAGGTAAGGCTGAAGAAGGTAAGAAGGGGTAATTTAAGGGTGAGAAAATCAACGTATTTTAGTACATAAAATTTTCAAGATAAATAATACTAAAACTAACGTTTTCTTTGTTTTTGTTAGATACCACATTTCAGTGACAATAAAACTAGTAATTTCGTTGAATAATTTAGAAGTTTTCAGATAAATATTTAAATTCACCCATTATTTTAGTATTCTTATCAAATGAACGAGGCCAAATGTAAGTCGATGCATAACTTAATAACCAGATGGCCCGATGATCTGGTCAAAGCTGCGGGGAGCCGTTGGATGCGGTCAGCACAGGACCGCTCGTTGTGGCTGTTTTTTAAATATACGAGTATGAGTCTGGCGGTGAAATTCCTTGAAAACGTTACCGAGCTCCGCCATTAGAAATGTAATTTTAAATTAATCGTTATTTTTTTTTGGACTCTTGGACTCCGCAATACCAGGAGAACTCCCAAGCCACTGCCCACCAAGAAAGTCAACCAATACGTTTGAGAGGAGTTTGAATCAGTTTAAATTGCTGTTTTAGTGTATTTCTTTGGTTATCGATATTTGACGGGCCTCGTGGCTTAGTCGGTAGTGTAACCGACTTCCGTGCACGAGGTCGTGGGTTCGATTCCCACTCAGGACAATAATTTGTGTGATGAACACAGATATTTGTACTGCGTCTGGGTGTTTTCTATCTATTATATGTAGGTATGTATTTATAAAAATGAAAGTAATATATGTATTATATCCGTAATCTGGTACCCATAGCACAAGCGTTAAGCTCAGTTTGGGACCAGAGGACGTTGTGTGAAATGTCCGTGAATATTTATTTATTATTATTATTTATTATCTATATTTTATACTAGTTGTTGAAAGGGCGAAAAATGGCAACGTCCTTTGTAGTCTACGCAGATATCGCGGGCAGTGAAGCTAATAAAGCTTAGCTAATACTAAAACTTACGGAATTTAACGTTTATTAACGAAAAAATAAATTCTTTTGAAAAGAATTAGTTAATTAATTAGCACTATACACTCACGAATGTTTTCTTTTCTTATAACTTTTTTACAAATAAAAATTAATTAATTTAAAGTAAAATCTCAATTTGCATTTAACCCTTTGTTAGTTACTCGTAGATATAAAAAATTGACGCTGCAGGCGAAACAAAATATGTAACAAAATATCGAGCTCATTTTTCGGTACCACGAGAAAATTAAATGGAAAAATTCTTTGTCTTCTATTTACTGTTTATCAATATTACATGTTTTATGTTTGAAAGGAATATTGTGATAATTTTAAATTAATATTTAGATATTTTTATATATATTTTTAGCATTTGACATGCTTAGCAACATACATTAAACACAAAGTGAAAAATGTGAAATCGAAAATAACAGTCACGAGCAGGATTCGAAATTCGGAAGTATCCTTCTTCCGACAGATGGCGTCTGCGTCACCCAAAGACGTTAAGTATGAATGTGTTATCGAGATTAGCAGTTAGGAGCAAGGGTCACGATGGCTGAATTGGTAAAGCATCTGGACGGTATCCAGGAGATGCAGGTTCGAATCCTGCTCGTGACTGTTATTTTCGATTTCACATTTTTCACTTTGTGTTTAAATTTTAAATTAAAATAAAATAATTCATCCATCCATATCCATCCATCAATCAGCCTTTCATCGTCCACTGCTGGGCATAGGCCTCCCCAAGTGAACGCCACAATGAGCGGTCCCGTCATGGGGGATAATGCCGTAATCGCCACGCTTGGCAGGCGGGTTGGCGATCGCAGTGGATGTTGTTAATAATCGAGGGAGTGCTGCTGCCTACTCTCCCGGTATCCCTCAGTCGGCTCTTACGACTCCCGTGGGTAGAGAGGGGTGGGACAATTCTAAAGCCGGCCCCACACGGCAAAATAATTCATCATCACCGTTTTAATCTTATTTCAAGCTTTATTGGGATCGGCTCCGATCTGTGAGTTTATTCACCAGTGGATGGACCAACTATTTTTTGATATTTTTTTAGCATTTGACATGCTTAGCACCATACATTAATACAAAGTGTGACAATGTGAAATCGATAATAACAGTCACGAGCAAGTATTGAACCTGCATCTCCTGGAATACTGTCCCAGATGCTTTGCCAATTCAGTCCTCGTGAAAATTGCCCGGGACTGCGAATTTCGATGACATATTCATTTTTAGGGTTTTGGGTGACGCCTGCGCCATCTGTCAGAAGTATTTGCATACCGACTGGGTAAACTTAATTTGATAATTAAAATTTTTACGAAATAATGATGCAGCCCTAGATTTCTAGGGATTTTTTATTTTGATATTTTTATAACTATATTTTTTTAGCGTTTGACATACTTAACCATATAAACATATAAATTAAAACAAAGTGTGAAAATGTAAACTTGTATAGAACGATGGCTGAATTGGCAAAGCATCTGGGACGGTATTCCAGTAGATGCACGCTCAAATCCTGCTCGTGACAATTTTTTTCGATTTCACATTTTCACACTTTTAGTTAATCGAACGAGTACCTATTTTGACCTTTGTGATCCAACTAAGGGGACAACTGGTGACCTTAGAACAAGATCGAAGTCAGGTTTTTACTCTGCCAACCTATCAACGGCCAGGAATTTATTTGACAACCACTGAAGTAATATGACTCGGTTCCAGTAATCCGCCAATACAGCCAATACAATTTTTTTTTGTTAATTCGGCAAAATTCCTAACCGCACACCCCGTTGTTCGGGGTAACGAACAGGGTAGTGTGGGGCCTTCACCCACTAAAGAAACCCGCCGTGTGCCGTCTCTCCGTCTTTATTGGCGGGCTACTGGAACTATGTCACATTCCTTCGGTGGTATGTTACTTGACAGCCTGAACTCAATGCTTAACGTGCCTTGCGATGCTGTTCACAAATAGGTGTCAGTGTTTTGGTCATCCATCCGATGCCAGCAGAGCGAAAGTTTGTTAGCCTTGCAATTGCTTCGTTCTGTTATGCGAGATTCGGCTTTGGAGTTAAAAAACTAAATAACTATTATAATATTGAAATAGTAGGAGCGCGGAATAACTTAGTACCTAGTAGTCACATAACCATGCCGTGTGGAGCCGGCTTTAGAATTGTCCCACCCCTCTCCACCCCCGGGAGTCGTAAGAGCCGACTGAGGGAATACCAGGGGAGTGGGCAGCAGCATTCCCTCGAGTATTAACAACATCCACTGCGATCGCCAACCCGCCTGCTAAGCGTGGCGATTACGGCACTGTTATCAGGCACTATCCCCCATTCTTGGGGAGGCCTATGTCCAGCAGTGGATTTTAAAAGGCTGATGGATGGATGGAGTCACATAACGCGAGTATCGAGATTGAAGTCCGACTACCTGCCCTCTGGGATGGGTTCCTTATAAATATATTATAATATACTGCTGCCACATCAGAGGGTTCTCCTAACAAGAGCTGTAAATATATAACAGTTCATTCGAAAGGCAAGTACGCAACTAAAGTCACGAGTTACTCAAAATAAGACGTGAATCTTTATTTAAAATATTGTTTCAGACTGCAAGCTTCAGTGGTCTAGCGATAGTGTATGAGTCTGCGGATCCTGAGGTCTCGAATTTAATTCCCGGGTCGGGCCAACAAAACGTTACATATTGATTTCTTGTCAATTATGTACGTTCGTGTGTTGACGGACTAAGAATACAACAGTCACCACCCCATTCTTTCCCACGGGTGTCGTACGAGGCGACTAAGGGAAGTAAGTAATTATCACGGAGGCGACCCTTTTTTTTATAAGTTGGGAAAAAATATCCCTATCCGCACACCCCGTCGTTCGGGGCAACGAACAGGGTAGTGTGGGACACTCACTCACTAAATAATGCCACTGTGTGCCATCTCTCCGCCTTTATTGGCGGGCCACTGTAACTAATATTACATTACTTCCTTCAGTGTGAGTGATCGAGCCAAACGCGGACAGACGCGTGTGGGCAGACGTCATTGACGGTTGTGTCCGATTTGCGAATTTTCAATGCACTAGCGATTTGTTAAAAATGCACTGTACCTATGTAATTTAATATATAGGTATTAGCAGGTATTTTTTAGGTTAGGAGTTACACATATAAGAAGATACTTAATTTTTATTTTTATTATTACATAGATAGGTAAGTTACCTACCTACCTAAGTTATGGATTATTTACCAAGCTATTTTAAGCCAAACAGTATTATTCCTTATCCAATTAATTACATTAGATACATTGTGCATGTCTTGTATATCAAAATTGCTCTTTACAGCATATCAATAATAACATTATATCAGAGATTTAAAATGCGTGGGCAGAGCAGCTGGCGGGCCGTACGTCCATCCCTGGTTGGCAGCGGTCGGCGGGTACGGGGTGTGTAGCAATCGGCGTTATCCAGTCAGTAAAAAAAAAACGCTTTACAGCGTGACACTTCAGTACGTGGTATGAATATCTATTTAGCTACTTAGACAAGGTTGATTTCAATAATTGTTTTTTTATTACCTTTAGGTACCTAACGTTACATTAAGTTTGTGACTTTCTTTTGTTGATTATAATTTTTTTTTAATATTAAGTAGTTATTGAAGTACAAATTAAGATAATTTGAGTTGAGTTGAATTTGAATTGGTACTGAACTGTTGTTGCATAAAAAAAATTTACATACGCGATTCCCAAATCCACCGCGTACAAAGTAGCGGGCAAAAGCTAGTTATTGTATAATTTTGGAAATGAAGTAAGGAGGTTAGATATTATTGAACTCTAACATTTTCTCTCTATTGCTACTCTAACACCTGTTCTGGCTTCTTCTCTTTCAATAACCATTATTTTGGTTTTGCTCACATTCACACGTCAATCACTTTCACGTTTCAAAAACCATTATTTTGGTTTTGCTCACATTCACAATTCAATTCATCCACTTGTTCTAGCACACTATTTCCTATTGCTACTCTAACATCTGTTCTGGCTTCTTCTCTTTTAAAAACCATTATTTTGGTGTTGCTCACATTCACAAGAATGTGTGTTTTTTTTTTCGTATTGTGTTTAGACACACCTATATAGCCTAATACAATATTTTTTAATATTTTTTCTCAAATATTTTAAATGTACGGACACAGCTCTGTTACTGCTTTATAATAGTTAGGATATCATGACGATTGATTGAGCAGCCATGCGGTGTAGCATATCATATAAACAACGCTTTCCATTTCAAATATTATAAAGATGAAACATACAAAAAATAAACTGACAGAAACATTAACAAGCTTGCTAGCTTGTTATTTTGATATGACACGTGAGCTTCGTTTCAGATTCTAAACAGTACGGTAGTCTGTAATCCCTTTATCCAGTTAGAACCAGATTTCAACTTGCAGTTTCGAATAATTAGCCTTTGACATGAAAACAAAGCTTAATTTTCGATACCTATATTGTCTACAGTACAGAGGTACCATAATCCAGAAAAATCCAATTAAAACTGTATATAGTTGCGTCACGCGTTCGTTAGCATTGACTGACTTTTTTAAGCTTTACTGATTAACTCTTGATCATTACGAAAGGTTTTTCATAAATACTTCCCAAATGTTATTATTCAGATCACATAACATTTTTACTCTACGAGAAGAATGACGGTTTCATACATTTTTTTGAGGACATTTTTTCTTACCGACCTTCGCCTTCTGAGTCGTAACCCCAGAACTAACTAGAACCGCAAAGGCGGTAAATGCACGCTACTAAGATTGTATAATTATATTTAGATATTTTTATATATATTTTTGCATTTGACATGCTTAGCACTATACATTAAACACAAAGTGAAAAATGTGAAATCGAAAATAACAGTCAGGAGCAGGATTTGAACCTGCATCTTCTGGATTCCGTCCAGATGCTTTACCAATTCAGCCATCCTGACACTTGCTCCTGACTGCTAATTTCGATAACACATCATACTTAACGTCTTTGGGTGACGCCTGCGCCGTCTGTCGGACGTATTTTCATACATTATACCGACCAGGTAAACTTAATTTTACAATTAAGATTTTACCTAATAATGACGCAAACCCTTTAAAATATTTAGATATTTTTATATATATTTTTGCATTTGACATGCTTAGCACTATACATTAAACACAAAGTGAAAAATGTGAAATCGAAAATAACAGTCAGGAGCAGGATTTGAACCTGCATCTTCTGGATTCCGTCCAGATGCTTTACCAATTCAGCCATCCTGACACTTGCTCCTGACTGCTAATTTCGATAACACATCATACTTAACGTCTTTGGGTGACGCCTGCGCCGTCTGTCGGACGTATTTTCATACATTATACCGACCAGGTAAACTTAATTTTACAATTAAGATTTTACCTAATAATGACGCAAACCCTTTAAAATATTTAGATATTTTTATATATATTTTTGCATTTGACATGCTTAGCACTATACATTAAACACAAAGTGAAAAATGTGAAATCGAAAATAACAGTCAGGAGCAGGATTTGAACCTGCATCTTCTGGATTCCGTCCAGATGCTTTACCAATTCAGCCATCCTGACACTTGCTCCTGACTGCTAATTTCGATAACACATCATACTTAACGTCTTTGGGTGACGCCTGCGCCGTCTGTCGGACGTATTTTCATACATTATCCTGACTGTTATTTTCGATTTCACATTTTTCACTTTGTGTTTAATTGTATAATTATTTCAAATATTTCATATTTATCCATATCCGGCTTTAGAATTGTCCCGCCCCTCTCCACCCATCCATCCATCCATCAGCCCTTCGACGTCCACTGCTGGACATAAGCCTCCCCAAGAGAACTGTGTGCTCATTATGGAGGATAATGCCATAATCCGGGGGAGTGGGCAGCAGCACTCCTTCGAGTATTAACAACATCCACTGCGATCGCCAACCCGCCTGCCAAGCGTGGCGATTATGGCATTATCCCCCATTATTGGGGAGGCCTATGTCCAGCAGTGGATGTTAAAAGGCTGATGGATATATGGATGGATTTATCCAAAAAGATGGAACTTTCAAACGACTGCACCAGATTGGACAATTCTTTTTTTTTGTTCTATTGCCAGGACAATTTTTAAAAAAATAAAAAGAAATATCATCATATTATAAAAAGTGAGTGAGTTATTGAGACAGAAGACTGTAAGAGATCTTCAATATACCTATTGACATTTTGACGTTCAGTTGTTCAGCCAGCCAAATCCAAAACATGTCTTTCAGAATTTTAGATCAGTTCCTATATATGCAAAAATAATATGGCGGAACGAAGTTCGCCGGATCACCTAGTATAAAATAATAATAATAAAAAAGTGTGTGTGTACTTATATGAAGTTATACTTCTTTGGCGTAACAAGATAAAAATCTTTTCAAAATTTTTATCTTTCGCCTTATTCTACGTATGTAGAAAAAACGACACTAACTATAGAAAAAAGGTATTTAATACATTGAAAGTTTTATTATAACACATTATCTAGCTAAATAAAGTTTATTTAAATATCACAAAAAAACTAAAATGTTGACTACAGCTAACTTCAGGGTGTCTAACTTCAGGGTGTCGGTTTTTCGTGACGGTGTGCGCGCGCATCGTAAAAATTTACTCTCATCATTTTTCCCTAACGCGCCAGAAGAAGTATAACTTCAAAATCAATGTAATGTCGAAACCACGCTAGGCAAGTAATTGGCGTGAGTGTAAAAAAAATAGGTAATTACAGGTAATATCACGTTAACAGTAGATTAATGACTAGTCTCGCCGTTACTTCAGCAGGGATCATTTTGTTATCAAATTACTTGATAAAGAAAAGTAAGGGACGTTTCCTTAATTCAAATATAAAATTAGACATTGGGGATAGAAGTACGAAAGCTTTTAGGTTGACTTTCTACATAATTTATATTAAATGTTAACTGAAAATATATGTAAAAATATTAAATATATTTAATTATTATTATAGAATGGATATTTTCAAGGAGAGCCCACCACTCACCCACGGATTGTCAATTACGGTTATCTTAGGAACACCACAAAATATCCTAAGATTACCAGTCCGCACTCTCATAGATAGAGGAAATGTGATAATAGCAAAGTAGCATGTACGATAATTTAAAAAAAATCTCATAATAATAATAATATATTTATTTATTTTCCACCATAAGTAATTGACATATTAATGGTTACATAATATTGTTATTGTAGGGGTGGACTGGAGCCTAAACTAGGGAAACACTGTATTTCAGGACTCCAGGACAAGACATAAATGTGACATGGCAGGAATCTCAGAACTACAAAGTTGCAATATTCCGAAAAAACTCCGAACACAAATTAGACATGTGTTTCGCCTCTAGACGAGGCATCCTCAGGACCGTTGGGGAACAAGGCTCTCCTTCTAAAAGATCCATTCTACAATAATAACAATGGACTTCCGCCAAGTGTCGCCTCATTCAATTAATTATAATTAAAATATATTTAAGAAAAATACTGTTTAAGGCATTTTTAAATGTCTCTTAATACAAAACAATTACTTTTAAATTTTTTGTCAGTTTGTTCACACATCACGTAAAAACGAATGAGCAGAGTTTAATCCCGCTACTATATGGGAATCTGAGATATAACCTAAAAACTAGCATTTGCTTGCCGCGGGCAATGGCTAGTAGGTATATACTAATAGGATAATATAATTTAACACAGGACATTAAAACTTTGAATCAAAACATAGCCCAAACCTCGAAGAACATAGGTAACCTTTTGTTTCCCATATTATTTATCCATATGACAATATATCCCTGTCAAATTCTTGATACTTTACCAAGTTTGAGTCTCGTTGTCTAAGTCATGCTCATGCAAAATTAATCCTCATGGCGCGACTTTGTAGCAAGTATCAAGTTTATACATCTAAGTATTAAAATCCAACAAAGTTCTTTCAAGAAAGTTTTGCCCTGCTAAGGATATAAACTGTATAGCGCAGTTTTCAAACAAAACGATATAGATATTATATGCTGTAACTAGGTGACGTGGTGAACTTCGCACCGCCTCAGAATCAATAAATTTGATTGTGTGCTTATTTTTTTTTTTTATCCGTGTGGGGCCGGCACCAAGAATAGCTCCACCCCGTCTCATCCTATGGGAGTCGTAAAAGCCGACTAAGGGATTAGGGGGGGGGGGACCGGTCAGCAGCGTTCCCCTGTGTACTAAAAACATCCACTGCGATCGCCAACCTGCCTGCCAAGCGTGGCGATTATGGTAAAACCCCCATTTTGGGGAGGCCTATCTCCAGCAGTGGACGATGAAAGGCTGATGTATGGAGTTTTTCATAGAACACGTTCCATAGAAAATGTAGAAGAAAATTAATTTTCTTCATAACTGAACTGCCACCAGTGACTAGAGAAGCGCAGTACCTGCACCTGAAGGCCCTATCTAAGGCCGCGGGTGGATGGGCCGAGGAATGTGATGTAATGTCTACCAGTTCCACTGATCCGCCACTACAAGCAGAGATACGGCACACGGTGTGTTTATTTGGTGGGTGGGGGTCTTGCTCGTACACTACCTTGTTCATTGCCCTAATCGACGAGGTATGCGGTTAGGTAAATTTTTGCCCGCCTTAATAAAATAAGGCAGAAATTCAGAAATTGGTACTGTAAGTGTACTCAAGGCAATTACAGCTTACCAATGAGGATGGGTCGCTGTCTCGTCTATCACTTTCGGCAATAAATAATATACCTACCGGGTGTAAATTACATAATACTGATGACTCCGGGCAAATATGGCAAATAACTGTAATGATATGCCCCATACCATTTTTGTCGACAACAACGGGTGCCAAAAGTATTTAACCGCCATCGAATCATTAACAACGCGACTATAAAACACGATGAAGGTTTCAATACATTGTAGTTTTTGGAGTAAATCGTTGATTTGGGTGTATTATCTAAAATTTAGATAGAACAATATAAAGATTTAGTCTCACATTAAATTTAAAAAATAAAAAAGAATTTACAATTTTCATGAAAAAACTGATGCAAATTTCCACCACCTGTGTTCAGAATCAAGTACTGCCCCTTTAGAATGAAAAACGAAACGTTAGACGAACTTTCGTTTCAGTTCATTGTGATTGGTCTCCTGAATCACGCATCGGAATCTCGCTAATCTAATCTAATCAGGGAATCACGCATCGGACTGTTGATCAACTACAGTGATTCGAAACGAAAGCTCGTCTAACATTTCGTTTTTCATTCTAAGGGGGCTGCACCTATGGTATCAATTATCAGTACGATGTCATTTACCCCACATTACCATAAAGGCTAACTGTTCTAATATAACTCTATTTTTTAATATACTTAAGCAACGGTTATAAAAATATCATATTAAGTTCAGGCAAATTGATTAAGTAGAGCACTCGAGGGAGGTTTACTAAAATCTTTTGTGTTTATTTAGTTCGGACACGCAATTTTGTCTGTCGCGTTTTAGCTTAAACTAGCGTTATTGTACCCAAACTGTATCTAACGAAGAATATCGTTGGCATGATTACATAAAGAGCATGTTGTTGCACTTACAATATGCTAAAGATTTCACTGAAGGTCAAACTGAAACGAGTATATTTATTATGTATCTAATATATAAAATTCTCGTGTCACAGTGTTTGGCGCCATTCTCTTCCATAACGCCTTGACCGATTCTTATGAAATATTGTTTGTATATTCAGTAGGTCTGAGAATAAGATTTAAACTATTTTTCATACCCCTAAGTGATAAGGGTGGTCCACCCCCTTATTTTATTTTATGGACAACATTAATTAATTTTATTTTTTTTCGGCATTAATAACATAATACATACAAACCTAAATTTTCACCCTTCTACTGCAAACCCCTATTTATATTAGTGATATTAGTACTTTAGTAATTTCCATTGCAAAATATTCACGAAAACAAAATATGGCGGCACAAAGTTCGGCGAACTTCGTTCAGTGAGCTAGTATAGAGATCTCTGTTATGCTTATTCGTTCAATCTAAAAATAGCATGAAATGAAATCGTTTTCTATAGCTGCCTTTCCGTTTACTTCTCCTGAGCCAAGAAACGGATTATGAGGCAGCTTTGTAGTAGTTTAATTATTCTTTCAATAAAGGTAAGTATAGTATAAACTTACATCTTCATTAAACTTTTTTGAATTAGAGTAATTGTTGGGTATAAACATTCTAGGACGAATAGGCTTACCATATTATACCATCCAAATGGATTATGGCTTATTACTCGTATCTATAAAGAAGTAATTACTTGTTCTAATGTAATTTCTTAGTGACGTCATTGTCCGTTATCATCCATCCATCCATCAGCCTTTTAAAGTCCACTGCTGGACATAGGCCTCCCCAAGAATGGGGGATAGTGTCGTAATCGCCACGCTTGGCAGGCGGGTTTTTTTAATAGTATGGTACTTTTGTTTCAAATACTAAACTAATAATAACCTTTTTTTTTGTTTTTATGTTTAGGCGGGAAAAAATGTACTTAACCGCACACCCCGTCGTTTGGGGCAACGAACAGGGTAGTGTGGGGCCCTCACCCACTAAAGAAACCCGCCGTGTGCCGTCTCTCCGCCTTTATTGGCGGGCCACTGGAACTGTGTTACATTCCTTCGGTGTTCCGCCGGCGGCTTACCCTTTCGGGTACCCTCTACTGAGCAACGCACCCGCACACGGAGCATCGCACCTTCGCGGGAGGCCTTGCGGGTGGCGGACGTTCCCCGGTCCATCCACACGCGGCTTCAGCTAGGGCGGCATTAGGCGCAAATACACACGCCTGCGCCGCCCCAGTCGCTGGCGGCGGTTCGGGTTGTTCGGTTCGGAAGGATCAGCCTCCCTGGCCCTCTCCGAAGGCAGCGACCGCGGCCCAATTCCTGTTGCTGCCAAGCATCGCTCTAACGACGCTCGGCAGCGAGAGGTCCCCCCCTATTGCCGCGACGAGTTCACGGCGCTGCCCGCCCCAAGCCGGGCACGACTCGAGCGTGTGCTGCGCCGTGTCCTCGTCGTAGCCACAATGGTGACAGCCCGGATTCACTTCCCTCCTTGCGACTATGTGCAGATATCTGCCGAAGTAACCGTGCCCCGACAGCACTTGCACCATTCGGAAGGTATTGGACTCCGTGCCGTCGCCCCGCCCACTCCTCCAGCACAGGCTGGAGCACCTCTACGGCCCAGAGACCAGCTCGGGGCGCTTCCAGCTGTGTCCTCCATCTGGCCATGGCAGCTCGGCGGGCATCGCCCTGCCAAATGGCCACCTCCCTGGGTGGGGGACGACCACTCACCTCTCGCTCTTGCGACGCCCGCCAATACACTTCGGCGAGCACCTCCGCCTCCAAGTCCCACGAGGGGTTCCAGCCAACGCGCAGGCCGCTTCCGTCGATACCGTGCGGTATCCGCGCATTGAAGTGTGTGTGTATTCTATGTACCTATACTATTCACTTACGTTTATGTGTAAACCTTCTTTGTATCTTAGATTTTAGACCTAAGTATTAAATCATCATTATCTTGAAACAGTCGTATATCATTTTACTGTAGATCCCGCTAAACTTCATGGCGACCGCGCCAGGATAGGGCATCGGTATTGTAAACAATATCTCCGCGCCGCGAGTCGTGTTACATTCGTGAAAATGTTAGGACCTTGATACTTTACAAATCGAGAATCCGTACACTAGTATAGCATGGGGTCCAGTCAATCAAAGGAGGAGATAATTTTAGCGCAGAGTGCAGCCGGGATTGGGACCAACATTGCACCAAGGACCTTGGGGTTTCAAGAAAACATTTTCACAACGAACTTGCTGTTGACTATCCTAATCGCAATTTTAGGTATAGCTGGATTATATGTGCTATACTATTTATATAAGCGAAGTCTTAAAACGTTAGTACAAAGAGAAATAAGCCGAAGGTCCATACGTCGTCGGAGGCAGCCTGGGGCACAAAATACGATTGAAGGACGAGCCCGTACTATGTGTGAAGATGTTGTGTAAGTGAAGTGTTTTTGTTTCTCTAAAAAAATTATGTTCCACTAGTGATTAAATAATATTTCGCGAGTAATTAAAAATAATGTTTTGACAGTGAATATATAAATAAATTCAGCATACTATAATAAAAATATTTCGGTGTTCCGGTTATATAAAAACTGTATAGGACTTTAAGTAGTAAGAGTAAGAAAATAAAGGCAAGAATAAATATTCATATAATATATATATATATATATATATATAAATATTCGTATAATACGAATAATTTTATGATTCGTTTTTTTGTGATTAAAATGTAATAGTGTATCTTCAAGTTACATGCTATATTAATAAATAGGTAAATGCTTTTATTAGTCTTATATCAAAATGATATTTTGTCATTGCATTCCATTTAGTCATTGTTACTATGCGTTTAATCGTGTACTATAACTCGCTGAATATAACACCGCGTACACATAAGGAAAGTGAGCGCATTCCTTGCGATTGTTATGTTATGCTTTATGGCTGATGAGTTATGTGTAATATTAAATGATTTAATTGAAATACGTAAATACTTAATTAAAAAGGGACAAAGTAGGTACAAAGGATTTGTATCTTAAAATAAATTAAAATAGGCAGAATTATTATTTAGAAAAAGTAAAGAAATATTTTTAAAACTTAGGTGCGATGAAAAGGAGAGTTTAGTAACATCAGTGACTAGTACATATGATAAAATTTATAAATTATTTACTGAGATTTCCAGTTTGTGTCATAAATCACCAGAACAAATAATGGAGTTCGACATAAAAACGGTGACTAGGCCAGGTAGACATACTCACAAACTGTTAATACCCAGACAAAGAGTTAATATATTTAGTGGGAATGTGTATTGCATGGCAATATATATATATATATAAACTAGTTTTAAGGAATTAAGTTCTATAAATGTTTTTAAAAGACAGTTATTTAATAGATTAATTGACAAATGTTTTTATAGTTTAAAAGAGTTTTTAGAAGGTATAGAATTGTGACACCGAAAAAGTTATAAAATAATATTTGTACGCGGATGGCAGAGTATGGCTAGCACAAAAAATGTCAACACCTACAACTCTGTACCAACCCATATTCTGACAAATAAATGTTATTATTATTATTAACGGCCTGTAGTTTGTTGCCGGTCATGGACAGTAGGGAGGACACCACAAAGCGGCTGATAGATGGAATAGAAATGTATGCAGACTTGTTGGACAGTGCAGGTAAACAATTTTTAATAAAATTTGTCCTTAAGAGTCGTTTGTCGGAAAACGCCAAATTGAGAATGCCAAGTTCTTATACTTCTATTTCGGATATGGTTAAAGACATACGAGCCAATTTTTTGACTAAAAATCATTTACAGCCATCCAATCTCATCTACAAAATATTAAGCAAAACCATAGGTCTATTGATCAGTATGGCGCTGAAATAGAAAAACTGTTAACTGAATTAACCATTGCTCAAGCTGATGGCGATCCAAGTGGTTATACATTTTTGAAACCGATAAATGAAAAATTTGCATTAAAACGGTTTTCAGAAGGGCTGAACAACAGGCAGCTGAGCACGAGAGACGAGGAGACATCTGCTTCTGCAGCAGTCTAGCCAGGGGTAATGCAGTTCTCTCGTAACCATCAGATCAGAGGTAAGCGCGGAAATTATCGAAGTAAGTTTCAGCATTATAGAGGTATAAACACAAAGTGAAATTATTTTCGATTTCACATTTTTCACTTTGTGTTTAATGTATAGTGCTAAGCATGTCAAATGCTAAAAATATATATAAAAATATCTAAATATTTATAGGGATTGCGTCATTATTAGGTAAAAATCTTAATTGTAAAATTAAGTTTACCTGGTCAGTATAATGTATGAAAACACTGCCGACAGATGGCGCGGGCGTCACCCAAAGACGTTAAGTATGAATGTGTTATCGAAATTAGCAGTCAGGAGCAATTGTCACGATGGCTGAATTGGCAAAGCATCTGGACGGTATCCAGGAGATGCAGGTTCAAATCCTGCTCGTGACTGTTATTTTCGATTTCACATTTTTCACTTTGTGTTTAATGTATAGTGCTAAGCATGTCAAATGCTAAAAATATATATAAAAATATTTAAATATTATAGAGGTAATCAGACACACAACCGAGGTCGATCTGATAATTATTTTAATCACGGAAATTTTAATAACGCTTTCCAAAATCAAAACTGTGCTCGTAATCACAATGCGCGTGGTAAAACATATTACGGTAATAACAATCTTGGTAATGGAAGACGTGGCAATCGTGATAATTGGCGAGGCATCTCTAATACCCGTATATTTTCGGCACAAGAAGCATGTTGTTTTGCTAGACAAGGCAATAATAGTCAGGATAAAGAGGATAAGGTAGACAATCGGTTTTTTCGAGAATAAGTATAATATTTTAGTATTGGAAGAAAAATGTAAGTTCATAACATTTAATTTGGTAAATAGGACATTTACTTGGTTGATAGATACTGGTGCCTCAATATCTGTTATAAAAAAAATAGCGTACCTAATTCAATGCCCATAAATGGTCATGACGTATTAATAAAAGGAATAGGTGGTCAAATGCGATCGTTAGGATGTATTCAATTACAGCTGACTACCAATAATAAGAACATCGAATCATCTGTCTAATCATGGCTCAAATATTGATTTAGAGACGAATACTTTGACGCTTAGATGTGAAGGTAATTATTTAACATTACCAATTACTGATAAACCGAATTATCATAATTCTCTTATTCTGCCAACTTCGTGAATCACTTCATTTTATCTATTTAGAATCAGAATTAAAAGATGACTGTGCGATTAGTGCGAAAGAGTTAGTGAAAGATGTATTTTTAGCAGGTGCTATAACAAAAGCTAACAATGGTAGAATTTTAGTTAAATTATTAAATTGTAGCGAAGAAGAAATTATTTTAGATAAATTTGTGCCTGAAATTACACCTTTGAGTGACTATAATGTTTGTGCTTTCACTCCTGTTGAATCAAATGTTGAACGAGCGAAAAGATTATTACCTTTGATAGATTTTAAAGACTTAAATCATGAAAAAAAGAACTCTATTGAAATATTATGCTCAAAGTATGCAGACATATTTTATTTACCTGATGATAAGTTAACAACATGTAATATAGGCGAACATACTATTATTTTAAAACCACATACTAGTCCGATATATTTAAAACCGTATAGGTTACCGCAATCTTTAAAGTCTGAAGTCAATAATCAGATATCGAAAATGATTAAAGATGACGTCATTGAAGAAACTAAAAGCGAATGGAACAGTCCTATATTATTCGTTCCTAAAAAATCTAATAGTTCAGATAAAAAGTGGCGTCTAGTAGTGGAGTTTAGGAAATTAAACTATAGTATAGTAGACGATAAATTTCCACTTCCAAATATCACTGGAATTATAGACTCACTTTATGAATCTGTTTATTTCTCACATCTTGATTTGTATCAAAGTTATTACCAAATCAGCTTAAGCGCAGAATCTCGTAAGCTACTGCTTTTAGTACTAATAGCGGCCAGTTTCAAATTAAACGTATGCCAATGGGTCTCAAAACAAGCCCAAGTGCTTTTTCAAGAATCATGACTTTGGCTATGTCTGGCCTTAATTATGAAGCATGTTTTGTTTATTTAGATGATATCATCGTTTTCGGGAGGTCACTAGACCTTCACAAAAAAATTTGATTAGTGTATTTGAAAGGCTCATTAAAGTTAATTTGAAATTAAATCCTAATAAATGTGAATTTTTGAGAAAAGATATCTTGTATTTAGGTCATACAATCTCAGCAGAAGGTATTTTACCAGCACATGAAAAAACTATTGTGCTACAAAAATTTCCTACACCTACAAATGTTGACGAAGTTAAAAGATTCGTAGCATTTTGTAATTACTACCGTAAATTCGTACCATCTTTTGCTAAAATTACTGTACCACTAAATAATCTTTGTAGAAAAAATACACCGTTTAATTGGACTGAAGAGTGTCAACAATCATTTGAGTATTTGAAAACATCATTAATGTCACCACTAATCTTACAATACCCTGACTTTTCAGAGTCAAATGAGTTTGTTATACAAACAGATGCATCAGACGTCGCTGTCAGTGCAGTGTTATGTAATAAAGACATGCGACCTGTGGCCTACGCGAGTAGACCATTAAATAAAGGTGAAAGAAATTACCCCACGATTCAAAAAGAACTTGTAGCAATTGTGTGGGCAATAAAGTATTTTAGGCCATACATTTATGGTAGACGTTTCACCATAATGACTGACCACAAACCTCTCATATATCTCTTTGGAATGAAAGATCCTTCCAGCAGGTTAATTAAATTTAGATTACTTCTAAAAGAATATGATTTTAAGGTTGTATATGGGAAAGGGAAAGAGAACGTAGTAGCGGATGCTTTGTCGAGAGTTTGTATTACATCAGATGATTTGAAAGATATGAATGAGCAAATTATGGCAGTGACAACTAGAGCGCAAAAGAGAAGAATGGAAGAAGATAGTAAGAATGATGTACCGGTTCCTAATAAGTCACTAGACAATTGGCCTGATCACCCAAGAGTCGTTGAATTATTAAGAAAACTGAATAAAGCTGTGGAAATGATTTTAATAGAAGGAAATAAAATTGACGACTTGAGAAATAATGGAAAAATAATAGAAAAACGGGAATGTTTTTCTTATTGTCCAAGTAAATTTATGTTATATATAAATCTTAACTTTAGAGCACAACTCTCGCGAGCCGAATTTGTGACTAAGTTAATGAATTTCTGTAAATAGTAAAAGTAGAAGAAATATGTATTATTAAAAACAATGAAAATTCAGAATTTATTCAAGGCCTTATAAACGAAGTAAAATCAAGAAAAGAGTGGTCCGGTCCACGAATATGTGTATTAAGAGGTGTGAAAAGAATTTATGATGACGAAAGTAAGAAGTTTATCTTGCATGATTTTCACTTATTGCCGACCGAATAGCCTAGTAACTTACAAATTACAAAAAAATATATATATTTTTATCATTTGTTAATCGAACATATTTATAAATCAGCGTTGCAGTGCATCTTAATTGCTGCACTGCAACATCGTTGCTGAATGAAGCCTTATTGTTGCGCTTTTCTAGGTTAAGAATTCAAATTCAAAAATATCTTTATTTCATAGGCCTTTTAAATAGCACTTAAAATCGTCAAGAATACACTAATAATTTATAAGAGCGCCTGAGACGAGTGCAACTGTAATACACCACGCCACAAGCGGCCGGATTCCGAAGTAAAGCCTTTCATGAGAAGAACCCGGCAAGAAACTCACGGACCACTTTTTTAAATTGCCAATTTATTACAATTTAATATAATCTTTATAACTAAAATGACATTCTATCATACAATAATATAGAATATTTCTTTGGTGTCAATAAAATGATTTGTTGTTGATGTTGTTATAATTCGCTGTGTGGGGCCGGCACAGAGAATAGCTCCACCCCGTCTCTTCCTATGGGAGTCGTAAAAGCTAACTAAGGGATTACCGGGGGACCGGGCAGCAGCGTTCCCCTGTGTACTAAAAACATCCACTGCGATCGCCAACCCGCCTGCCAAGCGTGGCGATTATGGTAAAACCCCCATTTTGGGGAGGCCTATGTCCAGCAGTGGACGATGAAAGGCTGATGGATGGATGGATGGTTGTTATAATGCTTATGTTAAATTATATTACCAGGGCTTATAATGCTCTAAAGCGAAACTAAATATTTGAAAAATAAATTCTACAAAATTATGTAGTACCTACTGCTATGGCATTTGGTTAACATACAGAAGACACAAAATTATACCTTTTATTTGTTAAGGCGAGAAAAAATGTTCCTAACCGCATACCCCGTCGTTCGGGGCAACGAAGCGGTAGTGTGGGGACCTCACCCACTAAAAAACCCGCCGTGTGCCGTCTCTCCACCTTTATTGGCGGGCCACCGGAACCATATTACATTCCTTCAGTGGTACACAAAATTATACCTGCGACTTCGTCTGTACAAACTTCAGAATTAGGTGAATATTAGATATGCTAGAAATACGTCACACGGTACATTTATTGTATCTATAAAAATGCTATCCCATGATAACAGTTCATTTTTACAGGATAAGCAGTAGCCCATTTCCTTTTATGGGTTCGAGACTATACTTATACAATTTGATGATGATCGATTCAGTAGTAGGTAACGGCCTGAAAGCGTAACGAACAACGCACTTTTGTTTAATTACCATACTATTGTACCTTATTTTGTCGAGTGGCAACACTCACTCTCTCGCCATTTATCGCTTGACCGTACGGCTCTGCATAAAAAATTGTAAAATACTTAAATAAACCTGAGTTTACCATTATAAAAGTGTTTATTTATGTGCACGGCTTATCCCCGCACATTTTGCATTTAAAATATCTAAAAGCTTGTTACATAAAAACGTAACATCAACAACTCTCGGAACAGTCACTAACAAGTTGTTTACACTATTTCATATCACATCACTGTCAATATTGTCTACTCCATAATATTATCTTTAATATTTTTATTATATAATCCAAATCTTTGACAACGCAGATTGATTATGATTAATAATCGCTAATAAAATAAATTGATGAATGATCGTATCATCAACAATTTATTTCATCGGGTCATTTAGTTGTGGTTTAAAAGTCATCATTTTAGTATGTAATGACTTTTACTCAAGGAAATTCTTTGTCAAGAAGTTTCCATAGAAGGGACGAGCATTGAGTGTCCACTTTTCCATTTCACTTAGCAATATTATGGATTAAATATGTGACAGGGAATGCTCCGATGGTTCGGACATGTGGAAAGAATGCCGGACATGCTACTGGTTAAGAAGATACACAATGTGAAAGTGGAAGGATGTAGGTACAGGGGCAGACCAGCCTACCTAGACTAAATCGCTCATGTATTGAAGGAAGGTGGAGTCAGGAGTCTGCGAAACCGGTGAGCGTGTATGAAGAGAATTCTTAATTGTAGAGGATGCGAGCGATTTATGCAAGAATAGCCCTTTGGCACTCTGTTCTCTCTGCCGGGTAGGCGCAACGGAGATGGCGTGGCGATAAGTAATATTGTTTTCTTAGTCCATTCTTACTTCTGTGGAATGGAACATAATATATTGTAAACCACATAGTTTATAACGCAATTAATAGCCGAGTGTCTGTAGAGTATTACGCAGTTGTTCATAGAACATTTTATAAGAGGGCCGAGACTTCAGCGACTATTGTTTAAGCCTGCCTCTAGTTATCACTGTTCTGCACTCGGCAGGTCTGTTTAATTGAAAACCATTCAGTGTGGGCAATAGTTAAGTTTCATATAGATAATATAAACTGGGTTCTCTTCGTCTATGTGGAGTTTGAAATTCAAATTCATATTTATTCAATATTGTTTATAAGTGTCCCACAGAAACCCTTTATTGAAATAAAATTATTACCCGACAGACGTTGTCGTGTCTTAGCTATGAACATTAATTACTTGCAAACTGTCTAACGTGCTAAGTTAAAATAAATAGTTGTTAAATTTTCCGAAATTTTCCAATGAAATGGGCAATTTTCTTATTTTTTTCTTTCATAAGAACCTTTTCCTGACACAACAAAAAAAGAATTAGCGAAATTGTTCCACCCGTTCACGCCCGATGCGATGACCAAGGGAAATAAAGATTCATTTTTATAAATATTTTGATGTACCAGATTGTTTATTATTAATGCAAAACAAACGGTTTCCAGGTGGCTCTACTTATAATTGGAGTGGTTTGGTGGATGCGCAAAATCTCCTCAGAGCAGGTGTCTTACGCAGAGATACCCAAAGTCTCTCCACCACCCCAACTACTCCAGACCGTCCGTGATATTGGGATCATCCATAATTTGAATACCACTGTTTTACATGGAAACTTGACTCCCTTTTTTTGTAAAGGCGGGAAAAAATGTACCTAATCCCACACCCTGTCGTTCGGAATAACGAACGTTCGTCAACACAGGCTGAAAGACGGCACACGGTGGGTTTCTTTAGTGGGTGAAGGCCCCACACTTCCCTGTTCGTTGCCCCGAACGGCGGGGTGTGCGGTTAGGTACATTTGTTCCCGTCTAAACAAAAAAAAAGCCGGCCGTATGGGGCCGGCTTTTTTTTTTTCTTTTTTACTCAGAATAACCAAACGGTATTCGCTGAAGGTCATAGAGGTTTACGCACCGACCTCGACACACTCCGACGACAAGGTGGAGGGACATATGATGACATCTCGAAGGCCATCCACTTGTATAAAACCTATTTTACGGTGGTTATGGGACAACTTTAACTTTAACGCGAAACTAGGCAAAAGGACAGACAATGAGCTGAAGGTGGGGCACTATGGATTTGGGCAGAGGAACCACAGGGGCCAGATGCTGGCTTATTTTCTGGAGAAGAAAGGCCTCTTCATGATGAATTCCTTCTTCAGGAAGCAGCCCCAGTGAAAATGGACCTGGATTAGCGCTAATGGTTCAGTAAAAAACCAGATTGACTTCATCTTGTCGAACAAACGACACATATTCAATGATGTCTCAGTGATCAGCAGGATTAAAACTGAGAGTGATCACCGATTAGTCAGGGGCACCTTGAATATTAGAACAAAAGTCGAGAGGTCACGCTTGATGGAGTCTACGCTCCGACCAACACCTGTCCAATACCAGAACCCCGAGAGCTTTCAGCTCGAACTACAAAATCGCTTCCAATGTCTAGATAAGTGTGAATCAGCGAGCGATATGAACAGCAGGTTCGTGCAAACTGTCCACGCGGTCGGGTCGACCTACTTCAAGGGCCATCGCATCAGTAGGACTCGTAAACTTTCGGACCATACTCTCAAACTCATGGAGAGGAGAAAAGAAATGACAGTCTAGCCCTCAGCCGATTGGTACTGCCTAAGGCGGTTAAATAGACAGATCTCCAAGGCTGTGCGACACGATATTCGCCAATTTAATACTACCCGTATTAAAGAGGCAATAGAGCGGAACCAAGGCTCGAAAGTGTTCGCAAGAGATCTGTCTGTTGGTCAAAGCCAGTTGACTAAACTGAGGACCAACGACGGCACTGTCATTTCATCTCGAGATGAGATCTTGAGAGAAGTCCAGCAGTTCTATGGACAGTTGTACAGATCACAGAGCCCTGCTGTTGGCTTGGTCCAAGACCCCAGATCCAAGCTAACTCGGCACTTTACCGAAGATATCCCGGACGTCAACCTTTACGAGATCAGAATGGCTCTCAAACAGCTAAAGGACGGAAAGGCACCGGGTGACGACGGAATTACTATAGAGCTTCTGAAGGCAGGCGGAAAGCCGGTCCTCAAAGCCCTCCAGAGGCTATTCAATTCCGGCGTTCTCGGGGGCGACATTCCAGAGTCGTGGACCAGGGGCGTGGTGGTGCTGTTCTTCAAAAAAGGTGACAGAACCCTCTTGAAGAATTATAGACCCATCTCGCTCTTGAGCCACGTCTATAAGTTGTTCTCGAGGGTCATTACTAATCGACTCACGCGCAGGCTTGACGACTTCCAGCCTCTTGAACAAGCCGGTTCCCGAAAAGGTTATAGTTTCATAGACCACATCCACACGCTACGCCAGATTATACAGAAAACCGAGGAATACAATCGGCCTCTGTGTCTGGCGTTTGTGGACTATGTGAAAGCCTTCGATTCGATCGAAACTTGGGCGGTGCTGCAGTCCCTTCAGCAGTGCCAAATTGACTATCGGTATATCGAAGTGCTGAAGTGCTTGTATAGAAATGCCACCACGCCAGTCCGTATTCAGGACAGGAGTACGAAACCGATCCAACTGCAGGGAGGTGTTAGACAGGGAGACGTTATGTCCCCGAACCTCTTCACCACTGCATTGGAAGATGTCTTCAAGCTCTTGGACTGGACCGGATTCGGCATCAACATCAATGACTAATATATCACTCACGATACTCTGACGACATCATAGTCACGGCAGAATCGCTGGAGGACCTTGGCACCATGTTCAATGATCTCAGCAGGGTTTCCCGAATAGTGGGTCTTAAAATGAACATGGACAAGATGAAAGTCATGTCTAATGTCGATGTCATTTCAGCGCCGGTCCTAGTCGGCATTGCGCTTCTCGAAGTTGTCGACCACTATGTCTACCTGGGACAAACAGTCCAGTTAGGTAGACACAACTTCGAGAAAGAGGTCAATCGACGAATCTAACTCGGCTGGGCAGCGATCGGGAAGCTAAGGAAGATCTTCTCGTCCAATATCCCGCAGTGTCTGAAAACGAAGGTCTACGACTAGTGTGTGTTACCAGTGATGACATATGGAACGTGGTCTCTGAATGTTGGCCTCGTAGCAAGGCTCAAAATAGCTCAGCGGGCCATGGAGCGGGCTATACTTGGTATTTCCCTACATGATCGAATCCGTAATACGGAGATCCGTAGGAGAACGAGAGTGACCGACATAGCCCGCCGGGTTGCCATGCTGAAGTGGCAATGGGCAGGCCACATCGCTCGACGAACCGACAACCGTTGGGGAAGAAAGGTTCTCGAGTGGCGACCACGTATCGGACGGCGCAACGTAAGACGGCCCCCGACCAGATGGACTGACGAAAAAACAAAGTCGCGGGGAGCCGTTGGATGCGGTCGGTACAGGACCGCTCGTTGTGGCGTTCTCTTGGGGAGGCCTACGTCCAGCAGTGGACGTCAAACGGCTGACGGATGGATAGAGGAAAAAAAAAACAAAAGGTGTGCCTGCCTAAAGATGTGAGTAGTACCTACTGTGATGTGAGATACTCATTATGAAAAACTGCTTGAAAATCCTTTTAGTCTAAGTCTGTATGCCAAAAATAACTATCCTAGGGGAACTATTCATTTCTTCGGGTTAGATAGTGATGTTTTTTTAATCTGTAAACTATCTAAATTAAGGGACTTTAAACATACTACAAACTAGTTTTTATAGACTAATAACTAATTTAAATTTAACATAATCTATAACAGTAACTTAACACAGTCTCGGTGGTGCAGCGGTGGTGTTAGCGACTGCGGAACACGAGGTCTCGGGTTTGATCGCCGGGTCGGGAATGTTATTGATCATTTTAGTAAAAAGAAGTATTCTCAGTAGCAATGTGCTCGGTAGACGGCAATAGGCTCGCCCCCTATTACGTGGGACTTAAACAGCTGGCGAATCGTGGGTGTATAATATACCTCTACCGCCTACCTCTTCGCCTGTATTCCCAGGCGTGATGCTATGTTTAATCTACTAAACTATTGTATATCTTAGAAAATGTCTATTGGAAATTCTTAGTTTGTTAAGGGGAAGACACTTTGTTTATTGTGCTCTATTGTTTACACTTTGTTCATGTGTTCTAATATTTAACTAACACTTATCACTAGCCACTCTTAGCACTTCACTTATTCAAAAGGTTTAGTTATTTTGAGCCTTATTTTAGGTCCGAAGCTGCTGAATGTCTCTACGTTCACATGCTGACGAAACCTCTTTTTAAGCACTTCTGCATATTTTTGTAGAACTGTAGTACCGGACGCCACATTTAGGTCCGTCCACATTAGATTGTCATTTCTAACATACCATTCACGAAATTCTTTAGTACTTTGTTCTTGAATCGTTTTATAATTAGCACGTTACTGTGTTTGGTATAGCCTCAAAGCTGAACTTCATATATCTACACTGGCTTGTTTGTACAGCAATACCCTATTGTGTACGGACAAAGTAGAATGCTACTAACCAGAATATTGTTTACTTGGCTAGTGTCTGTTGATACTAGCCGCTGTGACAGAAATTATGGTCTGAAGTTCATCATCATTATTTAGTCGCACGTGGTTGCTAGTTATAATTAAACAAATAAATAATAGCTACTGAATACACACATAGCATCTCCCCTGTATTCCCTGAAGGTGTAGGCAGAGGTGTATTACACACCCACGGTTCGCCAACTATGTTGAAGTCCCACATAATAGGGGGCGAGCGTATTGCCTTCTACCGGACATATTTCCAAACTCCGGGCTACTACTGAAAATATTTCTTTGTACGAAATACCTCAATACCACAGTCCGACCCGGGGATCGAACCTGAGACCTCAAGGTCAACAGTCGCTCATACTACCACTGCACCACAAAGGTGACTCGTGAATAATTACCCTTAAATGTGTAAATTATGTTATAATTATATTTACATGCCTGAAGATACCGTTTACTGTTTGTTTAATAACAGGCTTTAGGCTTCTCATTTCTGGAGAAATGTTTACGAAATTTAAACAGTTTCTTAACAATAACAGCAACATATTAGATTAAGTTATTTTTACGAAAAGGTAGGAGATGAAGTGGGACTTTCCATTTAATATAAGGCCCGTAGGCCATGTGTGTGGTACCTAGAAGAAAGCTTATGGCTATTTCATAAAAAAAATAATATCTAAATAGTACCTAGATACTGGCGACCCGCCTTGGTTTCGCACAGATTTGATGAATTCTTAGGGAAAATATGGCATTAATTGCCGCAATAACAAAATTAATCTGTGTACCAAACCTTTATCAGTCCCTTTGTAAACAACCGCAAAATTGGTCCTTATTATCTCCTAATTACCGATATCAGAGTTTTCTTATTTTATTTTATTTTTTACAAAAAAAATGCGCTTTTCTACAAGAAAATGCCTCGCTTACGACCTTTTTACGCACCGGGACTGATAAAGGCAAAAATTTTCCGTAAGAATCGAATCTATTAAAAGTCAAACATAATTGGGTAATTAGGTATGTACTCCGCACAAAAAGATAAGTGTTCTATTTCTCAAAAAATATATTTATATAGAAGTATCTAATAATGTGAGCATTAAGTTCTTCCTTTGAAGATTAACTTGAATTTCATAAAGAAACAAGTTATATTATTAAGTTACAGCCTTTTGTTAACATATTCAACATAAAAGGGACTGTGAAAGGTAAGCTGTGTAATGTTTCTTGATGGACGACGTATTACGGACTTTGGAGTATTACATGATGTTCAAATATATTATTGAAAATAACATGTGTATTTTTTAAAGACTCAAAGGAGATAGGAATGCTTCCATACATTTTTGGGCTTGGGTGTTAACAAGATGAAAGTTGCACCATTTGAAAGCTTACATCTAAACATTTCAATATTTAAGATTTAGCGAGATTTGGCATTCTAGGAGCCGAGATATGGAAGATTATATAAAAGTGAGGTCAAGTATCAAAGTGTTATCAGAACATTTAAAAGCCCAGAAACACGTTATTTATAAACTCGCAGGATGTATAATACTATAGAGATGATACCTAGTTAAGATAGTGTAAATAGATTAGTTGCTTATCCCAGCATGAATGGCTTGATCGGGGAAGTAGCAACCTCTCACAGATCAGCGTGAAACAACGGTAGGTAATCCTACAGTTGTATATCGTATGGTGAGTGAGAGCGCCAGAGCCTCCTACCTCGGGAGACCTCCTACCCCTTTCCATCGAGATGTCGACGCGCGGACGATGCCTCTGGTGTTGCGAACGTCTATAGGCTTCGGTAACCACTTACCATCAGATGGGCCGTATGCTAATTTGCCACCCACGTAGTATAAAGATGGTAGTTAGGTACCTTCTAAGGTACATTTGCCAAATAATTAGGTAGGTATTTAAGATATATGTATAATAAACTTTTCCACTGCTGGAAACAATTTTCTTTGAAATTGAAGTAAGAATCAATTTTTATTTTATTTATTTAAATAACAAATATGTAGTATGTATGTAACACCAATACAATAGCAAATATGTAGCTACCTATAGGTACTTTACATAGAGATATTTTATACACCTTACGTATTTAGGTATACAGCAGCAGACAAGCCGGTTCACCGCTTGTGTCTCGCCTATGTGTTTTTCTAATGAAGTGAAATAAAAATAAAGTTATATAACTTCATAGGTAGCATAGATACATAATACTAACGTACTCATTAGAAAATAAAGGTAAGCAGGTAAATAAACAATAGATACAAGTACTCGATTGATTAGAGCATAATTATAATAGGTACCATTATATGGTAGAACTATGAGGTTATATTTGATTATTTCAAAGAAAACACATTTTTTACATACAGGTATCTTTTAATCCTCTTCGATTATTTAGTTGAGGTGTAGTTAGAGGTAGACGTTGAGGTGTAGACTTAGGTGTGTGTCGGCGAGTCATATATTGTGAAGCCAATGAACATCCACACCGGATACAAACACTGGAGTGACCTGCTGCTCTTTGTTCTATGCATCGTCTTCCTAAGACTACTTCTTGAGATAAGTCCCAGCAGGCCTGACACAAAATGGTCATTGCTGTTTATCTAAAACACAAGAACTTATTTTATAAATCTATAATAAAGAGGTCACAATTCTAGGAGTTGTGATGTGCCAAGAGAACACTGACACTTGACGGCTTATTCAATAAGATTGATAAATAAATAAACATTTAGTACTTACAGGTTCAGATGCACATTATTCACGGATCACAGACAGTATTGCTGGGTCATGTAAAACTCGTTTGCCTATTGTATTACAGCGACCAGTCGCTATGTTACAATTACTACAACGATCCATACTCTCAATATCCAATCTATAGGCGTAGTATCGTTTTCCAAAATAACAAGGCCAAGTCCGTCGTGTAGGCAAGATTCTCAGTATCCAGTAACAAAGCTAGGATCAAAAAATAAGCAAGCTTAAATGAGGCGCGTTGGGCCAATATACCAATGTGATTTATATGAAGAAATAACAAAAATAATACACCCACTCGTATCCCCTTGGCTGCAAAGGGTATAATATAATCACTCTTAGATTTCTTTATCTAAGTAATCACTACTTTTGAGTTATATAAAATCACTAGTTTAGATGTATTATTTCGGTGGCTTTTTCTCTGAGGCTATTGTCTGAACTGAAAATTTTCTTTTAAAACAAGAAGAAGATCACTTGGCCGCGTCGACCATAGAGCCATGGATACTACATAAATATTAGATACTAGGCGCTGAATTGTCTTTGAAACGCGTCGGCGAAGAAATTCGCCTCGCCCGCCCGATTCGATTCGACGCGGTTCGGTGCGCTTTTAGTGGACGCAGTTCCATACTAAATGTATAGCAAGCGAATTTCTGCGATTCGATTCAGCGCGCCTGATGGACGCGGGCCT
Organism: Leucoma salicis; assembly: GCA_948253155.1. Classification (NCBI taxonomy): domain Eukaryota; kingdom Metazoa; phylum Arthropoda; class Insecta; order Lepidoptera; family Erebidae; genus Leucoma; species Leucoma salicis. The sequence goes on from OX411817.1 coordinate 5,389,540, forward strand.
TTAAATAGATTTATATAGTTTAAGATAGGTACCTAACCGTCGATATTGATATTTTGTTATCAACAAACACTAAAACTAAAGAAAATAAAATGAATAATTCACGTATAAATTTTAAAGAAAATTATAGTATGTATACCTCCAGTCGTGAGATTTGAAAAGAAAAGAAAGTAAAGTAAAGTCCAATGATTACTTTACTCTATGGTAAAGTCGAAGCAATTTGAGTGCCCGACCACAGACTATTAGTGTACTAAAGTACAGACGGGAATCTTAAAGGGCGAGGGGTATAACGCTACGACAGGGGAACGGGAGCGAGGGGGTTGATAGATACACTAAAGTAGACTTGTTCTTGCTCGGTAACTAAAGGGAGCGCTCCGAACTAGTTCTTTTTTCCAAATGAACTAGTTCGGACATCTAGTTCAATTAGTTCTCTAGTTACTGTTCCTTCATTAGGTCATCTAGTTCTATAGTTCTATTAGGTTTTTAGTAGGGGCGGGAAACGAACCACGCATCTTTTCCGATTCGGGGAAGTGCTCTAAGCCACTGAGCTACCCTACTGACCTTTCGATCATCCCAAATTCTTAATCACATTTGTCTTACACATTTGTCTTACGACTTTTTCTTTATTCATAAATAATTTGTACTTTAGAAAGTAGCGGAGCATGTCAATTGCTAAAAAAAATAGATCTATTAGGTTATCTAGTTCTATGAGGTCTTTAGTTACCTACACTGATCTTTATTATAACTCTTTGATGACGTAAATGAACTGTGTAACTATTTTGTGACTAATAGGTCGCATTAATTTATTGTATAATAGGAACTATAATTACATACTACTACCTAATTTACTATTACCTATTTTAATTGAAACAAATATTTGTTTTCTCGTAATACTTTGCAGACTTAGGACTGTAATTATACCTAATATTTCAAGTATTTTACCTGATTAATTTAAACCTTAGAATAGCGTATTTAAATATCAAATGAAACAAACCTATAATTATTTATATTTTCACATATTTACACAAGAAATAAAAACATTACCTAATTATTATACCTATCTCTTTTTTAAAAACATTATATTTTTAGAAGAGATAGGTAGGTCAGTTAGAAAAGAAAGAGAGCAAGATACAAATGTTTCTTTAGTCGAGATACGAACTATAATCCATACCGCTCTCGATGAACTAAGACCGAAAACGAACTAGCTCACGGAATAGTTCGTTCTAGTTCAGTGTCAGGAACTAGTTCCTAATAGTTCTTAGTTCGTGAACTACACAAGTCTACACTAAACGTCGCCATTATTTTGTGATCAAATCTGTATATAATTATATATATCTGTATATATATCTAATATCTGTATATATCTATATATATGTAATATAATATCAAAAAAGTACCTAACTGAAAAGGATGGAAAAGGTCAGATTTGAAATTAAAAACACATTAGAGAATAGTCTTTTTATTATGCATTCTGCCTTTACACTTATTGGCGAATTTATCTGAAGCTGGTTTCAGTGAGTTTCCAGCAAACTCCGTCGTAGTACAATTATCAATCAATATGTTGTTGTTTTTCAAGTTTTACAAAGCACACACACACACAGCTAAATAGTCATCCCGGAACCCGACACTTAAGGTAAACCGACATGAACATATTCCACGAAAACACCAATAGACCAATCACTATTCACTACAAGCACGAACGATAGATATCTACATAAATAAACTGATTTGTGCTAACGAGTAACGACACAACGAAAACTTTGGGTTGGAAAACTATATGTATTACTGCCCGAATAAATAAATAGCAACATATAAACTAAAGACAAACGAAACAAGGGATTCAAATGAAACTTGAAAATAAAGACAATAAGAAGAAAGTGATGATTATTACTCTGTCTGGTCTGTGGTGGAGTGATCGTAATTAATCGGAAACGTTCGCTCTCTTTCGCCGAGCGCGTCTAGTGTATCGAACTGTCAAATTGGTAGCGTTATGATTTTTTTCTATGAAGATACCACGGTGTGTGCCCGACTTAAGAAGTAGCAATGGGTAACTCGTCATTTTAAGAGGTACACCTCATTTGAGGTGAGGAATTGAGGATTTGCTTGACGCGCGGGCGGTTTTAGTTTTCATCTCATGGACTCATGCTTCTCAGACTCAGGACGAGCATGAGGCCCGGTCTCCGGTGCACTCGCTTACTATGTTTATGAGGTAGTTATTATTGTTATCTCCCTCACACACATTATTTTCTTTCTCTCAGTGTCCTAGGGCCAAAATAAACAAAATTTGACACTCAATTATTTTCAACCTTATGTGTAAATTTATATATAATAATTTACGTGAATAATATATAATATAATGACCACGAAATTAATATGTAAGTATGTACTCACATAATAGTTATTACTTTTAAATTCGTTTAAAATCGATTCATATACCTAATCGTGACGCTGTAGTGTCTGTAGTAATATTATATTCTATGACCTAAGCTAAGTATATAAATCAATGTTTAATCTTTAATAAATAGATACAAATCAGATTTCATTGTATCATTTACGCTCGTCCCTATATGGTGACCCGCGCCAGTAGTGGTCAGCAGATCTTGTGTATCATGTTATAGCGCAGAATGTTACTGTAGTTACATATAAAAATTTGAAATTTGGGCTATTGGAAATTGGAATTGGCTATTAGAATCAAATTAAAATACTGTAATGGGCGGCTCGCAAACAAAAGAAGAGATTATTTTGGCTCAAAATGCCGCAGGCGGAACTAATAGTGCTGATGTCTCGCACTTGAAGAACCATATGTCCGTGATCAGTGTCCTTACAACAGTTATTTTGGTGATTTTGCTGGCACTCTTTGCATATGGAGTATACTATTGGTGTCGACGTAATCATCGCAATTGGCTGATTGGCGAAGTGAATAACTATTTAATGAGAAGGTCATTGAGGATGCGGGGTACTCCAGATATCCCGATGGCGAACATTAGAGTAGAAGGTCAGTGATGTCCGCATAGTGTGTGATAGTGCGCGATACATTACTCTATGATAATGAAGAATGTGTACGATGCCTAAATATGGACGATGAACTCTGGACTCGAGTGTAGCGTACGTAAGATTGAACCTACTTGCTGATTATTATTATACATTTACCTTATCTACATAATAATATATTATGAATATGTTTCTTTATTACTATGTCAACAGAATTAAAAATACTTTATAATGAATTACTCCTAATTAGACGTTATTTAATTAAAATAGGACCTTCACGTAGGAAAGGTGAAATTATTAAAAATAAATTACAAGAAGCCGATTTGATAGTTTCCAAATATGATATTTTAATATGCACTATTAGTAGCAGTAAGGAAATTTCTGAGGATGAAAGTATTTTGATAAGTAAATATTGTAAAGATTTTAGCAATTTATATTCTGAAATTTCGAATTTATGCTCATATAACGAATTCAAAATGGATTTCGACCTAAAAACTGCCTTGAGTTTATTGCCTTTAATGACTGACGACATTTCAATTACAAAACAATTAATAGACTCTATTGAATATTATGAGAGTATCCTTAACCTTGAATCTAAAAATCAATTGGTTAATTTTATCCTTAAAAGCCGTTTATCTCAGTCAGCTAAACTTAGACTAGATTCCAGTTACCCTAGTATTACAGGTTTGATTCAGGACATGAAATTCAAATTACTGCCGAAAAAGTCAGCACATGCTATCCAGAGCAAACTGTTATGTTGTAAGCAGAGCGACTTATCCATAGAAGAATATGGTAAGCAAATTTGTGAATTATTTGTAGACTTGACAATTTCACAGGCCGATGGCGTCGAGACAAATTATAAAATTCTCAAACAAATTAATGAGAAACAGGCGATTAAACGTTTCGCCGATGGTTTGTGTAACCGTCGAATCGGAACCATACTATCAGCACAAAAATTTAACTCCCTACAGGATGCAGTTCAGGCTGCTGTTGATGAAGAGATATCAGTCTCTTCAACGTCAGGCGATATCATGACTATGAGTAATCGACGTTTTAATTATGCAAATTCCAGGGGCCGCATATACTACAGGCGCCAGCCGAGAAGGGGGCATGCTCCACGCCCTGCCCAGTAGCCGCAGCAGATGGTGCAGTATAAACAGCCGGCCAGAGGCCGAGCTACCCGAGGTAACCCGCCAGCCCATAGAGGCACGGCGAGGCCGTACCACAGAGGTAGACCTAATTATTATTATAACCGCCACCAGAATGTACCACAAAATGTGAATACCATGACGGAATCAAATTCTAATACTACCGATAACAGTACGTTTTTTCGAGACTAAAGGGTTTGTTTTTACATGTAGTGGAAATTCACATTTAGTTCAATTTACTTTTAATAATGTTTGTACATTGCACTGGTTAATTGATACGGGAGCGTCAATTTCAGCGATAGAATATAAACATATAAATGTTTACAACATTCCATTCCATAAAGAGACAACTAAGTTCGACGGCTTAGGAGGTAGCGTCATTGCATTAGGATACGTTTATCTCAACTTACATGCCTATAATTGTACGTTCAAAGACAAATTCTTTGTATTTGAAACTTTACCATTTAATACTGGTGCAACTATTGGTGATGACTTTTGTAAAAAATACTCAGCTGTAATTAATTATGATAACAACACCTTTTCGTTACGTAGTTCTAATAATGAAAGTGTTTGTTTACCTACAATTAGATATAATAGAAACGGTTTTATGTATATTCCGGCTAGGTCGGAATCAATTCATTATATATTACCGATATAACACATCAAGCTGTGGTTTGTTCTAATGAAATCGCAGAGGGTGTTTACATTTCAAGTGCTTTAGTGACACCTTGCCGTGGGAAAATACCTATTTGTATTTTAAACACCACAGAGAAAGATTTTAATATAACTAGCGTGTCTCCGATAATTCATGATGCAAATGATTACCAATTATGTTCATTTAGTCAATCAGATAAAAATGCGAAGCGCGTAAAACATTTATTTTCACAATTAAAATTAGATTATTTAAATAGCGAAGAGAGAATTTCAATAGAGAGTATTTGTGCTAAATATAGTGACATATTTTATTTACAAGGCGATAAGCTAACCAAAACCGATATATACAAACATAGTATCACACTTAAACCTAATATAGAGCCTATTTATACAAAACCATACCGTTTACCCTATTCTCTTAAGTCAGAAATACAATCTCAGCAAGATAATATGTTACAACAAGGTATCATAGAGCCATGTAGAAGTCCAAGGTCCAGCCCTATCCTCTTAGTGCCTAAAAAATCAGAATCATGTAAAAAATGGCGTCTAGTTGTTGATTATAGGAAGTTAAATAATTGTATTCAAAATGATACTTTTCCGTTACCCAATATTACTGAAATTTTGGATTCTCTTTCCGGTTGTATTTATTATACACATTTAGATTTACACCAAGGTTTTTTTAACATGGAACTAGAGCCTGACAGTCGGAAGTACACAGCGTTCTGTTCGGGCCAGTACCAGATGACCCGAATGCCTATGGGTTTAAAAACTAGTCCCAATTCCTTTGCCCGCATGATGAATGTCGCTATGTCCGGTCTGACGTTTGAAAAATGTTTTCAATATCTTGATGATCTTGTCGTGTTTGGGCGTAATATTACGAATCACAACAAAAACCTCATTGACGTATTTGAAAGGCTCAGAAATGTAAAATTAAAATTAAATCCGTTAAAATGTAAGTTTTTACAAAAGGAATTGTTATATTTAGGACATGTAGTGTCAGGGGAAGGTGTTTCTCCGGACCCTGAAAAAATTCGTGTGTTACAAAATTATCCCGTACCGACTTCAGTCGATGAAGTCAGGCGCTTTGTAGCTTTTGCCAATTTTTATAGAAAATGTATTCCTAATTTCGCAGAGAAAGCATATTATTTAAACCGTTTATGTCGTAAAAACGTTCAGTTTAATTGGGACGATAAATGTCAACATTCATTTGAAACTTTAATATCGTGCATGACGTCACCACCACTTCTACAGTATCCAGATTTTTCTGACGAAAATGAATTTGTACTGCAAACGGACGCGTCTGGATACGCTATAGGAGCTGTATTATCTAATAGAAATGGTAACCCAGTAGCTTATGCTAGTAGAACATTAAATAAGGCGGAGAAAAACTACCCAACTATTGAAAAGGAGTTGTTGGCCGTAGTCTGGGCATGCAAGTACTTTAGACCCTATTTATTTGGACGTACTTTTAAAATTCTAACAGATCATAAGCCTCTTGTTTATCTTTTTAATATAAAGGATCCATCTAGCAGATTGCTCAAATTTAGATTATTATTAGAAGAGTTTGATTATAAAGTAGAGTATGTAAGGGGAGCTGATAACGCGGCTGCAGACGCATTATCAAGAGTGTGTGTAACATCGAAAGAGTTGAGAGAAATGAGTGAATGTAATATAAATGTTATGACAAGAGCTCAAAAGAGAAATCAAGGTAAAACAATGTTAAATTCAGACTCCTTGGCTGATATGTCTTTCAGTGACGAACGGCCTGATCAACCGCGAGTTGTAGAGACACATAGCAAGCCAAAGTTATCTATCGAATTAAACTTTATAGACGAGAATAATTTAAATATATTGAGAAAATCTAAAGATATAGTGTATGAAACTAGTTTATTGAGTTATGTACCTGAGAAAATGAGTATATTTATAAATCCAGCTGCCCGATCACGAATATCGCGAGCCGATTTTGCGAGGGAGCTTTCGGATTTTTGTAACTCAATTAATATTAAAGAAGTATACTTCATGAAGTCAAAAGAAAATAAGTTGTTTATAGAACAATTAGTAAAAGAAATAAAAAATATTAGTGAATGGTCCGGAGCAAGAATTTGTATTTTAATAAATATAACTCGAATAACTGATAAAGATGACCAGAGAGTAATACTAAACGATTTTCATATTTTGCCCACGAGTGGCCACGCGGGTATAAAGCGAATGCTGAACAACATAAAAAAGTATTACTTCTGGCCAGGACTTGAGCGTGATATAATTAAATTTGTACTACAACGTTGCGATAAGTGTCAGAGACAAAAATACTGCGTCACTACTAAATAACCATTGACTTTAACTTCAACAGCCCAAACGGCATTTGAAAAAGTTTATCTAGACATAGTTGGACCCTTAGACAGGGACATGTATAATTAATCTTATATACTAACTCTCCAGTGTGAGTTGTCTAAATATGTTGAGGCATACCCCTTAGAAACAAAAAACAGTATCGAAGTAGCTAAAGCGTTTGTAAACAATTTTATTTTACGTCATGGTATTCCTAAGGAAATTGCAACCGATCGGGGGGCAGAGTTTATGTCATCGACTATGAGTGAGGTATGCAAACTACTAAAAATTAATAAGTTGAACTCAACCTCATACCACCATGAGAGTATAGGAGCTCTCGAAAACACTCACAAAATCCTGGGTGCCTACTTAAGAATTCAAACTGATAATCACCCGGCCACCTGGAGCACTTGGATGCCGTTCTGGTGTTTTTCACATAATACTTCAGTTCACAGGGAAACGAAATATACGCCATTCGAACTGGTGTATGGTAGGAAATGCAACTTACCCTCCAACTTATGCCACTCGGTTGAGCCACTTTATAACTATGAAAGCTACCCCTTAGAACTAAAATATCGGCTGCAAGTTTCACAAAAGGAGGCTAGAAACAATTTAATCGCGAGTAAGTTACACAGAAAATCTAAGCATGACAATAATATTAACCCGGTTAGGTATGAAATCAATGATTTTATTTTGGTGAAAAATGAAACTGGCAATAAACTCTCGGAGGTATATTCAGGTCCATATTTAGTTATTAAGGATATGTCCCCAAATGTCTAAATCCTTAAGGACGGTAAATCAGACATTGTTCATAAAAATCGAACGAAGCTATATTATCCATAGTTTTAAGTATGATATTCTAAATATGTATAAACTATAAGCTGGTAATTTCATCCTAATAATCTATCGTATCTGTATGTAAAAAAAAAAAATAAAAAAAAAAATCCTTAGCAATATATTTTTTTAAAACATTATTTTAAAATAAGTGTTGTTAACAACTAAGTTAGTTAGATTTATATATTTTTTAATAAATAGATCAATATTTTTCTTTAGTCGTGAAAACTAATGATATCCAGTTAATTTAAGGATATAAAAATTATGATAGGCTAAATAAATATGTGTAATCGTATAATCGTAAATATACTTATATAATGTTAAATGTATGAAAAAAAAAATCTTTGTATTAACATTTTTTTTTTATTTTAAAGGGGTGAGGTGTAGTGTCTGTAGTAATATTATATTCTATGACCTAAGCTAAGTATATAAATCAATGTTTAATCTTTAATAAAGTAGATACAAATCAGATTTCATTGTATCATTTACGCTCGTTCGTCGCCGAAATCCTCAATTTATCATCATCATTCCTCATCACATCACTCGCCTCACGATCGAGTCATGCGATGTTGCGACTGGTCGGCCACAATCTCGCAACTCACAAGTACGAGGAACGAAGAACGAATGAGGTGGTTCATTGTTGAAATATGAGTAACTCTTTCAATTTGCTCTCGCGAGTACCTCAAATGAGGGAACTCATGAGTGAGGAGTGCATCACTACTAAGAAGTGACCGTTGGTAACGACTCACTTTGTACGCTTTCGAAATTGAGTCTAGGTTTTTGCATGGCCCAATAATACAGGCCTGCTCAAATCGCGAAGTGACATACAAAATTTTGCCGTGCATACGTCGTCAACAAGGCAGCATTGGCTCTCAAATTTTTTGATGTGAAACACGCATGTGTATATCACGTGACAGTGCAATATTATGATGACACGCAGCTGATCTGATGATGGAACTGGAAGGTGGACATAGGAACTCTATAATGAAATGGCGCAACCCCATTGACTTTGGGCTCGTATGATTCGTCTTGCCGAGTACTTTGTGTCTAGATGGTATCCAGGGGCTGATGATGGAGCTGGAAGGTGGCCACAGTAACTATAATGAAACTATGCAACCCTATCGAGTTTATACTCGTTTGATTCGTCTTGAGGAGTACTTTGTCAAGTTATGATAATTTTATTTCGATGATCAAAATAATTTCGATGTTTTCACATCTGCTAGACGTCCCGCAACATCTAGTTTTTTTTCCCCACAATTTATACACAAACCCCTTTAAAGGTTAGAAGTCTGAAATAAAAAAGTATTACTGTCTATAAAAGCTAAAATATATTAAACTAGACTCTACCCACAACTCCCTCCGGGTGGTTTCAGAATATAAATATGTCGCACTACTGCACTTTAATTAGCTTTATGCAAAAATAGCTAACCCGAAGAAATCGTTCATTTTTTCGGGATGAAATGTAGCCTGTGTCCTTTTTTGAGGTCTAGTACTCTGGGTTCAGTAGTTACGCCGTGAAAGCGTAACAAAAAAACTAACAAATAAAGTAACTTTCACATTTATATTATAGTAAGGATTAAAAATTTGAAGATGAGTCGCGAGTTATAAACGTGACTTGGATTAGAAAAATGGTGGAATTTTAATTTGGCGTATAAAATTATAAAATATATTTAAATACCTATACTCCAATTTATCGCCATGTGCTGGTTGGATATTATAATACCTCTCTGAAAAGGCACTTTATAAATTAGCCTCTAGCCTGTTTTCAAATTTTCTATTTAAACGTTCTATTTTCCATTCTAACCAGCATTATTATACACCTCTGCCTACCCCTTGATGCCTAATCGTTGATTTTGGTGCAACTTATTTTATTTGAAAGGCCTTGATTTGACTTAAAAACTGGTAGACATTTTATCCCGCTACTATATCGGGAACCTGAGATATAACCGAAAAACAAGCTTTTGGCTGCGGCGAAACCGCTGGCAAAGGCTAGTTATACATAAAAATAACCAAAACAGTGCTTTTATTCTTTAAGGGTGGTAATTAGATCCGACTGGTGCATGTGCTGTCGGGGCACGGTTGCTTCGACAGATATCTGCACATAGTCACAAGGAGGGAAGCGACTTCGGGCTGTCACCATTGCGACTGCGACAAAGACACGGCGCGGCACACGCTCGAGTCTTGCCCGGCTTGGGCCCAGCAGCGCAGTGAATTCGTCGCGGTAATAGGGGGAGACATTTCGCTGAAGAACGTCGTCAGAGCGATGCTCGGAAGCGACAGGAATTGGGCCGCGGTCGCTGCCTTATGCGTGGAGGTCATCTCGGAAGGTCACCTATGGAGGTCGATGCTTCCGCTGACCCGAACCCGCGCCAGTGACTGGAGCGGCACAGGCGTTTGTACTTGCCTGATGCTGCCCTAGCTAAACATCGCTCAGTAGAGGGTACCCGAAAGGGTTAGCCGCCGGCAGACCACTGAAGTAGTACAGTACAGTTCCAGTGGCCCGCCAACACAAGCGGCACACGGCGGGTTTATTTAGTGGGTGAGGGCCCCACACTACCCTGTTCGCTGCTCCGAACGCTGTGCGGTTAGGTACATTTTTGCTCGCCTTAACAAAAAAAAAAGGGGTGGTATACAAGCTTACGACTCGTCTGATGGTATGCGGTTACCATAGCCAATAAATAGGCTAAAGTATTAATAAAGAACAAGTTTCCTTATCTTTAAGGATCTCTTTTAATTTAACTCAAAATGATAAAATTTATTAATACTTTTTGAATTAAGAACAAAAAACTAAATACCTTTTCTTCCCCAGCTTATTTATTAGTAAAAATCACAAGTTTTTTACGTGCGTTAAAATCATTAAAATATTTTTTTATAAAGGTCTTTCCGATTCCAATGATCTATCGCCCATATTTTTAGGAGCTTTATCTCTCTTTAGCTTTATTTTTAATTTTTTTGACTATTTGTGAAAGTAGAAAAAAAAGAGTTGCTACTGACAAGCAGGATCTTTTTCCACGAGTTTTAGAGACTTTTTTAATGACGAGGTGGAGATAACTTATGACAAAGAGGGTTTTGGAGGTTAGCCGGGAAAAACCAGACAAGAAATACAAAGAAATTTCAACGTCCTCTGCTGGAGATAGGCATCTCCAAGAATGGCGGGTTGGCGATCGCAGTGGATGTTGTTAATACTCGAAGAAGTGCTGCTGCTCACTCCCCCGGTATTCCCTCAATCGGTTCTTACGACTCCTATGGGTGGGGAGGGGTGGGATAATTCTAAAGCCGGCCCCACATGGCAAAATTGGTTATATGTAACGGGTCGGTCACCTAAATGTATTACGCATTTAGAAAAAAGCTATTGATGTGATAACGTCTTATAAATGGATGAACGCCGGCAGTGTCACAAAAAGTTTCACGTTCCGAAAAATGTATGGCGACCGATGCATTGTTTGTGAAACTCTGTCACGTTCCGAAAAATGTATGGTGACCGATGGATTCTTTGCGAAACTCTCAAATTATCGTCAGACTTTACAGACAACCATATAGTTTTTTAGACATTACAAAGATACACTTCAATTTTATTAACTTGTATAGATCGACATCGATGAGGCAACAAAGGAAATCACCATGTTCATACAAGAGGCTTGTTGGAAAACTACGCCACCAACACCTCGAAAACGCGTTACCACTACAAACCTCTCACTAGAAATTAAATATCAAATACTCGAAAAACGGAGACTACGGCGAGTTTGGCAACTTAGTAGAAATACGGAAGACAAACGAGCACTTAATAAAGCTATAAAAGAGCTAAGAATATCTCTCAAAGAATGGCACGATGCTACTCTTCAAGCTAAACTAGAGACGCTTACGCCTATAGCACCCAATAACCATTCCCTGTGGAAATTCACCAAGGCTTACAACAGACCTCAGGAAGCCAAACCACCTATAAGGAAAAGCAATAACAGCTGGGCCAAAACTGCCCAGGAAAAGGCCAACGTGTTCGCCAACCATCTGTCTTCTTACCCAATGAGTCAGATTACCTGGAGACAGAAATAGAAGTAGTGAGTCTTCTGAACCAACTGTATCAGATGGCACTACCCCCTCTTCCGGTAAAGGTAACTGAAGTGTGGCGAACAATCAACGCTCTAAAAGATCGAAAGGCTCCGGGATATGCCCTTATAACTAAGGAAATGTTACAACAACTACCGAAAAAGGCTGTAGTTTACTTGACCATCCTGTTTAACGTAATTTTGAGAGTACAACACTTCTCTGCCTTGTGGAAAATCTCAAAAATAATAATGATCCATAAGGCAGGTAAACCGCCAAATGAAGCTGAATCCTATCGGCTGATCAGTCTTCTGCCAATTTTATCTAAGGTACTCGAAAAAATTATATTGCAGCGAATACTGCCTATTCTAATTAAAGACAAAATAATATCTGATCATCAATTTGGGTTTCGACAACACCACTCAACAATCGAACAAGTCCATCGGGTGATCTATAAAATTAGGGAATCCTTAGAAAATAGGGAGTACTGTTCTTCAGCATTTCTTGATATACAGCAGGCTTTTGATAGGGTTTGGCATGAGGGCCTTCTCTATAAGATCAAAAACATATCTGCCACATAGCTACCACATGCTGATGCAGTCCTATCTATCAGACAGAATTTTCCAAGTCCAGGAATCAGGAGAAACGTCAGACTTCCATGACATTAAAGCAGGTGTCCCGCAGGGATCGGTGCTGGGTCCAGTATTGTACACAATCTTCACGGCAGACCTTCCAGTAGTAGCAGGAGTCACCACAGCTACCTTCGCTGATGACACCGCATTAATAGCGAGTAGCAAAAATCCGGCTATTGCATCTCCAAATTTGTACATTAATATTCCAAAAATTTAAAATTTCAAATTTGTAATTGCACCCTACAAAAAGGACTGGATGAAATAAATAAGTGGTTGAATAGATGGAAAATTAAAGCAAGTGCATCAAAATCCTTTCAAATAACTTTTACTCTGAGGAGAGGTGATTGCCCCTCGGTGCATCTTGGAGATAACTCACTTCCCCACTCTGACAGAGTTAAATATCTTGGTCTCCATTTGGACCGCAGACTGACTTGGAAAAATCATATTAAATCCAAAAGAGATGAACTTAATCTAAAATATAGAACAATGCTCTGGCTACTAGGACGCAACAGCAAATTGTCAATTGACAATAAACTCCTAATCTATAAAATGGTATTAACACCAGCGTGGATGTACGGGATACAACTATGGGGAAGCGCTAGCAACTCGAATATTAACATAATACAAAGAACACAAAATATAATTTTGCGCACCATATCCAATGTTCCCTGGTTCATTACAAATGGTGAAATACATGCCAACCATTTTTTTTTTTTTTTTGTTTTTTTTTTTTTGTTATGCGGGAAAAAAATGTTCCTAACCGCACACCCTATCGTTTGGGGCAACGACCAGGGTAGTGTGGGGCCTGCACCCACTAAAGAAACCCGCCGTGTGCCGTCTCTCCGCCTTTATTGGCGGGCCACTGGAACCATGTTACATTCCTTCGGTGGTAAATACATGCCAACCTACAAATGGCCACAGTGAAGGAGGAAATAAGAACTGCTTCAAAAGTTTACCAACAACGGCTTGCTGTTCACCCTAATCAACTGGCAACTCAACTGCAAAACCAAACGCATCCTGGGCGCCTGAAGAGGCATGATGTACTACAGCTACATGAGAGGGTATAGCACCCTAGTAACAAGAGTAGTGCTCTCGATGGAGGACACACTCATCCCGCCAACTATCGCACCACCTATCCGCTTATAGTTTGAGGACTGATTGCAGATGAATACACATAAAAAAAATAAAAAAAAGTTGTATAGATTACGATCAAAAAATGTTGCATTACTTCAGTGGTCCCCACCAATACGATTTTGATAAGCAGTGGTTAAAGTATATATATTATAATTCTAAACGTATCATTCATAAACATTCGCTCAAGTTCCTCATGTGCACATCGCATTGTTTAACTAAAGTAACGTAATCGTATCGAGTACACGTAAGTATAAGTAGTTAGAGCGTTCGTGCTGCTGACCAAATTGGTAATAGTATCATTACATTTAAGACATTTGAGAAAAAAAAAATACAATTTGGCTATATAGGCGTGTCGGAACACAATAAATATATTTTTATTTTATTTTTTGTCTGTTTATCTCATTGCTCCTCTGCTGCGCCTCCCTATTCTTTGCTCATTAACCTTCCTACCTTCTCCTTATTATCATACCTATCCTCTCCTTATTATCCTTTCTATCCACTTCCTTAGGTAAGGGTCCTTGGAGATGGCGACATGCGAGTGATGCCTCTGATGTTGCTAACGTCTATAGGCTACGGTAACCGCTTACCGTCAGGTGGGCCGTATGCTTGTTCGCTACCCATATAGTATAATAAAACGCACGAGTTTTTGCTAAATCGTTACTCAAGAGTTTCCTTTTGAAATGGTAGGATAACTTTTAAAGTTTTCTAAAATTTGTAAATACTGTAAAAAAATTCGAAAACATACCATCAAGACAAGACTCTCCTTTCCCAACACAATAATTTTATTGTATTAATATTCGTTATTGTTACAAAAAAATTGAGCTTGCCAAATAATGGAAGTTGTACAAAAACGCACGTGTTTTTGCTAAATCGTAACTCACGAGTTACATTGTGAAACGGAAGGAAAATCTTTAAAGTATTCAAAAAGTTAAAAATACTGTATAAAATTTCGAAAACACAACCTTTTGTTTAAAAAAAAAATTGCCAAAGTTTCGCAATTTCGGAACCCGTAAAAACTTTTATTTGTTTTGGAAGAATTTCGCAACAGGTTGTTTTAAGAGTGTCGCTCTGGACATATAAAGGCCCCAACCCCTTGAGCGCCAGTATTGTGAATCGCGACGTCCTGGGTGGACGTTTCGTATTTCCAGTACTCTAGGCTCGTACTTATACGATAATATCTAGTCAAATTTTCTTATTTATTCTATAGTCATTACCTGTAATATATATTTGAGTGAACGTCCTCCATAATGTGGATCATGATTTAGGTAAGTTTTTAATGTACTTACCTAATAAAATAAGGGAAGTTTTACAAAAATTATTGTCGTTATATGGTTAAGATAAAAATAATATATTAACCACTGTCGTTATTTGAAATGCTTATGAATATTTTAATATTATTATATATTTTTAAGCATTTAATATGCTTAACTATATTTAATCAAAGGCTCAAATCGGAAAGAGGAAACTGAAAGGGCGTTATTTATTATTTTATGGAATAAAATCTTTCACATTTATTAATGTTTCGACTAGTTTACAGCATTCGTGGTCATTGAGTATTTGGGTGTATTGGGTGTAAATGACGCCAATAAATTGTCGATTAGTTGTTCTAGTAACTTATTCAAAGTGAAAATTGGAAAAATATCTACTTTTATTTTGTTATGATTTATTTTTTACTTTCTAGCGTTTGCGTAGAAAAAATTACCTACATGGAATCATTTTAAAAATATTCGTTAATCAAAGCTGAATAAGTCAAAAGAAGTTTTGAATGTACAAACTATTTGTGAATAAGGAAAAAGATATTTTTTGTACGAGTGGGAATCGAACCCACGTCTTTTCCAATCCGGGAAGTGCTCTAAGCCACTGAGCTATCGTACAGACCTATTTGGTCATCCCAAATATCTTTTTCCTTATTCACAAATAATTTGTACTTTAAAAAGTAGCGGAGCTTGTCAAATGCTAAAAAATATAGATCAAAAAAGTTTTGTATGACTATTTAGTCAATCGAATTTTCTTTTACTGAAACTGTATTATTTCGAAATCTCATAATTCAAAAGAACTTACTCTTAGTTAAACTCCTGAAGCACTTTTGTTCTTTTATTATAAGTTTATGTTAACCAAAGGATTTATATGTTAATCAAAGGATTTTGTCGGGTAGACTTTAATTTATTATTCTGCCAAAATACCAAAAACAATATAATATAGATTATATTTTTTTTATGCGCTTCAGCTTGAGACAAAATCTAAGCAAAAAACCAAAAGACTATTCAAAGAGACCAGATTTAATTTAATTTTTAACCACGAAACCGATAAATTAACAATTTAACAAATAACTAAACATATAACGAAATATGAAACTTAACAGAATTAACAAGGAAATTAAAATATTTAGAAACAAACATCTTATATAACCAAGTTTATGGATAGTAAATATGGTGGATGTAACCCGATTGCAGATGAAACGTACATTTTCAATATGAAAGAAATTTGCAAAATCGGTACTCTATTTGGTAATTTAATGGATTTAAATTTTGGTAATTGTGTCTTATTTAGGTACTTGCATATCAACTACATAATTTATAAGTTTATACCAAAGAATAAATAATTTAATAGTAATTTTACTTATAGGAACTGTGCCATGCCAAAGGCAAATATTTAAAAAAAATACGTAATTCCACACGAATAGTAGGATGAAATACCATTTACATACACCATAGATATAGTTACGTTACTATATCTATGATTTACACTATTATTAGTGTATAAACACCTCGCTCATTTTAATTTAATATTTTTAAATATAGAATTGACATATAAAATACTTTTCCTATGGTTTGTTTACCTTTTGTCTCACTGTCTATCTCCTGTCTATATACAGTGTAAACGAATTATTACCACAGTATATTCCCAATAAAGTTTAAAGTTTCGGTAAATAAGTATTCATCTACTGGTAAAGAAATCATTACGTTCCCACATCATTATATTTTTTTTATTCCACTACAATCCAAATACTGTCCCACTTTTGGGCACGATGAGGCCATACTTTACCACTTTGAGAGATAAATAAATATTCACGGACATTTCATACAACGTCCTCTGGTCCTAAACTAAGCTTAACACTTGTGCTATGGGTACCAGATTACGGATATACCTAATACATACATTACTTTTTTTTGTAAATACAAACATATAGATAGAAAACACCTAGATGCAGTACAAATATCTGTGTTAATCACACAAATAATTGTTCTGAGTGGGAATCGAACCCACGACCTCGTGCACGGAAGTCTGTTACACTACCGACTACGAAACGAGGCCCGACTTGATAAGCTATCGATAGTTTAGGCATGCAGGTATCTTTACGCAGTTTTCACTACATGCAAGTTATCAAGTGCCAGTTACATAATATGATCCAGTTTGTGGTCTCTTGAAATATGAAACCTTAGTAATGCGCTTGCTTCTGTTAGTATTTATGAGGTACTAACAAGTATTTTTATCAGGGCTTACTTTTTAGTTACTAGTCCCATGTTTTTATCCCCTAATGATTAGGTACACGTGTTTACCAGAACAAAAAGAGTAAAAATGTGAAATAGAAAATGATATCCATGAGGGTAACATATAAAAAATATATTTGTCAGTCGTTGGAGTAATTTAATGGCTCTTATTATTGTAACAATTAAGCTTTGGTTCGAGTGACCTGGCGGTTGGTACACGACAGATGGCGCGAGCTTCATTCAACTCATTAAGAAAGAATGTGTAGTGTATTTTGATGGCCCTGACCAGGCGGACATCACTCGCTCAAGGCCCTGGGTTAAATGCCTACCGCTTCGCATACCGTCCACGGTACAACCGACAGAAGGCTGTAGCATGCGCGCCTAAGCGCTCGCGTTTGTATTATTGATTGAGATAGCGTGATGATAAGTAAGTTAGTACGAGCCCCGATGCAAAATAGTTCGTCTAGTATGGAAAGTAGTGCAAAGCCTAAAATATAGAAAGCAAATATTGGTAAAATAATTAAGAACGTTTAAATAAAAAGTAAACCACAATTTGAGGAAAATTTTAAAGTTTATTTTAACATAACTGAAATTCTTTCATGACTTTACATAACATAAAAAATTTAAAAAAATATTCTAAAAAAACATAACGCAAAAGTATTCGTCTACCCTTGTCACTCACGCAAAATAGTTCGTCTACCACTTAGTTGTGTCACCTTTGCTCTCAATGACAGCTTTAATGCGAAGAGGCATGGTTGCAACCAACGCTGTACACTCCTCAGGCGTAATTGACTCCCGTCCCGTTTGCCGTTTGGGGCCGGCTTTAGAATTGTCCCATCCCTCTCCACCAATGGGAGTCGTAAGAGCCGACTGAGGGAATACCGGGGGAGTGGGCAGCAGCACTCCCTCGAGTATTAACAACATCCACTGCGATCGCCAACCCGCCTGCCAAGCGTGTCGATTACGGCACTATCCCCCATATGAGCGAAACACATGTTGTGGCGTTCTCTTGGGGAGGCCTATGTCCAGCAGTGGACTTTGAAAGGCTGATGGATGGGTGGATGGAATTGACTCCCAGACAGCCAAGAGTTTAGCTTTTAAGTCGCTCTTTGATCTTGATGGATTTTTACGGAGAACTTTTTTTATTTTCCACCATAGGGTTTCGATCGGCGACAAGTCCGGGCTGTTAGATGGCCATTCGATTGTAGGGATACTTTTCGCCAGTAGCCATGTCTTTGTTGTCCTTGCAGTATGGCAGGAAGCACCATCCTGTTGAAAAATGAAGGCATCTTGATGCTTAAGTGACGGAATAGAGGGCAGTAAATTCTCTTCCAAAAGGTTTTGATACCTTGCGGCATTGATAGAACCATCCACAAACTGCATACCACCAACACCTTGTGCAGATATGCAGCCCCATATCATAAGAGACGCCGGAAACTTCACTTTGCGTTTGAGAGAATCAGTATGAAATGCCTCATTTTTGTTCCGAATCACTTTTTTCCTTTCATCGCCGACTGTCACTTCAAATTCGGATTCGTCACTCCAAATGATACTACGCCCCTGATTGGAAGTCCAATTTAAATGATCACGAGGAAACTTCAACCTCTTTTTCTTTTGTACAGCAGTCAATAGTGGTTTCTACTTAGCGGTGTAAAATCCGTAACCCATGCTTTTTAGGACTCTTTTGCAAGTATCAACTGAGACGCCTTTGTGAATCATGTCCTTCCATTGCACCGTGAGTTCTCCAGCTCGAGCACGACGATTATTTTTGATAATTTTCTTCAGGATTCTGTTTTCTACTGCACTTGTGATGCGTGGTCGACCAGTTTTCTTCAAACAAGAAGTCGTTCTATTCTTTTTATAGTGCTGAATGATAGATTGGACTGTAGACCTGGGAAAACAATCTCAACTGTATTTCTGTGACCATAAGGTCCATTTCTTCTCGCTACGAACAATTGGTATTTATATGAAGATTTTGTAGGCTATTATAGAGAGAAAAGTTTTAATGGAAGTGATGTTTCTGTCCGTAGGACTAGTGTCTATTCTGTGCCCTGACTAAGTGTCATGATAGATCAGTTGACGACGCGTCAGAACGGTATTCAGAAGGCGTGGGTTCGTTCTCCGCACACGGTTATCATTTTCTCCACATATTCGCACTTGTATTCCAGACATTACACATGTGTGTCACATAATGGCGCGCTGCGTGTTGCTATAAAGTATTTCTTGACAGAAAATCTCAATAACACACCCGACATAGGTCGGGATATAGATCTCGAACCCAGGAATACTAATCTTCCTAGATCAGACAAATTCTCATTCAAATTTATTTAATTTCCGACCAGTTCTTAACTTAGTCTAATGTACAACAAGTTTCGCTAAAGGGCATGGCAATTTCTCAAAAGATTAATAATTTCTATGTGGACTAAAATTGATGATATTTCAAATAAAAAAAAATCAAATCACATTTGACATCAAAGTAGGTCAAATTAGACCAAATTCAATTAAATTAGAGATTTGTATCTAATTTTAACAGTAACTGCTAATGGGCGCCAAATATTTTAATTTAATATATTACGTAAAGTAAATATACGGCGCTAGCTGCTATGTGCCTTAAATGTAAAAAAAAACTAAAGTCACTTAATTAAACATTTCCTGAATACATTATTTGATATTTCCCTTAATGCTTTTGGAAACTTATTTTAAATTTTACCACCATACTGCTTTGCTAAGCGTAGCAGTAACTGCTACGCGACTAAAATACAAATGTTCCGAAATGCAAAAGATCCCCAAAATAAAACTCGGATTCCGGGCAATTGTAGTAGACATGTAAGAGATAAAACTTTTATAGTTCGGATTTACTCACCCGATTGCCGATTTTCGACTCATCGACGAAGGATATTTGGATTTTATTTATTATTCCTTCCTGATTTTATTACTTTTATTAGTTTTTTTTAAATTCTTTTTGTTTAACCTATTACTGTCCTTGCACATGTATTCTCTCAAAGTGCGAGACATTCAGGCCGTACTCCGCCACGCTAGGCCAGTGCGGGTTGGCAGACTTCACAAGCCGTTGAGAAAATCTCTCTTCACCGAGCATAGATAATTTGTAAATAAATATACACAAATTATGAAAAAATCTCGAAAGGTTAGGTTATTTTTATCTACCAATAACTACAATTACATTATTATTTATTAGAAAAAAAAAAGGTTAATATAATGAATAAATTATAAAAAAGAGCTTTATTGCAGAATCGATAATCGAATGTTGTATGTCAATCAATATAATCAATCTCTCTTTTTCCACTTTCACAAATAATTTGCTCTTTAAAATAGCTGAGCATATCAAGTGCTAAAATACAGAAATATGATTAGAATTATCAAAATAAGATATATAATAGATATTGAAATGTAGCCATTATTAAAAGTATTGTATAAGTATCTAATTTTTTTTTAAGAAATTTAACGGTTATTTGAAATAAGCCTTGATACGCTGTAACACGATAAAATAATGCCGATTAACTGCTTCATATTCAATTATATACTTTGTTTTTTTCATGGAGTTACGCTGGAACTAATTGTCGTATCATGGCTAACAATATAAGTGTCATCACGACTCTCCATTCCATGGTATCGTCGGAAATTTCCAACCAAAACAATTATGTCAACTTTGCCTTGGCATTTATTTTTCTTTGCATGGCTAAAAAAAACTTCACCTTTGGAGGGAGACTCTGTTGTCATGTTTATACATTTATTTTAAGCACTTGACATGTTCGGCCGATTGCAAAAACAAAAAGAGCGGACATATTAAATTGAAAATAATTGCCACGAGTGGGGTTTGAACCTACGTCCTCTGCAATACTGTTCCACGCGCTCTTCCAACTCAGTTACCGTGACTTTCAGGGATCATCAATTTCTATAAAACATATTTTCTTGTTTAACCTGAAAAATATCCGTCTTGGAGGGTATAAAAATATAGGCAGTTTTTTTTATTGCATGTAGTGACAGACGAGTCACGCCCCATCTGATGGTAAATAGTAACCGTCGCTCATGGATTCAACTATACCGAGAGTATTGTCAAGCCGCTGCTCACCATTTCATTACACCGAAATGAAATGAAAGAATAAACGGCTGTCTCCTGCTACAATCAAAACGCAACGATGTGCTTCATGGCCGGTCACTCGGGAGATGGCGGTACCAACCCACTCGGGCCCGATACCAAGTGAGTACTTCCACTTGGTACCCAGCCCTACCACCAGTCATGCAATGGATGACAATTGCTTACTTATTTAGATATTTTTATATATATTTTTAGCATTTGACATGCTTAGCAACTAACATTAACATTATTAGGTAAAATCTTAATTGTAAAATTAAGTTTACCTGGTCGGTATAATGTATGAAAATACTTCCGACAGATGGTGCAGGCGTCACCTAAAGACGTTAAGTATGAATGTGTTATCGAGATTAACAGTCAGGAGCAAGGGTCACGATGGCTGAATTGGCAAAGCATCTGGACGGTAGCCAGGAGATGCAGGTTCGAATCCTGCTCGTGATTGTTATTTTCGATTTCACATTTTTCACTTTGTGTTTAATGTATGTTGCTAAGCATGTCAAATGCTAAAAATATATATAAAAATATCTATGTTTGCGTCATTATTAGGTAAAATCTTAATTGTAAAATTAAGTTTACCTGGTCGGTATAATGTATGAAAATACATCCGACAGATGGTGCAGGCATCACCCAAAGACGTTAAGTATGAATGTGTTATCGAGATTAGCAGTCAGGAGCAAGGGTCACGATGGCTGAATTGGCCAAGCATCTGGGCGGTATCCAGGAGATGCAGGTTCGAATCCTGCTCGTGACTGTTATTTTCGATTTCACATTTTTCACTTTGTGTTTAATTGCTTACTTCCCTTAGTCGCCTCATACGACACTCGTGGGAAAGAATGGGTTGGTGACACTTGTATTCTTAGTCCGTCACCACACGGACAGAATTCCAGCTATTAACTTTTTATTCTTGTCTCTACTAGCTACTCTAGCACGAGTGGTAGAGCCTTGTTTATCCCAGCATGAATGGGCTGGCTCGATCAGGGAAGTACCACCTTCTCACAAAAATCAGCTTGAAACAACTGTAGTTACTCCTACCGTTGTGCTATGGTGAGTGATAACGCCACAGGCCCAAACCCCCTTCCTATCCCCTTATTATCCGTTCTACCCTATCGATAGTATCCAGTCTATCCTCGACTTATTACCCTTCTTATCCTATCGATGGTATCCAATTCATCCGCTCCTTATTATCTGTCCTATCCACCTCCTATCACCTTCCATGGAGAGTGTTGCTAGCGTCTATAGGGTGCGGGAACCATTTACCATCAGGTGGGCCTTATACTCGTTTGTCACCCACGTTGGATAAAAAAATATATTGATAGATGGATGAGCATAATAGATATATTACCGTGTGGGGCCGGCACCAAGAATAGCTCCACCCCGTCTCTTCCTATGCCTTCCGAAGCACGGAGGTGGTCGGTGTCCACAAATTAGTGTCATCTTCTACGGCCTCCTTAATACTATGAGATATCTAATCTATAGGCCCACATAAGTCACGTGACTAAGCGTTATATATATCGTTAAAGATGTCAACGTTCTATACATTTTAATAGTTTTCTATAGCGTTAGCGACCATAGAATGCAACTTGATGAGGTCGTTACTCACAACATTTTGTATAAATTAAAATAAATAAAATAATTGTTTTCAAGAAGATAGTACATTTTGTTCAACGTTTGCATTCCTCAAGAGAACAATAATTTTGGATCGAATACGAGCGAAGATCGACATAAAATATAGGTACATAGTTATATAAAACGGTTTTAATAAACCTTACCGAATACTGTTCGACCCAGATACGGAACACGATAAAATTCTAAATCTACATGAAATACGCACAAAAAGAGCACGTAAAATTTGTATGCTAAATTCGAACGCCTTACACTTCTTTCTTATATTCAATAACGAAATATATTTACTACTAGGATACCAAGTAAAGTGATACAAAAAAGTGATATAAGCGGATCTGTGACCTTGCGTTTCTATATTCCATTTTTTTCAGTAAGAAACACCACGTAATACTACGTTTGTAATATTTGGTTATCGACTTGGCATTTCACCGGAATACAAAGTGCGAAAATGTGAAAAGATTTTTTTTACTACGAGCTGGGTTTGAACCCACGTCTTCTGGATTACCGTTCCAGACGCTCCGCCAAATGAGCGTAACATTCCCTAATTCTTTGCTACTGCCATGGGTGACCGCACTGTAGAATGTATAAAATATACTTTCATACATTATTCCGTGCAGGTAAACTCAATTATTACAAACGATAATTACTAGTCTTTAATCGCGATTTTGTAGGTTATATCGCAGGTAGATAGTAGCGGGATAAAACATATACCAGTTTTTAAGTCTAATCAAAAGCTATCAAACAAAAAACTATCAGCGAAATTCTATTAAAAGTAATTAGTAAGTTTTGGTGTGATGCGCGTACAAACAAACACACAAAACTAAAAAATAAAATGTTTTGTATTCAGAGAAACGTAACTAAACTAATAAGCGGTAATTTTTCTCAAATATTTTCAACTAGCTGACCAGACAGACGTTGTCCTGTCCTAGCTATGAATATTCAATATTCAAATTGCTTGGGAACTGTCAGACGCGCCAACTTAATATAGTCGTTAAGTTTTCTGAATTTTTCTAATTTTCTGCGCAATTTTCTTAATGTTTTTTTTTTCGTAAGAAACTTCAACAAAGTATTAGAAAACTTTAAAAAAAGAGGAATGTAATCAGTAAAGTCGTTCTCAAGTTATGGCGTGACCAAGGGAAACGAGGATTCATTTTATGTGTATAATATAATTATAATGAAAATAGATGTACAGACACAGCTCTGTGTGTGTATACGTATAACACACACACACACACACACACGTGACTGAGAATAAAAGTATCACAACCGCAATCATTCGCGTGCGTGTCGTACGGTGCGACTAGGCCTCGATCACGAACTCAGCGGCAGCGAGGCGGCGGCAGCGGCGCGGGGAGCGGTGCGTTCCGATGCATACATTTATATGGAACTGTCCTAGAAGGTAGCGGCGCGGGCAGCGGGCAGCCAGCGACGTACGAGCGGTGCGTACCGATCTAGCGGCGCCCGCGCGTCTGCATTGACAACGACAAACATAACGTCACGCCTGTATTCCCCGAAGGGGTAGGCAGAGGTGTATTACACACCCACGATTCGCCAGCTATATTTAAGTCCCATGTAATAGGGGGTGAGCCTATTGATGTCTACCGGGCACAATTCCAAACTCACGGCTGCTACTGAGATTTTATCTTTTTTAGGAAAAAGTCTGCATTGACGTAGTGACGTAGTAGAATTTACATGTTTTGCCCACAATAAATCAAACTTTAGGAAGGAATTAGTATCAAAAAGATGTTTTCATCGCTGTTTAGACATTTTGTTCGCGAACAAAGATACTAATTTCTTCGTTGAGTTCGTGACCGAAGCCCCGGAAGTAAGCAATTATCACCCATTGCATTACTGGTGGTAAGGCTGGGTACCAAGTAGGAGTAGTTGTTGTTGCTCGTGTTTTGGTTGTGGCAGAACATAGCCGTTTATTCTTTCATTTCATATCTGCGAAATGAATGGTGAGCAGCAGCTTGACAATACTCTTGGCATAGTTTGAGTCCATGAGCGTCGGTTACCGCTTACGATGGATTACCTGCCACCAAAAGCAATTAATAAAAATAGTTTTCTAATTTATTACGAGGAGTTGCAGGACTCATTCATCAGCCTTTCGAAGTCCACTGATGGACATAGGCCTCCCCAAGAGAACGCCACAACATGTGTTTCGCTCATATGGGGGATAGTGCCGTAATCGCCACGCTTGGCAGGCGGGTTAGCGATCGCAGTGGATGTTGTTAATACTCGAGGGAATGCTGCTGCCCACTCCCCCGGTATTCCCTAAGTCGGCTCTTACGACTCCCATGGGTGGAGAGGGGTGGGACAATTCTAAAGCCGGCCCCACACGGCATACTCATATCAAAGGATTATTATTTTAAGCTTTGAGCTCAACAATTTGAAACACAGTGATAAATTAAAAACACATGTAATAATAAAAAAATAACAAGTTTGAAATTGGGAGATTGTTCTGTGGAAGAGTTTTTAATCTTAAATGTCCCCTGACTATAAGTTATACTTTTTATAGGGCAGTCGTGGTTTAATTAATTATTTTATTTTTTTGCGTTTTACAACTATTAACTCATTTAGATATTCGCACTTTTATTAGTGGTATAGTAATATGGTGGGTCCGTTAAATGCGAATAGACAAACATACAAGATTAAAAGAAAAATGTTTTGCATCCATGACCGCTTAAATAGCCAGCTAATATACATAATTTTTTTCTCAAATATCTTAAATATACAGGCAGCTCTGTTACAGCCTTATACATCGGGCTGATGTAAAGACTCTTAAGTTACTTCATACCTTTAAATCTGTTCAGGCATTTAAAAGCTATGGTGAAATAAACAAACTCATATAAACACATGAACCCTAAAAACATTACAGGCCTTTGGTTCTAGCCTAGTTGCATTCTATGATCGCTAACGCTAATAGAAACTATTTAAAAACATATAGCATCACGCCTGTCAGTCACGCCTCAGTAACAGCCCGAAGGGGTAGGCAGAGGTGTATTGCACACCCACGACTCGACGACTCGACTCTATTGACGTCTACCGGGCACATTTACAAACTCCGGGCTGTTACTGAGAATTTTTCTGTTTAGGAAAAAGCTCAATAACATTGCCCGACCCGGGGATCGAACCCGAGACCTCATGATTAGCAGTCGCATACACTACCGCTACATCACCGAGGCAGTTATTTAAATGTATGGGAATTTGACATCTTTAACCATAGATAAAGAACCTATTGTTAAGGCTTGCAATCCTTCTTTTTCCTAATATTATTTCCTATTCCCCCGGCCGCATTAAAACCTAAATCTGGCAGATGGCGCTAGTATACTGTGAATGGCGCGCGCGCGCTATTTTTGTGAGTGTAGATGACAGGTGAACTTGAACTTGTGACGGCCGGCGGCGCTTGCTATGTCCGCCACGTTCACGAACCTTACCTATCTTCGGCTACCAAATACGAGTCTGGACACTTATAAATGACGTTAGGGCCCCCTCCTTCTTCTCTCGTCGATTCTATAGTACCACATCGGGTGGTGCAGCGTGCGAACAACAGCAAAGTCAAGACGCAAGGATCCAGGGCCGCGTAAGTCTCATTTCCCTTCCTTCTCTTCTATCCTTCTATATACGCAAGCATTTAACACCTATATTTATCTAAGTCTTTTACAATATCTAATAACGCTAAGTCACGTGACTTAACGTTAGAGATGTCAAATTTCCATACATTTTAATAGTTTTCTATTAGCGTTAGCGATCATAGAATGCAACTTGGCTAGACCCACTTTTTTGGCAATGGACAATAAATGGATGATGACAGGCAAAGAGTAAAGTTATATTAAAATTAGAAATGACAGGCCTTTTTTTTACGGTGGGAAAATATGTACCTACCACTCACCCCGCTGCCTGGGGAGACAGCGTGGTAGTGTAGGGCTCTCTCCCACTAAAAATCCACCGTGCGCCGTCACCCGCCTGTACTCGGCCGACCACTGGTACCGCGTAAATTCACTTCAGTGATCCGCGCGGCGGCTAGCCCCGTTGGGCTCCCTCTCCGAGTGACGTCCCCATGCATCTGGGATGTCACACCTTCGCTGTAGGCTCTACGTGGATGGAGGACAATCCCTGGTCCAACCGCCCGCGGCCTCGACTAGGGCGGTATTAGGCACAGATCTTATAAATTCTGGTGCATTAGCTGAAAGCCTGGAAAAAGCCTAAACTGAAAAGATCGGAAGCTGATTTTAAGAAAAAGTTTGGGTAAGGCTAGGCAGTTTACGATTCCGTTATCTTAAAGAGGCTTTAATTAGCTTCGCCCGTTATCTAGCTGCTACGGCTACGGTAAAATACTATCTCACGTGTAGTATAAAAACACAACATAATTAATTCTGAGACTACATACCGAAAGCATTTTGATCGGAGTGCTAGGGATAAATGAAAAATTATACAATAACGAGGAGATCGTTATTGTATAATTTCCCTATCCTCTCCTTAATATCCTTCCTCTTGTCTCCTTAGTATCCTTCCCCTCTAGCGTTTATCCCGTTCCCTGGAGATGTCGAAGCGCGAGTAATGCCTTTAGTGTTGCTAGCGTTTAGAGGCTGCGGTAACCGCTTATCATCAAGCGGGCCGCATGCTTGTTTGTCACCCATGTAGTATAAAAATGTAAGCAGTACAAAATAAAAGCTGTTTTATGTCATTTAATTTATTTATTTTATAAGCTACGATAACCACTTAGCACCAGACGGTTCGATTATCTTTACCAGACTCTTGTAGTAGGTATTGTATAAAAAGTGATTGATAAAATAACCTTTGCAAAAGTTGGTTTTCAAAGTAAGTCAGCATTAACATCCTCATTGATATTACAAAGTAAACATTTGTATTATGAACTTTCTTTTAGTTGAATGTTGCTCAAAACACAAACTATTTAGGTAAAGTTTGCAAAATAAAACAAGGCCAGAAAGTTAATACTTATAAAAACATCTGTAAAATTGTTATTTATTTAGTCTTATTTAGATATTTTTTATATATATTTTTAGCATTTGACATGCTTAGCACTATACATTAAACAATAAACAATGTATAGTGCTAAGCATGTCAAATGCTAAAAATACTCGTATATATAAAAAATATCTAAATATTTAAAGGGTTTGCGTCATTATTAGGTAAAATCTTAATTGTAAAATTAAGTTTACCTGGTCGGTATAATGTATGAAAATACTCCCGACAGATGGCGCAGGCGTCACCCAAAGACGTTAAGTATGATGTGTTATCGAAATTAGCAGTCAGGAGCAATTGTCAGGATGGCTGAATTGGTAAAGCATCTGGACGGTATCCAGAAGATGCAGGTTCAAATCCTGCTCCTGACTGTTATTTTCGATTTCACATTTTTCACTTTGTGTTTAATTATTTAGTCTTTTTTTGTTGAGGTGGGAAAAAATGTTCCAAACCGCACACTCCGTCGTTCGGGGCAACGAATAGGGTAGTGTGAGGCCGTCACTACTAAATAAGCCCGCTACGTGACATTACTTCGGTGGTATTTATTTGGTCCTGAGGTAAATTTCTTGAAACAAATTAATACTCGTATAGTATATTATCTGTGTAGAATATTTTATAGAACAAAGAACCTATCGCTAAAAGAAATAGAATGAAAATTAAAACACTTGTCGTTGGGTCCAAGCGGGTCGACCATGAAGCACGAATACCTACATTAAATAATTTACCTTACGCGAAATAAAATGGCGAGCAACTGCTTGACCGGATTTAAGGTACCATTTACCATCAGGTGTGCCATGGGCCGTTTGCCATCCGGAAAATGTTAGAAGTATATGATATAATCAGTGGTCCGCCAATACAGACGGAGAGATAGCACACGGCGGATTTATTTAGTGAACCCTCACTTACTGTGTGAATTTTGTTCTTTGTCTTAACAAAAAAGGTATATGAGATAATAGCTGTCACTGGATTATTTATTTTTATATTTCAATTTTGTGGTATGTTATATGGTAGGTAGGTATTGCCCACCACCGAAGGAATGTAACATAGTTCCAGTGGCCCGTCAATAAAGGCGGAGAGACGGCATACGGCGGGTTTCTTTAGTGGATGCAGGCCCCACACTACCCTGTTCGTTGCCCCGAACGACGGGGTGTGCGGTTAGGAACATTTTTCCCGCATTAACAAAAAACAAAAGGTAGGTATTGCCAAATAAAAAAAATCTTACATATATAAATGCGAAAGTGCGTAGTTTGCTACGCTTTTGTCGCCATAACTACTAAACCGACTAACATCTAACATGACATTTTGCATACCTACATTGTAGTTTGAAACCCATAAAAGGATAAAGACTATTTTTATTTAACTGCCTCGGTGGTGTAGCGGTAGTGTCTGCGACTGCTAATCATGATCTCGGGTTCGATCCCCGGGTCGGGCAATGTTATTGAGCTTTTTCCTAAAAAGAAAAATTCTCAGTAAACTCCAGGCTGAGTTTGGAAATGTGCCCGGTAGACGTCATTAAGCTCGCCCCCTATTACGTGGGACTTAAACATAGCTGGCGAGTCGTGGGTGTGTAATACACCCCTGCCTACCCCTTCGGGGAATACAGGCGTGATGCTATGTTACTATTTTATCCCGGAAAAACGAATCGTTCCTGTGGAATTGAAATTTTTCCAAATAGATTATTAGAGTGACGTAGATGTATTTATATTTAAATGGCGCGCCAAATCTAGTCAATTTAATAATGGAAACACACATTCTGAGGTGCTTATTAACAAAAAAAAGATCATTGAATCAGATTAATGTAAGTATTTATGTTTTTATAATTTAAGACTGGTTTTGTTTCATGAATCGCATTATTAGTTTTTAATATATTAAAACGTGCCCCCTTTTTGCCAAAACAGAGTCTTAGCGATCAACTGATATGGTTTATAAAAATGACGTCTCTGGCCAAGGCCAAGGTCTCTCTAGCCAAGTTACATTCTATGATCGCTAACGCTATAGAAAACTACACACTACTATATACTATAAATAGGAATTTGACATCTTCAACGATATCTATAACGCCAAGTCATATCACTTAACGTTCGAGATGTCAAATTCCCATACATTTTAATAGTTTTCTATAACGTTAGCGATCAAAGAATGCAACTTGGCTAGACCCACTGCTGAATGTACGCAAAAACATTTCGAAGAAATATATCACTTACTTTGTTAATATATTATTAAATATCTATTGGCAGTTTCGCATTATTAATATGGAGTTCTTATATAATATCAACGTGACACTTACGGCATGACAGTCAATAGCTAATGGATATTTAGTTCTGTTAGTTGTAATGACACATGTCGTATATCTATTTCCTGCACGCTTTTATCTGAGATGTATTTGACGTTCTCATCAGTCATACTTATTTATTGAATTGTTATTATAATTTGGCTATATATGAGTTTAATTGAAATCCTATTTTCAAAAGCCGGAGATAAAATCATACTTAATTATATCACACCATCTACCTTGCAGGGTAGGCAGAGGGAACAGAGTGCCAAACGGCTCTATTCTTGAATACATCTCTCGCTTCCTCAACATTCATAATTATCTTCATACACGCTCGTCGGTTTCGGAGACTCCTGACTCCACTTTTCTTCAATACATGACCGATTTGGTCAAGGTATTCGCTGATCTCACCCACCTTACGAAACACAACAGCAGCAGCAGGAGTACCTACCTACCTATTTCACGATGATCTTAATTGAGCAGGTGGCAATTCCCAGGTCAGGTGGGCCTTTTCATGCTGGGAGAAGCAATGCTCTACCACCTTACTTCTTAAGGCTTAGAAAATTATAAAAACATAGAACTATGTAAAAAAGAAACTATTTCATGCAAAGAAAACGTAAGACGAATTTACAAATAAAATTACATATATTTTTGATCTGTATTTTAGCACTTGAGTGTGTTTGACATTGTTGTTGTGACACATTTTATTTGTGAATGTGGATAAAGACAAACTTTACTGCTAGCGGGATTTGGATCTGCGTTACTTCCAATCTGGGGAAGTGCTCTAGACCGCACATCTATATATCTAGCCATCACAGTGACCAACGGCCATGCCCAATCTCCACATCCCATTTGTCTTTATGACCCACGCCACCTATCGGATGCATTTACATGCATTAATCCAATATAGTAAATTTAATTTTACAATTAAAACTCATATTATTTAATGACACGATTTTATAAAATGATGCTTGAATGATGTGGAGATTATATTTTAGAAACAAGTAGCAACGAAGAATACGGTCAAGGGGTCCGTGCTCAGTGGCAATAGCTCTTAATTAACTATTGGAGGACTGTAAGTACCCTTTTCCGTGTTCTCAAATTATTAATTAAATATTCAGTGTGGTCAGGTAAATTTCTATGGGTGTGTACAGATCTGGAGATTAAGCCGCACAATGATAGACAACTGAACTATAGTAGTCACAACGAATCTTTGTGTCTCTGAAGTTAGGCACAGAGCAAGAAGTGGAGATTGTGATAGAATCATACGATTAGTGCTGACCAATTCAGATGTTATTATTCCATTAACAAAACAATCGAATGAGATCATAATGTTTTCATATCTAATTGTTTAGGTTCTATTTATTTTTTATATTTAATAAAAAGTATACGAGCGATTTAAGTGAATAAGCTTTAATCTAAATTTAGAGGAGTCTACATCTTTTAGTACGATCGATAAATAATATAATTATCGATTACAATTGTTAAATTATAATCGAACATGATTAATGGTAACTGAAGAAGACGCACATGCCTTGCGACACAGAAATGTCTACTGCGCAGCGTCTTGCAGCCAACTTCAGAGGCACAAAGATCCGTAGTGACTAGTAGCTATGCGCAATTTTCAGTTTGATATCCGTAGGGAGATATACAATGCGAAAGTGGAAGGATGTAGGTACGGGGGAAGACTCTAGGGAGAGATCCACGTAGAGTCTACGTACGTCGCAGACCAAATCTGACTGCATAGATGGCGGAGTGCTTTAGATACTGGCCTCCCGCCCAAAAGTTGTGGGTTCGATTCCCACACAGGTTGACTTTTTGTGTGATCAAAATGCCCCGCGGTACAAGGATTATTGGTTCGGCGGGCTGTTCTCCGCAACTCCACGTCTAAGCGTGTGTTTTGCGTGCGTACAAGGATTATTCCTTAGTGCAGGAAAAAAAAGTGGGGTCGGGAGTCTCCGAAACCAGCGAGTTTGTACGAAGAGAATCATGAATATTGAGGAAGCAAGAGATGTGTGCAAGAATAGAGCCTATTGGTACTCTGTTCTTTGTGCGTACCTTGCAAGGGAGATGGCGTGATGATAAATAAGTAGAGGGAAGTACTTATATTACAGTGACCTAATTCTGAGGTCCACGTAGACAAAGTCGCGAGCAGCAGCTAGTAAATATAATAAATAGATACGATAACGAATGAGTATTTCTATATTCAATAGTTTCGGAAAGGAAACAATATCTTTCGCTATTTTGTTTTATCCTTGTCTCGTATATTACGTTATAATATATATTGAAGTCTGAAGCTTAGTATGTATACAATCACACAATGAAAAGGGATTAGGTGTTTTATTTTATTTAGAAAAGTAATGTGCGTATCATGTATCACTTTAGCTATTTAAGGAATAGACTACACAAAATGAGAGGAGATTATCTGTGGTGGTTTAGCGCGGATTTATAGCGGTGAGAACTATCATACGTTAGTTGGATAAACCACAACGTGTAGCACAAAAAACTATTGAGTTATTATATAATAATTGTAAGATATTCAGCAGTTAGACCGGCAGCACAAAAGTTATGGTTTCAAATCCCGCTCGATTTTTTTTTTATAATAATGGCGACAAGCAAATACACGGCCCGTATGGTGGTAAACGGTTACCGTAGCCTATAGGCGCTAGCTACACCAGAGGTATCACTTGCGCGTTGTCAACTCCAAAGAAACAGATAGGTAGGGGAGATGAAGAATAAAAAGGAGAGAATAGAGGATAAGGACATTTTTAGGCCTACGACGCTCTCACTCATTATACGAAATACAAGTAGGAGTAATTTATTTGTTGAGGTGGGAAATAATGTACCTAACCACACACCCCATCGGGGCTACGAACAGGCTGTCGTGTTGCTCTCAACCATAAACTAAACTTGCACCGTTGTAGCTGATAAATAGTTAGTTTTTTGATAGTTTCTTTTTTTTATCTTAGTGTAGAAGTTCTTTTATTTAACGATGAGTAGGCATTAATAATAATAGCGAGGGAAACACAACGATAGAAATACTTACTGCTGCTTTTTTGCGATCTTCTGGGAGGGGATAGGACTTCCCCAAACCGATCCATTCGTACCGGGAGAAGTAAGGCGCTGCAACTATTTTCTATTTTACACGCTTTTTATTAGCTTCACCTGTATATTTGTAACCGACTCCTTTGGGTGCGATTTTGACCCACTTTAAACGGCCAGATTTCGTTCAAACTTTGTAGATTTATCGAGGACCGATGACAATACACTAATTTGATAAAATTATTCGGTATTTATCGGTTTTTAGGGTTCCGTGTTTAGCCATGTCCGTCCGTCCGATGAAGTTTAAAGGCAAATTATCACGGCATAAGTAGGTTTTATTTCTTTTAAATAACAGTACTTTTGATACTATTTTGAGACTAAAAAGAAGATAAAATAACACGCTTAAGTTGAAATAAAAAGTAGTAAATAATATTACAATAAATAATTATTGTAAAAAAGCGTGACTGTTATAAAGCTTTAACAAAGCTAAGTCTGTATATTGAAAATATTCGAGAAAAATTTACTGTATTAGGCTCTAAACCGAAAACAGGTTTTTTTTTAGGTTTTTGTCTGTTCATCGGTTTATCTGTTTGTTCGCACATCACGCAATAACTACTAGAAGGATTCTGATGAAAGTTTTTTGTTTGATAGCATTGGATTAGACCCAAAAATTGGTTTACGTTTTATCCCGCTACTATATCGGGAACCTAAGAGATAACCTAAAAACGAGCTTTTGTCTACGGCGGAACCGCGGGCAAAGGCTAGTGTATAAGGTATTTATTTTATGATTGACAAGTATTCACGTTTAAGGCTGATTACGTTGACTTGGATTTAATAAGTTAGGTAGATAGTACTAGTTCTACTAATATAATATTGAGTTGCGCCGCCAGTCTGTGGTCTCAACTTTGTACTCAAGGGAGCCATCAGGATTTTATTGAGATTACGGTTTTGAAAGCTTTAAGTTTGCTGGTTTCTGAAGTAGACATATGTGTGCTTTGAGCCCTAAAGCGCTTAGATGTTGTAACGACAACATTTTTGTTTTTTTTAAACCCCGATAACTTTAACTATGAATGAATCTCAGACTAATTAAAACATATAGACGGAGCATTACGAACAATCTAGTGAAGCCATAATTAAAATCATGCCATACTTGTAATACACGCACTCATGCACACAAATACAAACAATACCATGCAAAATGTCATAAACCACGAGTGTTACCATAGTAGATATGATTTAAAATTACCCCAAATGACTCGACGATTTCGTACGTACTTTACGTATCTACATGAATATATGTTGTCAGCGCCATAATATTCCCTATATGATTTGCTGTAAACTTACTTGACGGGTCTCGTGGCGTAGTCGGTAGTGTAACCGACTTCCGTGCACGAGGTCGTGGGTTCGATTCCCACTCAGGACAATTATTTGTGTGATGAACACAGGTATTTGTACTGCATCTGGGTGTTTTCTATCTATGATATGTATGTATTTACAAAAAAAAAGTAGTGTATGTATTATATCCGTAATCTGGTACCCATGAACCAAGCATTAAGCTTAGTTTGGGACCAGAGGACGTTGTGTGAATATGTCCGTGAATATTTATTGATTTATTATTTACTTTATACTTTAAATTCCTTTATATTTTAAACATAAAACTTTTAGGAAATTACCCAATTGTAGAGATTATTTCTTTCCGATGACAACACTTTCCCGCACACATCT
Organism: Leucoma salicis; assembly: GCA_948253155.1. Taxonomy (NCBI): domain Eukaryota; kingdom Metazoa; phylum Arthropoda; class Insecta; order Lepidoptera; family Erebidae; genus Leucoma; species Leucoma salicis. The sequence goes on from OX411817.1 coordinate 5,424,552, forward strand.
TTCAGAGAGTGGCTTCACTATTAGTAGACAATTAAGTGTCTTATTTTTAGCTAGTCTGATGAATTAATGAATAATAAATATAGGTACTTTATTGTACACTAAAATACATGAAAATACCATTAGACTATAATAGAAGATACAAGTAAATGCGCAATGGGCGGTCTTATTGCTAATAGCAATTTCTATCAGACAACTTTTTGGTGGAGTTCAATGCCGAAGTTAGTAATCAAACTATAACATTATTGAACTAATGAACACTTTAGAGGGAAACTATTTTAAGTTACTCGCTTGTGTTTAAATAATAATATATTGCCATTTTTCTATCTGAATATAATACAATTTAATCTTAAGTTAAATAACTTAAAAGATTTTGTTCGCTTTCAAGGGTTCTTTGCTAGTCCTTTTATGTCTCTGTTACAAAAAATTAAAACCCTTATCTTACCTTAGTAAATGCTTTCTCCACTGAAATATTGCCAGTATCTTACCATAAATCTTCCTTGATATATATCCTGATATATTCCTGGATATTGAGTGTTGTTAAAGTACGATGGTATGTATAAAACGAATATCGCTAATATTCACCTTTCTTTGCCTACCCGCGCTTATTCATTTATAAATACGTTTCTAAGCTTTCCAGAATAGACCATGAAAAAACTAAATAATTTATCGAAATTATTCACATGTAGGTACTCTATATTACTTGAGATTACTCAATAAAATAGCAATATCTGAACTATACAAATAAACAAAAATAAAATTTTAATAGGTACATGATGATTAAAACGCGCGTGGAATCTTTTTTTTTTGTTCACAGCCCAAACACGTCCCACTAGGACACGAGTCTCATTCCCAATTGGGAACTATGACCTAAACTTCCTATCTTGTCTCCTTATTATCCTTTCTTTCCACCTCCTATCCCTTTTCTTGGAGATGGCGACGCTTTCTTGGAGATGGCGATGCTTTCTTGGAGATGGCAACGCTTTCTTGGAGATGGCGACGCTTTCTTGGAGATGGCGACGCTCGTGTGATGGCTGTGTTACTGCTAGTGTCTTTAGGCTACAGTAACTGCTTACCATCAGCATGGCCGTCTGCTTGCTTTTTTGAAATATTGATGGTGATTTTCTGTGCTGTTGAGGATATACGAAGCTGTGAGCGCGTGCCTAGCAATAAGTATGCAGTACCATTTCTTACAAAATCGTTTATCAAATCTATACTAGCTGCCCAGCAAACGATGTTTTGCCATATATTATAAAATATTTCTACGTTGGCAGTAAAAGGGTGAACATTTTTGTATGTTTGTAATGCCAAATCATAAAAAAAAATTAAAAATAATTTTGTCCAAAAAATAAAAAATATTTTTTTTTGGGTAGAGCGCTCTTATCACATAGGGATATAGAAAATAGTTTACATCCTATTCTCAGGTCTACTAAATATACAAAATTTCATAAGAATCGGTCAAGCAGTTTCCGAGGAGTATGGCGGCAAACACTGCGACACGAATATATATATACGTTTCATTTACTTGTCCCCAAGGGCTCTACCCTGCCACATGTTTCTTATAAGCAGTACTTAGCAAATTTGAAATTATTTAAGAGCGTATTCCGTATTCTATTTAGATTATCGTTTGAAGTTATATTACATTTCGGATACCCATGGGGAGCGTATCATAATTGGGTATAGTAGGCAGGGTTAAGCTGACCTTTACTCGTAGTTTCATAGATACTTATTTCTACGTGTCAATCTTAGTAGGTTGCCAGGAATTGTCCGTGTACAACTTTATAGCTAAAGTTCAAGGCCGTAATTGGCACGCGATGAAGCTTGTGCTATCAAGACTTTGTATTTGCTCCATCATTAATACCGTTACAAATTCATTAAGCTGATTAAAAATTAAAATATTAAGCGTTTAATAAAAAGTGTAAGAAGTATGAATGTTAAAAAAATAAATTAAAAATGCATTAAACACAAAGTGAAAATTGTGAAATCGAAAATAACAGTCAGGAGCAGGATTTGAACCTGCATCTTCTGGATACCGTCCAGATGCTTTTCCAATTCAGCCATCCTGACAATTGCTCCTGACTGCTAATTTCGATAACACATCATACTTAACGAATCGAACCTGCGTCCCTTCCAATCCGGGGAAGTGCTTTAAGCCACTGAGTTACAGTGCAATAACTCAGGTGCCTAAATGTAAAAAGCAGTGACTGCCTAGCGGTAAAACCAAGGACTGCAAAGACTGTATCGAGTTCGATCCCAAATTCAAAGTTCAAACCTCGTACGGCACACAACTTTGACTTTTCGAGATTTTTTGAAATTGTGTGTTTTCTTGACAGGCCTCGTGGCCTAGTCGGTAGTGTAACCGACTTCCGTGCACGAGGTCCTGGGTTCGATTCCCACTCAGGACAATTAGTTGTGTGATGAACATATTTGTACAGCGTCTGGGTGTTTTCTATCTATTATATGTCAAAAAAATGTTGGCCTCGTATCAAGGCTCAAAGTCGCTCAGCGGGCCATGGAGCGGGCTATGCTTGGTATTCTGGTACCCATAGCACAAGCGTTAAGCTTAGTTTGGGACCATAGGACGTTGTGTGAAAAATGTCCGTGAATATTTACTTATTTATTTATTTGTTTACAATATATTACTGCTCGGTGCAGGAAAACATCGTGAGGAGACCTGCATGCCTGAGAGATTTTCTCAACGTCTTATGAAGTCTGCCAATCCGCATTAGGCCAGCATGGTGGGCAATGGCAACTGGTTTTTGTACTTTACTTATTACGATTGTGTATAATCTTCCACGCAGACTAACCCGCGACGGAATCTAGTCAGATATAAAGATTTAAATATATTTTATTGCTCAAATTTGCTGTAATAGCTGCTTTGATTAAAGTTTCATAGACAAAAGTCAAAGTTCACAATAATCTTTAGTATAAACAACCACATTCATTGTTTACACGGCCGTTTAGTTATTCCAACAAATTCGCCATTAGTTAAACAAAATTGATCCAAGCTGACTTATCGCTTCAGGCGAATAAAACGATTACTTATGAAATAAGATTTTCTAAAGTAAACTAACATTATCTATCAGCTGTGCGGTAAAACTTAAAGGATTTCAAAGTTTAAATTTCTAAGTAAAACAATCGAGTTGAGTCCTTTTGCATAAGTCGTGTTTGTCGATTAAATAGCGAGTACTTACCTACTGTACTTACTTAAATAAAAGTACTTGGTTTAATAACCTAAACCTGGGTACTCACTATGTGAACTTCTCATGCAGTAGGTAATGTGAAAGTTCCTTGCGTGGTTTAGAAGAGACAGATGGAGGGCCTTTATTATCCATTCTCTCCTTATTATACTTCCTCTCCACCTCCCATCTCTTTCCTTAGAGTTGCTGGTGTTGCTAACATCTACAGGCTACAGTAACCGCTTACCATCATGTGACTACGTGCTGTGGTGTTTCTCCAGCGCTAGAGATGTTCTTCCTTCTTTAAACTAGGTTTATCAGGATAAATTTACCCACTCACAGGCGTGATTTCGGTCAGGACATTGGCGGCTTCGCTGTGCACAGTCCATGAGTGACGCTTATTATTAGGTAAGCCGCTTACTCATCTACAATTTTTGGCAATAAAGAAAACATTATACGCTTTGTCCTTGACAATTATAGCATAGCATAGCATCACGCCTGTATTCCCCGAAGGGGTAGCCAGAGGTGTACTACACACCCACGATTCGCCAGCTATGTTTAAATCGCACGTAAGGGCGAATTTATTGCCGTACATTTGCCGGCATCCAAACTCTGGGCTGCTACTGAGAATTTTCCTTTTTACAAAAAAACTCAATAAACTGCCCGACCCGGGGATCGAACTCGAGACATCATGATCCAGTCGCTTACCCTACTACGAGTATTGTACAACACTAACAATTTACATTGCAAACATTGGGATCAGAGGTGAGAGAAGTCAGAAATTAGTACCCACAGGTTATAACTGGGATTTAATTTCTGGTTAGGTACTTATAGCGTCCTAACTTTATGCCATAATTTATATTGTAGAAACTATTAAGTTGTTTAATAATTCAACTTTAGGTTAACAGTCTTCAGCAAGTAACGTTAGTTACCGTATTTTAGTCTGTTAACACTAAATCACCGCTGTCGATAATAAACCAGAAAGCAGCGGTTGCCTTGTTACAAAGTGGCTGTCTTGTCATAGTTCTCAAGATTAAGTGAATAATTAAAAATACTTGTACAATGAAATATAAATTATTGGATGTTTCAAACACGCACTTTATTATACAAGTTATTTTTTTATAAGTCAACATCAGGGGCATCACTGGAGATTTGTTAGATTTGGTATTGAAAGAGATATGAGGTAATCAGGAAATGAAGAGAGGGTTTTAGCTTCCAGCGCTCTAACTCATCTAATAACACGCAACTGTAGAACTACCCAGGTTAAAAAAGACCTACAAGACTATCTACAGCTTATTTTATGCCGATATTTTGTCAGAAAGTGGTATTTCCTTGGTCAATACGAAATTAAGAATAAGACTTTTTTTTTAATGTTTTTTTATTGCTTAGGATGGCAGACGAGCCACGGCGCACCTGCTGGTATGTAGTAACCGTCGCTCATGGACTTAACTATACCGAGAGTATAGTCCAGCCACTGCGCACTATCTCATTTCACATAAAGAATAAACGGCTATCTTCTGCTACAGACAAAACACACTGACGTACTTCATGACCGGTCACACAGGAATTGGTGGTACCGAGCCGTTCGGGCCCGATAGCAAGTGAGTACTCTCACTTAGTACCCAGCCCTACCACCAGTAATGCAATGAGTGTTAATTGCTTACTTCCCTTAGTCGCCTAGTCGCCTTAGAGAACAACCGCGCGGGAAAGGATGGGGTGGTGATTCTTAGTCCGCCATCACGGATAATCATGGACTCAAGAAAATATCCAAAATTAAGACTCAAAATCTTTCGATAATGGAGTTTTGGGCTGAAAACCGGTGGGTTATCAATACAGTTTGTGTGTGTTACTAACTCAGAGATAACGAGCACTATAAATCATAACTAGTGTAACATTTTGGCATCCGGGCGGGGTATTAAACTTCTAAGTGTGGATTCGACCAAACTCGAATATACAAGAATAACTATACCGAGAATAATTTATTCCACGATTTTATTCTCTTAGATAATCAACAGTTGTTTTCCCACGCCATCTGATGTATCGCTTATACTTGGAATAGCTATTCGCGAATAGCGAAGTGAATGTAATACCCAGCAAAAAGAAATTGTTCTACAAACGGGACAGTGTATAGCTTAACTCATCTCAACTCTTTATTTGTCGTATTATAGCGTGAGAAAGTAGCTGTCACGCGCCCGAAAACGATATTGGTTTCGAAAAATGACAGTACAAAACAGATGACGCCATTTTTTATTCTTGGATTAACTCCTTATTCGATGCTTATCGGTGGTATAGTGACTATTCCCAAATAGGCTTGCTATTCTTCGAATTGTTGTTGGTAAAATGTAAAATTGATTTATTCTCGAGTAAGTAGCGATTTATTCTAGGAATAAAATGTATTCTTGTTTGGTCGAATCCGCCCTAAGTCAGGCATTTTAATTGTCGCGGTTCCTAGCTCCTTTTATACAGATAAATCGTGTATGTGTGTTACAGAGCTATCAGTTTCATTGAACTAGTCAAGGTCTTTGTGTGGTTTGTGGCACTCTTAGAAAATATGAGTACGCTCGTTATCGGCTATCATTTTTGATTTTACATTTTCGCACTTTGTGAAAATATGACTAAGCATGTCAGATGCTTAAAAATATATAGAAATAACAACACAATTATAATTGTTGACCAAAGGGCACTGGGTGACATTAGCACGGTCAGTGTGCAGTTTTTTATGCCTAGGTACTAAAAGTAAAATAATATAATAAATATTCACGGACATTTTCACACAACGTCCTCTGGTCCCAAACTAAGCGTGACGTTTGTGCTATGGGTACCAGATTACGGATATAATACATATATTACTTTTTTTTTGTAAACACATACACATAATAGATAGAAAACACCCAGACGCAGTACAAATATCTGTGTTCATCACACAAATAATTGTTCGGAGTGGGAATCGACCACCACGACCTCGTGCACGGAAGTCGGTTACACTACCGACTACGCGACGAGGCCCGTCAAAATAGTAACAAAGAAATATTTTTCAAAATGAACAATCATATATTTTATGAGACGTATCTAAAAACTTATAAAGTAAATGCTTGAGGATTTTGTAACTAACAGATGGAGACTTGCCAGTTGCCGTTCATACGACCAAGCATAATAGATTTTCCGTAAATGAATTCGCTTTTATGACACCAATTATCGGTGCTAATATCTTTTTAACTAAGATAGCAATGGTCGTGTACCTACTGGTGATCGTTACATGGTGCTGTGACCTTATGTATTTTCTAGCCTGAAAGACTACTTGTTAATGTGTGATGCCATATCGCACAATTGCATCGCATTTGGTGAGTTTTTTCTTCGTTGTGCATATAAGTTGTGCATGCTTTCTTGCTATTATATATTTTTTGATTCCTTCTATCTGTAAAAAGTTTGGATTGACAATTATTATTATATTTTGTTGTGTATGTGTTAAGATATCCGTCATTGATAACCCGTGGGTGATCACAAGAATTATTGTTATAACGTAAGCGTAGATATCATCGTAGAAAATATAATGAGATATGGTGTGTAAAAAGCGATAGCCCTTTTTTTTTTTTTTATTTTTATTTTTATTTTAGGTGGGCAAAATTTCCTACCGCACACCCCGCTGCCCGGGGAGACAACGGGGTGAATGGGGCTCTCACCCACTAAAAACCCACCGTGCGCCAATTAAGGTTCCTCTACAGCAAGTATTACACATTGGCTACTTTCTATTTAGAAATTACATTACTGATTTTGCCAATTACTGATAGACCAGCAAGCTTATTATGTGAGTGATACGTTTGAATATTATTTATTGCTAGTTTTAGATATGCCCGATAGACGGCAACAGGCTCACCCACTATTACATGGTAGTATTGGAACGATCAAAGTAGGTAATAGTACATTGTTACCCTAGGGGTGAAAGTAAGGACTAGGGGCGGAAAGGAACCCTCGAACTATAGGAGCCCTCGCTGCGCTCGGGCGCCAAACCCCGTCTCGGGACTAAATAACTTTCACCCCTAGGGTAACAATGTATTATTTAATTAGCAGATTTTTATCTGTAAAAATTTTGATTTGATATTTGAATAGGTATTGTAAATATTAAAAATTTAATTTTTGAGACCAATTTGAGTCTGATACAAAATGAAACCAATAATAGGCATTCTCCTTAAAAAAATGTAGATTGGGGCTTTTTTTTATTATTGCGTATTGTAGCAGATGAGCCCACCTGCTGGTAAATGGTAACCGTCGCTCATGGACTCAACTATTGTCAAGCCGCTACTCACCATTTAATTTCACAGATATGAAATTAAAGAATAAACGGCTATCTCCTGCTACAACAAAAACACTCCGATGTGCTTCATGGTCGGTCAAACGCTGCAATACGCAATACTTTATCTATGGTCACACATATTGCTTACTTACCTTAGTCACCTCGTATGACACCCTTGGGAAAGATTGGGGTGGTGACACTTGTATTCTTAATCCGTCACCACACGAAACTAGACTTCGAAAGACTTAGAGACTTAAACTTTTTTTGTATTTAAATTTGGTTTTTGAGTCAAAATAAATGTCGATATCTGGGGTGCACTGGAAATTGAATTTATTTAATTCTTCGTAGAGTTGATGTAGGGGAGAGTTGAAGCTGATATTCGTTTTGAAGGTAGTAGGGTAAGATGAAAAGCCCAGCGAGGTGGCCAGGTGACAGGGCTACGACCGCCGAGCTGCCATGGGCAGCTGGAGGGTGCGGCTGGAGACGCCCCGGGCCGATGTCTGGACCATAGGGGCGCTCCAGCCTGTGCTGGTAGAGTGGGCAAAGCGACAGTACGGAGTCCTTACCTTCTAACTGGTGCAGGTGCTGTCGGGACACTATTGCATTGGCAGATATCTGCACACTGTCGCAAGGAGGAAAGCGACTCCGGGCTGTCACATTGTGGCTGTGACGAGGACAAGGCGCGGCATACCTGGCTTGGGCCGAGCAGCGCCGTGAACTCGTCGCGGCAATAGGGGGAGACCTCTCGCTGCCGAGCGTTGTCAGAGCGATGCTCGGCAGCGGCAGGTATTGGGCCGCAGCCGCTGCATTCTGTGAGGAGGTTATCACGCGGAAGGAAGCGGTGGAGGCCGGAGGGGGCCAGGAAAGAGGATTCTTCTGCTGATCCAAACCGTCGCCAGCGACTGGGGCGGCGCCGCCACCCGCGAGGCCCTTCCATGAAGGTGTGACGCTCAGTGTGCGGATGCGTTGCTCAGTAGAGGTTACCCGGAAGGGTAAGCCGCCGGCGGACCACTGAAGTAATAATTCAACATAGTACCAGTGGTGTAGCGACATCTACATCGCCACATACAAACTAAGAACTGACGTATCCTATAGGCATCGCGATATTAAAAAGTTATCCGAGCGATTACATAAATACAAGAACCCGACAAACAACCGTCGGGGCAGTTGCCCACCAGACACAACACCCGTCTGGTCGGAGGATCCTCCCTTTTCAATGGGGGATGAGGAACTTTACACCCTGTTCCTCTTAGCTCCGCAAGCTGGGCTAACTACAGCGACATCTACATCGCCACATACAAACTAAGAACTGACGTATCCTATAGGCATCGCGATATTAAAAAGTTATCCGAGCGATTACATAAATACAAGAACCCGACAAACAACCGTCGGGGCAGTTGCCCACCAGACACAACACCCGTCTGGTCGGAGGATCCTCCCTTTTCAATGGGGGATGAGGAACTTTACACCCTGTTCCTCTTACCCCCCAAAGTGGTTCGTTAACACGGGTGGAGAGACGGCACACGGCAGGTTTCTTTATAGGGTGAGGGCCCCACACTACCTTTTTCGTTGTCCCGAACGACGGGATGTGCAGTTAGGTAGGTACATATTTTCCCGCCTAAACAAAAAAAAAAGTAAGATGAAAAAAATTCTCGCGTTTCTGTTGCACGTAAAGTTTGCTCGTGACTTGTGTGGCAATTATGTTTTCCATTTGTGAAAAAGACGAGCTCTGTTATGACGAACAAGTCTCTTCAATGGTATAAGAGCATGTTAGGTCCCGTTACATTTGGCAAAAAAATAAAAAATAAAAATTCTCAGTAGCAGCCCGGAGTTTGGAAATGTGCCCGGTAGACGGCAATAGGCTCGCCCCCTATAACGTGGGACTTGAACATAGCTGGCGAATCGTGGGTGTGTAATATATCTCTGTCTACCTCTTCGGGGAATACAGGCGTAATGCTATGCTATGTTACATTTGGCAGCTTTTTGGCTGCTCGCCACGTTAGTATAGGCAAAACGCTCCAACCGGTTAAAACTCATTTCTTTACTTGATAACACTTATATTGTTAAGTAGCCTTTGCCCGAGACTCCACCGAGGGCATATCTAGGTTGACGCCGGCGGACCACTAAAGTAATGTCACACAGTTCTAGTGGTCTTCCAGTACAGGTGGAGAGACGGCACACGGCGGGTTTAGTTAGTGGCTGAGAGCCCCACGGTAGTCGTGTTCATTGCCCCGAACGATGAGGTGAGGTTAGGTAGGCATGACTCTATGAATGAATGTGTAGATGTCATATATTTCGTTAAATGCTCTTCCAGCAGACTTCCCACATGTCTTTCGTGTGTCTTCTCTTTTTTAAAAGCTATAGCCCTTATGTAAATTGCATAACCTTTCATTCACTACTCACTACAAACCTTACCATTACTGGTAACTGAATATGATTGCCATATATTATAGCAGGTCTTATAACGCGTTACACACTGAACTTTAATTCTTGTAAAACAATTAGCTGCTACACTAATACTAATTTGCTGGTACGGCCCAAGGCACCCGGCTATGGCGGTCAGCCACACGATTCTATTTATCTATCGGTGACTTTTATACGGATTAAATTTATTTATATCTTTTTCACATTATAATGATAGTACAACATGAAACGTGCCGCCATGAGCACTTTCACATTTTGTCGCCCCTTTATTTAGTGATGTTTATATTCAAAACCTAAGAAATCGTTCAGCGACAGTGAATTATACAGCTTTGGATTAAGAAAGAAATATGAGTACTCGAAACCAACGAGCATGCATGAAAGCGCTGATGAAAGTAGATGAAGCGAAAGATGTGTGTCAGGATCATAGCAAGTGGAGAGAAGTGGTCTCTGCCTACCCCTACGGGAAAAAGGCCTGACAATATGTAGGTATGTATGTAAGAAATTCACGTAAGTACCTACTATAAATTCCTTTTCATTCGTAACGCCAATTTGAAAAAAAAAGTTGTTGGCGATACGTATGGAAAGCACAACGATTCTTGTAAAATTAAATTATTTTAATAAATCAATCAAATTATAAACTAACAATGGTACCAAGTACCAAGTAATGGTATCCTTGCACTTTCGCCATTTTATCGGTATTTCATTGATTCTTTTGCAGAAAAAATTGTGGGAGCGAGAATAATAATCTTTGAAGGTGGTTTTGACAGCCTCATCGGAATTGGATTTTTTTCCTTAAAAGAAGTTGTGTTGTGTAAAATCGTTTTATCACTCACACCGAAGCCTGCCGCTAACTCTGACGTTGTTTGCGATGGAGCCACTTCCACGATCACTTTTAATTCTTCATTGTCAACTAGGGTCTCCGGCCGTCCACGGGGTTTGTTCTGTAGGTCAAAATTAATCCTTCGAACTGTTTCTGCGGCGCTGGTGCCACGGTGGAATTCGTATTCGTAAATAACCCGATATTTTAAGTTTTCTATATTGTGTACAGAACGATGTCGAGCAAAATCCAATGGCGTGAAAACAAATGAATCTAAATCTATGCTAAATTGGAACAGAAAGCCTAAATTTAAAATAAATTTTAATTTGGAATTCCTAACTGAAGGCCATATATTTTGATCTGTATTTTTAGCACTTGGCATGTTCAGCTACTTTAAAGTACAAATTATTTGTGAATGAGGAAAAAGAGAACTTTAGTGCGAGCGGGAATCGAACCTGCGTCCCTTCCAATCCGGGCATGTGCTCTACCTAGCTACCGCCCTGACCTCAGTCAAATAATTTGTACTTTGAAGGCCAGATATTTGAGTTCAAAGTGGCCAGTTTGACAAAACGCCAATTTAATATTATTATGTAAGGACCTTATATTATGGTTCTATGTTTAGGTTCAGATTAGTTAAAATATTGTTAGTATTAATTGCGATATTTTGCCACCCCTGAAAAGTGGCACCCGGTCAAAACATCTCCTTTTGATATAGCTCTCGTCGTGAGGTGCTCACAGAATACATGCTACTTCGGGTCTACTATAACTAAACATACAGCTTCACAGAACATGAATAAACATTACGTAAAGTTCTTTGGCTGTAATGACTTTCATTTCAAACTCAGAAAACTCGATAAGTTATGCAATCAACAAACTGTCCATGAATTACACTTGCTAGCCAACCACTTGTTTGAAAACATGATGCATAATTTTAAGTTCATAATAAAGTTGAGATGCTTCACAAAAGAATGAATTAGTTATTCAAAATCTACTTAATTATAATAACTAATGTAATTATTAAATCATTTAATATTCTAGAAAAATTACCTGCATGCCCGAGCGATATGAAAACGTTGTGATGCCTTTTTTATTGAGGTCGTAGCGGAGTGGTTTAGTTACTGGCCTCCCGCCCGAGTGTTGGGGGTTTATTCCCACAAAGGACAACTCTTTGTGTGACCCACAAATGGTTGTTCTGAGTCCTTGAAATTGTAAGTAAGGAATATTCCTTAGAGCAGGGAAAAAAGAAAATGTACCTATTAGCACACCCCACATATGGGTTTCAGGCAACGAACAGGATAATGTGTTGCCCTATACCCAAAAAAGGCTTGCCTTCCTCTCGCTATTGAGCATCGCTCTAACGACGTTCGGCAGCGAGAAGTCCCCCCCTATTGCCGCGACGAGTTCACGGCGCTGCACGGCTCAAGCCAGATACGACTCTAGCATATGCTGTGTCCTTGTCGCAGCTGCAATGGTGACAGCACGAAGCCACTTCCCTCCTTTCGACTATGCATCTGCCGAAGCGACCGTGCCCCGACAGCACCTGCGCCAGTGGGAAAGTAAAGACTCCGTGCCGTTACCCTGTACACTCCTCCAGCGCCAGTTGAAGTGCCTCCACGGTGCAAAGACCGGCCCGAGGTGCTTTCAGCCGTTCCTTCCAACGGGCCATGGCAAATTGGTGGGCATCGCCCTGCCAACTGGTCACCTCGCTGGGCCGATGGCTATCGCCTCCGCCTGCTCTGGCGACGTCTAAAACTGTAATGCCTAAGAAATTTTAATTATGACTTCCGAAGCTGTATTAAGTAAGTCTCCCGTCAAATGTCCCGTGAGTGACAGTAATGAATTAGGTATTAAAAAAAAATAAAGAATTGATTTTTAAATATCTACCTAGCTTTTATAGGTTTTATTAAAAAATAAACAAAAATAGTGCCTCATGCGTTTGCCGACTGTTCAATGTTAATGCGAAAATTTATATACTTACCTACAGACTGTTATTACACGCCCATGGCAATGCGAGAAATGTCTATTGTCTATGAAACGTTATTTTCAACAATTCTGGTTATACGCATTGTTTTCAATTTTATTCCCCTGTCAGTTCCATTTGTAATTGATATTTGAATGACAATCTATACAATAAAGTAAATACAATACAAGTACCTATGTTGTATTTACATTCATTACATTTAGTGACGTACTAATAATTATACAAAAGCTGTTATTTTTCTACTGCTCATGGCAATAGAGACGCCCACCTAATAGTAGGTTTCTTGCGTAGAGCCTTGCTTATACCAGCATAAATAGGCTGGCTTGATCGGGGAAGTACCCTCTTACAAAAATCAGCGTGAAACAATATGGCGTGTGAGAGTGCCCTTTTTTTTTTTTAAGGCGGGAAAAAATGTTCCTAACCGCACACCCCGTCGTTCGGGGCAACGAACAGGGTAGTGTGGGGCCCTCACCCACTAAAGAAACCCGCCGTGTGCCATCTCTCCGCCTTTATTGGCGGGCCACCGGAACTATATTACATTCCTTCAGTGGTGTGTGAGAGTGCCCTATCCTATCTTTATTATCTATTCTATCCTCTTTTACTCTCCTTAATGTCCTTCCTATCCACCTCCTAAGGGATAGGAATAAAATCCTTGGAGAAGGTGACGCGTGTAACCGCGTAGCATCGAATGGGCCGTATGCTTGTGTGCTGGCACACATTGTATAAAAAAGTGTATCAACTTAAACGCACCGAAGTGTTTCACTGTCGGTTTCACGAAAGACGGTGGCACCGACCCGCTTGGGCTCGGTGGTAGGTAAGTGACTCTCACTTGGTACGCAACCCCTTTTTTTGTTAAGGCGGGAAAAAAGTACCTAACCGCACCCCCCGTCGTTCGGAGCAACAGGGTAGTGTGAGGCCATCACCCACTGAATAAACACGCCGTGTGCCATCTCTCCGCCTTTATTGGCGGGCCACTGGAACTATGTTACATTCCTTCGGTGGTTTTGGCACTCAACCCTACCATCAGTAATGTAATGAGTAATAAATGCTAACTTCCCTTAGTCGCCTCCACAGTTCATCAAATTTTGGCGGCATACAGATCTTGCGATTAACACGTCATCACGTCGGATCACCCACAATCAGCCCGACGCTGTGCCAAATCAGTGTGCGTACGGGAAAAATAGGTCTTTCTCGCTGGTGCGGAACCGGTTTTCTAGGCATTTTTACGAGTATGACAGAGACAAATATAGTTTTCGATTTGTTACTAACAATGTAAAAATATAGCAATTTAATAACGCGGCAGGCCTGTTTCGACCGCCGCCGCATAGAATTAAAAAAAAGTTGTCTTAGTGCGGGGCGGGCCTGTTTTGGTGGATGACCGATAGCGACCTGTTGCCGCACTGTGCAGATGCGTACGCGTCGAGCCACCAGTAATGTTGTGCTTGCTACGATAAGAGGACGCGCTTGCGCTCGTGAGTTTTGTGCAAGCTCTTCTACAATGGCGTATCGTAAGAGAAATTACAGTGTAAACGAGGAAGAATATAATAGTAAAATATTTCATAAACAAGAAGCTAAGCCATCCACCAGCAAAATTACAGTTTTAGAAAATAAATAATCCGCTCGGCAAATAATCATCAAAGTATTATTAACGACGACAGTGAAAGTGATGAAGAAATTTTCCCTATAAGAAAAAAATATGAATGTCCTGCCCCCTGAGGCAGAATCTCATATCTCACATGTCGATCGTATCGTGATCACTGTGATTGGTTGAGAAACCGATGCGTGATGTCACAATAATCCGTTGGCCAATCACGCTGATCTCTCAACCAATCACAGTGATGACGATACGATCGACATGTGAGATATGAGATTCTGCCTAACCCCCCTGGTTCGAGAAACGATATAGTTTATGTCAGTCCCAGTGGAACACATGTTATGAAATCTGTTAGGTCACTAACATCTTGTGTACTTATATGCTTTAGAACGGGACACGTATATAAGCACAATCCTAAAAAACTTTTTTTTACAGACAATACCAGAGCAATAAAAACCTACGGACACATTTTTGAAAAGGGTTAAAAAAGAAGAAATTGTGCAGAGTGCTACGAAAAGCTGAGGGTGACAGTGACTTTGGGCACGCCTTCATAGAGGCGATAAGTCCCATAATGGACGAGAGGCTGGAGAGACGACACGGCGCCCTCTCTTTCTGACTGACGCAGGTGCTTTCCGGGCATGGTTGCTTTGGAAAGTACCTGTATCGCATAGGCCGAGAGGACAGCCCAGTGCCATCACTGCGGGGACTGCCCTGAGGACACAGCGCTGCACACGCTAGTGGACTGCTCAGCTTGGGCAGAGCAGCGCCCCGAACTCGCCGCGGCAGTCAGGGTAGAAATACTTTCGCTTCCAGCCGTGGTAAAGACCATGGTCCGGAGCGAGAGTGGGTTGGACGCCGCCGCCTCTTTTTGCGAGCAGGTGATGCGTGCAAAGGAGGCGGCGGAGCGTGAGCGAGAGATTATCAGCCATCTCCCGTACCGCAGAAGACGCACCGGGCGCCGAAGGGCGCTTGTCGACCTCCGGCCCCCATAAGCGCTAGCCTGAGGGTGATGGACCCAGGGTAGTCTGCCACCCTAACAGAAGCAGGCCCGAGATGGCGGCGCACGTGTTCCGCGAGCACCTCTCGACGAGGGAGGGCCAGGCCCTCCAAACCGTCTGGTTGGCCGGTTATTAGGAAGTCTGAAGGAACACTGCGGGGTTTTAGCAGGTATACTAATTGTAAAAATTGGGACTCCGGCATAACCTCTCTGCGCGCCCGGCAGAAGGTATCCATAAAGGATTTCCTCGCGTAAAAAAAAAAGTAAAAAAAGGGTGACATTGACTTCCTTAGAACCTAAGAAGAAAGTCAAAAAAATCTAGACAGTCTGTGTCAAGTGCAATCAGTCTCTTTGCATATACTGTTATAAAGATAAGCATGCACAAATTTGAGTTTGGTTTTGGTTTTTAGCTTTTTATTATTATGTTTGGGTTATGTATGGTTAACGCATTAATAATGCTTGGCTTGTGCTAATTAAAGTTTTATAAAATTAATAACTCGATATTTTCTTTCCTTTCACTATTCCATCACTACAAAAAGTACACTTTAGTGCGGTATCGGGCCTTGTCGATCTGACACTTTCGATTGCTAATTTCTCATTTTCTGTTTGGAGAATCCAGAGGCGGAGCCAATGTATACATAAGTGATTAATGACGATATTAATAGTATAAAAAATGTTATATACCATACGCCTTGACTAAGATAATTGAGCTTAATATTACAAAGTGGCGTCGGGCCGAAAAAGCCTGCCACGCATATTTAGAAAGTCAAGTGGGTGCTTTTTTGGACTGCCACCGCACCAGCTGAAAGTCACTGATTTTTATTACACAGTGAACGTGTTAATGACTAAGATTTTTATCTACATTAATAAAATTATCCAGATACATAAAAAATGTAATACATAAATTTATTCACAACGTTCATTTGCAAAAAAGTTGACCATGTCAAGTGCTAAAATACACATCAAAATATTAAAAAAATCGCGCTATCGATTAGTAAGTATTTTAATTGTAAAAGTGAACACATAACATAATAAATTGGAATAAAATGTTTGTAAATGCAGCCGACAGGTGACGTGGGTCTAAAAGACATCTAAAACAAATGTGAAGTGAGATTGGGTGCCACTATTAGGTGTTTGCGATAGCTTAGCGGTCCAGAGCACTTCCCCGGATTGAATGGGACGTAGGCTCGAATCCTGTTCGCAGTAAATCTATATTTTTCCACTTTCACAAATAATTTGTACATGAGTTTCATGATGTCAATATTCACTTCAAAACGCACCATATTCTTAACCCATATAATAATATAGAATTCAGGAACAAAATCCACCCATTTTAATTTATTTTCACTCATTACAAAAATAAATTGATGACGCATTTGAAATCACTTTGCACCACTACACTATACACGTGTTGTTGTTAGACAGTGACAGCTATAGTAATTAGTGAAATGAATGAATGGGACATTTCAAAAAGACATGGCTACCCGCTCTTTAATATCCAGTATAACCTGAACTCTCTAATATTAGTTGTAATATTTTTTATACGAATATGATTTTACTTACCTGTAATTTATTATGTTATGCTATATTTGTATTTTAGCCTACATGCTACTCCAACCAACACAGGAAGCCATCGTGTTTTATGTGAATTAGATAAAATTACTCTTAAAATTGTGCAAATATTGGACACGCATATAGGTCAAAGTCTTGGGCAATACTGATGTCGTGAATGCTAGCAGCGTTCTATATGCGAGCAGTCAGTTATCGGTAGTCGCCTTGTGCGGCACTCGCGGGAAAGAATGCGGTGGTGATACTTTTAATCTTAGTCCATCATCACACGAAATTTTTCTAATATAATTTTATTCTGTTACAAAGGAAAAACGACGCAAATTGAGCAGGGTTTATACTCTGATAGTCTCCTCATATGACTGAGGTTTTAAGTACTAAATCATTATAATGTTATGCTATAACAGCCAATTATAAATGTTATAAATTACACTAGAAATTATATACCTTGCAAGTAACAAATTATTATACATTTACACCGAATTTCAAAGGTTTCCGAATGAATACTCTGTATTAAGCCTACAACATTGAAATTTCTGAAAGGCTTTAGGCAAATTTCAATGACAACAGAGACACTTTTTAATGAGTTTTATTGATTGTTAAGGATTCATTATAATTATATGCTTAGAAGCTAGAATCTGAAAAAATAAATCTGGGCATCAACTAAATCTTTTTTTTAATTTTTTTATTGCATTTAGTGGCAGACGAGCCACGGTCCATCTGATGGTAAATGGTAACCGCCGCTTATGGATTCGACTATACCGAGAGTATAGTCAAACCGCTGCTCACCAATTCATTTCACAGATGAAATGAAATATAAACGGCTATCTCCTGCTACAGCCAAAACGCAACGATGTGCTTCATGGCCGGTCACACGGGAGATGGTGGTACCAACCCGCTCGGGCTGGATACCAAGTGAGTACTCCCACTTGGTACCCAGCCCTACCACCAGTCGAAATCTAAACTAAACTATCTCAACAATATCTGGCCTATTAAGGTGCCGGGCCTCGGGCCGTAGTCGTTAGTGTAACCGACTTCCGTGCACGAGATCGTGGGTTTGATTCCGACTCAGGACAATTATTTGTGTGATGAACTCAGATATTTGTACTGTGTCTGGGTGTTTTCTACGTATTATATATATATGTATTTACAAAAAAGTAATATATATATTATATCCGTAATCTGAAACCCATAGTACAAGCTTTAAGCTTAGTTCGGGGACCAGAGGACGTTGTATGAAATGTCCGTGAATATTTATTTATTATATTTACAAAAATCCTTTTTAGCAGCTGTGTTGTAATTGGAATAATTCGAATATAGTTATTGAGCCGGCTCAATCGGGGAAGTACCACTCTCTCACAGAATGCGTGCAACAATGGTAGCTACTCCAACTGTTGTGTTTAGTTTGGTGAGTGAGAGCGTCGCAGGAGCAAACCTTTTCCATATACTGATGCTTCTGGTTATGCTATCGGTAAGCGTAGGCTTAGCCGTGTGGGGCCGGCTGTAGAATTGTCCCATCCCTCTCCACCCATGGGAGTCGTAAGAGCCGACTGAGGGAATACCGAGGGAGTGGGCAGCAGCACTCCCTCGAGTATTAACAACATCCACTGCAATCGCCGACCCGCCTGCCAAGCGTGGCGATTATGGCACTGTCCCCCATTCCTTGGGGAGGCATATATGTTCAGCAATGGACGTCGAAAGGCCGATGGATGGATGGAAGCGTAGGCTTTGGTTACCGCTTACCATCAGGTAGGGCGTATACTTGTTTGCCACCCACGTAGTATATCTATCTATCTATCTATATACATATAATTGCTTGTACCAACTGACTGACGATCACCGCAGAGCCTAAACCACTGGGGCTGCAAACTAGAAATTTTGGTAGTTGATGCCTTTTTTGTTGTAGAGATCCACTAAAAAAGGATTTTTGGAAATTTCATCCCTGAGAGGGTAAAATAAGGGATAAACGGTATGGAACTCTGTCAGCTTGAAAGTAAGAAGTACGAAATTTTATATATCTATTTATGATCAGCAATAAAGGTACATGTACAGCGGAATTTAAACAAAAATACTCCCAAGATTTCATTGATCAATTAGAGGTTGAAAATAATATGGGAAGTTCGTCATTTTTAAAGTAAGAAGCACCAAATTTCATATACCTGTTTCTGGTTAAAAATAAATGAATACGTATATCAGCGATTTTATATTTTTTACCCCTAAGAGGGTGAATTAGGGATCGAAAGTTTGTATAAAATGTGTGTTATTTTTAAAAAAGAAGCATGTAATCCAATTTTTTGAACCATCTTATATAAAGTTAAAGTAACAAACTTTATAAACTAAGTGCAACCCGTGACTTCGTTCACGTGGAATGAAAGAATTTTATTTATTTAGAGAAAACACATAAATTACAAATTTCTTACATAATTTAAACAAGTAAAGATAATAAATATTAAGGAATAACTAAAAATATTGAGATTCGAACAGTTTTATTAGTTACCCGCGTGGGATTGTGGCTAAGATGCTGGCTGCGTTACCTCGCTGAATCGGTATTCCAATTCGTTGAGCGAGGAACGAGCTAGCTCTCCTGTCACCTGAAGACGAGACCAGCCTTTTTTAAGGATGTACTCCACGGATCAAATGTTTCCACTGCAAGCGGCTCAAACACATAGCTATTTGAGATGGCCACGTATTTGCACCGCTTCGCAGTGGCTGCGCGTTTTGCTGCAGCTCCCACTGCAGACGCTGACTCGTTAATATGTGAGGGCGCAAGAGTGTCCATACAAGTAGCATTCCAAACAAGTGCGCGCCCTCGCTCCCAAGGGACCAGTGTCATGCCATCGGGTCTCTTGCCGTCCTCGCGTAAAATTCCGCCTGGTTCCAGAATGGCGGGTGCGTCTATGGAGGCAAGAGCCCTCTTTATGAGTACATTGAGGCAGCTGAGACGTGAAAACCTTCCCGCGCTTCTTTTGCAGGTAAGTCCGTGGAGACCAAACTGGTCTACCTCTACCCCACACGAGCATATATGTTCGCAGCACACCGGAGCCCCCAACCGAATTGCCACAGCCACACGGAAACTCTCTGAATCCAGGAGGGTGCCTAAAGAAGCAGAAGGCAATGCCTGTAGCTAATGTTCAGATTCGCTTACATCTAACGCTAGAAGACGAGCACTATCACGGTTACTGTTGTAATTTTGGAATAAATTTTCTGTGGTAGAGAGTACCAATGGAAGGTCCCAGAGTTTTTGTACGTTTGCTTCCTCTGGAATCTTCACATTGGGACACATCAAACTCCAACTTTCTAGTGTTGTTCTTAAGTATATGACCGCAAATGTCTTGGACATTGTGTAAGAAAGCTGGAAGAGCGACACCCGAAATTTTTCTCACGCCGATGCCACCTTTTCCAATGGGTAAAGTAGCCTGTATCCAAGAGTTCTCATTAAAATAAATGTTAAAAATTTTTTCTAAGTATTCTTTTAGAGTGTACATTCGATTAATAAGGCCAGAAATTTTCCAGATTGGACAAGCGCGGAGAACGTAGGTAAATTTTGATACGAAAAGGCAGTATTTTAAAATTGTAAATGAAATGTGTGAATTTAGTTTACCCAATCTGTGACAATTATCAGAAAAAAGGATGAGTTTATTTTCTAAAAATGGTTCTATACCTTCATGTAGTAATGGGGCACCTAGGAGGTAAAGTGATTCAGGTTTTAGAATTTTGATATTAGGAGCAACCTGGTTAAAGCGATAAAGTGTATTATCGATTTCAGACGGACAGAGAGATTCTGAAATGAAAACTTCACATTTCGAAAAAAATAATTCTAGGCCTTTGAATTTAAATTCATGGCTTATCGTAATAAGGTCGGAAATCACTGTATCGACATCGCCTCCCAGAGTGCCGTCATCGAGATACCACACATTCAATTTTGAATTTAGAGATGAGATGATGGAGTGAATTACTAGACTAAAGAGGGCAGGTCCAAGATGATCTCCTTGTTGAACACCTGCAGCAGAATCTATGACATGCTGACCATAAAATAATTTTGATACGGGGTGGTAACATTGCCAAATATATGGGTAGATTTCAGGAAGCGTGTGTGTGTGGCTACTTCATGAAGGAGTGCAGCTCTGTCTAAACAGTTGAAAGCATTTTTAACATCTACTTTCAAGAGAGCTTGCATCTCACGAGAAGAAATGAAAGTTCTCGTGGCGTGTATGGCAGCTTCGCAACCTCCCTTGCTTCCAAAACCTAACTGGAGAGGTTGAAATTTGAATTTTAAGATTGGTGAAATGTACTTACAAATTATTTTGACTATAATAGTACAACCAATAGCTATTGGATGGATGCCATAATCTTTTTTGTTAAAAGCACATAATCTAGCACCATATAGATAAGGTAAAAAGGAATCTGGTACGTTTCCTGCAAGCATAAGATTGCATAAATTAGTGATGCTTACAAGAAGTTCTTTACCACCATCTCCAGCAGATATACTGACCAGGTCTTTAAGATGTTGAGGAGTAATACCATCAATACCACCAACAGACCCATTAGGAAACGAAAAAAAATGGCAATAAGGACATCTTCTTCCTTGGCTGTGATATGATGGAATGAAGGAACAGGAAAAGGAGGAAGTACGGGAGATTGGACGCTTGATGGAGATTTTTCTCGGAGGGCTTCTAACGTTAGGCTATTAGAGGGTGCAAGAGTATCATCAGAAAAAAGAAGACGAGTTGCGTTTCTCAAGTCTCCATCCTGAACTTTCGATTCGATGCTTTTGGTTAAATTGAATGATGATTTAGGGCGTGTATGAGATTCGGCCGAAAGGATATCCTCAGGACTGGAGGAATGACTACAATCTTGTTTTAGTTGTTGAGTTAATGAGGTGGGTTTGGATTTGTCTGAATGTAAATGAGTATATGCAAAACAAAATAAGTCTTTCCAGGAATTATTTGAATTTTTCAGACAATTATTGATGGCTTTAGATAAGTTGGAATCCGTTTGACCAGAGGAGTGCATGCATGAAGCCGTGTAATTAAGTTATGAAACTGGGAATCAGCAGAAGGGGAAGCTGCACAAGAAAGCGAGGATGTAGTGGCAGAAGAAGGAGGGGTGACCGAGGGAAAAGATGAATGTATGGATTGGCTGTGGCAGCGTGAAATGTGAATGTGAAGGCCTTTTCTCCCTTTAAAGAGCCTCCCATCATTACAGTGCGTGCATGTAATAAGGCCTGGTTGGGAAGCAGCGGTGGACATATAAATCCAATTCAAAGAAAGTATAATAAGCAATAAAACTACAAAATTATATGAGTTAGAATATATTAACACTAGGCCTAATAATGAAATAAATACATAAAGCTTCATAAAATTATAAAAATAGTAGTTGAGAAAATTACAGGCAAAATATGAAAGAAGTTATTGAAAAATATATTAAAAATCAACTTGCTGCTGGCAAACAATGCGGTACTAAATTATGAATTTTTTTACGTATTTGTTTACAGAATGTTATTCCTCATTCGACACATATTTATCCAATTTGTATTCACTCCAACTGCCTTCTGCCTCCCGTTGTACCTTTTAGGCCACCCTGGACGCAGCTTACCACAGGAAGAATCGACCTCGACGTAAGATTTTGGAGTCCTTTTACAATTAATAAATTTTGATTGATTCCAGACAAACTAAAATTGCAGCATTTAATTTGACGTTGATGGAGACAATCACTTGTATTTTAGTTTGAAGATTTATATAATAAGTATCACACTGAAGTTATGGTGTTAAATAATTAAATCAAATTAGGTTTGGTACTAGAAAAACGGAAATAAATTACAAGAAAATCAATTTTCTCTGTTTACACTTTGACAGGTGTCAATTAGTCAAAACAGTCAAACAAAAACTTTAAAAATTGTATTTTGTTACTCTCATATGCATTTAGTAAAAAGCTTCCCGCGAGATTTACCAATGCTGAATATAATACTGAATATAATCTAATCCTGCTCGCTGTAAAACTCTCGTTTTCTATATTCACAAATAATTTGTTCTTTAAAGTAGCTGAGCATGTCAAGTGCTAAAATACAGATCAAAATACTTTACAAAAATAATAAATCCATTTTGTAGAGTACGATGAGTTAGGAATACGTAAATTGTAACGCCCTTAAATTTAAAGATGAAGCGCCTGGTATATACTGAGTGACTGTGTTTTTCATTTGAAACTCACTCTAGAAATTGGATCACCAGTAATGTTATTAATAAATCTTAATCCCCTAAATTGTACAATGGAACTAGATTACAAATCAAAGCTTTTTATAAAAAGGATTTCTCTTCTCTGCTGTTGCTCTTTATAAAAAGTATTCTTTATTGGAGCCACAGTTATTACAGAACGTGGTCAAGGAAATTTTGTTTTCATTTCATGAATACCGTTAATGCCAACAGAGTATCCTGAAGAAATTAAAATAATATAAAAGCACACAGGTCCCTCTTAATGTGTGTTTTTCCGTAACAATTAACAAGTCCCTAGGCCAGTCACTGAAAATTATTGGCATCGATTTAAGTAAGGACTGCTTTTCTCATGGAAAGATTTATGTTGCATGCTCCAGAGTGAGTTTTAGACGCAAAAGGGAACATTGCAATAGTCGTTTATAAATAGGTACAATAGTAATTAAACCTAAAATTTTTATGAATACTAATAGTTTTATTTCATTAGAAACAGTTTTTTTTAACAAAATCGTTATTATTTTAATATTCATATTTTGTTTGCGCGAGCGAAGCCGCAGTTAACATCTAGTACAAAATATTTTAAGTGAGAGATTTTAAGTGCTATATAATAAACCTATGAAATAAACATATTTTTGAATTTGATATTTATGATTATAATTGAATAATCTTTCTTTGTTACGTATGAATGTGCAAGAGTGTATAAGTATTTGTTTTTTTATTATACTTTCATGCTACTACTACTTGGCTGGTCATCATAAAATTTCCGTATCCCAGAAGACATAGGCTAGTTTTATACCGAAAAATAAAAGATTCCTGTGGGATAGAGATTTTCACAGACATTATAATTAATGCGTCGTAAGAGTGACGTATTTGTCGGAGCGTGGTCTAATAAAGCTACGCGTCCATTTATCCGCGCCGTACGCAACGCAGGCACGCATTTTTGTTCGCTTTGTATGAATTTGTTTAGCACTGCGTTCACTCTTCCGCAAGCACGCGCCGCAGTCAGGCATACATTAGCTATCTTGTTAAATGCGGATGACGTCATCAGCACTTTTCGCTTAGGTTCACCTAGGGTTGTCATTGTTCTGATATCCAGATGGTTTTTTTTTAAATTTATTTATCTCAATGCAATAGTGCATATTGTAAGCTTCAATATACTCGCCAAACATTAACGTCTATTGGTGAGATGTGCCCATAAACTTAATCCATCCATCCATCAGCCTTTTATCGTCCACTGCTGGACATAGGCCTCCCCAAGAGAACGCCACAGTGAACGGTCCTGTGCCGCCTGCATCCAACGGCTGCCTGCGACTTTGACCAGGTCATCGGTCCACCTGGTGGGAGGCCGTCCTACACTGCGCCGTCCGTTACGCGGTCGCCACTCGAGAACCTTTCTTCCCCAACGGTTGTCGGTTCGTCGAGCGATGTGGCCTGCCCATTGCCACTTCAGCATGCCGACCCGGCGGGCTATGTCGGTCACTCCCGTTCTCCTACGGATTTCCGTATTACGGATCTTATCACGTAGAGAGATCCCAAGCATAGCCCGCTCCATAGCACGCTGAGCGACTTTAAGTCTTGACATAAGGCCAACATTCAGAGACCACGCCTCTGTGCCGTAAGTCATCACTGGTAACACACACTGGTCGTAGACCTTCGTCTTCAGACACTGCGGAATATTGGACAAGAAGATCTCCCTCAGCTTCCCGAACGCTGCCCAGCCGAGCTGGATTCGTCGATCGACCTCTTTCTCGAAGTTGTGCCTACCTAACTGGACAGTTTGTCCCAGGTATACATAGTGGTCGACAACTTCGAGAAGCGAGCTCCCGACCAGAACCGGTGCTGAAATGACATGGATATTAGACATGACTTTCGTCTTGTCCATGTTCATTTTTAGACCCACTAGTCGGGAGACACGGCTGAGGTCGTTGAGCATGGTACCAAGGTCCTCCAGCGATTCTGCCATGACCACGATATCATCTGCAAATCGAAGGTGAGTGATGTATTCGCCATTTATGTTGATGCCTAATCCGGTCCAGTCCAAGAGCCCGAAAACATCTTCCAATGCCCACTGCATTGGAAGATGTTCGATGAAGAGTTTCGGGGACATGACGTCTCCCTGTCTAACACCTTTCTGCAGTTGGATCGGTTTCGTGCTCTTGTCCTGAACTCGGACAGACATAGTGGCGTTTCTATACAAACACTTCAACACTTCGATGTATCGATAGTCAATTTGGCACCGCTGAAGGGATTGCAGCACCGCCCAAGTTTCGATCGAATCGAAGGCTTTCTCGTAGTCCACAAACGCTAGACACAAAGGCCGATTATACTCCTCGGTCTTCTGTATAATCTGGCGCAGCGTATGTATGTGGTCTACGGTACTATAGCCTTTTCGGAAACCGGCTTGTTCGGGAGGCTGGAAGTCGTCAAGCCTGCGCGTGAGTCGATTTGTAATGACCCTCGAGAACAACTTATAGACATGGCTCAAGAGCGAGATGGGTCTGTAATTCTTCAAGAGGGTTCTGTCACCTTTCTTGAAGAACAGCACCACCAAGCTCCTGGTCCACGATTCTGGAACGTCGCCCCCGAGAACGACGGAATTGAATAGCCTCTGAAGGGCTTTGAGGACCGGCTTTCCGCCTGCCCTCAGAAGCTCTATAGTAATTCCGTCGTCTCCCGGTGCCTTTCCGTCCTTTAGTTGTTTGAGAGCCATTCTGATCTCGTACAGGCTGACGTCCGGGATATCTTCGGTATAGTGCCGAGTTAGCTTGGATCTGGGCTCATGGACCAAGCTGACAACAGGGTTCTGGGATCTGTATAACTGTCCATAGAACTCGTGGACCTCTCTTAATAACTCATCTTTGGAAGAAACAACAGTACCATCATTGGTCTTCAGCTTGGTCAACTGGCTTTTCCCAACAGACAGATCTCTTGCGAACACTTTGGAACCTTGGTTCCGCTCTATCGCCTCTTTAATACGCAAGGTATTAAATCGGCGAATGTCTCGTCGCATAGACTTGGAGATCTGTCTGTTTAGTCGCCTCTGATTGGACCAATCAGCCGAAGACTGCACCGTCATTTCTGTCCGTGTCGCTATGAGCTTAAGAGTTTGGTCCGAAAGCTTTTGAGTCCTATTGACGCGACTGGTCTTAAAAAGGGTCGACCCGACCGCTTGGACAGTTTCCACGAACCTGTTGTTCATATCGTTCACTGAATCGCACTCGTCTAGGCATTGAAAGCGATTTTGTAGTTCGAGCTGAAAGTTTTCGGGGTTCTGGTATTGAGCACGTGTTGGTCGGAGCGTAGACCTCATCAAGCGTGACCTCTCGACTTTCATATTTAGATTCAATATGCCTCTAACTAAGCGGTGATCACTCCCAGTTTTAATCCTGCTGATCACTGAGACATCATTGAATATCTGTCGTTTGTTCGTTAAGATGAAGTCGATCTCATTTTTCACTGAACCATCAGGGCTAATCCAGGTCCATTTTCGCTGGGGCTGTTTCCTGAAGAAGGAATTCATCATAAAGAGGCCTTCCTTCTCCAGAAAATCAGACAGCATCTGGCCCCTGTGGTTCCTCTGCCCAAATCCATATTGCCCCACCTTCAGCTCATCGTCTCTCCTTATGCCTAGTTTTGCGTTGAAATCTCCCATAACCACCGTGAAGTGACTTTTAGACGCGTGAATGGCTTTCGAGATGTCCTCGTAAAGGGCCTCCACTTCGTCGTCGGAATGTGTCGAGGTCGGTGCGTAAACCTGTATGACCTTCAGCGAATACCTTTTGGTTATTCTGAGTATAAGGTACGCTACCCTACTCGACACACTCTCAATCTTCTCCACGTTACCTATGAGAGACTTGCGAACGATAAACCCGACACCACCCTGGGACTGTTGGTCGCCCTCCCGGTGGAAGAGCAAGTTACCCGACTGGAGGATTATCGTGCCCTCACCCTGTCTTCGCACTTCTGATAATCCTACAACGTCCCATCGGATCTTGCTCAGCTCCTCTTCCAGCGCGGTGATCCTCTCGTCAGTCCTCAGTGTCCTGACGTTGTGTGTTACCAGGGCCAGAAGTCGTTTCTGGTAGCCGGATCGCGACCGGAGATTCTTAGCACCCCCTGCTCCGCCGTTACCGGGCCCGCTACCGTTAGGCCACGGAATAGCGGAGCTGCCGTGACTGGGGGCCGATGTGTGTGTGTGTGCACTCATATGGGGGGGTATTGCCATAATCGCCACGCTTGGCAGGCGGGTTGGCGATCGCAGTGGATGTTTTTAGTACACAGGGGAACGCTGCTGCCCGGTCCCCCGGTAATCCTTTAGTCGGCTTTTACGACTCCCATAGGAAGAGACGGGGGGGGGACGGGGGGACAAACTTAATAATTAGTTTATAATCTAGGCCATGGGTCTGCGACCTTTTGGCCACCAGGGGACACAGGGGGACTATATAAAGGAAAGTGGGCCGCAATTGTCATGTAATTTTATTATGAGAAATGATGAAAAATAACAAGAAACAAACAAATAAAAAAAGATGCAAATTTAATTTTATGCTTGGTATCATAATGGTGTTTCACGTTATAAGTACTCTTTTTGTATAGCAAGGGTTTATTGGCATATTAAGCTGGTTAACCATTACAATTAAGTACCATAACAACTTAAACATTATAAGAAAGGAGAATGGGATTTTTGAGCCTTTCCTTTTTTTGTTAAGACGGGAAAAATGTTCCTAACCGCACACCCCGTCGTTCGGGGCAACAGGGTAGTGTGGGGCCCTCACCCACTAAATAAACCCGCCGTGTGCCGTCTCTGCGCCTTATTTGAAGGCCACTGGAACTATGTTACATTACTTCAATGGTGGGATTTTTGCGCCTGAAGTTAACAAGCTGAAATATTCTTTAAAAAATTGGCAATATTTTCTAATATAAAATTCAAAAAACTAGCTCATTTTGCAATCTAGAAATCGTAAAAACATTAAAAGAGTAATGATGAAGGAAATCGATTACTTTAGTCGATTCATTATAGAATTAATGCTCATTTGGATTGATAAATAAAATTAAAACTAAATGTTTAGTTTCAATATTAATCATTTATTCAAAAATAATGAATTAATAAAAAAAAATATTTGAGGAAAATTAATATAGAACATTTTTATGTCAGTATATCGATTGATATACTAAATTGATACACAAGTGAAATCCTCTTTTTTGAACGCTACCACGGCAACACTACATTTGGCAGTTAAACTTTTTCGTTTCCAGCTTTACTAACATTATTTACAAATTTCCTTCGTTTGACGGTCTACCTTAAATTAATACTCGATATTGGCGAAATTGTGCTCACACTGCCACAACAAGAGCCATTAAACAAGAAGATAAGATAAGATAACATTATTTATTATACATTATTTATATATGTTTTGCTTATTTAATTGACCCTTGCTTCGTTACTGGACTCTGAGAACTTGCCTACACAATGGTCCTGGCCTTGTTATTTTCGAATAATCTATCTGCTTGACGACGGTTCTTTTACTTGAAATTCAAAGAAACTTGTGCCCAGCAGTGGGATAGTTTATTAAATAAGACTCTTAGGCCCACTTGCGCATTTCAGAGTTAATGTGTATAGTTAGCGAACTGCTAACACATGGCTAAATAATTATGTTTGCTTGCACTGCTAAGAGTTAACTCTATACCATGCATAAAATAATTAACTATTAAACCCGCCAAAGTTGGAGGGTTATATGTCTATCTCTGGGTTTAGTACGTCAAAATTGTGAGACTATGCTAGTTCGTGTTTTGTATTTAAAAAACTACAACAGAATAATATTGCATCGTTTATTTTTATTGTCCTCATGAGTGACTTTTTGGTTTCTGATGATGTGTTCCTGGGTGTTCAGGCCCACAACGGGGTATGCTTATTATGTGTCGTCGAAATCTTATGTCAATCCCATACATTGATTATTAGAATAATTCTTCTATCCCTCTGTTTTATTCTGTTCTACTAGCATTTATGCCACTTCTCTATATATAGTACATCATCTATGATGCCACTTATCTACAGGACCGGGCCCAGTTCAGGATAGCACCCGCAGTATCTTATTTATTTTCAATAACATGTTTCCCTATATTTGGTTATTATGTCACAAAGAAGTAAACCGCTCCCACTTGTTAAAATAGGGCACATATATAAGATTTCCTTCACATTTCACAAAATAATACAGATATATTGTCACAAAATACACTCGAGATAGTAAACAAACAATAATTTGACATAATGACATATCGCCATTCAATATAAACTACCAAAAACACATGGCGTCAATTCAAATCTGACATTAAACAAAGACTTATGCAAGTGACTGTTGTGTGAGAGCGAGAAGAATACTTGTATCGTTCATCACTCATCCCTTTTGTATTTGACTGGTTATAAGTGGAATGATGTTAGTAAAACCTGCGTGATTTTTCTTCCGTGCAAGAGAAATTTAGAATTAAATAGTTATTTGTGTAATCTAAGCTAGTAAACCCAAAGGTATTACATTATCTCAAAATTTCCGCGCAAGTGGGCCTTAGTGTTATTTGAGTAGATAAGACTACTTACCTTAAATACTTACTTAATTATTTGGTAAATGTACCTAAGAAAGATACTACCTTTTTATACTACGTGGGTAGCAAACAAGCATATGGCGCAGTTGATAAGCTGCCCATCTGGTAAGCGGTTATCGTGGCCTACAAACGCTAGCAACACCAGTCATCGCTCGCGCGTTGCCATTTCCAATAAAAGGGGTAGGAGGTGCAGAGGAAGAATATAGGAACAGTATTCTCTTAAAGGATACTGAAGAGAGGTTAGGAAGGATAATTAAGAGTAACAAGAAGAGGATAGGGAGGGGGCTTGTGCCTCCAGCGCTGTCACTCACCTAGCGAAACGAACGATATGTATAGCTACTTTAAATGTATGGCTTTTAAATGTTATGATGACACTTAGTGGATGTAGTTTGATACTTAACCTCACTTTTATATAATCTGCTATATCTCGGTTCTTAGATTGCCAAATCTAACAAAATTTTATATTATGAAATGTTTCGATGTGAACTTCCAAATGGTGCAACTTTCATCTTGTTACCACCTAGGGCCAAAAATATATGGAAGCGTTTCCATCTCCATTGAAATTTAAAAAAAAGTGGCTCATGAGTTTCTTGCCGGGCTCTTCTACGGAATCCGTCCGCTTGTGGCGTTTGTAATCGTGATATTGCGGATCCACTTGCCGCAAGCTCTCGTGCTAGTTATTAACTTTGACGATTTTAAGTGCTACCTATATAATAAGCCTATGAAATAAAGGTATTTTTTAATTTGAATTTAAATTTATGGAGATTAATGACCTCAAGCGGGTTCAGCTGGCGCGTTTCTATAACTTAAGTACAGGAGCGAGAGAGAAATTAAAAAGTAATAGTCACGTAGTCTGATTTGATACCAAGTACTTACGTTTCGAGACCGAGTAAGTATCGACAGATTAATTCGTGTTGTTCATATTATAATTTTTAAAAATAGCTATAAAATAAAACAAGTCAAAAGAAGGATCGATTTCGGAAGATCGCCCTTTTAAACTCTATTTTTTTGGGTATCCAACCTTGTTTAATAATTTATACAAAAACCAATCTTTCGCCAGAAGAATAGCTAAACGATACAAACTAGATGTATGCCATCCAGTGTTGCCATTGACATGACAATTGCTGTATCATACGGTATTTGGTGCACTTTGAAAAAAACACGGTACAAGGCATTATAATCGTCAATCAGGGGACCCTCACAAAACGCATTTAGTCGCGGGATACAGCTACTCAATAACGTAATTTAATACAACCTATAGTACCATTGGACTTCACACTTTAGTTGATTATTGAATTCACATTGCTAGTATGATAAGTTAATAATGGACATGGCACTAGTAGAGAATGCCCCGGAAGATTAGATGTTCTTCAATTGATCGTTTTCGTTCTTTCATACGTATTTACGATATTTATTCTACTGTTACGAGACTTACAAGCATGAATGAAAATAGCGAAAGAAGATTGTAATATAATATGCAGAGGAAAAACAGTGACACCTAACAGCCTACTTCCCCTAAAATCTGTCTGTTAATCTGAAATATTTTTATGAATTTTGTATGGATATTACATATTTGTATTTTATATCCTTCTTATATATTTGTATTTAATATCCTTTAATCACTATAATTATAAGAACAATATTAAATTGTGTGTTCAAGTCTACATTTTGATTGAATTTGTATGAAACACGGCAATTTTTCAGGTTTTACCACAAAACACGGCAACCAATTTTTAATTAATGGCAACCTCATCAGCAAAACTTTGAAATCAGCAAAATGCTGATGCAATGGACGCATCTTTTCGACAAAATGCGTTCAATGCGATGCGTACGGCGCGTGCGTACTAATGGATATCCACTATAATCAAACGTGGCGCGCAACGTGGGTGCCTCAATACGATTAAATGTCAATATTATACTTAGAATCCTTTGAATTATATTCACACGTTATCACTTTCTTATACCTACATCACATATTATTTAATATTTTCAACACAGTTCAAAATGATCACAATAAAAACAGAAATAATAAGTACTATGTTGATATCAACTTGATTTTTTTTTACATTCATTATTTTGATTAACATTTTGAGTTAAAAATATCATTGGTGGTGATGAATGGGTAAAAACATATTACGAGTATATATAAGATATTATTACATAGTCCATTACAGATGGCACTATAGGCAGGATTCAAATGAGATTAATTTACGTATTGCATAAAGCAATTAATTGTAAATCAGAGTAAATATAATAGCACCCAAATACTTGTACTGGAGGCCACGCAGACGACGTAGGCAAAAGCTAGTTTTAAATAATCTATAATTTTGGTACCATATTTTTTAGGACGATTTACTTTCCAAGATTTTACCAAGACTGGATAGGCGTAAAGGTCTCTAAATCCACTTTCAACTTTAAATATTTCCAGCGTGTACTACGGATCACAGAGACTAAGGAGGGATAAATACAAATAATCACGATGGAACCGCCACCGCAAAAAGGGCTGTCATCTTTCAACTTTTTCTTCATTCCGAATTTCCACAATAGGAAGACCTTTTTGGTATAAATGAAAATTGTGCTTGACCGGACGCTTCACCTTTTAGGGAAACAGTTTGAGGCTATCGTCAACAGCTCTCAATATCTCTTTGTCCCTATTGTTGTATATCCCTTTTACTGAATAACATAACACATATGATGACAAACTTTTTGACACCTCTTATTTATGTAGCATATTACTAGCCTTTGCCTGCGGTTCTGCCGCAGCCAAAACCTAGTTTTTAGCTTATCTCAGATTCCCGATATAGTAGCGGGATAAATTACAGGTTTTAAGGGACAAATTACTGCGAGCGGGATCCCGCACTTTCACAATAAGTTGTACTTTAAAGTAGCTGACCATGTCAAGTGCTAAATACAGCCCTAAAACTACCAGTAATGCAATAGATGATAGTTGCTTACTTCCCTTAGTCGCCACCTATGAAACTCGCGGGAAAGAATAGGATGGTAACAGGCACTTGTATTCTTAGCCCGTCAACGCACGGAGTGAATGTGGCTTTAAACAGATATAAAAATCTTGCCTAAGTACCTGTTACTTAAAAAATATTTTTAATTTCTTATGAAATTTAATTTCAATCGTGACTTCACAAACAACTTCTGGGAAGATCAGAGATTCAAATCAATATAAAATGCGGAAGTATCAATTTTATAATATCACATTAACCATTATTTCAATAAAACTTTTAATTGCAAAATTTGGCTCCTTATTGAAGCAGAGAATTAAATAGGCTTTCGGTACACAATAGAAGGCATTGACAAATAATAATAATTAATTTTACTGAATCAAAACTTTTTTATGAATGGGCTGGCTCGGTCGGGAAAGTAAGTTTTACGGAAGATCAGTGTGAAACAATAGTAGGTGTTTCATACGGTGAATGAGAGCACCGGAGGCCAAAACCCCCTGTTTATCTTCTTACTTATAATCCTT
This sequence comes from Leucoma salicis, assembly GCA_948253155.1. NCBI lineage: Eukaryota > Metazoa > Arthropoda > Insecta > Lepidoptera > Erebidae > Leucoma > Leucoma salicis. The sequence continues at coordinate 5,457,679 of OX411817.1, forward strand.
TCTTTCAACCTCCTATACATTTCATTGTAGTTGGCGATGCGTGAATTAAGCCTCTGGTGTTAGCATCAATTTCAGCTACGGTAAGCTTACTATAAGGTAGGGCGTATGCATGTTGTAGAAATAAAATAATCATAACTTTTTCAATGTGCTTGTATAAAATTATGACATGTGTAAATAACGGAAATGGCCATAAATCATCATCTGTTAGATATTATCTAGGGCCGAAGTACTTGTCAAAACGAATCAAACGATTCCATAGTTGATGGGATTGGTAGCATAGTGCCCATGGCCATCCAGCTCCATTATCAGACCCTGAATATTATCTAGGACTATGGTACTATTCAAGTTCTTCGTGTCATCATAATATTGCATTGTCACGCGATATACGTATACGTGTAAAATTTCAGCTCAATCGGAAACCGGGAAGTGTGTCAAATTGAACTTGCAAGATTTGAACGGTACAAGTAAAATAAAAGCGTCGCCACGCTTACAGCCGATTTTACCCTCCCTCCGCATTAGATGTTTCACATCAAAAACATCTTGCGCTTGATGGCATCCGAAATTTTTTTTTATGCTACGTGGGTGGCAAGCAGGCATACGACCCACCTGATGATAAGTGGCTACCGTAGCCTATAGACGCTAGCAGCACCAGAAGCATCACTCGCGCGTCACCATATCCACGAAAAGGGATAAGAGGTGGAGAGGAAGGATAATAAGGAGAGGATAGGGAGGGGGTTTGGGCCTCCGGCACTCTCACTCACCATACGAAACACAACGGCAGAAGTACTGGTCTACCGTTGTTTCACACCAATCTTCTGTTAGGGGGTGGTACTTCCCCATTCAAGCCGGCCCATTCATGCTAGGATAAGCAAGGCTCTAACAGCCGATTTCAAGCGGCAACGTAGCAATAGTTTAATGATACAAGCCCTCGTATTTATAAATATCCTTTTCGATTGTCATTATGATTGGCTATATAAAACAATTTCGCTTCAATAATTATTATTTTATTGCGTTCTGTTCCATATATTCAATCAAGCGAAATTGATAGAAGTCACATCAAATTGGATCGTGTTAGCTAACAGCGTGTTTTTTTTTTTATTTTGCCTAAAGGCACAAAATGATACATTAAAGAGCAAATTTGTATTAATCTATTCTATTTATTTTTATATTATTTTGTTATTTTTAGTAATATTGGCCTAGTAACATTCTAGACTATTTTAGACCTTGAAAGTCTTATAAGACTTAACGTTACGTTGTATATATTTTTACATTTATTTGATCCATCCTTTTTTTGTTATAAAACTTATTTTACCCTATTAAGAGTTAGTTACAAGTAAACTTTATAATCCACAGTGAAAATCTTGCAAAATAATCGTCACGATGTTTACTGAAAATCACAGTCATATTCTGATATTTTTGAAGTGACTACCGAAAATAGTTTTAAGTTATTAGGTTTCATGTATAATATAATATAACTAGCCTTTGCCCACGACTCCGCCGCAGCCAAAAGCTAGTTTTTAGGTAATTTCTCAGATTTCCGATATAGTAGCGGGAAAAAAATTATACCAGTTGTTAAAACTAGTCAAGGGCTATCAAAAAAAAAGTTTCATCAAAATTCGTTCAGTAGTTTTTGCGTGATGCGCGAACAAACAAACAGAAAAAAAATCTAAAAAAAATCGTTTTGTGTTTAGATACGGCTAACCTTTATTATTTTTCAAATATCTTAAAAATACAGACATAGCTCTGGTACAGCTTTATAATAGTACTAGTCTTTGCCTGCGGCTTCGCCATAGCTAATAGTTAGTTTTTCGGTTATATCTCAGATTCCCGATATAGTAGCGGGATAAAATGTATACCAGTTGTTAAGTCTAATCAATAGATATCAAACAATAAAAGTTGCATCGAAATCCGTTCAGTAGTTTTTGCGTGATGCGCGAGCAAACAAACAGATAAACAGACAGACAAAACATCTAAAAAAATAGTTTTGTGTTTAGACACGCATATATAGCCTAATTAAGTAATTTTTCTTCTCAAATATCTTAAATGTACAGACAGCTCTGTTACAGCTTTATAATAGTATAGACTAGCCTTTGCCCGCGGCTATGCCGCAGCCAAAAGCTAGTTTTTCGGTTATATCTCAGGTTCCCGATATAGTAGCGAGATAAAATGTATACCAATTTTTAATACTAATCAAGGCCTTTCAAATAAAATAAGTTGTATCAAAATCCGTTCAGTAGTTTTTTCGTGATGCGTGAACAATCAAACAGATAAACAGACAAAAATTCAAAAAAAAAAGTGTTTAGACACGCCTCTATAGCCTACTAGCCTTTGCCCGCGGTTTCGCTGCAGCCAAAAGCTAGTTTATAGACTATAGCTCAGGTTCCTGACATAGTAGTAGGATAAAATGTATACCAGTTTTTAAGTCTAATCAAGAGCTACTAAAGTTTTGTCAAATTTTTACAGTAGCCCGCTATTACAGACGAAGTACGACATACGGCAGGCGACGACATTTAGCGGGTGGTAAATTACAAGGTGTTCGGTCAGGTACATTTTTCCGGTCATTTCAAAACATCGATGGAAACACTGGCACTGCACTAACCTTACTTACCAGAAAAGCACTCTGGAACAGAAAACCACGGAATCATCTACAAATATTTACAACAAAGAACAAATTATTTGTGAAAATGTGGAAAAAGAGAACTTTAGTGCGAGCAGGAGTAGAACCTGCGTCCTTTCCAATCCCGAGAAGTGCTCTACTGATAAGCAGAAGGATGTTTTTTTTTACGGTCAACGGTACTACCTTGGCACAGATAGAATAATCACGCCTGATGCCGCCCTAGCCGAGGCTGCGGACGGTGGGGTCGGGCATTGCCCTGCCGTCCGCGGAAGCCTACCGCGAATGTGTGATGCCCAAGTGCACGGGGCGTTGCACAAGAAAGGGTGCCCGAAGGGGCTGCCGCCTGCGGATCGCGGTCGATACGACGCGGTACCCGTGATCCGCCGTAGCAAGGGCGGGTGAGAGCGCACGGTGGGTTTTTAGTGGGTGAGAGCCCCATACTACCCTGTTGTCTTCCCGAGCAGCGGGGTTTGCGGTAGGACATTTATGCCCACCTTAAAAAATAAATAAAGATAGAATACTCACACTGCAGCTGACTATAAATCCGACAGCAATACTAAAACATTGTACTACCCCTCAAACCGCTCAAAAATCGCAAGAGGACATTGAAGCATTCTAAAATGCGCTGGAAACGACCTTGGTGACTATACAAAAAAGAGAGTTTACAATAATGTTGGGTATGATTGCGAAGATAGCGGAGACTCACAAGGACGAGCACCTTAGAAACGTAATGTGAAATATGGTTTAAGGTCGAAAAATAATAGAGTCGAGCAAGCAAGCGAGAGTCTTTTCGATTTTCTGTAGGTACTTATAACCCATAACCTTGTTAAACAAAATACCTTCCTTAATTATCACTCTTGCGGAAGGTACACATGGATGCCCGGTATCGTAATTAAATAGATTATTTCAGAGATCTTCACGCTGTAAACTCGCGATATCAAACAACAAAAAGTTTTCGGGAGCAAACTGCCAATCCTACGACAAGCTTGTAATAGTTTCGGTAATGCTAAGAGGAAGGAAAAGGAACTATTCAGAGATATGTTGGAACAGAAGCGTATAGAAAACCCTCCACCGAGAGATAAGTATCGTAAAGCCGCAATTTTGAACACTCATAAACCATCTTTATAATAGTACACGAAAAACGTGGGCCACTGACGAAACGAACATAAATGCTTGCTGTAAATTTTGTAATCATCTGTATTTTGTTCAGTCATGTAAAAAACAATACCTATCATCAAACAATGCCTGCTTACTGACCTAATTAATTCCTTGAGTTTTCAGTAAAACCAGTGTATTGTTCAAATAAATTTCCTTTAAATGAGGCCAAATTTATCAGAAGATTGCGTGTTTCCCTGTACCAACAAAATGTTCATACAAAGCAAGTTAAATGAGTTTCACTACCATTATATATATAATAGCTTTTGCCCGCGGCTCTGCCGCAGCCAAGAGCTGGTTACATATATTATCAGGTTCCCGATATAGTAGTGAGATAAAATATATAATAGATCTAAGTCTAATCGAAAACTGTCGAACAAAAAGATTTCATGAAAATCCGTTCTGTAATTTTTGCTTGATGCCCCCGATCAAACAAGCAGACGAGAATTCTAAAAAAAATTGTTTAGTGTTCAGATACGCCTAAATAGCTTTATATATATTTTTTTCTCAAATATCTTAGATTTAAAGTGTTACAGCGTTATCTATATATATATATACGAGTATAAGCGATTTACCACTCACTGACTCATCACGATATCTCCAAAACCGTACGTCCGATTGACTTGAAATTCTGCATAGATACTCCTTTTATGACGTAGACGCTCACTAAGAAAGGATTTTACGAAACTCCTATCCAAAATATATATTTTTATCTGCTATCGTATTCTGTTCTACACTCATTATCACAATAACACCAACTATCACACAATAATATGTCAACCTTTGCTATGGTAACTATTGATGTGGTTATTAAAGTAACATCATGCTAAAAACTACATTAACGCTGCTAAAAGTTGTTTTTGACAAAATAATTTTATAATTATGAGTTAAAGAGCTGGCATTATTTTAATAGTTTTTTAAAGACTTATTTTAGATATTACGATTTCTATCATATTTTAATTGGCATTAGTTTAATAGTTTTTTTTAAAGACTTATTACAGATTACAAATTACATATATGTGAATGTGGTAAAAGAGAACTTTAGTGCCAACTGGATTCGAAGAGCGTCCCTTCCAATCCGGGGAAGTGCTCTAAGTCGATAAGCTATCGCACTGACCAACGGCCATACCCAATTTCCACATCACAACTGTCTTTACGACCCACGCCACCTATCGACCAAATCTGAGACTACAGCGGTAGTGTAAGCGACTGCTGATCACGAGGTCTCGGGTTTGATTCCCGGGTAGGGCAGTGTTATTGAGCATTTTCGTAAAAAGAAAAATTCTCAGTAGCCGCCCGGAGTTCCAAATGTGCCCGGTAGACGGCAATAGGCTCGCCCTCTATTACGTGGGACTTAAACATAGCTGGTGAATCGTGGGTGTGTAATACACCTCTGCCTACCCCTTCGCGGAATACGGCCGTGATGCTATGTTTTTGTTTATACATCAATGTTTATAACACATAATTATACTAGGCTGTACGGCTTGATGGTGTGTAAGGCGGTAAGTTTGCCACGCCCTGAGTGGTTGGCGTGGTAGCCTATAGACCAAAGGCAACCTTCGCGAGTAATCCACCCCAAGAAAAGCTATGTTCTATGGCTTTTAAGAATGAGGAATGATGAAGAGAAATGATGATATAGAGGAGATGAGGAACTGACCACAGTTAAAATAATAGGAAGGGAATGAGGGGGTGGTTATGTAGGTTTCTAATTTAGAGATAGAAACACATATATTTAGACTTTTGAATTAAGAATGTTAAATTTAATTTTATATTTGATATAGGATACACATACATTTCAATGGTTTTCTAAAATCACGGGTAAAATAGGGGTAGAATTTAGAAAGTAAATCTTTAACGCTGACGAAGTCGCAAGTATCAGCTAGTAATAGTATATAACTGATTTTATGTTCGTTTTCCGTATTATCAACATAAACAATTTTTATTTTAATACTGAGAGCTGTTTACAAGCTGAGAGTACTCACTTGCCTCAATCGGACCCGAGCACACAGACCATGAGCGACAGTTACCATTTAACGACTCAACTTGAAGGACAACAGACTGGCGAGTTTTATCCAGGACTTGATGGAATGATCTTCAGAATGATATTTGACAACCGGGACGCACTGTGCTTTCCAAAGCACATAGGAGGACAGGAATACATAAATTGAACGGTGTCACTTTTTGTTCACCTATTTGATGCCAGCCGATATAAAGTTCCTTAGCCTTTTTGGTCCTTCGAGTTTCAAGTGCACGACTACATTATATTAATTAGTTTGACTGCACAGATGAAAGAGTGGTTTAGATACCAACCTCCCGCCCGAGTGTTGTGGTTCCCACACAGGACAACTTTTTTTGTGAATTACAAATGGTTGTTTTGAGTATGGATGTATTTTGTGGACTGTATGTTTGTTAAGTTCCCCGAGATACAAGGATTATTTGTGTTTGTTAAAAAGAAGAAAGAAAGTTTAATTAAAGTCTTAATTAAATTTATAAATCTAATGAAAATATTATTTCTTTTCAGGTAATACGATGTTTTCTAAAAATAATGTGCGTAAATGGTGAAGTGAAGTGTTTGATAATATCTTAGTGTTTGTGTATGCAACAATGACGTCATATCCGGAACATTTCAACGATACGGTGACGAGGGCGTACGAGGAAGGGTTCCCTCTGCTGATGCCGCGGTGGGGTTATGTGGCGTCAGCGTTCGTGCTGTTCCTGATTGGGTTCTTTGGATTCTTCCTGAATCTTATGGTGATATTACTGATGTTTAAGGATAGACAGGTACTTTTTATTTAGTATTTAATTTTTAATAGATATAGGTATGCAGAGAAAAAAGTACTGCTAAATTATTTTTCATGACCAACATTTTTAGTGTGGTAATCCTCTGTTTATTCCGTCGTGATAAGGTTGGTTCACCCCGGGAAGTACTCAAAGCAATCTGCCTAAAATAGGTAATGGTTAATACTGCCACTGTTGTGTTATATTCTGTACCTATTCTTCACCCCTTATCCCGATTTTTGAAGTTGTCATCAGTCGAGTGAAACGCTTGTTGTTGTTAGGATCTACGGTATTATTAAGCATCAGGCTAACGGTCTGCTCGCTTACTGCCATTGACGTATAAAAATATATATGACATCCATCTCAGGTTATGCCCCGTTTGTGATTCATCGGTGATAAACACAAAGTGAAAAATGTGAAATCGAAAATAACAGTCAGGAGCAGGATTTGAACCTGCATCTTCTGGATACCGTCCAGATGCTTTACCAATTCAGCTTTCGATTTCACATTTTTCACTTTGTGTTTAATGTATAGTGCTAAGCATGTCCAATGCTAAAAATATATATAAAAATATCTAAATAATCATCGGTGATAAGTTTCTAAAAGACATTGTGAATATTTCTTTACAAACCTCTTGTGCCTTTTTTGGTTTGTTAAATTTAGGATGGTAATTTTGACAGCTCACAAATAGGGTTGACAATTATACACTAATCGTTAATGAACCTATTCGATTATCAATTATTGTCTCTGATTATAATACAAATAAGAACTAGTAATAGGTATTATTATTTTCAAAGTACATATTAAAAATAATCAAATCCATATATTCTATTTCTTATAAAATAAGTATGCCTGTAAGATCTTGGTATATTGCATTGGAGCCGTGAAGGCCTAGACAAGTGGCATAAAATATATATAAAAAAAAAATAATCAATGTATTGAATTTACTTAATATTATGAAGAGCCCTTATAAATAAATCATATACATTGATTATTCAGAACATTTTAATCGTACGTTTTCGTTTTTTCGTACGTTTGTCCTAATTCGTTTTTCGATTTAACACGCGATGACATCAAAGCTTCGACCGCTTTACCAATTCGAGTGGAAACACAAAAACTGCTAACACATTGATAGATACTCTAGCCAGGGCCGCAATAGATGTTGATTTGTGTGATGATAAGGTACATGTTTTTTAGATATATTATTTCATTGAGAGTCATGAGCCCTCCTTGTTGGACCTTCTGCTGACTACAAATCCACACGGATACCGGGTGGTGATTGGTGCTCTTTTAGGATCATCCGATCACTGCCTGGTCCGCTGCACTGCCCCTGTTGCGAGAACCAATCGCTTTCCAGCGGGTAGAGTCTGGCAGTATAAGTCAGCAGATTGGGATGGACTTCGCGAGTTCTTCGCGTCCTACCCTTGGAAGCAGCTATGCTTCTCCTCTAGGGACCCTGACGTCTGTGCGGACTGCATCACGGAAACGGTGATTATGGGGGTGGAATTATTCATCCCCAGCACCAAAATACCGGTTGACGGTCGCAGCCGTCCATGGTTTAGCAAAGCCTGTAGGACGGCTGCACGCCAGAAGTAGTCTGCATACCTGGCCTGGAATAAGGTCAGGAAAAGTCAGGATCCAAGCGTCAAACAGGAGAAGCTAATGCTGCTTCCAGGTCCAACAAGAAGGCTATTGCCGAAGCCAAGGAAGAATACATTGCCAGAATTGGCGAGCGAATTGCAAGCTATCTCAATAGGGGCCGAGCTTTCTGGTCGGTACCAAGGTAGTACAGGGCAACTTCTGCCAGTCTAGTCTCCCACCACTGCGGAAACTGCTACTGAAAGCCGATCTTTTGGGCCAACTCTTTGCCTCAAACTCGACTTTGGACGCCGGAGCGGCCACACCACCTACCTTTCTTTGGTGTGAAAGCTCCATGCCTGAAATCCGCATTACGCAACGTGCGGTCAGGCGGGAGCTGCTGCTACTGGACGTCCATAAGTCGCGTGGGCCGGATGGCATCCCTGCGGTGGTTCTCCGAACGTGCGCCCCTGAGCCCCGTCCTTACGCGCCTGTTTCGACTTTCATACAGTACCAACAGGATTCCTACTTCGTGGAAGGTAGGATATATATATATATATATATATATTCACCCTATTCCCAAAAGGGGTGATCGGTCGGACCCGTCGAATTACAGGCCAATCGCGATAACATCCCTGATCTCCAGGGTACTGGAGAGAGTTATCAACCGCCGACTTCTGCAGTACCCTGAGGATCACCAGCTGATCAGTGATCGCCAATACGGCTTTCGTCAAGTTTGATCTGCTGGTGATCTTCTCGTGTACCTCACTCATCACTGGGCAGAGGCCTTGGAGGGTGGGGGTGAAGCTTTAGCGTTCAGCCTGGACATCGCGAAGGCATTCGACAGGGTCTGGCATAGGGCCCTTCTATCGAAGCTACCATCGTTTGGAATCCCCGAGGGGCTCTGCAAATGGTTTGCCGGCTTTCTCCATTGTCGTAGCATCAAAGTCGTTGTAGACGGATGCGGCTCTGATACCATTGAGATTAATGCTGGCGTTCCTCAAGGCTCGGTGCTCTCCCCAATGCTCATCCTGCATGTCAATGACTTGCTCTCAATAGAGAGTATGCATTGCTATGCAGATGACAGGACGGGTGATGTGCGATATACCGGCCATCATAAAGTCCCTCGGAACATGCTGGAGGAGAGGCAGATCCAACTTGTGCCTGAAGTCGAGCACTCTCTAAGGCGGGCTTCGGAATGGGGAGAAAAGAACTTGGTTCACTTCAACCCTACGAAGACACAGGTTTGCGCGTTCACTGCAAAGAAGGACGCATTTGTCGTGACGCCCCAGTTTCAAGGGGTAACTCTCCCAGTCTCCGAGAGTATTGGGATCCTTGGCATCGACATATCTAGTAAAGTCCAGTTCGGGAGTCATTTGAAGGACAAAACCAAATTGGCGACCAAGGAACTGGGCGTCCTAAACAGAGCCAAGCGGTACTTAACACCGAGGCAGTGACTTGTGCTGTATAAAGCACAAGTCCGCCCTCACGTGGAGTACTGTTCACATCTCTGAGCAGGCGCACCAAAATACCAGCTCAACCCACTTGACTCCCTGCAAAGACCGCTGTTCGAATTGTCGATGGTCCCAATCTCATGGATGAGCTGGAGTCATTGGGGTGGCGGAGAGACTTTGGAGCTCTCTGTGTGCTCTATCGACTCTTCAACGGGGAGTGCTCTGAGGAACTGTTTGAGGTGATACCAACATCGTTGTTTTACCACCGGACCACGAGACGCCGTACTAGGGTTCATCCATACCACCTGGAAACGATCTCGTCCAAGACGGTTCCTTTTCAGAGTTCTTTTCTACTACGTACGTGTAAGATCTGGAGTGAACTTCCTGCTGCAGTGTTTCCCCAGCGTTACGCTTGTCCCTCTTTAAACGAGGTTTGAGAAGAGCACTTTACTCACAGTAGGCGGCGACTTGGGTGGCGGTTACTACTTACCATCAGGTAGGCCGTTTGCTCGTCTGCCACCGTTGGCAATAAAAAGAAAACCATGACTATGACGTTGTATTCACTCCTTTTTAGGTTAGGTACATATTGCGTTTTATTATTTAGGTCGCGCACCCGCCTGCAGTCAATAAAACCTTGAAAAATCAAAAATAGGGAAAATGGAAACATTGATATCGACAACATATGGCACACATGGTTATTATACTCAATCCTAACTATTATAAGGTTGTAACAGAGCTGTATCTGTATATTTAAGAAAAAAAAATACCGTAGTATACCATTTAGTGTACAGTATATATAGGCCACATCGCTCGACGAACCGATAACCGTTGGGGAAGAAAGGTTCTCGAGTGGCGACCGCGTATCGGACGGCGCAGCGTTGGACGGCCCCCCACCAGATGGACTGACGATCTGGTCAAAGACGCGGGGAGTCGTTAGATACGGTCGGCACTGGACCGCTCGTTGTGGCGTTCTCTTGGGGAGGCCTATGTCCAGCAGTGGACGTCGAAAGGCTGATGGATGGATGGATGATACATAGGTAATATAACTAAATAAGAAAATAATTTTAGTGTTAGTTAAATATGATCCTATAATTTTTTTATCATAGCACGACACAATTTTTTTTAAGAGAAGTTGCTGCACTAGGTAATAATCCTTGCATCGCGGGGGACTTTACAAAATACATACTTAATTATAGTTTCATTTACATAAATTCATGGACACCAAGTACATCTATGCTTAGAACAACCATTTGTGGATCATGTGTGAGAATGAGTCGTCCTGTGTGGGAATCGAACTCACAATACTCGGGCTGTAGGCTGGTATCTAAACCACTCCGCCATCTGTGTAGTCGCCAATATAATTAGTTATTAGTATAGTTTATTAAATTACCAATAACGCGCAAACGTAATCCCGTGGCCCGCCAACACAGGAAGTGAGACGCCATATGGCAGGTTTATTTAGTGCGTGAGGGTCCTACACTAGCCTGTTCGTTGCCCCTAACGACGGGGTGTGCGGTTAAGTACATTTTTTACTTAACAGAAAAAGACGACATTTGTTCTTAATTTTATACTTTACAGTAAGAGTGTTTGTGGATATTTAATTATTTTGTTTTCAGACTGTCAATCTAATCCTTGATACAAGTGTATAATTAATTTATTCCTCGAATAGCAGGAAATTAATGTTCTATTACAATTTAGCAAGCTCAAATACGTGTTTATTCTGTAAAACACGTGATAATTATGTACCTTTAAACACATAACAACGATTATAAAAATCTTTATAAGGAAAACTGAACAAATATCACTAGGTAAGTCTAGTAGCAGAGCCATGTTTATCCCAGTATAAATTGGCTGGCTCGATCGGGGAATTACCACCTTCTAACAGATGATCAGCGTGAAAATATAGTAGTTATGTTTTGGTATGGTGAGTGAGAACGCCGGAGGCTCAAAATCCCCCCTATTCTCTCCTTATTATCCTTCCTGTACTCTCCTTACTATCCTTCCTATCCTTTCCTTAGTATTCCTTCTATTCTCTTCTTATTATCCTTCCCCTCGACCGCCTAACGCTTTCGATGGAAGTGCCTCTGGTGTTGCTAGCGTCTATAGGCTACGGTAACCACTTACCATCAGGCGGGCCGTGTGTTTGTTTGCCACCCACGATGTATTAATTCATTTTAAAAAGTCATCTAATGACCTCACTAGCAGGCATAGACTAAGTATACTATAGACTCGCTACTATTTTGGTCTTAGTAAGAGTGAGCGAGTCACATGTATAAGTTTTTATCCTTTTCGCGTATTCGTTAGTTTTATTTGGACCCAATCAACTGAGTCCCAACAATAAGGTGGCCAACCGTCCCCGTCATCGGTATGTAAGCTTGTTTCTGTATTTACGTAAAAAAACATCATTAATCACGTTATATACGCTAATGTTACACGTTCTAATACATTTTAAGCAAAATATAAGCATAACTGCAATTTCGTTTATCCTGTCATTCTTGTATCCGGCTAAAACAGGTAGTACATTTTTAATCAACAAAGCTATAATTATAGTTATCTAATAAACAAAAACCGGTTATCATATGTCAAACTATTGCTATCTCGCCACTGCATACGCTGATAGCGTGTCTATAATATTCTCTGTCTACGCTAGCAGGTAAAACAGCATTGTTGCCTTCGCTTTGCTTTGCTCTATCAAATAAAATGACACTGTCAGTTTGACAACTGTGCATTTTTCAGTTTTAGTTACTTTTCTCTAAAATTATTTCAGAATGAGAAAATAAAGAAATGATACATTTTATTTTGGCGTTTAATTATTTAAAATGCTGTCAATTACTTGTCCTCCTTATATCCATCGTTATTCATATATTTTGACTAATCATTAATAATGTGTTTTAATATAACACGTAAATAAATTTAATCCAAGTATTTTAATGTATTTGAAACATTTCCCAAAATAGACAATAAGATTGCCGTGTTATATAATGCATGAACAGTTTCCGTGTTTCCACATGACTTGAACAACTGTGTGAAGTTTTGAAGCCAATTTCGTGTCAAACAGAACATTCCATTGTTCAAAATAAATGTCTAAATATATTGGTGTCGAAACAAAATGATTGTATCGTGGACATAATAATAGAAGTTTATTATATAGAAATACTAGTTGTAATTTAAAAGACATCTAATTAATTATTAGTTTAAATAATTAAGATTTATTTTTGGTCATATCTTTGGGTAATTTATTTAGTATTCGTAAGGTGTGTAAACCTTAAGAATACGATATAATTTAAAGTAGGTACTGTAAAATCATCACTCTCCTACTCTTTCCCCAATTATTTGGGATCGACGCAGTATGTCTTCTTCTTCTATTGGCTTCTGTCAATATACCTATGTTTGATTTTACAACCCTTGTAACTCGGTTATTTGAAAACTGACTTTAAGAATATGGCGTTAATGTACACCATGGTTCCTTAGAAATAAATGTAAAGTGTATACAATAAACCGATTCTAAGAAATAAATTCGAAAACCGATTTTAAGAATATACTGATAATGCAAATAAATGTTTTTTACCTCTATAACTAGGATTTTTATTTATTTCACCTCTCTAACTCAAAATTAGTTGCAATAAATATATATTAATATAATAGAAAACTCTATAACTCGAAGTTCGGCTTACAGAAGTTCTACTCCTAGAGACTTGTAGTTCCTAAGGAATCATAAAGATTTTTCGCACCTAAGATGTGCCTATAATTTAATATACCTATAATATTTTTAAAAATAAAATAAATAAAAATATAAAAAAAAAACAACGATATAACATATTCTTAATGCTAAATGCAAGTAAAAGTAATAAACAGGAATAAGAACAATAAATATTTATTTGCAGATAATAAACATATGCAAAGAAAATCTTTATAAAGTGTGCGTATCATCTTTACGCCGATGATCTGCAACTCTATACACAAACGGGAATCGATGACCTTTCGACAGCAATTCATGCCATCAACCGGGACTTGGCTTCACTAAAACAATGGTCTGACCGGTTTGGCCTTAGTGTGAATCCATCTAAATGCCAGGCCATTATAATAGGTAGTTCTCGGATAACAAATAGAATCGATGGGTCATCTGTGCCACCTGTAATTTTTGATGGTACTATTATTCCCGTAACTGTTTCTGTTAAAAACCTTGGTCTACATATTGACGCAACATTAGATTGGCGAACTCAGGTTGCAAATGTTAGCAGAAAAGTTACTGGTTCCCTACGCTCTCTATATCGGCTTAAAAATTTCCTGCCTTGCAAAACAAAGAAAATGCTCGTGCAAACTTTAATCTTTCCAATTATCGACTATGGTGATGTGTGCTATCTCGACCTGAATGCAGATCTACTCAATAAGCTAGACCGACTTCTCAATAATTGCATTCGGTTCGTTTACAACCTTCGTAAATATGATCATGTCTCTAAATTTCGTCGAGAGCTAAGCTGGCTACGCATTCGACAGCGACGTAGCTTACATACGCTAACGATGCTTTACTCTCTACTGAATTCTCCCAATGCCCCCCATTATCTGACTGATAACTTAAAATTTCTTTATTCTTGTCATAACAAAAATCTTCGGTCTTCACATAATCTTCTACTATCCTGCCCTTTACATACTTCTAGTCTTGTTCACTCTTCCTTCTATATCCAATCTATACTGCTTTGGAATGCTCTCCCTCTTGAAATCAGGATGTACTCAAATCGGAATGTGTTTAAATTAAATGTTCGGAAGCTATACATTGATCTTTTGACAACGGATGAATATATATGTGTTATATTTATAAGTATATAGTATGTATTTAGTGTGTAATGCGTATATTTATATATCGCTTACGTATTTATATAGATATATTTGTCCCTTTTGACCTACCTACTTCTTTTTCTGCATGACCTAAAGGTTGACTGGTAGAGAATGCTTTTAGCATTAAGTCCGCCTTTGTACGTATAGTGTGCATGAAGGTTAAATAAATAAAAAATAAATAAAATAAAGTTTGTAAATAAAAAAGAATATTTCTTCCTGCCCTATATTTACTTTATTAACATCGTTTTTATACAGCTAATTTATCGTCGAAAGTAATTGAGTTCAATATCTCTTCATTTTACAAAAAAAGTAATATTGGGTTATTTTAAATAAATTCATTCATGCATAATTTATTTAAATAATATTTCTATTTTCGCCCTGCTCTCAAATTATTTTCCTTATTAATATTATGAATGTTATAATAAGCTCATTTGTTTGTTATGATTTGACGCTTATAACTATTGAAGCAATCATTATGCAAGTTTGCATACATAACTATTAACTAGAAAAGTCTAGACAAAGAAATAGACTTTTCTTTCCATCTCGAAAAAAATTAATGATTCCAATGGAATAAAAAAAATGTCGCGGGCGGAAACTAGCCTACTATAAAAAAATGGGTTGTTTGTTCTTTTCACAAGCACGTTGTCTCGCTCCATAACTAAAGCGTTTTACAAAACGTGTCCAGTTAAATATTGTAACGTGACCAGCACTACCAATGTAAGGTGAACTCTTTTGTTCGAACAGTTGAAGGATATTTCAGTACATTTAATTTGTTAATGTCAAACGGTCGTTGACTCCTAATAAGATATTGGGTGAATATGTGGAAGTTTAACATTAATCCCTAATCTAAGCTTAATACTTAGCAAGCAAAAATTATCATTGCTCAGTAAAATATCGCTAGGAAATGTGCAAATGTGCATGTTTATTTTTTGGAGGATTTGTTCGTGCAGTGCAAGCTACATGGCCCAGAACTCCAACTTTAATGACTTTAATGAAATGATGTCATTCTGAGGACAGCAAATGAAAAGACATCCTATAAATGGTGCACTTTTGTGAGTGAACGACATTGTAATAAATTTCTCTTGGTATTTATATTTTTGTATAGGCAGAAAGTCTAAGCTTTTATCGCATTCTGGCGTGCGACAAATATAAACCCTTCAAGAGCTATAAATTATTCACGATCTAAGCCATATATCTTAATATTCCTTTGTGATATATTACGTATCTTGAATTGTAATAGGTACTAGCAAACTCGACTACGCAGTTTTTAACAACCTTTATATTAGCTAGCCCATATCTATCTAATATTTGAACTAACGGAATATTTGAACGTGATTTTCATGGGTGGGCAGCAGCACTCCCTCGAGTATTAACAACATCCACTGCGATCGCCAACCCGCCTGCTAAGTGTGGCGATTACGGCACTATACCCCCAATTTGGGGACGCCTATGTCCAGCAATGGACGTCGAAAGGCTGATGGATGGATGGAATAATATATTTGATGTCAAGCACCGCACATTTTATACAACCATTATCTATTATTTATAATACTTAATGTTGCGCCATAAATTAGATTTGTTTTCTCATTCATGCAATACTAACTAGTCGCGATTAAACATTGACCAGTGAAGACGTGTCGTTCATTCATTTAAATTCCTACAGTCATACAAATAGAACCTAATCACACAGTACATATGGTCGATATTCGAGCCGCATTGAAATCAATTTATCTGTACCTGCATCGAGCCATCGCCGTTCCGCGAGAACAAAAGAACCCACATTCCACAGCGATAAAAGAGATTTGCAACGATGTCGAATACTACGGAATTATTAAATATACTAGAAGATACTGCAGCTTTATTACAACGTTCACAAGTCAATTTGAAGAAATGTCCTAAGTCAAGGTTAACAAAGGGTTACATAGAAACACGAATTAATACAATTGAAGACTATTGGATGATGTTTAAACGAGTACATCAAGACCTAGTAAAGATAACACCTAAAGAACCGAAGGTTATATTAGCATATTTCGCTAATAAAGAATACGACATCTACGAGGGGTTATACTTAGTGCTCTCTGGAGATTTGCGTGATATGTTAAACTCCCTCTCAGCGTCATCGTCACAAAATCTAAGTTATACAAGCACGGATTCCCATACACAAAACACACTTTAACGGCGTTTAGTGGCAGTTACGAGGAGTGGCCAACATTTGAAGATTTATTTACATCTCTTAGACCACACATCACTTAGTGACGTGCAAAAATTGTATTATTTGAAATGTAGTGTTACCGGAGAAGCGGATACATTGTTAAAACAAATACAGGTAACAAATAATAATTATGTACAAGCTTGGACTATCTTAAAAACTCGATATGGAAATAAACGTTTGATTGTGAACTCAGTTCTTAAAAAAATATTTAATCAAAAAAGAATAACTGTTCAGTCGTCGAATCAAATCAAGCAATTATTAGATGTGACAACTGATTGTTTGAACAGTATACAAAATTGTAATATATCTACTGACTCGTGGGATCCTATAATCATATTTCTGGTCGTACAGAAATTGGACACTGAGTCTCACAAAGACTGGGAACAATTTGCTTACAAGGAAGAAAAGGAAGAACTACCCAAATGGAGTGATTTAAAAATGTTTCTTCAGTCTACATACCGTACTTTGGAGCTGGTAACATCAGGATCACGGGATAGACCTGTAAGAGAACGTTCGTTTCATATATATAATATTCCATCAGAAAAAACGTCACTATTACCAGAGAAAACCTGTTTTTTATGCAAAGGGAACTACACTATATGTCACTGTAAGGAATTTACAAAACTGCAACCTACTGAACGTGTTATTTACGTGAAGAAGAACATTTTATGTTACAATTGTTTAGTACCCGGACATTCAGTGGTAAAATGTAAATTGCCATTGTCCTGCCGAATATGCAAGCGACGTCATCATAGCCTTCTGCATCAAAACAAAGAGTCTGATCCTTCGTGTCAACAAGAGACCCCTAACCGAAGACAGTTAATTACAGTGTAGAAGAGCCGAAAGATGTTCACATAAATACAATGATTTCGTCATACAAGACTACTAAACAACGTATAGCTCTGCTAGCGACAGCAACAGTCACAGTATGTAATGAGCAAAATCAAACTGTTGTTTTGCGAGCACTCGTAGACCAAGGTTCGCAGGCGTCACTGATAAGCGAAAGGGTGACTCAATTGCTCAATCTTCCTAGACAGTCAGCGAGAGGAAGTGTCATCGAAGTGGAATCAACTAAAACCGAGGTAAACCACGTGGTACAGCTGCAAATTGGTTCACGATGGGATCCAAACTTTAAGTTAGATATCCAGGCATATGTTATGTCTACACAACTTACCACGAAACTTCCTACAAAAGCTATATCTGCTCATTACTGGACACCTGGAAGGACTCAACCTGGCTGATACAAATTACAACTCACCGGGCCTCATAGATTTGCTTCTAGGCGTGAGAGAATATTCACAAATTATACAAAAACAAATGATCAAGGGTCCACCGGGCACCCCATGTGCGCAACAAACATACCTGGGATGGATTCTGTTTGGCGAAGTAGACACGGAGGAATCTGAAGGATCTTTTCTTGTTCTTCACCACCATGTAGACGTGGATACAATACTTAAATCCCTGTGGGAAATAGACACTGATAAGAAAAGAAGATTAACAAAAGAAGAAAGGTTATGTGAAACAATATATGAAGAAATATACACACGTACACAAGAAGGAAGATATGTTGTAAAATTACCTTTCAAAATAGAATATCCTGAATGTCTTAAAGGGAATACTAAAGAAATAGCTAAAAATAGATTATTACAATTGGAAAGAAAATTCAGAAAATCACCTAACCTGAAAGAAAACTACAGAAAAGTAATGGAAGAGTATATAACACTAGAACATATGGAAGAAATACCTGTGATAGAGAGAGATAAACAAAAGGTCGTATGCTTACCTCACCATGCTGTTGTACGCGAAGATAAGGAGACAACGAAGACACGCATCGTGTTTGATGCATCCGCAAAAGGCACAAACAACGTGTCACTTAATGACGAGTTGCTAGTAGGCCCTCAGCTGCAAGAAGATCTTAGAAATATTATTATGAGATGGCGAATGCAGAAGATTTGCTATGCTAGTGATATTCAAAAGATGTATAGGCAAGTGTTGGTCTACAAAGAAGATGCCGATACCTATCAGCGTATTTTATGGCGTGCAAATGAATCTGAAGAAATTAAAGAATACCGTTTACTTCGAGTGACATTTGAAACAGCGTCAGCACCCTTTTTAGCAGTTAAATCACTTCATCAAATTGCTGAAGATGAAGGTCAGAACTATCCTTTAGCAGCAAAAATTATCAAAGAGGATTTTCTAATGGATGGTTTAATGGGAGGTGCAGACACGTCAAACGAAGCCATCACCATAGCTAAAGAAATATCTAACATGTTAAATAGAGGAGGATTTATACTGTCCAAGTGGTCATCCAACTGCCCAGAATTTATGAGATCTATTGAGATGGATAAAAGAAGTTCTCAGGTCAAAAGTATCAAAATGGCCCATCTATTTTGTCATGGCACTGGGTTTAGTTTGGAATCTAGGTTTTGATCGATTTCAATACCAATTAAAAATACCAAAAATTTCAACAAATATCACAAAGCGAACAATATTATCTGATGTACAAAGACTGTTTGATCCTCTAGGCTGGATAGCTCCATGTCTGGTTATGGCGAAGACTCTTATACAGAGGCTATGGCTAGAACGAGTTAGCTGGAATGAAAATATAGGTATAACATTAGAAAGGGAATGGATAAATATTCGTGAGGACCTGAAGAATGTGAAAGAAATATTTGTTGAAAGATGGCTTGGCACTTATAGTACTGAAACAAATAAAATACAAATACATGGCTTTAGCGATGCTTCAATTCATGCGTATGCAGCTGCAGCATACATAAGAACTGAATCAAAGGATGGCATAGTCGAAACAAGGTTGATAGCTGCGCGAACGAGACTTGCACCATTAAAGACTGTCTCGCTACCACGTTTAGAGCAGTCAGGAACCCTGCTTTTGTCGAGATTATTATATCAAATAGGACAAGCCATGAGAATTCCTACAACACAAATGTATACGTGGACTGATTCGTCGATTGTAATCGCATGGATGTCTGATGATCCGCACAGATGGAAACCATTTGTGGCTAATAGGGTCGTAGAAATAATTGAAAATGTCAACAGCAACTTATGGTATCACGTTCCATCTCATGAAAACCCCGCAGACATTGCATCAAGAGGCATGTTACTAGCTGAGCTGAAACAATCTAAATTATGGTGGAAGGGTCCAGTGTGGCTATCTGCAAAGGAATTGAAATTAAAACAGCCTGATGTTTCACATACTGATCTGGAAAGGAAAAAATAAAGTATACATGTTAATATAAAATTAGAAACCTATAAAGAAGAATATAATAAACGTTTGACTGATAAGTTTAAAGAGTTTGACAGTCTATGAGAATTAATAAAAGCTATAACATATTATCGCAAGTTTTTAAACTACAAAAGGGAATCATTAACTACAAATACACATAAAGGTTATTTCACAACAGAAGAATTAGAAAAATCATTAATAAAATGTATTAAGCTAGTATAAACAGACGAGTATACAGAAGAAATTAACAGATTGAAAATAAATAAAAATATAAAGAAAACTAGTAACATAAAATCACTTACCCCTTATTTAGATGAAGATGGTGTGCTCAGGGTGGGCGGACGTCTTCGTTATGCTAATTTAGATGAAAAAAGTAAGCACTCTATAACTTTGGAACCCAGGAACAATTTAGTACCGTTGATAATAGCGGACGCTCATACACAAACGCTCCATGGAGGTGTACAACTTATGTTTTTTACGCTCTAAATATTGGATCATAAGAGCTAAAGGATTAGTAAAATAATGCAACCAAAAATGTTTAATATGTGCAAAACAAAGGGCTATATCCAGGCAACAAATTATGGGAGATCTGCCAAAAGAGAGAGTTACTCCTGCGCGTGCCTTCATACATAGTGGTGTAGACTTTACCGGCCCCTTTCAGATTCTTACATCAAAGGGTAGAGGCATGAATACTCAAAAGGCATATATTGCTATATTTTTTTGTATGTCTACAAAGGCTATACACCTGGAATTAGTGAGAGATCCTACATCAAATGGGTTTGTGGCAGCATTCAAACGTTTTGTTTCAAGAAGAGGCAAATGTAGCCACATATGGAGTGATCAAGGGAGGAACTTCGTGGGAGCAGAGAAAGACCTAAATAAAGCATGGCAGGAGGCAAAAATAAATTTTGAAGACGAAATTGCAGGCAAACTAGCATTAGACGGCACACAATGGCATTTTATACCCGCTTATAGTCCAAACTTTGGTGGCCTCTGGGAGGCTGGTGTGAAATCTTTAAAACACTATTTAAAACGAGTCTTGACAACAAATCTTACCTTCGAAGAGATGACAACAGTTCTATGTCAAATTGAAGCTTGTCTCAACTCTCGCCCCTTGTGTCCTATAGACGACTCAGATCCAGATTCAATAGAACCACTTACACCTGGTAATTTTTTGATTCATGAAGCTCCAATAATTGTACCATCACCAGATTATAAAGATACTATAAATGCATAACTTATCACGCTGGCAATACACATAGAAGCTTATTGGCGATATTTGGCGAAGGTGGCAACAAGAATATCTCTCAAGGTTACAGCAACAGCCAGTTTGGCTTAATAAAGTAAAGGAATTTCAAGTCGGCGATATAGTCTTGATTAAATCTGATGGGCTACCACCTGGAAAATGGGCACTCGGTTGTATTATAAACAAACACCCAGGAGACGATGGACATACGAGAGTATATAGTGTTAAATCCTTTTACAATGTTATCAAAAGAACTATCACGAAATTATGTCATTTACCTATAGAGACAGATTAGTTATTATATTATGTTAGTTAGAGATTATTTGCATATAAAGTTTATTTTTCTTTTCCAATGTTTGAAGATTTCTTGCATGCTTTTAATTTATACGTATACTATTGTTGCTTTTTTCACTCAATATTCTGGTTTGTGAGTTGTAAATGGTGTAATATACTGCCAAGTTGAAACATATCAGATATAATTAATTAACTTATACAGTCCATTACAGTGTATCGAAAAGGACCTAATAGTCCTTTTGGTGGGTGGTATGTTGCGTCATAAATTAGATTTGTTTTCTCATTCATGCAATACTAACTAGTCGCGATTAAACATTGATCAGTGAAGACGTGTCGTTCATTAAACACAAAGTGAAAAATGTGAAATCGAAAATAACAGTCACGAGCAGGATTCGAACCTGCATCTCCTGGATACCGTCCAGATGCTTTTGCCAATTCAGCCATCGTGACCCTTGCTCCTGACTGCTAATTTCGATAACACATTCATACTTAACGTCTTTGGGTGACGCCTGCACCATCTGTCGGAAGTATTTTCATACATTATACCGACCAGGTAAACTTAATTTTACAATTAAGATTTTACCTAATAATGATGTAAACCCTATAAATATTTAGATATTTTTATATATATTTTTAGCATTTGACATGCTTAGCAACATACATTAAACACAAAGTGAAAAATGTGAAATCGAAAATAACAATCACGAGCAGGATTCGAACCTGCATCTCCTGGATACCGTCCAGATGCTTTTGCCAATTCAGCCATCGTGACCCTTGCTCCTGACTGCTAATTTCGATAACACATCATACTTAACGTCTTTGGGTGACGCTTGCACCATCTGTCGGAAGTATTTTCATACATTATACCGACCAGGTAAACTTAATTTTACAATTAACGTGTCGTTCATTCATTTAAATTCCTACAGTCATACAAATAGAAACTTATCACGAAATACACTTAATATTATTTTCTAAGTTTTAGTTCAAATTTTAAAGCGTTCAAGTTTTAAGGTATATAAGCTATTAAAATGTGTTTTTTATTTATTTAAACTATAATTTATTATTTGAAAGATTTGAAAGAGAGCTCGTATTGAGAGTGAATCATTAAAGTAATCGTCAAATGCCTCCTATACGCTGATGATCAGGTCATCTTAGCACCATCAGAGAAGAAGTTGCAGGCGATGGTTAACATAATGCACATGAAGCATTTGAAAGTAAAAGGGATAACAGTATACGTGAGCAAACGTGAGCAAAACGAATACACTTATGTATGGTAGTGAATGTTGAGCATGGCAGAAAAAGCATGAGAGTATAATAAATGCTGTTTGCAAAAATAGCTACCTCCATAGGAATCATCCATTTTTGCGGGATATAAACTAGCCTCTAGGCTACAAACTATTTGTGTCTGCATGAAATTTCACATTTATTGATTCTAAAGCTACGTTCTAAAGTTAGATTAAAGCGTAACAAACACATAAGAGCATTTTCGCATTTATAATATTAGTAACGAGTAAGGATTTATTTTATTGCTAATGATGGCAGCCACGGCCCACCTGATGGTAAGTGGTAACCGTCGCTCATGAACTCAACTATACCGCGAGTATTGTCAAGCCACTGCGCACCATTTCATTTCTCAGATATGAAATGAAAGAATAAACAGCTATCTTCTGCTACAACCAAAACATACTGACGTGCTTCATGACCGGTCACACAGAAGACGGTGGTATCGATCCGTTCGGGCCCGATAGCAAGTGAGCACTCTCATTTGGTACCCAGCCCTGCCACCAGTAATGCAATGAGTGATAATTGCTTACTTCCCTTGTACGATACCCGCGGGAAAGGATGGGTTGGTGACACTTGTAGTTTTAGTCCATCACCACACGGACAAATTAATTGATTGGTATTATTCCTTCGAAATAACTTGAGCAGGTGTTCCTCACTCCTGACGACTGAAGTAACAATTTCACCAACACAGGTATACTACACATACAACATAGGTACAACATAGGTATATAGACGGCGCATGGTGGGTTGATTAAAACAATGTTATAAGTATACTAGCTGTTTCCCGCGGCTTCGCTCGCGTAAATAAATGACTATTACATTATTTTTTTTAAAAAGAAAACGGCCTCACGTCCCACTACAACTACTATTACTTATCATCGCGCCATCTCACTTGCGGGGTAGGCAGAGAAAACAGAGTGCCACGAGGCTCTATCCTTTCATACATCTCTCGCTTCGTCAACATTCATAATTCTCTTTATACACACATAGCTGTTACCCGCGACTTCGTCCGTGAGTAATTTCATAAAAATAAATAAAGCAACCCTTGAAATTGTCGGTAATACAGTGCAACGGTATTACAGTACTCGGGGTTGGAACTTCATTACTGAAATGCTAGATGGCGTTGAAGTTGCTAGATTTTGAGATTTTGTGACAAACAATTTTTTTTATTTTTCGTTTCTTTTTTAATAAAAAGTATCCTATGTTACTTCTAATACCTCCGAGAATATGTGTACAAAGTTTCATGATGATCGGTTAAGTAGTTTTCACGTGAAAACGTAACAAACAAACTTACATTCACATTTATAATATTATTAGTATGATTACCTGTATGCAGCTACATATATTTTTCCCACCATAACAAAAAATAACCCTCTCTCCTTACACGTAACGCGCTAAATACCAAGAGTTAAATGGCAAATCGGTCAGAAATATCACATTCATACCGAATAATAATAATAATTTATTTGAATAAAACATTTACAATTACACATCATAATACTAATAGGTTGGAGAGGCAGCTGTAGTACCTACATAGATAAGATAAGAATAACCTCTTACTAGTCTGTGATAAGAATGCAAGCAAGTAACAATAGCAATGCGCGCTACGCTGGGGGTTTGTATTGTATCTGGATCGGATTTTTTCATCACTATGTACGTCAATGGAATGCTTCATTACACTTATACATTTCTGATATTCAGTAAATTAATATATTTACTGGAGAATGTGACAAGATTTCAAGCGCTCGCCATGACGTCCCAACAAAAACTCCCACGCAGCGAGTATGATAGAAGTACAGAGTATACGAGTAAATATATTACAAAGGCAAGCTCCTCATGAGGTCGGCTGCGTACGTTGCAAACGAGTCCTTTACTTTACATTATACTGTTTTCATGAACGTAACCCTTTCCACGCAATTGCAAGTTTCACTAGACCGATTTTTAGGAGTTCATTGCGCCTAGAGACGAAAGGTAATAAAAACTAAATTAAACATCCAAAAGATTATTGAAAGATAAGTGATCTTTTTTTATTGCAAACTAGATTCTGAATCGAGTCAATATAATATGAGTATAAATACTTCGCACACATTTATTTACAAAAATAGAATTCTCATAGGAACCGGCTATTTGCCCGCGATTGAAAGTAGTCTATGTACTTACTAGTATATATTTACTAGTGGTAGAGCCTTGTTTATTCCAGTACGAATGGGCCGGCTCGATCGGGGAAGTACCACCCACTCACATAAGATCTGCGTGCAACAACCGTACGGTAACGGTCCTACGATTGTGTTTCGTATGGTGAGTGAAAGCGTGGGAGGCCCGAAACCCCTCCCTATCCTCTCCTTACTATCCTTCCTATCCTCTCCTTAGTATCCTACCTATCCTCTCCTTATTATTCTTCCTATCGCGTTCCTTGGTGATGGCGACGCGTGAGTGATGCATCTGGTGTTGTAAGCGTCTATAGGCTACGATAACCAGGTGAGCTGCTGGTTCGCCACCCATGAAATATTTAAAAAAAAATGGCCTTGCCTGGGTTACAGACTATGCAAATTATTATTATGACTCATTCAGTAGTACGGGTATGAAAGTGTGACAAAGTTTCTAATTTTATTAAAAAAATCTTCATTTCACTACAGATAATACTAAAATGTGATGTTTTTTTTAATCCTACGAGGATGGCAAGCATGCAACGCTACCTGATGATAGGCTCTTACCGTATCATATTGGCGCTCACAACACCAGAGGCATCACTCGCATCGCCAACTCCTAGAAAAGGGACAGAATGTGGAGAGAACTAATGATAGAGCCGTGGTTATCCCAGCATGAATGGGCCACCTGTATCAGGGAAATACCACCCTCTCACAGAAGATCAGCTTAAATCCTAATACTATCCCCTTTTTATTATCCTTCCTCCTTATTATTTATCCTCTCTATCTATGATGCCTCTGGTGTAGCTAGAGGCTGTATGCTTGTTTGCCATCCACGTTGTATAAAAACAAAACTAAGGAGAATATGAGGAGGGGTCTCTCAAAACACAGCAGTATGATTACTATTATTATTTCATGTTCATCTTCTTTGAGAAGGTAGTAGTTCCCCGGTTGAGTCGGCCCGGTCGGAGAAGCACGGCTTCATACTAAATCAATAAGGCAAAGAGTTTGTAATCGTGCCGTGTAATAGGCATGATAACTGTTTTTCAAAATCTATTCTATGATATTCAAAAGTATCTAATAACTGATAAATATATCATGTTTCCGTAAAAAATATTGGTGTTTTATGCAATTAAATTTAAATTCCAAACTCACGTCAGAACTCATGCCATTTGTCATGACGTCACGTCTCAGTACGGCAACAATAAACATTAGAGTCCAAAGACACTACTTTACAATAACGTTCAGAGCGAATGACGTCACGCCTTAGTGCGTGACGGCATTTGCTCTGATTGGTGTTTAAGCTATTATGGCGGATTGTTGTATTTTGTAGGTTTATTTTATCAAAGGTATTATTAATCTCACCATTAAAATAAGAATATATTTTTCGAAATCCTTGAATCCTATTTCATTTAATCACTTCAATATTTTGGCGATACTTGATTACTGTCATCAAGCCTATTATTCTGAAAAACGTACTTACTAACAGATACTTTGTCTTCCTATAGGCTTATCCCACAGCAACTTCTATATCTAATAAAATCCATATAGACATTGGTCCTACGGCAACAATAGCTATGCTACGGCAATTTCTATTTTTTTGCGTTCATAAGTGTACATATAATTATGCTCATATATATAACAATAGTCTTTGCCTTTGTGTATGAAGAGAATTATGATTTTTTATTGCCCAGGTGGTGTGGATGAAACCTACTACGACGTCTCATGGTCCGGTGGTAAAAAGCGGATATTGGCAAACAGTTACTCAGAGCACTCCCCATTGTGAAAATAGCCTAACACATTTTTTTTTCTCAAATATCTTAAATGTCTAGACATAGCTCTGTTACGGCTTTTTATAAGTATAACTGCCTCGGTGGTGTAGCGGTAGTGTATGCGACTGCTAATCATGAGGTCTCGGGTTCGATCCCCGGGTCGGGCAATGTTATTGAGTATTTAGATATTTTTATATATATTTTTAGCATTTGACATGCTTAGCACTATACATTAAACACAAAGTGAAAAATGTGAAATCGAAAATAACAGTCAGGAGCAGGATTTGAACCTGCATCTTCTGGATACCGTCCAGATGCTTTACCAATTCAGCAATCCTGACAATTGCTCCTGACTGCTAATTTCGATAACACATCATACTTAACGTCTTTGGGTTAGTTATATATTTAAAGGGTTTGCGTCATTATTAGGTAAAATCTTAATTGTAAAATTAAGTTTACCTGGTCGGTATAATGTATGAAAATACTTCTTAAAGATGGCGCAGGCGTCACCCAAAGACGTTAAGTATGATGTGTTATCGATAGCAAGTCAGGAGCAATTGTCAGGATTGCTGAATTGGTAAAGCATCTGGACGGTATCCAGAAGATGCAGGTTCAAATCCCCCTATTACGTGGGACTTAAACATGGCTGGCGAGTCGTGGGTGTGTAATACACCTCTGCCTACCCCTTCGGGGAATACAGGCGTGATGCTATGTACGTATAAGTATAGATTCCTAAATTTTATTAAAATCGGTTAAATTGTCGAGATCTGATATATGACAAATATCGAAATACCTGCACAAAATGGAATTTATAATATAACAGGTGTAACAGTAGTGAATTTTATTTCGGTCTTGTCTCAAATCTCCTTAATAATCTTATATTTCAATACGATATTATCTCCTTATTCAATAATTCGTGATTGATCCAATTTGCTCAATAAGCATAATCCGTGTGGTGACGGACTAAGAATACAAGTGTCACCACCCTATACTTTCCCACGGGTGTCGTATGAGGCGATTAAGGGAGGTAAGCAATAATCATCCATTGCATGACTGGTGGTAGGGCTGGTTACCAAGTGGGAGTACACACTTGGTATCAGACCCGAGCGGGTTGGTATCACCATCTCCTGTGTGACCGGCCATGAAGCACATTGTTGCGTTTTGGCTGTAGCAGGAGATAGCCGTTTATAGTTTCATTTCATATCGTTGAAATGAAATGGTGAGCAGCGGCTTGAAAATACTCTCGGTGTAGCTGAGTCCATGAGCGACGGTTACCATTTACCATCAGATGGGCCGCGGCTAGTCTGCCAACACAAGCAACAAAAAAAAATCTAATCTAATTGAAATTGCCAAATTGTGTTGTATGTGTGTCTTATTATATAGTTTTACTAACACAATTAGAGTTAAGTTTGAATGTTGTGACATGCTACTAGCTGCTACTCGCGACTTTACCTGCGTGGTATTTAGTTATGATCATTTTTATGTGACACATTAACTATAATTCCAAAATAAAAGTAGTCAAGTTACGACTTATTCAGTTATCTGCCAGTAAAAGTCAGTCCAGCCATTCTGGAGATTAACCGGAACAAACAGACCATCCATCCATCCATCCATCAGCCTTTCATCGTCCACTGCTGGACATAGGCCTTCCCAAAATGGGGGTTTTACCATAATCGCCACGCTTGGCAGGCGGGTTGGCGATCGCAGTGGATGTTTTTAGTACACAGGGGAACGCTGCTGCCCGGTCCCCCGCTAATCCCCTAGTCGACTTTTACGACTCCCATAGGAAGAGACGGGGTGGAGCTATTCTTGGTGCCGGCCCCACACGGCTTGACAACAGCATGACAAACAGACAAAAAATTTAAATTCCTTTTTGTTATATGTGCCCGTATCTAACTACAGCAACAACCCCCAAGTTTCGTGGCAACGTACAGGGTAGGCCACTCGGTAAGCAGTGATAGCCTAAGGGTAAAACCAAGGACTACAAAGACAATGGTAACGAGTTCGAAGTCCGCTTTCATCAAAATTGTAATGTGTACCTACTTGTTTACAAATTATCACTGTTCAATGAAAGTTTTCATTGTGAACAAAACTGCATTCCTAAGAGATTTATCTTCTCGACTGCGGCTAAAACCCTCGTAAACCTGCGAGAAGACCGATAATAATTCAAGAATCGAATGAAAAGAGAAATTATTTAATGTAACAAAATGTACCATAAAAACCACTCATTGACCTCGATATGTAAATTACAATTATGTTTCACAGTACTGGAGGAACTATGTACTGAAGGAACTATGTACAGAAGCTTAACTAATCATCATTGTAATTAGTTTCAAACAACTAACAAACTGAGGGGGTACAAACACTAACCTTTGAGAAACTCTGAATGACTTTTAAATTGAATCGTCAAAGGAGGTGCAATAAATACGTATTTCGAATAACCTTATTACTTATATTGCGATCGAGAATTCAGAACAATGAATCAGACCTCTTGAATGTGAGTCACCAAAGAGAAATTGGCTTATTATGCTACGCCAGCAAAATGGGTTGATATTGGGATTTATTACAAAGAGTGACTTCGATATTCAATGTCTGCTTCACTCGATTCCTCTAACAATAACCGTGTGGAATGCTAGATTGATATTTTTATATATTTCTCAAGCATTTGTTATGCTTAACAGTTACGTTACATTAGTTTAGTCTTTGCAGTCCACCCCCTAAGAATAGGCTATAGCTGCTATTGTAATAACAGCTACGTTTAGTATTAAATAATTAAAACTAAGCACATATTATCTATTACTACTTACAAGGGTGAGATTATTTTTAATATACAACAACAATAAACTTACTAAAACACAAAAATATAGAATCACGCCTGTATTCCCCGAAAGGGTAGGCATAGGTGTATTACACACCCACGGTTCGCCAACTATGTTTAAATTCCACGTAATAGGGGGCGAGCCTATTATCGTCTACCTGGCCCATTTCCAAACTCCGGGCTGCTACTGAGAATTTTTCTTTTTACATAAAGTTCAATAACACTGCCCGACCCGGGTATCGAATCCGGGACCTCATGATCAGCAGTCGCTCACACTATCGCTGCACCTCAGAGGCAGTTACTAGGGCGTAATAATTTTTAAACTGCAACAAAAATAAACATGCACTTTCTGCATAGTGAACAAAAGGTTGTTTTATATTTATAGAAGTTGTATAAAAGATTGGCAGAGGGCCTAGACAAGTAGCAGAAACACTAGTAGAATAGAATAATAATCAATGGTGACGCTTACGTCGTCCTAACCTTACGTCCTATCAACATTGATTATTGCACGCCTCATAAACGAAGCGTTGAGGTGTGTTCTACTCCCGGTTTACACGGCACAACTGATTTTTCAAACTTAAAATGTCTATTTATCATATATTGCACTTGTAAAATAATATCTACACACACATATAAAGAAAAAACACTATTTTTAACACTCATGATATTTTTGATGCCATTTTTGTTATTTAAACTAGTTAAAAAACTGTTTGAAAAAAATCTGGCTTGGACGTCCGTGAGTTGTAGGTAATGTATGTTAACACGATAACGACCAAAATACTTTACTAATCGAGTCTTTTTTTTTCGTTTACGAATTATTACGACTAGGAATAGAGTCCTATTACTTTTCACGTTCTGATTCGATGTGGTTTAATTGTAATTAAATAAACAAAAAAATACTGAATATTTCGTCCCATTAGTAGAATAACGTTTTATCATCACATATGACAAAAATAATATTATGGTAAATTCGTTATCACAATAACGTACGATTGACATATCTTTTATAATTTTTCATCCAATATTTTAAAAGTTATAACGTTCGAATAAAGTTTCTTTCGCACTAAGTACCTACATTAACGTCACTCGATCACACAACGTGATGTTCTCTGTCCTGCTCTGGCGCACACAGCTCCGTGCGTTGCGTTGCTTCATTACAAGGCACATTGTTCAACGTAGTGGCCGCGAGTGGTGTTTGTAGCAATGGATACCGATATTGGCGATTAAAATGGTAAGAAATCGATTAATTTTTGTTAGTATAAGTAACAATCAACGAAATACTTTATTTACCTTAACCCTAATACAAATACACAAAGAATAGAACGGATAAATTCGTCGTTAAAAAATTGTCTCCGCTATGGAATATACGTATATTACATATTTTTTATGTTATCCTCACATTCTTACGCTAGTCATTAGTTTCATTGAAAAGAGTTTATTTTGTAGTATTTTAATTACTTTGTTTTGGGTCAATTACACGATGTTTTAGTCATTTCCCACAAATAAAGTATTTATGATCACATGAAACATTATTCTACAAAGTTGCGAAGTCATTTTTAATTTAAGTTAACCCGAAATAAATTGTTTAGTGATAAGCTTTATATTATAATAGTATGCAATAAAGCTTATCTTATTTGTTTCTATAATTTTGTGGTTTCTTTTGCACATAGTGTATTTTACTACGCATAATTTTATGTCTTTTTCTTCAGCATATACACATGAAACATTATTCTTCTAATTTATTTTTTAAAATGACCGTCACAAGTGCAAATGATACGTTTTTCTGCTAATTGGTTTACCGTAAAACATTATTTGAAATTTAAAATAGCTATAAAATGGTTAAATATAATTTTAATTAGACACAGTTATTCTTAATAATTAGCCTCTAACTAAATGTACAGTTCAGACAATATTTGTGAATCCTAACTTCATTAGAAACCTGTAGATGATTGAATTTATAGTACCTACCTACCTTCATTTGTATACAAAAAAAACATTATTAGATCCAAAGAAAAATTATGTACAAGCCTTTTGGAATGATGAAAATTCATCAAACGATGTTCCTGATCTTTCTACTCGTCATGATAACGTACCAGCGGAACAGACGACCTTTGCTGAACTGCGTCCGGTAATTTCATTTCAACTAGAATCAGCATCCAGTTTTGAAACATCCCCTATCATCCGTACTTCAATAATGTCAAGTATAGTATCTAAGATTTGTATAACTACTTCTATGCCATCACCGCCCCCATATCACACAAAGTGTTGTAGTGATTTTTGCTCAATACATTCAGATCATTCGATGGAATCTGACACGAGCTGTGACGAAATATTCTCTAACAGTCAATTGAAAAAGCGCGGCCTCCAATTTGTACATGCCAGGCAAAGATATTTGAATACTATCGGCAGAAAGTATCGGGTAAAACTGCAAGCTATTGAAGAACATCCTTCACACGAAGATCCTGATCCGTCCTATTCCGTGACACAACAGAATGCTCTCAATGCTAAACCTTGACCAACTCAGTCTGAAATTGAGAGTACTGTGATGGCATCACCCGCTCCATCTGATCAAAGTCAATCATTCTACGGTACAGACAACTCTGATTCTATTATAGTCACACCACGTCAATCAAAAAAACGTTCGAAATGTCACGATAATTGGGCAGACACAAGAAGAAAACGACAAAAAAACCTTGGACAGGAGTACTCTACTAAAACTCGTAAAATATTTAGCGCAAAACAAATGGGTCCGGTATGTTCCTGTAAATTTATATACTTCGATAGAATTAGTTATGTACAGCGGTTAGATATATTTAAAAAGTTTTGGGAGTTGGGAGACAGAATAAAGCGATGGTAATATGTATTAAAGTACACCACCAAGGCAAAAAAGAACAGATGTTTATACCGGGATACATCAAATAAACGAATTTTTACATATAAATATTATCTTCCTTTATCATTAGATAAAAGTAAGGAGCAAGCGTCTACCATAAATGTTTGCAAGAAAATGTTCTTGAACACATAAGCTTAAGTGATAGAATAGTTAAAACGGCCTGGGATAAATACGACAATATCACTATTGTAGAGGATGATTACAGAGGTCGCCACAAGAATCACAGGAAGGTCATCATAGAAGACATGATTACCAGCGTTTGTGACCATGTGAACTCGTTTGTGCACTATTTAAGAAAAAAGACTAAGAAAATAATACCTAGACGGCAGTCTTAATATTGCCCGAATGTACAAATTGTACAACGAATGGTTCGGTACCAACAAATATACGTCTAAGGCTGATACTGAGAGACAGTACCGAGAGATAGTTAAGAAAAACTTTAATTTAAGTTTCTTCATACTTAAAAAGGACCAATGTGATATTTGCCATGCACATCGCAACTTACGAAATCCCTCCACCGAACAAATAGAGGAATATCAAAAACATCAAATAGCTAACAGTTGCTCGTAGTCTAAAAGGCGAAGATAAAAAGGAAGCTATGTTGTCTGTCTGTACTTTGTGCCGTGTTTGATTTGAGAACATTTTGACTTGTCCTCACGGTCAGGTGAGCATTTTTTATTATAAAAGAAAGCTGTCGTGTCTAAATTTCACAGTATACGATATGGCATCAAAACATGCAACGTGCTATATGTGGGATGAGACAGTGGCGAAAAGAGTTGCAAATGAAGTGAGCAAATGAAGTGTTTTTGATTATATAGACAAGTGCAAATAAAGTGTTTTGGATTATATAGACCTCAACTCCAAAAAGGGTATCCAAGAATTTAGGTTCTGGTCCGACAACTGCGCTGGACAAAATAGAAATTGTATAAATTTCTTTTTTTATATGTATGCTGCACAGAAGTACAACATTAATATCAAACACTCGTTCTTAGAAAAAGGACATAGCCAGAATGAAGGCGACAGCGTCCATTCGGTAATAGAAAACGCTTCATCAAATAAAACCATATACATTCCAGAAGAGTGGAGCTTGCTTGTAAGATGGTCTAGAAGTAATGGCCCCCCGTATGAAGTCAAGAATATGACTCAAAATGACTTTTACGATTTTAAAAGTCATATCAAAAACAGTGCTTGAAAATAGAGTGGAATCGTATTAAAGAGGTCTTCGTTCAAAAGGACGACCCACACAAACTGAAGTACAAATACAACCTGACTGAAGAATACGAAACCTTAATTATAAAGCCCACAACTAGACAATCTCAAGGACTTCCTGTAATCGCCAAGGCTTATAATGCGCCGATTCCTTTGAATTCTGATAAATATAAGGATATTGTAAGTTTATGTAACTCAGGTATTATTCCTGCACATTATAAAGATTATTTTATTTTTTTGCCTCGTGTAGACAACGTCACTACTCATAACAATAATGACACTACTGATAGTGAATAATCTGACTGAGTAGTGGTGACTTTAGATATACTCACATTTTTATGTTGGGGACTAATGAGTGGTTGTGATTTAGAGTATAACGATTCTATTAGTATTTTTATGTCTATAGCACCTATAAATATAGTTTAAATTATAATTAAAAACAAAAAAAAACACGACGATTCTTGATATTATTTTAATTTTATTCACACCTCAGGTGATAACAATTATGTACGTGTGATAACAATTATTTATTTACCTTCTTATAGTTCTATAGTATTTCGTAATTACATTTTGATTTTCGACCTAACTTCATATTTTAATTATCTAAGACTGAACTATAATTAAGAATAATAATAATGAAAATAAATATGTATGTTAAGAGTAGTGAGACTTTTTAAGGCTGTGAAATACCTAAGGCTAGATTTTTACTGATTTTATAATGCTTTAATAGTAAGTACCTTAATTTATATATTTCAAGTTACTGCTTTGTTTATTCGATTTTATACTGATTTCATTAAAGTAATAAAACTTGTCAGCGTTTTTTATTTGGCTAATACAATATTATGTTAAATACATATACACATAAATTAGTAAAAATGCGACTAAATAAGTCTGAAGAGCATTCCATAAGTGTAAAATTACACTTCGTTACTAAAATAATAAGGAATAAAAACTATGACAGTAACATTAAATACAAAAGACCCCATGTAAGACATTGAAATAATTTTAGAAATCCATAAAATATTGTTTCATGCGCAGGTGAAACGTGATTATTTTCGTCAAATAACGATTCACGTGTTCTTGAGACAACTCTTGAGCTGGTCTCGTTGGCAGTACAACGTTGTGTATGCACATGCGACACACTATCTACGCACAGGCATAGTTTTTAGAATAAATAATGATAGTAACATAATCTGTATTGTTTTTTTTAACACTGTGAAACTATTAAATGGCTAGTGTCCTCTAATTAAAGAGTATAAGCAAATATGTGCGCGCTAAACTTCAAATCGCTCTACTGAAAAGTTGACATTCTGCAGATAAAACATTATTCTTCTAATGGGACGATTTACGGCATTTAGGCTCGACGCGACACTTAAACCAGTGCCTTTCATAAGAACTACCTTTTTACGTACGCATAGCCACCGGTGGTTTTACTATCGTCAACAGAACAGAACGCCGTTCGCCCAGCCGGTACATTGTTTTTTGTTAAAAGAAAGTTCTTACCTTTGCTTGACGAACTGATGATATTTGTCAAGTATAATAACTATTTTATCCATAAAAATAATTAAAAACACTAAACACACGTAAATAATAACACACCAACGTTATAAAACACGAAAAAAACATATTTTACATTCCACAATTTTTTTTGCGTGGCCTTGGCGTCACGGTGTTATCACTTAGAACAAAGTATACAATTATAAGTTAGGAAGATAAATGGTTTAGAGATTTCTTGTTGAACTTTTTTAAATAAGTCGTATAATATTGTCCAAAGTTGCAATTTTCTATTGATAGATGTCGCTGTTTTAAAGTAAAAGAGATATTGACAAATGCAGCCCTAGATGTCGCTAGTGGCATTTTTAGATGTCGATATCATTGTATTCAGTTGCTGTTGTATATATAGAGCCACAATATTGCTTTTATTGAAACTAGCGATGTCTTTTTGTTTTCTTAAATTGTTTTTGTTTATAAATTATTCAATTTTACATGTTTTTGTTCTATTTGTTTTAGCAATTGACATGCTCCGCTACTTTTTTAAGTATTAATTTTTTTAATTATTTGTGGAGTATCTCTCTTTCTCTTTTTCTTTTCTTATAAAGAAAAAGAGTTTTTCTTTATTAGAAAAGAGTTTTTTCTTTATTCACAAATAATTTTTACTTTAAAAAGTAGCGGAGCATGTCGATTGCTAAAAGAAATAAAACTGAAAATAATGTTTAAAAAAATCGCGCCATCAAATAGTATGAATTTTAATTGCAAAATTAAACTTACTATAGTGGATGCATGTAATGCTTGCCGATAGATGGCGTTGGTCGTAAGACAAATGTGATTAAGAAATTGGGATGATCGAAAGATCAGTAGGATAGCTTAGTGGCTTAGAGCACTTCCCCGGATTGGAGAAGATGCGGGTTCGTTCCCCGCTCCTACTAAAAATCTCTTTTTCGTTATTCACAAATAATTTGTACAATTTTACATGTTTATATATATATATATGCACTTATGCAGGTATGTAAACTCATGGATTGTTGTTCTTAGTAATTGCCAGATGGCGCCTTGCAAAATAACTGAGAGGTAGACCAATATAGAAGTACTTCTTAAAATTAGCGCTAGATAGCGTATAAGAAATGAAACCCACATTAGTACTTTTTGAAATTAACGCTATCTATGTGATTTATTGAAAACTACTTAGTAAGACCAATACATTATTAGTTACTTATCAAATAACCAATTTTATTGTGAAAAATGAAGATTATGAGGCGTGCAGTTTTGGATTTTCCAAATGTTTTCTATTCTATTCGACTATAGCATTTAATCCACTTGTCTACAGAGCCTGTTTGGTCGGTGTCCTTCCTGTATCCCTAGCCAAGTTGCATAAACGTTGTAAAATAAAATAGAATAGAATAATTAATGTATGGGATTGACAGTCAGTTACGCTTACGTTGTCGTAGCCTTATGTATATTTTTCTATTCTACAAAGTTTATGCAACTTGGCTGTGATAAAACTCTTTGGCTATCAACAGAAAAAATACAATTTTGACCAAATGTCAAATTAGCCGAATGATATCCTCAAATTGTTACTGTACATGAAATACTGAGAATGTCAAAAAATATGCCTAATAAACTATTTTTGTCGCTCGTAATAGGATACCTCACTTTACGTGACAATACACATCAATAATTAGCCTATAACAATGCTATAAAAAAAATATTATACTACGAGTACTAAACTGGAAACGAATTTCCAAAAATTGGTTAGTTTTATAGGTTATCTGTCTATACCTTATTTTTTTGAGTTTGTTTTGGTTGGAAAAATGTACCTAACAGCACACACCAGATATGTAGCAGATGACCGCCAGCTCAGGGGGGAGCTGACAGCGTAGCACCCAGTCGTAGCTGGTGTCCCACAGGAGCCCTAGCACCGAACCCTGTGGAACACCGCCTGACATGGGTCTCCTCACAACGTCCCATATGCGGCTCTCATAGAGAACGCTGCTGCCCTCAAGATAGTCTGCCACTAGCCACCTTAGGTATGCAGGCACCTTGTGATAACGGAGCGCCTCCCTGATGCAGCTCAATGGCAGACTATTGAATGCGTTAGCGATATCAAGCGACACTTCCACTACCGATCCACTTCGTCGCCACACGAACGTATTGACGGAGCCTCTGTTTAGCAGACAGAGGCCTGTCGACGCCGCCCACTCTACCACCACCGCTCACGGAAGCCCACGAGGAGCCTGCCTGTGTTAGCCAAGGTTTTGTCCGCCGCGACAGGGCAACTCGCCCAGACGGCACCTACACCGCCAGCTGCTGGCTCGCTGGCTGGCGAGTTCCTTCCGGAGCTCTGCCACCTCCGCCTGTAGCGGCAGCGCGCCTCCAACTTCCCGGTCTCCTCTGGCCGGTCTGGGTTACGCCGGAGAGACTCCACAGCACCAAAGGCCACCTTAGTGGCCTCCTTGAGGGCCTCCACCAGGTTGCCCCAAAGGCTCCGCGACCCATTAGCAACCGTGGAAACGACGGCCAGGGCGTCGAAAACCTTCTGAGCAATCTGGTCCATTGTAGGTGGACCATCCTCGTCCGGAGGCTCCTCACGGAGCTTCGATGTCCTCCACCAAAAGCTCCGCTCTCAATTCCTTGACAGTTTCGTTCACATGCGACAGCGAACGTGTCACCATCTCCGCGTACCTGCTGGTACTTCGGCCCCTTTTGGCCGATCTACCTGGTCTTCCCGGTGGCGGCATCGAAGTTGAGCTGCCCTTCGACTCCGATACGCCACCCTTCTGCGCTTTCAAGCGCTCAGGAATCGTGAGGGCCACTCCAACGAGCCAGCCGCCCCTGCTGAAATCCCGATGCGACTGTGGCCGTTGCGCTGCCGTCATCGCCATCCGTCTCCATTCCTGATGCAGCTGCAGCTGATCCGCTGTCTGCCATAGGACTTCCCGCGGGTGTGGGTTAATTTCTCCCTCCTGTTGTTTTGTTGGCCAGGCCTTGCAAATAATGAGGTGGTAATACTCACGGATAATATCAATGAATGTTTGCTTGTTGCAGTTATGGACGCCACTCAACATAATTCTGTTCAACCTGGTCTGCTCAGACTTTTCGGTGTCAGTTTTGGGCAATCCGTTTACGCTCATCTCTGCACTTTTCCATCGATGGATCTTCGGCAAGACTATGTGCGTGCTATATGGATTCTTCATGGCTTTATTGGGTAAGTTTTGCTGTATTTGCGCAGATGGTGTTGTGGTTTAGACTCCCAGCTTCAGTTCCAAGTATTGTATGTTCGATTCCCACAGGGGATAATTATTTGTGTGATCTACCTACAAATTGTTGTTCGAGTCTAGATGTACTATGAGCCAGGGCCCACCTGATGGTAAATGGTAACCGTCGCTCATGAACTCAACTATACGGGAAGTATTGTCAAGCCGCTACCCACCATTTCATTTCGCAGATATGAAATGAAGAATTAATGGCTATCCCCTGCTACAACCAAAACACACCGATGTGCTTCTTGGCCGAACACGGGTGATGTTGCCGCTCGGGCCCGATAGCAAGTGAGTACTCCCACTTGATACCCAGTCCTACCACCAGTAATACAATAGGTGATAATTATTTACTTCCCTTAGTAGCCTCGTGCAATACCCGTGGGAAAAAATGGGGTGGTGATACTTGTATTCTTAATCCGTCACCACACGTTGTATGTTTGCAAAACAATGTTGAGATAATGATATAGATATTATTGTCTAATACAGCACTACGTAAATAAATTTAAGAGCTCATGTGGGCAGAGCAATGTTATGTCTATTTCACAGAATGTAGATTTTCCTCTTTAGATTGACGCCGCACAGCTTATTTTAAAAGCTTATTTTAAAAGCTATTTTTGCCAACTTTTATTCAGATGTACACGTAGGTAAAGTCGTATCTGTCGGAATTTTAGCATAGCAACACGCCTGTATATCCCCGAGGGGTACGCAGAGATGTATTACACACCCACGGTTCGCCAACTATGTTTAGGTTTTCTAACGGTTTCATCTAACCACAGTTATTTATTATTAGTACCCTACCCACAGTTAATTATTTATTAGTTCTTTCATGGGGTAATGTATATTCTACTACATAATGCTTCTACAATAAAACTCCTGAAAATTTCCGAAACATGCCATTAAACATGTTTAAGAAAGCCATAAAAATTAGACTTTATAATAAAGGTTACTATTATTATTACACAGTTTTGGATTATCTTGAGGATAAAACAAAATACTTTAGAAAATCCAAAACTGCACGCTTCATAATCTTAATTTTTCACAATAAAATTAATTTATTACTAAGTAGTTTTCAATAAATCACATAGATAGCGCTAATTTCAAAAAGTACCTACTAATGTGGTTTTCAAACAGTTTTATAACTAGTTTAAATAACAAAAATGGCATCAAAAATATCATGAGTGTTAATAATAGTGTTTGTTCTTTATATGTGTGTGTAGATATTATTTTACAAGTGCAATATATGATAAATAGAGACATTTTAAGTTTGAAAAATCAGTTGTTACGTGTAAAACGGGAGTAGAACACACTTCA
The DNA here is from genome assembly GCA_948253155.1 of Leucoma salicis. Classification (NCBI taxonomy): domain Eukaryota; kingdom Metazoa; phylum Arthropoda; class Insecta; order Lepidoptera; family Erebidae; genus Leucoma; species Leucoma salicis. The sequence continues at coordinate 5,497,284 of OX411817.1, forward strand.
ACGCTTCGCTTATGAGGCGTGCAATAGTCTTGATCTGCTCCTCATTCATGTTATGAAATTTTAGTTATAAGAATTATATAAAACTGTAATAATGATTCCATGTGGTGACGGACTAAGAATACAAGTGTCACCACCCCATTCTTTTCCACGGGAGTCGTATGAGGCGACTAAGGGAAGTAAGCAATTATCATCCATTGCATGACTGGTGGTAGGGCTCAGTACCAAGTGGGAGTACTCACTTGGTACCGGGCCCTAGCGGGTTGGTACCACCATTTCCCGTGTGACCGGCCATGAAGCACATCGTTGCGTTTTCGCTGTAGCAGGAGATAGCCGTTTATTCTTTCATTTCATATCGGTGAAATTAAATGGTGGGCAGCGGCTTGACAATACTCTTGGTATAGTCGAGTCCATGAGCGACGGTTACCATTTACCATCAGATGGGCCGTGGCTAGTCTGCCACGATATGCAATAAAAAAAAATGGCAATTTGAAAAAGTGGCCCATGAGTTTATTACGGCAGCTTGTGGCGATTGCAATCGGCATTTTGTTGTTGTGGATGCACTCACCTCAGGCACTCGTGTTAATTATTAGTGTATTTTTGAAGATTTTAAATAAAGATATTTATATAAAATAAAGATATTTTTGAATTTGAATTTCAATAATGATTCCTACTTTATTCGCAAATAAAGGCTCGTTAAATTAAGCACTGCCTAAAAAAACAGCGAAGGTGGTGAAGATATTGTACACGCTTTTAGAAAACTGAGAGCAATGCCCTTCCTTCTTTAATGAAGTTAACTTGTGACATACATGAGACAAAATGTAATGAATGATGTTTTGTCCGTGTGGTGACGGACTAAGAATACAAGTGTCACCACCCCATTCTTTTCCATGGGTGTCGTATGAGGCGACTAAGGGAAGTAAGCAATTGTCATCCATTGCATGACTGGTGGTAGGGTTGGGTACCAAGTGGGAGTACTCACTTGGTATCGGGCCCGAGCGGGTTGGTACCACCATCTCCCGTGTGACCGGCCATGAAGCACATCGTTGCATTTTGGCTGTAGCAGGAGATAGCCGTTTATATTTCATTTCATTTCTGAGAATTGAATTGGTGAGCAGCGGTTTGACAATATTCTTGGTATAGTCGAGTCCATGGGCGACGGTTACCATTTACCATCAGATAGACCGTGGCTCGTCTGCCACTAACTGCAATAAAAAAAAAAAAGAAATATAAAATAATGAGCAAGATAAAACAATTAAACTCAAATTACAAGTCTTGGTCCCAACGTTGTTATTTTACGTTAAGGTTGCCTGTATTTCCTTATAAGGGTGTGGCCTTTGAACATGAGTGATTTAATTTTCTGATAAAATGAGATCCTTAAAACGCTTTTTATATGTACTGAAAACACTTAATGCATGAACTCATATTATTTTAATATCTATTTGTTTTTCTTTCGGTTCTGTACATGAATCACCGTTTACCGTGCCCGAAAATTTATTCAAATTCAAATTGTCTTTACAATTTCGATCAATATTTAAGCACTTGACATGCCCAGCTATTCTTAAAGTACAAATTATAATTTGTAAATAAGGAAAAAGAGTATTTTAGTACGAGCGAGAACCGAACCTGCGTCCCTTCCTATCCGGGGAAGTGCTCTAGTCCACTGAGGGTAGCTCAGTGGACTAGAGCACTACTATTTTTTAGAAATACCCAATCTCCTCATCAAATTTGTCTTAACGACCAACGCCTACAAACCATCACAAACCAAAATATCTTACAAATTAAAAAAATATCCTCTTAAATCGCGATTTGACTTCAAATTATCCTTACAAATTTAATATTATATTTTTTCCGCTTTCACGCCGATCATCATTATATGTTGGGTTTAGATACAAATAAACGCGATACTGTGAAAGTATTTTCATTTTTAATGTACCATCAGAATTAATCGTGATTCTGTAGAAAGATTAGCGCTTATAAAGATCCTTTAAGTACCGAGTGCAATAAATTAATGTGAATTATAAGAACCAGAATCTAATCTGCTCAGCGCTACTTAAGATTAGTGGCTACGTTAACAGGCGGTCGCTAAGACATCAATTTACATAAAAGAAAATTGACGTATACACGGTACGTATATAATATGGTATTAAAACCACTTTTATGGATTTTATTATTCCATTACGATTTTAATATCGTAAAATTAGGACATTTTACAGCATCTATGGTCGAAGAATGACATCAAACTTAATTAACAGTTATAAAAACCGGGTTTATGTTCTTAAGTTATTATATTCGCGTAAAAAATTCAGCTAAAGAACAAATTAATTGTGAAATGTGGGAAAAGAGAACTTTAGTGCGAGCGGGACTAGAACCTACGTCCCTTCCAATCAGGTGAAGTGCTCTAACCGCTAAGTCATCGCACTGACAAACGGTCATTCCCAATCGCCACATCACATTTGTCTTTACGACTCACGAGGAGGCTTAGCGGTTAAAGCATTTCCACGGATCGGAAGGGACGCAGGTTCGATTCCCGCTCGCACTAAAGTTATTTTTTTCCATATTTCACAAATAATTTGCCCTTTAAAGAAGCTAAGCATGTCAAGTGCTAAAATACAGATTATTCAGTAAGTTAATTATATTTTGAGTTTTCATTTCGTAGTTTTAATAGGTATATCACTACTACACTTATATAAGCTATCGTATGAAAGAAATGGTTTCATTTCATACCCTCCAACAGAAAGTGTAGGCTATATAACATTATGCTACGACCCTTAGAATCATAAATGTAACCGCAAAAACACACCTACCATTAATATTAAAAGTTTAAGCATTATTTTAGTTAATAATTTTGTATTTATTCGTTGTGGAACAGATTCATATAAAAAATTGTTAAATATGACCAAAAACAATCTTTAGATATTTTTTATTTATAAAATATCTAAATATTTCTAGAGCTGCGTCATTATTTGGTAAAAATCTTAATTATAAAATTAAGTTTACCTGGTCGGTTCAATTTATGAAAATACTTTCGACAGATGGCGCAGGCGTCACCCAAGACGTTAAGAATAAATGTGTTATACTTTCTAACATTTACGCGAATTTCACACATTTTGAAATAAAACTACGTTTACGGAATCTATCGCGTTTGCTTGATTTTTATGCTATCCTGACGTTTCGAATACTTTACAGCATTCATGATCACGGGTGGACTTAGATGGTAGATGTCCAAAGCTGATATGTTGTTTCAACGGTTTCATCTACCCACAGTAATATGATTTTACAAATTTTTGGTTTATTTATTTCAACCCACATAATATTCGTTTAGAAACACAATTAAAAATATCTACTCCTTAAAGTTTTAAATTTTTTTTGTTTATATTTAGTGCTTAAAAATTCTACCACAAACTACCAATTAAAATTATTAAGTAATCAAAAAACTACCATTAAGAAGACAATATTAATTATTAGTTTCTATAATTAAATATATTGATTTTAATAGAAGCTAAGACTAAAAAGCTACCACCGGATCTGAACGCGGCCTGACTGAGAAAGATCCGGCCAGAAAACTCAGTAGGCAACAACTTGTTATGGATTATTAAATTTATGCGGAAAATACTAACTAATCACTACTGTGGGTTTTATCTACACAATAAGCGCTAACTGTGTCTTGCAATTTTGTGGTGTGCCATCTTGTATTATGTTTGGTGAGGCCTATCACAGGATTCTAGCTTGATGGTAAAACCCAGCCGTCTTCTTTATTGAAATTGGGATGTTTCTTAATTTCAATAGCCTCACGTATCATTCTAGGACGATATCGATGTTCTTTTGCGAGGATTTGAGGTTTGTCAAACCTGATGTAATGGTGGGTGTGGTCCTGTGTGTGCTCACAAATTGCAGACTTTGTATAGCGACGGTGCTTCACATCAGCTATGTGTTCTTTGATCCGAGTTCTTATGGATCTCTTTGTTTGCCCAATGTAGGAGAGACCACAATCACAATCCAGCTTGTACAAATCTCAAAAAAGTTGTTAAATCAAGTAAACGCGATAGATTCCGTAAACGTAGTTTTATTTCAAAATGAATGTGTTATCAAAATTAGCAGTCGGGAGCAATTGTCACGATGGCTGAATTGGCAAAGCATTTGTATGGTATCCAGGAGATGCAGGTTCAAATCCTGCTCGTGACTGTTATTTTCGATTTCACATTTTCACACCGTGTTTATTTATATGGCTAAAGCATGTCAAATGCTAAAAAAGTATATAAAAATATTGACATATTCATGATGATTTCCTTCTTCAGCGAAAATGGACCTGGATTAGCCCTGATGGTTCAGTGAAAAACGAGATTGACTTCATCCTGTCGGACAAACGACACATATTCAATGATGTCTTAGTGATCAGCAGGATTAAACTGGGAGTGATCACCGAATAGTCAGGGGCATCTTGAATATTAGAACAAAAGTCGAGAGGTCGCGCTTGATGAAGTCTACGCTCCGACCAACACCTCCCCAATACCAGAACCCCGAGAGCGTTCAGCTCGAACTACAAAATCGCTTCCAATGTCTAGATGAGTGTGAATCAGCGAGCGATATGAACAGCAGGTTCGTGCAAACTGTCCACGCGGTTGGGTCGACTTACTTTAAAGCCCGTCGCGTCAGTAGGACTCGTAAACTCTCGAACCATACTCTCAAACTCATGGAGAGGAGAAAAGAAATGATAGCCCAGTCCTCAGCCGATTGGTCCTGCCTAAGGCGGTTAAACAGACAGATCTCCAAGGCTGTGCGGCACGATATTCGCCAATTTAACACTACCCGTATTTAAGAGGCGATAGAGCGGAACCAAGGCTCGAAAGTGTTTGCAAGAGATCTGTCTGTTGGTCAAAGCCAGTTGACTAAACTGAGGACCAACGACGGCACTGTCATTTCTTCTCGAGATGAGATCTTGGGAGAGGTCTGGCAGTTCTATGGACAGTTGTACAGATCCCAGAGCCCTGCTGTTGGCTTGGTCCAAGACCCCAGATCCAAGCTAACTCGGCACTTTACCGAAGATATCCCGGACGTCAGCCTGTACGAGATCAGAATGGTTCTCAAACAACTAAAGAATGGAAAGGCACCGGGAGAGGACGGAATCACCACAGAGCTTCTGAGAGCAGGCGGAAAGCCGGTCTTAAAAGCTCTTCAGAGGCTGTTCGATTTCGTTGTTCTCGGGGGCGACGTTCCAAAGTCGTGGACTAGAAACGCGGTGGTGCTATTCTTAAAGAAAGGTGACAGAACCCTCTTGAAGAACTATAGACCCATCTTGCTCTTGAGCCACGTCTATAAGTTGTTTTCGAGGGTCATTACAAATCGACTCACGCGCAGGCTTGACGACTTCCAGCCTCCCGAACAAGCCGGTTTCCGAAAAGGCTATAGTACCATAGACCACATCCACACGCTACGCCAAATTATACAGAAAACCGAGGAATATAATCAGCCTCTTTGTCTGCCGTTTGTGGACTATGAGAAAGCCTTCAATTCGATCGGAACTTGGGCGGTGCTGCAGTCCCTTCAGCGGTGCCAAATTGACAATCGGTACATTGAAGTGCTGAAGTGCTTGTATAGAAATGCCAGCATGTCAGTCCGTGTTCAGGACAAGTGTACGAAACCAATCCAACTGCAGAGAGTTGTTAGACAGGGAGACGTTATGTCCCCGAAACTTTTCACCACTGCATTGGAAGATGTCTTCAAGCTCTTGGACTGGACCGGATTCGGCATCAACATCAATGGCGAATACATCACTCACCTTCGATATGCCGACGACATCGTAGTCATGGCAGAATCGCTGGAGGACCTTGGCACCATGCTCAATGATCTCAGCAGGGTTTCCCGACTAGTGGGTCTCAAAATGAACATGGACAAGATGAAAATCATGTCTAATATCCATGTCATTTCAGCACCGGTCCTAGTCGGGAGTGCGCTTCTCGAAGTTGTCGACCGTTATGTCTACCAGGGACAAACAGTCCAGTTAGGTAGGCACAACTTCGAGAAAGAGGTCAATCGACGAATCCAACTCGGCTGGGCAGCGTTCGGGAAGCTAGCGAAGATCTTCTCGTCCAATATTCCGCAGTGTCTGAAAACGAAAGTCTACGACCAGTGTGTGTTACCAGTGATGACATACGGAACAGAGACGTGGTCTCTGAATGTTGGCTTCATATCAAGGCTTAAAGTCGCTCAGCGGGCCATGGAGCGGGCTATGCTTGGTATTTCCCTATGTGATCAAATCCGTAATACGGAGATCCGTAGAAGAACGAGAGTGACTGATATAGCCCGCCGGGTTGCCATGCAGGCCACATCGCTCGACGAACCGATAGTCGTTGGGAACGAAAGGTTCTCGAGTGGCGACCACGTATCGGATGGCGCAACGTAGGACGGCCCCCCACCAGATGGACCGATGATCTGGTCAAAGCTGCGGGGAGCCGTTGGATGCGGTCGGCACAAGACTGCTCGTTGTGGCGTTCTCTTGGGGAGGCCTATGGCCAGCAGTGGACTTTGAAAGGCTGATGGATGGATGGATGGAACTTGTAATAATCTATAATCTTCCTGATATTTAGGCGAATGTTACACGTTATGAAATAAAAGTACGTTTACGGAATCTATCGCTTTTACTGAATTCATAAATTGACTTGTATAAGTTACGATATAAATACCAACGCATTTGACCCTTGCCAGGTCATTGTAGAGAAATTGCATATATATATATTTTTAATAATCCATGATATATAAAATAAATAAAATAAATATAAATAAATATTCACGGACATTTCACACAACATCCTCTGGTCCCAAACTAAGCTTAACGCTTGTGCTATGGGTACCAGATTACGGATATAATACATATATTACTTTTTTTGTAAATACATACATATAATTGATAGAAAACACCCAGACGAAGTACAAATATCTGTGTTCATCACACAAATAATTATCCTGAGTGGTAATCGAATCCACGACCTCGTGTACGGAAGGCGCTTACACTACCGACTACACCACGAGCTCCGTCAAATATGATATGATATATTAGTAAGCTTGTCACTCCTTTTATATCCAATGTTTAATTCAATATGTTTAAAGTTTAAACTAATTACAAGTATACATATGTAATAGGTAACTAAAAATAGCTACACGTAGACATGGATATAATGAAAGTGATAAAAGCAAGTCGTTGTCTTTACGTAACCCTCTGGGAAACAGGCTTTATTTGTACATTGTTCGAAAATACCTCAACTTCACAGTGTGCTTTTCATAAGTTCAGAACAATTCATACCGCGAGCTTTTAGCTTGTAGTTAAATTCAGTCATTTCACATATAAAATAGTTTTTTATACACATATATGATATAGTTTTTATCTGTTCTGAAACTGAGAATGGTTGACATGATTTTGGCTTATTTTCTTTACTATTATAGAATGGATTTTAGGAGGAGAGCCCACCACTCACCCAGCACTTTGGCTCATTTGTTGCCGAGCGTTCTTGAGAATGCCTCGTTTAGAGGTGAAACACGTGTCGAATTTATGTTCAGATTTTTTCGGAGAATTGCAATATTGTGGTTCTGAGAGTTCTACCGTATCGCATGGTTCTGTCGCGTTGGTGAGTTTTTTGTCATTATCGTGCATGCTACTTTGCTATTATCACATTCTCCTCTATCTGTGAGAGTGCGGATTGTTAATCTTAGGTTATTGTGTCCAAAGATAACCGGGATTGGCAATCCGTAGGTGAGTGGTGGGCTCTCCTCCTAAAATCTATTCTACAATAGTAATAATGTTACAACTGTTTCTGTGGTGTAGCGGTAGTGTGAGCGACTGCTGTTCACGAATTTATGTTCGGATTTTTGCGGTTCTGAGAGTTCTACCGTATCGCATGGTTGTGTCGCGGTGGTGAGATTTTTTGTCATTATCTTGCATGCTACTTTGCTATTATCACATTCTCCTCTATCTGTGAGAGTGCGGATTGGCAATCTTAGGTTATTCTGTCCAAAGATAACCGGGACTGACAATCCGTGGGTGAGTGGTGGGCTCTCCTTCTAAAATCCATTCTATAATAGTAACAATGGACTTCCGCCAAGTGTCGCCTCATTCAATTAATTATCTTATTTTCTTTATTATAGTTGCGTCAAATGTTAAGATAATAGATCAAATTGTTTAAAAAATCACGCCATCAAATAGTAATATATAATTTTAATTGCAAAATTAAACTTACTATATTGGATTAATGCATGCAAATGCGTTCCGATAGATGGCGTTGGTCGTTAAGACAAATGTGATGAGGAGTTTGGGTATGGCCGATAGGTGGTGCGGTAGCTCAGTAGATCACTTCCCCGAGCACTTCCCCGGATTGGAAGGGACGCAGGTTTGATTCCCGCTCGTACTAAAGTTCTCTTTTTCCTCTTTCACAATTAATAATTTGTACTTAAAGTAGCTGAACATGTCAAGTGTTAAAAATATAGATCAAAAATTCATACTCAAGGTTTAAATTTTGAAATACCGCACCGTAATTATCTTGACATGAACTAAAACAAATAGTCATCTTAACGTATGGACAAGTAGGCCACAAGTGCCATCTACATACAGTAGTCACAACGGATCTTTGGGCCTCTGAAGTTGGCCGCAAGACGCTGCACAGCTGCTATTTTTGTGTCGCAAGGCATGTGCGTCTTTTACAGTTTATATTAATCGAAAAATGTTCGATTATAATTTAATTATTGTATTCGATAGTCATATTATTTATCGATCGTACTAAGAGATGTGGACTCTTCTATATCTAGATTAAAGCTTATTCACTCAAATCGCTCGTAAACTATCTATATACAATATCTATACCCGTCCTCACAGAAGCAGTGGGACGAGCCACTATGTGAGCTGGTACGGAATAATCTTTTGCAAACGTGCAGTGGCCTCACAGAGCGTGCTCGTCTCCTAGCTGTTTCTAGTTGGGAGTCTGGTGTTTGGTTAAAAGCTCTACCATCAAATGCATTAGGCACGCTGTTAGACGTACTAAAAATACTCTTTTTTCTTATTCACCAATTATAATTTGTACTTTAAAGAGTAGCTGAGCATGTCAAGTGCTAAAATATAGATCAAAAATGTATGAAAAATCACGCCATCAAATAGCATGAATTATAATTACAAAATTAAACTTACTACATTGGATGAATGCATGTAAATGCATTGCTGATAGACGGCGTTGGTCATTAAGACAAATGTGATAAGGAAATTCGGTATTTCTAGAAATGGTACGATAGCTCAATGGATTAGAGCACTTCCCCGGAAAGGAAGGGACGCAGGTTCGATTCCCGCTCGTACTAAAAATACTCTTTTTCCTTATTCACAAATTATAATTTGTACATTATGATCTAATTCAATTGTTTTGTTATTCCAGTAATAACATTTAAACTGGTCAGCACTAATTGTACGATTCCGTCACAATCCCCACTTCTTGCTCTGTGCCTAACTTCAGAGACACAAAGATCCGTTGGGATTACTATAGAATAATAGGGAAACTGTACTCCATTAGACTAATTAGTAATTTGACCTTAGATAATCTCAGTTAGCTTAAACAGTTTACTCCAGGGCCTCGAGTTTTGTATGTTTTAACTTTGTACATTTTCTTATGCCAATATTGACAGTATGCAACCCGTGTTCTTGCGATGGTTAGAAGCTTTGCGTTTGAGTATATAGAGTAATTTTTCTTTAAATCAACTGCCGAGATGTCGAAGGGGCTTAAATGTTGGTCGAGAACAGATAAACTACTCGTACCATCCATAAATATTCTTATGAGTCTGGGTGTGTTTGTATATCTTTTTTTTCAACCACTTTTCTGTCTCACAATTAAGCACGGGTCTCCTATCATGGTGAGAGGGATTCCACTACGATGGCCCAATGCGGGTTGGCAGACTTCACAAGCCATTTCTCAGGCATGCAAGTTTCCTCACGATGTTTTCCTTTACAGAGCAGTGATAAATTGTAAACAAATACACAAATAATTATAAATTTCGGGAAATCTTAAAAAGTCAGAGATATGCCTTACAAGATCTCAACCTTGGTTTCGGGATCGAACTTGATACCACTTTCTTTGCAGTCCTTTTCTTTACCGCTAGGCTATCACTGATGTCGGTTGTTTAGTGGGTGGCGTCGACAGGCCTCTGCTTATTGAACAGAGGCTCCGTCAACACGTGCGTGCGGTGACGGGGCGGGTCGATAGTGGACCTTTCGTTCGCTAGCCCCGACGTCGCGGCACGAGAGGGGAACTGGAGTGTCCTGGAGGAGGTTGAGACCTTGTCCAACCATCGGTATATCCAGATTGAGGTCTCCCGGTCCCTCCAGGGCCGCAGCAGGGGTAACACGACGCGCAGAACTTCCGCGTTCCCGCGGTGGGCTGTGGGTAGGCTGGATAGGGACCTACTGGCGGAGGCAGCCATTGTTCAATCGTGGCTGTCCTCACCAGCTCTGACTGAGGAGGTGGATGTTAAGGCTGGCCGATGTCGCGCTGCGATCACGCAGGTGTGCAACTCGGCCATGCCCCGTGTGCTCCGTCCTCCTCCAAGGAAATGGCTCTACTGGTGGTCCCAGGAGCTGGCGGACATCCGTGCGGCGTGCATTCGTGTCCTATACTCGCAGCCGGCGGCGCAACCGCGATGGGGAGTGGGAGGGCCAGCTGTAAGAGGCATACCGCGCCTCGCGGCCGAGTTCAATCTGGCAATCTGCCGCGCCAAAGCTGAGAAAAGGCAGGAGATGGTGGACGGTCTCAACCGTGACCCCTGGGGTCGCCCGTATCTTGCGGCGCTGAATAAGCTCCGCACCCAGGGCCTCCCCCTCACAGCGACCCTTCAGCCCGGCCTCCTCACCGAGATGGTTGAGGGCCTATTCCCGCGACGGGTGGAGCACACGTCCCCGGTCAGGGCACCGCCAGGTAGCTACTGGGAGGCCGACTTCAGTGTACCACCCATCACTGCGTCGAAAATAGGGGTGGCTGTTTCGCGGATTTGTTCCAAGAACACCGCCCCCGGCCCGGACGGGATACTCGCCCGGGTTCTGGCCCTGGCTATGGACCACCAGGAGCCCCGCCTCAGGGGATTGTTCGACGCGTGCATGGCGTCCGGACGGTTCCCTGACTGCTGGAAGGCCCCTCCTTCCTGGTACTCCTGCCGAAGCCGGGACGAACGCCGGATTCGGTCGGCGCCTTCAGGCCCATCGTGCTGCTGGATGAGGCGGGTAATCTGCTGGAGAGAATCCTCGCTACCCGCATTGTCCAGCACCTGCGCGACGTTGGGGCTGACTTGTCGGACGCCCAGTTCGGTTTTCGAGCTGGTCGTTCGACAGTCAGCGTGATCATGCGTCTGTGGGCCGCAGCCGCGTCGGTCGTCACCGGCGGGGAAATGCTGTTGGCGGTGTTGCTTGACATCGCCAATGCATTTAATAGTCTGCCATTCAGTTGCATCAGGGAGGCGCTCCGGTATCACGGGGTGCCTGTATACCTGAGGCGACTGGTGGAGGACTATCTAGAGGGCCGCAGCGTCGTCTATGAGAGCCGCATAGGGAACATTGTGAGGAGACCCATGTTGAGCGGTGTCCCACAGGATTCTGTACTGGGGCCGCCCCTGTGGGACATCGGTTGCGACTGGGTGTTGCGCTGTGGGTTTCCCCCCCGGGCTGGCAGTCATCTGCTATGCGGATGACACGCTGGCCGTGGCCCGGGGTGGAAATTTCGAGGAAGCGGCGTTCCTAGCCACCTTAGGGACCTCGGAGGTAGTCAGGAGGATCGGGGCGCTGGGGCTTAGGATGGCCTTGGACAAGTCGGAGGCCTTACTTTTACATGGGCCCCGACGCCGGCCACCTGCTGGCGCCTCGATCACAGTGGACGGGGTCCAGATTGGGGTGCAGGCCCAGATTAAGTATCTGGGCCTGGTGCTGGACGGGCGGTGGCGCTTTCGCGAGCACTTCCACCAACTGTCCCCGAGGCTAGTCGGCGCAGCGTCCGCCCTTGCATGGCTCATGCCGAATATGGGTGGACCCAACAATGCGTGCCGACGGCTTTACGCGGGGGTGGTCCGGTCGATGGCGATGTACGGCGCACCCGTGTGGGCGGGGTCCCTGGACGCACTGAACACAGCTCTTCTGTGGAGACCACAGTGAGTCGTTGCGTCCAGGGTCATACGTGGATACCGCACGGTGTCAACGGAGGCGGGCTGCGCGTTGGCCGGAATCCCCCCGTGGGACTTGGAGGCGGAGGTGTATCACCGGGCGTCGTAAGAGCGGGAGGGTAGGGAGACGCCCCCTATCCAGGGAGGTGGCCAGGTGGCAGGACGATGCCCGCCAAGCTGCTATGGCCAGATGGAGGACACGGTTGGAGGCGCCTCGGGCCGGTCTTTGGACCGTAGGGGCGCTCCAGCCGGTGCTGGAGGAGTGGGCGGGGCGACGGCATGGAGTCCTTACCTTTCGACTGGTGCAGATGCTGTCGGGGCACGGTTGCTTCGGCAGATATCTGCACATAGTCGCAAGGAGGGAAGCGACTCCTGGCTGTCACCACTGCGGCTGTGACGAGGACACGGCGCGGCACACGCTCGAGTCGTGCCTGACTTGGGCCGAGCAGCGCCGTGAACTCGTCGCGGAAATAGGGGGGGACCGCTCGCTGCCGAGCGTCGTCAGGGCGATGCTTGGCACTGACAGGAATTGGGCCGCGGTCGCTGCCTTCCGCGAGGAGGTTATCTCGCGGAAGGAAGCGGCGGAGAAGGCCAGGGAGGACTGAGGATTCTTCCGCTGACCCAAACCGCCGTCAGCGACCGGGCCGGCGCAGGCGCAAGTACTTGCGCCTCATGCCGCCCTAGCTGAGACTGCGGGTGGATGGACCGGGGAACGTCCGCCACCCGCAAGGCCTCTCGCGAAGGTGCGACGCTCCTCTGCGGATGCGTCGCTCAGTAGAGGGTACCCGAAAGGGCACAAGCGTTAAGCGTAGTTTGGGACCAGAGGACGTTGTGTGAAATGTCCGTGAATATTTATATTTATTTATTTATATAGGTATCTACTAAAAAAAACGGTATATTCCGAATCAAATTATGAAACATTTTCAACATTAATTATTCTCTTTCACCTGTAGACATGCTTCTTCAACTTACTGCAGTAAAATAATAAGACTGTTTTTGTTTTACATAAAACATTGACATTACCTCTGAACAGAGCACCAGAGCACTCTCAGTACTATCTACAGAAATATCTTACTAATGGAATCCGTAGAGTATGAGATATTGATGGATTGACACCCGTACCTTTGGATTCAAACATTATAGTCTTGAATATAAAGTAAAAATGGCTCACAAAAGTAAAACCTGTTTTAATAAGTGCGATGTAATGTACTTCGAATTTAATCATAATAAATATTCTCCGCTGAAGGAAATGGTCAATCTGCACGCCTGATATATTTTCTCGATGGTTCATACAAGCTGTACTGCTGCATTGTGTGAGTACAACTCAACTACGGAATTTTGACGGGCCTCGTGGCGTAGTCGTGTAACCGACTTCCGTGCACGACGTTGTGAGTTCAATTCCCACTCAGGACAATTATTTGTGTGATGAACACAGATATTTGTACTGCTTCTGGGTGTTTTCTATCTATTATATGTATGTATTTACAAAAAAAAGTAATATATATATTATATCAGTAATCTGGTACCCATAGCATAAAGCGTTAAGCTTAGTTTGGGATCAGAGGATGTTGTGTGAAATGTCCGTGAATATATATTTATTTTATTTGTAAAAGATCAGCCTTAAACTACACCCTTAATAAATAATCAGTTACTTTCATTTCTTGACATAAAATTTAATATTATTTACTTTGTGATCTCTTATACATCTTGTAATACGAAAGTAATATTTATGCAGTTGCTTTTCTTTTGCTTGAAGAACTAAAAACTCGCTAATTTTGTTTATTTTATTCGTTTCCAAGTCCAGGCTAATGTAAAAACTTTCCAGGAACATAGACTTATTTCGTTATAAACCCTATGTAAAAGAAGCTTAAACAAAATCTACGTGAAAAATGTATTGTAATAAATTTTGCTGTTTAGTAATTATACCAAATATTATAAATGATATCATCAGCCTAATTTGCGTCGAAGATGGTAGTCTCGAGTTTTATCTACTGTTGTAACTAGCGTTAAGGATTATCATGATAACGAGCTACGTAATATTTTTTTTTATATTGCTTGTACTGGCGGACGAGCCACGGCTCATCTGATGGTAAATGGTAACCGTCGCTCATGGACTGAGAGTATAGTCAAGCCGCTGCTCCCTATTTCATTTCATCAATACATCAATATGAAATGAAAGAATAAACGGCTATCTCCTGCTACAGCCAAAACGCAACGATGTGCTTCATGACCGGTCACACTGGAGACGGTGGTACCAACCCGCTCGCGCCCGATACCAAGTGAGTACTCCCACTCGGTATCTAGCCCTACCACCAGTAGAATATAAGATATATGCCGTGTGGGGCCGGCTTTAGAATTGTCCCACCCCTCTCTACCCACGGGAGTCGTAAGAGCCGACTGAGGGAATACCAGGGGAGTGGGCAGCAGCACTCCCTCGAGTATTAACAACATCCACTGCGATCGCCAACCCGTCTGCCAAGCGTGGCGATTACGGCATTATCCCCCATTCTTGGGGAGGCCTATGTCCAGCAGTGGACGTAAAAAGGCTGATGGATGGAACCTTAATATAAGCTGACTTTTATATACTTTTTTTGTTAAGGCGGATGTACCACCATCCGCACACTTCGTTCGGGGTAACGAACAGTGTACGGTGAGGCCCTTACCCACTAAATAAACCCACTGTGGGCCGTCTCTCTGCCTGAGTGGGCCACTGGAACTGTATGCCATTACTTCAGTGGTTGCTGATGTTTATTTCATGATATTTGTAATTAGACGTGGTCTAGTTACAAATATCATGTATACTGTGTATTATGGTCTACATAATACACAGTGTAGAAGTACCATCAATATTTTTATATCACTGGAATATGATTTGAAACAATACCTTGTTCGAAATTGGAACCCTGAAATAATACGACGCATCAATGTATGGAACGAATTGTAATTATAATTTTTGGCTTGCTAGTTGGAATTGAGCTATCTTTGCATAGATATTTATGCCATAGAGCAACTTACCTACTTATATCAGATTTGCCTAGCACCAGCTAGTCAATCCTGTAATCATTCCAATCCAATCCATCAGCCTTTAGACGTCCACTGCTGGACATAGGCGTCCCCAAGAGGGGATAGTGCCGTAATCACCACGCTTGGCAGGCGGGTTGGCGATCGCAATGGATGTTGTTAATACTCGAGGGAGTGTTGCTGCCCACTCCCCCGGTACCTCAGTCAGATCTTACGACTCCCATTACAATTCTAAAGCCGGCCCCACACGGCAGTATATATAATCATTCATCATGGGGATTTAGCTTGAAAACTTGAAATTAAGCTGTCCTAACCCCTTCAACATTTTATAAAAAAATTGGCTTTCACGGTTCATTTTCCAATTCAAAAGTAGATATATATGTATACATATAATTATTACGGCATTTTTATATTTAAATCCCTATTATTTAAAGTATTTCTACAGAGAATAGTTATTTTAGACATAAACTAATAACTTTAATAATTCAGACGTGGACACAATAGTTCCCTATATCTACGTAATGGGTATATACCTATAGCGAACTATTGTGTCCGTAATATCTATCTTATTCCTTGTAAGAGAAAATCTATATAAATAATTAAGTAAGTGCCTATCTAAATATAAATATTAACTTATTGGATCAAAAGCCTAATAAAAACTTCTCATTATTTCGGAGTCGTGATGTGGAAGGTATCCACTCTCGCTTCAGTGAACATATCAGAGGCAATAATAGTGCCTATGTTAAAAGCGGGGCGGCCCACTCACAAGCTGCTCTCTTCGAAAACTGATGTACTTTTAAAATAAATGAACCTAGCTGTTTATGCGTGATTGAACTTCCTGCTGCAGTGTTTCCCCAGCGTTACGACTTATCCCTCTTTAAACGAGGTTTGAGAAGAGCACTTTACTCACGGTAGGCGGCGGCTTGGCTGTGCCCCTGGTGTTGTCACGTACCATCAGTTGGCCGTTTGCTAGTATGCCACCGATGGCAATAAAAAAAAAACTACTTGGAGGAACACCAAAAACGCAGGTCATTTTCTATGGCTTTAGTCTTTATTTATTTAGAATAACTAATAGTTATTGCAATCATCATAATATACAACAAAAGTAAATCAGAAAAATAAAACTAGATTAACTATTTTTAAGGTGCCACAACATGCATAGTAAAAAAGGAGGTAACTTAGATTATATTACATAAATATTAAAAAAAAATTATTAAATTAATTGAGTATTTGGAAAACAATGTAATTAAACGTGACGCGACTTAAATATAATTCATACTAATATTACAATAATGGCCGTGTGGGGCCGGCTTTAGAATTGTCTCACCCCTCTCCACCCATGGGAGTCGTAAGAGCCGACTGAGGGAATACCGGTGGGAGTGGGCAGCAGCACTTCCTCGAGTAACGTATTAACAACATCCACTGCGATCGCCAACCCGCCTGCCAAGCGTGGCGATTACGGCACTATACCCCCAATTTGGGGAGGCCTATGTCCAGCAGTGGACGTCGAAAGGCTGATGGATGGATGGATGGATGGATTACAAATAGCGAAAGTAATTTAGGGGATAGCCTAGACTAAACTAGGGACACTTAGAAAGTATTAAGAAACTAAAAAAATAACTTCTATGGATAAAATATTTTATATCTCTATACAAAGTTTCATGCGTCTGAACCAATTTTCGAAACATTTTTTCCAGTCCGCCGCAGACACCTCTTCCACGGCCTTCACGAACGCTGCCAGCGCGTTTTCCACCGATAAAAACTGTATCCCTTTTAGCTGATTTTTTATTGATGTGAAACATGTAATGCGATGGAAGGGTAAAATCAGCTGATAGTGTGACGACGCTTTCTTTTGGTTTGTCCTCTTCAAATCTTGCAAGTTAAATTTGACACACTTCCTGGTTTCAGATTGAGCTAAAATTTGACACGCATATTTATATCGCGTGACAATGCAATATTATGGTGACATGGAGCTGATCTGATGATGGAACTGGAAGGTGGACATAGGAACTCTATAATGAAACGACGCAAACCCCTCGACTTTGGACTCGTTTGATTCGTCTAGATGAGTACTTTGTGTTTAGGTGGTATCCACGGTCTAATGATGACGCTAGAAGGTGGCCATGATAACTCTTTAATTAAATAGCACAACTCCATCGAGTTAGGGCTCGTTTCAATTGTCTTGACTACTCCACCCTAAATGATATCAAGGGTCTGATGATGGAGCTAGAAGATGGCCATAGGACTACGTTAAAAAAAACAAATGGTTGTCTTTAAAGTCGGTTTACGGACGATAGTTTAACGTGACAACGTCATAACAAAACATTGATGAAATGATTGCATACTTTTATGACTAAAATTGGATGCAGCGCAAGCGTACAATGAGCGTAACGGGACAATAAGCGTAACGGGACAATGAGCCATCCATTTTCGTGCGTGCAGCCAGCGTTCATTGATTTATTAGACGTTGTCACGTTAAAAAGACATAACCCCATCGAGTTTGGACTCGTATGATTCATCTTGACGAGTACTTTTTTTCTACATGGTTGGTTTGATGATGGAGCTGGAAGGTGACCACAGTAACTCTGTAATGAAACGACGAAACCCCATCGAGTTTGAAATCGTTTGATTCGTCTTGACGAGTACTTTGTCTTTAGATGGTATCCAGAGTCTGATGATGGAGCTAGAAGGTGGCCATAGGAACTCCGTTATAAAATGACATAACCCCATCGAGTTTAGGCTCGTATGATTCGTCTTGACGGGTACTTTGTGTCTAGATGGTATTCAGGGTCTGATGATAGAGCTGGAAGGTGGTCATAAGTACTCGGTAATTAAACGTCACAACCCATCGATTTAGGGTTAGTTTGAGTTATCTTGATTAGTACCATAGTCCTAGATAATATTCAGGGTCTGATGATGCAGCCGGATGGCCATGGGTACTATGCTATAAAGCGCCGTAATCCTATCAACTTTGGAATTGTTTGATTTGGTTTTGACAAGTACTTCGGCCCTAGATGATATCCACGGCCTGATGATGATGATTTATGGCCATTTCCGTTATTTTACACATGTCATAATTTTATACAAGCGCAATGAAAAAGTTATGATCATTTTATTTCTAGGTACTCATTATTTCTACAAAATAATTTTGATGTTTTCATATCTGGTAGACGTCCCGTGCCGTCAAATTTTTTTTAGGGAATAAAAAGAAGTCACACTTTGCCAGATTAGGACTGTAAGGAGGGTGACCCAAGACTCTGACCGGTGTGGTATCCAGGAAGTCCCTCGTTTTGAGCGCTGAGTGCGCGGGCGCGTTGTCATGATGAAGCAGTACCCTGCGGAGCCTGGTGTTCGGTCGCTTGTTGCTCATTGCAGACAAAACTTCTGGCAGGCATTTTGTGATGTACCATACGGCGTTGATGCTGCTTTGGTCTTATAATGGAATTGAAACTAGATACCCCGTCAAAGTGAAGAAACTAGCGATCAAAATTTTCCCTGCGCTTCTCGATCGCTTCACTTTCGTAGGCATTGGTTCGTTTTGAAACAGTCAAACTGTCGACTGACGCTTGGTTTCTGAATTGTATTGATAAATCCAGGATTCGTCACCTATCACAATGTCGTAAACGTGCCGAAACGAGCCTGCTTCACATTTTTGAATCATATTACGGGCCACACGGGCCTGCTTCTGAGCTTCGGTGAGGTTGTGCGGCACCCAGCGCGAAACTATCCTCCTCACGCGAAGGTGTTCATGTAGAATCTTGTAAACGCTTCCCGAACCAATTTGCAGTGTATGCTGAATCTCTTCGTATGTAATTCGCCTGTTTTCTTGAATTTTTTTTTTCGATCTACTTTGATCGATGCCAATCACGGTGATTGGTCCCTTTCTGTTGCTAAGTCCTGTATAGTATTTGGCAGATGTGAGGATTACATAAATAATGAAACAAATTTGTATTGTATATAAAACAAGTAAAATAAAAGCGTTGCCACGCTAACAGCCGATTTTACTCTCCCTCCGCATTAGATGTTTCATATCAAAAGAGGATTTATGTCTATCTTTAAAACATGTTATTTTATTATTGATATAATTGTTCCCTTTATTAATTTTGTTACATATTTCATACCTTTTTAAAATACACAAGCTCACACAAAATCACTAGGTACTATAAAAACACAAACAAAAATAAACACAACAGAATATAAATAATTTCGAAATGTATAAAATAGTGGCCCACCGACATCGGGTGCAGGGACCCAGCTGCCGGTGATTAGGGCTCCAAAAAAGGAACCCACTTACAATAGGTACCTACGTGCCGTTTCGAGGAGTACTGCCTTTTTCATTAAGCCCTTAATCCAGCTGTCTAACGACAGTCTCTTTAGGTGTTGTTCGAGACTCTTGACGATTCGTCAAGAGAGATGGCGACGCACGAATGATGTCTTTGGTGTTGCTAGCGTCTATAGGCTTCGATAACCGCTTACGATCAGGTGAGCCATATGGTTGTTCACCACCCCATCTAGTATAAAAAACAGCTGTGGCCTTCAATGCAAAACCGGACGTGTCTTAAAGGAAAACTGTGCAGTTAAAGAGATGCTGAGAGAATATTAAATTCCAAGAAAAGAAGGAGCTTTCCTAGGTATCCAATTATATGAGACGCACAGGTGGAGGCGGTGGTCCTGCAGCCTTATCTGGTCTGATATATATGAATAATAACATAAAATATAGCAAACTATGATAATATGAATACAAATAAAATTTCAAAGACCAAATTTACCACTGAATATAACCTCATTTGGGACTAAAGCTACACAATGCGTTGGTTAAATAGCTGCCTAGCTTTACGCAAGTGACGTTCCAAATGAACGCATAGCACTGCACACCGCTTAAGTATTGTTTATGAATCCGATTTACAAGCCCTATGCGTTCGTGCGCACTATGAGACTTCATAGTATTGTTCTTGAATACGGGTTAGACTATGGTAGTGCTATGAATTTATATGTACTTTTACGGAATACAAGTGTCACCACCCCATTTTTTCCTACGGGTGTCGTACAAGGCAACTAAGGGAAGTAAGCAATCATCTATTACATGACTGGTGGTAGGGCTGGGTACTTAGCAAGTGGGAGTACTTACTTGGTATCGGGCCCGAGCAGGTTGGTACCATCATCTCCCGTGTCACCGGCCATGAAGCACATCGTTGCGTTTTGGCTGTAGCAGGAGATAGCCGTTTATGCTTTTATTTTATATCTGTGAAATGAAAGGCTGAACAGCGGCTTGCTCTCGGTATTGTTGAGCCCATGAGCGACGGTTACCACTTAACATCAGATGTGCCGTGGCTCGTCTGCCACTAAATGCAATAAAAAATATATGTAGAGCTTATTTTGTAATGTTTAGTAGAAGAGCAAAAAGTACTATTTTAGGCTAAATCCTAATTATATTAGTGCTGAATAAAAGTTAGAAATTTTCCCTTATAGGTACTAATGGCAACGCTAAGAGCACAATATTCATATATTTCATAAAGTCATGAAGTACATTTTATAAAGCTCTGTGTAATAAAGAAAAACGACCCAAAAACCGAAAAAAAATCACGTTCAAATACCCTTTTTATTAATATAAATAATGTTAGTTGTGTGATAAAACGCAAACATAAATATATGCATCCTACTTCAGTTATCATAACCCACTTATTACTGTAGTAAAATGTAATAATAATTAAAACTGTACAATTATTACATATTTATAATAAAATAGTGATATCTTTTTTCCACTAACATTCCAGAAATGTATCTGCAATACCAAATTTATTCCCTTTTATTTACGTTTTATGATTCGCATGATTATTTTATACTGACTCTTTATTTTTTATTTATTCATTACTTAATAAGAATACAAAAAACATGTAGCCTAAAGAACTCCGGGTATCCATAAGACACCTCTCAGGTTTTTACGTTACTATAACCTAGCTGCATTGATACCGCAGAGTACGGGCCTAGCAGTAAAACAAAGGACGGCAAAGACAGTGGTATCGAGTTCGATTTCCAGTCCAAGGTCCAGACGTCGTACGGTACACACATCTGCCTTTTGGAGGATTTTCGAAATGATGTGTATATTTGTTTCAGCAGTAGCTCTGTGAAGGAAAACATCGTGACGAAACCTGCATGCCTGAGAGGTTTTCTCGATGGCTAGTGAATAGCTCGGTGAAGGAAAACATCGTGACAAAACCTGCATGCCTGAGAGGTTTTCTTGATGGCTAGTGAATAGCTCGGTGAAGGAAAACATCGTGACGAAACCTGCATGCCTGAGAGGTTTTCTCGATGACTAGTGAATAGCTCGGTGAAGGAAAACATCGTGACGAAACCTGCATGCCTGAGAGGTTTTCTCGATGGCTAGTGAATAGCTCGGTGAAGGAAAACATCGTGACAAAACCTGAATGCCTGAGAGGTTTTCTTGATGGCTAGTGAATAGCTCGGTGAAGGAAAACATCGTGACGAAACCTGCATACCTGAGAGGTTTTCTCGATAGCTAGTGAAGTTTGCCAACCCGCATTGGGCCAGCGTGGTGGACTATGGTCTAATTCCTTTCACTATGAGAGATCCGTGCCAAATAGTGGGTCAGAAAAAGAGTTCGTCCGTGTGGTGACGGACTAAGAATACAAGTGTCACCTCCCCATTCTTTCCCACGGGTGTCGTATGAGGCGACTAAGGGAATTAAGCCATTGTCATCCATTGCATGACTAGTGGTAGGGCTGGGTACCGGGTGGGAGTACTCACTTGGTATCGGGCTCGAGCGGGTTGGTACCAGCATCTCCCGTGTGATCGGCCATGAATCACATCGTTGCGTTTTGGCTGTAGCCGTTTATATTTCATTTCATATTTGCGAAATGAATTGGTGAGCAGCGGCTTGACAATACTCTCGGTATAGTCGAGGCCATGGGCGACGGCTACCATTTACCATCAGATGGACAGTGGCTCGTCCGCCTCTATATGCAATAAAAAAAAAGTCAGGAAAATTAAACTTAATTAGCAAACTCGACCATGTGTTGCTGTATACATTTATTGTAGGCTAACTGTTTTTGATGAAATAGATAGTAAAGAAGTGCCAAGTAAACTATTAGATTAGATAGAATATTAACATTAGATACAAAATTACCTGTGCAGGTCGTAGATTAGACAATAAAAATAGTTTTCTTTCTTTCTTTCTAGATTCTGAATGGTATTATTATTAGTATGAGATTCTGGCTATGGCTTAACAAATTGTTTATTTACTTCAGTTCTGAATCCCCGTACAGGAGGATAGTTACTTTCGATTAACTAATTGAAAGGTGTTTTGAAGTCTGAGAGAAGATTTTTAGATGTTTGCTAAAAAAATATTAGCTACATTTTTACCCGCCGTAACAAAAAGAAAAAAAAAACGTTCATGCTTTAAAGTTTCAGTGTGGTATTCCATCCATCCCTCCATCAGCCTTTCATCGTCCACTGCTGGACATAGGCCTCCCCAAAATGGGGGTTTTACCATAATCGCCACGCTTGGCAGGTGGGTTGGCGATCGCAGTGGATGTTTTTAGTACACAGGGGAACACTGCTGTCCGGTCTCGCGGTAATCCCCCAGTCGGCTTTTATGACTCCTATAGGAAGAGACAGGGTGGAGCTATTCTTGGTGTACATTGTGGCTCTAGTCTCATTACACAATATCGCCATTGACATGAAGGAATATATTAATTTTGGAGAGCCGGTTATCCTTACTACAATATCATAAATTCAAAAATGAGTCTGTTTGGTTGTTACGCTTTCACACTGTAACTACTTAACCAATTATCATGGCATTTTGCGTACTTTTCAGGAAAAGGATACATACTACTTTTCCTGGAAAAAATTGGTTAGTTATTGTGAGATAGCAGTCGTTGGTGAGCCATAGAGTGGCGTATTTATATTCTGAAGTCTACGCAAACAAAGTCACCGGCAGAATCTTGTTGTCTAAAAATAGGAGTGTAATATATTATGTAAGTCAGCCCAGTCCAATATAGGGAAAATGTCTTCCTTCTAATGTATTGACGGATAGAAAGAAAAGAAAGAAAGAACAACTTTATTGTAACAAGTAAACAATGACAAATAACAAATTAAAAATAAAAAAGAAAAGGTACACACGACCAAGATTAACCTTTGTTTTTTACCTCAACCAAATCGGTCATGTATTGGAAGGTGGAGTCAGGTTGTCTCCGAAACCGACGAGCGCGTATGAAGAGAATTATAAACGTTGAAGAAGCGAGAGATGTATGCAAGAATAGAGCTTCTTGGCACTCTGTTCTCTCTGCTTATGATAAGTAAGTATAATAAACAATAGACACAGAGGTGTATCTCTGTGACCGGCGTTACAATAGATCTTAACTCATTCGCGTGGGTGTCTTTGAAGCTGACTGGGGCAACCAGAACCAGAGGAGCGTTAGCATCCCCCGAGTAGGTAATCCAATCTGTTCCTATACCGCAGGCACGATCACCAGTCCCGGCGTGTGGGTAGTTTTCATATGGATAACTATTCTAATAAAAGCCTTATATATATAATATAATATGTAAATAATGTTATTAAAACTTCCCTCCTCATATAAGGTCTTAATGGGGTTCTTAATTAGTCTTGGTGCTGTCAAAGTTACTTTAATCATAACTCTAGAGGAGTTTAATATTCCTATCATATAATTTGACTTTGTTTGTCTAGTGATATAAGTTTGGAGTTTATAACGTTGATATTTGTATTTAAAGAATAAACGGCTCTTTTTCGCGTATAATTTAGGTCAGGTTTTTAACTACTTTTAGCCCGACGTTTCCCGTTTATGTTATTTTAAATATGTTTACAATTCGCGAATCTTTAAAAGTTACTATTGTTGAGATTTGTATCCATCGTTGTGAAAAAAGTGTTTGTAGCGTGTATTACGAATTGTTTTAATAGGTGACAATATGCTCAGTCCGATACATGGGATGTGATGAGACACATATTATACAAAATAAGTGGGTATTCAATTTTACAATTCTTCTTTTCGTTCCTCAAATAAAGTTCAAACAATGAATCCATGACCATGGTAAGATTTATTGTTCTACCATTGATTTTTAAGGGGCCATTGAATTTCAATACGTTCCTTGATTTTTAACTCCCTCTGTGTATGCGACTGCGGATCATGAGATCTCGGGTTCGTTTTCCGGGACAGCAAAAGTTATTGGGGTTTACCGTCAAGAAGTTCTCAATATCCCGGAGATAGGAAGTTGGTGGTGTTTCATGCCAAAAACTGCATGCGCAGGACTAACGGCTTTAAAAGGCGACACAACTAAGTGGTAGACGAACTATTTTGCGTGAGTGACAAGGGTAGACGAATACTTTTGCGTTGTTTTTTAGAATATTTATTTTTTATTTTTTATGTTATGACTTTACGTCATGAAAGAATTTCAGTTATGTTAAAATAAACTTTAAAATGTTCCTCAAATTGTGGTTTACTTTTTATTAAACGTTCTTAATTATTTTACCAATATTTACTTTCTATATTTTACGCTTTGCACTACTTTCCATACTAGAACCTATTTTGCATCGGGACTCGTATTATCTTAGTGATTCTGAAAATGTATGCCTAAAAGTAAATAATAAGTAGGTAAAGTATTAGCGGGTAGCGATTTTAATGGTATTATAAACCATTAAAATCACTGGGTTTCTGAACTTTAGCTTATTTTGCCAGTTATAGAAACTTGTAGTCATTTCACCCACGAAAGTATAATAACAATGGTAAACGTAACCACAAACGCGCTAGCATGAAACACGTCAGATTGACAGTTTAGAACAGCTTCAAAACTGACCTAGCCGCGTTATGAAACTTGATAATTTGCATAGTGAATACAATTTTAGACGACTTCCACACAGACATTGTCTACTCGCCACGCAACGTGCTTCTTTAACCATAGCAAATCAGGGCCCAGTGAAAACATCGTCAACGTTAAAGTTAAAAGAGTTGCTAGTGTAATGAAGTATTTTGATCATAAAGTTAACGAGGGAAATGTTTTATCGTGTGGTAATACTGTATTTACACTATCAACAGATGTCAAGAATTAAAACGTCACTCGCTGTCAAATCGATTTGTTTGCTTTAGTGATTTTATTAATTAATAATGGCAATGGATAACTTAAAAACAAATAGTACAAATCTATTAGAAAACTTTTACGCCAAGTAAGTAGACACGTTTATTATCATTTCACTTTTCTATAAGCGTCCGCCTTGGGCGGGCGTTTAACGAATTGTATGGCTACATACATTAATTTCACATTATCCGGACAGAATTCAATATGTATAAGTCATTTTTTTATCAAAGTAATAATGAAATTAATCCTTACTAGATTCCCATTTGTGTTTCAGATAAAGAAGTACAAATTTTAGCAAAAATGAGGTTGGTACACTCAATCCCTTGTAGAACAACAGAGTACAAGAAGACAGATGGCACCAGCACTAAACAAGTGGATTATGCCTGGAATAGCAATGAAAGAGTTTAATGCTAATGGAGAAACTCCACGTTCAATAAAAAGCAACTTAAGTACAAATTCGATAACATGAAAATGGCTGCATAAAAAGTAGATAAAAATTTGCTTATTGATCAATTACCTAGTAATATGCTTTGTTTATTGATTTTCAAAGTCGATTGTGAAATTCGTAACTTGTGTACACCTCATTCTTTCTCACGAGTGTCGTACGAGGCGACTAAGCGAAGTAAGCAATTATCACCCATTGCGTTACTGGTGGTAGGACTGGGTACTTTCATTTCATATCTGTGAAATAAAATGGTGAGCAGTGGCTTGATAATACTCTCGGTATAGTTGAGTCTATGAGTGACAGTTACCATTTACCATCAAGTAGGCCATTACTCGTCTGCCACCATTCGCAACAAAAAAAAAAAACAATTTTTTTGCTGAAGAGACCAATGTCATTACCCCTGAAACGTAACTAACCTTATAACCATTAATGTTAAAGTATTATGAAGTCTAAAGCTACCTTAAGGTAATAAAATGTATTTTTGATTGCAGGTCTATCTAAAAAGAGGAAAGAAAGTGATAGCCGGTATAACATAGTAAAGAGAGCATTGCAAGAAAAAACCCTTACTGTGTTGGATCAACTCCACAGCCTGGAGCTAGAGAAAGTTAGGGATATCATAAGCCAGCAAAAGGAGTTACTTACATGAGCAAAATTAAAACATGGGAAAGATAAACACCGGATTTACAATTAGAAGTGGAGATATTGCAGTATAAAAAAAGAGATTTAAATAAGAAATTAAATATTTGTTACATGTGTATTTTTCTTCACCTGAGCTCTCCTCCCTCAGTTATTGGTTTACGCAGAGGAGTCATCAAATAGAATTTTACGGTACAGCATTTGTCTTCAAGCAAGCAGTAGTCTGCAAATTCGCCATCTTCTAATTGCCCATGGACTGAACTATACCGAGAGTATTATCAAGCTGCTGCTTATCATTTCATTTCACAGATTCATATGAAATAAAAGAATTAACGGCTATCTCCTGCTACAACCAAAACACACCGATGTGCTTCATGGCCGGTCACACAGGAGAT
This sequence comes from Leucoma salicis, assembly GCA_948253155.1. Lineage (NCBI taxonomy): Eukaryota > Metazoa > Arthropoda > Insecta > Lepidoptera > Erebidae > Leucoma > Leucoma salicis. The sequence goes on from OX411817.1 coordinate 5,524,056, forward strand.
GGTAGTACCAACCTGCTCGGGCCCGATAGCACTTGAGTACTCACACTTGGATCCCAGCCCTAACACCAGTAATGCGAAGGGTGATAATTTATTACTTCCCTTAGTCGGCTCGTATGACACCTATGGGAAAGAATGGGTTGGTGACATTTATATTCTTAGTTCGTCACCACACGGAAAATAGGTATCGTAATACATAAATTAATCTGGCCTGAGAGTCATTCAAGATTAGTTAACAGATATAAAGCTGAATGATATGTAGCTCTACATCCTAAAACAACCTACTAGAATAGTTATTACTAGCCTTTGCTTGCGGCTCCGCCGCAAACAAATGCTAGCTTTTAGGTTCTATCTCAGGTTGCCGATATAGTAGCGGAATAAAATGAATACTATATGTTGAACTGCCTCGGTGGTGTAGTGGTAGTGTATGCGACTGCTAATCATGAGGTCTCGGGTTCGATCCCCGGGTCAGGCAATGTTATTGAATTTTTTCCTAAAAAGAAAAATTCTCAATAGCAGCCCGGTGTTTGGAAATGTGGCCGGTAGACGTCAATAGGCTCGCCCCCTATTACGTGGGACTTAAACATAGCTGGGGAGTCGTGGGTGTGTAATACACCTCTGCCTACCCCTTCAGGGAATACAGGCGTGACGTGTGATGTGTGTGTGTTTTAAGTAAAATGTATACCAGTTGTTCGGATTATGCAAACCCAACAAATTACATGTTCCTGCGGGTCAGCGTTTTTACGTCATGGCGTAAACGTATGGCAATCAGTCGCGAAAACATTATTTAACAGACTACTCGTCCCGCTTAGGGCTGTCGACACCACAAGCTTTGCCTAATAACTTTTCACGCCACATCGTAATCTCGTGTTAAGTCTAATCGAGATTTATCAAATAGTAAAAGTTGCATCAAAATCGGTCCAGCAGTTTTTGCGTGATGCGCGAATAAAAAAATCGTTTTGAGTTTAGACACGCCTATATAATAGCCCAATTCAGTCATTTTTTCTCAAATATCTTAAATGTACAGACAGCTCTGTTACAGCTTTATAATAGTATAGATAAATGCTAATGTTTATATAGTATGCATTAGCGATGTAACTGAATGTTAGTTTATAAGCATTCGCGAACGCGAATGCGGATGCGAATGCTTCCCTCCAACATTCGCGAATGTTGATTTTCAAATAAGCGCGCACAAAATATACGGGTTTCACATCTAATGTCACTGTCAGTCACCAATGTTTAAACCGAATATAGCGGAAGATGAACTTCGGCTATATTCGGTTTAAGTAGATTGAATGAAGTTAGTCGGATTGAGTTCATTCAAAAATATTCGTTGTTCTCCGCCCACACAGGTGCCATCGACCGGACCACCCCTGCGTAACGCCGTCGGCACGCATTGTTTGGTCCGCCCATATTCGGCATGAGCCGTGCAAGCCTCGGGGACAGTTTGCGGAAGTGCTCGTGGAAGCGCCACCGCCCGTCCAGCACCAAGCCCAGATGCTTGATCTGGGCCCTCACCTCAATTTGGACCCCGTCCACCATAATTGAGGTGCCAGCAAGTGGCCGACGTCGGGGCCAATGGAAAAGTAGGGCCTCCGACTTATCCAGGGCCACCCTAAGCCCCAACGCCCCGATCCTCCTGACCACCTCTGAGGTCCCTAAGGTGGCCAGGAATGCCGCTTTCTCGAAGTTTCCGCCCCATGCCACGACCAGCGTGTCATCCACATAGAAGATGACCGCCAGCCTGGGTGGGAGCAGACAGCGTAGCACCTAGTCGTAACCGATGTCCCACTGGAGTGGCCCTAGAACCGAACCCTGTGGGACACCGGATGCTAAGCACGCGTCGAACAGTCCCCTGAGACGGGGCTCCAGGTGGTCCAGAGCCAGGGCCAGCATCCGGCTATCCCGTCTGAGCCGAGGGCGGTATTCTTGGAACGAAACCGCGAAACAGCCATCCCCATTTTCGACGCGGTGACGAGCGGTACATTGAGGTCGGCCTCCCGGTCGCTACCTGGCGGTGCCATGACCGAAGGCGTGTGCTCCGCCTTCGTGGTGGGAATAGGCCCTCGACCACCTTAATAAAGAGGCTGGGCTGAAGGGTCTTTGTGTGACCTAAGTGCGGAGCTATTACAAAACTAAGCCTAATGGTTCGATTTTATCGTATTCTTACGAGTATTCAAGAACTCCGTCAACTTCGGAGCGCTGTAAAACTCAGATAAATTAATGAATATTTAGATATTTTTTATATATATTTTTAGCATTTGACATGCTTAGCACTATACATTAAACACAAAGTGAAAAATGTGAAATCGAAAATAATAGTCAGGAGCAGGATTTGAACCTGCATCTTCTGGATACCGTCCAGATGCTTTACCAATTCAGCCATCCTGACAATTGCTCCTGACTGCTAATTTCGATAACACATCATACTTAACGTCTTTGGGTGACGCCTGCGCCATCTGTCGGAAGTATTTTCATACATTATACCGACCAGGTAAACTTAATTTTACAATTAAGATTTTACCTAATAATGACGCAAACCCTTTAAATATTTAGATATTTTTTATATATATTTTTAGCATTTGACATGCTTAGCACTATACATTAAACACAAAGTGAAAAATGTGAAATCGAAAAAATATCTAAATATTTAAAGGGTTTGCGTCATTATTAGGTAAAATCTTAATTGTAAAATTAAGTTTACCTGGTCGGTATAATGTATGAAAATACTTCCGACAGATGGCGCAGGCGTCACCCAAAGACGTTAAGTATGATGTGTTATCGAAATTAGCAGTCAGGAGCAATTGTCAGGATGGCTGAATTGGTAAATCATCTGGACGGTATCCAGAAGATGCAGGTTCAAATCCTGCTCCTGACTGTTATTTTCGATTTCACATTTTTCACTTTGTGTTTAAATTAATGAAATTAAACAAATTTATAGTGGAAATTATTCGTTGAAAAACCCTCAATAAGATTGCTTTAATGTGATTTCATGGTAAAATGACCAGGAAAAAAGTTATAACAGCCAAAAGAAAAGTTGTTCAAAAATTTTCAGTTATTTTTGTTTATAACTTTTTTGTTTTCGATTTTAGGATAAAAAATAATAGAGTAAAGAAGTAGATAATTTAATTTGCTACAAATAATGTTTTACAGAATTTTCTGTAGGTTCCCTATTTTACGAGATACAGTGCGAAAACCCTTTGCACCCCTTTTTCCAAGATGGCGGCCGGGGGACAAGGGTGGCGACCCCACAAACTTGAACTTACGCTTATACTAACCCCCTCTACACATCAAAAAAATAAAATTGCGTACTCTAAAAAACGCAAACCTAAAAGTAACTTTTCAATGGACTAAATATATTCGCAGAACATTCGCATCGTTTCATGCCATGTGATACCCATTCCGACCGCATCCTTACGATAGCTTAATTTTTCTTTAGGATACCTGGCTTTTAGTAGGAGGAGGCTCGGGCTCGATGCCCGGTACGGGAAACTCTTTAACTACCTCCGTGGTGCAGCGATAGTGTAAACGACTGCTGATCAATGAGGACTCGGGTTCGATCCCCGGGTAGGGCAGTGTTATTGAGCTTTTTTGTAAAAAGAAAAATTCTCAGTAGCAGCCCGGAGCTTGGAAGACGGCAATAGACTTGCCCCCTATTACGTGGGACTTAAAGATAGCTGGCATACCGTGGGTGTGTAATATACCTCTGCCTACCCCTTTGGGGAATACAGGCGTGATACTATTTTTTTAATTGCATGTAGTGGCAGGCGTGCTGCGGCCCATCTGATGGTAAATGGTAACCGTCGCTCATGGACTCAACTATAACGAGAGTATTGTCAAGCCGCTCTCACCATTTCATTTCACCATATGAAATGAAAGAATAAACGGCTATCTCCTGCTACAGCCAAAACGCAGTGATGTGCTTCATGGCCGGTCACACGGGAGATGGTGGTACTTACCCGCTCGGGCCCGATACCAAGTGAATACTCCCACTTGGTACCCAGCCCTACCATCAGTCATGCAATGGATTATAATTGGTTACTTCCCTTAGTCGCCTCAAACGACACTCGTGGGAAAGAATGGGGTGGTGACACTTGTATTCTAAGTCCGTCACTACACGGAAAATGCTGTTTGTTGTTTTATCTAGTTGATCAACTAACCTACTTCATCGTTCGCGTTTTATCAATGGTTCCAAATGTATTAAGTTATCGCACGCACTAGATTTTTAGTAACACGAAATCTTGCCAAGAACGATTTTTCCTCCTATTTATTGAACCTAACGATTCTAGGAACATAAACTTTTCTTTTTCTACGATGTATGTTATTTAAATACTCTTCTTCAGTTTCGTCGTCGGTAGAGCTAATTTCCCACAGGATTTCTATTAATAGAACCATTATTAATATATTATATGCGACACAATCAACACCTACTTACACCTTATCTAAAAATAGAAAGATTTTAGCACTTTTCAAAGCATCAGAGAACAATATTCGTAATCATATCGTTATGATTGACTTATGTTGATGATATGCTACTATTTAACTTTAGCTTTAACGAGTCAGTAATGGGCAGTAATAGTAAACGTCAAATAATGACGTCATTTTAACTATAGTTAAATGGTGCATCTCATTTGTAGCAAAACCGTTGAATTGACAGTAACTTTAACGATAACGTTGGATCGTGCAATCCACCCTTACAGTAATAAAGAGCGGAAAAATAAGGGTTATCCTTTCATTCGTAAATATGCAATAGTTTTTGGTAAGTAAATTAAGATTCGGAATAATTTTCATTATATAGTTATTGTTAAAAGCTAAATAAATAATAATGATTATTAAATCCTAAATAATAATAATTGTTAAATCAATACAAGATAATTATCAAAATAAATTGTATGGCTATGTGCAAAGCTAATTATGTAAGAATATGCAATAGAAATTATTTATAAATATCCCTCATTAAACACAAAGTGAAAAATGTGAAATCGAAAATAACAGTCACGAGCAGGATTCAAACCTGCATCTCCTGGATACCGTCCAGATGCTTTGCCAATTCAGCCATCGTGACCCTTGCTCCTGACTGCTAATTTCGATAACACATTCATACTTAACGTCTTTGGGTGACGCCTGCACCATCTGTCGGAAGTATTTTCATACATTGTACCGACCAGGTAAACTTAATTTTACAATTAAGATTTTACCTAATAATGACGCAAACCCTATAAATATTTAGATATTTATATATATATTTTTAGCATTTGACATGCTTAGCAACAATCGTTAAACACAAAGTGAAAAATGTGAAATCGAAAATAACAGTCACGAGCAGGAAAAGGCAAAGCATCTGGACGGTATCCAGGAGATGCAGGTTCGAATCCTTCTCGTGACTGTCATTTTCGATTTCACATTTTTCACTTTGTGTTTAATGATTGTTGCTAAGCATGTCAAATGCTAAAAATATATATAAAAATATCTAAATATAAATATCCCGTCAAAGTCTCACCGCGGAAGATTTTTGCTTATACTGACAAAACGATCGGCCCTGATTCTACGGTTCATGTTGCACTGATACACTTCTAATTATAGAATAGGGCTAAGGCTAACCAAAACGTAGTTGCTAAACGTATGCTCCAGGCATGTGTCTCACTGAGACGACTATTCGGCTTTTTATTTTATTTTTTTCTTTAGGCGGGAAATAATATACCTAACAGCACATTCTGTCGTTCGGGGCAACGAACAGGGTAGTGTGGGGCCCTCACCCACTAAATAAACTCGCCGTGTGCCGTCTCTCCGCCTGTGTTGGTGGACCACTGGAACTATGTTGCATTATTTCAGTGGGGGGCTCAGTGAGCTTTTACCCTATTAATCTCAGAATAGCAAGATAAAATAAAGTTGTCATTTGTGTCTGCCTATGTTTCCATTCGTTCTTCTAAAGTTTATGGTTTAGAATCTAAACCATATAATTGCCTTTTTTATGGATATTTGAAAATGAGGTATAACAAATAAGTCATATTTTAATTTATGTAGCTATATCTAGAGAAATTTAATATTAAGAAATCAACTGCGAAAAAAAAACAATTTGCATGTAATGCCTTAGGCTTATATTATAGATAAAGAAGAAGCTAAACAGTTACCATCCGTTTTGAACAGAGATAGGAACGTTTTATCTATAAATAGGTAAGTCTATAACTAAGATAGCTTGACCCTTCACTTCAAAATATCAATATGGGTAAATATAATACGCAACTTATGTAAGTAAACCTTTGAAGATATTTGCAAACATGTCTCTAGCTCAGGGCGAAAGCAATTCAACAAACAATTTAATAAATTGTTCCAAACCGTTCGTGTGCGATCTAATGGAAAAATAAATAAAAAATTTGGAAAATATAAAAGTGCACGCCTAATTCCTTCCTTCATTTTTCACAATAACATTGATTATTTGATAAGTAACTAATAATGTATTGGTCTTACTAAGTAGTTTTCAATAAATCACATAGATTGCGCTAATTTCAAAAAGTACTAATGTAGTCCTCATGTCTTATATGTCATCTAGCGCAAATTTTAAGAAGTACTGCTATATTGGTCTATAGAAGTAGTTCTCACGAAATAAGGTATAGCGCTGGTTTTAGTGTACCACTGTACCATCGAGTCGAGCGTAAATATTCCCATTTTTTTGTTTATTTAATAACAATTAAACCACATCAAATTAAACCGTGAGAAGTTATAGGGCTCTATTCGTAAATATACTGAAGCGTAAGAGAAAAAAAAGACTTGATTAGTAAAGTATTTCGGCCGTTATCGTGTTAACATACATTCTTCGAACATATCTACAGCACACGGACGTCCAAGACAGAACTTTTTTAAACAGTTTTTTAACTAGTTTAAATAACAAAAATGGCATCAAAACTATCATGAGGGTTAAAAATAGTATTTTTTCTTGACATGTGTGTGTATATATTATTTTACAAGTGCAATATATGATAAATAGAGACATTTTAAGTTTGAGAAATCAGTTGCTCTGCGTGAAACGAGAGTAGTATGCACCTTAACGCTTCCCTTCTGATGCGTGCAATAAATGGAAGAGTGTTATTATACGTTTTTTTTTTCTTAAGTGTACTGGGTCCGCGAGTACACATAGTTACATATAAGTTAAATAAAACAATATAGGTACATACTAAGCGCTATATTATTACTTACCAATTAAACTCTATATTGAATTCCTCGGAAGAATTTGATGATGTTTACAATAACTTTAAATCTCTAATCTATACTCATCTCAATTTCATGTAAGTGTTATGAGTATCTACATAATGTTATTATCTTTTTTATTAAACTCAAATACCCTCTCTCGCCCCCTATTACGTAGGACTTAAACATATAGTCGGAATTTTATCTTATCTTCTTGTTTAATGGCTCTTGTTGTGGCGTCGGAATTTTAATTCGATTCCAGATTTGACAATTTCAGTGTTGCAACGTTATGACAAGTACTAAATAGTGACGTTGTGAAATTATTCGATACGGAAATGGAATATTTCCGGATCGATTCCTCTCGTTTATAGTAGTATATCTAAACAACTACTACTTTAATAGAAACTAAATATATCAGGAAATTAAATATTTCTGAACGGATAATATAGTTATGACGATTAATTTTATTAAGGATCTGAGAGTTTTCTTTAATAATTGTGTGTGAAATAAATAATAAAATGTGATCATGAAGGAACATGAGAAATAAAACAAATTGATGTATTACGGTAATATTTTATTTTATAAATCGTCGCCGTCATCGCTATCGCTATCGCTGTCACTTTCTGTAACATTTATTATAAATGTGTCTGTGATATTGTCAATTAACATATCTAGCCTACTCATTTTTTCCTCTTCTTTGACAACATGGGATACGCATTTAGACCATTCGGTAGCCGTAATTTTTTGAATGCCTTCCTCAAATAAATTTCTCACGTCTGTCAATTTGAAGGTTTTATTATTTTAAGCTACATGCCCCTTTACCTGCGCCCATATCAATTCGATAGGGTTCAGCTCGCAATGGTAAGGGGGCAGTCTTAAAACCGTGATCCCATGTTGTGCTGCCATTTCGTCTACAGCGTACTTATTAAAAGACTCGTTATGTGGAATCAGTTCTAAAAGCGTAGCGTTAACCATATCTGATTCGTAATGAATATTTTTATTTAAAAACCAGTCTTGAATTGCAGATTTTTTCCAGCTCATTTTTGATGCCGTTTCCAATTTTTGGGAGTGGTAAGGTGCATTATCCATCACCACAATTGAGTTTGGTCTTAATTTTGGTAAGACTCCAGCGAACCACTCCTCAAAACAAACTGCATTCATGGTAATCTTCACAATTTCATCGTGGTAATCTTCACAATATTTCTTTGCTTCAAAAATCATGAGCCCCTCTTCCAGGAAGCCTTCTTCACTACCTATATGGCTAATTATGAGACGTTTGCCTTTTCCAGATGAATTTTTTAATCCAGTGGTCTATCTCTTCAAAAACGCTTGCCGAGATGATGTGACTTTCTTGTCCACCCAAGTTTTTTTTTACAGTATGACCTAAAAATAAATATAGTACATGAACATTCAATATTACTATTAAATTTAATATAATTAATTGAATGAGGCGACACTTGGCGGAAGTCCATTGTTACTATTATAGAATGGATTTTAGGAGGAGAGCCCACCACTCACCCACGGATTGTCAATCCCGGTTATCTTTGGACAGAATAACCTAAGATTCCCAATCCGCACTCTCACAGATAGAGGAGAATGTGATAATAGCAAAGTAGCATGCACGATAATGACAAAAAACTCACCAACGCGACACAACCATGCGATGCGGTAGAACTCTCAGAACCACAATATTGCAATATTCCGCAAAAATCCGAACATAAATTCGACACGTGTTTCACCTCTAAACGAGGCATTCTCAAGAACGCTCGGCAACAAATGAGCAAAGCTTACTCGTGCAACTTGCTTTTATACCCCTTCCACTATACAACAGTTATGACGTATCGCTCGAACGATATGAAAACAAGTTTAGTAGTGGGGAACTACAGCTAGTTTGTTCATTCAACAACATGTTACTACTGACTTTAATTATTTCTAATTGTTCTAAAACGGACAGTCTAATATTTTTATCACAAATATGCAAGGGCTCGAATGTATGACTATTATCTAATGAATGGTTACAATCTAATAAATGTTTCGCAAAATGTGACTTTTCAGGGTAATTATGCCTATACGCAGCTATATGTTCTTTATAACGAGTCTCAAAATTACGGCCCGTTTGCCCTATATAAACATTATTACATATTTGACATTGCAATTTATATACACCAGACTTTTTACATTTATCAATACTATCTTTACCGTTACAAAGATTTTTAAGCGAAAAGTTAGGCCTAAACGCGGGATAGATACCGTGAACCCTCAGTGTCTTTGCTAACCTGTCTGATATGCCACCAAAGTAAGACAAAGTACATGTAAAATTAGTTTTTTCTACTGCAACAGGATACAAAAGTTGTTTTACTATGCTGGACTGTTTTCTTTTAACCAATTTGTCGATCAAGAGCCTATTATATCCGTTTGATTGGGCTATATTATAAATTACATTTAATTCCTTATTGTATGCTACCTTATCCAACGGAACATTAAAAAGACGGTGAATCATGCCATGAAAAGCGGCCAATTTATGCTGCCAAGGATGACAGGACGAGGCGGGTATAACCGTATCTGTATATGTCGGTTTACGATAAATTTCGAACTTATGTTTGTTACCCACGCGACTTTTCTTGACCTTTCCATTTATCGCGTGGGTAACAAACATAAGTTCGAAATTTATCGTAAACCGACATATACAGATACGGTTATACCCGCCTCGTCCTGTCATCCTTGGCAGCATAAATTGGCCGCTTTTCATGGCATGATTCACCGTCTTTTTAATGTTCCGTTGGATAAGGTAGCATACAATAAGGAATTAAATGTAATTTATAATATAGCCCAATCAAACGGATATAATAGGCTCTTGATCGACAAATTGGTTAAAAGAAAACAGTCCAGCATAGTAAAACAACTTTTGTATCCTGTTGCAGTAGAAAAAACTAATTTTACATGTACTTTGTCTTACTTTGGTGGCATATCAGACAGGTTAGCAAAGACACTGAGGGTTCACGGTATCTATCCCGCGTTTAGGCCTAACTTTTCGCTTAAAAATCTTTGTAACGGTAAAGATAGTATTGATAAATGTAAAAAGTCTGGTGTATATAAATTGCAATGTCAAATATGTAATAATGTTTATATAGGGCAAACGGGCCGTAATTTTGAGACTCGTTATAAAGAACATATAGCTGCGTATAGGCATAATTACCCTGAAAAGTCACATTTTGCGAAACATTTATTAGATTGTAACCATTCATTAGATAATAGTCATACATTCGAGCCCTTGCATATTTGTGATAAAAATATTAGACTGTCCGTTTTAGAACAATTAGAAATAATTAAAGTCAGTAGTAACATGTTGTTGAATGAACAAACTAGCTGTAGTTCCCCACTACTAAACTTGTTTTCATATCGTTCGAGCGATACGTCATAACTGTTGTATAGTGGAAGGGGTATAAAAGCAAGTTGCACGAGTAAGCTTTGCTCATTTGTTGCCGAGCGTTCTTGAGAATGCCTCGTTTAGAGGTGAAACACGTGTCGAATTTATGTTCGGATTTTTGCGGAATATTGCAATATTGTGGTTCTGAGAGTTCTACCGCATCGCATGGTTGTGTCGCGTTGGTGAGTTTTTTGTCATTATCGTGCATGCTACTTTGCTATTATCACATTCTCCTCTATCTGTGAGAGTGCGGATTGGGAATCTTAGGTTATTCTGTCCAAAGATAACCGGGATTGACAATCCGTGGGTGAGTGGTGGGCTCTCCTCCTAAAATTAAATTTAATGTAAAATGTATATAAATTCATAATATTAGCCTTATCTGCGTTACCCAAGTTTCATCTTGGAAATATATGTCTCTCCCTTCTCGTCGAAACTGACATATAGATCGCAAGTAACATTGGCGCCATGTTATTATATCATTTCGTTCAATAAGTGTGCTCTTGCGTGACCGTGCAACAAATTTAAAATTAAGATGCTTCAAAATTTTTCTGAGGGTGTCTTTGGAAACCTTGGGCATTTCTGGATCATCGTTCATCACTTGTAAAATCTAAAATAGTAAATTTTATAATAGTTTGGAATCATTAGTTATATATAAAAGATGTAGGTATAAAATAATACTGTCTGACTGATTGACTAACCTTTGCAATGGTTGGAGGTTCATTTCGGTAAAAGAACTGATGAACAATTCTTCGTATTGCGGAGAATGTAAATTCATCAATTTTATTTTTGAAACTTCGCTTTGTTCCAATTTTTTTAGGAGGAGTTGGCGGCGCACCTTTATTTACTTCCTTCAAAACGTTACAAACAGGGCGTGAGTTTATTCCCAATATGTCAGCAACTTTTCTCATACATTCATTTTCTTCCACAATTTCAAAGGCCTCCAATTGCGCAGAAGTTTCATTTTTCAGGTACTTATAGGATCATTACTTTTTCAGTAACAGTGAAAGCTTTTCGTGGACGTTTTTTTCTTGGGGACAAGAAAACATCCACGTCTTTTTGTGATGTACTTGGCTGAGGATCCATTTTGATGGAAAACCAAAACAAATAGATTCACTCAAAGTTCACAAAAAACTATAAACGTAACAACAAACACAACGTAACAAAACTTTAACAAAAACTCAACAAAATAACAAAATATCGATTCGCAATGAAACAAGATATTCGTGCAGTTAGACTGGGAGAATGAAGCCGAATGACAAGATAAACAAAATGGCGATAGCTGCACGAGCGCGCACGGTTTGCCAATACAGAAAACTATCTAGGCTCTTTTATTATAAGTTTTGTTTTTAATATACAAAAAAAATTAATTAACATTTTATAAAATAAAGCAGCAGTTACTAATTAATAAATAATTATTATGAATAATTATGTATTTATTTAAATAAAAATCAATAATTTAGTCTTTAATTGGCACACCAATATTATGATTAGATAAACATAAATCGCGATTGTTTATCGATTTTTGTGTTCGTCACTACACTATTAATATGTGGTATCATTATTTTACAAAATGACAGTAGCTAATGTCAAATGTGGAATCGAATTATAATTCCGACTTTAGCTGGCGAACCGTGGGTGTGTAATACACCTCTTCCTACCCTTTCGGGGAATTCAGGCATGATACTATGTTTTTCGTTTTTTTATATGTTTTAAATACCTACCTTCTTTATTGGAAGAACTATTTTTTTTCTTTTCTCCTTAATTGTAACTTGTTATTGTATTAGTAATTTTATTATTGTAATTTAATTATGCATTTAGTTTAATCCTCATTTGTCATATTACACTGCACGATGTGATCTCCTATAATTAAGGAAGCACAAGGACTACCTATATCGTTTTTTTTACATTGCCTGTAAAGTGTATTCTTTGTTGGAGATCCTTATATAAATAAATTAATATTGTTTCATATGTCTACTTCCCGTCGCACTCGATCACAATATAGGTAAGGCACTGCCTTTTTTCCTTATTTTTTGCTTAGGCGGGAAAAGTGTACTTCAACGCACACCCCGTCGTTCGGGGCAACGAACAGGGTAGTGTGGGGCCCTCACCGATTAAATAAACCCACCGTGTGCCGTCTCTTCGCCTGTGTACGGACCACTGGTACTGTGTTGGGTTAGTTCAATGGTCCGCCGGCGGCTTACCGTTTCGGGTACCCTCTACTGAGCGACGAATCCGTACACGGAGCGTCGTACCTTCGCGGCCTTGCGGGTGACGGACGTTCCCCGGTCCATCCACCCGCAGCCTCAGCTAGGGCGGCATGAGGCGCAAGTACTCGCGTCTGCGCCGTCCCAGTCGCTGGCTGGAAGGATCAGCCTCCCTGGCCCTCTCCGCTGCTTCCTTCCGCAAGATAACCTCCTCGCAGAAGGCAACCGCAGCCCAATTCCTATCGCTACCAAGCATTGTTCTGACAACACTCGGCAGCGAAAGGTCCCCTTGTACTGCCGCGACGAGTTCACGGCGCTGCTCGGCCCAAGCCGGGTACGACTCGAGTTCGTGTCCGCGTCGCAGCCGTAGTGGTGACAGCCCAGATTCACTTCCTTGCTTGCGACTATGTGCAGATATCTGCCGAAGCAACCGTACCCAGACAGCACCTGCACCTGTCGGATAGTAAGGACTCCGTACCGCCGCCTCACCCACTCCTCCAGCACCAGCTGGAGTGCCCATATGGTCCAAATACCGGCCCGGGGCGTCTCCATCTGTGCTCTCCATCTGGCCATGGGGGCTGGCGTCATCCTGCTACTTGGCCACCTCCCTAGGTGGAGGGCGACCACGCCCCTTCCGCTCTTGCAACGCCTGCCGTAATACCTCGGCGAGCACCTCCGCAGGTAAGGCACTGCCTGGTACTAGCCTAACAGGAATGTTGAGCCGTGCCGCAGGTCTTGATGGCAGCTGTCTCCAGCGGAGCTGTCTGCTCGGGTCTGGCAGTGGATTTCCAGGCAGGCAAATCTGGCAGTTCACGGTAGGCTGAATTCGGCCGGGTAATATAGTCCGTTCTCGTAGATCGGCAGGTAGTATATGATCCCCAGCGGGAACAACACTGAAGATGCTATTTTATAGTAAGACCTGGGGGGTTAGGCAGAATGTCATATTTCACGTGTCGACCGTATCGAGATCACTGTGATTGGTTGAGAAACCGACGCGTGATGTCACAATAATCCGTTGGCCAATCACGGTGGTCTCTTAACCAATTACAGTGATCTCGATACGGTCGACACGTGACATTTGACATTCTGCCCAACCCCCCTGATTCCACACATCAGCTCAATTTAATGATGCTTATCAAGGAATTAAAATGTATATTTTATAAGCCGCCCCGGTGAATGACTTGCAAAAAAAGAAGTGGGTTGATCTTCAACCGGCTTCTTTTTTGATGAGTGTAACCGATGGTAGAATGTGAATGAATGCTTAGAGCTTACTTATTAATCTCAACGCGTCTAGTATCATTGCTGATCAATTAAGTCAGGCGCCTCATTTGCGATGTGAACCCATTGTGTGCCGAATTAGGTATACCTAATTCTATGACTTCCACTAAGATGGGATTGTGGATACAAAGTGAATTTGGCACAAAACATAAACAAAATAAGATGTGGTTTGCGTTTCAAATTCTATGTCTTATAAATGAGGTGCGCAGCTACTCGTATTTAATTATCTGTGGCAGCCAAAAGCTAGTTTTCAGGTTATATCTCAAGTTCCCTATATAATAGCGGCATAAAATGTATACCAGCTTTTAAGTCTAAAAAAGAGATATCAAACAATAAAAGTTTCATCATTAATATCCGTTCTGTAGCTTTTGCGTGAAACCAGAACAGAAAAACAGACTAACAAATAAACATTCTATAAAAATGATTTAGGTTCAGAGACGCCTAAATATTTGAATATTTTCTTAAATAAAATAAATAATAATAAATATTCACGGACATTTTCACTTTTGAACGTCCTCTGGTTCCAAACTAAGCTTAACGCTTATGCTATGGGCACCAGATTACGGATATAATACATAAATACTACTTTTTTTTTTGTAAATACATTCATGTAATAGATAGAAAACACTCAGATGCAGTACAAATATCTGTGTTCATCACACAAATATTTGTCCTGAGTGGGAATCGAACCCACGACCTCGTGCACGGAAGTCGGTTACAGTACCGACTACGCCACGAGGCCCGTCTAAAACAACCAATCGTCAAATCAACTATAAAACTCTGTTACAGCTTTATAATAGTTATACGAATATATTTCTCGGAAAATAATACTTAGTAGAAAATTTAAACAGCTTTGCATTTAAAGCACAACATACTGTGTGACCGGCCATGAAGCACATCGTTGCGTTTTGGCTGTAGCAGGAGATAGAGATGTTTATATTTCATTTCGTATCTGTGAAATGAATTAGTGAGCAGCGGCTTGACAATACTCTTGGTAAAGTCGAGTCCATGGGCAACGGTTACCATTTACCATCAGATGGACCGTGGCTCGTCTGCCACTACATGCAATAAAACAAATAAAGAAAACACAATATTTATAACATATTATAAATAAATAAATATTCACGGACATTTTCACACAAAGTCCTCTGGTCCCAAACTAAGCTTAATGCTTGTGCTATGAGTACCAGATTACGGGTATAATACATATATTACTTTTTTTTGTAAATACATACCTACATAATTATAATAGATAGAACACCCACACGCAGTACAAAATATCCATGTTCATCACACAAATAAATGTCCTGAGTGGTAATTGAACCCACGACCTCGTGCACGGACGGGTTACACTACAGACTACGCCACGAGGCCCGTCAAATATAGGTATCCTTATATCACTGCTACCTAATACTTTTTCATATTGATGCGACTAGTACATATTATTATGAGATAAACGTACTTTCTTATCATATTCTTTCAAATGGTAAAAAAACAGAAAAAAAACTCTTTTTCCTTATTCACAAATAATTTGTAGGTACTTAAAAAGCAGCGGAGCATGTCAAATGCTAAAAAATATAGATTAAAAATGAATAACACATCATTTTATTTTTTAATGTACCTATGCAGAATCTATTCTGCATCTATACATGATATTCAAATTAAAAAATATCTGTATTTTACAGGTCTATTATATAGCACTTAAAATCGTCAAGAATACACTAATAATTAACACAAGCACCTGAGGCGCGCGTATCCGCAATAACAAAGTGACGATTGCAATCGCCACAAGCGGCCGGATTCCATAGTAAATTTTTTCATGAGAAGAACCCGGCACGTAACTCATGGCCACTATTTTAAATTTCCAATTTATTACAGTTTAATAAAATTCTTATAACTAAAATAACACGAAATAAATGCTGAAACCAAGATGACATACTATATCACAAAAACTATTTTGAAAATTAATGAGTGAGGAGCAGATCAAGCCCATTTTGTTAATGTACGCATGTTGCACGGTGATTCTCGGTTGCAGTCCGTCGCATCGTCTGTAAATTATATTCGTCGATTATACGAATCTGATCTCCTGTCCTCCTGTTTGAGGATTAGGATATTCTGCGCAAATGATGGCGTTGGTCTTGCATGGCGATTCCGGGTTGTAACCTCCCGCACCATCGGTTAGGAAATTTTGCGCAAATAATGTCATGATTTCAATCTGCTCTTTTACATCTTAATTTAACATGCGTATAACGTAGACCACATTTCCTATTCCATAGAGTATTCAACATCATCATCACGTTTCCACAATGGACCAAGAGCAAGGACTGGAAGGATACTAGGAATTACTTCGCATATATATCTGGCTCTAAAGCACTATTGCCGTTGCGCTCATATGGCTCACGGGCCCTTACTAATTGTTTGAACAAATATATGTTTGAAATAGTCCTCTAAAAAAACACGCGTCGGAATATAAGTTAAATTATTTATTTAGAAGCATTAAACGCACTAGAAGACGCCTTGTCTGGCAGAAGTATTGGAGGGCGGAAAGTGTCTGGCAGTGTTTAATATTAGGGGTTAAAGTATGAAATTGCCGATTTGTTCTGAAAAATTTAAATTCGTTTTTTTTCATTTAACATATTTATTTAATCAAAATATCTACCATTATTTTCTATACATTGCTGCCATCTAATAGGAAGGTCATTTATGCCTTTGCGATAGAACTCTGGTGATCTAGATTCTACAAACTGTGTGAAAGCATTTTGTACTGCCCCTGGGAAGAAAACTTTTTATCACGTAGAAAATTGTCCAAATCACGATAAAAATGGTAGCCCGTTGGAGCAAGGTCTGGCGAATACGGAGGGTGACGAATGGTTTCTAATTGCAGTTCCTGTAGAGTTAAAACGGTTTCTCGTGCTGTATGAGGTCTCACGTTATCATGGAGCAATAATGCTGAAGATCGGTTTATGAGTCGGGGCTGTTTCACTGCAAGTTTTGCTATCATTGTTTGGAGTTCGGCACAGTAGACATCTGCCGTTATTGCTTGACCAGATCGGAGAAAGCTATAGTGAATAACACTATGCTGAGACCACCAAATACCATTACCTTTTATTGGTAAGCTTTGCTTTAGGACACTGTTGCGGCGTTTCACCTGGGGTCAGCCATTGCATTTTTCGCTTACCGTTATCGTAAAGAATCCATTTTTCATCACATGTCATAATTCGATCCAATATTCCTTCATTTCTGTATCGATCAGGCAACACAAGTTTCAACACGCGTTTTTTTCTACGATAGAGTCGATAATCGAATATTGCACATTTTTTAAAAGAAGAACATCATAGCATTTGAAAAAAGTTTCACTCAAAAATCTCAAATCATGAAGGTTCCATGTCAATTCGAAGTAGGTACTACAATAAAACGGCAATTTCATACTTTATAACGGCATTGGTATTACAATAAAACGGCAATTTCATACTTTATAACGGCATTGGTATTACAATAAAACGGCAATTTCATACTTTAACCCCTATTATTAATTTGTAATGGTATATCTGCTGGACTAGGAATTTATATTAGAGTGATATTGTGATCGTTAGATTAAAACCTCGTGGGAATCCTTTTTAAATATGAAAACTATTGCCGTGAATCGAGTACTTTATAATATAATGCCGATTTTTAAATTTACTAAAGTTGATGACAGGAGTTCAACGGTTTCCCGCGACGTCTAATAACAGTACCTAATAGCTGCACGGCTAAAATCAATCTGGGAGATGCAAGTAAAGATGACAATTAAATTTGGTCGGAAGCAAGTTATTTTTGAAGACAGTTATTTTTAAATCTTGTTTCAGGTATCACATCAATTACTACGCTGACTGTAATATCGTTCGAGCGTTACCTGATGGTGACAAAACCACTGAACTCTCGACACTTGAGCTCAAAGGGCGCTGTGATGGCTGTAATATTTATTTGGTCTTACTCCTTGGCGTTGACGACGCCGCCGCTCATGGGCTGGGGGCATTACGTTAATGAGGCTGCTAATATCAGGTAAATGATTTGTATTATCCCTTTGAATTTGTCAAAATAGACTGTTATAGATTAGCTTATTTGACGTTAGATTTCTTGCAAAAATCATATCATATTAACCGTGGGAGGATGACAATAGTACATTGTTCACCGGGGGGGAAAAAGTGGTAGGTTATCGCAGAGGTTGTTTTAAGCTCGAGCCTAAGACGAGGGCTTTAAAAGTACCCAAGTTCGAGAAACGCACTTCTCTGTATATTATTCTTGTGAGGAACATTAAAGGCAAAATTTATAAATGTCAAAGGTAAAAAATCCAGAAGTTGGTTGAGGTTGCTTGTGATTTAATCTTTTCAATAACGCAAAAAGAAAATGTAAGTGGCCTTTATCATTCTGCAAAAAGTTTATAAAGTTTTTTCTCTTTTAAATAATATGTTTAAATTAGGCAACATGCAACCGACCTATTAACGTTGTCAAAAAACAGCACTTTAGGACGGATTTTCATATATTTTTTCCTTAAACTCTGCGCGTTTCTAATTGATTTTTATTCCACTTTTTCCTGCCGCATATTCGTGTGACAGTAATGACGTTACATTCTGAATCATTGTCAAATAAGAGATGAGTTCTTTCCGAGCTGAGGTTTAATTTAAATAGTTATATTCACAATAATAGTGATATAACGCGTAAAAAAGCTAAGCTCTAAATGGTGACACGTTGTGTTGCCAGCTGTAAACATTTCGGCGTAGATATAGTCATACGAGCAGCATGTCACACAGCTTAGTTGAAATAATATCATACAGTTCCAGTGGTCAGGGTGGGTTTATTTAGTGGGTAAGGGCTCATTATCCTGATCAACAACCGAACCACGAGGTGTGTGGCTCATTATATTTTCCCCGCCTTAACAAAACAAAGTATCGTAGGTATAATCCGTCAGCTGGATGTGCTATTAATTACATTACTTCTTACTTTTATCAACAGTTGTTCAGTGAACTGGCACGAGCAGTCGATGAATACGCTCACCTACATCATGTTTCTCTTCGCGATGGGACAGATACTTCCTCTTGCAATCATCACTTTTAGCTACGTTAACATCATAAGGACTCTAAAGAGGGTATGTTCACACATGGTATTTTTCTAGTGAATTATAATTGTTTTAGAAAAGACTAGCTTCTGCCTGCGACTTTATCTGTGTGTAAGGCAGAATTGTCTTCAAGATTATTTTTTTTGTGGTGGTAGTGGCAGCAACGGCCAACCTGATGGTAAGACTAAACTCATAAATATGAAGATGGGAAATTATTTATTATTTATAATATAATTATTTATTTATTTATATTTCATTTCATATCTGTGAAATGAATTGGTGAGCAGCCGCTTGACAATAAATACTCTCGGTATAGTCGAGTTCATGGGCAACAGTTACCATTTACCATCAGATGGACCGTGGCTCGTCTGCGATTATATGTAATAAAAAAAAACACACACACTGAGGTCATCACGGTTGCTCATAAGATGTTTTTTTTTAATTCAATCCGGTCATATCATCACACGATAAAAAAAGAAAAAGGGTCTTTTAACTAGTAGAAAGTACTTTTAAAGAACAAATTATTTGTGAAAGTGGAAAAAGATAGTTTTACTGCGAGTGGAATACGAACCTGCGTCCCTTACATCCCGGGGAAGTGCTCTAGACTCTCACCTTCGGCGACTTCTTAGCGGACTCTTATCTCCACTTCGCAATTGCTTTTTGGATGTCTTTACGGTTGACATTCCGCTCGCAGTAACGCTCTCTTTTTCCACTTTCACAAACAATTTGTTCTTTAAAGTAGTTTAGAGCATGTCAAGTGCTAAAATAGATATAAAACTGCTACTTTTGATACTGTTAAAGTACTAAAAAAGAATAAAATAAATTAATGTTTAAGAAACAAAAACAAAAATCACTTATTAAAGATAAGCTATAATTATATAGCTAGTTGAACTAAAAAGTAGAAAATAATATTATAATAAATGATTATGATTGTAGAAAAGTGTGGCATGCTTGATATCTAATATTACAAAAATAGTTCATTGGTATCTGTTTATAACGTAGCAAAATTTATTCGAATATCACAATATTTATTCTTTGTTGGTTTTAGTCAGCCAGTAATTTATTGTATTATATTTAAGCAATTAACCTAAATTTAAATAAAGGAAGGTTTAATCTAACTCAAACAGTTATTTAGATAAAACACGACACGTAATTTGTTTATCAAAATCCTTCTGTCTAACTCGATTAAAATTTAATCCGAGCTCTGTAATGTTAAATTAAATTTGATTCATTTAAAATTTATCCTTGATCTGTCTTTGTAATTGTTATCTATGCCCACTATAATAAAGCTGTTACAGATCTATGTTTGTACATTTAAGATATTTGAGAAATAATGACAATGTTTTTCCTCCAAAACCAAAAATTTTTTTTAGAATTTTCGCTCGTCACGCCATAATTACTGAACGAATTTTGATGAAACTTGTTTGATAGCTCTTTACTGGACTTTAAAATGGAATTTTAACATGGAATTTTAAAGTCCAGTCGTATTGTTATCGTTCGTATATGAAAACTACCCAAGTCAGATCTTAGGCTTCAATATATTATCATAAGTTACTGCTGCCCGTGGCTTTGCCTGCGTGGCCCTCAGATTGAGTCAAGATCATTATACTTAAATACGTCACTCAATGGTACGTTATTATCATCTTTATATAAAAATAGTTACTCCTTAGGAACCATATATTTTGCTGGGATAAAAAGTATCCTTCGTGTAATAAACACATTTATAATAGCACCAGTAAGATGAGTGCGTAGATCTGTTATCTATTATGAACATTTTCCAGAACAGACTTAAGCGAATATATCTTGCATACGTCATTGATCTATGATCACGATATATTTCAAACATAATATTTAATAAAAAAAAGTAAAACTTGTGAATTAACGATATTAAGGCCAAAAAACATTTCCTGTGATAAAGGACACTGTAAAGGAATCACCTGTAGGTGAAAACATTGCGATAAAAATATCATGTCATAAAAATGATTTCTATGCCTAATCTGTACATTTAAGATATTTAAGAAAATTTTAATGTAAAGACGTCACTAAACCCAAAAAAAAAAATAAACAAAAATACAACACATCACGCAAAAAGTACTATCGAATATTGATGAAACTAAAAAACGCAAATATTTGATTCGAAATATTTTAAATATCATATAACGTCACAATCGACCAAACAATTAAATTAAATCTGTGATTGTCGCTGCAATTTCGTTACAATTTAAACGCATATATAAAAAGTATATTACGTATTTAAATTTTTCTAACCAAATACGTCTACAGGATACGAACTTGTTTTTTTTTGTTTAGGCGGGAAAAAATGTATCTAACCGCACACCCCGTCGTTCGAGGCAACGATCAGGGTAGTGTGGGGCCCTCACCCACTAAAGAAACCCGCCGTTTGCCGTCTCTCCGCCTTTATTGGTGGACAACCGGAAAAGTATACGAAACTGCGTCCCTTCCAATCCGGGGATGTGCTCTAGACCGCTAAGCTGTCGCAGTGACCGACGGCCATGCCCGATATCCACAACACTTGTCTTTACGACCCATACCACCTATCCCGCTCGCAGTAAATTTCTCTTTTTCCACATTCACAAATAATTTGTTCTTTAAATTAGCTGAGCTAAAATCAGCTATTTTAATATACTGAGATGATAAAATACTGATAGAAAATACGTCTAATTTTAGCTGTCACCCTATTAAAGGGCACCTTTTCACGAAGGAAAACAGCTATAATCACGCGTCCAGTCCAGCGAGTTCGAAGGTCATGCCATACATAATGTATTAAACTGTTGCGGTTTATAGACATTTGCTTTGAAGTGTACACAGACTAGAAACAATTAATCTTATCATTGTCTGACCTACAATACTCTGCTTTTAACGTTGTGCCACACTTTATTCATGTGTAAACTACTTTGTTGTCAATTGAAGTGGAGTCTTTCACATCTTTAGTAATTTAAAACTATTTAGTTATATATTATGCTAAATTAAAGTTAATACTGTGTGGGGCCGGCTTTAGAATTATCCCACCCCTCTCCACCCATGGGAGTCGTAAGAGCCGACTGAGGGAATACTGAGGGAGTGGGCAGCAGCACTCCCTCGAGTATTAACAACATCCGCTGCGATCGCCAACCCGCCTGCCAAGCGTGGCGATTACGGCACTATCCCCCAAAAATGAGCACCCAACAAAAAATGGCCCCCAGTCAGGGCAGCTCCGCTATTCCGTGGCCTAACGGTAGTAGGCCCGGTAACGGCGGAGCTGGGGGCGCGAAGAATCTCCGGTCCCGGCAAGGCTACCAAAAACAACGACCTCTGGCCCTGGTAACGCACAACGTTCGGACTCTTCGGACCGATGAGAGAATCACCGAGCTGGAAGAGGAATTGAGCAAGATCCGCTAGGACATTATAGGGTTGTCAGAAGTCCGTAGAGAGGGTGCGGGCACTATAATCCTCCATTCCGGGAATTTGCTCTTTCACCGAGAGGGCGACCACCAGTCCCAAGGGGGTGTCGGGTTTATCGTTCCCAGGTCTCTCATAGGCAACGTGAAGAGGATTGAAAGTGTGTCGAGTAGGGTTACGTACCTTATACTCAGAATAACCAAACGGTATTTGCTGATGGTTATACAGGTTTACGCACCGACCTCGACACACTCCAATGACGAGGTGGAGGCCCTATATGAGGACATCCACTTGTCTAAAACCTATTTCACGGTGGTTATGGGAGACTTTAACGCAAAACTAGGCAAAAGGACAGACGATGAGCTGAAGGTGGGGCACTATGGATTTGGGCAGAGAAACCACAGGGGCCATATGCTGGCTGATTTTCTGGAGAAGGAAGGCCTCTTCATGATGAATTCCTTCTTCAGGAAGCAGCCCAAGCGGAAATGGACCTGGATTAGCCCTGATGGTTCAGTAAAAATGAGATTGACTTCATCTTGTTGGACAAACGACACATATTCAATGATGTCTCAGTGATCAGCAGGATTAAAACTGGGAGTGATCACCGGCTAGTCAGGGGCACCTTGAATATTAGAACAAAAGTTGAGAGGTCACGCTTGATGAAGTCTACGCTCCGACCAACACCTGCCCAATACCAGAACCCCGCGTGCTTTCAGCTCGAACTACAAAATCGCTTCCAATGTCTGGATGAATGTGAATTAGCGAGCGCTATGAACAGCAGGTTCGTGCAAACTGTCCACGCGGTCGGGTCGAGCTACTTAAAGGCCCGTCGCGTCAGTAGGAATCGTAAACTCTCGGACCATACTCTCAAACTCATGGAGAGGAAATGACAGTCCAGTCTTCAGCCGATTGGTCTTGCCTAAGGCGGTTAAACAGACAGATCTTTAAGGCTGTGCGACACGATATTCCCCAATTTAATACTACCCGTATTAAAGAGGCGATAGAGCGGAACCAAGGCTCGAAAGTGTTTGCAAGAGATCTGTCTGTTGGTCAAAGCCAGTTGACTAAACTGAGGACCAACGACGGCACTGTCATTTCATCTCCAGATGAGATCTTGGGAGAGGTCCAGCAGTTTTATGGACAGTTGTACAGATCCCAGAGCCCTGCTGTTGGCTTGGTGTAAGACCCCAGATCCAAGCTAACTCGCCACTTTACCGAAAATATCCCGGATGTCAGCCTGTACGAGATCAGAATGGTTCTCAAACAGCTAAAGGACGGAAAGGCACCGGGTGACGATGTAATCACTATAGAGCTACTGATGGCAGGCGGAAAGCCAGTCCTCAAAGCCCTTCAGAGGCTATTCAATTCCGTCGTTCTCGGGGGCGACGTTCCAGAGTCGTAGACCAGGAACGTGGTGGTGCTGTTCTTCAAGAAAGGTGTCAGAACCCTCTTGAAGAATTATAGACCCATCTTGCTCTTGAGCCACGTCTATAAGTTGTTCTCGAGGGTCATTACAAATCGACTTACGTGCAGGCTTGACGACTTCCAGTCTCCCGAATAAGCCGGTTTCCGAAAAGGTTATAGTACCATAGACCACATTTACAAGCTACGCCAGATTATACAGAAAATCGAGGAGTACAATCGGCCTCTGTGTCTGGCGTTTGTGGACTATGAGAAAGCTTTCGATTCGATCGAAACTTGGGCGGTGCTGCAGTCCCTTCAGCGGTGCCAAATTGACTATCGGTACATTGAAGTGCTGAAGTGCTTGTATAGAAACGCCACCATGTCAGTCCGTGTTCAGGACAGGAGTACAAAACCGATCCAGCTGCAGAGAGGTTATAGACAGGGAGACGTTATGTCCCCGAAACTCTTTACCGCTGCATTGGAAGATGTTTTCAAGCTCTTGGACTGGACCGGATTTGGCATCAACATCAATGGCGAATACATCACTCACCTTCGATATGCCATCGATATCGTAGTCATGGCAGAATCGCTGGAGGACCTTGGCACCATGCTCAATGATCTCAGCAGGGTTTCCCGACTAGTGGGTCTCAAAATAAACATGGACAAGACGAAAGTCATGTCTACTGTCCATGTCATTTCAGCACCGGTCCTAGTCGGGAGTGCGCTTCTCGAAGTTGTCGACCACTATGTCTACCTGGGACCAACACTCCAATTAGGTAGGCACAACTTCGAAAAAGAGGTCAATCAACGAATCCAACTCGGCTGGGTAGCGTTCGGGAAGCTAAGGAAGATCTTCTCGTCCAATATTCCGCAGTGTCTGAAAACGAAGGTCTACGACCAGTGTGTGTTACCAGTGATGACATATGGAACAGAGACGTGGTCTCTGAATGTTGGCCTCGTATCAAGGTTCAAGTCGCTCAGCGGACCATGGAGCGGCCTATGCTTGGTATTTCCCTACGTGATTGAATACGGAGATTCGCAGGAGAACGAGAGTGACCGACATAGCCCGCCGGTTTTCCATGCTGAAGTGGCAATGGGCAGGCCACATCGCTCGATGAACTGACAACCGTTGCGGAAGAAGGGTTCTCGAGTGGCGACCATGTATCGGATGGCGCAGCATAGGATGGTCCCCCACCAGATGGACCGATGATCTGGTCAAAGTCGCGGGGAGCCGTTGGATGCGGTCGGCACAGGACTGCTCGTTGTGGCGTTCTCTTGGGGAGGCCTATGTCCAGCAGTGGACGTCAAAAGGCTGATGGATGGATGGATGGATGGAAACATAGCTAGCCAATCATGGGCGTGTTTACTTATTATTTTGGGTTTTTAGTCTTGTGAACCTCCTTCCACCTTAAACGACGTTTACCACTGACCATCGGGTGGGTCGTGACTATGATATTTACATTAAAAGAGTAGGCACTGTTTATTGCATATAGTTATTGTTATAGCATCTTTCGTACTAGATAATTCATAATGAGTTCAATAATTGTAAAAAGACGTATAAAAAGAATATAACAAAAAGTTTTACATCGATATTCGACCGTTTTTGGTGATTATTTGGCATTTGTAGTTGCTGTTTAATACTTGCCTAATTCGCTAATTGAATGAACGATATTTAGTTCTGCGTTTGGTGTACATAATTAAATTGTGATTGACTGAGTCCGCTGCGACATCCCTTCAGATCAATGTTTAAGTATATTAATTGTTTCAGAATTCCCAACGCCTCGGACGTGTTTCCCGCGCTGAAGCTAAAGCTACTGCAATGGTGTTTATAATGATCATATCGTTCACCGTCGCTTGGACACCCTACTCGCTGTTTGCTCTAATGGAACAATTTGCGACGGAAGGAATTGTAAGTATTTAAATCATTTAAGACATTAAAGGTGCTTATCAAATGATAAATTTCATCTAAATCGTTTGGTAGTTAAGGCGTAATTAACAGGCAAATATTCTAACTTCTGAGCATCAAAACATCTTCACAAAATCCCGCATTTATTACATTATATTAAATAAATAGAGTAAATAGGTCAGTCAAGCCTTCTTAAGGCACCCGTTGTCCATTTCTCAGCAGCTGTGTATGACATTTCGAAATAAAGCGAATATTCTCAAACTATTATGCCCCAAGGAAACCTGCAAGCGTAAGAAATTTTATCAGCGGTAGGTTGGTTTCTCGGGTCGGGTTAACGATTTTATTGGACTATTCGTCAATTCTCAATAGCAGCTCGGTGTTAGGAATGTGATGGTGTTTCACCCCCGTGCCTCAAAAGTTCGTTAAACCATTGGTGCGCTTGATGTTTTTTCAGTCGCCAGAATTCCGTCCTTTTGGACCATGAGTGTGAGGGAACAAAGTGTGCACTTGTTTTTGCGCACATACTCGTACACTATTATATCACCTGCATACATGGATAGTATCTGTTGATACTGGCCACTGTGACCGAAATGATATTATATTTATATCCTCTTCATTATTTTGTTAAGGCGGGAAAAAATGTACTTACGTAATCGCACACCCGTCGTTGGGGGCAACGAAATTCACTGGTCCACCGGCGGCTTACTCTTTCTGGTACCTTCTAAAGGATAGAGCCAAGTAGTAATAAATGCGAAAAAAAATATAGGTACCTAAACAATCAAATTTCCCTGTCAAAACATTTATCAAAATGTAAGTGTCAACATGTCAAGGCATGTGCCTAATCCTCAGTTCGATGAACAAATAAATTATAACCATATATGTACGAGTATATAGATCCCAGTGCGATTGATTCATAATAAAATTAAGATGCGATATTACTTACTTTCGTATTATGGGGATCTCTAATGCCCGGTTCCTATATTCAGCGAATCGTCATTGTATAACAGCTACCAGAAGTTTTCAACGTACCGATACTGAGGCTTCACAGGTTTCACAACATTATAATCATATCTAGCAGTAACGAACAACTGTCGGTTAAGAATACCGATGACCCTCTTTGCATTTCATTATGACATAAATCGTTTCACATGATGTTCAGAAAAGACGGTGTGTTTTAAAAATAAATGTAGATAATTTATATACAAAACTTTAATACAAACAATTAAATTATAGCTTATTAACAATTAAATAGTTTAGACACAATTTAGACCTTAATAATTTATGTTAAACAATATTAGTATTTAATGCCTAAAACGAAACGTTTGTGTTGTCCGTGTGGTGACGGACTAAGAATACAAGTGTCACCACCCCATTCTTTCCCACGGGTGTCGTATGAGGCGGCTAAGGGAGGTAAGCAATTATCATCCATTGCATGACTGGTGGTAGGGCTGGATACCAAGTGGGAATTTGTATTCTTAGAGAGTAGGTCCATACCTTTACCTATCTCCTCAAAAAAAATACTAATATTGATTTATTACAATAAATAATGGCTTTTGATTTTCAATAATCGTTTGTTTTTTGTTTACATGCTCTTTATAAGGAGACAACCATTATATGGTTGGCGACATAGCTCTTATTTGTTACAAAATACTCACAAGGCATATTTTAAAAAGCATATTCAAGAATGAAAAAAATATTTACCGCCAGATTTGCCCACCGAATACATGCGCAAATTCTATGAAAATTGCCAACATGTTCTGTTAGATAATTGTAACTCGGGTGTCTACATACTTATTGGTGACTTTAATACTCCGTCCATTACATGGACAAAGCACCCTAACACTTGTTACTTAATTCCGGGCCAAGCAATTGATTAAAAAGCTAACATTTTTTTAGAGACATTACATATCTGCGACTTGCGTCAATTCAATAGCATCCCTAATAAAAACAATCGACATTTGGATTTGGTCTTGACTACTCTTACCACGGCTCATGTCTATGGCACCCAGCCACTGAGTCGCCTAGATGATCATCATCCATCACTGATCATTGATTTGCACGATTGTAATATACAAAAATATAAAACGTAATTATTGCAAGAGGTTTAACTTTTATAAATGCAATTATAAAGAACTCAAACGAGAATTGAAAAATATTGACTGGACTAATATAACATCTACAGAAAACATCGATTGTTTCGTTTAGATTTTTTATAAGACACTCAATGATATTATAGCACGTCACATACCTCTTGCGAGAGATGATGCTCGCGATTATACTTGGTTTTCTCCTGCCTTAAAGCGTACCTTAAAAGAAAAATTTAAGTACTACAGATTATATCGGCAATATGGCAATCCACGAGATTACGACTGATTTGGTATGCTTCGATCTAGATGCAAAAAACTCATGAGAGATGATTATGTTTCATTTTTGTGTTCGGTAGAATCTTCTTTAGGAAAGGACATCAAACGTTTCTGGAAATATATCGACAGCAAAAAGAACACGAGTGCGATACCCCGTACCATGCAATACAGTGATCTTACCTCTTCTAACCATAAAGATGTTCGTGAATTATTCTCTAAATATTTTAGTTCTGTTTATGATCCAACCACTCAAGTAAATGTAACAAGTACTCTACCTTACACTGCAAGCTCTCTATACAGTATTTACATAAATGATAGCGATGTTTTGGCGAAGATTAACAAATTAGATGATAGCAAAGGAGCTGGTCGTGATGGAATTCCGGCCTTATTTATTAAAACGTGTGGCCGGGAACTCTGTCTACCACTGTCAATAATATTTAGTAATTCGATTCGACTAGGAACATTCCCATCTAGCGAAAAATCCCGTTGTGATAATTACAGACCGATTAGCATTTTGTCATGTATAGCTAAAGTTTTCGAGTCAGTGGTCTACGACTCATTATCACCACTTGAGCCCACTTTTTTCACCCCGGCAACATGGATTTGTCCAAAATAGATCCACATTATCAAACTTGCTGGTATACAAAAACGATTTACGCAGCGCAATTGGTCAACTTTTTTATACAGATTTTTCAAAAGCTTTCGACAGAGTAAACCGTAGCCTATTATGTGCTAAACTAGAGCGCTACGGCATCACGCTAATTTACTTCGTTGGATAGAATCTTATTTGAGTAATAGGAGCCAACTTGTTGCTCTTAAATGTAAATTGTCCTCACTATTTATCTGCACCTCCGGAGTTCCCCGGGGTTCCCATTTAGGCCCTTTATTGTTTGTTATATTCATTAATGACCTTATAAGCAAAATTAAATCGTGTTTACTTAATGCAGACGATTTATAGATATATTGTTTTGTCAATAATGTTCAGGACGCTATTGCACTTCAATCAGACTTAGAAACGGTAAACAGTTGGTGTAAGAATAATTGTATAGTCTTAAATATCGCAATGTTGTGTAATCTCTTTTAGCAATAGAACTAATAATATTTTATTTTATTATAATTTAAACGGCTTTAAATTAAATTAAAGAAAGAACATAGTTAAAGATCTGGGTATAATGTTTGACGATAAGCTCACATTCCACGCACATTACGATCATATAATCAACAAAAGCACCAGGCTACTTGGCTTTATAGCGAGAACTACTAGAGATTTTAAGAATCCGCGCTGTTTATTACATCTTTACTGTAGTTTGATTCGCAGTGTCCTTGAGTATAACTCGGCCATCTGGTCGCCTTTTTACGCTATACATTCGAAGCGGATAGAGCGCGTTCAAAAGAAATGTCTTAATATTTTATGCTATCGGCTTCATCATTAATTCATCGTAAATATCCATCTTACAGGGAGAAACTTGACAATTTTAAATTACAATCACTTGAAAATCGCCGTAAATGTACTGACCTCACAAATCTTTATAAAATTATACACTCAATTATAGATTCGCAAGACTTACTCTCCGTTTTGAAATAAAACTACGTTTACGGAATCTATCGCGTTGTAGATGATTCATCTAAGTCCACCCGTGATCATGAATGCTGTAAAGTATTCGAAACGTCGGGATAGGAGTAAAATCAAGTAAACGCGATAGATTCCGTAAACGTAGTTTTATTTCAAAATGTGTAACATTCGCGTAAATATCAGAAAGTATTACTCTCCGTTATTAATATTAACATTAAATTCCGACAGCGCCACCCTTATCTTAAAACATTTGTTCTAAATGTGCATCTGAATAACACATCCTACTACAATCCCATTGTCCGAATGTGTCGCTTATACAATGATTTGCTGTGTTTAATCATGGTATTAACAAATTTAAAAATAACGTTTGGCGTATTATGTCTACTAATGGGATATAATTGCTGTTTGCTCTTATTTTGTTTTTATAATTCTTTCTCTTTTTTGTTTAATTTTTATTATTGCATAATATTCAGTAAATCTTATCTTTTCGTAAATTAATAACACGGTCGTTCAATTACAAACCTTGCATGCTGAGTACACATAGCGTTGGAATATAGTCTTGTTCTAAACTCATGAATGTAAACATTCATATACTACCTTGTGATGCATTAATTGTATTCTGTTTTGTGAGTCAATAAATAATTGAATATTAATTACGTGGTTACGCTTTTTTAGTTAGAAAGTGATTCATCTATCTTTCAAATTTTATATGTTATGGACAAGATTTCACCCTTCTGGGCATGCCATTTCAAGTCAACGTAGCCTTTGAGTATTATTATTAGAATATATAAACTTTCATTAACTAAATCTATTATACTGTCTTCAGATAAAGACGTTGCTCTTTGTGTCAGTCAGATTGATTGACAGAAAGGGACTATTTATTACGTTCGATTAGAAAGGTCACTTAAAATTACGATATAAAGGTCTTTTTATTCCATACTGTCAGAAAACATTTAGCAGTGCATTAAATGGAATAGCATACTTAACAGCCGATAGGATAATTTAATTTCAAAGCACAATTTATAAGCTTTATTGTTTCGGGAAGATTCCGCATTAAATATGCAGAAATCTCAGCACTTTGTTTTTATATCAAGCTTTTGAAAGTTGAGAGCTTTTTGTAATATAAAAACATATATTTTGGAATTACATTTACTCGTATAAGTCCTAATATTGAAACTGTAAGTCTATTTTATTCTAAACTAGCCTTTGCTCCGCCGCAACCAAAAGCTAGTTTTTAGGTTGTGTCTCAGGTTCCCGATATAGTAGCGGGATAAAATGTATACCAGTTGTTAAGTCTAATCAAGATCTATCAAATAGAAAAAGTTGCATCAAAATCCGTTTAGTAGTTTTTGCGTGATGCGCGAGCAAACAAACAAACAAACAGATAAACAGACAGACAAAAAATCTAAAAAAAATTGTTTTGTGTTCAGACACGTCTATATAGCCTAATACAGTCATTTTTTTCCCAAATATTTTAAATGTACAGACACAGCTCTGTTACAGCTTTATAATAGTATAGATGTATTATATTTCAACGTAAATGGCCACATATTTGAAATATGCAGTATTTTAAACTATGTGGTGTCTGTGTCAAGCACGCTGCAGATACTAGAGGCAGACTAGACCGCGTCCTATAACATCAGAACGATTGGTCACAGTGTACCATCTAGTATACTTTTTGAAACATTTGATACTTAATATTGCACACTTAAAACTGGGGTTGCTAGCTCTTTTTCTAGACATCTCTTAGCTTAGGGACTAATGAAAGAAAATTAGACCTTTAAAGATTTGTACAAAAATACAAAGGGCTCAAATTACCTCCTTACCTTATTCTCTGAGAAAGCAGAATTTCTCAAATACATTTTTAAAAAGTATTAAAAGATTACTTAACACTTTAATTTTAAAGCAACATGCTTTTAAAATAAAGATCTTTCGCTAGAAGGATATACTTTTTTTATTGCTATTAAAACAATCATAACAGATATAGATTTTACTTTAAGTCAAAAGAAACAAACTAGTAAATACTATAATTCCAAGAATCATGTCTTTCCCCTTATTTTATTAAGATGGGAAAAAAATACCTAACCGCACACCTCGTCGTTCAAAGCGACGAACAGAGTAGTGTGGGGCTCTCAACCACTAAATAAACCCGCCGTGTATCGTAGCTCCGCCTTTAATCGCGGACCACTAGAACTGTCTAACATTACTTCAGGGGTGTATGTCAATTGTCATCCCCCTAGAGTAGCGTCTTCGTGATAGAAAGATAAAAACATAAATCAGTTGTTACACAGGCTTGTGAAGTAGAACATGAATTTTCCTATTCTCATTATTATGTCATGTTTTAAATTGTTTAGGCACGTCGAATTAAATTACAGTGCTCATCTTTTAGCACATCGACATGAACATTTTTGGACAATAGTTGAATGTATGATTTTGTCAGCGTTAAGGCCACCACACGTATAGCTATGATGCGTGATATTACATAGCCAATGGCCTTTTGTTAAATAGATATAGATATCGAATTGTGAAAGATAATTAATAAAATCGATTCAGTAGTTGCAGAGTTTATCGATTACAAGAATATTTTTTTTACTTTTTAAGACATTATATACGTATACGTTAGACATGTTTTTTTTTTTTTTTTACAAGTTTTAGATAGAAGTACAATTATCATAATATTAAAGAGGATATGTAGAAATGGAGAGAGATCAACTAGCGCCTCTCTGACAACATGTTGAGAGGGCAGGAGTTGCTTGGCCTGCTTCATTCACAGATTAAGCAAGGTTATTTCGTATGCAATACCCTCCTTGCTGACCTAGAAGTATAGATTCAATCTTTTAGTGAATACAGTCAAATTTGATCCTCCGAAATGTGATAGCTTTTTTTAAATGTATTTTTATAGTTAATTTCATAACATATTAGCTAACGAAATTACTACTTAGTTTAACTTTATTTTTTTAAACGGAAAGCCATCACACCCTTGTAATGGCGGAAAACTAATAAACACAAATAAAATAACACCTCTCCGATTTAAGATGATTTGAATAGCAAATATAAACTCTAAAATCTGTGATTCTAAGAATCTCCATACATTATATTAGATAGTTGTCAACCTAATTAATGTATGTAGGTACCGATGTTGCTATCGCAATGCAGGCGTCAAATCCTGCTTAGTCGTATTTTGAGGTCGTATATAAATAGGCTGTACTCTGTAGTTTACAAGAGACAATTGAACCAAAGTTTACTCGAAATTCAAAGTCATAGCTAAACAAATATTAACTGTGACTATTTTGCATCGAGTAAATATTAAATGTAACATTAAGTAAACAATCTTAAATCGCTACATCCGTATTTACTCTTGTAACAGCTTGATAAAGACAATCACCATGAGTCCCCTTAAATATTTGGAGAGTTCTCCAATATTTGCACTACATGAAGCAAGATAATTAAGACAAGATGACGATGTTTATATAAACGATATTGCACAATAAATAACGTTAAACTTTAAGATTGCTAATTTTCTAAAACGCTTATATTATTGACCAGAAAGTACCGTTTTTGAAGTGAAAACTTCTATAGAAAGGTTTAGATAGGGAGTAATAGTACATTGTTACCCTAGGGGTGAAAGCACAGTGTTTACCTCGACTAGACTTATTTAGTCCCGAGAAGGGGTTTGGCGCCCGAGTGCAGCGAGGGCGCCTATAGTTCGAGGGGATTAAACACTGTGCTTTCAACTGCTGAGATAATTATTTATTTAAAGTTTTTTTCATTACTCATACTTTGAAAGTAGGCCTGAAGTTGCCTGAGGAGCGGGTGGAAAGTAATACTTTTCAGCCCTAGGGGAATTACTTTCAACTGAAAGCTGAGTAATTATAAAAAAAAACAGTTCTATTTTCTGTACAGCCAATCAATTACAGCGCGATGTAAAATTGAAATAACATAAAGTTAAGTATTTATTAAAGAATTTGTTTTTTATATGACTTTATTTTAATATAGTTGCAACTATACCTTTAAAATAACGAAGATTTATATTTTTTCAATGGTTAAAATGAAAAGTAATGGCTGAATAGCTGACAAGCCAAAGAAAAAAAAATCGGTGGAAAAACGGCGATTCCAAATTCAATTTTTTAAAGTCTCCCATTTCTTCTTTAGCTAATTCATGATTTTTATTTTTAGTTTCCTCGTATTCGTAATGAAAAGCACGGTGTTTACCTCGGGATAAAGAGTTATTTAGTCCCAAGACGGGGTTTGTTTGTTTCGGGCGCTCGAGCCTAGCGAGGGCTCCAATAGTTCGAGGGTAGGGTAATAGGAGGAGAGGGAGGTTGCTTTCATCCCTAGGGTAACAATGTAATATTTCATTACTCATACTCGGAAAGTAGGTTTGAAGTTGCCTGAGGAGCGGGTTGAAAGTTATACTTTTCAGCCTTAGGGAGAATCGTTTTTAACTGAAAACTGTCAAATTATTAAAAACAAAACTAGTATGCCTAAGCATGTGAAATGCTAAAAAAATAAATAAAAATTTCTAGATAATTCCAGGGCTGCGTCATTATTTGGTAAAATCTTAATTGTTAAATTAAGTTTACCTGGTCGGTATAATGTATGAAATTTAAAGCTGTACAGAAAATAGAACTGTTTTTTTTTTATAATTACTCAGCTGTCAGTTGAAAGTAATTCTCCATAGGGCTGAAAAGTATTACTTTCAACCCGCTCCTCAGGCAACTTCAGGCCTACTTTCAGAGTATGAGTAATGAAAATTCATGTAAGTCGTCATCGACATGGTCACGTGGCGTGTTAACGATAACGCAGAGTGCCGATAGATGTCAAAACCCGATAAATGTAAACAGTTTTGATTTACAAGTTTTAATTTAAGATCACATAATTAATTTGGATATCCAAAAATAACACTGTTTGTTTATAGTTTTAAGTTTTCATCGGCAGTCTTCATGACTGCTTTCAAATTATTTTTTAGGTTGTTTTTTTCAGACATTTATTTCTACAAATCTATACAAAAGCGCTTTATTTCCTAGCATTATTTTTATTTGTAAGAAGTGGTTATGTGGAAAATAAATTCAAATTAACTAGCAAGTTCTGAACAGAGTGAAGCGGTTCTTCACACCGAGGCAGTTACTTGTATTATACAAAGCACAGGTTCACCTTCACGTGGAGTATTGCTCACATCGCTGGGCAGGCGCGTCCAAATATCAGTTTGATCACTGCAAAGGCGTGCATTCGAATTTTATAATTCCAAATCACGGACGATCTAGAGTCGTTAGAATACAATTTTGGGACTCTCTGTATGCTCTATCAATTTATTAATAGAGAATGCTCTAAAAAGCTGTTTAAGTACTAGTGTTCACCCTTTCCCTCCATAAAACAAACTCACCCAAGATGGTTCATTTTGTGCGCCTATTTCTACCGCATACATGTAAGCTCTGGAAAATTTTTCAGCAGCGGCGTTCTCCAAATTAATTTTTTTTAAACAAGTTTGAAGAGCATTTTTCACATACTTACTTATATACTTACTAAGTACCTATTTATAACTTTTTACAAATTTATATTTATATTACCTATTATTAGAGACGACTCAGACATCGAGCGTGAGCGTAGGGCGTTGGTTCTCCGATATAATAATTATGCTGGCTCATAGATTTGCACGATGTACTAAACAAGTCAATGCTGCACATTTCACAGCGTTCTGCTAGTCCTTTTACACGTGCAGTCTGTAGGTTAACTATACGCAGAGGTCATACAGCGCCCTGCACGTACAATACAATAATGCGTTTAAGTTGTTGATGGGATTGCCATGATACCGTAGCGCCTCAGGCATGTTCACCCAAGCTGCAATAGATGGTTTTCACGCTATTATTAGAAAAACCATTATTTTGTCCGTGTGGTGACGGACTAAGAATACAAGTGTCACCACCCCATTCTTTCCCACGGGTGTCGTATGAGGCGACTAAGGGAAGTAAGCAATTAACATCCATTGCATGACTGGTGGTAGGGCTGGGTACCGAGTGGCAGTACTCACTTGGTATCGGGCTCGAGTGGGTTGGTACCATCATCTCCCGTGTGACCGGCCATGAAGCACATCGTTGCGTTTTGGCAATAGCAGGAGATAGCTGTTTAATCTTTCATTTCATATTGGTGAAATGAAATGGTGAGCAGCGGCTTGACAATACTCTCGGTATAGTTGAGTCCATGGGCGACGGTTACCATTTATCATCAGATGGACACGCAATAAAAAAAAATGAAAAGATGCGCCTTCATCATGTACAGGGTGCGTGGCAGTCCCAACAGCATCCTCAGCACAATAGCAGATAGGAGGGATAGCCCCATACTGGGACATTGGATGCGCCTGCACAGACCCGTGGCGTAGTACTTAGGATTTAATTTAATTCTAATTTTTTTATTCCTACTAACACTAGTTTTGTAACGTTAATGTAATGTGTACTAACAAAAAATGGGCAAGAAACCTGAAAGAAATTATTATTATATATTTATAGAATGGATATTTTAGGAGAGCCCAACACTCATCCACGGATTGTCAATCCCAGTTATCTTTGGACACACATAAAATAACCTAAGATTATCAATACGCACTCTCACAGATAGAAGCGAATGTGAAAATAGCACGATAATGACAAAAAAAAAAACATCAATGCGACACAACCATATATACGGCAGGACTCTCAGAACCACAACAATGCAATATTCCGCAAAAAACCGAACACAAATTTGACACGTGTTCCGCCTCTAAATGAGGCATTCTCAGGAGCGCTCGGCGACAAATGAGTCTACCTAATTTATATTTTACTATACTAATGAGCCTAATTTATATCTTACTATACATAAATATGATTTTTTACATATTTTAATGTCTCATCGCTGGTGATGGATTGAAATTGTATTACAACGTAATGATAGGATTTATTACCATAGTTTACCATACCAGCATGGGCTAGTCCTGTATAGGTGCATAGATTTTATAAGTGCAAGTTTTTTTCAATGCTTTTTTATTCGTACATTTTTATTGAAGTCCGTAAGCATTTCAAAAAACAACATAAGCTAAGCTCCTATGGATAGTATTCGCAGTAATTAATTTCTGTTCTACATCATTACTGTCCAACGCTATCAGATATATCGGCCATATGTTATTTTTCCAGATATCGTCATAGCGATTTGATCTTTTAAAATTTTCACATTGTTTTATTCTAATATGTGAAACGTAAAAAGTAATATTAATTGCGTATCTTAGTCTATTATATCATCCATCCATCCATCCATCAGCCTTTCAACGTCCACTGCTGGACATAGGCCTCCCTATGAGAACGCCACAACGAGCGTTCCCGTCATGGGGGATAAATGCCGTAATCGCCACGCTTGGCAGGCGGGTTGGCGATCGCAGTGGATGTTGTTAATACTCGAGGGAGTGCTGCTGCCCACTCCCCCAGTATTCCCTTAGTCGGCTCTTACGACTCCCGTGGGTAAAGAGGGGTGGGACAATTCTAAAGCCGGCCCCACACGGCGGATCTATTATATATATATATATATATATATATATATATATATATATATATATATATATATATATATATATATATATATATATATATATATATATATATATATAATCTATCTATTATATATATATATATATATATATATATAATCTATCTATTATATATATATATATATATATATATATAATAGACTAAGATACGCAATTAATACTACTTTTATATATATATTATCTATTACACAATCACTGAAAATTCATAAAACAGAATTGTAAAGCAACTTTGGAATATAATATTAAATTCCGCATAGAACTTTGGAAATTATTATTGCTGCCAACAAGCCTGTGGCGTTTTCTATAAAATTTACTAGTTCCCAGTGACATTATATTTTATTCCGATACATACTCAGGCAATGTGCTGTTTTATGTAAAGGAGTCATTATTTCTTTGTACATTAATTACGTTTTTCTGCACTTATTTCGTTTAGTGTAGTAGCACAGAACTATTTTTGGATCACACAAAGAGTTGTCCTATGTGGGAATCGAACCCACAACACTCGGACAGGGGGCTGGTATCTAAACCACTCCGCCATCTGTGCAGTAAATAAACGTCAGTCTAATCCTTGTATGGCGGGGAACTTAGTTAGTCTAATCCTTGTATGGCGGACACGAAGCATAGCCAGACTCATGATAAACATTTGTAAATTGTACTGTGTGGGAATCGAACCCGAAACACTCGACGCAGGAGGTCGCCACCACCACAGTCATTCTACCCTCTATGCTATCATCTGTGTACATAATGTAATTGTTTTTATGTGATTTGAGTCACGGCCTACGTGATGCTTAATGGTAACTGTCGTTCATGGACTCAACTATACCAAGAGTATTGTCAAGCCGCTGCTTAACATTTCATTACAGATATGAAATGAAAGAATAAACGGCTATCTCATGCTACAACCGAAACACACCGGTATGTCACACGGGAAAAGGTGGTACCAACTCACTCGGGCGCGAAAGCACATGAGTACTCCCACTTGATCCCAGCCCTGCCACCAGGCATGCAATGGCTGATAATTGCTTACTTCCTTTAGTCGCCTTGTCTGACACCCGTGGGAAATAATGGAGTGGTGACACTTGTATTCTTCCGCCTGTCACCACATGGACATAAAAATATGTATATAACATGTATGGAGTTAACAAAATGATTTTAATATAATGTTATGATTTTAACACAGATATCGCCTGGGGCCGGAGTGATACCAGCGCTGGTCGCTAAAAGCTCGATTTGCTATGATCCCCTCATCTATGTCGGAATGAATACCCAAGTAAGTTTTTTTATACTACACGGATGCCAAACAGGCATGCGGCTCTAACCTATATATATTTTTTAAGGCGGGAGAAAATGTTCCTACTCAATTCTAGAGCCGGGCCCCACACGGCTAACAGATTCACTCGCGCTTTACTAATTCCAAGGAAATAAATATGAGCTGGAGAGGACGGATAACGAGGGGATTTGTATCTCGGGTGCTCTCACTCACCATATCAAAAAACAGTACCCACCGTTGTTTCACGCTGATTTTTTCTGAGAGGGTGGTTCTTCCTCTTTTGGGCCCATTAATGTTGTCAGTCTATCGACGCACGCACGTGCACAAACGCGCCGCGTAGCAGCTGATGTGCGGCTGACGTCAGCGTCGCCACGTGGTATTGTATAACACAATATATATTCACACGTGGGGTTGACGTATGCGGCCGATATTCGCGCAGAATTTCAGCATTTTCCCTATAATTACTCTAATTATTAAAGGTCTTCACATATGAAATGATGTATAAGGGAACTTGTCAATTTGATCTTAAATACCTTGTGTATAGTTTATAATTTCAAGTTTATTTCACATTTAACAGGCTTTTCTTAGCCATATAAATGAACCCAAAGTGCGAAAATGTGAAATCGATAATAACGAACAGGAGTTGAACCTGCATCTCTTCCAGGAACTGCAAATTTCAATAACACATTCCTTCTCAAGGCCTTGGGTGACGCCTGTGCCATCTGTCGGATGTATTTGCATACATTATCCCGACCAAATTATTACAATTGACATTCGTAGTAAATAATGACGCAGCCCTATAAATACTTTTATATTTTTAAGCGTTTGACATGTGTTCATTGCCAACGGTGGCAGACGAGCAAACGGCCCACCTGATGGTAAGTGGCAACCGCTGCTCATGGACTTGGCTATACCAAGGGTACAGCTATACCAGGGGTACAGCCAAGCCGCCGCCTAATACCGTGAGTAAAGTACTCTTCTCAAACCTCGTTTAAAGAGGGACAAGTCGTAACGCTGGGGAAATACCGCAGCAGGAAGTTCATTCCAGAGCTTACAGGTAGGTGGTTGAAAAGAACGCTGAAAATAAACCGTCTTGGACGAGATCGTCTCCAGGTGTTATGGATGAACCTTTGTACGGCGTCTCGTGGTCCGGTGTTAAAACAGTGATATTGGTACCACCTCAAACAGTTCCTCAGAGCACTCCCCGTTGAAGAGTCGATAGAGCACACAGAGAGCCCCAAAGTCTCTCTGGGGGTGAACTTGTGCTTTATGCAGCACAAGTCGCTACCTCGGTGTGAAGTACCGCTTGGCTCTGCTTCAGGACGCCCAGTTTCTTGCTCGCCAATTTGCTTTGTCCTCCAAATGACTCCCGAGCTGGACTTTGCTGGATATGTCGATGCCAAGGATCCCAATACTCTCAGAGCCCGGGAAAGTTACCCTTTGTAACTGGGGCGTCACGACGAATCAAGGCGTCCTTCTTGTCTTCGTAGGGCTGAATCGAACCAAGTTCTTTTCTCCCCATTCCGAGGCTCGCCCTGGAGATCGCTCGACTTTAGACACAAGTTGGGTCCGTCTCTCCTCCAGCATGTTCCGAGGGACTTTTTGATGATCGGTATATAGCGCATCATCCGTACTGTCATACGCATAGCAAAGCATACGCTCTATCAAGTGCAAGTCATTGATATGCAAGATGAACAGCGTTGGGGAGTGCACCGAGCCTTAATGTTCGCACTTTGTTTATTAATATGCAAAAATTTAAATATTATATTATTTACGAATATGAGTTTTTGTTCTAAAAATGTTTACCTATAAAACATGATCCATGGGCGACTGGAGCTGTAGGCCCAAGTTGATAATGTAAATCTAAAAGTGATCTTGAAAGCGTATCCATCGCAAACTACGTCAGAGTTAGTGACACGCTTAGGTGTGAGTGATAAAACAGTTTAAGATAAACAAACAAATTGGAAAACTATAAGCACACACACCAATAAACACGTATGTCAAGTGCTTCATTACATTACACAACCGGTACATTAAAATAAGATAATTTTAAATCTTAACGCTCACAATGGTTTAATCCAGGAGAATCTCCCAAATCTGCCCTAAGCGAAAGTTGGGTCAGAAAAAAATACTATGGAGTGTTTGGTGTATTTTTAACAAAATGCAAATATAAATGGTGTAAAAGCTATCCGCTAAAAACCAAGGTTAGCCAAATTCTGATCCACTGTTGCTTCAAGAGAACGCTAAATCAAATACTGCACGACAGACGATCGTTTCTTCAGCAAAGGAATCAATGAACTACTTATGATAAGGCTAAAGTATATAGATAGTAAATACACATAATTTCATAAATCATTTTAGTTGTGTACCTAATCAATTCAGAGGCCAATTTCATATGTAAAGACCTAATAGTAAGCTAATGGTAATTTTAAAAGGTAATTCCTACCCATACGGATATAATTATTTGTACTTAAATGCTAATTGTCGATCGTAAGACCGTTAGATGCCGTGTGGGGCCGGCTTTAGAATTGTCCCACCCCTCTCCACCCATGGGAGTCGTAAGAGCCGACTGAGGGAATACGGGGGGAGTGGGCAGCAGCACTCCTTCGAGTATTAACAACATCCACTGCGATTGCCAACCCGCCTGCCAGGCGTAGCGATTACGGCACTATCCCCAATTCTTGGGGAGGCCTATGTCCAGCAGTGGACGTTAAAAGGCTGATGGATAGATGGAAGATCGTTAGATCTAATTTGTTTTGAAACGTTATTTAACTCATTTCTGTCAATTTGTTACAGTTTCGAAACTCTATCAAACGAATTTTTGGTGTTCACACAAAGGGGAAAAACTCTACGAATGAAAGAGGTTACGACAATACTTTGATGTCACCAGCCAATAAACTATCAAGCGTCAATATTCGATATAATTCTTCAGAATCCAATGTTTCATCAGCTCTAAAAACCTCCAAAGAAAAGAAAATTTTCTTCGACGACGATGTGTCTGAGACTGCACTCAACGATTACCATCAATCATTTGCGAGAAATCCTAATCTTTGTACGATACAAGAGTGTAAAAACTCTGACGCAGAACGTTCAGGTGACACAATATATGACGAAGATAGTAGTAATAATTGTAGTACCCAAAAACCTTGTTTATTTGGCCAATCCTGTAACATAGTCAATAAAAAATCACCCGTTCTTATTTTCCTGGACTCTGAACGATTGCTTTTTAGTAAATCATCAGAGTATGATGATGCTGAAGCAAGTAATTCATTTGGAAATAAAGCTTATGAAAAGCATCTAACAGATAATACGAATGAAGACACATATAAAGTAGACACTGAACAACAAACATTTACAAGGCAAAAGATGATACGGCAGAGTTATTCCTTAGATTTTCCACGACATCCAATTGAAAATAAAAAAAGAAAACTTTCTGTAGAAACAAAATTGGAAAGTTTTATTCCGACAAAAGGATTTTTCAAGGACACGATTAGCAAAATGTTTGATCTGGAAACGAAACAAGGACACGATAGTTTCAAAAGTTACTTGTGCAAAAATAAAGACGGTCAGGACAACTTGTAGTTATAGACTTACATCAGTCATATGGGATCAATTTCGATATAACAAAAATATTCCGAAGAAACTATCATTTCGGAATTTGATTACGCAGTAACATTGTACGGAAACATTTTAGCTATATGGGTGGGTATATCTCTCACAAATCGCAAAACGTCTATATTAAAAATCCGACAATTAAAGGTTCAGTTCCGTAACAGAAACATTCGTACGTAATTTTTTACATTTTTCTCAAAGACATTATTCTTGAATAAAAAATGTTCCTAAATTATTAAAAATTTGGAGAGTGAACGGTTGGAGCTGTAGGTACATTATAGGATGATATTAGTCAAAGATCTGTGATATAGATACGAGTGCCAAGGTAAAAATAAATATTTTCGGATTGACAAAGCTTAAAAAAAACGAACGCCTAATTTGTACTATCTGTGGGCCTAGCCAAGTTGCATTCTATGATCGCTAACGCTAATAGAAAACTTTTTAAATGTATGGGAATTTGACATATTTAACCATAGATAAAGAGCCTATATTTATCTAAGTCTTTAACAATATCTATAACGCTAAGTCACGTGACTTAAGGTTAGAGATGTCAAATTTCCATACATTTTAATAGTTTTCTATTAGCGTTAGCGATCATAGAATGCAACTTGGCTAGACCCACTGATTTTTAATATTGTGTATAGATCGCGTTATTGTGGACATATTTATATACAATCCGTGTCATTATGAAGATGCTACAGGTATGTGGTAATATAAAACTTATACGTACAAAATTATTCTAATAAAACCATTTTTGAGGCTCATTCTCATCTCATCACATATATTTCATTTGTTTTTTTATATAAAAAATTAAAGGAGATGGCCGAAAATTGTATAGACCTGTGCCCCAGAGTGTACATGAATAAAATCTATGTTATTTGATAATAGAGGTCTTGTAGAATGTACATAAAAAGTTGCATAATGCTAAGCAGTTGTGGACTAAAGTTATGAAGGTTTCAAAAAGTTGATTTTACACAACGACTAAGATAATGTTTTCTATATAGCATTGATTATAATAAATATATATCTATCTCAGGGGTTTAGTTTTCATTGTATAAAGTCAAAAAAAAATGTAGATGCAATATTTTTAGGTACCTAGAAAAAAAACGATTGTACACTACTATTTTTTTAAATATTAAAGATTTAAGACAGAAAATAAAACAAAGTATATTATTTAAATCATTTATTGTTGCTAATGCACTATCTAAAAATGCAGCTGGGGGAACAATAATGTCTTGATATCTCGCCCATCCTAAATACCAAAGAATTGTCATGACATGAGCACAACACCCAACAGTCAATTTATAGGTACTTAACAAAACTCAAACTTACCTCAAAAGTTAACCACTCTGATAAAAGAACAATCATATCAAGGCATAGTGAACATATTAAATGCCGCCTGATGCGTTCTATAATTGCGATACCACAGTTTACACACGCTTGAAAAAGGTCAATTTTCCTTATGTAGAGTTTATGTTTAGTGGAGCACTCGCGTGGGGCTACGACACTATAAATGTTAAAAATAAAACATGTTAAATATTCACGGACATTTTTTTTTGCACACAACGTCCTCTAATCCCAAACTAAGCTTAATGCTTGTGCTGTGGGTACCAGTTTACGGATATAATACATATATAACTTTTTTTTTGTAAATACATACATATTAGATAGAAAACACCCAAACGCCGTACAAATATCTGTGTTCATCACACAAATATTTGTCCTGAGTGGGAATCGAATCCACGACCTCGTGCACGGATGTCGGTTATATTACCGACTACGCCACGAGGCCCGTCAGATCCCGAGAGAGAAATATAAACAAACAATTTATTTCACTTTAAACAGAAAACAAACGATAAAACGATATTCACCGGCGGCGCAAGGCAAGCATCAAACTTCATCAAAGCCGAAAGGTGACATTTGTATTTGTTGACTGATTTCACATATATTACAAAGTACTCTTATAGATATTTAGATATTTTTATATATATTTTTAGCATTTGACATGCTTAGCACTACACACTATTACTCTTATAGATATTGGTTAA
This sequence comes from Leucoma salicis, assembly GCA_948253155.1. NCBI lineage: Eukaryota > Metazoa > Arthropoda > Insecta > Lepidoptera > Erebidae > Leucoma > Leucoma salicis. The sequence continues at coordinate 5,568,387 of OX411817.1, forward strand.
TAATAAGACAACATCAGAGCATAAATAAACTGTGAAGTCAAACACATACCTAATAATTATATGTTTTTTTTCACTTCTGCTCTTAGAAATAAAAAGTAATTCAAAATTCGTTATTTTATTAGTTTAAATTTATTGCTAAACTTAAGTTGTTGTACACTTTGGGGCAAAAATCGGCCATCTCCTTTGCTGCAACTAAATTAATTTTGAATTTAACTTTTTTTGCTCTACCAAATAAATATCATTTATAATGTAACGAATTGATATCCGTTTTCTTTTTTATGTATTTAAGATTAATGCCATAAATATAGCTCTGTATTTATTAGATAAGTTTTTATTTATTCGCTAAACAATAGTTACTTACTTATAAAATTAGACACTACTATGTTTTTATTTACTTAAAGGATTTGATTTTTAGGAAAGATTAAATTAAAGCTGAAAAAATAATACGTAACAATGTATTATATAAGACTGGATATGAATCGATAGTCAGCTGTTTATTTTGTATGTATTAACGTTATATAACTAATCATTCGTAATATATTAATGTAATGTAACTAATCATTCGCTTAAAAAAATAGGAAATTATGCCAGGCATCGAATATTAATTAATCTTTAAAAACGATAAAGATTTACTACAAAATGTTAAACATACATATAAGTAAGTTTACACATACATAAATGTAAATATTCAGAAATTTGGATATAAATATATCGTGAACAGTATCCAAGTTCTTTTATCAAATTTTCTGACGTTTATTCACACTATCGTATGTCGGCCCAATACGAGCCCCGATTATAGTATGGAAAGTAGTGCAAAGCGTAAAATATAGAAAGTAAATATTGGTAAAATAATTAAGAACGTTTAATAAAAAGTAAACCACAATTTGAGGAACATTTTAAAGTTTATTTTAACTTAACTGAAATTCTTTCATGACTTTACATAAAATAAAAAATTTAAAAAAATATTCTAAAAAACATAACGCAAAAGTATTCGTCTACCCTTGTCACTCACGCAAAATAGTTCGTCTATCACTTAGTTGTGTTGCCTTTGCTCTCAATGACAGCTTTAATGCGAAGAGGCATGGTTGCAACCAACGCTGCACACTCCTCAGGCGTAATTGACTCCCAGACAGCCAAGAGTTTAGCCTTTAAGTCGCTCTTCGATCTTGATGGATTTTTACGGAGAACTTTTTTCATTTTCCACCATAGAGTTTCGATCGGCGACAAGTCCGGTCTGTTAGATGGCCATTCGATTGTAGGAATATTTTTCGCCAGTAGCGTCCGCGTATTTTTCGCTAGTTGTCCTTGCAGTATGGCAGAAAGCACCATCCTGTTGAAAAATGAAGGAATCTTGATGATTAAGTGACGGAATAGAGGGCAGTAAATTCTCTTCCAAAAGATTTTGATACCTTGCAGCATTGATAGAACCATCCACAAACTGCATACCACCAACACCTTGTGAGAACATGCAGTCCCATATCATAAGAGACGCCGGAAACTTAACTTTGCGTTTGAGACAATCAGTATGAAATGCCTCATTTTTGTTCCGAATCACTTTTTTCCTTTCATCGCCGACTGTCACTTGAAATTCGGACTCGTCACTCCAAATGATATTACGCCCCTGATTGGAAGTCCAATTTAAATGATCACGAGCAAACTTCAACCTCTTTTTCTTTTGTACAGCAGTCAACAGTGGTTTCTCCTTAGCGGTGTAAAATTCGTAATCCATGCTTTTTAGGACTCTTTTGCAAGTATCAACTGAGACGTCTTTATGAATCATGTCCTTCCATTGCACCGTGAGTTCTCCAGCTCGAGCAAGACGATTATTTTTGATAATTTTCTTCAGGATTCTGTTTTCTACTGCACTTGTGATGCGTGGCCGTCCAATTTTCTTCAAACAAGAAGTCGTTCTATTCTTTTTATAGTGCTGAATGATAGATTGGACTGTAGACCTGGGAAGTATCAAGTCTTTAGATATTTGGTAACTTGATTTGCCAGTATCGACCCCACAAACTTTTCGCTTTCGAAGCTCTTCACACACGGGTTTGCCACGACCCATTGTTATTTGAAAACTAATGAAAAAAACTGAAATTTTTTAGAATTTATACTGTCTCACTTAACAAATGACACAGAATTACTTTTACAAATTTAAATTATGCAACATAATTGTACAAAGAAGGAATAATCTTATTTAACTCACCGATAGACGAACTCTTTTGCATCGATTAAAAATTAGACGAACTATTTTGCTTATAACTTCTTCGAATTTAAAACAGAATATGTATAAATTTAAAAATCTAAAATAGTTTATTGGTTCATAATTAAAAATGCCATAAGTAACTCGACATGTGATAGTAGAACAGCTTAATATTTTATATAGATATGCAAAAATAATGAAGGTAGAAAAAATCTCATTGAGAAAATTTCACACTAGACGAACTATTTTGCATCGGGGCTCGTAGTAGACAATTCGTAGCTAATTATAGTGCAGTGAGCAATAAAGCCACAAGAAATGTATATCTTTTTAAAGATGATATCCTAAACCTTGCCATAGACTGGGCCAGCGTTTTGGACTCTGACCTAAATCCCTCTCACCATGAGAAAAGACCCGCACCCAATATTGGGGCAGTAAAAAGGTTGAAGAAAATAAAATTAAGTGAGGTTTAGGGCGAAAACTGTCTATGGTTGTAATTTATTAAATCTGAAATAATTCATACACATACATTTTTGACGTAACGCCGATGATGTCAATTATATGTGGATAATTATCTATCTATAAATTCTATTGTCCACTGCTCGACATAAGCCTCTCCAAAAGAGTGTCACAACAAATGGTCCTATGCCATCTTCATCCAACTACTGCCTGCGACTTTGACCAGATCATCCACCTGGTGGGAGCCTAACCGATACTTGGTTTGCACTCGAGAACCTTCCGTCTCTAACGATTGTCGCTTCATCAACCGATGCGTGGCCTGACACCCTTTTGGTTTCTTACACTGTCGTATAGTGCTCTCCAAGTCCTGCACGCTGACGCCGAGGGAGGTTTTTGGTCTTTTGTGTTCCTTTGTTTTGATGTGGATAGTTTCATACAAAATGTGTACTGATTTTGCCGCGCACAATACACGACAAGTGTCATAAATAAGTCGTTATGCGTCTATGGATTATATTATGGCCTCGTTTTTTATAAACGTGGTGGTTGTCAGTTTCCGAGTCTTCTCTAAAAACATACCCATGAGGCCGCTTGTTGACAGTATTAGATGAACGTCTAAAACAGAATAGTACTCATGGCGGACAACGGTACATTGAAGGGACCATTGCTTTTTGCTGTTAAAGAGCAAAAAGCAATGCTGGATGATGAAAACTGTAGTTTTCATCATCCAGCATAGCATTTTCACAGTTTGCACATATACCTATTTTAATCACATAATTTTTTAGCATTGTGCCCACCTTGCTTACAATTAGTCTATTGAGTAGACTTAATAAATTGAATATAAATTCGGTAAGCCTAACGAACTTTTGATTGAGTAAATACCTAATCTTGACGTTTTAGTCAGCCTTGCTAATTTATATAACATTTTGTAATTAAATTTCTATGCCAAGTCATTATCGTTATATATTTATTGTTATTAAAAATAATAGATAGTAATATTATTATATTTCGAAGGTCAATTATATAAATTATATAGCATAAGCTTTCGTACTTTAACATAACAAGAATACTTAATGTAATTAAAATTCGAGATGATAGAGTTATCCTTTTTCAGAAAATACAGAATAAATAATTTTATTATGCCTATAAATGAGAAAACTTTTTATTCAATTCAAGCTTATTCTGAGGTCATCAATTTGTCCTTCTAGTTAGGTCATAGAGGTCAGATAGACAGTCGCTCCTTGTAGATACTGGTTATCAGCTAAAACCAAACAATCGGAAGCCGAGCCACAAAGCTTGCGAATACGCTAGGAAAATAATGATAACATCGTATATGTTTATAGTACTTAATGAGGGACTATTATGTACCCAAGACTAAGCCGTAAAATAGTAATATAAAATAGTATATAATAGGTGATACAGATACTTATAACTGCAAAGTTCCAATGACCAAAGATACCATGGAGGTTACTCGCAATCGCAACTCTAACAGTTTTTTTAATTCTCATTCACGATGTCTATGGAGTATTTTCGAATATTATCCGAGCAGCCCTATTTAATAAGGATTCGTAATAAATAATGACGCTACTCGCATTTCGTAATATTATTAAATTGTTAATGTTAAAACTGTTTCTGTGGTGTAGCGGTAGTGTGAGCGACTGCTGTTCATGAGGTCTTGGGTTCGATCCAGGGGTAGGGCAATGTTATTGAGATTTTTCTTAAAAAGAAAAATTCTCAATAGCAGCCCGGAGTTTGGAAATGTGCCCGGTAGATGGCAATAAGCTCGCCCGCTATTACGTGGGACTTAAACATAGCTGGCGAACCGTGGGTGTATAATACACCTCTGCCTTCCCCTTCGGGGAATACAGGCGTGATGCTATGTTATTTTTTATGTTAATATTTTATCTATTTCATGTACCTATAACTTTTAACTTCTCGGATTTATTAAAGTTATAGTGATTTACGTGTGAGTATTTAATAAAAGTCCAAAATATAACAATGAATGACATTTTGTTACAAAAGACAATAATTTAAGGTATAGTAGAAAGACTATGTCACTTGATTGTTAATTATAATTATGATTCTTATTATAAGTTGCGTAATTTAATTGTTAAAAGCTTTTCTCATACTGTAATAAAAATTGTATCAATACTGAATAAGGAAATCTGTTAATAATATGATCTATATTTCTATGTATTTTTTACTCTAATATTTTATATTAATAGTTTAGGTACTTATATAAATTCAAAAAATTTCATATTATAAAAGCTGACAAAATTAAATAGAAGTCTTCAATTATTGTTGTATTATGGTGTGCATTTGATTTTATGAATTAAAATCCTACTAATACTGACAAGAAATTGACTTGAAGTCAACACCGCGATATAAGAGCATTAGAATGCTTTATCTATCAGGGTATGGTGCTGCCATATATTATCACTACGCTAAATATCCGTGTCCATACCACTTAAGATTTAATTTTGTTAGCTTAGCTTATTTTACTTCTTTATGCCAGCTAACACATAAAAAAACTGATTTTTATGTTAGATTTGCATCTTAATAACATAACATCCGAAAAGTTCCTGCTTACAAAAAACATCTACATATGATTCATATGAAAATGTAGGTAGGTATATAATTTGAATAAAATCATAAGACACCAATTTTTATAAGTATATATTTATAGACATTGTAAACTCAAATGTAAATAGTTATTACAAAAGCCGTATGTTTAACCTAAGTTAAAATATTATTTATATCACTCTCATGTTTTGTAATAATAATATGAATAATTTTAGTCGAGTAGAAATATTACAGTATCTGAATAATTTTGTAAACTTTTGAGGTATAAAACATACAATAATAGGCAACTTTTTGAATTTTAACCAGTTAAGTCGAAAAGGAAATATTACGTTAGATTAATTTTAATGGATCTAATGGAATATTTATTTTTTAAATAATGCTCTTCGAAGTTATATTATATGTCTAAGTGAAGAGGATATAAATTATTATACCTCTGTTATAATTTTGTGACTTATACGCATAATTCAATAGCAAAATAATATATCTTTAGTGTTTAGATGTGAATGGGCATGTTAAGTCTTTTCATTAAATGTTTTCAATAAAAATTATCATTGTAAATTTGTTTGTATTATTTGAATTCTATATTTTTTTAATGCGATTGATGGCAGTCGAGCCACAGCCCATCTGATGGTAAATGGTAACCGTCGCTCATAGACTCAACTATAGGTACCAAGAGTATTGTCAAGCTGCTGCTCACAATTTCATTTCACAGATATGAAATGAAAAAATAAACGGCTATCTCCTGCTACAGCCAAAACGTAACTTTGTGCTTCATGGCCGCTCACGCGGGAGATAGGTGGTACCAACCCGCTCGGGCCCGATAGCAAGTGAATACTCCCACTTGGTACCCAGCCCTACCACCAGTCATGCAATGGATGATAATTGCTTACTTCCCTCAGTCGCCTTATACGACACCCGTGGAAAAAAACACAATAATATTACCTTTAAATTTGGAACCTGTCATCCTTAAATAAATATTCATTGTGTCAGAGAATAATATAACCACTACGTTTTTTTTTTTCATTTTCGCGTCAATCTGTGTGAAATATTCCTGTGACACTAAACTGTAGTGGGGTGATAAAGAGAACCGAATTGCTGTTATTAAGCCAATGGCAGAAGTTTCACGCTGATCTTCTGTGGGAGGGTGTACTTCCCCGATCGATCCGGCCCATTCATGCTGAGATAGGTAAGATTATACCACTAAATATCTATATATAAAAATCTCGGGCTATAGATATAAATCATAGATAAACTTTAGAAATTGTAGAAAAAATACAATAAATGAGATGGAATTCCAGATATTTGTGCCCAAACTAACCATCAGCAACATGGGTTATACAATCAAAAGAAACATTAACGCCGGCTGGAAAATCGTTCCTTTTAAGATTAATTATTCTTATGAATTAATTAACTAGGAGAGGTATGATTAAGTATTTGGCGAATAATTAATAGAGGTATTAAGCTAGATTTATTTTAATCTTGCTTAAACCTTTGCCTTATATTAATGTTTAGTAACCCCTATATTTGATCGCAGGTAAGCACTAAAAATGTTGTTTTTTCCTTTCTTAATGTGTATGTTTCCAGAACTGGCTATTTACATAAGCAATATTTAAAATATAATTACAATTTTTGAAAATTATACTCTTTGGCTGTAGCATGGCCCAATAATACAGGCCTGCTCAAATCGCGAAAGTACATACAAAATGTTGCCATGCGTACGTCAATAACAGGGCAGCGTTGGCACTCAAATTTTTGTCCTCACAATTTACCCACAAACTCAATAAAGTATGATAGGTTGTTACCATGGCCAGATGGAAGGCATGGCTGGAGGCGCCCCGGACCGGTCTTTAGACCATGGGGGCATTCCAGCTGGTGCTAGAGGAGTGGGCGGGGCGACAGCACGGATTCCTTACCTTCCGACTGGTGCAGGTGCTGTCGGGGCACGGTTGCTTCGACAGATATCTGCACATAGTCACAAGGAGGGAAGCGACCCCGGGCTGTCGCCACTGCGGCTGCGACGAGGACGTGGTGCGGCACACGCTCGAGTCGTGCCCAGCTTGGGCTGAGCAGCGCCTTGAACTCGTTGCGGAAATAGGGGGAGACCTCTCGCTGCCGAGCGTTGTCAGAGCGATGCTTGGCAGCGACAGGAATTGGGCCGCGGTCGCTGCCTTCTGCGAGGAGGTTATCTCGCGGAAGGAAGCGGTGGAGAGGGCCAGGGAAGAGGATTCTTCCGCTGACCTAATCAGCCACCAGCGACTGGAGCGGCGGAGGTGCGAGTACTTGCGCCTCATGCCGCCCTAGCTGAAGCTGCGGGTGGATGGACCGGGGAACGTCCGCCACCCGCAAGGCCTCCCGCGAAGGTGTGACGGTCCATGTGCGGATGCGTCGCTCAGTAGAGAGTACCCGAAAGGGTAAGCCGCCAGCGGACCACCGAAGGAATGTAACATAGTTCCAGTGGCCCGCCAATAAAGGGCGGACAGACGGCACACGGCGGGTTTCTTTAGTGGGTGAAGGCCCCTAACTACCCTGGCCGTTGCCCCGAACGATGGGATGTGCAGTTAGGAACATTTTAACAAAAAAAGTTAGATGTCCATAATAAAAAAATATTAATGTTTATAAAAGCTAAAATATATTAAACTAGACTCTACCCACAACTCCGTCCGGGTGGTTCCAGAATATAAATATGTCGCACTACTGCACTTTAATTAGCTTTATGCAAAAATAGCTACTCCGAAGAAAACATTCATTTTTCCGGGATGCAATGTAGCCTGTGTGCTTTCCTGAGCTCCAGTACTCTGGGGTTCACTAGTTACGTCGTGAAAGCATAACCAAAAAAACTAACAAATAAAGTCACTTTCACATTCATATTATTAGTAAGGGTAAGGATTAAACTTTTTGAAGATAAGTCGCGTGTTATATACGTGACTTGGTATTGGTATTAGAAAAATGGTGGAACATTTATTTGGCATAAAAAACTATAAAAAAAATGAAAGACAAAAGGAGAAATAATCCAATCCAATGGTATCGCCATGAGCTGGTTGGATATTATAATACCTCTCTGAATATGTACTTTATAAATTAGCCTCTAGCATGTTTTCAATTATCTATCTATATATAGATAATTTACCGACTGGCTGACGATCAACGCAGAGCCTAAACTGCTGGGGCTGCAAGCTTGAAATTTTGGTAGTTCATGCCTTTTTTGTTGTAGAGATCCACTAAGAAGGGATTTTTGAAAATTTCGCCCCTAAGAGGGTAAAATAAGGTATAAACGGTCGTATGGAACTCTATCAGCTTGAAAGTAACAAGCACAAAATTTTCTATACCTGTTTCTGATCAGCAATGAATGTATATGTATAGTGGAATTTAAAAAAAAATACTCCCAAGGTGATGAGGTTGAAAGTTTATATGGGAAGTTCGTCATTTTTAAAGTAAGAATCACCAAATTTCATAATATACCTATTTCTGATTAAAAATTGATGATTACGTATATCAGCGATTTTATATTTTTTACCCCTAAGAGGGTGAATTATTAGCTTCAATTAGACATCTCTGATATAGTACACATCCATCCATCAGCCTTTTAACGTCCACTGTTGGACATATGCCTCCCTAAGAATGGGGGATAGTGCCGTAATCGCCACGTTTGACAGGCGGGTTGGCGATCGCAGTGGATGTTGTTAATACTCGAAGGAGTGCTGCTGCCCACTTCCCCGGTATTTCCTCAGTCGACTCTTACGACTCCTATGGGTAGAGAGGGGTGGGACAGTTCTAAAGCCGGCCCCACACGGCTGTAGTACACAATTTTAAGAAGAATCCTATAAAACTTTTCGCAAGTTTTACCAATGCTACTCAAAGAAACCTGCTGTTGGTTTGGTCCAAGACCCCAGATGCAAGCTAACTCGGCACTTTACCGAAGATATCCCGGACGTCAGCCTGTACGAGATCAGAATGGCTCTCAAACAGCTAAAGGACGGAAAGGCACCGGGTGACGACGGAATTACTATAGAGCTTCTGACGGTAGGCGGAAAGCCGGTCCTCAAAGCCCCCCAGAAGCTATTCAATTCCGTCGTTCTCGGGAGCGACGTTCCAGAGTCGTGGACCAGGAGCGTGGTGGTGCTGTTCTTCAAGAAAGGTGACAGAACCCTCTTGAAGAATTATAGATCCATCTCGCTCTTGAGCCACGTCTATAAGTTGTTCTCGAGGGTCATTACAAATCGACTCACGCGCAGGCTTGACGACTTCCAGCCTCCCGAACAAGCCAGTTTCTGAAAAGGTTATAGTATCATGGACCACATCCACACGCTTCGCCAGATTATACAGAAAATCGAGGAATACAATCGGCCTCTGTGTCTGGCGTTTGTGGACTATGAGAAAGCCTTCGATTCGATCGAAATTTGGGCGGTGCTTTTGCCATTCAGCGGTGCCAAATTGACTATCGGCATATCGAAGTGCTGAAGTGCTTGTATAGAAACGCCACCATGTCAGTCCGTGTTCTGGACAGGTGTACGAAACCGATCCAACTGCAGAGAGGTGTTAGACAGGGAGACGTTATGTCCCCGAAACTCTTCACCGCTACATTGGAAGATGTTTTCAAGCTCTTGCACTGGACCGGATTCGGCATCAACATCAATGGCGAATACATCACTCACCTTCGATATGCTGACGACATCGTAGTCATGGCAGAATCGCTGGACGACCTTGGCACCATGCTCAATGATCTCAGCAGGGTTTCCCGACTAGTGGGTCTTAAAATGAACATGGACAAGACGAAGGTCATGTCTAATGTCCATGTCATTGCAGCACCGGTCCTAGTCGGGAGTGCGCTTCTCTAAGTTGTCGACCACTATGTATACCTGGGACAAACAGTCCAGTTAGGTAGGCATAACTTCGAGAAAGAGGTCAATCGACGAATCCAACTCGGGTGGGCAGCGTTCGGGAAGCTAAGGAAGATCTTCTCGTCCAATATTCTGCAGTGTCTGAAAACGAAGGTCTACGACCAGTGTGTGTTACCAGTGATGACATATGGAACAGAGACGTGGTCTCTGAATGTTGGCCTCGTAGCAAGGCTCAAAGTCACTCAGCGGGCCATGGAGCGGGCTATGCTTGGTATTTCCCTACGTAATCGAATCCGTAATACCGAGATCCTTAGGAAAACGGGAGTAACCGACATATCCCGCCAGGCTGCCATGCTGAAGTGGCAATGGGCAGGCTACATCGTTCGACGAACCGACTACTATAGACCGACGATCTGGTCAAAGTCGCAGGGAGCCGTTGGATGCGGTCGGCATAGGACCGCTCTTTGTGGCATTCTCTTGGGGAGGCCTATGTCCAGCAGTGGACGTTGAAAGGCTGAGGGATGGATGGATGACTCAAAGAAACAGTTCAAAAAAACTAATACTAAATATAATCGAACCCTGTTCGCAGTAAACCTATCTTTTTCCATATTCACAAATAATTTGTTCTTTAAAGTAGCTGAGCATGTCAAGTGCTAAAATACAGATCAAAATACTTTAAAAAATGAATTATTCGTTTTGTAGAGTGCAATGAGTTAGGAATACGTAAATTGTAACGCTTTTAGCGACCAAGGGACTCCGTCTATATATTTGGCAATGGTACGAGTATATAGTTAGTGACTGTTCTTCACTGTGTTTCTCATTGGAAACTCATTCTTAAAATTGGATCACCAGTAAAATATTAGTACGAAATCTTAATCCCCTAAACAGTGCAATGGAACTGTTTTTTTTTATTGTCAACGGTGGCATAGGAGCAAGCGGCCGACCTGATGGTAAGTGGTAACCGCCGCTCATGGACTTTAGCAACACCAGTGGTACAGCCAAGCCGCCACCTACCGCACGCTATGTAGGTTACAAATCAAAGCTCTTTATAAAAACGATTTCTCTTCTCTGCTGCTGCTCTGTATAAAAAGGATTATTTATAGGAGCTACAGTAGGTAATTACAGAACTTGGTCAAGGAAATGTTTTCATTCCATAAAATCACAAAACCCTTCCTATTTTAAGGAAACAGCTAGTTCTGTATAAACGTAAACCATTCTAACCAGTATTTTTTTATAATACCCACCACCTTATGATAAGCGGTTACCGTAGCCTATAGACGCTAGCAACACCAGAGGTATCACTTGGGCGGCTCCTGCTCCAAGGAAAGGGATAGGCAGTGAAAAAGAAGGATGACAAGGAGAGGATGAGCAGGGCCTCTGCGGTCTCACTCAGCATACAAAACACAGTAGTAGAAGTACCTACCGTTGTTTCACTTATCAGTTTGTACTTTTTTCGCATAACACATCACCATGGTTGGAAAAACTTTGAGCTTCAATGTTAACACAAAGAGTACGAGCTAGTTTTCTCGTTGGTTTGAAAGAGAAACAGCTAAAATTGATAGTTGTCATGTATCTGTCACATACAACAACAATGCTATGCTGCCAGACTAATAAGTACAATTTTGCTCATATTAATAACTAATGTTCCTTTTTATAAAAATAAACCAATTTAGAGTAGAAATTCTGAAATTAAAATTACAGTCAATCTGGGTAACTTTGACAGTGTGACTATGATAATGTTTTAATGTTTTTTCCCTATGAAATCAATATTTTTTGTTAATACTTGCTTTAGATTTTATATTTTAAACAAGCTCCGTAAACACACCTGAAAATAAAAGCAAAGTTGTCAAACAGAGTTAATGCTAAAACTTTGTCCGAAATTAACGCGTGAATTTGAGTTCATGAGACAGTGAATAACTTTTTTGCTATTCTGTGATTGTATGGATGACAATTTACTCTATATGGAGTAGGGCGAATAAATACTTCAAACCCAAGTGTTTACATATTTTTTGTTTGTTTTAATTATTTTAGTTTGTCTTCATTTTGATATGCTTAACGGTTTGTTCATCATAGGATTTAAACGATGTTTTGAGGCGAATTAAAAAATATACTTGTAACTGCTAAATTTTGATTGATGGACCTTTTTTTAGAAATATATATATGATACTACTACATATTTACGTTTTTTTGCCACCGCCACATCCCTAATTTGAGAATTATATAAACCCAAAGTAATTTAATAATCAAATATTACCTCATTTATGTGACGGATCTAATGTGTGTCAAAGTTACACTTTTGTGGGTGGTAACTTTGACATACTACAAAAATAGATTTTTCTCTATAATTAATGGATATTATAGTCTTTCATTATTGTCTATGGATAAACAATATTCTGAGAACACTAGCAAAGTTTAATATTGTCATTTAAATGTTAAAACATTTAAAATACCGTGAAAAATATCACTGTAATATGTCAAAGTTACCCAGAATGACTGTACTGTAAACAATTACACATTTATTTTTAATAAGTAAATGATTGGTATTATTATTTTTAAAATGCTGTCATCTGTTATAAGTTACCCTTTTTTGTTGAGGTGGGAAAAATATTCTTAACCGTACACCCTGTCGCTCGAGGCAACGAATAGGGTAGTGTGGGGCCTCACCTACTAAATAAACCCGCCGTGTGCCGTCTCTCTACCTTTGGCAGGCCACCGGAACTATATTACATTCCTCCAGTGGTGTTATTATTTACCCTAAATAATTAGATTTGAGAAACGGCAAGGAAAATGTGACGTCATTAGTAGTCGTGGCAAATTGTCAACGATTTGAGCAGGCCTGTATTATTGGGCCATGGCCATGGGCCTGTGGAATACAGTTTGTTTCATCTGTCTGTCACCTGCTTTCCATTAGGGCCTCTTTGATTATGGCATCATTTTGAAAATTGCGTGTCTACATCAAGATGTAGGTATTTAAATCGTGAATATCTTTGTAGTATGATTTTCTACAATTTTCAGTGTAATTTGACAGCTCAGCACGGCTTTGCTCGGTTTCAAACTGCTTTTGACGATAAAGCAAGAAACAGTAACAAGACAATTTCTAGCTGTTTTGCATAATTCCAACAATGCTTGAATTTTTTTTCTTGATGTATAAACTAGTGATAAATGAGTTATCAGCTGTTATTCTTCATATAGTAAATCTCTCGAGCGGCGAGCTATGTTGCTCTCTGCTCTACCACCACCGCATATATCACCAGTATGCGATATATATTATTTACGTATACGTTCCACTTATTATAGAAATTGTTTAAGTCAGTAATTCAAGTTCGCCATCCTTATTTCAACCAATTTCAACATTACCAATTCTTTCTAAAATCCTTGAAAATATTGTTCACACAAACTGTCTTATTATCTCTCGTCTAATTTTGTGACGGACAGGCAGTCCCTCTAAATAATTATTAAAACTGAGCATGGAAATGCAAGAGGGTAGGGTAGTGTGCACTCAATAAATTCACCGTGTGCCATCACTCTCCCTGAATTGGCAGGCCACTGGAACTGCATTACATTCTACCAGCATTAGGTGTTAGGGTGCTGCTGGGACAACCTGCAGTAGTCTAGTAGCCCGCCAAGAGTCTAAACCAACACCTAAAGAGACTCTCTTTAGATAGCTGAATCAAGGGCTTGATACAGAAGGCAGTTAGTACTTCTCGACACGGCACGTATTATGAGGAGAACCCTTCCTCTGGAGCCCTAACCCGGGTCCCTGAGCCCGATGTCGGTGGTCTACTGTTATATACATTTTTAATGTTATTATATTTAATTGTTTGTGTATTTGTTTGTATTTTTATAAGTATGTTTACAGCGTGTATACCGATTTCCGGAAGGCCTTCGATGGAGTGGATCACAAAATATTGCTAGATAAGCTAGCATTCAACGGAATACGTGAAAACTTATGGCGGTGATTCAAATCATATATATAAGTAATCGTACGCAGAAAGTAGTTATTAAGGGCTATGAGTCGGACTACGTCTCAGTAAGTTCCGGAGTACCACGGGATTCAATTTTGGGACCCTTATTATGTATACTATTTATAAATGATATTAGTGACTGCTTTGATTTCTGCGACATTTTATTATACGCAGATGATTTAAAAAAATTTCATCTAATAGAAAATTTTGATGACCACAGTAAATTTCAATCCGATCTAGACCGCTTTTTAACTTACTGTATCAAGAATAAATTGAGCCTTTTTTTTATTTTAGGAGGGCAAAAATGTCCTACCGCACACCCCGCTGCCCGGGGAGACAACGGGGTAGTGTTGGGCTCTCACCCACTAAAAACCCACCGTGCGCCTCCACCCGCCCTTGCTACGGCGGATCACGGGTACCGCGTCGTTTCGACCGCGATCCGCAGGCGGCAGCCCCTTCGGGTACCCTCTCTTGAGCGACGCCTCGCGCACTTGGGCGTCGCACCTTCGCGGTAGGCTTCCGCGGACGGCAGGGTGCTCCCCGACCCCACCATCCGCAGCCTCGGCTAGGGCGGCATCAGGCGCAGGTAAGCACGCGCACGCAGCCCCGTGCGCCGGCGGCGAATCGGGTCCGCGAAGGAGGATTCCTCCCGGGCCCTCTCCGCCACCTCCTTCCGCGAGATGACAGCCTCGCAGAAGGCGGCGACCGCGTTTCAGGCCCTGTCACTGCCAACCATCGCTCGCGCAACGGCCGGCAGCGACAGGTCCACGCCTATGACTGCAACAAGTTCCCGGCGCTGCACATCCCAGGCCGGGCATGAGCTCGAGCGTGTGCTGCGCCGAGTCCTCGTCGCAGCCGCAGTGGTGACAGCCTGGGGTCGTCTCCCTCCTAGCGATCATGTGCAGGTATTTGCCGAAGCAACCATGCCCCGACAAAACCTGCACCAACCGGAAGGTGAGAATCTCGTGCTGCCGCCCGGCCCATTCTTCCAAAATCGGCTGGAGCGGCCCCACGGTCAGTCGAGAGACCAGCCCGGGGCTTCTCCAGCCGAGACTTCCACTTTAGGAGGGTGGCGCGGCGGGCATCTTCCCGCCACGATGACATTGCGCTTGGCGAGGGGCGGCTGCTCCCCGCACGCCCGTTGACGCACGCCGATAGACGTCGGCGAGCACCTCCGCCTCCAGATCCCACGGGGGGGTTCCAGCCAACGCGCAGACAGCATCGGTCGAGACCGTGCGGTACCCGCGTATTGCCCTGACCGCTACGACCCTCTGTGGACGCCACAGAAGGGCCCTATTGCGAGCGGCCAGGGACTACAGCCGTACAGATATTTGATGTGGGCCTGGATTGGCAAGCCCACACCGTTGACCATTATCGAGGCGCTGGCGGGCGGGCCCCGTCGGCGCCCATGGAAGAGTAGGGCCTCCGACTTTGCAAGGGCCACCCTAAGAACCAGCGCCTCGATCCACCTGAACACCTCCGCGGTACCTGAGGTGGCCAGCGTTGCCGCCGCCTCGAGGATCCAGCCCCGGGCTGTGACGAGCGTATCGTCTGCGTAGCAAATTATGCCCACCCCGGGGGGGAGCCGGCCACGGAGGACCCAGTCGTAGCCGATGTCCCACAGGAGCGGCCCAAGAACCGAACCCTGCGGGACGCCGCACGACATAGCCCTCCTTACAACGTCCCCTTTCCGGTCCACGAAGAGGACGCTGCGGCCGTCGATGTAGTCTGCCACCAGCCGCCTTAGATATAGGGACACTCCATGGTACCGGAGTACCTCCTTGATGCAGCCGAATGGCAGACTATGAAGGCGTTGGCGATGTCGAGCGACACCGCCAACAGCACATCCCTCGAGGTGACGGCCTCCGCAGCCGCGGCCTTCAGGCGCAGAATGGCGTCGATCGTAGACCGACCCGCCCGAAATCCAAACTGGGCGTCGGACAGGTCGGGGCCGACCACTCCTAGGTGCCGGACGATGCGGGCAGCGACTACCCGCTCGAGGAGTTTGCCCACCTCGTCCAGCAACACGATGGGCCTAAAGGCCGAGACTGTATTCGGAGGCCGTCCCGGCTTCGGCAGAAGCACGAGCTTCCCCTCCTTTCAGCAGTCAGGGAACCGTCCGGACACCACGCAAGCGCCGAACAGTTCCCCGAGGCGGGGCTCAAGGTGGTCGAGGACCAGGGCCAGCACTAGGGCGGGAACCCCGTCCGGCCTGGGGGCGGCGCCTCTCCCCCAGGTTAATAAATGCAAAACCATTACTTTCACAAAGAAAAGACTAGTCAGTAACTTTACGTATAAACTTGATGATGTATGCCTGGAAACTGCTAATTCAATAAGAGACTTGGGAGTTACACTTGATAGCAAACTTCATCTTGGCATACACATAGATAACATAATCAAAAAATCTCTCAAATTGTATGGCTTTGTTATGCGCACCTGTACTAAATTCACACAATCTTCCACTTATATTTACCTCTACAAAACATTGATCCGATCACAACTCGAATATGCTGTGTCCATCTGGAATCTTCTTTACTACCAATATATTAAAGCACTTGAAAGAGTCCAAACAAAAATCCTAAGATATTTAAATATATGTTTTCGAAATTATCTAACATATGATAACTTCTATGCAAATACAACCTCCTTAGGCTTAGGCATAGACGTAGGTATTTAGATATTTTAATATATATTTTTAGCATTTGACATGCTTAGCAACATACATTAAACACAAAGTGAAAAATGTGAAATCGAAAATAACCAAAGACGTTAAGTATGAATGTGTTATCGAGATTAGCAGTCAGGAGCAAGGGTCACGATGGCTGAATTGGCAAAGCATCTGGACGGTATCCAGAAGATGCAGGTTCGAATCCTGCTCGTGACTGTTATTTTCGATTTCACATTTTTCACTTTGTGTTTAATGTATGTTGCTAAGCATGTCAAATGCTAAAAATATATATAAAAATATCTAAATATTTATAGGGTTTGCGTCATTATTAGGTAAAATCTTAATTGTAAAATTAAGTTTACCTGGTCGGTATAATGTATGAAAATACTTCCGACAGATGGTGCAGGCGTCACCCAAAGACGGTAAGTATGAATGTGTTATCGAGATTAGCAGTCAGGAGCAAGGGTCACGATGGCTGAATTGGCAAAGCATCTGGACGGTATCCAGAAGATGCAGGTTCGAATCCTGCTCGTGACTGTTATTTTCGATTTCACATTTTTCACTTTGTGTTTAATAGACGTAGGTACTCAACTTGAAGTAATGTTATTATTATGACTTATGCCATCACAGATATGATTGTATACCAGTAATAAATAAGCTATGTTACAAAGTCCCTACTAAAACGCACTGCCGTAGACCCTGTCATTTATTTGCGACTACAAGGTGCCGTACAAATGCCGGTAATCGCTCTCCTCTGTATCGCCTAGTTAAATCATTTAATGACTCCTTTAATATACAATTGACATTACGACAGTGCGACCAAGCTTATTTAAATAAAGAGTACTTGAAATTCTAAGTACCTAACAGTACACATAACATTACGTGGATCGCTGTCTTAGATTATACAGAATCTTAAATCTCATAAGTTACCTAGTAGTATTTTATTACCTATTAGAAGTTAACGAATTTGTTATTGTTTTGCATGCATGATCACTCACTTATTTAATTTGTGGTAAACGATGCTGGTGTCAAATTGAATATCACTGTTATTAGCTACTAAGTCATGCAATGCTTTAATTTGTCACTGTTTGTTTTCCCTAATAAATAAAAATTAAAAAATGAGCTCAAATCCTGGCTAGACAAGTGTGGGAATTTTCTAGCATGCATTTCTAGCGTGGTAATAACCATAATAGTTCTGATGAATACTTTGGTGATATGTCAGTATTTCATATTATATGGAGGTTTATGTGAGTTAGTAGCAAGCGGAAAAATACATCCAATATTGTAAGCATATCACAATTATAAGAAATTTTGCATTGAAGGAAACCCCGTAAAACGGCTTCGGTTTAGTTCAATACAAAACCAATCCCAATGACATTTTGATGTATATTTGCCTTAGTATGTATCTGTTACATCCGATCTTCAACGAGTGATCTCTGATGTAGTACACGTTTTTAAGGAGAATCCTACAAAACTTCGTGCAAGATTTACAAATGCTACTGGAAACAAACAGCTCAAAAAAACTAATACTAAATATAAAAAAGGATATTATTTCAAAATATAAAAAAGGAGTTCACAGAGCTGCAGTAATTAATTATCAATAAAACATTAATTTGCGCAAGTGAAGCCGCGAGGTAACAGCTAGTACTATTATAAAGCTGTAACAGAGCTGTGTCTGTACATTCAAGATATTTGATAAAAAATGACTGTAATAGGCTATATGGGCGTCTAAACTCATAACATTTTTTTAGAATGTTTGTGTTTGTCTGTTTATCTGTTTGTTTGTTCGCGTATAGTGCAAAAACTACTAGACGTATTTTGATGCATTTTTTTTTTATTAGAAAGGCCTTGATTAGACTTTAACTTTATCCCACTACTATATCGGGAACCTGAGATATAACCGAAAAACTAGCTTTTGGCTGCGGCAAAGTCGCGGGCAAAGGCTAGTAATTTATAAAATGTTTAAATGAATATTATGAATGATATATTACGGCGTTTCACAGTACCTAATGTAGGTAAAATATTACTTTGAGTGTTTACTTTTGAACTCTGATAAAACAAACCAGTAAAATATTTACGCTTTAGATATCAAAGCTTACATAAATATTGTATCAACAATCAGGAAAATAACTGAGCTTGTATTGCCAAAACTTACGAGTTAATAATGTTAATTATTATTATACTCATTTAAATAATAAGCACGGCCTTCTAAATAATAGGTATAAAATTGTTCACCTGTATTATCTGTTTGTACATAATTTGCTTAATACATACAGAAAAGTTTTGCAGTTAGTTTGCATAGATGGAATGGTTTAGATACAGCCCGAGTGTTGGATGCTCAATTCCCACAAATGACAACTCTTCGTGTGATCCATAAATGGTTATTGTGTCTGGGTGTACTTTGTCTGCGTGTAATTATATGTTTTTAAAGTCCCCCGCGATATAAGAATGATTCCTTATTGTAGTTATCTTTAAAAAAACTCATTTTTCCTAATACAAAATATTTTTGCCATTTATTTAATCAACATTGTCGTTGTTCTGTAGGTTTCTTCCGGCTAATCTCTGATATGGCTGGCCCAATTTGAATAGGACTTTCACTGGCTGACAGATAGCTGATGTAATATTAACGCAGGCTACTTTTATTTTAGAAAAAAATATTTAGGTTAACGCAAATAAAGAAAATAACTGATTTTTATGCCCACGAACTCGCGGGTAGTAGCACTTGCGCTTCGCCATCTCCAAGGACAGACTCCAAGGACAGGTCAGAGGTGGAGAAGAAGGATAATAAAGAAAAAAATAGGGAGGGGGTTTGGGTCTCCAAAGTATTATGTCATATCTCTTTCCCTTGAGCCAATACTGTAACTACTAATTTACTTAGGTGCGTAACAACTGGAGATGTTGATACGTATTACAATACAAGTGTCACTCTGAATGATCTGACAGACACGTGCTAATTTTCTCACACATTCTGATTAAATCCGAACATATTCTTACTAGTAATATCGTCTAAAATGTTCGCTTATTCCATAAATAGAATTTACTTTATCGGAATAAGGAATTTCTAGGTCCAATAAACAAAGTCGCGGGCAGATGGTAGTATACAAAGTAGATATAGCGACATTCTACGATGTTTACGTCACAAAGTAATTAGATGAGACACTTTAGAAAAAATAACTAGTATAGGTATATTTAGGTAACTTGAACATCTGAAACCTGGAAATTGGCTATCAGACAAGCTGACAGACGTGTGTATCTACCTTTAGAGTACATACCTACCCCATAAATTTTAATATTCAGTTTTTTGATATTTTTACATATTTTTTGAGCAAATGACATGGTTAGCCATATAAATTAACATCTATCCATCCATCCATCAGCCTTTCGACGTCCACTGCTGGACATAGGCCTCTCCAAGACAACGCCACAACATGTGTTTCGCTCATATGGGGGATAGTGCCGTAATCGCCACGCTTGGCAGGCGGGTTGGCGATCGCAGTGGATGTTGTTAATACTCGATATATAAATTATATGATATATAAATTAACATAAAGAGTGAAAATGTGAAATCAAAAATAACTGTCATAAGCAATTGTCACGACCCGATACACTTTGGCGAGCACCTCTGCCTCCAAGTCCCACGGGGGGATTCCAGCCAATGCGCAGACCGCCTCCGTCGACACCGTGCGGTATCCACGTATGACCCTGGACGCAACGACTCTCTGTGGTCTCCACAGAAGAGCCCTGTTCAGTCGTCCAGGGACCCCACCCACACTGGTGCGCCGTACAGCGCCATCGACCGGACCACCCCCGCGTAAAGCCGTCGGCACGCATTGTTAGGTCCGCCCATATTCGGCATGAGCCGTGCAAGGGCGGACGCTGCACCGACTAGCCTCGGGGACAGTTGGCGGAAGTGCTCGCGAAAGCGCCACCGCCCGTCCAGCACCAGGCCCAGATACTTAATCTGGGCCTGCACCCCAATCTGGAACCCGTCCACTGTGATCGAGGCGCCAGCAAGTGGCTGGCGTCGGGGCCCACGGAAAAGTAGGGCCTCTGACTTGTCCAGGGCCACCCTAAGCCCCAGATGTCATGTCCATCCTAAGGTTGCCTGGTAGAGATTACTATTACGAGTAGTAGCTACGAGTAGTATAAGGCCGCCCATTGTACTCTTCCAAATTAATTCTTTTTAATTTTTACTTAGTATTTACTGGTGTACAATAAAGAATATAATAATAATAATAACTTGATATTCTTGATAGAAAGGTTCGTACACTCCTGACTACATATCGAATGCACCCGCGTTCGTCGGTAATGAGGCTGTACCTATATCCCACGGAAATGTGGGGGTCGTGGTTTTTTAAACACCAAAAGCCTTCATAACCGCGAGGTATACAACCTCCGAGAATATTTTCTCAATGCTGACACGGACGTGCATCGAGATGTGGTCGGAGTGGATCAAGGACTTACCCCGCTTGCTTTGGCTAAAGAGAACTGGCACAAACCTATAATACTTAGCATTGAGGACCGCGGGGAGGTATGGAAGAGCAAGGAGCTGCATGGACGTTTTTATCGGGGCTTACACGGGCCCGATATTAACTTTGCAGCATCTGTTTCCTGGCTGTAATTCAGTGATCTCTTCGGAGAAACTGAAGGTTTTGTCTTTGCAATAATGGATGAAGTTGTAATGACGAATAACTACCGAAAATATATCCTGAAAGATGGTACGGTTGACATCTGTCGGGCATGCCACCGACCCGGAGTATCTCTCAGGCATATTGTTTCCGGCTGCACTCGTCTTGCAAACGGCGATTAATAGCATAGGCACAACCAAGTAGCCAGAATTGTCCATCAGCAACTTGCTCTTAAATACAATTTGGTGGAAGTAGAAGTGCCGTACTATAGATATGTGCCCGACCCAGTTCTCGAAAATGACCGTGCAACGTTGTACTGGGATCGGTCTATCATTACTGACAGGACTATTGCTGCTAATAAGCCTGATATAGTGGTGATAGACCGATTGGAGCGCCGTGCACTAATTGTCGATGTCACTATTCCACATGACGAGAATCTCGTGAAAGCTGAAAAAGAAAAACAAATTAAATATTTGAATTTGGCTCACGAGATTGCCGACATGTGGGATGTTGACTCGACAATTGTTGTCCCGATAGTCTTATCAGTCAATGGGCTGATCGCCAAGAGTCTTGACCAACATCTAAAGAGACTCGTTAGATAGCTGGATCAAGGGTTTGATGCAGAAGGCAGTACTCCTCGACACGGCAAGCATTGTGAGGAGGTTCCTGTCTCTGGAGCCCTAACCACCGGCAGCTTGGTCCCTGCACCCGATGTCGGTGGCCTACTATTTTATTCATTTTTAAATTTATTATATTTAGCTGATTGTATTTTTGTTTGTATTTTTGTTTGTGTATTTTTATAATATCTTTAAAAATGTGTAAAATATGTTGTAAAATAAATATAGAGAATAATAATAATGAATTGGTGGCCATGACTTATTCTACATTGTCTGACGATTCCTGCGATAACAACATTTTGGTACAAAGCTGCAGTCATCGAGCCCCGATACGGGATTAAAGGCGCTATAGCTCCAATCACTGTTCGGCTCCAAAAGGACACCGACTTCCTGCCTTGTTGGACAGTACTAGTGGCAGTTCTTTGTCTATCTGCATCCCCACGTCTTCTCAAGACATGGACACGTCGGTTGTCTGGATGAGTGTTTATGCTTGTTTCGTCAACGAAGAAGCAATTTTGCCAAATGTTTTCGTCGTCTACATCTTCATTTTGGCGGAGCCTAGCCCGCTGCAATTTGCGTTGCGGTCATTGCCCTGAATTCAGAGGTGCTCGCCAGGATCTCCTTGCTCGCAATCCAGTCTGGTGTAAGCAATACTGAATGCTTACTTCTAGTCCAGTGGCAGCCCGCAACTCAGCTCTTATTTTAGTGGCATTGATTGTTGGGTCGCGGGCAGTCAGCAGTCTGATGTAACGTTTCTGGGCAGCAGTAAGAACAGTTGGGCGACCACTGCGGTTGATCAGCAAAGTTATCCATGCCGCGATACCTCTGCAACGAGTTCACGACACAGGATTGAGATACAGCAACTCAGCGAGCTATTTCTCTCATAGAATATCTTTCTTCCCCCAAAGTAACAACTATTGCTCTTAAAACTTCAGGCAACCCTTTCGGCATGTTTCCAAATCAATTTTTTACACGAAAAATTGAAAACATATGCTTGAATTTTGTCAGTTAGATTACTGAATAAGCGCAATCAAAGATTGGATTTCTTTTTACATCATTTGTTCTTATAACTTAGGATAATATATTGAAGCTTGAGGTCTGACTTGGCTAGTTCTAATATACAAATTTTATTATTAATAACTTACTGAAACAGTCATGGAAGAGCCCCATGTTGGATGGCTAGTTTCTACCAGCAAGCCAAATTTTCGGAAGTATAAAATAAGAACTTACAATTTTAGAATTTTTGAAGGCTATCTCGTAATATAATTCTTATATGAAAACTAGCCAAGTCAGACCTCAAGCTTCAATATATTATCGTAAGTTATAAAAAGAAATGATATTTTAAGTTGTTATAAAATATTAATTTTATGTTGTTATAAATAAATTTCAGGAGTGACCATTGAACTTGGCACCCATTAGTTCTCATTTCTTTTGTCGTTAATGTCAACAACCAAGGCATATATCATAATATTGAACTTGACTCTTATTTCATATTTATGTTTTTGATGGGATGTCATTACTTTTTGTACAGAAATTATTGGTAGGTAGGGTAAACTGTAGTATTGCTGGCACCCCCTTAGTCATTGGCACTTTGGATTTTAAATGCAAATATTAAGAACTGGTATAGCAAGAAACATCTGTTCTACTTTTTATCATAATCTGCAATAATAATATTGTTTGCAGAAAAAAGTAGGCTTTATAATATTATAGCTGGCAGCACTAAAGAAAATAAATATATACCGGCGCCATGCAGAACTGTTAAAACATCACTTTCTAATAAGCGGTCATCAATTAACGACTGTAACATAGATTATTATTATTTTTATTTATTAACATAACATCACTAGATACATTTTTAAATAGTATATTATAAAAAAATAACACAACATTTAAAAATATAAAAAGTGTGTAGACCCACTGGCAACGGGTACAGGGACCAAACCGCCAGTGGCTAGGGCCCCAGAGATAGGAACTTCCGAACAATGCGTGCCGTATCCAGAAGTACCACCTTCTGCATCAGACCCTTGACCCAGCCATCCAAAGCGAGGCTTTTAAGATGTTGGTCGAGGCTCTTTGCCAAGTCCAGATATTTCATCTGTTTCTCCTTCTCAGCCTTCACAAGATTCTCGTCATGTGGTATGGTGACATCAACAATAATTGCCCGGCGCTCAGTTCGATCAACCACCACAATATCAGGCTTGTTGGCTACAACAGTTCTGTCTGTGATGATTGATCGATCCCAGTACAGTGTGATAGGGCCATTCTCGAGAGCTGGCTCAGGTACATACCTATAGTACGGGACCTCGACTTCCACAAGCCTGTATTTCAGAGCAAGCTGCTGATGAATGATCCTGGCTACTTGATTATGTCTGTGCAAATACTCGCCGTTAGCAAGACGAGAACAACCCGACACTATAGGCCTAAGGGACTCACCTGGGCGGTGACAGGCACGACAGATGTCTGCTGTTCCGTCCCTTAGGATATGTCTCCGGTAGTTGTTCGTCATGATAACTTCGTCAGTAATTGCACAGACAAAACCTTCGCTTTCCCCAAAGAGGTTGCCGAAACGTAGCCAGGCCACGGAAGCTAAAAAGTCTACGTCGGGCCCATGTAAAGCCCGATAGAACCTTCCGTGGAGCTCCTTGCCCTGCCATACACTCTTGCGGTCGTCAGTACTGAGTACTACAGGTCTGCGCCAGTTCTCCTTAGCCAAGGTGAGTGGGGTGAGTCCGGAATCTACAGCGACCACATCGCGATGCATAACCCTGTCAGCACAGAGAAAATATTCCCTAAGGTTGTACACCTCACGATTGTGCAAGGTCTTGGCATTTAGGAATCCTCGACCTCCACACTTTCGCGGAATGTACAACGTCATTACTGACAAACGAGGGTGATGCATACGATGTGTGGTCAAAAGACTACGGACCCTTCTATCCAAGGCGTCAAGTTCAGTCTGAGTCCACCTGAGTATGCCGAAAGAGTACATAAGAAGTGGCATGATCCAACTGTTGCAGGCTCGCACCTTGTTGCCACCTGATAAACGACTACTTAGTACTTTTTTCAGGCGGCCAAAGAAACGTTCCCGCAGCAATTGTTTCATGTCCACCTGATTTATGCCTAAGGCTCGCGACATACCCAGGTATTTATAGGTGTCAGTTACGAGAAGTGGTCGTAAATTAGTAGAATCCGTGAGCTGGATTCCCTCAGATTCCACTACCCTTCCCCGTTTTACATGCATGACCGCACATTTGTCTACACCAAACTTCATACCGATAGAATTACTAAAAGATTCAGTTAACTTCAGTAACTCTATCACTTGCAATCTGGTGGAAGCAAATAGTTTAAGATCATCCATATAATACAGGTGGGATATTTTCCGACCACCTCTTAACCTGTAGCCATGCCCTGAACCCTCTAACAGTGTACTGAGAGGGTTCATGGCTAAACAAAACCATAGAGGACTCAGGCTGTCGCCCTGAAATATACCTCGCTCAATTCTTATGAGCTCACCGCAATTACCCGGGGTCTGCCGACATACTAGATAGCTAAGAGCTGTTCTCCAGTGCCCCATGCATGACTGCAAGAAGGCGCATAAAGTAGCATTGACTTTATACAACTCTAGCACCCTCAAGAGCGACGCATGTGGCACAGAATCAAAAGCTCTTTTAAAGACATCAACATAGATTATTTATTATTATGCTTAGTTTTTATGTAAATAATGGCAATGAGTGCCTTTTCTGACCAATTTTGCTGTTATAATCTTACTTTATTAGGTGCCAATGACTGATTTCTATGTGTTAATTACTTATGGTGCCAATGACTGTAATTTCAAATATTATTTTGTTTTTTTTTTGTTTTTCTATTAAAAATCTCTAATTAAATTGATTAATGCATTTTCCTTTGAAAATATACATACCAGAGAACCCTTTATTAATGTTTACTTATGGTGCCAATGACTGTAATTTCAAATATTATTTTGTTCTTTTTTTGTTTTTCTATTAAAAATCTCTAATTAAATTGATTGATGCATTTTCATTTGATAATATACATACCAGAGAACCCTTTATCAATGTTTGCTGACTTTTTAAACACTTTTTAAACAATTTAAGAAATATATATATCAATCTTAAATATGCTTAGAGTGCTAATCATTATACAGTTTACCCTACTTATTTATAATAAAATTAATACCAAATGGTTTTTGTTAAAAATTGTACTAAAATGATACAAATTTAGTAGTTTCTGATTTATTCCTTTTTATTCACCCAACCACCTGTCTGAATGCCAAATTTAAACAATCCAGGTCAACTGTAACTTGGTTAGAGTTTTGATCTATAGGTTAGTCAGTGATAAAAATTTTGATTTTTAGACGTTAATATCTAAATAACCGTTTGAGGTGTGTATATGAAATTTGTAGCACATATGTATCTCGCAAGTCTCAATATATAAGCCAATTTGACATATTTATGTGAAATACTTTTTGAGTTATGAGGGGATCAAAAGTGGCTCCGAACGGTTCGTGCCAGTCATGAAGCACGTCAGTATGTTTTGGCTGTAGCAGAAGATAGCGGTTTATTCTTTCATTTCATATCTGAGAAATGAAATGGTGCGCAGCGGCTTGACAATACTCTCGTTTTAGTTGAGTCTATGGGTGACGGTTACCACTTACCATCAGGTGGGCCGTAGACTCGTTTGCCATCCATAGCAATAAAAAAAAAGGAAATGGCGTGATGATAAGTTGAAATGTGTACACGAGCGAAAGAACTTAGCAAGGTCAAAATTTTGTTTTATAGAAATTGTGTCAAATCACGATGATTTAGGCTCCTAAACTTATTTTATATTATATTATTTTATTCAATAAGAATTGGCTATTTTATCACAATATTGTCAATTTAACTTTTAAATGTGCCACAGAACTATAGACGGAGTAACTCTAAGGGTATTACCAGCGATTTCAGGCATATTAAGGTCCATATAAGGAATCCATTACTAGTGTTGGAAAAAGAGATTACAACATAAGTAAAAGTTATGAAACTTTAAAATTATATTTTAAAAATCAATTTTATTAGCCAAATGTTTACGATCCCGATTACTACGTAATGTCTAGGCACTATAAATAAGTCACCATTCATTATAGAGAGAGCGTTGACCTGGTCGTCGAGTTTACAAAACATTTGGGTAGGTACCTATGGGCGTAAAACAGCAGGTCGGAACGTTTCCGTGTCCGTGCCGAGTGCGCCACTGCGACGTTCATCGAGTCTATTGGTCTCCCGCCAATGAATTATTTAATCAATTATTTAATAAGTACACAGCATCACGACTGTATTCCCCGAAGGGGTAGGCAGAGGTGTATTACACACCCACGACTCGCCAGCTATGTTTAAGTCCCACGTAATAGGGGGCGAGCCTATTGACGTCTACCGGGCACATTTCCAAACTCCGGGCTGCTACTGAGAATTTTTCTTTTTAGGAAAATGCTCAATAACATTGCCCGACCCGGGGATCGAACTCGAGACCTCATGATTAGCAGTCGTATTTAATAAGTATTTTTGTTAGTGACTTAAGTACCTACCCATCGGTGGTAAAAACCGAAGCCTTAAGATTACATAATCATCTCTCTCGGCGTCTTTAATCACTATCATCATCACTACATAGTATAAAACAAAGTCGCCTTTTCTGTCCCTATATCCCTATGTGCGCTTAAATCTTTAATACTACGCAACGGATTTTGATGCGGTTTTTTCCAATAGATAGAGTGATTCAAGAGGAAGGTTTATATGTATAATACATGCATCATATACTAAGGCAACATTGCTAATTTTAGAGGTTTCTAACGTGATGTCGTAAATTAACCTATTTTTTTGGGCTTATTTAGCAATTTAGCAAAAACGCTGCCTAAACTCTACGAGTTAGATCAAATTAATGTACTACAGTATTGTACACCATAAAAAGGTCTACAAAAAAGTCCGCGATGGTATATGTTTATCTTTTAGGGATAACCCACATTAACCATTTTTATTGTTTACTTTTTACGTGAAAAAATGGCTTATTTACGAAGCTATTTTAAGCAATACGGCATTAATCCTTATCGAATTAAGTACCTTAAATACAGTGTGCAATTAATATAGGTCAATATGGTTCCTTACAGCATGTAAATTAAACAAATATTTTCGGAGATATTACAAATTTAAAATTTGCGTTTGCGGCGGGTGGTACCGGTCGGACGGGGCAGTGCGGGGAGGCATGCCTATAAATAGCGCGTCGGAGGCCGCGGTTCTCCCTGTAGCACTTTGAATTTAGCAGCAATCGGACGCGTTTATTATCGGAGCTCTCTAGCGAGGAAAATAACAGTACTTGATAAAAACGTGCTTTTCAGCGCGACAACGTATCGGTTAATAATTATAAGTTACGATAAATAATAATCAATTAATTTAATAATAAGGAAATTATTTTCAAAAATCTTAAGTAAGTTCAGAAAAAAAACTTAATAGAATATAGCTATCTTTTGTTCTTGATGATTGTAGATTATCTTTTGTTTTTAGTCACACGCATGGCAAATTATTTTTTAGGTGTTTTTAATTTAATTAAAATCGTATTTTAAGTTGATTTCATTAAAATCGTAGTTTAAGTTATTTCAGTAAAAAAAAGAAAAGAATAGAATAAATATCTTTTGTTTTTTATGATTGTTGATTATCATTTGTGTCTAAATGGTAAGTATTTAGATGTTTTTTACTGCGGCACATAGGTACCAATAATATGGCAATTTGTTCATAGGTAGGTAATCATACATAAGTCTAGAACTGAGTCAACTTTGTTCAGAAATTATAAAGTCATGTCTGGAAGACGTCGTCGTTCGAACATAGGTCGTAGTTCAGTGAATGCTAGAAGAGTACGTTCACAAAGAGATGAAGAATCGTCAACAGAACGTGAAGCTCGACTCAGTCAGCTTAGGGATAGATATAGAGCTGAGAGAGAGAGAGAATCTTCAATAGAGCGTGAGGTTCGCCGCAGCCGGGATCGAGATAGGCATTCGGTTCAGAGAGATAGAGAATCGTCAGTAGAGCGTGAGGCTCGACTCAGTCAGCTTAGGGATAGATATAGAGCTGATAGAGAGAGAGAATCTTCAGTAGAGCGTGAGGTTCGCCGCAGTCGAGATAGGGATAGACATCGAATACAGAGAGCCAGAGAATCATCAGCACGAGTTACTAATTCATGGGTAAATAAAGAAAATTCTGCCATGAATTACGATCCTTCGATTTCTTACAAGGACGATCGTATAGTATCAATAGGTACTATGTCAGTAGTATGTGAATATTGCTTGGCATTCAAGGACGAATCAAAAGGCATGTGTTGCTTACAAGGAAAAGTCAAATTAGAAGAAATTCTCCCTCCACCTCAACCACTTCACTCTCTTCTTACGGGTGATCATCAGAAATCCAAACAATTCATGCGCAATATACGCCGTTATAATAACGCATTTCAAATGAACTCTTTTAAGAGTAAGCAAGTCGTTGAGCGTGGGTTCATGCCTACATTTAAAATTCAAGGGCAAGTGTACCACGTAGCTGGGAGCTTGCTACCACTTCGACCCGATGATCACAAATTTCTGCAAATATATTTTATTGCAGATCCAGACACACAAGCATCTACGCGGTGTTCAAGTGTTGCACAACCAATTGATAGAGATTTAATTAGATCTCTGCAAGGTATGTTATATTCTCATAATTACTATATACAGTCTTTCAAAACTGCGATTGAGAGTATTCCAGCAGATACTCCTGACTTTAATGTCGTAATCCATGCAAATAAAGTTCCTGTTGGAGAACACAGAGGACGATATAACGCGCCTTCTACGAGTGAGGTAGCAGTGGTGATAGCTGGACAGCAATTTGACAAAAGAGATATTGTATTGCATAGTCGTGATGATAATTTGCAAAAAATTTCAGAGTTACACAGATCTTATGACAGCTTACAATATCCTTTGATGCTATGTCGTGGAGAAAATGGTTATGCCATTAATATTTCTCAAGTTGATCCAATCGGTGGAACACCTCTGCGTAAAACAGTGTCATGTATGAACTACTATTGCTACCGTATAATGACAAGACGTAACAATTTCAACACTTTGCTTAGATATGGAATGTTAACAAACCAATACTTGGTCGATCAATATGCGAAAATTGAATCTGAGAGATTGGCCTACATCCGTAATAATCAAACTAAATTGAGAGCCGAAAATTACGTTCATCTTCAGGATGCGTTATAGGCGAATGAACATGTCAACGGCATTGGTCAGTTAGTTATACTACCTTCATCATTCACAGGTGGACCTTGATATTTACACGAAAAATCGCAAGACGCCATGACTTACGTCAGAAATTACGGCAAACCTGATTTATTTATAACTGCAACATGTAACCCAAATTGGCCGGAAATTAAAGAAAATATTAACACTAATTTAAGTCCACAAGACAGATATGATATAGTTAACAGAGTCTTCCATTTAAAAGTACAGAAACTCCTGCACCTCATTAACAAGTCTCATATATTCGGTCCCCCGCGCTGTCATATGTACACAATAGAATGGCAAAAACGTGGGTTGCCACATGTGCACCTGCTGGTGTGGTTAGTGAACAAAATTAGACCAAACCAAATTGACAAGGTCATTTCAGCTGAGTTGCCGGATAAAGATGAAGATCCTATCCTGTACGAAATCGTAAAGAAAAATATGGTACACGGCCCTTGCGGGACTTTAAATCCGAATTCTCCATGTATGCGAGATTCTAAATGCAGCAAAAGATTTCCGAAGTCATTCCAAACTCAAACAATCACTAGCGATGACGGATATCCCAAATATCGTCGACGATCGCCAGAACAAGGCGGGAAAAGTGCTACCGTCCGAAACCGTGATATTGATAACCGATGGATCGTTCCCTATAATCGGCTCCTTTTGAAAATTTTTGATGCCCACATCAACGTAGAGTTGTACAATTCTATAAAGTCAATCCAATATGTTACTAAGTACATTAATAAAGGTAGTGATCAAGCCACTTTCAGCATACAATCACCAAATGAAGTGGAAAAATATCAGTCTGGACGTTACATCTGCAGCTCTGAAGCTGTATGGAGGATATTATCATTCGAAGTGCACGACCGGGCTCCCACAATTGTCCACCTTGCAGTTCATTTAGAAAATGGACAAAGGGTATATTTCATGGAGAACAATATACAAGAAGTTGTTAATAATCCGCGGGATACAACATTGACAGCATTTTTCAAGTTATGTGGATAGGACAATGCGCGATTTGCGCAACAAAAATTCACCTATGGGTGGATGTACAATTCTGTTTTCAGGAGATTTTCGACAAATCCTACCAGTTGTGACTCGAGGAACACGTGCTGACGAAATAAATGCTTCCCTAAAAAGATCAAACCTTTGGCCACATGTCAATAAATTAGAGCTTAAAACTAATATGAGGGTTTCGTCATCTTCACGTGAGAACAGGCTATTTCCAGAGATGCTGCTAAAAGTTGGCAATGGAGAATTAACACAAAGTGAGGGAAGGATTAACCTTGAAAACCTTTGTGTTTGGATAGACAACATCCAAGAGTTAGTCAACAAAGTCTATCCTGACATTGATGACATAAGTTACAAGACAATATCTTGGTTTAAAGAAAGAGCGATTCTGTCACCAACTAATGAACAAGTAGATAAGGTAAATAACTTGATTCTTTCAAAGATTGATGCGCCGACGAAAATATACTACTCGGTGGATACTGTTCTCGATTTGGAAGAAGCTGTTCATTTTCCTACAGAGTTTCTAAACTCTTTGAACCCGTCTGGACTCCCTCCTCACAAAATGGTGTTGAAAGTAGGTTGTCCTGTTATTTTATTAAGAAACCTGAATCCACCTAAACTTTGCAATGGCACGCGTTTGCTGATAAAATCACTGAAAACTTTCATAATAGAGTGCACAATACTCACAGGATGTGGTACCGGAGAAGATGTATTGATTCCCCGAATCCCTCTGATACCATCGGATTTACCCTTCCAATTTAAACGTTTACAGTTTCCGATAAAGACATCTTTTGCAATGACCATTAATAAATCGCAAGGTCAAACCTTCAACGTTGCAGGCTTAGATTTGAGCGTTGACTGTTTTTCACATGACCAACTGTATGTCGCTCTTTCAAGAGTAACCTCAAGAGAAAACATGTTTGTATTGTCTAATGACAAGAAAGCTGTGAACGTTGTGTATAAAGACATCCTGTAATATATTAATTGTTGTAAAAATAAAATAAATACCCAGGTAAAAATGTAAAAAGTAAATAAGTAAAAATGTGTAATGTAATAAAAATTGTATGAATTTAGATATTCCAAAGATAGCAGGAAATCTTCATAGTAAGTATAGGGAAAGAGGAATTGTTTTACTCCAAATTTAATGCGTGCAGGCCAAGGGCAGTAATGAATGAATCAAAAATACTGGATCGATTTTAATCATGTTTTCATTGAGTGACATAGGCATATATATTTTATGCCCGTGCAAAGTCGGAGCGGGCCGCTATGTTTTTATATACAACGTTCATAGTTAAACACAAAGTGAAAAATGTGAAATAGAAAATAACAGTCAGGAGCAGGATTTGAACCTGCATCTTCTGGATACCGTCCAGATGCTTTACCAATTCAGCCATCCTGACAATTGCTCCTGACTGCTAATTTCGATAACACATCATACTTAACGTCTTTGCGTGACGCCTGCGCCATCTGTCAGAAGTATTTTCATACATTATACCGACCAGGTAAACTTAATTTTACAATTAAGATTTTACCTAATAATGACGCAAACCCTTTAAATATTTAGATATTTTTATATATATTTTTAGCATTTGACATGCTTAGCACTATACATTAAACACAAAGTGAAAAATGTGAAATCGAAAATAACAGTCAGGAGCAGGATTTGAACCTGCATCTTTTGGATACCGTCCAGATGCTTTACCAATTCAGCCATCCTGACAATTGCTCCTGACTGCTAATTTCGATAACACATCATACTTAACGTCTTTGGGTGACGCCTGCGCCATCTGTCAGAAGTATTTTCATACATTATACCGACCAGGTAAACTTAATTTTACAATTAAGATTTTACCTAATAATGACGCAAACCCTTTAAATATTTAGATATTTTTATATATATATTTTTTTTTTTAGCATTTGACATGCTTAGCACTATACATTAAATACAAAGTGAAAAATGTGAAATCGAAAATAACAGTCAGGAGCAGGATTTGAACCTGCATCTTCTGGATACCGTCCAGATGCTTTACCAATTCAGCCATCCTGACAATTGCTCCTGACTGCTAATTTCGATAACACATCATACTTAACGTCTTTGGGTGACGCCTGCGCCATCTGTCAGAAGTATTTTCATACATTATACCGACCAGGTAAACTTAATTTTACAATTAAGATTTTACCTAATAATGACGCAAACCCTTTAAATATTTAGATATTTTTATATATATATTTTTTTTTTTTTAGCATTTGACATGCTTAGCACTATACATTAAACACAAAGTGAAAAATGTGAAATCGAAAATAACAGTCAGGAGCAGGATTTGAACCTGCATCTTCTGGATACCGTCCAGATGCTTTACCAATTCAGCCATCCTGACAATTGCTCCTGACTGCTAATTTCGATAACACATCATACTTAACGTCTTTGGGTGACGCCTGCGCCATCTGTCAGAAGTATTTTCATACATTATACCGACCAGGTAAACTTAATTTTACAATTAAGATTTTACCTAATAATGACGCAAACACTTTAAATATTTAGATATTTTTATATATATTTTTAGCATTTGACATGCTTAGCACTATACATTAAACACAAAGTGAAAAATGTGAAATCGAAAATAACAGTCAGGAGCAGGATTTGAACCTGCATCTTTTGGATACCGTCCAGATGCTTTACCAATTCAGCCATCCTGACAATTGCTCCTGACTGCTAATTTCGATAACACATCATACTTAACGTCTTTGGGTGACGCCTGCGCCATCTGTCAGAAGTATTTTCATACATTATACCGACCAGGTAAACTTAATTTTACAATTAAGATTTTACCTAATAATGACGCAAACCCTTTAAATATTTAGATATTTTTATATATATATTTTTTTTTTTAGCATTTGACATGCTTAGCACTATACATTAAATACAAAGTGAAAAATGTGAAATCGAAAATAACAGTCAGGAGCAGGATTTGAACCTGCATCTTCTGGATACCGTCCAGATGCTTTACCAATTCAGCCATCCTGACAATTGCTCCTGACTGCTAATTTCGATAACACATCATACTTAACGTCTTTGGGTGACGCCTGCGCCATCTGTCAGAAGTATTTTCATACATTATACCGACCAGGTAAACTTAATTTTACAATTAAGATTTTACCTAATAATGACGCAAACCCTTTAAATATTTAGATATTTTTATATATATATTTTTTTTTTTTTAGCATTTGACATGCTTAGCACTATACATTAAACACAAAGTGAAAAATGTGAAATCGAAAATAACAGTCAGGAGCAGGATTTGAACCTGCATCTTCTGGATACCGTCCAGATGCTTTACCAATTCAGCCATCCTGACAATTGCTCCTGACTGCTAATTTCGATAACACATCATACTTAACGTCTTTGGGTGACGCCTGCGCCATCTGTCAGAAGTATTTTCATACATTATACCGACCAGGTAAACTTAATTTTACAATTAAGATTTTACCTAATAATGACGCAAACACTTTAAATATTTAGATATTTTTATATATATTTTTAGCATTTGACATGCTTAGCACTATACATTAAACACAAAGTGAAAAATGTGAAATCGAAAATAACAGTCAGGAGCAGTGTTTGTGTTTGTGTTTAATGTATAGTGCTAAGCATGTCAAATGCTAAAAATATATATAAAAATATCTAAATATTTAAAGGGTTTGCGTCATTATTAGGTAAAATCTTAATTGTAAAATTAAGTTTACCTGGTCGGTATAATGTATGAAAATACTTCTGACAGATGGCGCAGGCGTCACCCAAAGACGTTAAGTATGATGTGTTATCGAAATTAGCAGTCAGGAGCAATTATCAGGATGGCTGAATTGGTTAAGCATCTGGACGGTATCCAGAAGATGCAGGTTCAAATCCTGCTCCTGACTGTTATTTTCGATTTCACATTTTTCACTTTGTGTTTAATGTATAGTGCTAAGCATGTCA
This sequence comes from Leucoma salicis, assembly GCA_948253155.1. Taxonomy (NCBI): domain Eukaryota; kingdom Metazoa; phylum Arthropoda; class Insecta; order Lepidoptera; family Erebidae; genus Leucoma; species Leucoma salicis. The sequence goes on from OX411817.1 coordinate 5,603,610, forward strand.
AATGCTAAAAAAAAAAATATATATATAAAAATATCTAAATATTTAAAGGGTTTGCGTCATTATTAGGTAAAATCTTAATTGTAAAATTAAGTTTACCTGGTCGGTATAATGTATGAAAATACTTCTGACAGATGGCGCAGGCGTCACCCAAAGACGTTAAGTATGATGTGTTATCGAAATTAGCAGTCAGGAGCAATTGTCAGGATGGCTGAATTGGTAAAGCATCTGGACGGTATCCAGAAGATGCAGGTTCAAATCCTGCTCCTGACTGTTATTTTCGATTTCACATTTTTCACTTTGTGTTTAATGTATAGTGCTAAGCATGTCAAATGCTAAAAATATATATAAAAATATCTAAATATTTAAAGGGTTTGCGTCATTATTAGGTAAAATCTTAATTGTAAAATTAAGTTTACCTGGTCGGTATAATGTATGAAAATACTTCCGACAAATGGCGCAGGCGTCACCCAAAGACGTTAAGTATGATGTGTTATCGAAATTAGCAGTCAGGAGCAATTGTCAGGATGGCTGAATTGGTAAAGCATCTGGACGGTATCCAGAAGATGCAGGTTCAAATCCTGCTCCTTACCGTTATTTTAGATTTCACATGTTTCACTTTGTGTTTAATGTATCGTGCTAAGCATGTCAAATGCTAAAAATATGTATAAAAATATCTAAATATTTAAAGGGTTTGCGTCATTATTAGGTAAAATCTTAATTGTAAAATTAAGTTTACCTGGTCGGTATAATGTACGAAAATACTTCTGACAGATGGCGCAGGCGTCACCCAAAGACGTTAAGTATGATGTGTTATCGAAATTAGCAGTCAGGAGCAATTGTCAGGATGGCTGAATTGGTAAAGCATCTGGACGGTATCCAGAAGATGCAGGTTCAAATCCTGCTCCTGACTGTTATTTTCGATTTCACATTTTTCACTTTGTGTTTAATGTATAGTGCTAAGCATGTCAAATGCTAAAAATATATATAAAAATATCTAAAATATTTAAAGGGTTTGCGTCATTATTAGGTAAAATCTTAATTGTAAAATGAAGTTTACCTGGTCGGTATAATGTATGAAAATACTTCCGACAAATGGCGTAGGCGTCACCCAAAGACGTTAAGTATGATGTGTTATCGAAATTAGCAGTCAGGAGCAATTGTCAGGATGGCTGAATTGGTAAAGCATCTGGACGGTATCCAGAAGATGCAGGTTCAAATCCTGCTCCTGACTGTTATTTTCGATTTCACATTTTTCACTTTGTGTTTAATGTATAGTGCTAAGCATGTCAAATGCTAAAAATATATATAAAAATATCTAAAATATTTAAAGGGTTTGCGTCATTATTAGGTAAAATCTTAATTGTAAAATGAAGTTTACCTGGTCGGTATAATGTATGAAAATACTTCCGACAAATGGCGTAGGCGTCACCCAAAGACGTTAAGTATGATGTGTTATCGAAATTAGCAGTCAGGAGCAATTGTCAGGATGGCTGAATTGGTAAAGCATCTGGACGGTATCCAGAAGATGCAGGTTCAAATCCTGCTCCTGACTGTTATTTTCGATTTCACATTTTTCACTTTGTGTTTAATGTATAGTGCTAAGCATGTCAAATGCTAAAAATATATATAAAAATATCTAAAATATTTAAAGGGTTTGCGTCATTATTAGGTAAAATCTTAATTGTAAAATTAAGTTTACCTGGTCGGTATAATGTATGAAAATACTTCTGACAGATGGCGCAGGCGTTACCCAAAGACGTTAAGTATGATGTGTTATCGAAATTAGCAGTCAGGGGCAATTGTCAGGATGGCTGAATTGGTAAAGCATCTGGACAGTATCCAGAAGATGTAGGTTCAAATCCTGCTCCTGACTGTTATTTTCGATTTCACATTTTTCACTTTGTGTTTAATGTATAGTGCTAAGCATGTCAAATGCTAAAAATATATATAAAAATATCTAAACGTTTATAGTTTTTCTGTAGTGTATTTAATTTAGTATCAGCATTGCACCCGTGCGAAGCCGGGGCGGGTCGCTAGTTTAACTATAAATCCTATTGGTGATCAGTGATAACTAGAGCTGATGATGCTGATGTGACGAGAGAAGTCTTTTACTGTCCGTCAAGTCTTTACCAAATTTGTTTTCCTGTGTGAGGTTCCAACGCGAACCCACTAACACTCGCACAAACTGTAGGTACAGTTTAGATCTGTATTTTAGCACTTGACATGCTCAGCTACTTTAAAGTACAAATTATTTGTGAATGTGGTAATCGAGAACTTTAGTGCGAGCGGGAATCGAACCTGCGTTCGATAGGTGGCGTGGGTCGTTAAGACAAATGTGATGTAGAAATGCCGTGTGGGGCCGGCTTTAGAATTGTTCCACCCCCCTCCACCCATGGGGGTCGTAAGAGCCGACTGAGGGAATACCGGGGGAAGTGGGCAGCACACTTCCTCGAGTATTAACAACATCCACTGTGATCGCCAACCCGCCTGCCAAGCGTGGCGATTACGGCACTATAACCCCAATTTGGGGAGGCCTATGTCCAGCAGTGGACGTCGAAGGGCTGATGGATGGATGGATGGATGTAGAAATGTGGTATCAGCCATACCGTATGGCCGAAGGTCAGTGCGATAGCTCAGCGGCTTAGAGCACATCCCCGGATTGGAAGGGACGCAGGTTCGAATCCCGCTCGCACTAAACTCCTCTTTTTCCATATTCACAAATAATTTGTACTTTGTAGGTACAGTTGTTGTATTCTACAGTGACTGACTGAAATGAAATAGGTACCGATAGTGGCGAAGGCGGCATGTATCAAAGGACATAGAAACACGTGTATCACGGTAGCGATGGTATAGGAAAACATACTTTAAATATTGTCATTAAATTACTATTTTATTTTGAAATACTACTTTTCTTTGATAAATGCCGACTTTCGAACGTCGACGAGTCCTAAAGTACCTATTGCTAAAGTTTAGTTCACACTAAGGATTTCATGAACAATAAAATAAAGAGAATTTAAATGAAAAGATTTGCCTTGGAATTAGTCTGATCAGAATTTAATTCTAAACTAAACCATTTTCGGAATATTTATTAATAGAGCATTACCTGGATCGACATTATTTAATAGCACAAACAGATAATTTGAATTTCTATAATATTGTAACAAATTCATTATAAGCTGAGATTTAATAGCAGTTAATTAGAATTGTAACTCGGATTAATGAATTAAAAATTACAGCAAACCTTATCAGTTCCTACTACAAAATATTTTTTAACAATAACAAAATAATGTCTTTATCGTGTAAACATAGCCTTTATTATTGAGTATAATACTAGGTAACTAAAAAAATGAATTGGTTACTTACCTACCTAGTTTTATTTAAATAAAATTAGTTAGTCACACGGGTATTTCAGATCAGTTCGGTTGTGATTTTTTGTGTTCGTTAGTGAAATTTTTCGAAAATGTACTCTAATGAGGAATATTTCGAAATGCTTGTGTCTAGGCAGATCTAACTGTAACTACAATGAAGCTCGAAGGGATTACGACGAAAATTTCGCTCGGCCTCGTGGTTCCACTGCCTTCGCGGCAGGCATTCCAATGGTTAGGGTACATATCCGTGTAATGTTTGCGATGACGCGACAGTTTAAGTCTCACGTTAGTCCGGGACATGTAGTTTCCAGCACGGGGCTCCTCCACACTTTTCTCTCGCCGTGAGGGAATACCTTCATGCAGAGTATGGTGCAGGTTGTATTGGACGTGGAGGACCAGTTGCTTGGCCACCCGCTCACCTGACCTTATGACTCTGGATTTTTTTGTTGGGTCACATAAAAGAGCGCGTATTGCGAACACAGTGCGAGTCGGAGAATGAGATGCGGGCCAGGATACTTGCAGCCTTTAATTCCTTAAAAAATTATAGTGTAGTCCTAGGAGTTATAGTAAGATTTTTGAAATTGTGTCGAAAATGCATCGATGTCGATGGTGAACAAGATTTAAGACGATCGAAGAACGTATAGACGTAATAATAGCATAGTTACCTATCCGCGGCCGTGTCTTTTATGTTAGTAGTGCGGGCGGTGCTGTTTCGCGTAAATTACATCAATGAAATCGACATAGGTAGGAGGGCGTGGCGATTATACTTTCAGTAGTAAGTAACATTTTACTTAACTTAAACATAATATTTTTTTTTGTCATTATTTTTTTCATGCTCTCAGAAAAAAGAAAAAAATAGATTTTCGTAATCCCTATTCGATACTGGTTACGATGTACTTCTGGTGTTATAGGGGTTATGAAACATGCTGTATATATTTTCATAGTTAAAAATTACATGCGACTAGCATATACTAGAAGATTATTTTAAAATTTTCAATCAAAAACTAGATAGTCCAAATTCAAAAGGATACAACTTAACAATATAAAAATAAATAAAAACTTGAGAGGTGTCAAGGGACATCCGGATGGAACGAAGTTCCTTTCGATTAATTAGTGAAGAAATTGTAATAAAATTTTATTTTTTTAGTTATAATATTTTTTTTATTATTAACAAATATAATGTAATATAAGCTTAATCAGTAGGCTCAATTTTCGTAATAATTGGCTTGTGGTAACTGAAGTAGGAAACATATTTTTGGGATTCTATTTTATTTAAATGTCTTGAAAAAACTGCATCAATGGTAGTATTATATTTTTTTGTTGATTTAAACTTATATAAAAAAATATAACAAAAAAACAAATAAAAAAATATAACAAAAAACCAAACAAAAAGCAAAAAGTGTCGTGACAACTTTTCGTAAGAATTTTTTCCGTCTAGTTTCACAACGCGCGATAAGGAACTTCGTTCCAACAAACACGACAATAAAGGGCCCTCAAGGGATACAACATAAAAATGAACCCGTAGGAACCATCCATTTTTCCAGGAATAAAAATTACCTATGGTATTTACGTGGGTTCGGGATTATATGTATGCATACTCGGTTCAGTAGTTACAAACAAACACACTTTTGCATTTGTAAGGCATCGTTTACAAACTGTCACTGCTCGACGAAGGAATTGCGACAAGAAACCTGCATGCCTGACAGATTTTGTTGACGGCTTGTGAAGTCTGCTATCCCACAATATGCTACCGCAGTTGATTACCTCGTAGAGTAAAAATGTTCTGTGGACTACAGCCTTCTCTAAAGAAGACACGTGCGCTGCAACGGGTGTGAAATAAATGAATAGTCACTCCCACATAATTATTTGGCAATTATAAGGCTGTAACAGAAATGTGTCTGTACATTTAAGATATTTGCGAAAAAAATACTGTATTAGGCTATATAGGCGTGTCTAAACACAAAACAGTTTTTTTTAGAATTTTTATCTGTTTGTCCGTTTATCTGTTTGTCTGTTTGTTTGTTCGCGCATCACACAAAAACTACTGAACGGATTTTGATGCAACTTTTTTTATTTGATAGCTTTTGATTATACTTAAAACTGGTATACATTTTATCCCGCTACTATATCGGGATACCTGAGATATAACCTTAGAGTAATCGCGCCTTCCCGTGAAAGGCGAGTGATCGCGGTGGGAGCATTTTGCCGCCCATACTTAATATGTACATTTTTTTTAGTAAATTATAATTATGTTTAAAGAAAATAATAAAACATAAACTATCAGATTATTAAACATTTATTAAAGTTTTCTCCTTAAAATTTAGAAAACAATGCTTTGGGATATCATAGGTAAATACTTGGTTTTTTTGCAACCACTTCATTATTATTTAGATAAAAACAAAGAAAAATCAAACTTATAAACTAAATTTTACGTTTTTATCATCTACAACATGTCTGTATTTCAGCAAAACAATTCTGACACGTCATATACATACAATGTTCGTTGCACAGTAATTTTGCACATCTGTTGCACCCTTTTTTCGTCCTTCTATTTTTCTTAGATGGACATACTGCGCATATAGGTTACCTATACCTTCTCTACCTGAGGATATATTTTAATGTTTCGATGTCACGATTCAGGCGATTTGGTTTCTCAGTTGTTTCTGTAATGTGTTTACGGTGGATCTTCTAATAATTTGTGGTCTAGTCATCGCCAGGGAAATTTCTTTCAGAAATATTCTTAGTAATCTGAGCAAAAGAAAACAAAAATACAACGTCCAATAAATAATCAAAACAAATAAAAAATCATTATTAATACTATATTTATTGTAAAGCAATAGGTACTATACGCAATGAATACTAATAATATTTCATCAATGAATACTAATAATATTTCATCAATGAATACTAATAATAGACTTGCTTTTGTGGACAGATTTTTCTTATTTCTAGGGTCCTTTTTGTATAACAAACTTAACAGGTTATTGAATATACATAGCGTAAATCATAAAAAATGAAAATCTATTGTAACAGAATATTTAGAAAAGCTCAATTACGCAGACACAGAGAAATTGCTAGAAATTACCAAATAATATTTGTATTCCCCTATATTCCTTATATACTAATTGTTTGTAAGCCTGTTTCAATAAATTATAGTTCTTTGTATTTGGATATATTAAGTTATTTAGTTAAGTACTTAAATAGGACACGATTTAAAATGTTCAGCAAAGCGATAGCCTGAAACACAGGTCTAACCTAGTTCAGGTAAGCTACCATAATTTATGTTAATCCCTTTGTTTTTCATTTGTCCTGAATGTTTATAAAAAATATCTGTGAAAAGTTGACAATAAATAAATCGGTTATTAAAAAAAAAAAACAGTATAAACCAGACCCACAAACTTTACACTTACGTGAGTAGAGTCGCGCAGTGAGCACTTTGCCGTCAAACGCGACACACCTGGAACCATAGATATAGTATAACCCTGTAACTACCTTTGTTTCCTGCAGTCGCCCGCACACTGATTATATTCTAATTTCTAAAACAAGGAGGTCAGATTTCAGCTACTAGGACGCTCGACCTTATCAAATGCATCGTGTACAAAATAACACGAATATCTTGCCACGAGCGGTAAAATGCTCATAGCGCGAGCACTCTAGGGATAACAAAGGATAGTTTGGAAATAATTCTGAAGTTCATGCAGAATTAGGGCGCGGTCAGACCGCAAGCTATAAACTAGTGAATAGATTGCTAATAAAGTTACAGCGCGAACTAAGCAAACTAGTAAAACGATTGATATATTGAGCTAGAATTAGTTGGGCTTCTGGAACAGAGCTCACTCAACTTTTACAAACTAAGCTGAAATCTTAATAGATCGCAATGTGAACCTAAAACTATTGATATACTTGTACATTGTCATTCAGCTCTGACCGAATAAATCAAATGGTAGTTGTATTCTTCATGAGCTATTGAAATAGATCTATTAACTAGCTAAGTTTATAGCTCGTAGTTTGACCGCACTCTTAGTAATATAAATATAGGCGTTGCCCAGGCATGGCATGGCACTCCGCGAAGGCGCGACGCTCCATGCGCGGATGTGTCGCTAAGTTGAGGGTACCCGAAAAGGTAAGCCGCCGGCGGACCACTGAAGGAATGTAATATAGTTTCGGTGGCCCGCCAATAAAGGCGGAGAGAGGGCACACGGCGGGATTCTTTAGTGGGTGAGGGCCCCACACTACCTTGTTCGTTGCCCCGAACGACGGGGTGTGCGGTTAGGAACATTTTTCCCGCCTTAACAAAAAAAAAAGGCATGGCATGGCCCATGCCTAGGCAACGCCACGCTTTGGCATGGGCCATGTCTGTGAAGCGTTATGACTGCCCAAGTGCCAAAGCCTAATAGTTAGCAATATGACGCAAGAGTCAAGTAGTCAGAATAAATACCATTGCACTGCATTTTAGTAGGCATTCTACTAGGGGCACTAGTTCAAGTTGAATTACTACTGCTCGTTTATCAACTGCTTCGGTGTTGCAGCTGTAGTGTGAGCGACAGCTGATCATGAGATCACAGGTTCGATCCCCGAGTCTGGCAGTGTCATTGAGATTTTTTGTACAAATAAAAATGCTCAGTAGCAGCCCGGAGTTTGTAAATGTGCCCGGTAGACGGTAATAGGCTCGCCCGCTATTACGCGGGACTTAAACATAGCTGGCGAACCGTGTTTGTCTAATACACCTCTGCCTACCCCTTCGGGGCTACATATGCTAATGTTAATTGTGTTTGTTTTAGATTATCCTTGCTTTGTTTTATAAATATAGATTTAAGGGTAATTTATTTCACGAAGCATCCCATATCTCTGAAATAGGATCCACCATTGAAAATCCAGAAAATGTGTACAATTTAATTCTGCTTGTCACTTGAGCGACGTTATTTATTTTGTTTTCATAATCATATTTTTGTATCGTTACTGTTTGTATTGACACTTACCTACTCGTATTTCTGAATATTTATCATTGTTGGTTTTTACATTCCTGGTACTCTTTATTTTATTTATATTTCAAAAGACTGCAAATAAAGCGATATCGAGTTTTAGCCTTAATCCAAGGCCGACACCTTACAAGGCACACCTATTTTTCGTGTGGGTATTTGTTCAGTAATTATTATTTCTGGTGAAGAAAAACATGGTACGGAAATTTGTAATACCCGAGTGATTTGAATTGTGACTCAGTTTATGAAGCCTGTACCTGTAATATAGGCGATAACTTTCCTATTGTATTTAAAAGCGGCGTTATACTTTCGTTTCTCCTCTTTTACGTTCGGGTCAGATACCTCCTGGCCTTATTCTAGGCTAAATAGGTAAACTGCTCCTAACGTGCAGGCAGGTACTGATACACCAGGGACAGGACAAACAACATTTTACCGTACTCCGTGGGAAGGATATATAAAAGGATATACCTAATACTTACGGTAAAATCGAAACGCCAGTTTTTTTTTTCAAATGAGGCATTTTTTGTTCTCAATCTGGCATTCTCAATTGTAATAAGCGCAGACGTTTTTTCTCAGTTAGCCTGAATAAATTTTATGAAATTTTTAATCACGAGTTTAAAATTTATTGAATTATTTGTTGTTAGAACGCCTATTAGATACGATAATCTCAAAGGGCCGACACATCTCCAGTTGTACATTCTAAAGGGCTATTGCAGCTCAGTGAGCATCGCCCCGCCAAACCGTCTCCCATCGCGCTTTTGACGCCCGACGACCAAGGCCACTGCAAAAACCAAATCAATGGAGTTGCGCCGTTTAATTATAGAGCTCTCATAGCCACCTTCCAGCTCCATCATCAGACCCTGGATCTTATTAAAAGTTAGAGGGCTTATCAAGACGATTTAAATGAGTTAAAAACTCGATAGAGTACCGTCGGTTTATTACAAAGTTACCATGCCCACCTCCTGGATACATCATCAGATCACCTCTATATCATTATAATGCGGCGCTGTTAGTTAGGCTTTTACTTATTTTTTAAACTTTTAAATTTTTCATAATAGAGTTTTCTTCGAGTATTAACAACATCTGGGAATTGTAATTGGGAGTCGTAAGAGCCGACTGAGGAAATACCGGGGAAGTGGGCAGTAGCACTCCTTCGAGTATTAACAACATCTACTGCGATCGCCAACCCGCGTGCCAAGCGTGGCGATTACAGCACTATCCCCCATTCCTGAGGAGGCCTATGTCCAGCAGTGGACGTTAAAAGGCTGATGGATGGATTACATTCCACTGCGATCGCCAACCCGCCTGCCAAGCATGGCAATTACGGCATTATCCTCCATGACGGAACCGCTCGTTGTGGTGTTCTCTTGGGGAGGCCTGCCTATGTCCAGCAGTGGACGTTTAAAAGCTGATGGATGGATGGAAATGTTTATACATTTATTTGAACTGTAGCAATTTACATTGTGTTGGCGATCAATAAATCATCTGAACGAGAAAGTGGGTCAAATTTATATAGTACGATACCATTACAGACATACTGTAATGGTATCGTACACGGGAAAAGGTGAAACTAAATAAAAACTTATAAATAGTAAAAAGAAGCGTTTATTTATTAATATTTCATGGTTTGGGATACATCTATCTTGCTGCAATTAAAATAGCACATTAGTTTAAAGTATTAGTTTACACAATCAAAACAATTAACACAACCTTATAGTACGATCAAACCCAGACCCACGGTTACTATTATACCCTAAAGGTTAAATAATAAAGGATAATGAGAATCGTGTGCGTTCTTAGGATTCATATGGTTGAGATGCAATATGTTAACTTATAACGTTTAGTTTACAAGCTCAAATAATTTATTTATATATTAATCTTACTGACAACTATCATTACAGGGTATACCGTATACCCTAATACAATAGTGTAGCTTAATATATGCTTTTTTTTGTGGGACCACGTGGAGGCATGCAGTGCCCCCAAAGAAAATATGGAAAATATCGAATAATTGCCTTATACAATAAAAAATATGAAAGAATTTAAAATAATTAATTTTGGTAACTTTTTCAAAGTCTAATCTATCTTTCCTGAACAGTTACCGCGTCACCTCATACGAGATTCTAACAAAAAGTTGAGACAACAGTTTCATCGCTAATGGTTCACGTTCAACGGTCCACCTCTAAATATCTTTGACCCTTTGAAGTAGGTACAAAGAATTATGAACTTACTTTCGAGAATTAGCGAGCCCCCAAAAAAGAAGTGACTAAAAACGCCTGTATATTACCTACTATATTACTAATCCTATATTAAGATATTAGCATTTCATATCACATTCCATAACATATTAAAAATAGTGCTAATCTTGTCAATTCACTCATAGTGCAACAAAATAGATCTACATAATTATTTAATTAGCAACAATACGTACTAGCAGTTGCCCGCCACTCCTTCGTTGTAGAATTTAGTAATATTTATTTATTTATTCTTGTATATTATCTAAAATTCTCGTGTTGATCGACTGTATTAAGACTAAAACTAGCTGGCCCGTATCTAAAGTGTTCGAAGTAAGACAGTTGCGGAATAGTGACATTAGGGTTGCCTGGGATCTCTATGAATGCCCTATTATTTTTTTCTGGATCGTGGAAATGGATTATTACTTTTTGAATGTACATGTTGTTTTAAATGTTACCATAAAGTTTTAGTATTTTTTGAATTCTCATTTATGTATTTAGTGAAATATGCTCTTTTTTCATGGTACAAAGTATTCTTAGCTAAGTTCTTAAGCTGTAATATAATAGTCCTTGTGATACTGACCTGTAACGCAACCTTGCTTGATTGCAAGAAGCTTGATTTTGTAACTTAAACATTAATTTGATGTTATCCACGGAGTTGGTCGATATCTTATTTTTGACAAATAATAGGGGCATGCACATCATATAACTGTAATACACTCTGATATAAAGTATCCACCATTAAATTAACATCGGGAAATGAACATATAGAGTCCCATGGTATTAAATTCAAATACTTTTCAAAGTTTTGGAGGACTATTTTATTAAGAGGTCGATAAACAATATTTCTAGGCCTTTCATAATCTTTTTTTATTAAAATTTGACACGTAATAAATGAGTGATGGCCACGTTCAATGTTATGGTCAACTATTAGGTTCCTGTACTTTGTATCAGTACAAATTACTTCTATAAGTGTAGAACTATCGCCCGTGAAATGGGTCGGCCTGTTGACTATGTGGCTGAGACTACTATAATTAAAGAATTCTATACAAGCTTTTTAACGTTTGTGTTACCCAAATCCAATAAATTTACGTTAAAGTCCCCTATAAGAATGATATTGTCATATATTATGGTGCAAGGCCGTTAACACTATCGGTCATAGCATCCAAAAACATATCTATATCCAACCATGGAGGCCTATATGCGGTACCAATAAGTAGCTTTTTTTGGCTTAATGTAATGGTCCACCATAACTGTTCGACAATACATTGGGATGTAACCTAATTCTTCCATGCAGATCTGTTTTAATGTAAAATGGGGTAGCATTCTCCCCCTCTTCCACCACGAACTGACAACGGGCGCGGTATATGTATCAAGCAGTAACCCGGAACACTAGGAGCTCGACCTTCCTCATCTGCTCGTAACCATGTCTTGTTTATAGCGATTTCATCAACAGAATGGTGGCTCATCGCTATCAAGAATTCATCGTAATTAGTGGCTAGTGATCCAGCATTAAATAAGCCAATTTTTAGTAATTTTTGAACAATAATTGAATATCCAGTATAATTATCAGTTTGCGTAAGAGTACATATACATGTAAACAACAGAAAAGAACCTCTGCTAAGTATAAAATAAAATGATGTAGTTTGAAACAATGCATTATAATAATTCAATAATGATAATATTATAAGTTGATATTGATAAATTAATTTACAAGAAAATGATAAAAAATTCCACGTTAAATATATTGGTTTTAAAAATCTCTGATCATAATATTATTGTACGGGTTATAGACATTTGAATATAGGTGTAACTAAAACTCCGACGAAGTCCTGGAAACGACGTGATACGTCTATCCTTTAAAAATTGCTAAGTTTATTTAGTGGTAAGAAGGACTAAAATTAAAAAATATAGTAAAGAAAACAATAAAATAACGGCATATAAAAGTGTGGCTTAGCCTATTTGGTAAACTTAATGCTTGCCAAAAAACTTATCAAGTTCTCTTTTAATATGAACAACTTTTTGACTGGGCTCCTTCCGGGCTAGGACTCGACCCTCCCGAATCCATACGTATTTCCAGTTACTCAGAGCACCTGCTTGTTGAGCATTATAAAATAAGTGACGATTGGTTCGGGTCAGTCGTTCATTTACGTATATGCGGCGTGCTGAACCGAAGGTCACCCGTGCTGAGTCCACGACGAACGCGGGCTGCGCGATAGTAAGTCGCGCACCGAGCGGTGCGTGAAGCGAACACATAATTATGTTTCGCGGCCGCTGGGAGTTGGAGGTCTCGGCCGAGATACTGTTTGCGACGCGGTTACGACGGGTCGACCCAACACGTTCAACATGCACTACGTGTCGTTTGTCTAAGGTGATACCGAGATTTGTAGATAATAATTTGAAAATATGGAATGTACTCTCGTCCTTATTTTCTGAGATTCCAGTGATCTCGATGTTGTTCAGCAGTAACTCCTGGTCGCAATCGTTCAGCAGAAGTTGTAACTGCTGAACAATAGTACTTTCTGATGAGCCACTCTCGGAGGTTAACTTTCCATCCCGTTTAATTTCCATAGCATCCAATCTTAATTCTAAGCTATTTATACGTACTTCACTTGCTATTAACGATTCCCTTATATCAGCCGTATCTTGGCGAAATAGCTGGAATTCCTGACACATGAAGCGTACATCCTATCACAATTGCTCCCTAAACAGGCGCAATTCACCAGCTAAATCTGCAATTAGACTTGCAGAAGCGTCTACCGGTGAGCAGTTTAAACGGTTTGTGTTCATTAGGATCTCATCCGAGCGGTTTACCATGGCGTGTGTAATGTCTGCCCTGCCTCGCACTGGGGTATCAGCCTTATTGTCCCTAACTACATGCTTCAGGCACTCCGGACAGCGTCAATTCGTAGGAACAGAACCCGACAAGGGCAGGAGTACGCAGCCTCGATGATAAAATATACAGCACTGAGTAAATTTAGCAGCCTACACCGAAGATAAAAATTTGGCACAGCCACCACATTTCATGGACGGAATATTGAAGCTAATATGTATTTTATTACGTTATAAGATAGAAAGGGTCTAATGTTTCCGTGAGTTTTTAATAGATGGCACTGTTTATTCTGTTATTGTATTATGCGTAATAAAGTGTTTAAGTTTATAGCATGTTCACACCATAAGGTAATCGATAAATAATGTTACTACAGGGGCCTGGAAGTGCTCCAGGCGAATTCTCACGACAATTCGCATAATATCTTGAAAAAACTTTTATTATTTATGTAATAAGGGTAGATAGCTAAGATTGTTAATACAGTTTTAAGTTATAAGGAGCGATAATCGTTTATTCACTGCACTAAAAGTGTTTATAATGTTTAATGTTGTTTGATGCACTGTTTATACAACTTTCTAAATCTTATTAAATGGACGTGGACGTCAAATGGATAGATAGATGTATGCGCAAGTACAGTACCTACACTCCCTATAGCTCTTATATGATCAGAATCTAGTGGTTGCTTTGCTTATCCCGGCATGAATGGGCCAGCTTGATCGGGGAATTACCACCCTCTCAGATAACATCAAATGCCACTTACTCCTGCCGTTGTGTTTCGTATCATGGGCGAGAGATCCGAAAACCCAAACTCCTTCCCTATCTTCTCCTTGTCATCCTTCCTACCTTCCGCTTTTTATCCTGCCTATCCTCTCCTTAGTATCCTACTAATTATCTTTCTATATACCACCTATATCTATATCTATATATCTATCTCCTAACCCTGTCCTTGGAGCTGGCGACGTGCGAGTGATGTGCTTGTATTGCTAGCAATATAGACCTAGGCTACAGTAACCGCTTACCATCAGGTGGGCCGTATTCTTGTTTATCACCCAATTATTATAAAAAAAAAGGTCCAGGACAGACAGAACGCACGAGAGCATATAGCAGTACTGAAGAATTTCCTTACTCGTATGAGGCTCGGGGATATTAAATTAACTATTCTAACAACGAGCTGCGAGCAAAACTCAATATCTCATATTGCATCGGGACTCGTAGGACTAGTCCCAATGTAATAGGTATTTGAATCCAGGTCCTATCAGTTATGCTTCCACTAGAGTAATAAATCTCCAAATGAAAAGACAGGCATTTCACTTTGTACATAGGTAATTGTGACATGAGTTCGTTTAAGCATTTAATTATTCGCACTTTGCCTATAACGTTACATTCCAATTATTGAATAATTAGCATTGAACAATGTTGTATTCCAGACATTAATTAATCTAATATAAAGCAATTATTATTATGTTAAGGAACAGTGCTGTTACTGTTCTACGTGTACCTATGTGAGGTATCCATTTGTGTTTATAACGTATTTATATGATCATATAAATACGTTATTATGGAAAATAACGTATTTATATGATTATATAAATACGTTATATAAAAATCATATCACCGCGTGACTATACATATCACTGATATCTAAAGTGGAGTCATTTTTATAGGTAACATTTAATTATATAATTTGACTATTTGTCACACTTTCAAACAAACGTTTATAAGAAAGAGTGCGAATGTGCAAAATGAACGCTGTGACTTAGTTCCAAAAACTTCGACGAGGTAAAATAAAACAGATATTAGAACAATTAAATTTTCAAAATAACGGAATGTGTCTATGTCGGTCTGTCTCAAATTAGCGCTATACCATTTTCAGATTTTAGTTTAAGATTTCTACCTGCGAATTGTAGTTTCTTGATAAATATTGAATTAAATCAGTTTTAAAACAAAGGAGAATCTCAATTAATGTTAATAATTATGGTTTTGTATATCTTAATTACTCTCCTTTATTGTATCCATTTTAATAATTTCAATTATGTTCAAATCGATCCCGGTCTAAGGCTGGGCTGAATTTTCGTAGTTATTGAATGATCACTGTCCAGTGACGATTTTTTTGGCAATTTGGCCCACAGTGCCAAACAGAAAGCCCATCTTTTGGGTCAAATCTTTGTCTCCAACTCGGCTTTGGACGCTGGAGCAATCACACCGCCCACCATCCCGCGGTGTGAAACCTCCATGCCTTCCATTTCATTTCATTCCGCATTACGCAACGTGTACCTGTGGTGGTTTTTATAAGGTACGCCCCTGAGTTGACCCCCGTGCTTGTGCGCCTGTCCTGCCTCTCCTACAGTACCGACAGGATTCCTGCTTTGTGGAAGGTAGCCCATGTTCACCCGATTTGCAAAAAGGGTGATCGGTCGGACCCACGGAGTACGGAAAAATAGGGACCCGTCCAATTACATTCCCGCAATGTCATTCTTGCTCTCTGAGGTACAGGAGATTGTGCTCAGCTCTGATACCATGAAGATTAATGCGGGCGTACCTCAAGGCTCGGTGCTCTTACAACGCACTTCACACTGCATAATATTGATGACTTGGTCTCTTGATTATATGCATTGCTATGCGGATTACAGTACGGGTGATGCGCGATATACCGGCCATCAGAAAGTCACTCCGAACATGCTGGAGGAGAGATGGATCCAATTTGTATCTGAAGTGGAGCGTCCTCTAGGGCGGGCCTCGGAATGTGGAGAAAAGAACTTTGATCAATTCAACCCTACGAAGACACAGGTTTGCGCTTTCGCTGCAAAAAAAGACGCTTGTCGTGGTGCCCCAATTCCAAAGGGTAACTCTTCCAGTCTACGAGATTATTGGGATCCTCGGCATCGACATATCCAGCAAAGTTTTATCCGTGTGGTGACGGATTAAGAACACAGATGTCGCCACCCCATTCTTTCCCGCGGGTGTCGTAAAAGGCGACTAACGGAAGTAAGCAATTATCATCTTTCTGCATTACTGGTGGTAGGGTGTGATGCCAAGTAGGGTTACTTATTTGGCATCGGGCCCGAGCGGGTCTGTACCACCATCTCTCGTGTGTCCGGCCATGAAGCACTTATTACTTGTTTTGGTTGTAGCGGGAGATTGCCGCCCCTGGCCATTTTCCCTTCCTGAGCGCGTGGTGGGTTTCGGTAATGCTTGGAATGGGCATTGATAAGGGTCATGGCTTGTGCGTTGGGCGTGAGGGGCTGACGCGGGGTACAGGGAGACCCGGTGGGAATGGTTCGCCGGCCACCTGCCGGTCAGTAGGGGACCCGAACCCAGAGAAATCCTACCTCGGGAGGCTGTTCCGCCAACCGGCGAAAATTCCGTGTCGTTGCCGTCGTGCCGGAGTAGGAGACCGTTGTGGACCCGACGGTTACTCATGGTGCACCGGGGGCCCTTTCGTGTTTCGTGTCAGCTCCTCACAAAACCCATTGTCTAACCATGTGCCAAGTGTCATCACCCATTTTTTCCGAGTGTCACCGGTACCCATTGTGCGCATGCCCATATCCTCCAAACTCTTCACAAATCATGGCCATAAATAAAAATAAAAAGAGTAAGTGCTTTACGGCGGGCTCCCTATCCACATCATCAGTGGAGTTTTGCAACATTAGGGGTCTTCACAGTAATCTCGACGCCGTCCATCACCATCTCGAGACGGCGCGGCCTGCCTTGCTCTTTTTGACGGAGACGCAAAAAGACGCTCCGGACGACATTTCGTACCTTAAATACCCCGGCTACGAACTGGAGAATTCCTTCCATCGTAAAGCCGGAGTGTGAATATTCGTTCGGAGTGATGTCTGCTGTAACCGCCTTCGGGGCCTTGAACATGGCGAACTGTCTATTTTATGGCTACGCGTAGAATATGGTGGAACAGACTGCATCTACGCGTGCCTTTACAGGTCCCATGGCAGTGATTTGGGGTCAACTCATCTTTTCGAGAACGTCGAACAGGGGATAGACAAAATATTGGCGCAGTTTCCATTTGCGGAGGTGGTGGTCCTTGGTGACTACAATGCTCACCACATAGAGTGGCTTGGGTCCCGGACTACTGACCTCCCGTGTCGGCAGCTCTTCAATATGGCTTCGGCCTATGGTCTCTCTCAACTGGTAACACAGCCTACCCGTGTCCCAGATATTGAGAGTCATGAGCCCTCCTTGTTTGACCTTCTGCTGACTTCAAATCCACATGGATACCGGGTGGTGGTTGGTGCTCCTTTAGGATCATCCGATCACTGCCTGGTCCACTGCACTGCCCCTGTTGCGAGAACCAATCGCTTTCCAGCGAATGGGTCTCGTAGAGTCTTGCAGTATAAGTCAGCAGATTGGGATGGACTACGCGAGTTCTTCGCGTCCTACCCTTGGAAGCAGCTATGCTTCTCCTTTAGGGACCCTGACGTCTGTGCGGACTGCATCACGGAAACGGTGATTATGGGGATGGAATTATTTATCCCCAGCACCAAAATACCGGTTGGCGGTCGCAGCCGTCCATGGTTTAGCAAAGCCTGTAGGACGGCTGCACCTCAGAAGCAGTCCGCATACCTGGCCTGGAATAGGGCCAGGAAAAGCCAGGATCCGAGCGCCAAAGAGGAGTAGCGGAAATTGAATGCTGCTTCCAGGTCCAACAAGAGGGCTATTGCCGAAGCCAAGGTAGAACACATTGCCAGAACTGGCAAGCGACTTGGAAGCTATCTCAATGGGAGCCGAGCTTTCTAGTCGCTCGCCAAGGTAGTACAGGGCAACTTCTGCCAGTCTAGTCTCCCACCACTGCGGAAACTGGATGGCAGTTTGGTCCATAGTGCCAAAGAGATAGCCGATCTTTTGGGCCAACTCTTTGCCTTAAACTCGACTTTGGACGCCGGAGCGGCCACACCACCCACCATCCATGGTTAAGAATACTGTTATGTAAATTCTATCAATAAAGTTACAAGGTTCCTATTAATATATTAAGATGTCTATATTTAAGTCTAGTTGAATCAGTGATAAGTTACGCTCTCGATAGTTATGGCCTAACGTTTAAAACATATTTGGATAAAATATAAACTTTGCAATTAAGGTTTCTAAAGATGATGGTCACAAAAAAGACAAAAGTAAGCTGTAAAGAAGATTACAAACAATTATTTAAAATATGTGACATCTTACCGGTTAGCTTAAAGCATAAATATCTCCTAATTATAAATCAATATGACAAAAAAGAGCATAACTTATCCCTGGTAACGAATCTTAATACAAGGTCGATGACTGCTGGTAAATTTAATATTCCTAAAATCATAAATTATTATGGTGATAGAACACTAAAGAAACGTGTGCCTTATGCCCTAAACAGTATATCAGCGGACATAAGACAGGAAAAAGATCCTTTAAAGTTTAAAAAGAAACTTAAAAATTATTTGTTAAGTTGGTAAACATGTAACCTAAAGATATAATATATGTTATATTTATATATATATGTTAATAATGTGACTTACCCACAGTCAAACCGCTAAACCGGTTTTGTGGGACAATATTTAATGTTAAATGTTGTACCAATTGTATAATAAATAAATATATCCCTAGGTGTGAAAGCTCCATGCCTGAAATCCGCACTACGCAACGTGCGGTCAGGCGGAAGCTGCTGCTACTGGACGTCCATAAGTCGAGTGGGCCGGATGGCATCCCTGCGGTGGTTCTTCGAACGTGCGCCCCTGAGTTGACCCGTCCTTACGCGCCTGTTCCACCTTTCATACAGTACTGGCAGGATTCCTACTTCGTGGAAGGTAGCTCATTATATTCATCCTATTCCCAAAAGGGGTGATCAGTCGGACCCGTCGAATTACAGGCCAATCGCGATGACATCCCTGCTCTCCAGGGTACTGGAGAGAGTTATCAACCGCTTACTTCTGCAGTACCTTGAGGATCACCAGCTGATCAGTGATCGCCAATACGGCTTTCGTCAAGGTCAATCTGCGGGTCATCTTCTCGTGTACCTCACTCATCGCTGGGCAGAGGCCTTGGAGGGTGGGGGTGAAGCTTTGGCGTTCAGCCTGGACATTGCGAAGGCATTCGACAGGGTCTGGCATAGGGCCCTTCTATCGAAGCTACCATCGTATGGAATCCCCGAGGGGCTCTGCAAATGGTTCGCTGGCTTCCTCCATGGTTGCAGCATCAAAGTCGTTGTAGACGGATGCTGCTCTGATACCATGGAGATTAATGCTGACGTTTCTCAAGGCTCAGTGCTCTCCCCAACGCTATTCATCCTGCATATCAATGACTTGCTCTCAATAGAGAATATGCATTGCTGTGCGGATGACAGTACGGGTGATGCGCGATATACCGGCCATCAGAAAGTCCCTCGGAACATGCTGGAGGAGAGGCGGATCCAGTTCGAGAGTCATTTGGAGGACAAAGCCAAATTGGCGAGCAAGAAACTGGGCGTCCTGAATAGAGCCAAGCGGTACTTCACACCGAGGCAGCGACTTGTAATACAGCATTAAGCTCAAGTCCGCCCTCACGTGGAGTACTGTTCACATCTCTGGGCAGGCGCACCAAAATACCAGCTCGACCCACTTGACTCCCTGCAAAGACGCGCTGTTCGAATTGTCAATGATCCCAATCTCACGGATGAGATGGAGTCGTTGGGGCGGCGGAGAGACTTTGGGGCTCTCTGTGTGCTCTATCGACTCTTCAACGGGGAGTGCTCTGAGGAACTGTTTGAGGTGGTACCAACATCGCCGTTTTACCACCGGACCACAAGACGCCGTACTAGGGTTCATCCATACCACCTGGAAACGATCTCGTCCAAGACGTTTCGTTTTCAGCGTTCTTTTCTACCACGTACTCGTACGTGTAAAATCTGGAATGAACTTCCTGCTGCGGTGTTTACCCAGCGTTACGACTTGTCTCTCTTTAAGCGAGGTTTGAGAAGAGTACTTTACTCACGGTAGGCGGCGACTTGGCTGTACCCCTGGTGTTGCCATATTCCATGGGCGGTGGTTACTACTTACCATCAGGTAGGCCGTTTGCTCGTCTGCCACCGTTGGCAATAAAAAAAAAGTCCAGTTCGGGAGTCATATAAAGGACAAAGCCAGAAAACAAAAAACTGGGCGTCCTGAACAGAGCCAAGCGTTTTAACTGTAAATTTAGTAGCGTTTATGCCACTTGGCTAGGAGGCAGGCTATTTTATTGTAGAAAATTAATTAGTGTTCTACGCAAAAATATAATAAACCTAGTTTTTGGCTGCGGTGTAGCCGCGGGCAGTTTAGATTATATCTCTGGTTCCTGATGTAGTAGCGAGATAAAACGTATACCATTTTTAAGTCTAATCAAGAGCTATCAAACAAAAAAGCTGCATCAAAATACAAAAAGAAAAAGATAAACAGACAAAAAGACAAAATATCTAAAAAAAAATCACGGGACGGACTTGTTCAGATACAGCCTAATACAATAATTTTTTCCCAAATATCTTATATGTACAGACACAATTCTGTTACTGCTTTATAATATTTATATAATTAGGACTAAGTCACACTTGGACGGAGTTATGGGGAGCAGCTAGTGGACATAAAAAAAGGATTTGATTAATAAATTAATTACTAGAAGTACCTACTGTCTGCGGTAGTTTTACAGTTTGGAATTCCACTCTCAGTAAGGGTTTTCATGTTTACCAATTATTTTTTATGTTCAATACATTATGAGAGCTAAATGTTACGAATAAAAAATGCCGTTCCTAAAACTGAGTTTGACACTTTATTGTAATATAACACTCAAACGTTTCTGATAGCCTTGAACACGATGAAAATATATAACAATGTAAGGTTAAGAATAGATAATTGGTAAAAATATGCAAAAAGAAGAATAAAATTGTTTCACATACCCTATTTTGTAAGCTGCGAGAGTTACGGGTTGAGTCACATTTCCCGAGGGGCCGTACTGCATCGCATAATTTATTTATTAAGGTTCATATTTTTTTTAAGGTGGCCAAAAATGTACCTACCACACACCCCGCTGTTCGGGACGACAGCGGGGTATGTGGGGCTGTCACCCACTAAAAGCCCACCGTGCGCCAATTAAGGTTCCTCTACAGCAAGTATTACACATTGGCTACTTTCTATTTAGAAATTACATTACTGATTTTGCCAATTACTGATAGACCAGCAAGCTTATTATGTGAGTGATACGTTTGAATATTATTTATTGCTAGTTTTAGATATGCCCGATAGACGGCAACAGGCTCACCCACTATTACATGGTAGTATTGGAACGATCAAAGTAGGTAATAGTACATTGTTACCCTAGGGTGAAAGTAAGGACTAGGGGCGGAAAGGAACCCTCGAACTATAGGAGCCCTCGCTGCGCTCGGGCGCCAAACCCCGTCTCGGGACTAAATAACTTTCACCCCTAGGGTAACAATGTACTATTTAAGTAGCAGATTTTTATCCGTAGAAATTTTGACTTGATATTTGAGTAGGTATTGTAAATATTAAAAATTTAATTTTTGAGACCAATTTGAGTCTGATACAAAATGAAACCAATAATAGGCATTCTCCTTAAAAAAATGTAGATTGGGGCTTTTTATTATTATTGCGTATTGTAGCAAATGAGCCCACCTGCTGGTAAATGGTAACCGTCGCTCATGGACTCAACTATTGTCAAGCCGCTACTCACCATTTAATTTCACAGATATGAAATTAAAGAATAAACGGCTATCTCCTGCTACAACAAAAACTCACCGATGTGCTTCATGGTCGGTCAAACGCTGCAATACGCAATACTTTATCTATGGTCACACATATTGCTTACTTACCTTAGTCACCTCGTATGACACCCTTGGGAAAGATTGGGGTGGTGACACTTGTATTCTTAATCCGTCACCACACGAAACTAGACTTCGAAAGACTTAGAGACTTAGACTTTTTTATATTTAAATTTGGTTTTTGAGTCAAAATAAATGTCGATATCTGGGGTGTACTGGAAATTGAATTTATTTAATTCTTCGTAGAGTTGATGTAGGGGAAAGTTGAAGCTGATATTCGTTTTGAAGGTAGTAGGGTAAGATGAAAAGCCCAGCGAGGTGGCCAGGTGACAGGGCTACGACCGCCGAGCTGCCATGGGCAGCTGGAGGGTGCGGCTGGAGACGCCCCGGGCCGATGTCTGGACCATAGGGGCGCTCCAGCCTGTGCTGGTAGAGTGGGCAAAGCGACAGTACGGAGTCCTTACCTTCTAACTGGTGCAGGTGCTGTCGGGACACTATTGCTTTGGCAGATATCTGCACACTGTCGCAAGGAGGAAAGCGACTCCGGGCTGTCACATTGTGGCTGCGACGAGGACAAGGCGCGGCATACGCTCGAGTCGTACCCGGCTTGGGCCGAGCAGCGCCGTGAACTCGTCGCGGCAATAGGGGGAGACCTCTCGCTGGCCAGCGTTGTCAGAGCGATGCTCGGCAGCGGCAGGTATTAGGCCGCAGCCGCTGCATTCTGTGAGGAGGTTATCACGCGGAAGGAAGCGGTGGAGGCCGGAGGGGGCCAGGAAAGAGGATTCTTCTGCTGATCCAAACCGTCGCCAGCGACTGGGGCGGCGCCGCCACCCGCGAAGCCCTTCCATGAAGGTGTGACGCTCAGTGTGCGGATGCGTTGCTCAGTAGAGGTTACCCGGAAGGGTAAGCCGCCGGCGGACCACTGAAGTAATAATTCAACATAGTACCAGTGGTTCGTTAACACGGGTGGAGAGACGGCACACGGCAGGTTTCTTTATAGGGTGAGGGCCCCACACTACCTTTTTCGTTGTCCCGAACGACAGGATGTGCGGTTAGGTAGGTACATATTTTCCCGCCTAAACAAAAAAAAAGGTGAGATGAAAAAAATTCTCGCGTTTCTGTTGCACGTAAAGTTTGCTCGTGACTTGTGTGGCAATTATGTTTTCCATTTGTGAAAAAGACGAGCTCTGTTATGACGAACAAGTCTCTTTAATGGTATAAGAGCATGTTAGGTCCCGTTACATTTGGCAAAAAAATAAAAAATAAAAATTCTCAGTAGCAGCCCGGAGTTTGGAAATGTGCCCGGTAGACGGCAATAGGCTCGCCCCCTATAACGTGGGACTTAAACATAGCTGGCGAATCGTGGGTGTGTAATATACCTCTGTCTACCCCTTCGGGGAATACAGGCGTAATGCTATGCTATGTTACATTTGGCAGCTTTTTGGCTGCTCGCCACGTTAGTATAGGCAAAACGTTCCAACCGGTTAAAACTCATTTCTTTACTTGATAACACTTATATTGCCTTTGTCCGAGACTCCACCGAGGGCATATCTAGGTTGACGCCGGCGGACCACTAAAGTAATATCACACAGTTCCAGTGGTCTTTCAGTACAGGTGGAGAGACGGCACACGGCGGGTTTAGTTAGTGGCTGAGAGCCCCACGGTAGTCGTGTTCATTGCCCCGAACGATGAGGTGAGGTTAGGTAGGCATGACTCTATGAATGAATGTGTAGATGTCATATATTTCGTTAAATACTCTTCCAGCAGACTTCCCACATGTCTTTCGTGTGTCTTCTCTTTTTTAGGTATTATTATTGTGTAACAAATAACGTTTTCCTCCATCAACGCATACCTATTAAGCTCTGTGGAATAAAGTTATTTTGTTGTGAAAATTAGGTTACACATTGAGCACAGTTTCAGGTGATTATTGACGAAGTATATAAATATGAAAAAGTTAAATGGTACTTGTCGGGAGTAAACGTTATCAATATTAATTTCCCGATACAGATCACTTCGCTGGATTGGAAGGGACGTGGATTCGAATCTTGCTCGCAGTAAATCTCTCTTTTTCCACTTACTTACATAAATATTTTTTTCTATTAAAGTAACCTGATCAAGTGTTAAAATACAAATCATAAAGATATATTAAGTAACTAGTTATTTTTGATTACTACATAAGTAGGTACTTGTTTTGCTGGCAGACAACCTTTACTAATAATAATCATCAAATAATTATGTGCGTTCATATTAAAGTTTTTATAAAGGCTCAATTTTGTATCTAACCAGCTATACAGCAGATTTATTCAACCCAATGTCGAATTGCGTGTTTAAACTAATGATTTGGTAATTTAAGTCTGATATAAGAAACATATCTATTAATATATCACGACTGGACTTATACCGGGGGAGTGGGCAGCAGCTCTCCCTCGAGTATTAACAACATCCACTGCGATCGCCAACCCGCCTGCCAAGATGGCGATTACGGCATTATCCCCCATGACGGGACCGCTCGTTGTGGCGTTCTCTTGGGAAAGCCTATGTCCAGCAGTGGACGTTGAAAGGCTGATGGATGGATAGATGGATGGATGGATGGACTTCAGATCAAGATTTTACCAAGCGTCTGGTATTTATTCCTATATTATAATTGAACGGTGGGAGATAACACACGACTCTTGTGTTAAATAAGAGGTAATTTCTGCTGATGGAAATATATTTATTTATATTTCAAATTAACATCAAATTAGAAATGACAGAGAGCTCACAGCATTTGCCAATATGATAATCCTAATTGCGAATATACAAAATGTTTACAGGGTTAGGCAGTTATTGTCGACGTTTTGTGAAATTCATTTCCAATCGGCTTAGAGATTTACGAATGGATAATCTACACGATGTTGTGTGCACCACACAAGATACTTACGATGATGCATTTATTTGCCGTTTTGGGTAATTTTCTTCTTCAAAAGCAGCCATAACTTATACAAGATTATGGCTCCTTGAGAGTCTAACAGATATATACGTGTAATATTGCCGTGTGGGGCCGGCTTTAGAATTGTTCCACCCCTCTCCACCCATGGGAGTCGTAAGAGCCGACTGAGGGCATACCGGGGAAGTGGGCAGCAGCACTCCTTCAAATATTAACTACATCCACTGCGATCGCCAACCCGCCTGCTAAACGTGACGATTACGGCACTATCCCCCATTCTTGGGGAGGCCTATATCCAGCAGTGGACTTTAAAAGGCTGATGGATGGATGGACGATGATTGAAAATAAATTTATTTCAACTACGATCGACTAATAGCTAATCTGCATCAGTTTTGGTTACAAAAGTACTCAGTAGTGTTTTCAATGCAGGTAGAGAGAATTTGATAATTTAGTGGCAAAGGTTTCGCGACATTAAAAATAGTATGAATTTTAATTGCAAAATTAAACTTACTATATTGGATTGATGCATGTAAATGTATTCCGATAGACGGCGTTTGGTCGTAAAGACAAATGTGATGAGGAAATTGGGATGACCAAATAGGTCTGTATGATAGCTCAGTGGCTTAGAGCACTTCCCCGGATTGGAAAAGACGCTGGTTCGATTCCTGCTCGCATAAAAAATCTCTTTTCCTTAAGCACAAATAATTTATACTTTAAAATCGCTATAGCTGTTTGCAACCGTACCAAATCTACCGTAAGGAGAGTTGTCACCGAGAACTGTCCTTCGTTAAGGAGGATGCAGTGTTGTGAGAAGATTACTTGGAAGCCTAGTACTCGAAACTAAAAAGAGTGCGAGTAGTGGGGAACATTCATACTATGCCCGTGTGGTGACGGACTAAGAATACAGGTGTCACCACCCCATTCTTTCCCATGGGTATCGTATGAGGCGACTAAGGGAGGTAAGCAATTATCATCCATTGCATGACTGGTGGTAGGGCTGGATACCAAGTGGGAATACCCACTTGGTATTGGGCCCGAGCGGGTTGGTACCACCATGTGACCGGTCATCGAGCACATCATTGCGTTTTGGCTGTAGCGGGAGGTAGCTATTTATTCAAATCGGTGAAATGAAATGGTGAGCAGCGGCTTGACAATACTCTGGGTATAGTTGAGTCTATGAGCGACGCTTACCATTTACCATCAGATGGGCCGTAGCTCGTCTGCCATCACACGCAATAAAAAAAAAAAAAGCAAAAATATGGTTTATAAGTGAACATTGCATCATTAGTTTTTTCTATACTTGGCTGTTTTATTCCAAAATGCCCTAATCCACTTTTGTTAGAGCTTATATTTCTAGAGAGACTCTGTTTGAGATCGCTAAATGCCAGAGAAATCGTTTTTGAACACGTTCCAAAACAGTACGGTAGTGACGTCGCTAAACCACGCTACAATATTCTAAGATATTGCGGATAAGATTGAAGCATGATTTTAGTTTTGTTATTTTGTTAGTTAGGGGGACTGAAGGGTTACAGTTATCACTTCCCCCGAAGACCCCTAATCCTGAACGGATAGGACTGTGGGGAAGATCTCAACTAATCTCGCTAAAAGATATTTACCCACACGCTAGTTCACGTCACACTTGACGCTATAAGCCGCTGCTCGTGTCTGTGATAATGAGATTAATTACCCTTTAGTAACTAAAGCTAAATAAGTCCGGTATAATCTGAAATCTGCTCGTTTTCTATATATATTATATTTTATTTTCCCTTACAAACAGTTTTTCTCTTATAAATATTCTTTAGCATGATCTACAATAAGATGTGTATGAAGACGTGATATTGTTGGCCACATACTCCCTCCAAAATAGCCTAGTGTTAAGACTAAGGACTACAAAGACAGAGATATCCAGTTCGATTCACAGTCTGAGGTGGAGACTGGGTAAGAAACATCTTTCTTTTCAAATTATATGTGCTTTTGTTCACAATTTATCACAACCGCTAAAGGGAATGATTGTGAGAAAACCTGCATAGCTGAGAGATTTCTTCGGTGTCTTGAGAAGTCTATCAGCAGCGTGGTGAACTATGGCGTAAATCACACCAAATACTACTTTCCGTGGTCATAGATTCCCATCCTCAACCCGTGACCACGGCAAATAAAGGTATTTAACCTCAGAATATATACGCGATTTAAGCCCCTTAAATAGTATTTATGTATGATGAGTACAGATCGCGAAAGTTTAAAAGTCTTTATGGCGTAAATTCCTCTCTCCTCTCTACAATATATTTATCAGAATTAGAGTAATCTTTGGCACAATATAATAAATATAACAAACAAAGTACTGCATTAGCTCACTGTCTGCTCTATTTTTTGATGTGAAAGGTGGGTAAAATCGTCTGTTAGCGTGGCGACGCTTTTATTTTACTTGTTCCGTTCAAATCTTGCAAGTTAAATTTGACATACTTTCCGGTTTCCGATTGATTTGAAACTTTACACACATATGTATATCGCGTGACAATGCAATATTATGATGACATGGAGCTGATCTGATGATGGAGCTGGAAGGTGGACATAGGAACTCTATAATGGCTCGTATGATTTGTCTTGACGAGTACTTTATCTTTAGATGGTATCCAGGGTCTGACAATGGAGCTAGAAGGTGGCCATAGGAACTCCGTTATAAAACTACATAACTCCATCGAGTTTGGGGTCGTGTGATTTGTCTTGACAAGTACTTTGTCTCTAGATGGTATCCAGGGTCTGACGATAGAGCTGGAAGGTGGTCACGGTAACTTTGTAATGAAACGACGCAATCCTATCGAGTTTATACTCCTTTGATTCGTCTTGAGGAGTACTTTGTCGAGTTATGATCATTTTATTTCTACAAAATAATTTCGATGCTTTCACATCTGGTAGATGTCCCGCGACGTCTAGTTTTTTTTTTATGCCAAAATAAATGTGGTGTTTATCTCTAAGTCCATCTATCCATCCATTCATCAGCATTTCTACATCCACTGCTGGACATAGGCCTCCCCAAGAGAACGCCACAACGAGCGGTCCTGTGCTGTTTCGCTCATATGGGGGATAGTGCCGTAATCGCCACGATTGGCAGGCGGGTTGGCGATCGCAGTGGATGTTGTTAATACTCGAGGGAGTGCTGCTGCCCACTCCCTCGGTATTCCCTCAGTCGGCTCTTACGACTCCCATTGGTGGAGAGGGGTGGGACAATTCTAAAGCCGGCCCCACACGGCCTATCTCTAAGTACCTTGTGGGTAAGCTTAATAAGATAAAAAAAAAAAATACTGCTGAACGGCTGCACGTCATATTTTACTAATGGGAGTTGAATGAGCTTTGAGTAAAGTTTTATTTAGATGAAATGCAAGGGGAGTGTACAAACATCAGAATTCATTTCGGAGCTGTAGGTATGCTTTCCATATTCAAGAGGCAAGAATGCTTCAGTTTCTAAAGGTGGTCATAGTAATTTAGAGCACACATTAGTCGTGAGTAATCTTGTGTCGTTTCGGTAAAGCACCTTTACGTGTTATGAGCGTGTTACCCACACGAGGGAAATGTAACCTTGAAGGGCGGTGCAGAAATGTTTTGCAGTAGCTATGCTAGCTATAGTAATTAAAAAAACAGTTTCACCAGTCACTAGTTCAGTCTTTTTTCTCTATTTATTTTGTATACAAACTAATTTGAGAGTTATTGTGAGTGTCTTAGTGTAATTAATAACAACAAAATGAAAGTATTGGATTCAATAAAATTTTTTTTTTGATGAATTTCAATTTGTGTGGGGGGCGTTTGTCACTAGTAGAACGCCGAAGTCAGATTTTTACTTCAGTTGTAACGAATGCCAGGATGATTTTTTGACCGGCCGGGACCCACTGCTTAAAGTGCTATCCGAAGCACGGAAGAGGTCAGGTGTACACAAATAGGTATCACTTTTTGTTCACCCATGATTGCCAACTGAGCGGAAGTTACTTAACCTTGCCGATCGGACAAACTGCAAGGGCTATAACTACGCTACGTCCCAAATAGCAATAACCTGAAAATGGACCGTTGCTCTGCAACACATCAAGCCACCAATATGTATTACATGCATGACCGCTATGACGTCACGTGATCCAAATCGGTAAACTTATATCGAAGTTTTTTTGAATGATATTGTTATATTATTATAATAGGAGTGTCGTTTTGTACTCTTTTTCCGTACTCCGTGATTTGTAATTAGATTTTAAATTAAGCTTATCTAACCTGATAAGTACACTATTATTTAAAAAGTTACAAGAACTGTTTAATAAAACGAATACTCGATTAAAAATATGATTTATTTTAGATAGGTACGTATTTTACACAATTGTAATAATGTATAAACATTTGCTTCTCTAAAAGAGTAAGAAGCACATAATATAGCACATATACTCTGTGTCTAAGTAATACAAATCATATAACAACCATAACCACATTATATAACCAAACAAATCGTATTTATCTTTTATTAATTTCAAAATTACTGCTAACTACACAAAATTGAATAGCACTATTGTTGTGCATTTGTGCATAATATTTGTTGTTGATATAATGGGAGTAAATATTTTATTATGAAATTAACGGTAAATCGTGCTATTAACTGTGTACTTGCATCTCGATAAGCTAGAAGCCCACAGCATTGTCTGTCCGTGAGGCAGCTATAAAAAAAGTCCACGCAAACTTAGTCACGGGCAAAATCTAGTATCTAGAATAAATCCTTTTTTTCCCTACCCTTTTTTTGTTCCACTATTGGGTACGAGTCGCACACCGCCCATTGGAGGAGAGTCACCATTGGAGGGTGAGAAGAATTCAGGTCGTCTATCACGCCGGCCCGATGCGGGTCGGCAGACTTCACAAGCCACCGAGAGACTGTCTCAAGCATGCGTGTTTCCTCATGACGATTTCCTTCACCAAGCAGTAATAATTTGTAAACATTTATGATTTTTCGAGATTATTGTGTGTGTTATACATATTGTCGAAAAATCTGTTATGTGTGGTGACGGATTAAGAATACAAGTGTCACCATTTTTTCCCGTGGGTGTTAACTAGGCAACTAAGGGAATCAAGCAATTATCATCCATTGCGTTACTGGTGGTAGGGCTGGGTACCAAGTGGGAGAAGTCGCTTGCTATCGGGCCCGAGTGGGTTGGTACCACCATCCGTGACCGGCCATAAAGCACATCGGTGTGTATTGGTTGTAGCGGAAGACAGCTTTCATTGCATATCTGTGAAATGAAATGGTGATCAGTAGTATGTAATAATCAGTAGTTGACAATATTCTCGGTATATTTGAGTCCATGAGCGACGGTTACCATTTACTTTTAGTTGGACCGTGGCTCATCAGCAATAAAAAAAATATTTAATAAAATCTTGATTGAACTCGATACCATTGTCTTTGCAATCCTTAGATTTATCACTAGGCTACCACTGCTACGACCATCCATCCATCCATCAGCCCTTCGACGTCCACTGCTGGACATAGGCCTCCCCAAGAGAACTGTGTGCTCATTATGGGGGATAATGCCGTAATCACCACGCTTGGCGGGCGGGTTGGCGATCGCAGTGAATTTTGTTAATACTTGAGGGAGTGCTGCTGCCCACTCCCCCGGTATTCCCTCAGTCGGCTCTTACGATTCCCGTGGGTAGAGAGGGGTGGGACAATTCTAAAGCCGGAATACTCGGCAGCAGGTCGTGTGGGACACGACCTGCTGCCGAGTATTACCAGCCATAAATTGAGCAGAACCTATGTTTCTACATAGTTATATATGTTGTTGTTATGTTAGTTATTCATATTTTAGTCGTGTGGAGTAGGGCTTCACTAATAGATTTGATAAAGAAAAAAGAGAGTAAAATGGAAAGAACGCGAACGTGATATTAATATGCTTGTATGGTAGCTGTTATGGGATTCATGCGCTCCGTGCGTATTAAAGAGTTAGGCCATGTCTAGCCTAGAACGTAGGTTGGCGATACATAGTGCAAGTCAGATGAAAATCCTGATTGTAAAGGTCTCCCGCAGTCGCAAACCTTGTATTATGAACAAAAATCATAATTTGATTTAAATAAAATATGGCATCTACAATAGCACCTATTGATTTTAATTGGTTGTATATTGAAAACAAAAGACAAACATAGAGTGTTATATAGATAGACTTTCAATATTTATATAAAAACTCCATGATCATGTTTAAAAAATAATATAATATAGGTAAACATTGCCAAAATAAAGATAGCTTTAGTATTTAAGAAATAGAACTGCTATTATATACTTATTTAATTAACGTTTTGATACGGCAACGACGATCAACAAAATACTAAGAACCTTTTTGGAACAGTTTTTGTGACGTAACGTGCATGGCGGAAATTGGAGTAAATCCTTTGAGAATAAGTTTCTGTTACTTTTCACAGCTATAGAGAATTGAATGTATTTTTAAACTGGCTGCTGCTCACGACATCATTTGGGTGGACCTCATAATTGGGTACTATTAGAATTGGTAACTATAATATAAGTACTTCATTAAACACAAAGTGAAAAATGGGAAATCGAAAATAACAGTCAGGAGCAGGATTTGAACCTGCATCTTCTGGATACCGTCCAGATGCTTTACCAATTCAGCCATCCTGACAATTGCTCCTGACTACTAATTTCGATAACACATCGCACCTAACGTCTTTGGGTGACGCCCGCGCCATCTGTCGGAAGTATTTTCATACATTATACCGACCAGGTAAACTTAATTTTACAATTAAGATTTTACCTAATAATGACGCAAACCAACTTAGTAGTCAGGAGCAATTGTCAGGATGGCTGAATTGGTAAAGCATCTGGACGGTATCCAGAAGATGCAGGTTCAAATCCTGCTCCTGACTGTTATTTTCGATTTCACATTTTTCACTTTGTGTTTAATGTATAGTGCTAAGCATGTCAAATGCTAAAAATATATATAAAAATATCTAAATAAGTACTTCACTTTAAATTACATTAATTAAACATAGGATCACGCCAGGTAGAGGTGTATTACACACCCACGGTTCGCTAGCTATGTTTAAGTCCCACGTAATAGGGGGTGAGAGTATTGCCGTCTACGGGGTATATTTCTAAACTCCGGGCTGCTACTGAGAACTTTCCTTTTTACGAAAATGGTCAAAAGCACCGCCCGACCCGGGGATCGACACCAAGACCTTATTATCAGTAGTCGCTCACACTACCTCTGCACCACAGAGATACATAATTATCTTTATGCATAAATGGTTATCGCGCAGTTACCTACAATATTGTAGAGATAATAAGTACACTGTGTTAATCCAGCCAAATATCATTCCAATCCTGTTTTTTTCGTGATTGAGGAACAAAAATTCAAATATACATTTTTTTTACATTTACGATATGAGTAGGATACTAGATCAATAAGAAGATCATGTATGAAGAGAGTTATGAATGTAGAAGAAGCGAGAGATGTATGCAAGAATAGAGCCTCTTGGCACTCTGTTCTCTCTACCTACCCCGCAAGGGAAATTGCGTGATGATAAGTTAGTTTAGTTAAGTTAGTTACTAGATCAATAATAAAGAAGACGAAAGTCTTAATTGTAATTTAATGAAATACATTTTTTGATAATATTATGTATATTTTTGTTTTAAATTGATATAAGAAATATGAGATGAGAAAAAACACAGAAGATGAGTATAAAGAAGTGAGTGGAGCGATAAAAAGATATAGCATCGGCAGAAGCTAGTATGACAATAAATAAAAGTAATACTACGTTTCATCTTCTGCTCATAAAATATTTTTTATATAAACCTGTATTACACCATGGATAGCGAAATAATAAACTCAAATGCAGTAAACGAACACAAGGTGCTAACGCGAACGTCTGAAATTGTTACAGCTGTTTATTACAGCTTTATAATTGTAGTATAGACTAGTCTTTTCCCGCGGCTCCGCCACAGCCAAAAGCTAGTTTTTAGGTTATATCTCGGGTTCCCGATATAGTAGCGGAATAAAATGTATACCAGTATTTTAAATCTAATCAAGAGAAAGTTGCATCTAAAAACCATTAAGTAGTTTTCGAGTGACGCGCGAACGAACAAATAGGTAAACAGATAAACAGACAAACCGACAAAGCATCTACAAAAAAATGTTTTGTGTTCAGACACGCCTTTTTTTCCCAAATATCTTCAATGTACAGACATAGCTCTATTACCGCTTTATAATAGTACAGATCATGTTCCTTAGTAGAAAAAACATACAAATATTAGTATGTTTAATATAAAATAAAACAAGAAAAATTCCGTTTTGTAAAGCTGTTTACTGTGAAACACACTTATATTGAAAATTATTTTCATTTGCACAGACAATAACGCCACTGCGAGTTCCTTAATTAAAATTCCTTTAATTTCCTGGTGTTGTCACCCAAATCACACGCTCCTAAATTTATTTAACAATAAGTAAATATAAATTTAAAAGTAGCCTTGAAAACCGTCAATAATTAACTTGCTGTAGTATTAATGAATATTACATATTTTATAATATTTAGAAAATAGAAAAAAATACTGCTGGTTAGGTTAAAGCCCACATTTACACTTTAATATGTATGCTTCACTCCTTATAAGACTAAACATTGAGGTGGAAATGGGGGGTTTAAACAGGTTTCTACGATAGCTTAGCGGTCTATAGCAACCCCTCTGGATAGGGGAAGACCCAAGTTCATATCCTACTCGTATAAAAAGTTCATCATTTCTCTGGCAGTGTTGTCTAATACATCACGGTTTGATTAATAGCTATACATTATACCAAAACTAACATGACCCGAGGTTATAACTAAAGTTTATGCAATACAGTATGACATACTAAGTAGTTAACGGTACATATATTATACAGTTTGGATAGTGTTCACAGAACACCCCCACAGTATTCATGTTAAACCATTATTTGAACCATTAACACAATACCAAGAACATCCATAATTATCATATAATTCTGAAGTTTATATTGCTGACTATAAGGCTGACTCCAACGAACATTGCTAAATGGTATGTGTGGCTCTCTCCTAAAACTAAATAGGCGAAAACGAAAACATAATCAAAAATTATTTAATATTTTTTTTTCGTATACAACTAATACAAAATATCTCGCTCTCTTTCGTCAAGCATCGGACCGCGCAACATCTCGTTCCTCTATATTAAATACTTAAAATACTATATTAAGTAATTACTTATTATCACGCCATCTCGCCCATCTCCCTTGCGGGGCAGGCAGAGAGAACAGAGTGTCAAAAGGCTCTAATGTTGCATACATCTCGCGCTTCCTCAACATTCATAATTCTCTTCATACACGCTCACCGGTTTCGGAGACTCCCGACTCCAACTTCCTTCAATGCATGACCAATTTGGTCTAAATAGGCGAGTCTCGATCTCCCCCTCTATCTAGATCCTTCCACTTTCGCTTTATATGTCTTCTTAACCAGTCGCTCGTCCAGCATTCTTTTCACATGTCCGAGCCATAGGAGCATTCCTTTTCTTATTTTTATACCAATATTCTCTTTCATACCTACTCGCTTTCTTAAGTCGTCTTTACGAATGCGGTTAATCAGCCTAAATCCACAGGTTTTCCGAAGAGATCGCATTTTTTTTTTTTCAAATTAATTAATTGTGAGATTCTCATTATGTAATAAGTAAATATATGGGATCAAGGAGTGACACTATATTTAATTTCATAAAACACAGTGGATACTGTATCATTTGTTAAAATTGTGCAGATATCTTTGTCGTTACTTCAATAGGGGCATTGAAGTTGATTTAATGTATCCGTTTTGAAATAAAACTTCGTTTACGGAATCTATCGCGTTTACTTGATTTTACTACTATCCCGACGTTTCGAATACTTTACAGCATTCATGATCACGGGTGGACTTAGATGATAGACGTCCAAGGCTGATAAATAATATCGCTTAAATATCAGAAAGTATTAATGTATCCGTACAAATCCAATACTTGTATGTACCATGTACCACACGAATTAGGGTAAATAGAAAAAGATGACAGATCGAAAACCTGGGTTCGTAGTCATGTTTGCGAACTTGCTAGAAAACTAATCAAAACTTTTCCAAAGTTTATGTTCGTATGTTTAAAAATTAAACTTTAATCTGTTCTAATTCTTTTCCTCACATTTTCTCATTCTTTCAGGGCTTATATAAATGCTAAATTTTACCATCCCTTTGGATATTTGAAGTGAATCTATTTATAAATATAGTTAAATAATTAGGCTGATATTTAAGTTTTGACAGAGATAGTTTTGAGTTTTTGAGAGAAACATTGATTAAAGAAACTAAACGTGCACATCAAAAACAGCGGTGATATTTCTAAGAAAGCTACCTATATAAATTTATAAATGCCTTGGTGGTCTACCGGTAGTGTATGCGACTGTAGATCACGACGTCTCGGGCTCGATTTCCGGGTCGGGTCAGCAAAAAGTTTATAGATTTGTCCGCCAAGAAATTTTCAATAACAGTCTGGAGTTGTAAGTACCAGGTGTTTCACACCCCGATCATACTCCGAATCTTAACAGAGAGTGCACTTGTGATTATTCACATATTCGTGTAAGTACTATAACGACCCTTTCCGCTAAAGGGCGTATCTCCAAATCTCATATATTCGGCAATGAGCAAAAAACGAAAAAAAAACTTTCTTACGTATCGCTTTTGTTTTTGTAGTAATAAAAATGAGTTCCAGGAAGAAAGTTCTTAAATTTTGGCGGTCCCTTGCCTCATTTAATTACAAGTATGTAAAATAGTAATTAAAGAAGTTAGAATGAAGAAAGAAAGAAAGAAAACATGTTTCATTTGACACACATACATGGTGATGAGTTAAATGTAAAAATATTATCATTATATCGGTACTAATATATAAATAAAGTTCGTTCAATCTTAGGTACCTATATGTAATTATAAATGTACACAAGCAATATAAAAAGCGACAAGGGTACTCTCATCGGTGAGCAATCGAGATCAATCGACATAAAGAATACAAGATTTGCTTATTCCTATTATCTATCCCCATAAGTTTGCTCATATCTAGATTGTACGCATCCCGCTCGTGCCGCGCCGTATCTGACTATTATCAGCGTGTCACATGAAAGTAAATATGTATTAAAATAATGTGCAACACGCCCGTTTAATATCAAAGTTAATTAAGTGCTATTACATAGAACAATACAATACAACGTGAATGGAGTTACACCCCTGAAAACCTGAAAAAAAATGCAATTACAACCCATAATTTTACAGCCTGTCAATAAACGTCTACAGTAAGAACCAGTTAAGTACAAGGGTAATTTTAATGGCTGTACAGAGCTTTTATTTAGCAAAATATGTAAATACACCCTGTTAATAATACTAATGCAATGGCTCTATGAGCAATAAATTTTAAATCTTAAAAGGATTAATTTGGTATCTTTAATAAATAATGAATAGCTAAGTAAAAATTAATTAGACGGTTAAAAATCAACACATATTTATATACATCCTGATATTTATGCGAATATTATAAAACTACGTTTACGGAATCTATCGCGTTCTTAATTTTCTAGTATCCTGACGTTTCGAATACTTTAGAGCAACATGATCACGGGTGGACTTTTAACCATTGGACGTCTAACATCTAAGTCCACTTTCGGCAGAAAGTATGAGATTTGGAGATACGCCCTTTGTAGTGGAAAGGGTCGATATACGCTTTAAGTTGAACGCTTTACAGATATAATAACAGACACGTAAATGTTACTTGTCGCAACCTTTGTGAGATAAATCTTTTGTTAGGTGCGTCAAGAGACGGCACTATTTATTTTTGTAGGGCGTAAATCACAATTTGTTTTGTTATTGGAATTTACCCCGTTTTTAATTTGAAAAAATAATTACGTTTGTAGTTACAGCAATCAGACAATCGTAATGTAAAATAAATGTGTTTAAGGGCTCAGTTTTGGGATAAAGTGATGCTTAGCCTTATCAAAATGTTAGGTAGTAAAACCCATTTTTTTCACCGTAGCGCGATTGTAAATCCATCCATCCATCCATCAGCCTTTCAATGTCCACTGCTGGACATAGGCCTCCCCAAGAGAACGCCGCAACGAGCGCTCCCGTCATGGGGGAAAATGCCGTAATCACCACGCTTGGCAGGTGGGTTGGCGATCGCAGTGGATGTTGTTAATACTCGAGGGAGTGCTGCTGCCCACTCCCTTGGTATTCCCTCAGTCTGCTCTTACGACTCCCGTGGGTAGAGAGAGGTGGGACAATTCTAACGCCGGCCCCACGTGGCGATTTTAAATACATAGATCGAAAGAGCGTGAAAAACGAAGTATGACTCCATCAAAAAGTAAATTTTCCCAAAATGGTCTTTACGCCCTTTGTACCGGAAAGGGTTGATAAAGTCTCTTGTATACGTGACTAGTGTTAGTTATATTTGGTGAATTATTTTTTATATTAAAACACTTGATATCCGTTTATCAGGTTTCCTCTCAGGATATAAAAATCGTTAATAGTGTACCAAAAAAAAAAACCATGTATAAAATTAATTTATTAACGATACACAACGTGTTTGGATCACTGACTTACATTACGTATACCAAATTTCAACCCAATCGGTCTAGTAGCTTTGGAGAAAATTGACTGTAACAGACAGCCTTCTGCACTTAGTGTACTATAACGATAACAACATGAACATAACGCAGAATTGCTGAGCGAATTTGGGTGAAATTTAGATATTGCCTAAATTAAGATAAAATATAATACTATCTTTTTGGCGCATGAAGTTAGTTTTCACATCTATATATAATACACCTTGTTCTCACGTCTTTGTATATATACCAGTCTATTCCATACAATATTTAGGTAAATCTTTAGAGAGGTGGCTGTTTGTTTTGCGGAATGTGTTTCATTTTCAAATCAGGCGTGCGCAAACATTAGATAAATTTAAGAAAATGGTTGCAGATCACTATTTGTCACTGTAGCTTTATACTTACTTTTTACACTCTACTTTCAACTTATTATTACTTACTTCATATTCTAGTAGCTAGGCTACTGAATCCATACAGTACGTATGCTCAAACATAATTCTAAATGTCAAGCATAGGCGTAATTGAAGAAATATTTTTCAGGTAAGGATTCAATGTTTCTCGCTTACGCGCATTTCTTTTGTTTGTCGATATTTCTATCCCATAATAAAAAAACGTTAGTGTTTAGCAGTGCGACATTAAATGTGCTGTGATAATTAAATGAGAATGGATAATGCTGGAACATTTATATCAGTTTGTGCTATGACTTTATTGGAGATTCGTAACTTATAGCTCGACAGCTGCAAATAAAAAAAATAACTATTATTGTATGTAGTCTATTAAGTGAAAGTGCGCCAGTTGTCTTCTAACCCATTGCCCTAGTTGAGCTTCGCAAACCACAGAAGGAATGTAACATAGTTCCAGTGGCCCGCCAATAAAGGAGCAGAGACGGCACACGGTGGGTTTCTTTAGTGGGTGCAGGCCCCACACTACCCCGTTCGTTGCCCCGAACGACGGGGTGTGCGGTTAGGAAAATTTTTTCCCGCCTTAACAAAATAAAAAGGTGAGCTTCACAATGCAATACTACGCGTTGCTACGCGATGCGACGTATTGCGGCCAGTACTTTAACCGCTTTGCGTCGCATTCAAATTAGGCAACAACGTAAGCCATAAGTACATACAACCTCTATTTGATATTTTCGTGTCGCGTAGTATTGACACGTTTGTTGTCGCTTGCCTAGGACAACGGGTTAGTAACGCCGTGGATGACAGATAGGCATTCGCTCCGTGTAAATACCAGATCAGCTAAAACCGAATAGATCGGAAGTCGAACTCAAAAAAAATTGGGAAAAGCTAGGGAGAGGATGATGTTTAAATATTTTATTTATTCTACTATATTCATCATTGTCTGAAAACGAAGGTCTACGACCACTGTGTTACCAGTGATGACATATGGAACAGAGACGTGGTCTCTGAATGTTGGCCTCGTATCAAGGCTCAAAGTCGCTCCGCGGGCCACGGAGCGGGCTATGCTTGGTATTTCCTTACGTGATCGAATCTGTAATACGGAGATCCGTAGGAGAACGAGAGTTACTAACATAGCCCGCCGGGTTGCCATGCTGAAGTGGCAATGGGCAGGCCACACCGCTCGACGAACTGACAACCGTTGGGGACGAAAGGTTCTCGAGTGGTGACCACGTATCGGACGGCGCAGCGTAGGACGGACCCCCACCAGATCGACCGATCGTCGGCACAGGACCGCTCGTTGTGGCGTTCTTTTGGGGAAGCCTATGTCCAGCAGTGGACGCTGAAAGGCTGATGGATGGATGATGATGGATGGATGATTAATTCTATTTAAGATAATGTAAATATATAAATTGAAAATTTTCTCATAAGATTAATAGAAACATTTTTTAACTTTTTTTTAACCTATTTTCTGTCCCATTAATGGGCACGGGTCTCTTCTCATGGTGAGAAGGATTAGGCCATAGTCCACCCTGCTGGTCCAGACTTCACAAGCCGTCTAGAAAACCTCTCAGGCATGCAGGTTTTCTCACGATGTTTTCCTTCACCGAGCAGTGATAAATTGTAAACAAATGCCAATACACACATAATTTCGAAAAATCTCGAAAAGTGTGTGCCTCACACATAATTTCGAAAAATCTCGAAAAGTATGTGCCGTCTCTCCGCCTGTGTTGACGGATCACTGGTACTGTGTTGGATTACTTCAGTGGCCCGCCGGTGGTTTCTTTGCAATCCTAGCATTTACCGCTAGGCTATCACTGCTTAATTATCAAGATTAATAGAAACAAGACGCTTACATACATAGATAAATGTGTATGAACAAATTTTATGTATCTTTTGGAAGATATACTTCTAACTTCTAATGCGACTTCCAGCAAGGTTGCGTTAAACGGAGGGGGTATGTTCAGACACCTAAACTCCTAACATCGACTTATAAGAAATTTCAAAATTTTACTAACGCCATCTAGTGACATGAGACATAATTACTTTATCGAACAAGGTATTTAAAAACATAACTGTGACAAGTTTTGCAGTTACGAATTTAATAATTACTTTATTTATTAGGTAATGAAGCCAAAGAATTATAACTTCTCACGCGCGTACTATAAGTACACGCATTTTTTTATCTTAATCGTGTAGTTTCTGCCTTAATCATAAATGTAGTATTTTATGTGAGCAATTCGATATTTAAGAAACTCACAAATCGTGTCGGTAGAAAATGTCAAACAAAAAATGGGTAGAGCTCTTTCCGCGCTCTCGAGAAACTAGTATAACGACTCCTGGACAACAAGGTCGCACTCTTGTTAGTTTGTCTACTACAAAATTTTGTGTGAATATAGTCCCACTTGACTTAGGATTCTGTAGTTATTTATTACAATATTGCTATATAAAAATGGCAAATACCAATGAAATTAATGGCTAAATTGTTGTACATTAACTCAATTTAACATGGTAAGTTATCGTTAAATATTTATTTGCCAAAGATTAAAAAATTTAGATTCATTATATCGCTGAAAAGATAATAAAAGTAGCGATATCGAAAAAACAAAGTAATGTTTGACTTTTCTAATTATAAGGCGAATATCACTGATTCTGACTGACTCATATGTGGTGTTATACTTTCCTAAATTCAGGTTTCTCTTGGAGTCATACGAGTAACTCTATTTGTATTTCTTAATAAAATTGTATATAAATAAGAGGGCACTATCCCCCATTCTTGGGGAGGTGGCACTATCCCCCATTATTGGGGAGGCCTATGTCCAGCAGTGGACTTTAAAAGGCTGATGGATGGATGGATGGAAAAGGGTATTTCTATTGTACGCCTCATAAGCGAAGCGTTGAGGTGGGTACTACTGTCACTTCACGCAACACAACTGATTTTTCAAACTTAAAATGTCTCTATTTATCATATATTGCACTTGTAAAATAATATATGTAAATGAAGACCATTACCCTTCATTAAGGTTTATTATGCGGAACTCAACTTAGTATTAACAACATCAACTGAGATCGCCAACCCGCCTGCCAAGCGTGGCGATTACGGCATTATCCCCCATGACGGGACCGCACGTTGTGGCGTTCTCTTGGGGAGGCCTATGTCCAGCAGTGGATGTTAAAAAGCTGATGGATGGATGGATGGATGCGGAACTTTTATCTATGGCATATTATTGTCTTTGTTATAAAAATTAATGTCAAAATATTATATACGGTAAAATAAATTTATGTATGTGAAATAATAGCTTGAAATTTTGTCTCTTTCAGGTATGATATTATTGTTATTTATTTCTTAAATGTTATTGCAATAATATTTAATAAACCTTCTCTCTTTCAGAGCAACCCAATTTGAGTTTTTATTTCCTATAAAATAAAAAGATAGGTATATAAATTATATTATAAAACAACATTATTTTAACTATTTTACCAGAATGGAGAAGGTCAGATTTGAATTTATTATTAAAGCGAGTGAAGATCCTAAAACAAATATATTATGAATTACCTCAATTGCTGACGTCGACAAAAACATTTAAATTATTCCAGAAAAGTTGCAAAATGTCAAATTTCATGATACGATAATAACAACCCAAGCTTTCCAAAAAGTAGGCCTCGTATATAGAGGAAGATTGCAACATGCAGCTCAAAGGGTATTTATTAGAAGAAATAACACCACAATAGCCTTCTACTTCCGGAATTACAGAAGAAAGTTTAACAAAAATACTTGGCATTATTTTTCTGAAATAAAAAGGAATATACAACCTTTGAATATTAAAAGTCTGTCAGAAAAAAATCTAATAGATAAATTTAACAGAAAAACCTTAAATGTAACGCAATGGATGAATATTTTAGAAGCAGAACATTAAACACAAAAGTGAAAAATGTATAGTGTTAAGCATGTAAAATGCCAAAAATATATATAAAAATATCTAAATGCAGAATGTACTCGTTTAGGTATAGAAGAAGATATTAAGAAAATTGAAGCATTGGGGTTATTTTTAGAGGATTTATGTATTGACTGGTATAGTTCTATGCTCATAAATGTAATAATGCTCATTTTGCGAGACTTATGCAAATAAAGGATGGATGCCAGTCAGGTATGCAATTTTATTAAAATATAGCCAAGGCTCATTACTAGAAAAAGAAAAACTGCTTATAGAGATAAATAGATCAATAGATAACAGCACTTTGATTGTCCTTATGCTACGGGGCTCCCAAGTTTCGTAGTTGATAATATTGACAGAAACAAATTAAAAGACACTAAGGACTTATTCAATAACATCAGAGATTTGGAATATTTAGTGAAGAAGAAAAATGTTGAAAAGAAAATGAATTTTAATATAAAGTAAAAGATAAAGAGGAAAATATATACGAACCTTGTAGAATTTGTGAAAAGAAAATAAAGGAATTCGATATCATCCTGAGTCATTATGTTAGTTCAAAAATAAAAACAATGATACCAAAAAGAGAGCAGATAAGAACCGTCAATAATTCAGAATTAGAAGTTGAGCTAAATGAAATGGATCCAAAAAACTAGTAATCCTGCCATTAATCAAAATAAAAATATTAATAAATTATACATTAGAAATTATGGGGATATATGATTCAGGATCAAATGTGTCTTTGATTAATTCTAAATTACTATCAATGAAAGAAAACCCAAATTATAATAATAATTATTATAGTAAAAAAGTACGGACGACTAATGGCATGAAAAGAACTAAAGGGATGATAACATTAAAGATAAACATTTTTGATATAGCAAGAACTATTAGCGTTTTTGTCATAGATGACGAAACCTTTCATTATGACTTCTTAATTGGATTAGATTGTATCGAGAAGTTTCACCTTATTCAAAATTATACCTTAGAAATTACACAAAATATCTATAAATATGAATTAAAATGTAAGAAAGATAATTTAAATTTCAAAAACTATGAAATATTTTCTAGTTATTATGATAATGAAGATAAAAGAAATGACAGCATAATAATATTAAAAATGTAGATGATATAGAGAAAAATAAACATAAAATAATGGATGAATATAAAATAAATTTTAATGAACACTTAGGGGAGGTGACCTTTAATATTTCAGTAGACCATTTAGGCCTCCAAAAATAGTCAGAAATAGAAAAATTAATTAGCAAATATAAAACACTTTTTGCTAAAGACAAATATGATATAGATACCGTGAAAGGATATGAAGCACACATTGATTTGTTAGTAGATAAGTATTGTTTTAAAAGACATATAGATGTGCAATAGAAGATAAGAAAGAAATAGAACACCAAATGTCGAAATTACTGGTGCCACATGTGATCTAACAGATCAGTATTCGGTACTGGCATCCTCTGATGACATTAGTATGGATGAAGTTGAATGGGCGATTAGAAGTTTGAAAAATGGTAAGGCAGCGGGTATTGATATGGTGTCTGCTGAGATGATCAAGCTGGGAGGCTCATGTGTCTAGGAATGCTTCCTGATGCTTATGAATTTATGTTGCAGCTCAGGAATGGTTCCCAAGGACTCCAGAAGCGCAGTCATCGTGCCCTTGTTTAAAAACAAGGGTTCACATTATGACTGTGCAAACTACAGAGCCATAAAGCTTGACCAGTTTGGCAGCCAAAGTGTATGGTAAGATTGTTGAAAGGAGAATGAGGATGGTGTCTGATGAATTTTTGTGTGAGGCCCAAGGAGGTTTAGGTATGGACGAGGATGCATGGATCAAGTGTTTTCTCTGCGCAACATTGTGGAGAAGCATCTGGATGTAGGGCAGAGGGTTTTCTGCAGTTTTGTGGATTTGGAGAAAGCATTTGGCACTATTGTACGAAAGGAACTTTGGGTCATTTTGCTGGAGTATGGTATTAGCGGTAGACTGCTACAAGCGGTGCAGTCCAACTACATGGACTGCAGATCTTGTGTGCGGCTGGATG
Source organism: Leucoma salicis (assembly GCA_948253155.1). NCBI lineage: Eukaryota > Metazoa > Arthropoda > Insecta > Lepidoptera > Erebidae > Leucoma > Leucoma salicis. Next base: position 5,647,730 of record OX411817.1, read on the forward strand.
ATGGAATGTCACCCTGGTTTGGCATCAATATCGGCGTTAAACAGGGCTGCGTTCTATCAGCCAGACTGTTTATCATATATCTTGATAAATGTCTACAAAGGTTGAATGAAATGAATGTGGGAGTTCAGATGGGTGATTCAGTGGTTAACTCCCTGCTATATGCAGACGATGCGGTCCTATTAGCGCAGTCTGCGACTGACCTGCAAACCCTAGTCGACGTAATGACAGAAGATTGTAAGAAAAGAGGCCTACGTGTGAATGTGAGCAAAACCAAAGTAATATTTTTTGAAAGAGAAGAAGCCCAAACAGATGTTAGAATAGCAATAGGAAATGGTGTGCTAGAACAAGTGGATGAATTTGTATATCTTGGAATAGAAATGGAAGGTACACCACTGATGTAGAAAGAAGTGTGAATGCGGGAAATAGAGTGAACGGAGCATTGGGACAACTTCTCGGCAGCCACCACCTCAGCCAGAAGGCAGGTGTCGCAATACACAACGCAGTGCTTGTCCCAACGTTATTATATGGAAGCGAGAGTTGGGTATGTAAAAAGGAGCATGAGAGTAAAATCAATGCGGTCGAAATGCGATCTCTGCGGAGAATCTGTGGAGTGAGGCTGACGGTTAGTCATTCGTAACAATGACGTAAGAGAGCGAGTAGGTATCAAACAGAGTATTGGTGTAAAGATGCGAAAGGGAATGCTCCGATGGTTCGGACATGTGGAAAGAATGCCGGACGAGTGACTGGCTAAGAAGATATACAATGCGAAAGTGGAAGGATGTAGGTACAGGGGGAGACGGAGACTTACCTACCTAGACCAAATTGGTCATGTATTGAAGGAAGGTGGAGTCAGGCGTCTCCAAAACCGGCGAGCGTGTATGAAGAGAGTTATGAATGTTGAGGAAGCGAGAGATGTATGCAAGAATAGAGTTTTTTGGCCCTCTGTTCTCTCTGCCTACCCCGCAAGGGAAATGGCGTGATGATAAGTAAGTAAGTATAATGCTTTTCTAAGACATTTACAGGACATTATTAAACACCTATCATTGTTATTAAGGCTTTAGGTTAAAATTTTCAGTGTCACTGCACAAAAGTCAGTGAAATACCTGGGTCATATTATAGAAAATAATATAGTCACACCAGTGAAAGCTAATTTAATTGCTATAAAAGATTTTTCTGTCCCAAAAACACAAAAAATGTTCGACGGTTTCTGGGAAAAATAAATTTCTACGGAAAATATGTACCACATAATATATATCAATCATATTAGATCCCTTACACAATTTATATAAAAAAAAGGATCAAAAATTCATTTGGTCTGAAAAATGCCAACAATAATTTGACAATATAAAGAAATTACTTTGCTTAAAGCCCATTTTGTCAATTTTTGATCCAGATTTATCAATATATATTTATACTGATGCAAGTATACATGGTATAGGTGCCGTCTTAAAATAACTACAATACGGTGAAGATGAACCATGTGCATATTTTTAAAGAAAATTAAACGATGTACAAAAAAAGAAGAAAGCTATATATATCTGGAGTGCTTAGCAATAAAAGAAACTGTAAAATATTGGCAGCATTGGCTCATAGGGAAAAAGTTTACGGTTTTTACGGATCATAAACCTTTAGAGAAAATTAATATAAAGGCTAGGATAGACTAAGAACTTGGAGATCTTACCTATTATTTATCACAGTATAATTTCGAAGTAATATACTCTCCTGGAAAATATAATTTAGAAGCGTTGTTCTAGAGCCTGATGAAGGTCAAGACGAAAACTTAAGAATTGTTAATTTAATTACTCTAGAAGACATCAAAAGAGACCAAGCCAAAAATGAAGATATAAAACAGAATGAAATGAAACTAAAATTAAAAGATACAATATATTATAAAAAGATTGGAAAAAAGGAGAAAATAGTATTAGCTGAAGAATATAGTAAAAACCTAATAGAAAAGATACATATCAATTATTGCCATATAACAAATAAAAAACAAAATTACTCATTTTTATACAGCAAAAAATTTTAATCACAATATAAAGAAAATATGTGACAGTTGTGAAATATGCATATAAAATAAGTATAGAAGCAGTTTTAAATATGAGTTAATGTCCCACCTCGGTCCGGCTACTTACCCATTTGAAATAGTGTCTATTGATACTATTGGTGGATTCGGAGGTTCACGTTCCACAAAAACATATTTACATCTGTTAGTAGATCACTTTACAAGATATATTTTGACTTCAAAAACTCAAAGTTCAAATGATTTTATAAAATTGGTTTAAAACGTAACGACACATGGGAATAAAATTGGTCTTATTCTGTCAGATCAATACCCCGGAATAAATTCAAGGCAATTTAAACATTTTTTAGACAAAGAAACCTATCATTTTCACTGCAGCTAATGCGCCATTTTCTAATGGTTTAAACGAAAGATTAAACCAAACGCTAGTCAATAAAATAAGATGTAAAATAAATGAAAGCAAAGATAAATTGGCTTTTGAATAGGAAAAAAATGTATGAACTAAAAATTGGCCCATTTAAGATTATAGAAAAGATCTCAAATTCAATTTATAAATAATATGGGCTATAAGAAATGCGAATCAAATCTTTTCCAAATAACAAGATTAATTCCTAAATTAGACATATTTTAGCTTCAAATAACTCTTAATTTGAGGATGTAAATGAAGACCATTACCCTTCATTAAGGTTTATTATGCGGAACTTTTATCTATGGCATATTATTTATTGTCTTTGTTATAAAGATTAATGTCAAAATATTATAAACGGTAAAATCTCAGACTAAGGACTTAATAGACGGAGCCACGGCGTGGCCGCACTTGAAACAGCAATATTTTTTTTAAATGTTGTCATGTTGACAAATATTTAACCATATTTGAGCAAACTAAACGATAGTTATAATGAGGTCTGTAACTTGGTTGTAAATAAGAAACCCTGTGTAACAAATATTTTATTGAAAATCACAACGTTTATCAAAATAATTATTTAAAAGTAAATCTATCACCCCTTCTATTCATGCAACCGTCAGTCTTTAAGCGTCCATTGCTGGACATTGGTCTCCCCAAGAGAGCACCAGAACTAGCGGCCTTGTGCTGACTGCATCCAACGGCTCCCTGCAGTATTGACCAAATATTTGGTCCATCTGGTGGGAGGCCATATTACGCTGGGCTGTCCGATACGTGGTCGCCACTCAAGAATCAGTTCGTCGAGCGATATGGCCTGCCCATTGCCACTTCAGCATGCAAACCCGGGCGGGCTATGTCGGATATTTATGTTCTACGGATCTCCATAATAAGAATTCGATCGCGTAGAGAAATACCAAGACTTTGAGCCTTGATGCAAGATAAGTATTGCTTCTCCATAAGTTGCTGTTCTGTTCGATATCTCATCTGGTACATAACATGTGAGACCGGCCATGAAGCACATCGGTGTGTTTTGGTTGTAGCAGGAGATAGCCATTAATTATTTAATTTCATATGTACCTATGTGAAATGAAATGGTGAGCAGCGGCTTGACTATACTCTCAATATAGTTGAGCCCATGAGCGACGGATACCATTCACCATCAGGTGGGCTGTGGCTAGTCTGCCACCATAAGCTATAAAAAAATGTGAAATCGAAAAATCGAAAATAACAGTCACGAGCAGGATTTGAACCTGAATCTCATGAAATACCGTCCCAGGTGCTTTGCCAATTCAGCTATCGTGATAATGCTCGGGACTGCGAATTTCGATAACACATTCCTTCTTATTGTAATGTAATAAAACTTATCAAAATAAGTTTTTGTTCATTATTTATTATCATATCCTAAGCTTGAGATATTATTTTCTTCTTGTCTGTTCATTAGTGTGTTCATAACATGGTTGTTTTTTTATTTATGGATAACTGCTGTGTTCTATATTTTGCTAACTAACTCACGCGGTTTAATCCGCGTTAACTTGGTTTACTTATCTATATAGACTATGTAACTTTCTTCAATAAATAGGCTCATATTTAAATTTTTTACTACTCCATAACACAAGGGATAGTAGACAATCAGGTAAACGCGATAGATTACGTAAAATTAGTTTTATGTCATAAACTGGCTCTGTGGTGCAGCGGTAGTTTGAGCGACTGCTGATCATGAGGTCTCAGGTTGGATCCCTGGGTCAGGCAGTGTTATTGAGCTTTTTCGTAAAAAGAAAAATCTCAGTAGCAGCCTGTAGTTTAGAAATGTGCTCGATAGACGGCAATAGGCTCATTAATATTACGTGGGACTTAAACATAGCTGGCGAATCGTGGGTGTGTATACCTCTGCCTACCCCTTCGAGGAATACAGGCGTAATGCTATGTTATGGCTTAATACTAGGTTATTCATGTGTATGATATTCAAGTAAATATCAGAAAGTATTTCTTTTAAACAAATTTCTTCTTAGTATAATAAATAATAACGCTAAGTTAATATAAAGCTAAATCTAACTCTCGTTGAAACCCGGCTTTATAGAATTATATCATTAGATCAAGATCACACTATTATCAACTTTGAAGAGGTTAAAGTCTGGAGACTTAGAACAAATAATTGGGTCAACCTTAAAGACAAGATGAAACGATGCTGTGTTCTCATTGTGATAGGCAATATACTAACTTTTTTGGTGGTTCTATATCAGTAATAGAACACATTTCTATTAATTGTTTAATTTGATTTTTTAATTTTTTTATCAGACTTGAAATCAGTAAAATATAGACACCAATCTTACGAGCACCTAGAAGCTTTATTTTCTGCATTTTGATGGTCCTAAGCTCATGAAAGTATAAAGGAAAAATTGGAACTACTCTTACAATTAACTTTAGGTCACCTAAATTTAAAAAGTTTATTTTGAACCTGATAAAATTAGCAGTCAGTAACCCGCATAGATATACCTACGCATCGGCGCATTGAAAAAGCGCCGATGTAGGTATTTATGGAAGCGCGCGCGTAGTGTGACAACAAAATCTGTTTCAAAAGTAAAACCTTTCGTTAGCGACAACTTTATTTTTTAGTACTAACACATATCAAAATAAAAACTACGTGTTTATTAAAATTTGCTTAAGTTTATTCTCTAAAAAATTTGCGCACTGGTTAAAAAATTACGCCGTATACAACGTAAATTATTAATATAATATTTTTATTTTTATTTTGAAGTCAACACCCTGTACTAAGTAATCTTATATAGCGGGGGTCTTTTTTATACTACTTGGGTGGCAAACAAGCATACAGCCGACCTGATGATAAGTGGTTACCGTAGCCTATAGACGCTAGCAGCAGCAACTACAGAGACATCACTCGTGTCTCGCCATTCTCCAAGGAAAGGGATAGAAGGTGGATAGGCAGAGGATAATAAGGAGAGGATAGGTAGGATACTAAGGAGAGGATAGGCAGCACAACCTTAGGAATACCTACCGTCGTTTCACGCTGATCTTCTGTAGGAGGGTGGTAAATCATTCAAACAATTGTATTGTGCGGAAATTGTATCCCAACGCTCGGCTATGGGGCGTCGGTATGTAAGGCACTGCGCCATCTGTGTACTCACAGTATTTGTAGTCGACAAAATAGCTGTACAGCTTTGTCCTGCAATTTAGGGCCAACATGGGCAGCAAAAGTCCTAATAACTTATAACTAAGTCACTCTTAGTGAAAACGTTATCAGTTTTAAACATTTTTTGAAATTTTACCTTTATGAATAATATCTATTATTTTCCTAGGAAAAAAGACAGTGCAATAGGTTCAAAACAATCTACGCGCTTTGTCTGTATTGTTAACGCTCCATATTTATTTAAATTAAAAAAATATTACAATACGAACCACTGCAATACGCAGAATAAGGAATTACTTCACCATTTGTTAAAAACAAAATTTGTTCAAACTAAAATACCGAACTTAAAATTACGTATTTTGTTTCGTATTGTGAAATTATTACTTTTTTAATTATCTTCTATAGATTTAATACCGTACCGTACTTATTCAAAGAAGGCGGAGATGGAAACGAAATAGGAATATTTTAATATTCCCGCGCAAATGAAAACATAATATACAAAATGAAAACAGTTCGAATGATAATACACTGAAAAAGCAGTTGGATATTTTCTAAACTCCTCTTTGTTTTGTTACATTCTGTGCAATAACGAAACTACATTCAGTCTAAATAATATTATTTAATTAATATCTTGCGATGTACATCATCCGTGGCCGTGTGGGGCCGGCTTTAGAATTATCCCACCCCTCTCTTCCCACGGGAGTCTTAAGAGCCGACTGAGGGAATACCGAGGGGTATAGGACAGCAGCACTACCTCGAGTGGTAACAAGATCCACTGCGATCGCCAACCCGCCTGCCAAGCGTGGCGATTAGGGCATTATCACCCCCTTTGGGAAGGCTTATGTCTAGCAGTGGACGTTAAAAGGCTGATGGATGATGTACATCATAATAGGGGCTGCATACTCCACTTGATGCGCGATCGATCGACAACTTTCACCTGGGAGGCACCAGATAGATGATGAAAAACTGACACCTCTTCCGTGTTTCGAAAGGCACATTGTCCTCTTGGTTTAGTGGTGGGAATTAGATAGGTAGTCACTTCTGTACTTGTAGATCAGCTAAAAATTGGAAGCTTGCTCCTGAAAAGCTTGGTATACTGTTAGGAAGAAGTGTCACCATACTGTTAGGAAGAAGTGTCACACATATTTTGCAATAAAAATTATTAAAGTATTAAAAAATAGGGGTTGGCAGTAGAAGGGTGACAATTTAGGGTTGTAAGTATTTTAATGCCGAATCATAAAAAAAAAATGTTTGGGGTGGACTTCCCTTAGCACTTAGGGGTATGAAAATAGTTTACGTCATATTTTCAGACCTACTGAATATACAAACAAAATTTCATGAGAATCAGTCAAGCTGTTTCTGAGGAGAATGGCGGCAAACACTGTGACACGAGTTTTTTATATACCTATTAGATTAACTACTTCATCAATCCTTACTTATAATGGCGAAAGTGAGTTTGTATTTTTTATTTTTACTATACTACGTGAGTAGCTAACAAACATACGGAGCACCTGATACCCTGACCTATAGACTCTAGAAACATCAGAGGGATCACTCGCGCGTCGCCATCCCTAAGGCAAGGGATAGGATGTGGAAAGAAAGGATATTTTAAGGGGAGGATAGGTAGGATACTAAAGAGAGGATAGGAAGCATAATAAGGGCAGGATAGGGAGGGCGTTTGGGCCTCTGGCGCTCTCAATCATTTTACGAAACACAACGGAAAGTGGGTACACTTATGTATACCGTTGTTTTTTCTTTTGCGAGAGGTCGGTACTTCCCCCAGTCAAGCCGACCCATTCATGCTGGGATAAGCATGGCTCTACCACTATAGATGTTACACTTTCACACGTAAAAGTATGAAAGATTCTTTTGATAGATATAGTCAACTAAAAAGTGACACTTATTTGGAGACACCTGACCTCATCCATGCATCAGAAGGCACGTCCCAGCTGTCAATTAATATCCTGGCAGCCGTTACAGGTTGTCACCTTAGATGGGTCATTGAAGACAGATAGGGAGACGGTCCGTGCTGGTGGATCAGCTACAACCAAAATGATAAGTAGCCAACTCGAACAAGTTTGGGATAATAAATAATAATAGGTAAATAAATATTCGCGGACATTTTTCAAACAACGTCCTCTGGTCCCAAACTAAGCTTAACGCTTGTGCTATGGGTACCAGATTACGGATATAATATATATACTAATTTTTTATTTGTAAATACATACATATAATACACAGAAAACACCCAGACGCAGTACAAATATCTGTGTTCATCACACAAATAATTGTCCTGAGTGGGAATCGAACCCACGACCTCGTGTAAGGAAGTCGGTTACACTACCGACTACGCCACGAGGCCCGTTGCTAGTCGCTGAAGAAAAATATCGTGAGGAATCCTGCATGTCTAAAAGATTTCCTCGACGGCTAATGAAGTCCGCCAACTCGCACTAGAATAGCGTCTTAGTCTAAGGTCTAAATCCCTCTCTTCTTTATTCTTTTAGAATAAAATAATATCCAAATATGATCAGTAAGTGTTCTTTTTAGTTAGACGTCATAAAGTCCTGAAGCATACATCTAATTTTTTTGATCTATATTTTTTAGCATTTGACATGCTCCGCCACTTTTTAAAGTACAAATTATTTGTGAATAAGGAAAAAGATACTTTTTTTACTAGCGGGAAACGAACCCGCGCCTTTTCCAATCCGGGGAAGTGCTCTGAACCACTGAGCTATAGTACAGATCTTTCGATCATCCCAATCTACTCATCATATTTTGTCTTTACGACCAACGCCATCTATCGGAAGCATTTACATGCATTAAACCAATATAGTAAGTTTAATTTTGCAAATAAAATTCATACTATTTGATGGCGCGATTTTCGAAACATTTTTGATCTATATTTTTTAGCATTTGACATGCTCCGCCACTTTTTAAAGTACAAATTATTTGTGAATAAGGAAAAAGAGTCTTTTTGTACTAGCGGGAAACGAACCCGCGCCTTTTCCAATCCGGGGAAGTGCTCTGAACCACTGAGATATAGTACAGATCTTTCGATCATCCCCCCCATCCATACATCTAATTACTGTAAATTCTTGGTAAATAATTAAGGTACGCCCGGCAATATAGAATTATCCCTTTTTGACAGGTAAGTATTAATCATGTGTTTGTGCTGAGCGTAGCTTTTACTACTAAATATAGTATAAAGAATAACCATGGATTAGCTAGTATACAATTTATCCTACATAGATTTAGTTTACATAAGGAATTTTAACATTAAAGAAAAACCAAAGAAAAAGTATGAAAGTATAACGTAGTATAAAATATCGTTATCTGTCTGCCTGTTTGTCCATTTTTTTCTTTTAAACCGTGCAAACGACAGTGAAAACCGATTCAAAATGATCTAATTTTTCAAGGAAGATTTATTTAGATATTTTTATATATTTTTAGCATTTGACATGCTTAGCACTATACATTAAACACAAAGTGAAAAATGTGAAATCGAAAATAACAGTCACGAGCAGGATTTGAACCTGCATCTCCTGGATACCGTCCAGATGCTTTGCCAATTCAGCCATCGTGACAATTGCTCCTGACTGCTAATTTCGATAACACATTCATATTTGAACTATATTTTTTAGCATTTGACATGCTACGCCACTTTTTAAAGTACAAATTATTTGCGAATAAGAAAAAGAGATTTTTTGTACTAGCGGGAATCAAACCCGCGTCTTTTCCAATCCGGGGAAGTGCTCTAAGCCACTGAGCTATAGTACAGGTCTTTCGACCATCCCAATCTCCTTATCACATTTGTCTTTACGACCAACGCCATCTATCGGAAGCATTTACATGCATTAAACCGATATAGTAAGTTTAAGTTTGCAATTAAAATTCATACTATTTGATGACGCGATTTTTTAAACATTTTTGAACTATATTTTTTAGCATTTAACATGCTACGCCACTTTTTAAAGTACAAATTATTTGCGAATACAATAACGAGGGTATTTTGAATCGTATCGTTACTTGTGATTAAAAATGGATCCTGTACGATAATCGGAAACGCTCATCAAAATGGGTTGAACCCAGGAGAACCTGCCAAATCCTGCCCCAAGCAAAAGTTTACTCAGAAAAAGGTACTGGTAAGTGTCTAGTGGACCAGTGCCGGTGTCATCCACTACAGCTTCCTATGATCTGGCCAGACGATTACGGCAGAACTGTATTGTCAACAATAAAATTGCAAACTATGATGGAAAAGCTAGCCGTTAAACAACCATCCATCCATCCATCCATCAGCCTTTCGAAGTCCACTGCTGGACATAGGCCTCCCCAAGAGAACGCCACAACATGTGTTTCGCTCATATGGGGGAGAGTGCCATAATCGCCACGCTTGGCAGGCGGGTTGGCGATCGCAGTGGATGTTGTTAATACTCGAGAGAGTGCTGCTGCCCACTCCTCCGGTATTCCCTCAGTCGGCTCCTACGACTCCCATGGGTAGAGAGGGGTGGGAAAATTCTAAACAACCGAGTCTGGTCAATTGCTCTAGCCACATGCTGCACAACAGACGGTAGCTAAATTAGAGGAACTGCGATCGGAATGTGTGTAACACCCACCGTACTCCCCGAAGCTTGCTCCAACAGATTACTACATTTTCCGGAATTTGGACGGTCTGTCTGGCCTTAAAAGATTTTATTGATTTTCGTTCCCATATTTTTTTCAGCAAATAATCAATAAACTACCGATAAAATGGCGAAAGCGCATAGATAACAATGGTACATATATTGATTGATTAGTTAAAATAATTTCATTTATAAAAATCATTTTGCTTTTTCCAAACATAACGCTAGTTTCATGTGTAAGGACCTATTATAATACATCCTATTTTTTTAAGCAGAAAGATTAAAATCAGACTAATTTGTGACATACGCTAGCACCTAAAACATACTTTAAAATGCTGTAAAGTAGAATATAGTTCTTCAAAAATCCTAAAAATATTATCATTAGTCAATTGCATCTGTATGAAGCGAGGCCAATTCACTGGTATTATCTAGAACATGAAAATTGGTTGAAAATAAATTAGTTTATGATAAATATTATTACACACTTGCTATCAAAACATCGCATGTATAAACTAAAAGCCTTTACCATTTCCTTCACAAAATGTTTTATTCTCATTAAGTTTGCATATTTAACGGACATGGAAGGCTTAGTCGTGTTATGAGGTCCAACGCGAATGGATTATTTGAGTGATAACAATTCTAAGACCCTTGTATTAATCATCTGAGCCAGGACATTAAATTCCAGTCGGTAAATAAATCTGGTAGCTATCCTTTTTAAGCATTTTGTATTTGGATGATTTTCTGCAAGAAATACTAAAGCTTATTGCACATATGTATGTATTTTGCCTACTAAAATAATTAACGCCTACATACGAGTATACTCGTATGTTGGTATACTTATGATCATTGCTGGTAAAATCAAGTCGAAACATCAGGAGTAATAAGGTATTTCACCAACATATACGGTTGGCCGTGTGGGGCCGGCTTTAGAATTGTCCCACCCCTCTCTACCCACGGGAGTCGTAAGAGCGTACCTTGGAGCAGCAGTGGTGGTAACACATTTGGTTACCCATTTGATTTTGTTCCAAATTACAGGTGCATAATGTTGCTAAACTTCCAAATTGCAGCCAATAATGTATTCGTAAATTTCAGATATAAATACACGATTTATAATGCAGTCCTTAATGAATGTTACTGTTAAAGTTGCTTCGACTTACAATTGCGACTACTTATCTATTTACGAAAAAACTGTAAACAAATTTAATCCAATCTGGAAGCAAACTGCAGCTGGATGTAATATTATTCAGACTTTGAGAGATATGTATGGATTCAAGTAAGTGAAGTAATTAGGTCTGGTATGTTTTTTCTATTGGTCTATAGAGGCGATAAGTCCCATTATAGGAGTCGTTGTAGAAATGCTATGGCGCTCTTACCGGTTGACGCAAGTGCTCTCTGGGCATGGTTGCTTTGGAAAATACCCATGTCTATGCGACACAGCCGGGAATAGGCAGGCCGATGCCTTCACTGCAGGAACTGTCCTCAGAACGCGGCGCTGGACATGCTGCCGAATTGCCCAACCTGGGCACAGCAGCTTCATAAACTCACCGCGGCACATGGAATGGATGTTTCTGGTTATGGTTTAGACTAGGTCCGAAGCAAGGCTGGTGGAAGTCCGCCGTCTCCTTTTGCAAGGTGATGATGAAGGCGGCAGAGCATGAACAGGAGGTGGCCAGCTCTATCCCATCCCGCAAAAGATTAGTGGGTACTGGGCGGTAAAGAGTTTCCAACCCTTAGAAGCGCTGGCCTGACGTTGGCGGGCCTAGGACAGCCCGTCACCATAACAGAAGTAGAACCGAGAAGGTGGCGCATAGGTGCCGCGAGCGCCACTTGATAAGGGAGTCCTAGGCCCTCCAAATCAGAACTTTTTTGTGGTTGCTTGATTGGGTTCCTGGATTATTAAGATTAACAATTGGTTTCTTTAGATGGCGCTGCAATCGTGAACTAGGATTTCTATAATCAATTTTTGACAGAAATTTGTTTTATATCTATTATTAGCTGTAGTCACATTGCCCGTGGTTCGACAACTAGTTTTTAGGTTATATCTTTTGTTCCCGATATAGCAGCAGGATAAAGTGTATACCAGTTTTTTAATGTTATTAAGAACTACCTATCAAATGAAAAAGTATCATCAGAATCCGTTCAGTAGTTTTTGCGTGAAGCACAAACAAGCAGAGAAACAGTCAAAATAAAACTCAATATGTTTTGTATTCAGGGACGCCTATATAGCCATTTTTTCTCAAACATAATGTCACACTAAACACAAAGTGAAAAACGTGAAATCGAAAATAATAGTCACAAGCAGGATTCGAACCTGCATCTCCTGGATACCGTCCAGATGCTTTGCCAATTCAGCCATCGCGACCCTTGCTCCTGACTGCTAATTTCGATAACACATTCATACTTAACGTCTTTGGGTGACGCCTGCACCATCTGTCGGAAGTATTTTCATACATTATACCGACCAGGTAAACTTAATTTTACAATTAAGATTTTACCTAATAATGACGCCCTATAAATATTTAGATATTTTTATATATATTATTAGCATTTGACATGCTTAGCAACATACATTAAACACAAAGTGAAAAACGATGTCACGATGGCTGAATTGGCAAAGCATCTGGACGGTATCCAGGAGATGCAGGTTCGAATCCTGCTCGTGACTGTTTCGATTTCACATTTTTCACTTTGTGTTTAATGTATGTTGCTAAGCATGTCAAATGCTAAAAATATATATAAAAATATCTAAATAATGCTTTATAATAGTATAGACAACTTTCCGTATATCACAGCAGGCAGTTACAAAATTTCACCCCAAACCCTTTATCATGAATTCAAATATGGCAAAAGTTTTGAACCCGCTAATAGAATGCAAGCCAATGTTTGGGTAATGTAACGTATACGTCATATATAATTTTCCGTCTGTATATCCAAAAATAATACACAGTACCTACTTTTTTACAGTATATCCTACGTCTTCGAAGATTTAAATACAAATGTGACATTTTTTGATGGAATAGAGTCCGCAGCATATCTGCAAAATCAGTCTGTTGATGTGTATCTGCGACCCATGACCCTTGGCTTGGAGCATCTGGAGTACATGCATCCTGTGCACGCTGCATATGTATTGAGGTAAGACACACATTTTTTTTTTCATAGCACATTACGGTCCTACTGTTGACCACTACGATTTTTATTTTTCAATTTACCTTTAAAGAAAAATAAAAAAAAAAATATTATTAAATTTCCTTTTCCTTATTATCATTTTTATACTACGTGTGTGGCAAACAAGCATACAACCCACATGACAGTAAGCGGTTACCGTAGCCTTAGACGCCGCTAAAATCCACGAGGGAATATATTTAACTATCACAGTTAGCCGAAATAGCAGCTTCAATGTAAAATTTAAGTAGACCGCCAGTAGAAACAAAAGTTGGTTACATTCGTATTGTAGTATTAATTATTATCCAAATAAATAATTTTATCATCAATGGTATTTATGTAGCAGTAAAATAATTTTCATTTATTCAAATCGGACATTTCATGTAGAAATCACGCGTATAAAAATGTTACAAGTAATGAACGCAATACTATTAATACGCCAACCGTTCATCGCCGCGAACCGCCGCGACGTTCCCTAATCTGTAGAGCGGGCGTTTTCCACGGAATCAAAACTTACGCGGGTGAAACCGCGGGGCGCAGCTAGTGTATTATAATTTCAATAAAAATATAAAAAAATAACAACAAAGAAATAAAAGAAGTTGAAATTAATGATAAGTTTATTTCAGATTTGGCTTTCTGCTTCGCCTTCCAGACTACAGCAGCTACCTTACTTTCTACAGCAAACCATTTTCCAGACCAACCTGGAATTGTCTTTATGGAATTGCTTTATTCATTAGTATCCTGTTTTATATACTTAAAAAGTGGGAGATCGCGTTGGTGGGGGGACTTGAGTGCAACTATTCTTACGAGATACTTACCGTCATCGGAGCATACTGTCAACACAGTTAGTATAAATTTGGTCTTTTATATTTAAGGTATTCCTTATGGAAAAAATGGATCCGTTGATCATTTTTTTATTATGACTGGGTGACACTTTCACTGTCGGCTACATAAAGATGAGTTACCCGTTGTCTTAGCTGAGCGACGCGACGTGACGCGACGTATTGAGATACTACTTTAATCGCGTTTCGTCGCATTCATATTAGCAGGTTCCCTGTCCAATGAATCATATATATGATACATAACAATAAAATTTCTATTGTGTCTACAAACGCACAGCGAATGGGTTAAGCGACAACGTAGGCCATAAGTACATACAACCTCTATTTGATATTTTCGTGTCGCGTCGCGTCGCGTCTTATTACCGCGTTTGTCATTCCCCTAGGACAATGAGTTATAACGTTAAAGACATATAAGTAGGTCAACAATTAAAAAAAAACAAAATGTTTTGTAAGTGTGTATTATAAAGTGGCAAAAATATATATTACCACTTTTAAACTTATATCCGCCTTTGTAATATGTGTGATGAATATAAGGAACGATTGCTCACCTATGTTGCCACTATGAATATGGGTCTAAAGAATATACTGTGTACAATATTGTATAATACAGTATAGAATGCCGGTGTCTAGTATTGACCAAGACCAAGGGACAAACCAAGAATAAGCACAGATGACGAAGTGGTTTAGATACTGGCCTCTCGCCCGAGTGTTGTGGGTTCGATTCCCACAAAGGACAACTTTTTGTGTTTTCCACAAGTGGTTGTTCTGAGTCTGGGTGTACTTTGTGTCCGTAAAATTGTATGTTTGTAAAGTCCCCCACGATACCAGGATTATTCCTGGATATTTCCTATTAGGGTGTAGCCTTTAAAAAAAAATCTGTTTAGGGCGGCTTCGGCCAAACAAGAATACATTTTATTCCTAGAATAAATCGCTACTTACTCGAGAATAAATCAATTTTACATTTTACCAACAACAATTCGAAGAATGGCGAGCCTATTTGGGAATAGTCACTATACCACCGATAAGCATCGAATAAGGAGTTAATCCAAGAATAAAAAAATGGCGTCATCTTTTTTGTGCTGTCATTTTTCGAAACCAATATCGGTTACGGGCGCGTGACAGCTACTTTCTCACGATATAATACGACAAATAAGAATTGAGATGAGTTAAGCTATACACTGTCCCGTTTGTAGAACAATTTCTTTTTGCTGGGTATTACATTCACTTTGCTATTCGCGAATAGCTATTCCAAGTATAAGCGATACGTCAGATCGCGTGGAAAAACGACTTTTGATTATCTAAGAGAATAAAATCGTGGAATAGATTATTCTTGGTATATTCTTGTATATGTTCGAGTTTGGTCGAATCCACTTTTAGTGAGGCTGCTGAGAGGAATAGAAAACAAGGAAGTACGCGTCTTACACCCATATTCTAAGACGGTTCCTCGAAAATTTCTCGACTCCACTCAAGCGCACTCAAGGAGTTTGGTATTCTTAGTTGCAAAAAATCTCCTCCACTCGACGCCTTTCCTCACTCGAGGTGAGGAAACAACTGTCAATCTCAAGGTACGTCGGGACCATCCTTAAGGAATACTCAAGGAAGTTTTTGTTCTATAAACAATTTACTGAAGTTTATTATTTCATGTGAATATTGTTTTCTAGTGTTTATAATGTATTTCCAGCGGTGTTTGAATTAGTATTATTAACTATGATTATCTCATAAGATGTTACTTGCGAGATGCTGCAAACCCAACTTTTACGTTACCGTAGAATTCCAAAGACGTAGGTAAGCTATTTTTTTTTCCAGCAGGATTACCGGCACCTTAAGTAGCCGTCGAATTTATTTTATATTTAATTATGAGTTCCTGTAGGCATAACTTTACCGACCGATATTCAGTAAGAATATTTTCCAGACATATTACAAAATAAATGATATCTAAACAATTTATACTAGCTATAAAAACACACCCAGCAAAAAAACAATGTTGACGCGACTGCGCTATGTAGGTACTTTCGGGTTATACGATATACGTTAGTATTACTTTTTGCTATCTAGGTACCTTACCTGAGTTTTACTTCTTGTGGCGATCCTTGTATAATACCTATCGTCCTATCTAAACATTTACATGTCAAATGACAAACATCTGTTAACTTTTGAGTGACCACAGATGTAAAATCAAAGCATTTTTGCCCAAAACAATGTTCTATCTACAATACAATGACGTAATCAATGACGTATTACCTCGACTCAACCTCATTCGAGGTTCCTCGAGTTTTCAACTAAGAATACCAATTTCGAGGATTCCTTGAGATATTCCTTGAGGTATCCTCAGTTGAGTTTGAGTCGAGGAAATGTTGAGGAAACGTCTTAGAATATGGGTGTTAGGCTAGCTTTTACTGTTTCAAAAGAATAACCAACTAATTTAAAAGCCAAGTAAAAGGTTATACAGGCATAATACGTCATCTCGCAGAACTTCCTTCTACGAGATGGCGGTGAGGGCCAGGGAGGCTGATCCTTAGGCAGACCCGAACCGCCGCCAGCGACAGGGCGGCGCAGTCGTGAATATTGGCGCCTAATGCTGCCCAAGCTGAGGCTGCGGGTGGATGAATCGGGGAACGTCCGCCACCCGCAAGGCCTCCCGCGAAGGTGCCACGCTCCGTGTGTGGATGCGTCGCTCAGTAGAGGGTACCCGAAAGGGTAAGCCGTTGGCGGACCACCAAAGGAATGTAACATAGTTCCAGTGGCCGCCAATAAAGGCGGAAAGGCGGCACACGGCGGATTTCTTTAGTGGGTGAAGGTCCCACACTACCCTGGTTGTTGCCCCGGACGACGGGGTGTGCGCTTAGGAACATTTTTTCACACATTTGAGGACCTGACAGACGTTGTCCTGTCGGAATATGGGCGTTTCGTTTGCATGGAGTAATTTAATAAATTTAACTAAGGATATTAGTAGCCGAAATAAATTTAATTAATAACATGAGGTTGTTGGCGTATTTAATTTTGTATTTTGGTTTTTACATTAGAATAAATTGAATAAAAAATCCTGAAACTCTATGGAGGGTGGCGCCACGTAGAGGGTTCAATTGTGAATGTCAACCATCCTTGTATCGACTTTAATCTACACAAAAAATTTCATCGCAATCGGTCTATCAATTACATAGATACAGACAGAAGATTTATATATATAAAGAATGTTATACTTACGCCTGAGGCGGAGATCTTATCCGTGTGGTGACGGATTAAGAATACAAGTGTCACCACCCCATTCTTTCCCACGGGTGTCGTATGAGGCGACTAAGGGAAGTAAGCAATTACCATCCATTGCATGACTGGTGGTAGGGCTGGGTACCAAGTGGGAGTACTCACTTGGTATCCGGCCCGAGCGCGTTGGTACCACCATCTCCCGTGTGACCGGCCATGAAGCACATCGTTGCGTTTTGGCTGTAGCAGGAGATAGCCGTTTATATTTAATTTCATCTATGAAATAAATTGGTGAGCAGCGGCTTGACAATACTCTCGGTATAGTCGAGTCCATGGGCGACGGTTACCATTTACCATCAGATGGACCATGGCTCATCTGCCACTAAATGCAAATAAAAAAAAAAAGTTAACGTAATGACACTTATCATAAAGCGGCCACCAGCTGCCCACATTTTGTTTTCGCACACGAGACGTTACGGGTGGTGAATGACGTCGCCCCCAATCTGAAGATTGTAACTAAAACTCTCCTACGGGATCTATAATTATTTGTAATTATATATAACAAAATACTGAATGTATTATCCATTTTAGTTCCACCCATAGAAGCCAAGATACTGTCCCGAAGGATCGCATACTTCGTCTTCTTAATGTTCGCATACGTAATATATACTTATTACACATCTAATTTGCTGTCTCATTTGGTGAATGACAAGGACCATGGCATTACTTTGGAGACCTTGGCTGCTACCGACCTGGAAATTGTGATCGTAGATTACATGTCATTCAAAGTTTCGCAAAATGTAAGTGAAAATTAATATCTTTGTAATATAGACCGTCAGTGTAAAAGTAGCTTAACCTTGAACCTATACAAAGACAGTTTTTTTTTGTTTAGGCGGGAAAAAATGTACCTAACCGCACACCCCGTCGTTCGGGGCAACGAACAGGGTAGTGTGGTAAAAGTTTACAAACGATAATTTTACGTGATAACGTCATAGTCGATAGATGCGTCACAAGCCAAACACTTAGGCCGATCGTGCCTCTCTATCGATTGTTCCGCGCTCTCGTTTGCACGCTCGGCTCAGGCGGAACGTGACCATGAGACATACTTTTTCGTGCGTGCAGCCGGCGTTCATCGATTTATAAGACGTAATCAAGTCAAAAAAAAATTTTTTTTGTTTAAAAGATGTTATTTAGACATTACAAAGAGACTGTACAAGTATATTTATTTGTAGGTATAGATTGTCTGGATAAACTTTGTATGGGAGACATTTTTGGATTTAGTTTTAGTCCCGAGGCTACATGTTTAGAAAACAATAACAAAATTCACAACAAAAACATATATGCGCAACGCTTATATTTACGAACAAAGGAAAATATAAAAATTATACTTATTTTAATACAAAACACAAACTCAAGAACTATTTGTTTACAGGTGCCTACATATGTGCCTAACTACAAGTTTATATTGAGCAGGCTACTCAAGCTTCAGACTGTGTCTGTGCCTGTAGGCATTGAGGGTGTAAGAACAGGAAAAATGGCTTTGCTATCAGAATATACCACCTTATATCCTTTTATAATAAAAAGTAAGTATGGTGTATGTTGTGTGTGTGTGCGCGTGTGTGTGTGTGCGCGTGTGTGTATGTGTTTGGGCGTGCGTTTATGTGTTTAATTGCGAAGTTTTCTTTTCCTGATAGATAGGGTATTTGTAAGTACCTATATTACCGGGACCATTGTCTTAACAACAAATGCTAATTATACGAAGAGGGGCTCGTAAAATCTAAAATTAAGATTATCTTTATAAAAAGTAACTCTTGGCCAATATGAGCGGTATTGTACTAAAAATAAACACTTAACTCCACTTCAGCTGGGACAGGCAGTCAAATTAATTAGGAGATGGTGGACTAAAAAGGGTCTAGTGCAGCATTTTTATATAATGAGATGTCTAGATAACATTTTAAATTGCTTTTAGAAGCAGTTTTCTACGAATCACATAGGTATAGCTTTTTTTAAATGCTATTGCACACAATGCGTTGCAGTTATTTTTTTTAAATTATCTATATCTTTTATCTATCTCTTATTCTTAAAACGTATATCCCTTTGATTGCCATGGCTGAAAAAACCTGCAAACTCGCAATGATTGATTTATCACAATGTTTCTTAGATATACGCGTTAGAATTAGGTAACACATTTTACGAAAATATTAATTTATTCTATTAAGTAAATATTCTAACTATTAAGTTTTCGCATTCTAGAAAAAATCAACCTTGCATAGCATAAAACATAGTATCACGTCTGTATTCCCCGAAGGGGTATGCAGAGGTGTATTACACACCCATGGTTCGCCAGCTATATTTAAGTCCCTCGTAATATGGGGCGAGCCTATTGCTGGCTACCGGGCACATTTGAAAACTAAAAAATCCTCATTTCTTATTGCTTAGATATTTCGTACATCATTGCTTATTGCTAAAATAATTTCGTACAGCCAAAATACACCTTTGATTATGGATTAAAGTGTAATCCCTGATTACAGTACACACTTTGTTCCTAGGTACTTAGGATTAGACAGGGCAAAATCAGTACTAGTTCCAATAAATATTTCAATATTTTTTATTGCATACGGTGGCAGACGAGCCCAACTGATGGTAAATGGTAACCAACACTCATGGACTCAACTATACCGGGAGTATTGTCAAGACACTGCTCACCATTTCATTTCACAGATAGAAATAATAGAACAAAGGGCTATATTCTGCTACAGCCAAAACGCAACGATGTGCTTCATGGTCGGTCACACGGGAGATGGTGGTACCAACCCACTCGGGCCCAATAGCAAGTGAGTACTCCCACTTGGTACCTAGCCCTACCACCAGTAATGCAATGGGCGACGATTGCTTCCTTTTTTTTTATTGCATATAGTGGCAGACGAGCCACGGCCCATCTGATGATAAATGGTATCCGTCACTCATGGACTCAACTATACCGAGAGTATTGTCAAGCCGCTGCTCACTATTTCATTTCAGTGATATGAAATGAAAGAATAAACGGCTATCTCCTGCTACAGCCAAAACGAAACGATGTGCTTCATGGCCGGTCACACGGGAGATGTTGGTACCAACCCGCTCGGGCCCGCTACCAAGTGAGTAATTCCACTTGGTACCCAGCCCTACCACCAGTCATGCAATGGATGATAATTGCTTACTTCCCTTAGTCGCCTCATACGACACCCGTGGGAAAGAATGGGGTGGTGACACTTGTATTTTTAGTCCGTCAACACACGGACAAACGCGTCTGGTCGTACTTTGTGGCTGTTCATTGATGTTTAGTCTCCGAGACACATGAATTATGCACCTTAGTGGGGAGTTGGATATTGCCTATTTTGTATTTGAACGTTGATACCTACTACTAAACTGACACTCTACAACGAACCGTTTTTTTTTTTTTTGTGTGACGTTGGTTGTTAGCCTCAGATGGCTATGACAACCTTACCCGGACAATTGGCGAGCGCAGAGGGCTCTCAACCCGACATTTAAGCAACGCTACCCGGGGGCACCCACTCTGGGGTAAGGACCTCGGCTCGGGCTGTTGCTGGCAAAGTGGGATTTCCCACGTTTATGATTTGACAACGAACCGTTGTAGGGTGTCAGTTTATGAAGCTTGCTGCTTCTTATTAGTCAACCTGTATACATTGTATAGCCGCTTATCCTGAAAGGCATGCATGCCTACCTGCCGCGTACCAACTATCTTTGCGACAAAAATGTGAAATTTTACTGAATGAATGATAAATAAAAAGAAGAAAACGCGTGAGTTCCTGTTATTCAATTGAGGCACCATAAAAAGTTTAATTTCTTAGACCATTAGACCTTTTTGTGTTGCTAATGTTTACATCTACTGAACGGATATGAGTAATCATTTTTAATATTATATAATTGTATGTATAGTATGCTTCAGTGGTAGTGTACGCAGCTGTAGATCACCATGCCTCGAATGGGATTCCTAGGTCATGCCAACAAAAAAAAAGCAGAGGTTACGAAGTTGGTAGTGTGAACTCCCGTGCCTCGTACAGCACGTAATACCATTGCATTTGCGCCTGATTTCCAACCAGCTGTGTTGGAATGCTATCGGACTATGAGAGCGAGGGAATAGGCAGTGTACTTCTGTTTACGCATAAACTCTTGCAAATAATATTTTCTGCGTATAAGACTTGTTTTTATTTATAATGCGCGGGTGGGAAACAAGCATACGCTCCACCAGATGGTATGTGGTTACTGTAGCGATAATAAAGAGAGGATCGAGGCTAAGAAGGGGGTTGGGCCTCCGGCACTCTCACTCACCAACACACAACATTAGGACCCAATGTTGTTTCACGCTGTTTTTCTGTGAGAATACCACCCGTATTTCCCAATCGAGCAGGCACATTCATGGGATAAACAAAACTCCACCACTAGACACTTGATGATGACTGAAATAAAATTTTATTATATTAGTGTACCCGTGTAGTGATGGACTAAGAATACAAGTGTCACCACCCCATTCTTTCCTATTGGTGTCATATGAGGCGACAAAGGGAAGTAGGCAATTATCATCCATTGCATGACTGGTGGTAGAGTTGGGCACCAAGTGGGAGTACTCACTTGGTATCAAACCCGAGGGGGTTGATACCACCATCTCCTGTTTGACCGGCCATGAAGCACATCGTAGTCCATGAGCGACGGTTATTATTTTTGGGCCGTGGCTCGTCTGCCACCACAAACAATAAAAAAAATATTATTAAATTTTTTACATTAGATCGATAGTTCTTAAAAAAAACACAATAGACTCCTTACATCTCTTATTCAGTCAAAAGACGAAAACCTACGAAAACATTATACTTTGCAGAAATCCTACAAATTAAAGCACAATTCGCCGTATAACAATACTATAAACATTCAGCTCAACTATACAATAGGGTAAACAAAAATTACATATAGGTAAGTACACTTAACATGTACATAAATTGAAAGAAAATTGTAACAACTCTGTCACAATTTTATTTAACTACTCAGTTAG
Organism: Leucoma salicis; assembly: GCA_948253155.1. NCBI lineage: Eukaryota > Metazoa > Arthropoda > Insecta > Lepidoptera > Erebidae > Leucoma > Leucoma salicis. The sequence continues at coordinate 5,670,172 of OX411817.1, forward strand.
GATCGCTTACGTATTCAGATGCTGAAGCACTCCCAAAACGTTTGAAATAAATATTACGCAAACAAATACGTACGCGCTACGCGTATACACACACGCACACAAACACTCACACATAATCTTACAACTCATCACACTTGGTATTTTTAAATATTTTACCTGTATTTTAGCACTTGACATGCTCAGCTACTTTACAGAACAAATTATTTGTGAAAGTGGAAATCGCTCGCAGTAGAGCTCTCTTTTTCGACTTTACAAATCATTTTGTTCCTTATGATATTTTTACAAATTACAGTAACATTTTTATATATTTCAAGCTTGGATTGGAGCGATGTCTCATGGCATTGGGTTTTATTTGCTTAAGGAGTCCAATCATCAATTTATGTTCGAAAATAGTTTTGGTATATAAATAAATATTAAACACAAAGTGAAAAATGTGAAATCGAAAATAACAGTTACGAGCAGGATTTGAACCTGCATCTCTTGGATACCGTCCAGATGCTTTGCCAATTCAGCCATCGTGACAATTGCTCCTGACTGCTAATTTCGATAACACATTCATACTTAACGTCTTTGGGTGACGCCTGCGCCATCTGTCGGCAGTATTTTCATACATTATACCGAAAAAGCAAAGCGGTATCCAGGAGATGCAGGTTCAAATCCTGCTCGTGACTGTTATTTTCGATTTCACATTGTTCACTTTGTGTTTAATGTATAGTGCTAAGCATGTCAAATGCTAAAAATATATATAAAAATATCTAAATAAATAAATAATTATATTATTATTATATAGTATATTTAATAATAATTATTATTATACCCTAATTATCTCGTGTAAACTCGAGTAGTTGGTAAGTGCGGGTGGGAAAAAAGGAACCAATGTATTTATGTATTATTTTCTATATAGAAAATAATACACAAATACATCATGAAGTCTCGGGTTCGATCCCCGGGTAGGGTAATGTTATTGAGCTTTTTTGTAAAAAGAATAATTCACAGTAGCAGTCTGGAGTTTGGAAATGTGCCCGGTAGACGACAAAAGGCCACCTCTGCCTACCCTGGGGAATGCAGGCGTAATGCTATATTTTTCTTTCGATATAGAACAGCTTGTTTTCAATGCGAGAAGACAGGCAGCCTGGTGCATCATCGTATAAATAATATATTACTTTCTCGTTAGTTTACCCACTAACACATTTTATCATATTTACCGTTGCCTATAATCAATCACTTAATTTCGTTTCAGAATCCATTACGTTAACAATATAAACATAATTGGAATTTTAGGGCTATAAAAACATTCTGCAAAAACAAAAACATATCATAGACCCTTCAATTAATTGAGTGCACTGATGGTGAAGTGGCTTAGTTACCCTCGTGCCGAGTCATTGTTATGTAGTTCGATTTCCACGCAGTAGCTCTGAGTTTAGGTGTATTAAGCTCTGTGCCTATTAGAAAATTGTACGCTTGTAAGGTCCCTAGAAATTTAAGGATTCATAAGGGATAAATCATCACGCCTTCAAGTTATTGGTGCTACAAGTGATAAATGTCGTGCTCACATATTTATCCATCAGCCTTTCGATGTCCACTGCTGGACATAGGCCTTCTCAAGAGGGGATATTGCCGTAATCGCCACGCTGGGCAGGCGGGTTGGCGATCGCAGTTGATGTTGTTAATACTCGAGGGAGTGCTGCTGTCCACTCCCCCGATATTCCCTCAGTCAGCTCTTACGACTCCTATGGGTGGAGAAGGGTGAGACAATTCTAAAGCCGGCCCCACACGGCAACATCTTTATAATACTGATCAATTCATGTTGTGACCGACCATCTCATGTAATGGTTAGGTTAAGTTTCAAGAAATGTTCCGCTACATATTTGAATTCTATGATCTGGCTATGACATTTAAAATAATAAAAAATAAATAATATATAATAATAATAAAAATATCACTGGCCCACTAGTTTAGTAGGTTTTTTATCAGAATGATTAGCATTTAATAGTCTACCACACCGAGTGTGTTTTTGCAGACTTTACAAGCCGACGAAAAATTTTAATTTTTCCTCAACGAGCAGTAATGATTTGTGAACAAAAAGTCAGAGTTGTATATAACAGTGATATCCTAATGGTAAAACCAAGGTCCGCAAGGACAATAGTTATCGAATTCGATCCCCAATCCAAGGTCACGGTATACACCTCAGACTTTCTGATATTTTCCAGGAAAAAGTGTGTATTTGTTTACAAATTATTACTGCTCGTAGAAGAAAAACATTGTGAGGAAATCTGGCTTGCGAAGTCTGCCAACCCGCACTGAGCCAGCATAGTCGACTGTGCCCTAAATCCCTTTTACTTAGAGAGGAGACGTATGCCCAATTGAGGGACAATCATGGGTTGTAGAAGAAGAGATGTGTACCGTACATCTCTACTTTGGCCTCGGGATCAAACTCAACATCCCTTTATTTGCAGTCCTCAGCGTTATCACTATCACTAGGCTATTATAATTATGGTCATGGCAACGCCAGGTAGCGACCGGGAGGCTGACTTCATCGTACCGCCCGGGTATGCTGGCCTTGGCTCTGGACCACCTGTGAGCCCCGCCTCAGCGGACTATTCGACGCGGGCCAGGCGTCCGGATGGTTCCCTGACGGCTGGAAGGAGGGGAGGCCGGTATTCCTGCCGAAGCCGGAATGAACACTGGATTCGGTTGGGGCCTTAAGGCCCATCGTGCTGCTGGACGAGGCGGGTAAGCTGTTCGAGAGAATCCTCGCTGCCCGCATCGTCCAGCAACTGCGCGACGTCGGGCACGCCCAGTTCGGTTATTAAAACAAGCAAAACATGGTGTTAATTATTTAGATAAGCTATAACAGATTTTTCCGCACGGTGATGATTCTCTCATTTTTGTTTAATTGTCAGAGTTTACAAGCCGTGAAATCTGTGAAATGTCGAGCATTGACTTGTTTGAAAGATTCAAGAAATACCTCTTCACTTCAAAAAATTTCCTTTACAAGGAACAGTTTAAAATTGGGTGAGTATTTTAAAAATTTGGAATATAATGACTTTTTTTAACTTTCCGCTAAGAAAATTGAAAATTTTCAAAATTTGGGAAGTTATTGGTTTTACCCCGTTTTTCGAAAATTGAGTTTTCAACGGATGTTGACGTTTTGAGGTCCTAGGAAGCATCCCCAAATGTTTCCGCGATGATATCTGTATGTATGTGTGTATGTGTGTGTGTATGGCTTGTATGTAAGCCTCTCATAACTTTTGAACGGCTTGACTAGGACCGATTCGAACGTAGATCTTGAGAAATCTCATTAAAACTATTTTTTTTTTCTAATGTGTTTTTTTTGGAATAACTTTTAAACGGGTTTACCGATCGATTCCAAAAACTAATCAACTCTTAACATCAAAAAACCACGTCGTCGCCGCCAGTCCGGTTAAAATCGGTTGATTCGTTCGTGAGATATCGTTCTCGAAATTTGGATGACCGAATAGGTCAGCACGATAGCTCAGTGGCTTAGAGCACTTCTCCGGATTCGAAAAGACGCGGGTTCGATTCCCGCTTGTACTAAAAATCTCTTTTTCCTTATTCACAAATAATTTGTACTTTAAAAAGTAGCAGAGCATGTCAAATGCTAAAAAATATAGATAAAAAAGGCTCGAATATTTGTTTTACATTATAGTATAAGAAAATGTTTTCACTTACTCACATATTTCTGTTATTGTTCTATTACAGAGCACTCCGAGCCACAGAGACAGGTGTATTTAAACGCTTTAAGTTTACAGAATTCAGTGAACCCACATGTGAAACAACATACCTGGTGCCTGCCATGTTTTTGCAAATATCTATACCATTAACAATACTGTTTATCACTTATTTTGTTAGCGTATGCTTACTGATTATGGAGAAAGTGTATTACAATAGGCATAAAACATGGCCTTACGTAGAATGATTGAATTAATATGAGACTAGTCAGCAATTAAAAGCACATTGTTATTTTTAGTTTTATTACAATGTCAACGAAAATCTAAATAATACATTCCTATATATTAATGTTTGAATCATTTCTATTCCATAAAAAAATGTGCCTGGTATACATAATAATAGGGGTTAAAGTATGAAATTGCCGTTTTATTGTAATAGGTACTTCGAATTGACATAGAACCTTCATGAATTGAGATTTTTGAGTGAAACTTTTTTCAAATGGTACCTATGAGGTTCTTCCTTTAAAAAATGTGCAACATTCGAATAACGACTTTCAGTTGTTTTTTTTATTCAGCTTAGACAAGAAAGATGGATACTTCGAAAATTCGAGTGATTTTTGAATACGAGTTCCGACGCGGAACTAACGCTGCAAAAACAGCTCGCAATATCAATGTTGCGTTTAGAGGCGGGACTGCTAATGAACGCACCGTGCAATTTTGGTTTAAACGCTTTCGTGATGGAAATTTTGATTTGAAGAACGAACCACGTGGTTGACCGCTCACACATGTGAATAACAATGAATTGAAAGAGATGGTGGAAGCCGATCCGAGCCAAACTACCCAGGAATTAGCGGCATGGTTTAACGTTACCTTACCAACAATATTGACTCATTTGCGTCAAATCAATAAAATAAAAAAAATCGGTGCCTCCTGATTTGACTGATCTGCAGAAAGAAACGCGTGTTACAACTTGTGTTGCCTTGTTGAATCAATACAGAAATAAAGGAATATTGGATCGAATTATGACATGTGATAAAAAGTGGATTCTATAGATAGATAACCGTAAGCGAAAAATGCAATGGCTGACCCCAGGTCAAACGCCGCAACAGTGTCCTAAAGCAAAGCTTACCAATAAAAAGGCAATGGTAACTGTTTGGTGGTCTCAGCATGGTGTTATTCACTATAGCTTTCTCCGATCTGGTCAAGTAATAATGACGGATGTCTACTGTGCCGAACTCCGAACAATGATAGCAAAACTTGCAGCGAAACAGCCCCGACTCATGAATCGATCTTCACCATTATTGCTCCATGATCACCATTATTGCTCCATGATAACGCGAGACCGCATACAGCACGATAAACCATTTTAACTCTACAGGAACTGCAATTAGAAACCATTCGTCACCCTCCGTATTCGCCAGACCTTGCTCCAACGGACTAACATTTTTTTCGTGATTTGGACAATTTCTACGTGATAAAAAGTTTTCTTCCCAGGAGGCTACTACAAAATGCTTTCACACAGTTTGTAGAACCTAGATCACCAGAGTTCTATCGCAAAGGCATAAATGACCTTCCTATTAGATGGCAGCAATGTATAGAAAATAATGGTAAATATTTTGATTAAATAAGTATGTTAAATGAAAAATAAAACGAATTTCAATTTTTTAGTACAAATCGGCAATTTCGTACTTTAAACCCTAATATAAAGCTTCTGACTAAGAAACTCCTGTTCGATTTTTTTTTATACTATGTGATATATGGATGGCTACAAGAATACGGCCCAAGCGGTTACCGTAATATATAGCTGCTAGCAACGTTAGTAGTACCTGTTTTTTGGTTAAGGTGGGAAAAATGTACTACCGCACACCACGTCGTTCGGGACAACGAATATGGTAGTGTGAAACCCTCATCCAGAAAATAAACCCGCCGTGTGCCGTCTCTCCGTCTGTATTGGCGGGCCACTGGAACTGTGTTACATTACTTCAGTGGCCCGCCGGCGGCGCGGTAATATTGTTTGCCGTTGTTATACGCAGATCTTTTGTGAGAGGGTGGTACTTCCCCGATCGAGTCAGGCCATTCATGGTGAGTAAAGCATGACTCTGCCACTAGATTTCTGTTTTTATATTTTTGCAACAGGAAACTCGCTATAAAAATATATTTGTCTATAGCTATGGTAATAGATTCGTAGGCTAATCATACTAAAAGCAGGTAAGAGATAACAGATAATAGAAATGCAGGACATAGTGTTAAAGAGAAGACCACAGAACTCAGAATAATAAGTAGAATAGCGATATACTACTTCAAACTATCGGGAACGCCGATTCACCGCTACAACCACATTAACACACAATAACTACGTAATCACTCAATAAACATACTTAAAATTATGTGCTAATACAGATGGCGGATTGGGTTAGATACTAGCCTCTCGCCCGAGTGTTGTGGATTCAATTCCCACACATGACAACTCTTTGTGTGATCTACAATTGGATGTTCTGAGTCTGGGTGTACTTTGTGTCCGTGAAATTGTATGTTTGTAACGTAGTCCCCCGTGATACAAGGATTATTCCTTGATTATGTTATCTTTTCTATATACATAAATTAATTATTAACAAAACCTGTGGGCCTAGCCAAGATGCATTCTATGATCGCTAACGCTAATAGAAAACTTTTTAAATGTATGGGAATTTGACATCTTTATCCATAGATAAAGAACCTATATTTATCTAAGTCTTTAACAATATCTATAACGCTAAGTCACGTGACTTAACGTTAGAGATGTCAAATTTCCATACATTTTAATAGTTTTCTATTAGCGTTAGCGATCATAGAATGCAACTTGGCTAGACCCACTGAATCTACAAGTAAACAGAGTAGCTGTAATTAATTACCTGAATAACCACCCAAATTTTCACAAAGCAGCCGTTTGTAGGTACAAAGAGAATAATCCAGAAAGATGATCGAAAAGACGATTGCTTGCATGGAAGATACAGCATTCTCTGGTATGAAGTATGACTCTGGGATATTTTACGAAACGTACAGAGATCAAAAACAATTGTGAGGTGGAGATTGGAAGTCGTCGTCAGTAACTGCGATAGCTTAGCGGTTTAGAGCACTTCCCCGGATTGGAAGGGATGCAGGTTCGAATCCCACTCGCAGTAAACCTCTCTTTTTCCACTTTCACAAATAATTTGTTCTTTAAAGTAGCTGAGCATGTCAAGTGCTAAAATACAGACCAAAATATTATACGAAAATCATAAATTCGTTTTGTAGAGCATAATGACCTAGGATCATACGTAAATTGAAACGTCCATAAAATTTAAAGAAGTGCCTGGTATAGTATAGTTAGTGGCTGCCTTTCTCACTAGAAACTCACTCTCAAAATTGGATCACCAGTAATGTTATTAAGAAATCTTAATCTCCTAAATTGTGTAATGGTCACAAATCAAAGCTCTTTATAAAAACGTCGTAGGAGCCACAGTAATTACCGAACGTGGTCAAGGAAATTTTATTTCATTCCACCAAAACCGTTAATTCTATCATAGTATCCTGAAGAAATTAAAATATTATTAAAGAATACCCTCTTAATTTATGCTTTGCCATTACAATTAACAAGTCCTTAGGCCAGTCACTGAAGATGACTGGCATCGATTTAAGTAAGGACTGCTTTTCACATGGAGAGATTTATGTTGCATGCTCCAGAGTGAGTTTTAGACGCAAAAGGAAACACTGCAAACGTCGTTTATAAAGAGGTACCTACTATAGTAGTTAAACCTAAAACTTTGATTATTACTAATAGTTTTATTTCATTAGAGATAGTATTTTTTAACAAAATCTTTCTATTTTAATATTCATTTATTTGCGCGAGCGAAGCCGCGGGAAACACACGGCTATATATCCTAATAAAGTATTTTTTTTCTAAAATATTTTAAATGTACAGACACAGCTCTGTTACAACTTTATAATACATGTACATAAATACGTTATTAGGATAAATATAGTTAAGTATATACCTATGTTAAATTCTTATAAAAAGTGTTCTAATATACAATATACATAGTAAAAAATTATAAAGCAGATAGGTTTGACAAAGAGATAACGTTTCAAAAACGTTTTTTATCAAATATTTCCTTTTTTATTAAATTTTCATTACCTAATACAGACCTTATTACCTACGACACCTTATATCTCTTTGGTAGTTATAATTACAAGTTGTTCACGAATTTCTTATTTCGATAATATTGCAAAACACATTTTTTCAGAACCGATGGGTACCTATGGATTTTTGTCAAGGCAATTTAAACTACATAATCAGAAAATAAATATATTTGAACCACTTATCCACTGCCAAAGATACTCATTCCAAAAGGTGATGATCTTCCAGTACTGAGGAAGTAGAGTCCTGGACTCCCTGACTGGGAATCGATGCCCATGTAGGAGATTTCATCCTTCGAGCAAAGGTTCTGTCCAAATATTGTCCAGTTTTCACATTTATAAGCTGAAAATAAATTTCAATATGCAATTATTTTAGCGTTACCGAGTAACTGTCGTCCTTACTGCTGTACAAAGTTATATACCGATTACATATAAGAAGTGTTATAAACTACTCTCAGTAATATATGACTCAAATTCGTAAACCAAGTATAAAGGACATCATACCCATAACTAAGGGCAAAGATATCAATCAACTATTATAATTTTGAACGAAGTAAATAAATAGAAATTATTAAACAATATTTACATAATATATAAAAAAACTTAAACTTTTAACTTTTTTGATGCATGAGTAAATTGTATATAAAATTTAATGTTGTTTTATTTATTTTTTATTTTATTGCATTAATATATTACCTAAGGCAAAGAGTTACTAAATAAATGTAAAGTGCTCCATACCATTTTGATCGACAACGATGGCTTACAACGTTAGCAATTTTTTAGCCGCCATCGAATCATTAACAACGCTACTAAAAGACAAGACGAAGGTTTCAATACATTGTAGTTTTTGGAGTAAATCGGTGATTAATGGCTTTATTACCTAAAATCAAATTAATTACAATATACTATATTGATTTTATGTCACGTTCAATTAAAAAAAAAATGATGCAATATTTATGAAAACACCGAAGCAATTTTCCAACATGGGGTGTTCAGCCGTGTGGGGCCAGCTTTAGAATTGTCCTACCCCTCTCCACCCATGGGAGACGTAAGAGCCGACGTAGGGATACCGGAGGAGTGGGCAGCAGCACTCCCTCGAATATTAACAACATCCACTACGATCGCCAAACCGCCTGCCAAGCGTGGCGATTACGGCACTATCCCCCCATATGAGCAAAACCCATGTTGTGGCGTTCTCTTGGGGAGGCCTATGTCCAGCAGTGGACTTCGAAAGCCTGATGGATGGATGGAGAGTGTACAGAATCGAGTACTAAATTATCGGTACGATGTCATTTTCACCCTGTATATAGTAATTTAAATAACCTAGCCAGAGTTTCCCGGGCAGATTACAGATATAGTCCGCCTGGTAAACTTTGCCGGTCCCAAGCCCGGTTATATAGGGAGGGCCTTTTATATGTATCATATTTATGTAATATAAATATCTCACAATAGTATATTCCCATAGTCTCTTCCTTCCTTTCTGTCTTTGTATGTATCGAAGTCGAATTGTTATAGGTAAGGTAGGGAAGACGGCTCCATATCCTTATCTATTCTTATAACACATATATATCTTTTATTATATATTTATGTGCTCAGGGCAAGCACCGACTACAAGTATTGCCCCTTTTTATTTAAGTAGTACATAATGTTTGCCGTGTGGGGCTGGCTTTAGAATTGTCTCACCCCTCTCTACCCACGGGAGTCGTAAGAGCCGACTGAGGGAATACTGTGGGAGTGGGCAGCTGCACTCCCTCGAGTATTAATAACATCCACAGCGATCGCCAACCCGCCTGCCAAGCGTGGCGATTACGGCATTATCCCCTATGACAGGACCGCTCGTTGTGGCGTTCTCTTGGGGACGCATAATATGTCCAGCAGTGGACGTTGAAAGGCTGATGGATGGATGGAGTACATAATGTTATTAAGTCTATAAATGTACACAGCACCTACCTGCGCTTCGGCCTGCGCAGTGAGCACCGTACTGCGGGATGAAGGGATCCTGTGGGGCTGAGCCAACTGGCGCTGGGGTTATGCATCCGTGCGGCAATACCCCCCTTTCGGCCTGGATTTCATGCCACACGGTGGCCTCACCTCCTAGCCAGGGGTGTGGAAACGGTCAGGTGTCCCGTCAGAGGGCCACCGGTTAGGGGCGTGGGGTCTGCGTATGACTCTCTTGGGTGTTGTACGTGGTGGGTGAACAGCCCGCCGAACCAATACATTGGTATTGGTTCGGTTGGTATTGACCAATAATAGTAATTTAAATGGTTAATGCTCATTCATAATTCCTTAGGAACTAGCAGTAAAACTTTTAATGATTACGTTTATAAAAGTGTAACACACATCTCTTTAAGAACAAATTATAATTCGTGAATAAGGAAAAAGAGTATTTTAGTACGAGCGGGAATCGAACCTGCGTCCCTTCCTTTCCGGGGAAGTGCTCTAATCCACTGAGCTACCGTACTATTTCTAAAAATACCGAATTTCCTCATCACATTTGTCTTAACGACCAACGCCATCTATGGGCAATGCATTTACATACATTCATCCAAAGTAGTAAGTTTAATTTTGCATTAAACACAAAGTGAAAAATGTGAAATCGAAAATAACAGTCAGGAGCAGGATTTGAACCTGCATCTTCTGGATACCGTCCAGATGCTTTACCAATTCAGCCATCCTGACAATTGCTCCTGACTGCTAATTTCGATAACACATCATACTTAACGTCTTTGGGTGACGCCTGCGCCATTTGTCGGAAGTATTTTCATACATTATACCGACCAGGTAAACTTAATTTTACAATTAAGATTTTACCTAATAATGACGCAAACCCTTTAAATATTTTAGATATTTTTATATATATTTTTAGCATTTGACATGCTTAGCACTATACATTAAACACAAAGTGAAAAATGTGAAATCGAAAATAACAGTCAGGAGCAGGATTTGAACCTGCATCTTCTGGATACCGTCCAGATGCTTTACCAATTCAGCCATCCTGACAATTGCTCCTGACTGCTAATTTCGATAACACATCATACTTAACGTCTTTGGGTGACGCCTGCGCCATTTGTCGGAAGTATTTTCATACATTATACCGACCAGGTAAACTTAATTTTACAATTAAGATTTTACCTAATAATGACGCAAACCCTTTAAATATTTTAGATATTTTTATATATATTTTTAGCATTTGACATGCTTAGCACTATACATTAAACACAAAGTGAAAAATGTGAAATCGATAATAACAGTCAGGAGCAGGATTTGAACCTGCATCTTCTGGATACCGTCCAGATGCTTTACCAATTCAGCCATCCTGAAAATTGCTCCTGACTGCTAATTTCGATAACACATCATACTTAACGTCTTTGGGTGACGCCTGCGCCATTTTTCGGAAGTATTTTCATACATTATACCGACCAGGTAAACTTAATTTTACAATTAAGATTTTACCTAATAATGACGCAAACCCTTTAAATATTTTAGATATTTTTATATATATTTTTAGCATTTGACATGCTTAGCACTATACATTAAACACAAAGTGAAAAATGTGAAATCGAAAATAACAGTCAGGAGCAGGATTTGAACCTGCATCTTCTGGATACCGTCCAGATGCTTTACCAATTCAGCCATCCTGACAATTGCTCCTGACTGCTAATTTCGATAACACATCATACTTAACGTCTTTGGGTGACGCCTGCGCCATTTGTCGGAAGTATTTTCATACATTATACCGACCAGGTAAACTTAATTTTACAATTAAGATTTTACCTAATAATGACGCAAACCCTTTAAATATTTTAGATATTTTTATATATATTTGTAGTACTCATTTGCTATCCCGGGGGAGTGGTCCATCTCCCGTATGACCAATCATGAAGCACAACATTGTGTTTTATACATCTGTGAAACAAAATAGTGAGCACCGCTTTGACAATACTCTCGGTTTAGTTGAGTCCATGAGCAACGGTTACCATTGTGGGCCTTGACTTGTCTGCCACCAAATGCATTAAAAAAAAGCTGCCAAGGGAACTGGCCAGCGTAGTAGGATATGGCCTGAATTCATCTTACTCTGAAAATAGATCTAAACTCGATAATGAAAAAGTGATGGGTTGTGAAAAAAATACTGTTGCTACTCCACATTATGATGCTAGCTTCGCAAGAAACAGCTAACCTAATGTAATTGGATTTCAACCCGTACTAGTTTAATAGCCCCCTAAAGCTACGCGTCCATTTATCCGCGCCGTACGCAACGCAGGCACGCATTTTTGTTCGCTTTGTATGAATTTGTTTAGCACTGCGTTCACTCTTCCGCAAGCACGCGCCGCAGTCAGGCATATATTAGCTATCTGGTTAAATGCGGATAACGTCATCACCATTTTTCGCTTAGGTTCACCTAGGGTTGTTGTTGTTCTGATATCCAGATGTTTTTTTTTTATTTATTTATCTCAATGACATAGTACATATTTTAAGCTTCAATGTACTCGCCAAACTTTAACATTTATTGGGGAGACGCGCCCATAAACTTAATAATTAGTTTATAATCTAGGCCATGGGTCTGCTACCTTTTGGCCGCCAGGGGACACAGGGGGACTATATAAAGGAAAGCGGGCCGCAATTGTCATATTATTTTAAATTTAAAGACATTTTATTGTAATTTTATTATGAGAAATGACGAAAAGTAACAAGAAACAAGCAAATAAAAAAGAAATGCAAATTTAATTTTATGCTTGGTATCATAATGGTGTTTCACGTTATAAGTACTCTTTTTGTATAGCAAGGGTTTATTGGCATATTAAACTGGTTTCTCATTACAATTAAGTACCATAACAATTTAAACATTATAAGAAAGAAGAATGGAATTTTTGAGCCTTTCTTTTTTTTTGTTAAGGTGGGAAAAAATTTTATAACCGCACACCCCGTCGTTTGGGGCAACAGTGTAGTGTGGGGCCCTCACCCACTAAATAAACCCGCCGTGTGCCGTCTCTACGCCTTATTGGCAGGCCACTGGAACTATGTTACATCCCTTCAGTGGTGGGATTTTTGGGCCTAAAGTTAACAAGTTGAAAAATCTTTAAAAAATTGGCAATATTTTTCTTATATAAAATTCAAAAAACTATACATTAAACATAAAGTGAAAGCATGTCAAATGCTAAAAATATATATAAAAGTATCTAAATATCAAAAAACTAGCTGATTTTGCAATCTAGAAATCGTAAAAACATTAAAAGAAAAATGATGAAGGAAATCGATTACTTTAGTATTCATAATAGAAATAATGCTCGTTTGGATTGATAAATAAAATTAAAACTAAATGTTTAGTTTCATTATTAATCATTTATTCAAAAATAATGAATTAATAAAAAAAATATATTTGAGGAAAAATAATATAGAACATTTTTATATCAGTATATCGATTGGTATACTAAATTCATACACAAGTGAACTCCTCTTTTTTGAACGCTACCACGGCAACACTACATTTGGCAGTTTAACTTTTTTATTTCCAGCTTTACTTACATTATTTATTATACTGTTTTGCTTATTTTATTGACCCTTGCTTGGTTATTGGACTCTGAGAACTTGCCTACGCAATGGTTCTGGCCTTGTTATTTTCGAATAATCTATCTGCTTGACGAAGGGTTCTTTTACTTGAAATTCAAAGAAGCTTGTGCCCAGCAGTGGGATAGTTTATTAAATAAGACTCTTAGTGTTATTTGAGTAGATAACACTACTTACCTTAAATACTTACTTAATTATTTGGCAAATGTACCTAAGAAATGTACTACCTTTTTTATACTACTTGGGTAGCAAACAAGCATATGGCGCAGCTGATAAGCGGCCCATCTAGTAAGCGGTTACCGTGGCCTACAAACGCTAGCAACACCAGTCATCGCTCGCGCGTCGCCATTACCAAGAAAAGGGGTAGGAGGTGCAGAGGAAGAATAATAGGAAGAGTATTCTCTTAAATATACTGAAGAGAGGTTAGGAAGGATAATTAGGAGTAACAAGGAGAGGATAGGGAGGCGGTTTGTACCTCCAGCGCTGTCACTCACCTAGCGAAACGAACGATATGTAAAACTACTTTAAATGTATGGCTTTTAAATGTTATGATGCCACTTAGTGGGTGTAGTTTGATACTTAACCTCCCTTTTATATAATCTTCTATATCTCGGTTCCTTAATTGCCAAATCTAACAAAATTTTATATTATGAAATGTTTCGATGTAAACTTCCAAATGGTGCAACTTTCATCTTGTTACCACCTAGGGCCAAAAATGTATGGAAGCGTTTCCAACGCCATTGAAATTTAAAAAAGTGGCTTATGAGTTTCTTGCCGGGCTCTTCTACGGAATCCGTCCGCCTGTGGCGTTTGTAATCGTGATATTGCGGATCCACTTGCCGCAAGCTCTTGTGTTAGTTATTAGTAACTTTGACGATATTAACTGCAACCTATATAATAAGCCTATGAAATAAAGGTATTTTTTAATTTGAATTTAAATTTATGGAGATTAATGACCTCGAGCGTGTTCAGCCGGCGCGTTTTTATAACTCAAGTACAGGAACCGAGCGAGAGAGAAATTAAAAAGTAATAGTCACGTAGTATAGTAGTCTGATTTGATACCAAGTACTTGCGTTTCGACACCGAGTAAGTATCGACAGATTAATTCGTGTTGTTCACATTATAATTTTTAAAAATAGCTATATAATAAAATAAGTCAAAAGAAGTACAAATTATTTGTGAATAAAGAAAAAGAGATTTTTAGTAGGGGTGGGAATCAAACCACGCATCTTTTCCAATCCGGGGAAGTGCTCTAAACCACTGAGCTACCCTACTGATCCTTCGATCATCCCAAATTCTTAATCACATTTGTCTTACGACTAACGCCATCTACCGGCAAGCATTACATGCATCCAACATAGTAAGTTAAATTAATAAATAATTCCATCAAATAGTATAAATTTTAATTGCAAAATTAAACTTATGCCATCCAGTGTTGCCATTCACATGACAATTGCCGTAATATACGGTATTTGGTGCCATTTGAAAAAAACACGGCATTATAATCGTCAATCAGGGGACCCTCACAAAACGCATTAAGTCGCGGGACACAGCTACTCTATAACGTAATTTAATACAACCTATAGCACCATTGGACTTCACACTTAAGTTGATTATTGAATTCACATCGCTAATATGATAAGTCAATAATGGACATGGCACTAGTGGAGAATTCCCCGGAAGATTAGATGTTCTTTAATCGATCGTTTTCGTTCTTTCATACGTATTTACGATATTCATTCTACTGTTACGAGACTTACAAGCATGAACGAAAATAGTGAAAGAAGATTGTTATATAATATGCAGAGGAAAAACAGTGACACCTAACAGCCTACTACCCGTAAAATCTGTATGTTAATCTGAAATATTTTTATGAATTTTGTATGGATATTACATATTTGTATTTTATATCCTTCTTATATATTTGTATTTAATATCCTTTAATCACTATAACTATAAGAACAATTTGTAATTGTGTGTTTAAGTCTACATTGTGATTGAATTTGTATGAGACACGGCAAATTTTCAGGTTTTTTTTTTTTTCCTCAGAACACGGCACACAATTTTTAATTAATGGCAACCTCATCAGCAAAACTTTGACATCAGCATAATGCTGAAGCAATGGACGCACCCTTTCGACAAATGCGTTCCATGCGATGCGTACGGCGCGTGTGTGCGTGGACGTCCACCATTAGGGTACAATTGACAAAAGGTTCAAGGAAATTGACAATAAATTCAATTAAATGGCGCATAATTGCACACCATTGTTAAGATATATTATCAGTTAGTCTATCAATAGGTATGTATACTATTATAAAGCTGAATCTGAGCTATGTATGAGCTAGGTACCTACATTTAAGTTATTATTTGAGTAAAAATAATGATTTAGGCTAGGCAATTTAGGCGTCCCTGAACACAATAAAATTTTTTTGAACCTTTGTCAGTTTGTCTGTTTGTTTGTTCGGGCTTCACGCAAAAACTACTGAATGGATTTTGATGAAACTTTTTTGTTTGTGGTCTTGATTAGACTTAAAACTGGTATACATTTTATCCCGCTACTACATCGGGAACATGAGATATAACTAGCTTTTGGCTTCGGCAGGCAAAGGCTAGTTAACTTATAACTTAGCTCATGAGAATCGTATTCCGAAAAGTTACATGATGGTACTCTTTACTAACTGAAAGTGCGTCGCCCCATAGTCATTACGTAGTATACAGTCAAGTAGTAGGTAGTACTGTTTCAACGTCTTTGCTGTTACGACTACGTACGTTCGTTCGGTTTGTCTCGTATTCGTAGATCGGTACACAATTCAGACCTTGGAAGAGTTTAATTATCAAATATTATTGTTTTTATTATCTCATTTTGAATATTTAATCTTTGTACTAGATGTAAGTTATATGGTGTTAATTCTAAGCAAATATAATTTCTGGCTAATTGACATCCGTGTCGTCACTAAGGCCTGCATTGAAAATCAGCGTTGCAGTGCATCTTAATTGCTGCACTGCAACATCGTTACTGAATACGGGCCTTATTGACACCCTTGAATTTGTGTATTTTATATTTTGTTGCGTTTTTCTAGGTTAAGAATATTTCTTTGGTGTCAATAAAATAATTTGTTTGTTTTTTTGTGTTTGTTTGTTTGACTAAGTACAAACTTTCATAATGACAAAGGTCATACCTGGAAAATGTTTTGGTGAATTGATAGTTTCAGCGAAGAACTCCCACGCCCTGCTGTGATCGCAGATAGAAGTATAACATCCAGGTTGTGAAGAACCACCATTGGGATAAAAGTCCTTGTGACCTGAATACATATCAAAACAGAAAGAGAAGTAAGAGCTACAATACTTCTAAGAATTAAACAAGGAAAGCCGATGAAAGCATTTAATACTAGGAAAATTTTAACTCGTTGCTAAATGAAGAGAAGAGCGTATATCTCGCTTTTGGTTAACAAAAACACTGCGAGATTGTAACAGTCATAATATTATTTTTATTGCATGTAGTGACACAGACGAGCTACGGCCAATCTGATGGTAAATGGTAACCGTCGCTCATAGACTCAACTATACCGAGAGTATTGTCAAGCCGCTGCTCACCATTTCATTTCACCGATATGAAATGAAAGAACAAACGGCTATCTCCTGCTACAGCCAAAACGCAACGATGTGCTTCATGGCCGGTCACAGGGGAGATAGTGGTACCAACCCGCTCGGACCCGATACCAAGTGAGTACTCCCACTTGGTATCCAGCCCTACCACCAGTCATGTAATGAATGACAATTGCTTACTTCCTTTAGTCGCCTCATACGACACCCATGGGAAATAATGGGATGGTGACACTTGTATTCTTAGTCCGTCACCACACGTCCATATCCATTATATGGTGTTCACAGGCGGAGAGACAGCACATGGCGGGTTTATTTAGTGGGTAAAAGTTCCACACTACCCTGTTCGTTGCCCCAAACGACGAGGTGTTCAGTTAGGAACATTTTTTCCCACCTTAACAACAAGAAGCTATATCTACCATGAACTTCGTTAGTCATAACCTCTTCTCCCACCCGGCAGAAGGGAATCTAACCGGGGAACTAGTCTTTTCATTTCAAACAGTCGTATCTCTTATAACAGAAAGACATGGACACTATGGACAGTATCTTAATGATAGCCGAGTCTATTCCCATCTTTTTTTTAAGCCTAGTGCTATTTTTTCAAATAATCTTTTTTAAACATTTTTGATCTATATTTTTTAGCTTATACTCCGCTACTTTTAAAGTACAAATTATTTGTGAATAAGGAAAAAGAGATTTTTTGTACGAGTGGGAATCGAAGTGGCGTCTTTTCCAATCCAGGGATGTGCTCTAAGCCATTGAGCTATCGTACAGACCTATTTGGTCATCCCAATTTCCTCATCACATTTGTCTTAACGACCAACGCCATCTATCGTATTTTCCAATATTGCGATTACATTGTGAAAAATTGATATTTGCAAATAACTAACTTATCATCACGCCATTTCCCTTGCGGGGTAGGCAGAGAGAACAGAGTGCCAAGAGGCTCTTTTCTTGCATACATCTCTCGCTTCCTCAACATTCATAACTCTCTTCATACACGCTCGCCGGTTTCGGAGACTCGTGACTCCACCTTCCTTCAATACATGACCGATTTGGTCTAGGTAGGTAAGTCTCGGTCTCGCCCTGTACCTACATCCTTCCACTTTCGCATTGTATATCTTCTTAGCCAGTTGCTCGTCCGGCATTCTTTCCACATGTACGAACCATCGGAGCATTCCCTTTCGCATCTTTACACCAATACTCTCTTTCATACCTACTCGCTATATTTGCAAATCATTGATACAAACAATTTAACTTTCATCACATGATTCAACCTACTTTGTACCTTTAATCAGATTGGTTCCTTTATTATTAACATCCCAAGGTATACGGTTCCTAGATATTTCACAAGGTAATGAGATATTTCATAGATATTTTTATTTTACAGGTTTTTATATTCACTCAATATTTAGAATAAAATACTAAGTTAAAGAATGGGTAGTAATTTAAATATGAAATATACTGATTCCATGAAACTAATATTAGTAGGTATATGTAGTGAATATTAATTTAATTATTTTAGTAAATTACGTGAAAGGCTTGAGGCATTTCAACCTTAAAACTTCTAACATTTTCGACAGAACAAGGTTAATCATACTCTAAAATGAGTTGAAATGGGATTAGTTATTTTTAAGTTTATATTAACAAAAATTAATAGATAACAAAATTTTCATATTACACTAGCGAACGGTCCTGGCTTCCTACGTTTGCAATGTTGTTTTAAATTATTAATGAAGAAATGCGACTTGATTATTTGACACTCAATTCCTATTATACAATTGATTTAATTACATAAGACCTACATACAAATCTTCTAAAAAACTGTATCATAATCCATTGCGTGATTTAGAAGAAGTATCCAGAAAAAAGATTGACGTGTTAAGCAATGTTTTAGCTATATTATAATATTATGTATTCTATTTTGCATTGAATCAATTTATTTCAAGCCCATTCTTGAAAAGGCACGATATAATTTTAGTCAGATGATTTTTACACTGACTTATCTGAAATTCAAAGTGTTTATGTATTTGTCGCATAAAGCTGCTTTAAGTATAGCGGATTTAAAGCGCTGTACTTAACGTTAATCCTCTGAACAATGCTGGTTAGACTTTGCAGTGGTACTTATGACATTTTCACATTCCTTCTTACATAAATCACTTATAATACCGATTTAAAACTAAACGAAGATTACACAAAAATAGATTTTCAACACTAATGTGCATCGCACACCCCATCGTTCGGGGCAACGAATAGGGTAGTGTGGGGCACTCACCCAATAAATAAACCCGCCGTGTGCCGTCTCTCCGCTTGTATTGGCGTACCACTGGAACGGTGTGACATTAATTCAGTGGTAATTTGAATCCTAAGTAGAAGACGAAGATTTGAGCGATTTATAGAAGGGTTTTATGTTTTAATAATAATTCACTCCTACGTAAGTGAGGAGCGAGAATAGGTTTGATTATCTCAAGTAGTATTGGTGGCTTCATGGTTTGGTACTGAACGAGACTAATGTCCGAATATCTAATTGAGCGCATTATCAAATTTGTATATTGTCAACGAAGATCAGCCAACTGCATATAAGATATTATATTGCATGATTGTATGCGTAAACACATGCACTTATATCACTCACTCTTATAAATAGTTCGATGTGATAGCATTCTGATATTAAAATAGATATATTAAGTGCAGGAACAATAAATTAATAAATATTCACGGACATTTTCACACAACGTCCTCTGGTCCCAAACTAAGCTTAACGCTTGTGATATAACACATATATTACTTTTTTTTTTGTAAATACATACGTATTTATAATAGATAGAAAACACCCAGACGCAGTACAAATATCTGTGTTCATCACACAAATAATTTTCCTGAGTGGGAATCGAACCCACGACCTCGTGCACGGAAGTCGGTTACACTACCGACCACGCCACGAGGCCCGTCAATGGTTTTACGCGATTTGCGAGGCACGAGGCGTTCTAAACTTCGAGTTTTTACAGAGAATTTCTTTATGGAGAAGCTTATATTTTTTTACTGGCACGACCCGGCAATCGAACCCCTCAAGAACATAATCATAATTCGCAGTCACATAAACTGACTGTTTAGGCAATTTTTAGTTGTTTACTAGTCTGCAATATATTATTCCCACCGTGTGGGGCCAGCTTTAGAATTGTCCCACCTCTCTCCACCCATGGGAGTCGTAAGAGCCGACTGAGGAAATACCGGGGGAGTGGGCAGCAGAACTCCCTCGAGTATTATCAACATCCACTGCGATCGCCAACCCACCTGCCAAGCGTGGCGATTACGGCACTATCCCCCCTTTGGGGAGGCCTATGTCCAGCAGTGGACGTCCAAAGGCTGATGGATGGATGGATGAATATATTATAATGTTATCCAGTTTGACCCTTTGTTCATGGTCTTCGAACGCTTAAACACTTTTTCAATATTGCTTAAAGATCAACAAGACTTAAAAATAGATTACAAGTGAAATCGTTTTTTACCTAGTGGCTCCTTAATGCCCAATATACCAGCATTACTATGAATGACATCCACATATTGGGCATCGTTTTTGTCCAATCTTCCAAGTGCACTAACATTACTGAAACAAGGCCCTGCTGGATCCAACGCTGTAATTTTTCCAAGGAATTGGTTTGTTAGCTCGTGGACTTTTTTGCCTGCTACTCCAGCGATATGGGAGCCTAGGCTATGACCTATTATGTATATTTTCATAGGATCTTGACCATCTGTAAAAAGTAAAACTTTAAAAAAATGTATGTACATACTTTGAAAGTACGCAAGCCAACCTCTGGCAAGACTGTTTTTTTTTCTGCTTATGGTGGTCGATGAGCCACAGCCGACAGTGCTATCTGTGACAGATATAAAGCATAATAAAGCAGCTCATAAGTAGTTCTAAAATACTACCACGCTACTGCTCATCATTTCATTTCACGTAAAGGAAATAAATGAATGATTATCTTCAGCTATAACCAAAACACAAAGATGTGTTTTACGTTCTCTCAGGCCAGATAAGAAGTAAGCACTGAAAACAGCTACCCAACGCTACCAATTTCAGATCTTTGTAGGTATATTAGTTCAATGCATGGTAAATCAAAAGTAATTGATAAATATAACATAATATCAAGACCTACTAAATAAATAATAGGGAATTGAGGGAGTGCTCAAAGTAACAATTCCGTTATTTCATTGTTTTAAAGACAACACTGCAATAAGGAATAATCCTTGTATCACGAGGAACTTTAAAAACATACAATTTCACGGACACAAAATACACCCAAACTCAGAACAACCATTTGTGGATCACACAAAGGGTTGTCCTGTGTGGTAATCGAACCCACAACGATTGAGTGGGAGGTATCTAAACCACTCTCTGTGCAATCAAACACATCAACATAACATCTGTGCATTAAAGAAAGTCAGTACTAACTTGTAATAATATTCCCCAAAAACGTGCCTAGTAATTCACCCATGAATCGTATGTAAGTAGATGACCTGAAGTACTCCAAATTAATAATCTTCCTCCCGTCCAACGCAAACACCTTCAACTCAGATTTCTTCAATAATTCCGGAGCTAACGCATGAACCATCCAACCATCAGAACTCTCCATGAACCCATGGACTAAAATTACCATTGTTTGCGTATTAGCAATTAATCGCTTGATTCGCTTATAAGCAGTTAAGTTGTACTTTATATTTCCGTTTTCAGTTATATGGTCAATGTTCAATACATCGTGGAAATTCGTCTTGTTTTTTTCCTGCATTTGCTCGTATGTTAGGCCGAAAAAGCTTTTGAAAGCTTCACCTAAACAAAATTATTAAATTGTAGGGACACTGTAAGTATAAACGAGGTCATTATGTCAGCAGATTTGTGAGAAGTTTGAGAGACGTTCGTCGCAGTTGCTGTACACAGTGCGACATTCGAGATTATGTTATACTAGTTGAGTAATTTTAAAAATATAATAGTAGCAAAATTTGGAAATTTGTTTTTATTTGTCGTCAATGCAGCAGCTCTCTATGTAGTTAAGATCCTCGCACTTATACAAGGATAGCCCGTAATTTTCAGGTACACACTGCACTTATGAACATGCATTTAATTGATTGATGTAACAAAGATGGTGCAACAACAAAACTGCCTCGGTGGTGCAGCGGTAGCGTGAGCCACTACTGATCATGAGGTCTCGGGTTTGATCCCCGGGTCGGGCAAGGCAAGTTATTGAGCTTTTTCGCAGAAAAAAAAGTTCTCAGTAGTAGCCTGGAGTTTGGAAATGTGCCCGGTAGACGACAATAGACTCACACCCTATTACGTAGGACTTAAACATAGCTGGCAAACCGTGGGTGTTTAATACACCTCTAATTTTTTTTTATATAACTAAGATAAGTAGAACTTACACCAACGAAAACAACACTACGTCAAGTATGAAACAGTATAACCGCCGTAAATACGTTTTTAACCAGATAATTGTAAATCATAAATCAGATTAGTAATATCGATTTCAAAATAAAAGATGGCGAAGTTGAATTATATACGCAAATCAATTTTGTATGAATGTAAATACATTAAAAAAATTCAATCACAAACAAAAAATTAATAGACACAAAATTATATTATTTTTTTGTTTGCAAAGACCTTCGCGACAGGACGCGGCACAATAACATGTAACAAAAATGCTAGTTTCAATATGCATCCGAATTATATAAACCTCCTTTAAAGGTTGGAACATATTTTTTTTACTATAAACAAGAACCACGGTACCACTGTTTCGTCTTTTAAGTTAAATCTCATGTAAAATACTGATAATATATATTTTTAATACAAAATGTAATTCCCAAAACTTTGGTCTATAATCGACTAGCTTCTGCTCGCGACTTTATCTGCATGGCCTTTAAATTCAAATCCACCAAGTGGTTTGAGTACGTGTAACTTTCCGACAGGAACTTCTTATTGGAATAAAAAATATTTTATTTATAATACATACAGGCTTTATTCTATGTACCAAATTTCGTTTCCATTCAGTCTTTAGATCTATTTGCCAAAAATGGACAAATAGGCTGTGTGGCATTATTTTTATTTTTCAAGATAAATAGTGTTTATGTGTACGGACTAAGAATACAAGTGTCACCACATTCTTCTCGCAGGTATCGTACGAAGTGAATTATTGGGTCCGAGTGGATCGGTACCAGCGTCTGCCCTGTGACCGACTGTGGAACACCTCGGTGTATTTTGGTTGTAGCGGAAGATAGCCTTCCATTCATTTATATCCCATGCGTATGGATGGATTCAGTTCTCTAGACGTGTAGATAAATATACAATAATAGTACTTAGGTGTAGTAAAATAAATCACTGTGCGAATTTAAACTTGCGAACTCGCCCTGCATTAGCGGCAACACCTCACCACCACAGAT
Source organism: Leucoma salicis (assembly GCA_948253155.1). Lineage (NCBI taxonomy): Eukaryota > Metazoa > Arthropoda > Insecta > Lepidoptera > Erebidae > Leucoma > Leucoma salicis. Next base: position 5,693,616 of record OX411817.1, read on the forward strand.
AAAAACCATCACCACAGATCAAAACAAGTAAGACACACTAACTCTCAACGTAGCATTTTTTTGTTTTTATTATCCCGTTAACCATGACCATTATACGAAATTACTTACATCTATTAGAGCCAGCGGTAACTACTGGATGTATTATAGACATTGTGGCATCGTATAGAGAGTTTAATGAAAATTTTCCTGCTATAGGGTGGGGTATCCTCGCTGCATATAGGCCCGTTAATAAAAAAAAATTATAAAAGTATAGTATTTCTAAGTGACCTGAAAAATAAAAAATAAAACTTAAATGTATCAAACCTCGTCCTTTTTGTTTGTAATCGTCGTAGCGTGCGGAAGTAATGGCCAAACTCACTGTGGCGCATCATTACTTTTTTTCTAATTCGTTATCATTTACTTTTAATCTTGATATTACTAAAGACCTTATAATTATTTTAAACTAGCTGACCCGACAAAAACAAAAACAGACATTGTCCTGCCTTAGCTATAAATATTCAAATAGACACATCAACACCGTCTAGGAATATTTTGTCTAAAATTCTTAATTTAAAACAAATATTTGTTTACTGTACAGCTATCGTTATTTAATCGAGGTTTCCCGAATCTGCAAAACCACTTAGGATCGTTTTGGAGGTGGCGTGAAGGTGTGTTATCATAGAGGTGTATATCTTTTAATATAGCTATAAATAAAACGCAAACACAATTGAGAGGAAGTAGGTACTGTCTATATTTAGTATTATTTTTATAACGAGAAATAAATTATAGTAAAAAATACTCACAACTAATCATTTCAGACCAGTCCAGAAAATAACTGGCATAAAAATTTACAAAACAAGCGTAGCCTTCAGTGACATAATGACGCTACTGACTGTGTATATTTGGTAAATATTTATTTTCAATATCGAAAGATAAATGATGGAATAGGTCATTGTTCTACATATCTCTACACACCCTTGGATGGACAGTCCCAACTATTTTAGCTATACAAAGAGCAGCCGTTTTAAGGGATAGATTTTCTCCAACAATTCGCAGCCCGTCCTTTCGACCCTTTTGTAAGTTATACTTATTATACTGTGTCGTTGCTTATAAACTTAGGCGTAATAATTAGAGGGACACAATTCTTAGGAGAGTAATGATGCGGACTGAAACACGAGATACTTCCCGGCTTTTCAGAATGGGCATGGGGTATTATTACATATCCTATATTGTGTACCGCCAGTTTCTGAAAACATCTGAATTTACAACGTACTTATTACGAGTTATCTTTCTCTTGGCAGAGTATTATTTTTTATGCTATGAGAGTAGCAAATCAGCATACGGCCCACCTGATATTAAGCGGTTACACGAGTAACACAATATCACACTCGCGTCGCCAACTCCAAAGCATGGAAAGGGTTTGTAGGCGAAGAGGAAGTATAAAAAGGAGATGATGAAGAGCGGTTTAAGCCTCCGGCGCTCTCACTCGCCCATCAAAACACAACAGTAGGAGTACCGAACGTGGTTTCACGTTGATCTTTTGTGACAGGGTGGTAATTCCCTGTTCGAGCGGGCCCTTTTGTGCTTCGGCAAGCTTGGCTCTACCACTACCCGCTGGTGCGGCAGTGGTAACAAAAGTTACCACGCCATCTGTACTGCAGATTGCATTTAGTTACATATTAATTATTACAATTTAATGGTGTAATCACATTTAAATAATGGTATACAATGATTATCTACTATTGTGTGTACAATAAAGTCCCTTTAAATATAATATACTACAAGATTCATCATCAATTTACGACTCAAACGATCGGCCATCTTGTGAAAGTTATGTGGCGTTCGTGAACTAAGGGCAAGGTCCCATCGGAAAATTGTGACCATATATAAATGTTAGAAATATATTTTTATATGGACTTTAATCGAAATCTTACTTTACTTCTAACTCATGTTGGATAGTTGCTCATAATTGTGTGGTTGGAGCTGTAAGTATTAATTTAAATTTTGTTGAAATCTTTCTTCTTCCTAGTTGGTGTGGATATTTGCATCTCAATAAAACGGCTAAACGGATTTGAATGAAATTTCACACATATATAGATTAAAGTGTGGAGTAGAAAATTTTCCATAGTAATGTATATTTTTTATACCATCAAAAAGTAGAGATTTCAACGTATAAAAAGCACACCGACTTTTTTCAAAAAGCTGATATTTTGACGTGAGAATTTTTTATTGAAAATTAGGGTGATTTTTCGATATTTAATCAAAATAAGAGGAAAAAACTAAATATTTTACATCAAAAAAAATTACAATGTGTTTGAGTTATAAAAAGGTAAGGTTTTACCAAATTTCGCTAAAAAATATTATTTTTTGTGGAAGTTAAAAGTAAAAAACCAAAAAGTCGGTTTTTTAGATTTTTCACATAAACTTTGAGGCTATGTGAAAAAAGTGTTAATAGAAAAGTTGTAGATCTTCTTATTGCCTACAATTTTGCCGTTTAAATTTTTTCGATAGAACTCTTAGTTTTGCCAGAAATCGTGATAAGCCGATTTTTACCCTTAAAAGCTCACCCCCACCCCCTTCCCGACGTCAAATCGCCCGTAAATTATTTTTCCTTTTATTTTTGTTATATTTTCTTACTTTTCCAATGGGTTTCATCCTACTATTATTTTTTTTGATTTCGAAAATTATCGACACAGGTCTATATAGCCTGATTCAGTATTTTTTTCTCAAATATCTTAAATCTACAGACCAGCTCTGTTACAGTTTTATAATAGTATAGATATCTAGTAAAATACCTATTGCAATTTGGATGAATCTTTGCTTAATATATTATTATGATTGCGAAAGTGAGTTTGTTACGCTATCACGCCATAACTATTAAACCAATCATTATGAAATTTTTCATACCTACTAGTTTGGAGGCCAGCTACTTTTCATTCCAGAAATATGAATGGTTTTCGTGGGATAGCTGTTTTTGCATAAAGATAATTAAAGATAATTAATGTGCAGTACAGTGATTTATTTATTGCTCATGTTCACACAAACAGTGGTGTAACTGAAAGAAATTATCGTGACTGAATGTCCCTCTTTGTTCCGCTAGGGCGATACCATCGCGGTCGTTATGAAACATCGGACATACATCATCATTAGTATAGTAATATGAATTTTATTTACTTTAATATTTTACGTAGATAAATTTGTGTTCAATATTATGAGCATAGTTAAGCATTTAAAATTATGTTTCCAATGAGTTTGTTTTCATAACCAATAACTGTCCTGCTGTTCCGTGCAGCACTCTTCTTTCAGAGTGAGGAAGGTTACGACCACTGTCAATCACGCTGGCCCCGTACGCATTGGTAGACTACACAAGCCGTCGTGAACATCATGCAGGCATGCAGGTTTTCTCGTGAAGCTTTCGCCAAGCAGTGATAGTTTGTCAACAAATCATTTGTTTTTTATTCTACGTGAGTGGCAAACAAGCATACGGCAGTAAGCGGTTACCGTAGCCTATAGACACCAGAGGTATCACTCGCACGTCACCATTTCCAAGGAAATGTATAGGAGGAGAATAGCACGGATAATAAGGAGAGTATAAGAAGGATGGTAGCTCGTCGTGTGGGGTCGGCACCAAGAATAGCTCCACTCCGTCTCTTCCTATGGGAGTCGTAAAAGCCGACTAAGGGATTACCGGGGGACCGAGCAGCAGCGTTCCCCCGTGTACTAAAAACATCCACAGCGATCGCCAACCCGCCTACCAAGCGTGGCGATTATGGTAAAACCCCCATTTTGGGGAGGCCTATGTCCAGCAGTGGACGATAAAAGGCTGATGGATGGATAAGAAGGATAACATAGCGAGGATATGAAAGATAATAAGGAGATAATAGGAAGGAGATTTAGGCCTTCGGGGCATATAATTTTAAAACAGTTAGAAGTGTATGCCTTGAAAGATCTTGACCAGAGCATTTAACTCGATATCACGTCTTTACAGCCTTCTGTTTTGTTAAGTCGGGAAAAAATGTACCTTACCGCACACCCCGTCGTTCGGGGCAATGAACAAGGTAGTGTGGAGCTCTCACTAACTAAATAAACCCGCCATGTGCCGTATCTCTGCCTGTATTGACGGGCCACTGGAACTATGTTGCATTACTTAATTACCAAAAGAGTAAAGTTAAAAAAAAACTAGAATAAATTGGAGATACAGCGAGTCGTTCGTTTTAGCTAGCACTTAAAAACCAGTTAAACACATACATACATCGCATATTACTCAATCACGGATGTAGAAACTATCAATATATATTATCTAACGTTAATGATGAGTTGCACAAAATATTCATTAATCTCAACTCTCAATATTAAGAGTTACGTCTGACATTGAATAAATAATACAATAAAAAAATCTGTTTTACATCATCAACATTACTTAAGTAAGGATCAAAAGAAGTATTTATGCCTCAAAAGTGATCGCGTGATGTGTTTTTAATGAGACAATTGAATTTGCTACGAGAGGCACAAGACGGACGGAAATAATTATTGCTTTGCTTAATGAGCAAAGTAGGTTCTATTTGGAAATGTGGTACCATTGTTGTTTTTACTTACAATCGCGGCAAAGGAGCCTGATTCTCTTTTCATACCTTTTTAAAATAAAGCGGCTGTCCCACTGCAGTGCACGCTGTGCACGGGCTCGCGGCTCTATTTAGCTGCGTGGATTTGTTTGTATGATAACGTGAGTCTGTGTTTCCAATACAGCACACGTCATATACGAATATTAACCCACGACTATGAACAACTGTAGCACAGCTAGGAACGTTTTCTTGTACTAATTATTAATATATAGCGTTAAGCTGCGTGCTCGCCACATTCTAGGGTTACAGCGTTGAGCTGCGTGCTCGCCACATTCGAGCAAGCTACGCGTTTAGCATTTACGTCATTTACGTTATCACATACATTTTGTTGCCAAGCGAAGCTAGACACACGTACGTAGCCTCCCCGTGTGTATTACTGGGGCCCACACGACTTTATGATCGCAAAACGCCACATAAGAGATCTCGTTTAAAAAATCGCCCTTTACTCCGCCGCAGACAAAAGTTAGTTTTTAGACAACATCTTAGATTCCAGATATAGTTGCGGGATAAAACGTATACCAGTGTTTAGGCCTAATGAAAAGCTATTAAACAAAAGTTTCATAACGCCTAATAAAACAGTATTTTTCTTAAAAATCTTAAAAGTACAGATAGAGCTCTGTTACAGCTTTATATAAGTACAAACTCCCATATAGGCTTTCAATGAATATCCATTTAGTAGTAATTGCGTGATGTGCGAACAAACAAACATATAAACAGCCAAAAATTGACTGTTTATCTTTTTGTGTCAAAAAATCGCAAGGCCGTTCTGATCTATCAAAATTATGTGTTTAATTGATCATTAATTAATATAGCCATCTTATTTATAATCACTGACGAAGAAAAATATCTATAAAAAAGCAACGGCTTGTGAAATCTGTCAACATATATTGGGTCTGTGGTGGTAGGAACCATCAAAACTACATAATCACCAATCTTCAAGACAACTGAGGGTCAAGCATGATTTGCATTAATTGCTGCGAGTAATCTTTAATAACATGTTATCAAGTTTTTAATTAGTCTCTTAGTTCATAGTTTAATTTAACTATGAATTACCTTGTAACATATTACTAGCCGAGTAATTATGCCAGTTATTGGTCAACTGCCTTGTGGAGCAAAATACAATAATCATGTGTCGGTGGCCCTCTTTTTTTTTTGATTGATAACGTTGGCAAACAAGCAAACGGCCCACCTGATGGTAAGTGGTAACCGCCGCTCATGGACTTGGCAACACCAGGGCCACAGCCAAGCCGCTGCCTACCGTGAGTAAAGTGCTCTTCTTAAACCTCGTTTAAAGAGGAACAAGTCGTAACTCTGGGGAAACACCGCAGCAGGAACTTCATCCCAGAGCTTACACGTACGTGGTAGAAAAGAACGCTGAAAACGAACCATCTTGGACGAGATCGTCTTCAGGTGGCATGGATGAACCCTAGTACGGCGTTTCGTGGTCCAGTGGTAAAATGGCGATGTTGGTACCACCTCAAATAATTCCTCAGAGCATTCCCTCTTGAAGAGTCGATAGAGTACACAGAGAGCCCCAAAGTCTCTCCGCTACCTGAACGACTCCAGCTCATCCGCGAGATTGGGATCATCAACAATCCGAACAGCACGCCTTTGCAGGGAGTCAAGTGGGTCGAGCTGGTATTCGGTACACCTGCCCAGAGATGTGAGCAGTACTCACCTCAAACAGTTTCTCAGAGGACTCCCTGTTGAAGAGTCGATAGAGCACACAGAGAGCCCTAAAACCTCTCCACCGCCCGAACGACTCCAGCTCATCCGCGAGATTGGGATCAAGTGGGTCGAGCTGGTATTTGGTACACCTGCCCAGAGATGTGAGCAGTACCTACTCCACGTGAGGGCGGACTTGTGCTTTATACAGCATAAGTTGCTGCCTCGGGGTGAAGTACCGCTTGGCTCTGTTCAGGACGCCCAGTGTTTTGCTCGCCAATTTGCGAGTAATTCTTACGTGAAGAAATTCTTTGTAGATACTCCCTGGGAGTGGGAAAAGTGAAAATGTATTTTTATTGCTTATGGTGGTCACAGCCCACCTGATGGTAAGTAGTTACCACCACTCATGGAATCAACATTATTGGAAAGCGGCTGTTCACCATTTCATTTCTCAGACATAAAAATAGTGGTATTTTTTTTTATTGCTTGTAGTGGCAGACAAGCCACGGCCCATCTGATGGTAAATTGTAACCGTCGCTCATGGACTCAACTATACTGAGAGTATTATCAAACCGCTGCTTACCATTTTATTTCACCAATAAGAAATGAAAGAATAAACGTCTATCTCCTGCTACAGCCAAAACGCAACGATGTGCTTCATGGCCGGTCACACTGAAGATGGTGGTACCAACCCGCTCGGGTCCGATACCAAGTGAGTACTCCCACTCGGTACCCAGCCCTACCTCCCGTCATGCAATGGATGATAATTGCTTACTTCCCTCAGTCGCCTCATACGACACCCGTGGGAAATAATGGGGTGGTGACACTTGTATTCTTAGTCCGCCACTACACAGATAAAATCGGTATCTCTCACTACAACCAAAACACGGTAGTGTAGACACTTTAGTGGTAGAGCCTTGCTTATCCCACCATGAATCGGAAAGCTCGATCGTGGAAGCTCCATCTTCTCACTGAAGATTGGCGTGAAACATTGGTAGGTACTCCTGTCATTGTGTTTCGTGGAGTATGAGAGCGCTGGAGACACCAATCCCTTCCCCCTATCCTCTCCTTACTATTCATCCTCTCCACCACTTATCCCTTTCCTTGGAGATGGCGACGTGCGAGTAATGCTTTTGGTTTTGTTAACATCTATAAGCTACGGTAACCGCTTACTATCAGATGACCCGTATGCTTGTTTGTCACCCGTCCATCCATCTATCCATCAGCCTTTCAACGTCCACTGCTGGACATAGGCCTCCCCAAGAGACCGCCACAACGAGCGGTCCTGTGCCGACCGCATCCAACGGCTCCCCGCAGCTTTGACCAGATCGTCGGTCCATCTAGTGGGGGGCCGTCCTATGTCCTACGTTTGTTTGCAACCCACGTAGTATATAAAACACTGAAGTGCTTCACGGCAGAAGGTGGGTACTGATATAAGTTAGTACTCACACTTGGTACCCAACTCTACCACCAGTAATGTAATGGGTTATAATTGTATACTTTCCTCAGTCGCTTGGTATGACACTCAATGAATACGGTAGTTTATAGAAAAAAATTATTTGTGAATGTGGAAAAGGGGAACTTTATTGCGAGCGGGATTCGAACCTGCATCCCTTCCAATCCGAGGAAGTGCTTTAGACGGCTAAGCCATCGCAGTGACCGATAGCCATTCCCAATCATATCACATTTGTCTTTACGACCCACGCCGCCTATCAAAAGTTTTCACAAATAATTTGGTGTTAAAAGTAGCTGAGCATGTCAATGGCTAAAATACAGATCAAAACAGAACAGAAAAAAATAAGTAGGTATCTCACTCATCATCATGTAAAAATTATAGGTATTATAAATGACTTCCTTACCTTTCCTGTTCAGTAATCTGAACAGAGACAACTCTGGAATCGATGAATTATTTAGACAGCCAAACACACAGCAATAGGTTCTCCTGCGATTATCACACATTTTTCATTTATTTAGCGGTGCCGAAAAGCCGTGACGCGCGAACCTTGTGCGGCGTTAGCCCCGACTGGCGCACTGAGAAACGGGTCGAGATTTTGTTAGTGTGCGTACGATACTATGGCGCACACATACAAGCCGCGCGCGGTTCGTTTGTATGAAGATAACCAACTTCCCGCTCTTTCTACTATGACGGGGAGGACGCTCTATGCATGAATGCCTCCACCCTTGGTACTATTCATAGTGGTGCATGGTCATTATTTTCTGCGTCGGGGACTAACGGACTAGTACTAGAGAGACTACTTTAATTGAAAGCAGGACAACATTCCTGATCCACTATTAAACACGTGCTGAAAGTTAGAAAAGTAGAGGTTAGCTCGTTATACCTACATTGCTTCGATAAGTAAAAATAAACTTCGTTATTGATTTGTTTTCCTAACATTTTAATATAATTTTTAATGTCGGTAATATGTTATATATATTATTATCTAAGTGTGAGGGCCCTGGTACCCAAATCACAAGTTCTAAATGATTTTTTCCTTTTTAAAAGATAACCTGAACCAAGGAATAATCATATTGCGGGGAACTTTACTAATATACAATTTTACGGACAAAGTACACCCAGACTCAGAACAAGCATTTGTTGATCACAAAATGAATTGACCTGTATGAGAATCGAACCCACAGCACTTGGGCTCCCGTCCGGTATCTAAACCATTACGCCATCTGTGCAGCTAAATATAAAGCTTATAATTATGCGCTTTTTAATATAATAATATTGCATAAGAGAAGAAGCGTTTTAATACGTTATTTTCAATCAATTACAAGTCAATTGTTTATTTCCGCACCCAATTTTGATATCAACGCAGACAATGTCACCAGTAGAAGCCACTTAAAAATAACTTTTAATTGCAGTTAGTTAAAAAAAAAATTTAATTTAATCTGTTATTTCCGGTAGGTACTCTTATACTTTGCTTATTTTTGTGATTGCTTTTGCACGCCAAATAAGCGAAGCGTTGAGGTGTGTACTATTCTCGTTTCACGCTGAACAACTGATTTTTCTAACTTAAAATGTCTCTATTTATCATATATTGCACTTGTAAAATAATATACACACACACACATATCAAGAAAAAACCCTATTTTTAACACTCATGATATTTTGATGCCATTTTTGTTATTTAAACTATGTAGTTAAAAACTGTTTGAAAAAGTTCTGTCTTGGACGTCCGTGTGTTGTAGGTATGTTCGGAGAATGTATGTTAAAACGATAACGACCGATATACTTTACTAATAGTCTTTTTTTTTTCTTTTACAAATATGTATAATTACGAATACCGATATACCGGGGGAGTGGGCAGCAGCACTCCCTCGAGTATTAACAACATCCACTGCGATCGCCAACCCGCCTGCCACGCGTGGCGATTACGGCACTATCCGCCATATGAGCGAAACACATGTTGTGGCGTTCTCTTGGGGAGGCCTATGTCCATCAGTGGACTTCGAAAGGCTGATCGATGGATGGGATAATTACGAATAGAGCCCTATCACTTTTCACGGTCTGATTCGATGTGGTTTAATTGTTATTAAATAAACAAAAAAATAATGAATATTTACGCTCGACTCGACACTAAAACCAGCGCTATACCTTATTTCGTGAGAACTACTTCAATTATTTCTATAGACCAATATAGAAGTACTTCTTAAAATTAAGGCTAGATGGCGTATAAGACGAAACGACAAATGAAAACCTCATTAGTACTTTTAGAAATTTGCGCTATCTATGTGATTTATTGAAAACTACTTAGTAAGATCAATACATTATTAGTTACTTACCAAGTAATGAATTTTATTGTGAAAAAATAAGATTATGAGGCGTGCACTTTTGGATTTTCCAAAGTGTTTTAAATTTATTAGTACTGCACATAATTATGGCGGAGTGGTTCAAATACCGGCCTCCCGCCTGAGTGTCCTGGGTTCGATTCTCATACAGGACAACTCTTTGTATGATCTACAAATGGTTCTGAGCCTACGTGTACTTCGTGTCCCGTTAAATACAAGGATTATTGCTTATTGCAGTCTTGAGTTAAAAAAGTAAATACTTTAAGTATATAATACAATTAGGTACTAGTATATACAGTGGTGCTCATTATAATTAGAAACTATCTTATGAATAAAGAAAGTATAATTTCAACGTACAAATTTTCGTAAAAAAACATTCAATAATTAATAATTATGCAATAATATAGCCACTCAAATAAAAAACTTATTAAATGCATAAAATATAAAACATATATTATCTTACTTTTATTTAAAAAAGAGTCTATGTAGGAGTTTATTTTCTGTTACTGGCCGCTTGGACGACTAATTAGAAACATTTTTAAAAAGCATCCCAAAAGCATCTATTGCTCGTTCATGGCTCGTTCTTTTTTTGTTTGAAATTGGAGAATAATATTTCTTTCTTGGCTTTTTCTATTATTTTGGCGGCAATTCAAAATTGAATCAGAATTTTATTTTGTTCAAAATGGGCAAAAATAAAAGTTGTGACGCGTCAACTACGCAAATAATTGTAAATTTACATATATATATATATCATAAGTGGGCGTACAGAAGAATAGCTGAGCATTTAAATTGTTATGTTAAGAAAGTTTTTAATGCAATTGATCATTATAAAACACATGGAACTGTAGAAAATGTTCTTAGAAAGGCTCGGCCAAGAAAAACCTCTCCCAGAGAAGATACTTTAATCGTTCGTGTTGCTACCCACTAAGTAAAGACTCTAACCAGATTAAAAATTAAGTTTTTTCTCCTGATGACCCGAGAAACATCTCGTCAAGACTGATACGCCGAAGATTAGTGGAAGCTACAAAATTAAGTAAAGGAAGAATCTCTTGAAAGGTACCGCTTCTTACCAAGTAACAACGAGAGAAGCGATTATTATACGCTAAAAAATATGTTAATTGAACGGTACGAGAATGGAAAAAAGTGTTATTTTCAGATGAAACAAAAATAAATATGGTAAATTCCAATGGAAAGCGCTATGTTAGACGTACTGTAAACAATGCTTTTAATTATAAATACACAAGGAATATAGTCAAGCACGGTGGCGGTAACATTAAAGTTTGTGGGTGTTTTTCTGGATGTGGAGTTGGACCCGTTCGGAAGATTGAAGGTACAATGGATGTACCAAGTGGGAGTACTCACTTGGTATCGGGCCCGAGCGGGTTGGTACCACCATCTCCCGTGTGACTGGCCATAAAGCACATCCAGCCATCGAGTCCATGGGCGACGGTTACCATTTACCATCAGATGGACCGTGGCTCGTCTGCCACTACATGGAATAAAAAAGAAGAGATACGCCACTAAATATTAATTATAACTATTGGTAGGCTTTGGATAGTAGCTATTTCGTAAATAACAATACTAATTACTAATACTTAAAAAAATATTGTTTTGTATACTTTTTTGTTTTAGATCTATTTCTTTTAGCAATTGACATGCTCCGCTACTTTTTTATTCACAAATAATTTGTACTTTTTTGTTGTTATTTCTAATTAGTTCACCATTATTGTTCATACTTTAAAACTGATTTAAATGTTTGTCCGTAATATAATATTCAAACGGCACTTGTGTAATGGGATTTATATTGTTTTTCTAATAAATGATAAATCGTTGAACATATTGTTGTCATATTTATTGTTTAATTTCAAAATAAAAACGATTGTGATGAAGTATCTTACATAATGTCAAGGACCGTTGGTAGTGTCTCTAATTATACGACCACCACTATAGGTAACGTTGCACTAAATTATTAGTTGTGATAAGTCTATTTTAAAAAGCACTGAAAACCACGCTGTAGGTTAAATGCCAACAAAATTAAATGCTAAGACATGTTTTTGTGAGAGATATCTCCTATTAGCTCTAAGTATGCTTATAATATACTTTGTGAACGTCCATTTAATTTTTTTACGAGGTCTTGGGTACATCAGAAAACTCTGTTAAGGGGAAACCCTGACAATTCAAATAAAAATAAATTTTAAAATTTACAATTTGATTCAAATAAAAAAGAATCTTTAACAAAATAATTAATTAAATTAATAGTAGAAATTTGGAAAACGATAGAAAATAGAGATGAGAAATCAGGGGAATGGTTCGCAACTCAGGGGGTTCCCCGGACAGTTACTAGGGGGTACTCAACTGAAGGGGCGCTATTTTCCCGCCTCGTGGACTGGCGCGTTGCGGCCGAAGAACTCGGTGATCCCCCTTCAGGTCGGCGTACCCGACTGGTGAGCTGGTCTCGATGCTCCGGATACGCGCAGTATCGAGTCCACGGGAGTATCGTTGGTGCGCAGGTGATGCCGGAAGTAAATTGAAGCCGGAGCAAGGAACTTGCCGTAAAAACGAATTCCAGGAGCTAGAAAACACCGGGGAGAACGACTCATCATCTGCGGGGGGACGCTGCCATGATCCTCCAACGAGCCCGCGTACCTGAACTAGGTTCAGGTCGGAGTGTGTCGGCCGACCATTACAGCGTACCATAATAAATTATACAAAAAATAGAATGGGGGAGGGGAAACCATCCAAAATATAAAACACTGTTAAGTTTAATAAAAAAATAAATCAGTGCCCCCCTACATTCTGCAGGTATAAAACTTTAACACAAGATGAAAAATAGTTTCATAATATATGACACCCCCTAAGGGTGGCGGTGTGATGATATAACAACATCCAAACAAATAGTTTTATAACTACATCTAAACAAAATAGTTCCATAATATATGACTGCCCCCTAAGGGTGACGGCTAGATGATAAGTAACATCTAACAAAAAACAGTTTTAAAATGCCTGTCTACCCCATAACGGAGACGGCGTGATGTTAAGAAGACTATTGCTTTTTGATACTTGTTACTTAAGTAACAAGTATCAAAAAGCAATAGTCTTAAATTATAATAATGGTATGTGAACAATTATATTACATCCATCAATCCATCCAGCCTTTTAACGTCCACTGCTGGACATAGGCCTCCCCAAGAAAGGGGGATAGTGCCGTAATCGCCACGCTTGGCAGGCGGGTTGGCGATCGCAGTGGATGTTGTTAATACTCGAAGGAGTGCTGCTGCCCACTCCACCGGTATTGCCTCAGTCGGCTCTTACGACTCCCATGGGTGGAGAGGGGCTTATTACAGGTAGAAGCGAATACAATTCTAAATGCAGTTATAAGTTACAATCTTAAATAACTATTTATGGACTGTAGGCCAAATGGTTCTAACCATAAATATACTATATCTATGGTTCTAACGAATTATTATGTTAGTGATGTAAAAAAGTATTGACAATTTGGAATAAATTTCTATGGAATGACAACAATATTAAAAGTATTACTAGGTATTCTGCAAAATATTAATAAATATAGACATTATAATAAGAATTCTTTTGGAGGATTTTTGGTCAACTAAATTAATGTAAAAATTTTGATTTGCAAAATTATCTAACGTAAATAAATTGATGAGTACACAATAAATAATATGCCAAAAAAATATTCCACCAAAAGAACTTTTAACACAGACACGAAATTCTGCAGCACAGTGACATGGTTAATTATTAAAGCGTTAATTGGAAATGTAAAAGAACGTAGGTACGCTTAGATTAATTATTTATCTAGATGGACTGTCACTCTTAAAAAATCTAAAATCTAGTTACTAGAATGTAGTGCAAAGACTGCAAATGAAGTATTAATGCGTCCTCACGTTGACAATTAAAAAAACCGTGTGGGGCCGGCATCAAGAATAGCTCCACCCCGTCTCTTCCTAGGGGAGTCGTAAAAGCCGACTAAGAGATTACCAGGGGACCGGGCAGCAGCGTTCCCTTGTGTACTAAAAAACATGTACTGCGATCGCCAATCCACCTGCCAAGCGTAGTGATTATGGCAATACCTCCCACATGAGTGCACACACACACATCGGCGCCCAGTCATGGCAGCTCCGCTATTCCGTTGCCTTACTGTAGCGGGCCCGGTAACGGCGGAACAGGGGGTGGTTAGAATCCCTAGTCGCGATCCGGTTACCACAAACGACTTCTGGCCCTGATAACAAACAACGTCAGGACACTGAGGACTGACGAGAGGATCACCGCGCTGGAATTGAGCAAGATCCGATGGGACATTGTAGGATTATCAGAAGTGCGAAGACAGGGTGAGGGCTCGATAATCCTCCAGTCCGGAAACTTGCTCTTCCACCGGGAGGGCGACTACCAGTCCCAGGGTGGTATGGGTTTATCGTTCGCAGGTCTCTCATAGGTAACGTGGAGAAGATTGAGAGTATGTCGAGTAGGGTAGCGTACCTTATACTCAGAATAATCAAACGGTATTCACTGAAGGTCATACAAGTTTACGCGCCGACTTCGATACATTCGGACGACGAAGTGGAGGCCCTCTACGAAGACATCTCGAAAGCCATTCACGAGTCTAAAAGTCACTTTACGGTGGTTATGGAAGACTTTAACGCAAAGCTAGGCATAATGAGAGCCGATGAGCTGAAGGTGGGGATCAATATGGATTTGGGCAGAGAAACCACAGGGGGCAGATACTGTTTGATTTTCTGGAGAAGGAAGGCCACTTTATGATGAATTCCTTCTTCAGGAAGCAACTCCAGCGAAAATGGACCTGGATCAGCCCTGATGGTTCAGTGAAAAATGAGATTGACTTATTGGACAAACGACACATATTCAATGATATCTCAGTGATCAGCAGGATTAAAACTAAGAGTGATCACCGCTTAGTTAGAGGCTTAATATGAAAGTCGAGAGGTCACGCTTGATGAAGTCTTACCACCTATCAACACCTGCTCAATACCAGAACCCCGAAAACTTTCAGCTCGAACAACAAAATCGCTTCCAATGCCTAGGCATTTTGTCTAGACGAGTGCGAATCAGTGAGCGATATGAACAACAGGTTCGTGGAAACTATCCACGTGGTCCTATGTAACATAGAGTCGGACTTATGGAATAGAGAGAGATAAATGTTGGCCTTTTATCAAGGTTCAAAGTCGCTCAGCGTGCCATGGAACGGGCTATGCTTGGGATCTCTCTACATGATAAGATTCGTAATACGGAAATCTGTAGGAGAACGGGAGTAACCGACATAGCCTACCGGGTCAGCATGCTGAAATGGCAATGGGCAGGCCACTTCGCTCGAAGAACCGACAACTGTCGGGGAAGAAAGGTTCTTCAGTAGTGACCGTGTATTGGACGGTGCAGCGTAGGACAGCCTCCCACCAGGTGGACCGATGACCTGGTCAAGGTCGCAGGTATTCGTTGGATGCATGCGGCACAGGACCGTTCGCTATGGCGTTCTCTTGGGGAGGCCTTTGTCCAGCAGTGAACGATGAATGGCTGATGGATGGATGGATGGACGTTGACAATTTGTAATTATCCCTATTAAATACCTAAGTGTGAGGAAAACCTGCAGAATATGGTGTTTTCTTAGAAAATAATAAATATACATTATATACGGTTGTCGATTGAGCATTTCATTATTTATATTGGATAACATTAGACGTCCGTATACTATACATAGTTGTTACATTAAAAATTGTGTGAATTGATTACCTTTTTTAAAAACTATATTTAAGCACGTCAGTTGAACAAAAACCTTTTATATTGTAAAAGATAGGACGTCCGTATATTGCGATATAAGGATGTTTAACATCAAGCAATATTGAATTTCAAGTTGCGTGTGGTACGCCGCCGCGAGCGCACACAGATAACTACTAAGTCAGCATCTGTGTATGTATGTGCTTATCAGCCAATTTAACAAATAAAATCCCATACATTCTAATATTGTAAAAGTACCTATAGTATGTGATAACTATAGATATCTAGGTATGTCATTGATGGAGGAGTAGGCAGGGCGACGGCAGGTAACCCTTATGTTCCGAATGATGCAGGTGCTGCCTCGGGGCATAATTGCTTCGGACGATACCTGCATATAGCCGCAAGAAGGGATGTTGTCACCATTGCGGCTGCGACGAAGACACGGTGTGGCACACGCTCAAGTCGTGCTCGGCTTGGCCGAGCTACGCCGTGTACTCGTCGCATCAATAGCTAGGAATCTCTCGCTGCAGAGCGTCATCAGAGCGATGCTTTGCATGGACAGGAATTGGGCCACGGTCTTGGCTTTCTGGGAGATTGCCATCTTGCAGGAGGAGGCGGATGAGGGCCAGGGAAGTAAATCCCATCGCTAACCCGAACTCCGCCCGTAAATAGGACGGCACAGATACAACTGTACCTACCTACGCCTGATGCCACCCTAGCTGAGGCTGCAGGTGGATGGGCTGAGGAACATCCACTACCCACAATGACTCCTGCGAAAGTGCTCAAAGGGGGAACCCGAAAGTGTAAGCCCCCGGCAGGCCACTGAAGTAATGTCTTCCAGTGCCAGTGGTCCGCCAGTACAGATGGACAGACGGCACACGGTGGGTTTATATAGCGAGTGGGGACCCCAAACTAGCCGGTTCATCCGATACGTAATTTTTTTGTCGCCTTAACAAAAAAAAGGTATGTCTTTGGTGCGCGAACCCATAATTATTCTTACTTATATATTGGCGCAGGCGTCACACCCAAGACATTAAGAATGAATGTGTTATCGAAATTCACAGTTCTGAGCATTTGTCACGATAGCGGAATTGGCAAAACATCTGAACGGTATCCAGGACATGCAGGTTGAAATCCTGCTCGTAACTGTTATTTTCGATTTCACATTTTTCACTTTGTGTTTAATGTATAGTGCTAAGCATGTCAAATGCTAAAAATATATATAAATATATTGATATTGTTTGAAATATGAATGTCATGTTTTATGTCGAATATTGCTATATTTATGTTGAATAAATGACGTTGATCTCGTACCCATTCATAGTAAAGCTGGCAACGTCGCATTTCAAAGGAAGTAGGATGATGCGAAGAGTAAACGTAATTTACACTGGAAGTCTGATGATTAGGAATCTGCAAGGGGGTTTAAATTGACAGCGATGTGCATGGCGATATACGTATATTTGTATATCAACATAGGTGTTTTTTTTTTAAAGAAGTTGTACATGAATATTCACAGACGCATATTAGCCAGTATTCGCTGAAAGCACTCCGTTACAGCAACTAGAAGTGGTGGACGTCACAACCATTTGAAATAAAAGGAAACCACCAGGAAGTAGTTTTTAATAAATCACATAGATAGCGCTAATTTCATAAAGTACTAATGTGGGTTTCATGTCTTATACGCCATCTAGCGCTAATTTTAAGAAGTACTTCTATATTGGTCTACCTGATCTACCTCTCAGTTCCGAGCCGCGCGTACGCTAAGGCCACGCAAAAATTGTGGAATGTAAAATATTTTTTTTTTCGTGTTTTATAACGTTGGTGTGTTATTTTTTACGTGTGTTTAGTATTTTTAATTATTGTTATGGATAAAATAGTTATTATACTTGAAAACTATCATCAGTTCGTCAAGCAAAGGTAAGAACTTTCTTTTAACAAAAAACAAAATCTGGCCGGGCTAACGGCGTTCTGTTGACGATAGTAAAACCACCGGTGGCAATGCGTACGTAAAAAGGTAGTTTTAATGAAAGGCGCTGGTTTTAGTTTCACGTCGAGCGTAAATATTCAGTATTTTTTTGTTTATTTAATAACAATTAAACCACATTTAATCAGACCGTGAAAAGTAATAGGGCTCTATTCCTTATCATAATAATTCGTAAACGAATAAAAAAGACCCGATTAGTAAAGTATTTTGGTCGTTATCGTGTTAATATACATTACCTACAACTCACGGACGTCCAAGCAAAATTTTTTTCAAACAGTTTTTTAACTAGTTTAAATAACAAAAATGGCATCAAAAATATAACGAGTGTTAAAAATAGTGTTTGTTCTTTATATGTGTGTGTAGATATTATTTTACAAGTGCAATATATGATAAATAGAGACATTTTAAGTTTGAAAAATTTGTTGTTCCGTGAAAAACGGGAGTAGAACCCACTTCAACGCTTCGCTTATGAGGAGTGCAATATATAAGTACTATATATAACCTCTTCTTTAATGAGAATACTACTATACATACAATAATTATATATTTAAAAATGTTAAAAATCTTCATCATTAAAATAAATAATAATATTACAAATAGGTAATAATGTTGTAATTAATTCCGAAAATGACGACGGTACAGTTTTATGGATCCATTAAAAACGCTAATAATTATGTTAGGTAATGTTTCTATTAATCACTATCGTTAAAATATCATCAATTTTGCAAGATTACGCGGGAAATTTAAGTTCATAAACTGGTATCACACAATAAATACGAACTAAAATTAATTTATTTTCGGAATATTTAAATGACTTATTTAGCCAGTTATTGTATGAAATAATGTTACTAACCGATGACAAGAGATATCTTTAGTGCTCATTTTCCGATTTTTGTAGTTTCGGCACACTTTTAATTACACACGTTGACATTTTAAATGACACACTATTGCTCCTGGATACGACCTTGTCAAGTGACGCCACGATTGACACTAACAGCATTGGGGTGAAAGGTTCACCCAAATTTTTTTGTGACGTGTTAACAACGCTGAGTGTCCATCTAGACAAATCATTAATCTAAGAATGTACGTTACCTTTATATTAGATCTTATTATGTGCGAACGCGGTATATATAAGAACACGGCGCTCGCATCGGCAGTTCTGCAGGGAAAGGATTTATTTGTACTAAAAACTTTAGGGAACCTACTTTTTAAGCTACCATCACTTGGTGGCGTTAAATAATTTAAAAAGAAAAAAGCTATATGGTGGTTACGTATCACTATGAATACCATGTAATACTGAATAAATAGGTAATAATCTCTGAACGAACAGTATAATGTTCTTTGATAATTATATATCTTTAAAACAAATGACTCGTATGTATTTATTATACCGATCTCACGAATCATCATCATACACAATACGTCTACCATCTCGTTAGAACAGATTTTATAGAAACAGTTAAGTGTACTTAAAAACCTACTTTTCAAATATAGTTATACTAATCAAGTAAAGCGAAAGAAAATGAGTTCTACATTAGAATTGATTATATACTACGTACCTCTGGGGTTTCCTTGGTCACTCACTATATAATTATTTATTTGACTTTCTTAAAAATGGTAGGTACTATAAAATGATTACTAGGCATGCAATTTTAGGTTTCTGCCGCGACGCACATAATAATCGAGAGTGAAAAAATGAATCTACCCGACCTGAACTATTATCCTAATAGTACCCCCTTCTATGAATATATCACTATCTCTTTCGCACTATTTCATCCTGACTTACTATTCGCTGTTAGATAATTATTCTAGAAGTTTCGCAATCTAAGCTCTTGTGATTGGTGTATTCTTAGAACATTCTGGAACCCTGGTCATACTCTGCTCGCATCCGGGATTGAATGCTGGCCATGTATGGTAATGTAAATAGCCACTTTATTGTTCTAAGGGGCGTAAACAAAAGGACAAGTAGCAACTGTTTTAAGTTTACGTCTATCGTATTCGGTATACTAGAATATACCATAGTAGAAAGAATGGGAAGTAGGTTATCTTCATACAAACGCACCGCGCACGGCTTGTATATGTGCGCCATAGTATCGTACGCACACTCTAACAAAATCTCGACCCGTTTCTCAGTACGCCAGTCAGGGCTAACGCCGCACAAGGTTCGCGCGTCACGGCTTTTCGGCACCGCTAAATAAATGAAATTGTATGATAATCACAGGAGAACTTATTGCTGTGTGTTTGGCTGTCTAAATGTCATGTCATGTCGATTTCTCAGTATTGTAGGTATAGCGACTAAGTAATAATAGTACTCATCGTACGTAAAAATCGTAAGTTAAAATAATCTGTGTTGTGTCGTCTGGGTTCAGGGTTAGTGAGGTCGGTTTTACATTTTTTTTTGTTATGGCGGGAAAAAATGTTCCTAATCGCACACCCTATCGTTCGGGGCAACGACCAGGGTAGTGTGGGGCCTGCACCCACTAAAGAAACCCGCCGTGTGCCGTCACTCTACCTTTATTGGCGGGCCACTGGAACCATGTTACATTCCTTCGGTGGTAGGTCGGTTTTACCTAAACGATTACAAGTAAAAAATACAACTTCCCGGCCCTTGCCAAATTCTAGGCACTGAATTAAAATTTATCTAAAAGTGACAACCCTGAGACAGGCAAGTATGGTAGGTAATTATATCGCGGAATGGGCCGGAGATAGCCTACTTCCCCACTCGTTCTACTATGAATATACTACTTTATAATTGATTCATTTATTTTATCAGTTACATCGTAACAACTCTCATAGGTTTAATAGCCCGGTGTCAAGGATATACAGTAGAATCCGTTTATTATGAGTCCGCCGACGTAATTACACAGTGAAGTTTGGTTTTCATATAAAATTCTTTATAACTAAGTCGGATATAATGACTTCGCTTATAGTGACGTCGCTTATTGTGACCCATTTTTAATAAATTGCGTCCAGTTATAGTGACCGGCATGATTCCTAACACCTTTGGCAGTGTTCAGGAGAGTCACGTGATAACCAACGACGTTCGGCGCGTGCATGGCTTTTTTGTTTTGAGTCTCGATGGATAATTGATTTTTCATTACTCATACTCTGGAAGTAGGCCTGAAGTTGCCTGAAGAGCGGGTTGAAAGTAATACTTTTCAGCCCTAGGGAGAATTACTTTCAACTGACAGCTGAGTAATTATAAAAAAAAACATTTCTATTTTCTGTACAGCCAGTCAATTACAGCGCGATGTAAAATTGAAATAACATAAAGTTAAGTATTTATTAAAGAATTTGTTTTTTTATATGACTTTATTATAATATAGTTGCAACTATATCTTTAAAATAACGAAGATTTATATTTTTTCATTTTGTCTGCTGACAGGCCACAGAAAAAAAACAAAATCGGCGGGAAAACGGCGATTCCAAATTAAATTTTTTAGTCTCCCATTTTTTCTTTAGCTAATTCATGATTTTTATTTCTAGTTTCCTCGTCTTCGTAATGAAAAGCACAGTGTTTACCTCGGGATAAAGACTTATTTAGTCCCTCGAACGTGGTTGCTTTCATCCCTAGGGTAACAATGTACTATTGTTTCTCTCTATTAAAATAAATACATACTAAAAAAAATAGGAGATTGTTTATTTTCTACAAAATGCTTTGTATGACGTCCGCTTAGTATGACGTATTTGTTATGTCCCTGCGATGTCATTATAAACGGATTCCACTGTATATATAAACACTAGCCTTTGTCCGCGGCTCCACCGCAGCGATGAGCTAGTTTTTGGACTATATCTCAGGTTCCCGATATGGTAGCGGGATAAAATGTATACCAGTTTTTAAATCTAATCAAGAGCTATTAAATACTACTACCAATAATAATCTATACTATTATAAAGCTATAACAGAGCTGTGTCTGCACATTGAAGGTATTTGAGAAAAAATGACCATTATATAGGTGTGTCGAAACAAAACATTTTTAGATTTTTTGTCTGTTTGTTTGTTCGTTCATGCATCACGCAAAAACTACTGAAAGGACTTTGATGCAACTTTTTTTATTTGATAACTCTTGATTAAACTTATCGGAAACCTGAGATATAACCTAAATCCTAGCTTTTGTCTGCGACGGGGCCGCGGGTAAGGGTAGTTTTCAATAGTATTATGTTGGCTTATTAACAGTATATTTCATCTAGAAAATTACCTTCTAAACAGCTTTCTGATCGTCTGAAATAAGCCCTTTTGAATTAACACTTCATAAGTTATTCCAGGTATAAGGGCCCTACTTTCAGTATAATTTGTTTCACCTTCAGTAAAATGATTTATGTACTTAGCGATAATTTGTGCCAAATCATTAAATATAATTTTAACACACGTTAAATGTATAGTTATTCATTAACTGCTTGTCAGTATGTAACGATCTGTTGTAACGCAGTGACGTGTAGGTCGATATCGATCGTGGTATATTATAGTGAGAAGCGGAGAGTTTTTTAAAAACCAAAGGGATAAAAGGTAAAGTCTATTTTTATTCAAGCAATTGACCTTTGGATACACGCGGCACAGATGCGTTAGTTAGAGCGATTTCTTAGTGGTACCTATGTCCAGCAGTGGGTGCTTAAGAGCTTATAAATAGACATGTTAGTATATTTGACGGGCCTCGTAGCGTAGTCGGTACCGACTACGCTACCGACTTCCGTGCGCGACGTCGTGGGTTTGAAACCCACTCAGGACTATTATTTGTGTGATGAACACACAGATATTTGTACTGCGTCTGGGAGTTTTCTATTTAACATATATATGTATTTTCAAAAAAAAATTAAGAAAAATAAGCTTAGTTTGGGACCAGAGGACGTTGTGTTAAATGTCCGTGAATATTTATTTATTTATTATAGTTATCCACATAGGGTAATTTTTTTCCTCCATTCATAGACGAAAGAAGGAAGGAAGGAAGCAAGGATTTTGGTCTAATTTTAAAACCTTCTCTTCATCTTCCTATTCTTCTGCGTGCTGTTAATTCTTCTTGGTAATGATATCTTACGATTTGCCGTGTGGAACCGGCTTTAGAATTGTCCCACCCCTTTCTACCCACGGGAGTCGTAATAGCCGACAGAGGGAATACCGGGAGAGGGGGCAGCAGCACTCCCTCGTGTATTAACAACACCTACTGCGATCGCCAACCCGCCTGCCAAGCGTGGCGATTACGGGCACTATCCCCCATTTCTTGGTGAGGCCTATGTCCAGCAGTGGACGTTGATAGGCTGATGGATGGATAGAAATAATTTAGGCAATGTAGTTCTACACGGTAATAGTAGAAATTTGAGAGCTATATGAATGACTTTTAAATAGTTTTGTGGGAGAGATATTTTAAATAAAAATATTATGTTTATTATAACATGTGTTACATTTTTATTATATTTATCTATATAATAAAAATATAACACGTCAATAGGTACGCCCCCTATTACGTGGGACTTAAACATAGCTGGCGAATCGTAGGTGTGTAATACACCTCTGCCTACCCCTTCGAGGAATACGAGCGTGATGCTATGTTTTTTACGTTATGTTTTTTATCTGTATAATTCGCGCCTTCTACTTGTGCTTATTTTTAACTTGGTGTTGTCTATATAATAGTTGCATTGCGTTTTTCAACAAATTAATTGCTACATATATAAGTCAATTATCATCATCAATTGAGAGCGGTTGGACCGAATTGGTTCATTTGTTTAATTTTATATTCAATATTTAGGACAAAGTATAAAAGAAAAATCCAACGATATCTAAGTCACAAATTTGTATTATGGTGGCAAAATACTACTCAGATTTGCTTGAAAACTTCTGCATTAGTGACTTGTAATCAAACAATGCCGATATCACCTGTTTGTACGCCTATTCAGGCAGAACATGACTGATCCTTACATTTTGGCAACACCAATGCATATTTTTTTGTAATGTATATTTACTCATGTTCGAACAAATAAATATTCTTTATTCTTGATTAAGAATGTAAAATAAATAAACGTGACCGGTAGGCGGCAATAGGCCTGCCTCCTATACTACGTGGGACTTAAGCATAGCGGACCGTGGGTGTGTAATACACCTCTGCCTACCCATTCAGGCGTGATGCTATGCAATGATTAGCAACAACTAACATTGCATTGAATATTGAAATTTTGTGTTCAATATTTAGTGTACATACAAGATATATTGGAAGTTCAAGCAACATGCACGAATATTCCCAAAAAGAGCCGACCATAGATACGTTTTTACCAATTTCGCTTACAACTCCAAATTTATCGAAATGACGCAGCAATGATTTTTTAGCACGAAGAGAAGCATCACAGCAAATCGTTATACTGAGATCCTGATACCAACGATGAAGTTTCTCAATATCATATGGAATGATTTTTGAACAGAAACGAGGCGGTCGGTAAATCTTTTCATATTCACACAAAATGTTCCCCGCCGTGGTACATTAAACTGTGTACCTGGAGGGAAAAACAGAGCAAAAGGTTTATTTCAAGGCAACAAACATAACTCAGAGAATCTAAAAACCTTGAGCCACAACACTGACAAGTTTCTTGAAGACATGCAAAAGTGATCAATTTGTAAAAAATATTGGAAATGTGCCCGGTAGACGTCAATAGGCTCGCCCCCTATTACGTGAGACTTAACATAGCTGGCGAGTCGTGGGTGTGTAATACACCTCTGCCTACCCCTTCGGGGAATATAGGCGTGATGCTATGCTATGTTATTTCCTTCTAAGATGGCAAGATGTTGCAAATGAAACTGATCACTATAAACCTGTTTCTGCAGACGTGAATGTATATTCAACATAATTAGAGGCTGTGTTGATGTTGATTCATGAATAATTTGACCAATTTCATTTATTTAGTTAGTGTTCGTGCACTGATGACATAATTTTCAATGCCAATAGTAAGTTGTGCGTAACATATGCCTGTCAGTGTTTACATTAGCTCGAGAATGACAATCATTTCTTCTACTGCGCATCATATTTAATGAACTTTTTGCCATTATCACTTCAATATGTTACTTTCTTAATATTGGGCACGCGTCTTCTCTCAGAGTGAGAGGGCATAAGCCAATTAAGTTTGCTGCAGTCAGAGGATCGAAAAAAAAAACAAATTTACTTAAAATTACTTTAATTATTAAAAATTACAATAAAATAATAATTACAAAGCAAACGTAATTAGAATTTTACACAAAAATAATATTTTTGTTGATGTTTTTGTGTATAACACTGATTTTTTCATTGTCTTCTGTGAAAAGGAACAAAACAGTATTTTAGTTAAAAGAGTGCTATGGAGCTGTAGTAGTGTTTATGAATAAGAGGGTAAGTCTATGTCCATGCTGGTCCCTATTTTTGTCCAACCCACACCGGGTTGGACAAAAATCGTATTTCGCCGAAGATATGGTTTGCCATTGAAGTACCACATGCAGGTTTACCACTGAAGTACCACAGTTCCAGTGGCCCGCCAATACAGGTGGAGAGACGGCACACGGCGGGTTTATTTAGTTAGGTACTACATTATACTTACTTACTTATCATCACGCCATTTTCCTTGCGGGATAGGCAGAGAGAACAGTTCTACATTATTTCCCACCTTAACATAAAAAATGGTGTGCAGGTTTACTCATAATATTTTTGCTTTACCGGGAACTAACAATTTCACATTTTCATTGCATTCAATACCATAGTTTGCTAATTTCAATGTCATCTTTGCAGTTTTTGGTCTTCACAGCACTTAACCGTTTTCATAAAAACTCAATACATCAATAATTCGTTACTACTTATTATCAGTAACAATAATACGTGTAGGGTCACATATGTTATCTATTAGAGTGTTAAGTTTGGATATATATAAAAAAAATATGTCATCAAGGCCGTCTTAAATCTACTAGCGGCCTTAGACTCTTTGCGACAATGGGACCCCAATGATACAGAATACCTACTAATCGTTATACTTCAGCTAAATTTTACTCACGGTAGGCATTGGCTTGGCTGTGCTTCTGGTTTTAAATACTATGAGTGGCAGTTATCATTACCACAACAAGGGTAGACATAAAGGATTACATAATAAACCTTCTTCATGCATAATTTCATTCGTTGGTAAAAACCTTAAAACATAAAAATTCCTTTTGGAATTTTTTGACAGACAGACAGTAATATTTAATTTATTATATAAACAACTTATCTGTTATTTATAATTATAATGAGGAAGTTTTATATACCTATAGTAGTGCAAAGATAACAATGTAATTTTTTTATTTTTTTATTGTTTTTATTCAGTTTTATTAGTGTTTTAAATTCATTATACATCATAAAAACCTAATTAGGTTTGTGTTTGATGCGTCATTTCGTTACATACTGTGGGTATGTTTACAAAATAAAATATAATAAGTGATAATACTGATGATTGATAATGTAGGTAGATTTAAATTTACTGAGCGCCCGTCACAATCCAGTCACACGTATAGTACATAACATACAGGATGTTGCTTAAAAACATACTTGATGTTGCTTAAAAACATACTTGTTATTTCACAATTTATTTAAGTACATACTTTTTAATTTATAATTTATGTTTTAACAGTTAGTTGATTTTTTAAGGTTAGTGGATTATTGTTTATTAACCTCGGTACTAAAAATTTGCTTGTTCTTTCTCCATAAACATTTATAGCGCGGAGTGTTTGTAGTTTTTTGTTAGAAATATTACTTGTTGTTATTTTATGGGTTATGAAATTATTATTGTATTTAAAATAGTTTTCTTTTAGTATACACAGTTCTATAAGTTGATGTATTGGTAAAACTTTACATTGTTGGAACAGTTTATGGTAGTTATTATTATATTTATTCTTTATTTTAGTAGGTACTATTATTTTTAGTAATTGTATTTGTATATAATATATTTTGTTTATATATTTTTATATGTTCTTCCGTAGCTACTAATACTATAAGTAATTATACTTTCAGCTAGCGCTTTATACATATTTATTAATACCTCGTAAGGAACATTATATTTTAAAATAGAGAATTTTGCCAGTATTGCGCGCAGTTTATTGCAGATATGATCTATGTAATAACCCCAATTAAATCTGTTGTCAACTATAAGTCCTAGGTATGTATGATAAGTTACAGTTTCTAAGGATATACATTTACATTTATTCATTGCACTATGTAAACAGTCATGAGAATGTGCTGTTATACGTAAAGTATATTCATTACATGGCTTGTTATGACTTGATCAAACGTGCATTAGCTTAGTTTTTTGTGTATTGATAACCAGACCAACATCATGTGACCATATATTTATTGACGTAAAGTCCTCTTATAGCCTCCTGATAGCTAAGTTTACATCTTTGTCCGCGGAGATTAGGCATGTATCATCTGCATATTGAAAGATTTTGCAGTGTTTTATTATATTTACCATGTCATTAACGTATGCTAGACAATATAACGGGCCAAGAACTGAGCCTTAAGCGGTACTTTCTGTGACTGCGATTTTATCACTTAATTCAGAGCCTATCTTAACATGACAAGACCTATTTTTTAGATATTGCGCACACCATTCTAACAGGGGGCCCCTTATTCCACATGCCTCTAGCTTCGTTAGTAATGTACTGTATTGTAAAGTATCGAAGGCTTTACAATAATCAATAAAGATTATACATATATGTTTCTTGTCATTAAGACAGCTGTTAATATAATCAGTAAAGTTTGATAGTAATTGTGTAGTACTTTTATTAGGTTTAAAACCATATTGAGTTTTCGTTAGAATGTCGTTCTTACTCCAGAAATTATGTATTTCATTACTTATATATTTTTCTACGATCTTGTCAACACTAGACAGTAAGGTTATTGGCCTATAATTATTGTAATCATTTTTAGAACCTTTTTTATGTATAGGTCTTATAATACCCATTTTCAACTCATCTGGATATGTGCCAGTTTCCAGACTGGTATTAATCAATCGAGTTATGGCATTTACTATATTTTTAGCCATATTTTTAATATCTATTGGTCGTAGTCTATCTATACCTGCAGATTTATTTTGTTTTAAAGATGTTATTATTTTGTATATTTTTTCGGGATTAGCTTTTCTAAGATTTATTGAAACGTTGGCATGATGTAAGTATAATTTTCGATCTAATATGGGTTTTTTACAAGATGGTATTATAGTTTGTATGGAATTATGGAATTCTTTTGCAAAATTGTCAGCAATATGTTTTTCAGATAAATTGTTACGATCAAATGCTTTTAGTATGATAACATCTACCTCCCGCTATTATAGCTATTATACGTCCCGTCATTTTGTTCAGTAAATTCCATAGATGTTTAGGATTGCCTCTGTTTTTCAAAATTTCATCTTTGTAATACGTATTCCTACTTTTTGCTATTAACTTGTTACACTGATTACGCAATTTGTTGTATTTTAATTTAAGAATGCGATATGTAGTATCTTTTTTAAAATCCGAGAAAGCTTTGTCCCTTAATTTACATTTTTTTCACTAGATTCATTTATTTTTATTTCATATTTAGCTTTATTATAACAATCATGTATATTTGTCTTTATATAATTGTATATACTATTTGGGTATGTATCAGTTTCATTTTTTGTCCAATCGATAAGTTCAAGTTGTTGCTTTAATATTTTATAATTAAATTTAGTTACAGATTTTTTAACATTCTGTACCTGCCGAGTTTCAATAATCGTAGCCATAATAACGCGATGGTCTGCCAGAATTGTATCGAGCGCCGCACAGTAAACGTCTTGCGTACGGGATCTGAAAAACATGTGATCTATACAGCTTTTAGTTATTAGATCTTTTCTTTGTTCGATTCTTGTATAATCTCGGATCCCGCACACGAGACCATGCTCGCTTAACATATCTATATATTTAGTCTGATGTTTATTATGTGTTATGAGGTTAATATTATATCTCCCACTAAACATACGTTGGAATTAGAAAACTTGTTTAAAGTGTTGTGCAGTTCGTAAATGAAATATGAATTATTAGACGAAGTCGGTCTATAAACTGCACACAAATAGAACATATATTTTTCATGTATAATGAGTTTACCAATAATGGATTCACACATTTTCATTTGTAAGCTACATTCATGGAATTTATATTTAGAGCGTATATATATGATTATCCCTTCACCTTTTCGGTTTTTTCGCAGGATTGTGTGCATAGTGTAACCGTCAAGGTTAGATAATGAACTTATACAGTTAGATATCGCCGCCTCCGTGATTATAATTACATCAATAATTTGTAGAGACGTGTTAACGAGTAATTCTAATTTAATGAATTTTTTTATCATTGAACGGATGTTAACATGCAATATATTAATCTTGTGTTTGTGTTTAGGTATCTTAGAAAAATAGGCTGAGATATTAGGACATTTAATAATTTCAAATACGTTATCTAGCAAATCCAAACACATGAGATTATTTAACAACATATGCCTATTACGTTATATTTTAGTTTTAGAATAAATTACATACGTTTATTTGCGGTTAGCTTAAAAATATCATTCTCACTCCTTATTAAATGCACCATAGCTTTTTCCTCTTTACGGGCCCTTATTTTAGCATCTTTATACCATATATACTTGTAGGCATCCTTTAGTTCTTGCTTGGCCTTCCAGAGTAGGCTCTTGAAATAGGGGGTTAGCGATCTCCGTATATATATGTTATTGTACTCGTTGTTACTTGCAGCACCGCCTAAGATATGCTTACTTGTAATATTAATATTTCTTGAAGCCAGAACCCATTCCTCTAAATAAATTGATTGTTGTAATATTTCTGAATTGGAACTGTTATTTAACATAACAGTCAACATTAATAACGTATAAATTAATATAAATGTTCCAAGCGCTATTATTACTTCTAATTTACATTTATTCTGAGATAAAATATTATTTATCTTGTTTCTAATTGTACTCGTTGTTACTTGCAGCACCGCCTAAGATATGCTTACTTGTAATATTAATATTTCTTGAAGCCAGAACCCATTCCTCTACATAAATTGATTGTTGTAATATTTCTGAATTGGAACTGTTATTTAACATAACAGTCAACATTAATAATGTATAAATTAGTATTAATGTTCCAAGCGCTATTATTACTTCTAATTTACATTTATTCTGAGATAAAATATTATTTATCTTTTTTTGATCTATATTTTTTAGCATTTGACATGCTCCGCCACTTTTAAAGTATAAATTATTTGAGAATAAGGAAAAAGAGATTTTTTGTACTAGCGGGAACCGAACCCGCGTCTTTTCCAATCCGGGGAAGTGCTCTAAGCCACTGAGCTATAGTACAGGTACTTCGACCATCCCAATCTCCTTATTACATTTGTCTTTACGACCTTTATTATCTTGTTTCTATAAGTAAATTTACTTTTATAAGTAATACAGAGAGGTGTAAATTTTTTTTTGGTTTCTAACTTTCAGACAATTTCTGTACATTATATTATAAACCTGTAACAGAGCTATGTCTGTACATCTATCTACCTATATATATAAATAAAAATGGATATTTTTTGTGTTAATTATTGTCAGGACAAGGTGTGTATGAAAAAAAATAAAGCAATCTAACATTTAGAAATTTTTATATACCTATGTATATTTTTAGCATTTGACATGCTTAACCATATACATTCACATATTCCACTTTGTGTTTAAGAAATCTAACAGATTTTCTTTTAAAACTCATTATATGAAAAGTGAATGAGATAGAAGACTGTGAGTTACTTTTGATCATTTTGATACATCAAACGTGTCTGGAGTAATTGATAATCCGACTGAATTAAATTTAGTGGAAGTGTTACATTTTGTTTGTCCGCGACAGTACACCACCCGAGTGAAGCCGGGCATAAAGAGTACCACACGTTTTTCAAGATTTTAGAAAATATTCACGAAAAATAATATAAGGCGGTACGAAATTCGCCGGGTCGGTATAAGATATTTGAGAAAAAAATAATGTATTAGGCTATTTAGGCATAATCTATTTAGAATTATTGTCTGCTTGTTTGTTCGGGATTGACGCAAAAACTTATGTCATTAAAAAAATACAAATCATTCCTGTTTATGGTATTAGTGATAAATATAACCTATGTTACTCAGGGATAATGTAGCATTCTAATTTTTGAAATCGGTATACTTAGTAGTTTTTAAGTTTATTCGACAAATCTTTTTTTTTATTGCCAACGGTAGCAGACAATCAAGCGGCCCACCTGATGGTAAGCGATAACTGCCGCTCATGGACATAAGCAACACCAGGGGCACAGCCAAGCCGCCGCCTATCGCAACTTAAGTGCTCTTTTCAAACCTCGGTTAAAGAGGGACATGTCGTAGCGCCGGGGAAACACCGTAGCAGGTAGGTAATTCCAGAGCTTACACGTACGTGGTAGAAAAGAACGCTGAAAACGAACTATCTTTGACGAAATCGTTTCCAAGTGGTGTGGATGAACCCTACCGCGACGTCTCGTGGTTCGGTGGTAAAATGGTAATGTTGGTACCACCTCAAACAGCTCCTTCGAGCACTCCCCATTGTAGAGCCGATAGAGCACACAGAGGGACCCGAAGTCTCTCCACCGCTCCAAGGACTCTAGACCCTCCGTGAGATCGGGATCGTAAACAATTCGAATAGCACGCCTTTGCAGGGAATCAAGTGGGTCGAGTTGGTACTTAGGCGCACCTGCCCAGAGATGTGAGCTGTACTCCATATGAGGGCGGACTTGTGCTTTATATAGCAAAAGTCGTTGCCTCGGTGTGAAGTACCGCTTGGTCCTGTTCAGGACACCTAGTTTTTTACTCGCCAGTTTGGTTTTTCCTCCAAATGACTCCCGAACTGGACTTTGCTACAGATGTCAATGCCGAGGATCCCAATGCTCTTGGAGACCGGGAGACTTACCCCTTGGAACTGAGGCGCCACGACAAATGCGTCCTTCTTTGCAATGAATGCGCAAACCTGTGTCTTCGTGGGGTTGAATTGAGCTATGTTCTTTTCACCCCATTCCGAGGCCCGCCCAAGAGAGCGCTCGACTTTAGACACAAGTTCGGTGCGTTTCTCTTCCAGCATATTCCGAGGGACTTTCTGACAGCCGGTATATCGCGCATCACCCGTACTGTCATCCGCATAGCAATGTATATTCTCTATTGAGAGCAAGTCATTGATATGCAGGATGAACAGTGTTGGGGACAGCACCGGGCCTTGTGGTACGCCAGCATTAACCCCCATGGTATCGGAGCAGCAGCCGGCTACTACGAATTTGATACTCCGACCATCTAGGAAGCTGGCAATCCATTTGTAGATCCCTCGGGGATTCCATAAGGTGGTAAATTCGATAGAAGGGCCCTATGCCAGACCCTATTGAACGCCTTTGCGATGTCCAGGCTGAATACCAAAGCTTCACCTCCACCCTCCAAGGCCTCCGCCCAACGGTGGGTAAGATACACGAGAAGATCACCAGCAGACCGACCGTGACGAAAGCCATATTGGCGATCATTGATCAGCTGGTGATCCTCTAGGTACTGCAAAATTCGTCGATTTATGACCTTCTCCAGAACCTTGGAGAACAGAGATGTCATGCGATTGGCCTGTAATTCGATGGGTCCGACCGATCACCCCTTTTGGGAATCGGATGAACATGGGCTACCTTCCACGAATTAGGAACCCTGCCGGTACTGTATGAGAGAGGGTACAGGCGCGTTAGGACGGGGGTCAATTCAGGGGTGCACGTTCGAAGAACCACTGCAGGAATGCCATCCGGCCCGCTCGACTTACTACTCTGTCAAGAAAGTACCGACAAAAGATCAATACACAAAATTTTTGTTATTCATCCAAATTTATTTAATCACCTTTAAAGTATGCTCGTTCAGAAACGATAGACTTACGCCAACGAATAATCCAATCATCAAAACATTTTTTAAACGCTGTTTCCGGAATTGAGTTCAGTTCTCGCCGCAAATTCTCCTTTATGTCTTCTACCGATAGAAAACGGGTGCCACGAAGTGGTAATTTGAGTTTAGGAAAAAGAAAGAAGTCGGCTGGAGCCATATCTGGTGAATATGGTTGTTGCTCGATGGCATTTGTTGAGTATTAAGATAAAAATTCATTCACAATGATGGCCTTGTGCGAAGGATCATTGTCGTGGTGCAAAATGCAAGAATTTTCTTTCCACAAATCTGGCCTTTTTCATCGAATTTTCTCTTTTAAACGCCGCATAACGCTCAAATAATATTCTTTATTTACCTTTCGGCTTTCTGGCAAGAATTCCGAGTGCACAACACCTCGATAGTCAAAGAAAACAGTCAACATGGCTTTGATTTTTGATCGACTTTGGCGTGGTTTTTTCGGTTTCGGTTCAGTTGGAAGTCGCCACTCCGAAGCTTGTTGACTAGTTTGCATGTCAAACTCGTAAACCTACGTCTCGTCAACGGTAACAATGCGTTTCATGAATGTTGGGTCAGAATTGACTCTTTCTAGCATGCCCTCAGCGACTTTCATGCGATTGAGTTTTTGGAGAAAATTCAGGTCTTTTGGGACTAGCCGAGCGGAAACATGTTTCATACCCAAGTGATTATTTAAAATGGTACGGATCGACTCGTGAGACACAGAAAGTTCGGCAGCTATCTCTTCCAAAGTTGAATGAGGATTTTCAGTCACTATTTCCTTCACTTTTGCAATGTTAACTTCAGTTGCAGACGTTGATGGCCTACCAGAGCGAGGCAAATTTTCCATCACATCTCGACCACTTTTAAACGCTTTGTACTACTCGTAAGCCTTCTGTAACATTTTCAGTGACTCCGAATACGAAATTCCATTAGCGATGCAAAATTTAAGACAAACTCTTTGTTCGATATTTTTGCCCATTATGAA
Source organism: Leucoma salicis (assembly GCA_948253155.1). Classification (NCBI taxonomy): domain Eukaryota; kingdom Metazoa; phylum Arthropoda; class Insecta; order Lepidoptera; family Erebidae; genus Leucoma; species Leucoma salicis. The sequence continues at coordinate 5,727,315 of OX411817.1, forward strand.
ATTTTCAATACACACTAGATATGATATAACTAAAAACAGCACTGTATTTAATATAAATAACAGATACAATTCAAACTCGGCGCCAAAATGGATAACAGTTGTGCCAATCTAACAACAACAAAAAAATCAAAAATTTGAATTTGGAACCATAAACAAATCATCCATTTCCAATACTTTCTTGACTGAATGTATGGACGTCCAGCAGCCGCAGCTCCCTCCTGACCGCACGTGCGTAATGCGGATTTCAGGCAAGGAGCTTTCACACCGCGGGATGGTAGGCGATGTGGTAGCTCCGGCGTCCATAGTCAAGTTAGAGGCAAAAACAAAATCTTTCCTCTCTCTACAAATCTTTCCTCTTTATAATATTAGTAGGTATAGATGGTACACGATCTGGTAAAATAAGAAAAACCCGTCAATCATAACTGAGGAAAAAATATAGATTTGGGCAAACTAAATTGAAATGATCGTTTCCAGACTTAGATGCCCCTATTCCCTTTAGATTTTTAAAATGACACGGGCTTTTTTATTGCTTATGATGGCAGGCGACCCACGGCCCACCTGATAGAAAGTTGTAACCGTCGCTCATGGACTCAACTACCGAGAGTATTGTCAAGCCGCTGCGCACCATTTAATTTCTCAGATATGAAATGAAAGAATAAACGGCTATCTTCTGCTACAGCCAAAACACACTGACATGCTTCATGACCGGTCACACAGAAAACAGTGGTACCGACCCGTTCGGGCCCGATAGCAAAGTAATACTCTCACTTGGTACCCAGCCCTACCACCAGTAATGCAATGGGTGATGATCGCTTACTTCCCTTAGTCGCCTTGTACGCTACCCGTGTGCGTATACTCTTAGTCCGTCAAAACACAGACAAAGGACTTTTTAAAATTGTAACGAAAAAACCTTGCTTATGACACATTTGATGTTCATTTGTTTAACGAAATAATGAGACATTGATTGTACCTTTTTAACAAAGAGCGTATCAAAACTGACCCCTTTTAACATCTGTTTTCGAACAGATATTAAATAAATAAAAAAATCATTTTCATGTTCATTAGAGTATGTTTCAAAGTTACTCCTATGTCATTTTAATCAATATTGGTTCTTCTATTATCTATATTTATTAGTTAATTTCCCCATTGCGATGCTGGGTAGATCTAGTTTCTTAAAAAACAAATTTTTGCACCCGGCTATTCTGCACGAAAAAACAGTTTTAGGTTTCATACCCCTAGTTCACATAGTAGTAAGATAAAATGTATACCAGGTATTGCTATATTTTATATTGCTATATTTTATACTCAAAATTAAATAAGGTCTTTCGAAAAGACACTTATTTTGAACGTCAAATATTATTTCTATAGCTTGAATGTTAGTCATACCATTTTACCTTTAAGCGCCCTAATTAGGCTTAACACGCACTGCGAATTTTATTCGCGCGATTTTTACCGTAAATTTCTGCGGCATAGGAAATTGTATGAAGCTGCATGCACTTGCGGAAAAAATAGCTCAAATTATGTTCCAGCAAGCGGATACAAAATCACTAAAAAAAAATCGCGCGTATAAAATTCGCCATGCGTGTTAAGGGTAAGAAGGCCGTACTTTTCCAGCTAAGTTAACTTGGAAACTTCCGCTTGAATTTCATTATTCTACAAATCAGAAAATGGCGAATATATTTATTAAATTATATTTCTTTTTGCTGTATTCATAACGTTATTGTTTTTCTTACTTGTGTTCTTTATGTTAAAACAAAGATAAGTAATTTTTTAACAGCAAATTTTAGCAGTTTTTGCTTGAATATAAGTGATTTATTAACATAGATCATAGCGCCACGCCTGTATTTCCCGAAGAGGTAGGCAGCGGTGTATTACACACCCACGGTTCGCCAGCTATTTTTTAAAAAGCAAGCCTATGGCCGTATACCGGGCATTGGGCAATTATTAGAATAATATTATATATATTCTGTAAGCGTATTATTTTATTATTTACCTAGTATTAAGTTAAGATTAATTAAAAATAGCTACTCTAATTTTTACAGAAGCTGAATGAAAGATGGTGAAAATCAAATTTAAAATTAATGGAAAACAATTTGAAGGTCAGTTCAAACACAACAGTACCTAGAAATTGCTTAAAAGATTGAAGCTAAGTGACATATAACCACAGCTATCCTCTCACTTTGAATATAATATATCAAATGCATTATAATATATTGCCCCTGTAACTTGTTAATTTAATCTATAAAAAATTAGGGATAAATCTCCATTACTTTTTCGAAATTTTATTTCAAAAACACTTGGTCATTATCTAAAAAAAATAAATCCATCAGCCCTTTAAAGTCCACTGCTGGACATAGGCCTCCCCAAGAATGGGGGATAGTGCCGTAATCGCCACGCTTGGCAGGCGGGTTGGCGATTGCAGTGGATGTTATTAATACTCGAAGGAGTGCTGCTGCCCATTCCCTCGGTATTCCCTCAGTCAGCTCTTAGGACTCCCTTGGGTGAAGAGGGGTGGGACAATTCTAAAGCCGGCCCCACACGGCAAAACAATGCGATACTTTTAACAATTTAGAATAAAGTTATAAAAGTTTTAAGAAAAATTAATTTTATAAGCACTCCGTATTCAGTCATTTGTTTTTAGCGCTGCGTCCCTTCTAATCGGTGGAATATCCGCATACCCTATCGTTCGGGGCAACGACCAGGGTAGTGTGGGGCCTGCACCCACTAAAGAAACCCGCCGAGTGCCATCTCTCCGCCTTTATTGGCGGGCCACTGGAACTATGTTACATTCCTTCGGTGGTGTGTCTTTACGACCCACGCCTCCTATCGGATGCATTTACATGCACTAATCTAATATAGAAAGTTTAATTTTGCAATCAAAATTCATACTATTTGATGGCGTGTTTTTTTAAACATTTTAGATCTGTTTTAGCACTTGACATGCTTAGCTACTTTAAGAACAAATTATTTGTGAAAAGTGGAAAAAGAGAACTTTAGTGCGAGCGGGAATTGAACCTGCGTCCCTTCTATTCCGGGGAAGTACACTTACCACTAAGGCCATTCCCAATCTCTACATCACACTTGTCTTTACCATACTTATCTTGACCCATCATTAAACACAAAGTGAAAAATGTGAAATTGAAAATAACAGTCACGAGCAGGATTTGAACCTGTCCACTGCTAGAAAGCCTCCCCAAAACAACGCCACAACATGTGTTTCGCTCATATGGGGGATAGTGCCGTAATCGCCACGCTTGGCAAGCGGGTTGGTGATCGCAGTGGATGTTGTTAATACTCGAGGGAGTGCTGCTGCCCACTTCCCCGGCGTTGCCTCAGTCAGCTCTTACGACTCCCATGGGTGGAGAGGGGTGGAACAATTCTAAAACCGGCCCCACACGGCATATAGAGGGAGTACAGCAAAATATCTACAAGATTTAATTAATAATTATATATTAATAAGTCCTGTCCGTGTGATGACAGACTAATAATACAAGTGTCACCACCCCATCCTTTCACGCGGGTGTCGTACAAGTCAACTAAGGGAAGTAAGCAGTTATCATCACCCATTGCATTACTGGTGGCAAGGCTGGGTACCCGATGAGAGTACTCACTTGCTATCAGGCCCGAACGGGTCGGTACCACCGTCTCCTGTGTGACCGGTCATGAAGCACGTCATTGTGTTTTAGCTGTAGCAGAAGATGGCCATTTATTCTTTCATTTCATGTATGAGAAATGAAATGGTGCGCAGCAGCTTGACAATACTTTCGGTATAATTGAGTCCATGAGCGACGGTTACCACTTACTATCAGGTGAGCCGTGGCTCGTCTGCCATCATTATAGCAATAATTAAAAATAAATCTGGCTTAGTTACCTAGTGAAAATATTTAGTCATTAAAAAACACGTCTTCTTTGTTTCAAACACTCTTAACCAACTCGATATGTTTTGGGTTGTAAAGGAAAGCCGATCCTGTCCTAACTCCTCTAGAGCGTAGTAATTTATTTGTGCCCCTGGTTTTGCTGATTCCATGGCTGTGGCATATAATTGAAATGCATTAATACAATATTGCATATGGACATTGAGATTATAATAGTTAATAGCTGTGCTTATTACTTGGCGGCCTTTTACGGGCATCGCAATTTTACAAAATTATATAATTATAGATTGTAGGAAATTACATTACCATAAAATAATAGATAATAGATGTTCACACCAATACATACCTACTCATTCTGCTCATCAATTTGTTATTTTGTTCCTAAGTATTCTGCAATTGAGTAGTAACAATTTTGCACTAAATGTATTAATAATTTATTTTTAAACAGTAATAGTTTTTTTTTTTCGTTTTTAATATTAATTGGTAACCTATTATAAATTTTTATAGCCATATAATAAGGACTTTCAATCAACATTTTTAACACTCTCTAGGAGTGGTTGGTACAGCCTATTTTTGTGACGCGTATCATTTGGGTGAGTATCTTCACCCGCATAAATATACTGCTATTATTAAAAACAAATAAACATATGTCTAGAATATACATCGATGGTAGTGTCAGTAACTTAAATTCTTTAAAATAAGGTTTACAACTTTGTGTTTTATCTATCTGGGCTAATATACGTACGCATTTCTTTTGCATAACAAATAATTCATTTGCATTGATACTGTTTCCCCATAGCATGATGCCGTATCTCAACCAGTACCGGTAGGCCGATAATGCTGTCTGTAGGTTAGTACTACGCTACCACCGAAGGAATGTAACATAGTTCCAGTGACCCGCCAATAAAGGCGGAGAGACGGCACACGGCGGGTTTCTTTAGTGGGTGAGGGCCCCACACTACCCTGTTCGTTACCCCGAACGACGGGGTGTGCGGTTAGGTACATTTTTTCCCTCCTAAACAAAAAAAAGAGGTTAGTACTACGCTTTATTTGAAAAAGTGCGTAACTGAATTTTGATATTTTAGATTTTATTTTGTCAATGTGATTTTTCCAATTTATATGTGCGAAATCAATATAAGAAAGAATTAATATAAGAAATCATAAGCAATAAAATGCGATATTTATTCATATACTTACATAGCATCACGCCTGTATTCCCCGTAGGGATAGGCAAAGGCGTATTACACCCTAGGTATGTTTAAGTCCCACGTAATAGAGGGCGAGCCTATTGCCGTCTACCGAGCACATTTCCAAACTCCGGGCTGCAACTGAGAATTTCTCTTTCTACGAAGAAGCTCAATAACCCTGCCCGACCTGGGGATTACACCCGAGACCTCATGATCAGCAGTCGCACACACTACCGCTGCAATACTGAGGTAGTTATAGTATTAATATACTTTGAATGTTTAATCACAGTATTTCATATTTTGATCTGTATTGACGACTTTACATGCTTCGGTATTACACATGCTCCGCCATCAAATAGTGTGAATTTTAATTGCAAAATTAAACTTACTATATTGAAAAAATATATGTATATGCATCCGATAGATGGGGTGAGTCGTAAATACACCTAAAATAAATGTGAAGTGGAGATTTGCCTTTTTAGCCTTTTGGGCGATCGCGATAGCTTAGCGGTCCAGAGCACTTCCCCGGATTGGATGAGACACAAGTTCAAATCCTACTCGCAGTAAAGCTCTCTTTATCCAATTTAACAAATCATTTGTTCTTCATAGTATTTCACATAAAAATGACGATGATGAGACTAGGTAAATCTAATTATTGAAAGGAAATAAATACATTTTTACGCTACTTCATTTAATACTTTCTGATATTTACGCGAATGTTACACATTTTGAAATAAAACTTCGTTTACGGAATCTATCGCGTTTACTTAATTTTACTACTATCCCGACGTTTCGAATACTTTACAGCATTCATGATCACGGGTGGACTTAGATGATAGACGTCCAAGGCTGATATGTTATTTCAACGGTCTCGTCTACCCACAGTATATGATTTTACAAAATTTTTGGTTTATTTATTTTAACCCACCTAATATTCGTTTAGAAACACAATTAAAATATTTACTTCAAATTTTTTATGCTTACAATGTATGAGACTAAGTTAGTATATTAAAATGAGTATAATACTCCTCTTTAAACTAAAATTTTTTGTTTTTATTTAGTGCTCAAAAATTCTACCATAAACTACCAATTACTACCAGTAAGAAGACAATCTTGGTTATTAGTTTATATTATTAAATATATTGATTTTGCCAAAAGCTAAGTCTAAAAAGCTACCACCGGATCGGAACGCGGCCTGACTGAGAAAGATCCGGCCAGAAAACTCAGTAGGCAACAACTTTTATGGATTATTAAATTTTTGTACGGCTGAAAATTATTAAGTTTAAAATTTTTTTTTTTTTTTTTTTAAAGGCAATGACTAAAACTAATCATTACTGTGGGTTTTGTCTACACAATAAGCGCTAACTGTGTCTTGCAATCTTGTGGTGTGAAATTAAGAAACATCCCAATTTCAATAGAGAAGACGGCTGGGTCTTACCATCAAGCTGGAATCCTGTGATAGGCCTCACCAAACAGAACACAAGAAGGCACACCACAAGATTGCAAGACACAGTTAGCGCATATTGTGTAGACAAAACCCACAGTAGTGATTAGTTTTAATCATTGCCTTTCAAAAAAAAAAAAATTAAAAAATTTTAAACTTAATTAGCTTTCAGCCGTACAAAAATTTAATAATCCATAACAGTTGTTGCCTACTGAGTTTTCTGGCCGGATCTTTCTCAGTCAGGCCGCGTTCCGATCCGGTGGTAGCTTTTTAGACTTAGCTTTTGGCAAAATCAATATATTTAATAATATAAACTAATAACCAAGATTGTCTTCTTACTGGTAGTAATTGGTAGTTTATGGTAGAATTTTTGAGCACTAAATAAAAACAAAAAATTTTAGTTTAAAGAGGAGTATTATACTCATTTTAATATACTAAATTAGTCTCATACATTGTAAGCATAAAAAATTTGAAGTAAATATTTTAATTGTGTTTCTAAACGAATATTAGGTGGGTTAAAATAAATAAACCAAAAATTTTGTAAAATCATATACTGTGGGTAGACGAGACCGTTGAAATAACATATCAGCTTTGGACGTCTATCATCTAAGTCCACCCGTGATCATGAATGCTGTAAAGTATTCGAAACGTCGGGATAGTAGTAAAATTAAGTAAACGCGATAGATTCCGTAAACGAAGCTACTTCATTTAACAAAAATAGTGGTGGTCTTAGTTTTTATTAATTAAATATAGAGCGAGAGAACTATGACTGTTTTATATTTACAGTTGGAAGCAAATTCGGCCCAGAAGTGTCTTTGAATGATTACATTCGCAATGTGGCGGAACTACGCGGCACGAAGGCGATGTGCCACGAGGGTGGTTGCGGCGCCTGCATCGTCACTGTTCGCGCTCCAATGCCACCCGATAACGTCGTGAAAACCTTCGCTGTAAATTCTGTAAGTTTGTAATTGATTTACTTTAACGAGCACTGCCATATTGCACGCCTCATAAGCGAAGCGTTGAGGTGTGCACTAGTCTCGTTTTACGAAGAACAACTGATTTTTCAAACTTAAAATGCACGTTCAACTCGTCACTAAAACCAGCGTCATACGTTATTTCGTGAGAACTACTTCTGTATACCAATATAGTATTTTTGGAAATTAGCGCTATCTATGTTATTTATTGAAAACTACTTAGTAAGACCAATACATTGTTAGTGACTCATCAAATAATCAATTTTATTGTGAAAATTGAAGATTATGAAGCGTGCACTTTTGAATTTTCCAAATTCTGAGTCATATGATCACATAAGGTTCCTTAGCGTAAATTTTAACAATGAATATCTGGCTGCGTAAACTACGCACGAATTATTTGTGTTGTATGGAAATCAAACTGTTTGCACGGGACAGAAGAACGGTATATAAACCACAATGCATGTGCCTTAATCTCCTAATATAACGGTGTATTATTTAAATCTCAATTAAGAAGCATAATGCTAACGAGTCTTGTAGTTTATAAATAGCTATTGCAAGACAAGAGCAAATATTTTTAAGATTAGTTCTCAAACGTAACCTTGTTGAATAACATTCAATTTTCAAGGTAACGAATAGTTCAAAGTTGATATACAGTCAACAGATTTTGTTCTCATCATGACTTTGAAAATAAATTACTTTTTTTTTTTAAACTGACCTTTATTAATCTTTAAGTATTTACGAGCTTGAGCTTCAAATAGCCTGAATTCTTATTTCGTTTTTTTTGTGTAAATAATTTATTATATGAGGAAGACATTTTTTGTTGAGTAAAGAATCAGTATGTGGTCAAAGTTAATCTAAAGTAAAATTAGAAAAAATATATTTACATAATGATTACCTGGTTTCATTCTAAACGTTTTTACAAGATTTATACCATGTAAAATTTTACTTACAAGTTTGCAAGCACCATAGATCACGGAGCAACCCGTAAGTAAAAAAAATACATGGTATAAATCCCGTAGAAACGTTTAGAATGATAAATGACCATAAAAGTTTGAAATTCTCTATTACCTCGTTTGCTTAAAAAATATAATTCAAAGTCGTTGGTCCACTTCACCCGCCAATACTTAGGCTGTGCTTACCTTTGGAGATAAACACATGAGGCTATAACAACCCAATTTATATCCATCCGATATGCTAATGTAAAATATTTAAATGTTGCTACTTTTTACCTATGAAATAAAAATATTAGATGTTTCATCCAAATTTACACTTATGCCTAGGTCGCAGTCTAATTATGCACTTTGCTATACTAACAATAAGAAATTTTAAGTAACCTATTCTCCATCGACATAAGGTGATTAGGCCTAGCCTATTTATAAATACATTAGCTGACCCAGTAAAAAGTTGTTTTGTCATATAAATTATTTCTACGTTGGCAGTAGAAGGGTGAAAATTTAGGGTTATACTTATGTATTTTTTAATGCCGAATCATAACAAAACAATTTATCCACAAAAAAAAAATGGGGTGAATCACCCTTATCACTTAGGTGTATGAAAAATAGTTTACATCCTATTCTCAGACCCTATTCTCAGAATGTCTTCGGTCTCGGTAATGAAGATGCCAGTTCTCCTCCTAGTTGGGACAAAGAAGTCATATACGTAGTAGCTCCATGTAAGTTCTATTGATCAGCTAAAATCCAACTGATCGAAGGTGACTTGAAATAAACATAGCTTAGACTTCATGCTATATTTTTATCATTCAGGTGTATATTTTAATTTTCAGTGTCTTGTATCTGTGCTCTCCTGCCATGGTTGGGAGGTTACTACAGTAGAAGGTATTGGCAGTAAGATTATGGGATATCACGATATTCAGACCAGGCTGGCTAAATTCAATGGTACTCAGTGTGGGTATTGCACCCCTGGATGGATCATGAATATGTATAGGTAAACACTATTTTATATTATTTTTGAAAATGTTGATTACGTAATATTACTCAAAAATAAAAAGTATTTAAACAGTTTCTTGAAATTACATCCTTTTAGTTGTTATCGTTAAATCGCAGGTATCTTCTATTTTACTTGGCACTATTTTCGCATATATCTCTCACTTCCTCAATATTCATAATTCTCATACACGCTTGGTTTTGAAGAGCCCTGACTCCACCTTCCTTTAATACATGACTATTTTGGTCTAGGTAGTTAGTCTCGGTCTCCCCCTTTACCATATATATTACTATTTTACCTTAATTTAATGATAAAAAAACATAATAATTATTTTTTTCAAATAAAGTAGATTGAATATTTTAATTTTCAGTCTCTATCAATCCAAAAACAAAAATTTGAGTTCTGTCGAAATCGAAAACTCTTTCGCTGGTAACATGTGCAGATGTACAGGATACAGACCCATAGCAGATGCCTTCAAAACCTTCGCCAAAGATGCTGACGAAAAGCTCTTGAGCAAATTAGTCGACTTAGAAGATTTAGATATCATGAAACCTTGTGGACTGGAATGTTCTACCAAATGTACTCATAGAGACAAATGTTTTAATGGCAAGGAAACTGAGGAAGTTGATGATGACAGCAATAAAAGTGATGAAGATAATGATTCTTTGATTTATTTAAATGAAGAAAAAATGTTAACAGTCAAAGCTAATGAACATAAATGGCATAAAGCCTTCAATTTAGATGACGTTTTCAAAGTTATGAGTTCAGGAGATTATAAATTGATTGCTGGGAACACTGGACAAGGTATTTATTTTCTATAGCACAGTCAAATTTTATTTTTATATATACCTATGGTACTTACAGTAAGAAACAGTTTAGATATGCCCCTGATATAAAAAGCAATTATCACTTACCCGTTGATTCTTCTACCAACTCTTCTCCCTAGTGGTAGAGCCCTGCTTATTTATATATATAACGAAAATGCTCAAAACGAGCAAAATTTGAACCTGCATCTCCTGGAATACCGTCCCAAATGCATTGCCAATTCAGCCATCGTGATAATTGCTCGGGACTGCGAATTTAGATAACATATTTCTTCTTAATGTCTTAGGTAACGATGACGATTATTACTATTCTATTGCAGGAGTATACCATGTCAAAGATTACCCAACGAATGTTATTGACATTTTCAATGTAGTTGAACTAAAAGGATACTCTATGGATGTCAACTTAATCCTGGGAGCCGGTATGCCGCTGTCTGAAATGATGGAGTTATTTGTGAAACTATCTAGTCAAACAGCTGAGTTTAGTTATCTGAAACAGTTCTATGACCACATGGATTTAGTGGCGCATATACCTGTAAGGAATGTAAGTACCTACTATAATTTTTGTTACTTACGCTGACAATTTAAAAAATTCGCTCTTGACAAGTATACGCGCATGCACTTTATGATAGGTGCTACAAGTCGGCTACTACGTACCGCAGTCATCTGCCTTGGATGTACTAAACTTAGCTTGTTGTTGCTACTTAGCCATAAAAGTTTCTTAAGATAATTATGTTATTAATATTTAAGAAATCATTAATTTTATGTTAAACTCTATGGTAAAGAATTTATTAAGTAAATGAGCATAAACCTATAGTATTTTTGATCTATATTTTTTAGCATTTGACAATCTGTCCCAATCTCCTTATCAAATACCTGGTCGTAAAGACAAATGTGATAAGGTGATTGTGATGATCGAAAGATCTGTACGATAGCTCAGTGGCTTAGAGCAATTCCCCGGATTGGACAAAACGCGGGTTCGAATCCCGATCGTACAAAAAATCTCTTTTTCCTTATTCACAAATAATTTGTCCTTTAAAACCTATAGTATCTCCTAAAAATATATATTTTTTTGTAAGACAAATAGTCGCAAGCAACATCAGAGGCATCATTTTCACGACGCTATCTCCAAGGAAAGGCATAGGAGGTGGATTGGAAGGAGAGTCTCTTGTGAGAGAGTGGTAGCTCCCCGATCGACCGACCGACCCATTCATGTTGGGATAAGCAAGGCTTTATCACTAAAAATATTACTGTAAATTGTATATTACAATTCACACGTAGGCACAGGACTTTACAAACATACAATTTCACGGACACAAAGCACACCCAGACTCAGAACAACCATTTGTGGATCACACAATCACAAGTGGGAATCGAACTCACAACACTCAGGCGGAAATTTGATATCTAAACCATTGCGCCATCTGTGCATTCAAAAAGACATTAATGTTTTAATGATCGGAATATATTTGATGCACTGTATTATTATATGTTTTAGATTGGAACAATTGGGGGGAATCTTTTCCTAAAACATACTCACAATGAATTTCAATCGGATGTATTTCTTTTGTTTGAAACCGTTGGAGCAATGATCACTATCGGTAAGCGAACCATCAAAACCGCAATAATAAGACTGTCGTATGCCATCTCTTTATTTTTTGCCGTGTGGGGCCGGCTTTAGAATTGTCCCACCCCTCTCTACCCACGGGAGTCGTAAGAGCCGACTGAGGGAATACCGGAGGAGTGGGCAGCAGCACTCCCTCGAGTATTAACAACATCCACTGCGATCGCCAACCCGCCTGCCAAGCGTGGTGATTACGGCATTATCCCCCACGACGGGACCGCTCGTTGTGGCGTTCTCTTGGGGAGGCCTATGTCCAGCAGTAGACGTTGAAAGGCTCATGGATGGATGGATGGATGCCATCTCTACGCCTTTACTGGCGGTCCACTGGAACTGTATTACTATACTTCAGTGGTATGTATAGGGCCTACATTTAGTAAAGCTATACACAGAACTGTTATAAGCTAATATAGCGTATGGCATGATGTTTACTACGTTCGTTCTTCGTTCGATAAGCAATAGTTGATTAACCATTAATTATGAAAGTAAATTCTTTAATTTATTTTACAGCTGAAGGCGTGAACAAGGATAAACAAATGAAAATGACAGAATTTCTTAAATACGACATGAATGGTAAAATAATAAAAAATATTTTACTACCACCTCTATCGCCATATTATTCTATAAAGACTTACAAGGTAACGTAAAGAAAAAATACCTTAATCTTAAATCTAGCTAAAGCTGTAACAGAGCTGTGTCTGTACATTTAAGATATTTTAGAAAATAAATATGTATTAGGCTATTTAGACATCTCTGAACACAAAACAATATTTTTATTATTTATATTTTTTCTGTTTGTTCGTTTATTTGTTCGAGCTTCACGCGAAAATTACTTCTGAGCGGATTTTGATGAAAATTTTTTACTTGATAGCTTTTGATTAGACTTGTTTACAATTCTCTCGATACTACATTGGGGAACTTGAGATATAACACAAAATATACCTAATTAATAAAACCCACTAAGTTTTATCCGTCAAATAAACCCTAAACAACTTAGCAGATTTGGATGAAACTTGGTGGTAGATGTGATAATGGATTAACATACATAGAATAATTTTATCCGGAAAAAATAATGGTTGCCAAAGGATAGCTATTTTTTTCGAATAAACTAAAAACTAAACGGATTTCTTACATTATCTTAGATCTGTCTCTTTCTAATGTTCAATTTAATTATATATCACAGTTCAATTATGGCTTCGAAACGCATAGAATATTATGAACCCTGATAAAGAGTTCTAGTGGGAAACGCCTAAGCAACTGTATGAACTAAATAAGTCCACACACACAAAATTACAGGCAGAAACTAGTGTTACTTACTGCTTACTTACTTATCATCACGCCACCTCCCAAGCAAGGTAGACAGAAAGAACAGAGTACCAAAAGGCTCTATTCTTGCATATAACATTCATAATTCTCATCATACACGCTCGCCGGTTTCGGAGACTCCTGACTCCACCTTCCTTCAATATATGACCAATTTGATCTAGGTAGGAGAGTCTCGGTCTCCCCCTGTACCTACATCCTTCTACTTTCGCATTGTATATATTCTTAACCAGTCGCTCGTCCGGCATTCTTTTCACATGTCCGAACCATCGGAGCATTCTCTTTCGCATCTCACCAATATTCTCTTTCATACCTACTCGCTCTTTACGTCATCAAAACTAGTGTTATATAAAATTTTATTAAAAATAAATAAAAATTTACTTAAAGAAATAATACCAATTTATTGTTAAACTATTTCAGATAATGCCTCGCTCACAAAACGCACACGCAGTAGTAAACGCTGGTGTTTTATTTAAGTTTAGGCCAAACTCTAACGTTTTAGAGAAGGCTTCAATCGTGTATGGTAGCATTTCACCATCTTTTATTCATGCGACAAATACTGAACAAGTTTTAGTTGGAAAAGATCCTTATACAAATGATACTCTGCAATTAGCTTTGAATACTTTGAATGGGGAATTAAAAGCTGTAGAAGACCCCCCAGAACCTTCGGCTGCCTACAGAAAAATGCTGGCTCTTGCATTGTATTATAAAGTAAGTAATACAATAACTATTCCTTCAATTAAATTATTTTATAAGGTTCTATCAATATCAATCTGTGAATTTAAAAACAAACAATATGCAGCTTATACATTTTGAAAGAAGAAAAACTACCTTAAAAGGTTAAGGCGGGAAAATGTACCTAATCGCACACCCCGTCGGAGTAACGAACAGGGTAGTGTAGGGCCCTCACCCAGTAAATAAACTCGGCGTATGCCGTCTCTCCGCCTGTGTTGGCGAACCACTGTAACTGTGTGACATTACTTCAGGCGTGTGAATTGAGATTTACAACACACATGTTTGTAACAAATATAAATAACTCTCATCTCTATAGCATGGCATTATTAATTAAAGATTTAGTATAACTATATTTATATAGGCCGGGTGGGGCCAGTTTTAGAATTTTCCCACCCCTCTCTACCCACGGGAGTCGTAAGAGCCGACTGAGGGAATACCGGGGGAGTGGGCAGCAGCACTCCCTCGAGTATTAACAACATCCACTGCAATCGCCAACCTGCCTGCCAAGCGTGGTGATTGCGGCATTATCCTCCATGACGGGACCGCTCGTTTTGGCGTTCTCTTGGGGAAGCCTATGTCCAGCAGTGGACGTTGAAAGGCTGATGGATGGATGATGGATGATGTTTATATTGAAAAAAATAGGGTGAAAACCATTTCTCAGAAAAGCTTATTAAAGATAAAACGCAAATCATGGTCGTGACTATGATTTTCAATTTCATATGTTCCACACTTTGTGCTGTGGCCATTTGCCACGTCAGGTGCTTAAAATTTATATAAAAACAACAAAATACTTACTGATCCAGGTTGAATTTAACTGTCAGGTATGACAGATAAAATGGAATCAATATATTCTATCGGGAAAGCACCACCTTCTCACCGATCACCGTGACATAGACCGGTAGGTATTCCTATCGTTCCGGTTGCGCAAGCATTGCTGGAAGAGACCCGAAAGGGTAAGCCGTCGGTGGGCCACTGAAGTAATGTTTACCAGTTCCAGTGGTCTACCAGTATAGACGGAGAGACGACACATGGCGGCTTTCTTTATTAGGTGAAGGCCTCACACTACCCTGTTCTTCGCGGTTAGGTAAATTTTTTCACGCCTTCACAAAAAAAGTACTCCTATCGTTGTTTTACTCTCCAGCTCCTATACTATCTTAGGGATAGCGATGCGCGAGTCATGCCCCAGTCTATAGGCTACGGTAACCACTTGCCAACGGGTGAGCCGTATGTCTGTTTGCCACCCACGTAGTTTTATAAAATGACTATAATGAAACAAAAATAGTTGTTTACCGTTATAAACCTCCATTTGTTTAATTAACAAAATGAAACATTGATGATATATATTGCACGCCTCAGAAGCGAAGCGTTGAGGTGGCTCTCGCTTCACGCAAACAATTGATTTTTCAAACTTAAAATGTCTCTATTTATCATATTTTTTTTAAATTCCATAGGCAATCCTGAGCCTTAGCCCAACTGATAGAGTGAATCCTACTTACAAATCAGGTGCAAACGTTATAAAACGTGCCACATCCAGTGGCATACAAACTTTCGAAACAGACAAGAGTGTGTGGCCGCTAAATCAGCCAGTCCCCAAATTAGAAGGTTTAGTTCAATGCAGTGGTGAAGCTGTTTTTGCAAATGACCTACCAGCGCAGTCAGACGAAGTATTTGCAGCATTTGTTACAGCAGATGCCGTACCTGGGAGCGTAATCAAAGATTTTGATACTTCTGAAGCCTTCGTAAGTACCTACACTTTGAATTAGACTATGATTCTTAGACTTATTGAATAAAATTTAACAAAAATTTAGCATTTTTAAAAATTTGTTTATTAAGCTATTTATTTATTATAGTCGTAATAATTTATAAATTTCTGTTTTTTGTATGTCTCTGTAAGATATTCCACAAAAGGATACCTGAAAGCAGTATTCCATACATTTTTTTTGGTATCATGAAAATACAGTGCCTATCTGAAAAGGTCATATTATTATAGCTGCCTCGGTGGTGTAGCGGTAGTGTATGCGACTGCTAATCATGAGGTCTCGGGTATGATCCCCAGGTCGGGCAATGTTATTGAGCTTTTTCCTAAAAAGAAAAATTCTTAGTAACAGCCTGGAGTTTGGAAATGTGCCCGGTAGACGTCAATAGGCTCGCCCCCTATTACGTGGGACTTAAACATAGTTGGCGAGTCGTGGGTGTGTAATACACCTCTGCCTACCCCTTCGGGGAATACAGGCGTGATGCTATGTCATATTATTAAAATATATCCTAATTCCTTGTTATTTCTATGCTACAGTGATTATTGGTAACTAGTAGGCATGGGTCATTTAAGGTTTTTTAGGTAATGTAATTTAACTGTTAATAGTCAATGGTCAACAGGTTAAAAAAGCTGTTAAATTAACAGGTTTTGAATGTTCAGCGTCAATTTATGTCACACATCGAGGTCTTCCCCAATGGGTCTGATTGGGGCCTCGGGGTGTGGTCCGGGCGTTGGCCCATTTCAGTGGTAGCAACGCCGCCTGCTAGGATAGGCGGGTGTCTTGATGGGAAATAAGTTCCATGGTGTCAAGGTTTGGGGGAGGTCGTCGCGGCGCGATCGAGCCAGCAGGAAGATCCCGCAAGCGATCAGTAGTCAACATCGAACTTGTCCAGTCCTTGGGCTATAACCCACTGCACAGCGAGGTCGAGTTCACCGGATTGAACCCCAGCAAACTCCCATCAGCCAGCGATGAGGAGCGGTCTCGTCAAGGAATTGTCACGTCTCCTGAAACGCGGTCTCGTGGCAGACTTCTTCTGTCCGGCGGATGGCATGGCGCGATGCCCCGCAGGCTGCGGGTTCGCGCTCCGTCGGCTCGCTCGAACATCGAGGTACTCAGGCGTCTGATTTAGTCATCGAGGCTCTCCATGCGCTGATTTCTGGCGATCACCTCGTTCCGCTCATAGCGCGGGGCGTCCGTAATAGTACGCAGTGCAAGCGATTTATGTCAACGTTTTAAATCATTTAAAATATTGTTGCAAATAATTTATTGAATATTATTGATTTGAAAGAATAAAATTTAAAAAAATATATAATGGCATTCCCTTCGTACTCTTTCCAGACGCTCAAAATTGAGTATTTTATGTTCAGTATTATTCGGAAGTATTCATTTCGCATACTAGTTGAATAAATTTATTCAAATAATCCGTTGAGCCGTTGACGTAAATTAACAATTTATATTTTCAACTGTTATTTTGAAACTGAATATATTAATGAATGAGTCTTGGGCGTTGATGTAAATTAACAGCTAATATTTCCAACCTGTTTTTATTGACGATTAACAGTTAACTCATTTACGAAAGAAAAGACATTAAAAAAAAGAGTATATTGATTCAAAAACCACCTTTACTAGCAAAAATCGAAAATATAACTACAAGCGAGGTTCAAATACACGACTTTGCCTGTCCCTATATTTTAACCGCTAAGCTATAAATAAATAAATATTCACGGACATTTCACACAACGTCCTCTGGTCCCAAACTAAGCTTAACGCTTGTGCTAGGAGTACTAGATTACGGATATAATACATATATTACTTTTTTTTTGTAAATACATACATATAATAGATAGAAAACACCCAGATGCAGTACAAATATCTGTGTTCATCACACAAATAATTGTCCTGAGTGAGAATCGAACCCACGACCTCGTGAACGGAAGTCGGTTACACTATACTATGGTCATTCATTTGTCAACATTTTTCATAATAAGTGATGATATACTTGTATTTTAGAAAATACCAGGAGTTATCGCATTCTACACAGTAAACGACATCCCAGGCGACAACATATTCACACCAGCTGATATTCCATTCATAGGAGACCAAGAAGAAATACTTTGTAAAAACCGCGTCAAATTCTATGGACAGCCTGCAGCTATCATAGTAGCTGATAGAGACAAAACAGCAAATAAAGCTGCAAAGCTTGTAAAAATTATATACTCTTCAATAAGTAAGAATAGGCCTTTGTTAACATTAGAACAAGTTTTGAAATCACCAGAAAGAAGTTCAAGAGTTAAAATGGACCAAACCATAGAGCCTACTGAAATGGGAAACGATGTGAGATTGGTTGTGAAAGGTGAATTAAAAACTCAAGAACAGTATCATTATTATATGGAACCTCAGACCTGTGTAACAAAACTTTCGGAAGATGGAATGGAGGTATACTCATCAACACAATGGCTAGATTTGACCAATGTCGCCGTTGCACGGTGTTTAAAAATGCCAGTTAACAGGTATTTACTTCGCAAAAAAGTATTTTATTTTTACTTTACAAACATAGACGCACGCTTGTGTCCACAGGGAAGGTAGAGCTAAATATGTATTTCTGTTGTCACTACAACAACATAATTATACTAAAATAAAATAAAATTTAAAGGGGGTCGCCATTGAAGAAATTTGATATTTTTTTCTTTTACGTTAATCTTATATATAATTATTCTATGGTAGTATGGAACATGTGCAAGCACGACAGGCAATTTACCGGCCTTTTTCTTTCTTAAATTTTTAATATTTACATTACACTAGATCTAGTAATTTTTCGACAGGAAGTTTCATTGTTAACAGTAAACAAAAAGCTAATTAATTACTTACAAAGAAATTTTGAGCGAAACATTGTTAGTAATTAGCAGTGTATTTTTTAAGTCTTCACCATTAACATTCTAAGTAGTATGCAAGTGGGGAGACTCCCTTAAAATGAAGGAGTTTAGCGGTGGTGAATCTTATCTCACTAATTCAGGAAGGTATAAGATAAAGTGCCCAAGTGCTTAATATTGTTTTATATTTCAGTATAAACGTAATAGTACGACGAGTGGGTGGTGCTTACGGAGGGAAGATCACCCGTTCAGCTCAAATTGCCTGTGCGGCTGCTTTGGTAACGCACAAGCTTGGCAAGACCTGCAGAATGGTGCTGCCTCTGATTACAAACATGAAATCAGTCGGCAAACGCATACCATGTAAAAGTAATTACGAGGTAAGGACAGTCATCCATCCATCAGCCTTTCAACGTCCGCTGCTGGACATAGACCTCCCAAGAGAACGCCACAACGAGTGGTTCTGTGCCGACCGCATCCAACGGCTCCCCGCAGCTTTGCGTCCTACGCTGCGCCATCTGATATGTGGTCGCCACTCGAGAACCTTTCTTCTCCAAAGGTTGTCGGTTCGTCGAGCGATGTGGCCTGCCCATTGCCACTTCAGCATGGCAACCCGGCGGGCTATGTCGGTCACTCTCGTTCTCCTACGGATCTCCGTATTACGGATTTGATCACATAGGGGGAAATACCAAGCATAGCCCGCTCCATGGCCCGCTGAGCGACTTTGAGCCTTGATACGAGGCCAACATTCAGAGACCACGTCTCTGTTCCATATGTCATCACTGGTAACACACACTGGTCGTAGACCTTCGTTTTTAGACACTGCGGGATATTGGAAAATATAAAGGATAGAATTTATTTGCAAAATATAACCTAATGCAATGTAACCTGAAACCTGAAATGTAACCTAATGCACCAGTCAAAAATATTTTGTTAATTGCACTTAAAATATCAGTGATGTATAAGCAAAGTTCAGATTATCCTTACTTATATAATAAATGCGAGTTAGTTTGTTTAAGCTTTCACGGCTTAACTACTGAACCAATCATGATCAAATTTTGCATCGCGGTATAATATGTTGATAGTTTCTGTGGGACATCTACGTTTACATAAAGGTCATTTATATGCCATAGATGTATTTACATTCTGAAGTCTACGTGAACGGAGTCACGGGCAGATTCTAGTAAAATATATAACTGGAAGTTCTTTTTCAACTCATTACATTTACAGGTTGGTGTTAACGCAGACGGTGAGATACAGTATTTGAAAAATACATTTTATCAAGATGCGGGATGTTCTTACAACGAATGTCTAACATTTTTAACAGTGATGCCTTTTCATAACTGCTATGATTTCAAACGTTGGTACGTCCAGGCCAACAGCGTACTAACTGATAAATACTCTAATACGTGGTGCCGTGCTCCATGTGCGTATTTTTTTTTTAATTTTATGTATTTAGAGTATTTTTGAAATTTGTACAATTTCAAAATCTATACCAATATTATAAAGAGGAAAAAATGCTTTCACCGTTAGAATGCTACGTTATCTCTGAGTAACATAGGATACATTTAATACAAGAAATAACTGATATTATAAGGATGAGAGATTTGTATTTTTGTATGTTTATAACGAATACACTCAAAAACTACTGGATAGATACAAAAAAAATCTGCCATCATTAGAATGCTACATTATCTCTGAGTAACATAGACTATATTAATTACTAGAAAAAAAATAAGATTCCTATTAAAACTTTAATAATGTGGATGGATAAAAGCATAAAATTTTATATTTGAAAAAATATACTTCTTATTTCCTACATTAAGATACATTTACTCTACGTTTATCCCAAAATTTAAAAAAAAATAATGTATGCTCTTTCGAAACCGGGTATGGTCGCTAGTCCTTATATTATAAGTAAAAATGTTATAACGCAATGTTAATATTTACAGTTTCCATGGAAGGTGTAGCCATGATTGAACAAATAATGGAAAATATAGCCTTTGCTCTTGGCAAAGATCCTATAGAAGTAAGACTGAAAAATATGGCAAAAGAAAATAATCCAATACCAGATATGATTAGCCAATTGCGAATTGACTCGAATTTCGATGAGAGAAAGAGACAGATTGAAGAATTCAACCGAAATAATCGCTGGAGGAAACGTGCTATAAAACTAATACCTATAAGTGTAGATATATTTTACACAGGAAATTTTAATGCATTAGTATCAATATATCATGGCGATGGTTCGGTCGTTGTCACTCATGCAGGTATTGAGATGGGGCAAGGTATAAATACGAAAGCAGCTCAAGTCTGTGCTCACGTCCTTGGCATACCTTTAGACAAAGTTAGTGTAAAACCTAGTGCTAGCTTTACTTCACCAAATGCTATTGTCACTGGTGGAAGTATTGGAAGCGAATGTGTTGCTTTTGCTATTATGAAAGCGTGTGAAATTCTAAATAAACGATTGCAACCTATTAAAGAAAAAATGGATAAGCCTTCCTGGGGACAGCTCATTGGTCAAGCATTCACTGCTGGGATAGATTTACAAGCAAGTTATATGTTTTCTAATGTTACTGATGGTGTGAAACCTTATGATGTATACGCTATTGGAATTTTGGAGTTGGAAATTGACATTCTAACAGGAAACCATGACATCAAAAGGGTGGATATTTTAGAAGATACTGGACGAAGTTTGAATCCAGAAATAGACGTTGCTCAGGTAATAAACTAAGAAATTAACTATTATTTAAGTATATTAAAAATATTTATATTTCAATTCGATTTACTATGAAATATAAAATATAAGTTCAGGTGTCAACGGACTAAATAATGTATTATCATATAATAGTCTATTGATTTTCGATTAATAGACAATGTAACAGCTAGAGATACAGTCAAAATAGATATTTGTTACATTTTCGCTTAAAAACACGCATAAAAATAGAGGTCGGATTCTAAATCAGTATTATAAATTTTAGATCGAAGGTGCTTTTATCATGGGATTAGGCTTTTGGACTTCTGAAAAATTAATCTACAATGAGACCACTGGAAAGCTATTAACAGATAGAACTTGGACTTATAAGATCCCTGGAATAAAAGACATACCAGCAGACATGAGAATTTATTTTAAACGTGGGGCTAGAAATCAGTTTGGCGTTTTGCAATCTAAAGGTACAAACATCGTTTTTTATATTTCTTTCAACAATTACATATTCTTGGTTTAGTTTGTTTCACTTAGAATTAGTCTATCATGCTGGCACAAACTAAAAAAATGCACAAATTAAAAATTCATTTCACAAGATATACCGTTCATGTGATAGAAGTGGAATTTAATACATACGTTGCTCAATTTTAAAAGTATAAAACAAATGTAATGATAGACTCGTTTGTTGAGAGTCTGAATGTCTGAGCGTCAGAAGGCACAGGTTCGAACCCTGCCCGTATCTATTATTCTCAATTTCACATTTAAAAAATACTGTATTTCATCACGATTCTATTTATTACATTAGCAACAGGCGAGCCGTCTCTCTGCCTGGCTACAGCATTCATGCATGCCGCGAGAGATGCACTTCGCTCCGCACGCAAGGATGCAGGATATGCCGACACTTGGTTTGATATAGGTACCTAAATTATGTTGTATATATATTTACATAAACTCACTACTGTCTCCTAAAGGGGTTGGCAGAGACAACGGATTACCACTTATCATAAAGCAATTTGCCGCCGTAGGAACAACACGTGATGGGTGGCAAATCACGTCGTCACCATTCAGCTTATTCTTATTAAAAATCTCTATTGCATTTCACACTGAATTAATTGTAATAATAACAGTAAATGCAAATCTATACAAATAAATTAAATAGGAGTGCCTGTTTGTAATGTTTTAATAACAGGTTTTTACTATATACGAGTATATAATCATACGTTAATTATAACAAAATACTATTTTTGTATATGTCTGTCTGTCTATTCGCTTCGGCTAATCTTTGAAATAGCTGGATCAATTTGGACGGGACTTTGGCAGATAACTATTTTTATTTTGGAATAATAATTAAATATCCGCACAATAAAAGAAATAGCTATATTCCCACGGAGTACACCAGTATCTCATTTTCATAATCACTATCAGCTAGTTTGTTAAGCTCAACATGCAGCACCTTTGGGTCGCTTCTTTAGTGCCAAGCTTACCGTTCCACCTCATCATCAGAAACCTTTATAAAAGGCAACTCTATAGTTATTTAGAGGAAACTATGGTTACCTTATATAGTACAGCACATTGTTGGGTCTAAATTCGAAGCGTCTGATGGTCGACCCAATTAGCTGAACCGAATCCCTTGCGATAATTGTAATTACGGTGGGTCGGTTTTATAGATGAGAAAGAAGCGTCGAACCTTTGCACTAAAATGAATACTGAAAAACAATACCATTATACACATCCTTATTTATACAACTATACAATTAATAAAAGTGGAGTGTCTGTTTGTAATGTCTAAATAATAGGCTTTTAACAAATGCATATGAAGGTAATATACGTTACCTATAACAAAATACCATTTTTAAAGCTTTTGTCTGCCAATCGGTATGTCTAGTGGTTTATTACGGCTAATAGGCTAAATTAAAATAAATATAATAACTGAAAAGGCTGCACTGATTTGGACGGAACTTTCACTAGCAGATAGCTGATGTTATAAGGAGTAACATAGGCTACTTTTATATTGTAAATCAAATTTTATTTAATTAGTTTAGTTATTATTATTCCATATAAAAAAAAACTAAAATACAGCTAGTATTAAGTAATAATTATGTAAAGATACGCCGTGTGGGGCCGGATTTAGAATTGTCCCACCCCTCTCTACTCACGGGAGTCGTAAGAACCGACTGAGGGAATACCGGGGAGTGGGCAGTAGCACTCCCTCGAGTATTAACAACATCCACTGCGATCGCCAACCCGCCTGCCAAGCGTGGCGATTATGGCATTATTCCCCATAATGAGCACACAGTTCTCTTGGGGAGGCCTATGTCCAGCAGTGGACGTCGAAGGGCTGATGGATGGATGTAAAGGTCTTCTTGGTGGACACTTTATCTGTTTTATAAGCAATTTCTTTTCATCTACATAAATACAAAAGATTTTTTCTAGTGGCCTTTGCTTATCCCAGCATGAGTAGGTCGGCTTGATCGGGGAAGTACCATCATCTCACAAAAGATCAGCGTGAAATAACAGTAGGTCCTCCTATCATTGTATGTCATATGGCGAGTGAGAGCGCCGAAGTTTCAAACCCCCTTCCCTATCCTTATTATCCTTCCTCTTCGCCTACTTTCCCTTTTCTGGAAGATGGTAATGCGCAAGTGATGCCTCTAGTGTTAAACATTTTATCTGTATTTTAGCATTTGACATGCTCAGCTACTTTAAAGAATATATTATTTGTGAATGTGGAAAAAGAGAGATTCCACTCGCAGTAAATTTATCTTTTTCCACAATCACAAATAACGTCGTAAAGACAAATGTGATAAGGAGATTGGGATGATCAAAAGATCTGTACTATAGCTCAGTGGCTTAGAGCACTTCCCCGGATTGGAAAAGACGCGGGTTCGATTCCCGCTAGTACAAAAAATCTCTTTTTCCTTATTCACAAATAATTTGTACTTTAAAAGGATGCTCATATTAGGTTTTAGCAAGAGTGAGAGAGACACATGTATAAGTATTTCATCCTTTTCGCGTATGCGTTAGTTTTATTTGGACCCAATCAACTGGGTCCCAACAATAAGGTGGCCAACCGTCCTCATCATCGGTATGTAAGCTTGTTTTAGTATTTACGTAAAAAAAAACCTTAATTAATCACGGTATATATGCAAATGTTACGGTCTAATATATTTTAAGCAAAACATAAGTATTACTGCAATTTCTTTTGTCCTGTCATTCTTGTATCCGGCTAAAACAGGTATCTAGTACATTTTCAGTCAACAAAGTTGTAATAATAGTTATCTTTTAAAATTATTCCGGTTATTATGTCAAAATATTGCTATCTCGACACTGCATACGCTGATAGCTTGTCTATAATATCCTTTGTCTAAGCAATCCGGAAACAAAAACGCTACTTAGAGCATAGACTAGAATAATCCAGTAAAATTATAGTTTCCAAAAAGTTCTTCCCTATAGTAGTCGTATTTTCCTCTTAATTTTAAATTCCATTTGTTTAACCATAAAAAATAATGGGTTTGTGACATTGTGTATTCTTAAATGTAGCAAAGCCAGTTATTTAACAAATATTATTTTTCAGAGCAACCATGCACAGTGGAAAATATTTTCATGGCAGCTGGGCACAAGCTGGAGCATTTTAGGTTAAAGTAGAATAAATACTAATGAATTGAATACATTAAGTTTTTTATATGTCAACGAGTAAATGTGGTTTAGGTAAAATGGTCTACTTGTCGTTAGTATTAGCATAATTATAAAAATGATATTTTTTATGTACATGATGTTAATAAATTTGTTTTATAGAGATTTAGTAGCTGTATTTTATTATCTAAATATAAAACATAGCATCACGCCTGTATTACCAAAGGGGTAGGCAGAGGTGTATTACACACCCACGTTTCGTTTAAGTCCCACGTAATAGGGGGCAAGCCTAATGCCGTCTGGGTACATTTCCAAACTCGGGCTGCTACTGAGAATTTTTCTTTTTACGAAAAAGCTCAATAACACTGCCCGACCCGGTGATTGAACCCGAGACCGTCATGATCAGCAATCGTAGATTGGATGCAAATAAAGTTTGAAACAGACTTAAGTAATGTTACACAGTTCCAGTGGTCTGCCAATAAAGGTAGAGAGACGGCACACGGCGGGTTTATTTAGTGGGTGAGGGCCCCCCACTATCCTGTTCGTTGCTCCGTACGACGGTGTGTGTGGTTAGGTTAGGTTAGGTTATTACTAGCGGGGTGCTAATTTGTCCGGTTTACCTCCTAGTGGTGCACCCCGGGCAACGTCGGCAGTCGCCGGCGGCTAAAATTCCGGACAGGACGGGTCTCCGCGTGTCCCTCTGATTTAGCAGAGGGTACGGCGGATAGACCAGGCGTCGGAGTCGGTGGGGCCAGACTGGCTCACCGGGCTCTGGAGAAGGGGGACAGTGGGGCCACAGCGGCCCCCCCCGTCCCAAATCGTAAACCTGAGCGCGTGTCTGTGGTTACGTCTCGCGGGCATTCAGGAACGAGGGTCTTGGCTTAATCGCCCGGACCGCGAGGAAGACAACCTCTATAAAAAATTACCCCGAATCTCAAGTTCTGGCGCGCGGCGAGGAGATGCATGGCTGATGGGTAGTTCAGTCTCTAGCGCGGCCCCAGCCAGGGTACCTGCGGACCCCCTGTGCTGGGTTATAAATGTACGCTTACCCGGGTAAAGGGAGCTCTGCCCGGGTGGACCTACTTTCTCCCATACTCGTGGGAACAGTATGGAATTATGTTCAAATAATAAAAAAATGACGCAGTTGGGTGATAATCCCGATGCCTCAGCCGATAGGGGTCCGGCTGTAAATGCGGCCCCTACTAGTGCGGCCGCGCGCAAAACGCGTGGCGGCAGAAAGTCCCGCAAGGGCAACAAGATGGGAGGGTCCCAATCTTCAAGGGACGACTCGGCGACGGGCAGCTCGGCGGTAACTTCAGCCGCTGAGATGTCTGCGAACGAGGAGGATGGCTTAAGTGTAAGTGCCATAGTGCAAACACCGCGGCCAGCGGAGGTCACTGCGGTTTCAGAGCCGCTCCCGTCGCGGTTCTGGCGCAAGCGTACCCTGTCTCAGGGTGGCGCTGCGTCGGAGTCCGACGGGAGTTCAGCGGAGATGCCTCCCCCAAAAATAGCCACAGCGTCTAGGGGTAGAGGCAACAGCCGGCCGGGGACGCCAATCCCCCGTAATGTCTCGGGCAACAAGGCCGAGGCAAGTTTAAAGAGGAAGGAGGCGGAGCAAACCGCGGAGGAGCGGCTAGCGCTCCTATCAGATAAGCTCCGCCTTCCAATTGACCAAGACGGGCCGCCCTCAGCGGCCCGTATAGCGGAAAGAGCCTTGGACAGCGTGGCCATAATTACAACGGTGGCCACAGGCTCAAAAAATTTAAAGGGCACCTTTGTAAGGTGCCTAAGGAATGCCGCCACGGAGCTGTCCAACGTGGTGGAGCGGCTGGTGGCGCGCAATGAGCGCCTGGAGGCGGAGGTGGCTGAGCTCGGGGCGCGGAATCAGCGCCTCGAGGCCAATGTAGAAGAAATGCGCCTCGGGATGGCCAATATGAGAGCAGAGCTAGGGCTCCCTGAGGCAGTCCCGAGGCCATCCTCGGCCGCCGTATCAGGCGCTTCTGCGCCACCAATCGATGCGTCAGAGGAGCTGCTCCGCTGCCTAATTGACCGCGTTGAGGCAGTCTTCGGCCCGCGGATCAGCGCTCTCGATGCCCGGCTCCCACCGGAGCCACGCGTACGTCCGCCGCTTGCTGCGGATAAGAGGAGCACCACGGCACCCTCGGCACCAGCGCCGCTTCCTTGTCAGGGTGGCCGCGTGGCCTCATACTCTGCGGCAACGGCGGCACCGCCGCCGGAACGTGCCCCTAAAAGGAAAAAGGGTGCCAAGGCTGGGCAGCCAATCAACGCCCAGCCACCGAGGGCCCAGCCCCAGAGGCCTCGTGGTCGGGAGGAATTCCCGGCCCTACCTGGCACTGCCGGGCCCTCGCGGGCTCAAGCAGCTGCACCTCGGGACCCTGCACCCCGCAACGCCACGCCTGTTGACGAGGGCTGGCAGACTGTTGGTGGCGGAAGAAAGTCCCGGGGCAAAAAGAGACAAGGCGCCGCAGCTCGAGAAGTGGCACCTGCTGCAGCTAGGGGCGAGCCCGGCGGTGGAAATAATAAAAAGAAGAGGTCGCGCAAGCGCAATTTAAAGGCGCCAAAGTCTGCAGCGGTGGTTGTCACCCTGCTGCCTGAGGCAAAAGAAAAGGGCCTCAGCTATGAGGCGGTCCTCAAGCGAGCCCGGCGGGAAATTGACGTATCCGAAATCGGAGGCGTCGCCGCAAGGACCCGCCAAGCCCGGACGGGCGCTCGAGTACTCGAGTTCCCCGGGGCGGAGGGCTCGAGAACGGCCGATCTCATAGCGGAAAAGCTGCGTGGTCTGTTCGCCGGGGAGAGTGGGGTCCGGGTCGCCAGGCCCGTGAAGTGTGCAGAATTGCGCATTTCCGGACTGGATGACTCAGTGACGGTGGACGATATCCGGGAGGCGGTAACGCTGAAAACCGGATCTACTGCGGACACCGTCCGGGTGGGCACCATTCGCCCCGGGCCTGGAGGTGTAGGTGCCGTATGGGTGCAATGCCCTGTCGCGGCGGCTGCCACGCTGGCCGCCGCAGGTAGAATTCTCGTGGGCTGGAGCTCCGCACGAGTCACCGTGCTGGAGCCCAGGCCCGCAAGGTGTTTTAAGTGCATGGCGGTCGGACATACACGGCCGACATGCACGAACTGCTTTGACTGCAGCGGTCTCTGCTTCCGCTGCGGTCAGGCAGGGCACCAAGCGGCGACCTGCACCGCAGCCCCGTTTTGCCCCACGTGTGCGGCGGGAAAGCGTCCCGCCAATCATAGCATGGGGCGGGAGGGGTGCAGACCTCCGGCCAGAGGCCCTAAAGGGGGGAGCAACCAATCAGCCCAGGCTGCCCCACCTAGCGCGACGCGACCGCCAGTGCGGGAGGAGGAGGACATAGTCACGGTCTGTCACGGACCGTGACACCGTCCTCCTCCAGGCGAATCTCGGCCGCTCCGCTGCAGCGCAGGATCTTTTCCTGCAGTCCATGGTGGAGCGGTCGATCGGTGTAGCCGTAGCCGCGGAGCCCTATCGCGTTCCTGACTGTCCCAATTGGGCAGGCAGCCGCGATGGCTCTGTGGCGGTAGTCGGATCTACGGCGCTTCATTCCCCGCCCTTGTCGGTCAGGGACAAGGGCATGGGATATGTCGCGGCCGATTGGGGGGGCGTCACGCTCTACGGCGTCTACTTCTCCCCCGATCGGAGTCTGGCTGCCTTCGAGGTCTTCCTTTACAACCTGGAGACCTCGATACGGCGACTAGCACCTAGCCACGTCTTGGTGCTGGGGGACTTTAACGCCAAATCTGTGGCGTGGGGGTCCCCTAGGACGGACGCCCGCGGAACGGCGGTCGAGGAATGGGCGGCAGCAGCGGATCTCTGTTTGCTTAACAGGGGATCCGCCAATACGTGCGTGCGGCAGTGGGGCGGGTCGATAGTGGACCTTTCGTTCGCTAGCCCCACTGTCGCAGCACGGGTAAGGGACTGGTGTGTCCTGGAGGAGGTTGAGACCCTATCCGATCACCGGTATATACGGATTGGGGTCTCCCGGTCCCTCCGGGGCCCCAGTAGGGGTCACGTGGCGGACAGAGCTCCCGTTTTCCCGCGGTGGGCTGTGGGTAAGCTGAACCGGGAACTACTGGTGGAGGCGGCCATCGTGTCTTCCTGGCTGTCTTCACCCCCCCTGACCGAGGACGTGGACGCCGAGGCTGGCCACTGGCAGGAGGCAGTATCACAAATCTGCGACGCGGCCATGCCCCGCGTGCGGCGTCCGCCCCAAAGGAAGGGGGTCTATTGGTGGTCCCGCGAGCTGGCGGACCTCCGTGTGGCTTGCATTCGTGCCCGGAGGTCCTACACCCGCAGCCGGCGGCGTAACCACGATCCAGAGCGGGAGGGCCGGCTATACGAGGCGTATCGCAACGCGCGCGCAGAGTTCAAGCTGGCCATCTGTCGCGCCAAAGAGATGAAGCGGCAGGAGATGTTGGAGGGTCTCGACCGTGACCCCTGGGGACGCCCGTACCGTGCGGCGCCAAACAAGCTCCGCACTAGGGGTCCCCCCCTTACGGAGACGCTCCAGCCGAGTTTCCTCACCGAGGTGGTCGAGGGTCTTTTCCCACGGCGGACGACGCACATGCCCCCGGTCATGGCTCCACCAGATGACGACCGGGAGGCCGAGGAGGAGAGTGTGCCGCCCGTCTCCGAAATGGAAATGGGGGCGGCGGTGTCCCGCATGCGGAAGAACACCGCCCCCGGGCCGGATGGGGTTCCCGCCCGAGTTCTGGCCCTGGTCCTCGACCATCTGGAGCCCCGCCTCAGGAGACTGTTCGACGCGAGCCTGGCGTCCGGACGGTTTCCTGACTGCTGGAAGGAGGGGAAGCTCGTGCTCCTGCCAAAACCGGGACGGCCCCCGGATTCGGTCGCGGCCTTTAGACCCATCGTGCTGTTGGATGATGCGGGTAAGCTACTCGAGAGGATTATCGCTGCCCGTATCGTCCGGCACCTTGTGGAGGTGGGCCCCGGCCTGTCGGACGCTCAGTTCGGTTTTCGTTCGGGGCGTTCGACGGTCGACGCCATTCTGCGGCTGAAGGCTGTGGCCATGGAGGCCGTCGCTCAGCGAGGGGTGCTGTTGGCGGTGTCGTTGGACATCGCCAACGCATTTAACAGTCTGCCATTCGGCTGCATCAGGGAGGCACTCCGATTCCACGGGGTGCCCGCCTACCTGAGGCGGCTGGTGGCAGACTACCTCGAAGGCCGCAGCGTCCTCTTCGTAAGCCGGGAAGGGGACGCTGTGAGGAGGGCCATGTCGTGCGGTGTCCCACAGGGATCTGTCTTGGGACCGCTCCTGTGGGACATCGGGTACGACTGGGTCCTACGTGGCCGGCTTCCCCCCGGGCTGGGCGTAATTTGTTATGCCGACGATACCCTTGTCACGGCCCGGGGAGGGAACTTCGAGGAGGCGGTGCAGCTGGCCACCTCGGGTACCGCGGAGGTGGTCAGACGTATCGAGGCGCTGGGGCTTAGGGTGGCCCTCAACAAGTCAGAGGCCCTACTATTTCACGGGCCTCGGCGCAGACCACCCGCCGGCGCCTCGATAACAATAAATGGTGTAGGGGTCAGTATACAGGGCCATATAAAATATCTGGGCCTGGTCCTCGACGGGCGGTGGCATTTCGACGAGCACTTCCGCCAGCTCGCTCCGAGACTCGTCGGCACGGCGTCCGCCCTTGGACGTCTGTTACCGAACCTGGGCGGACCCAGCATCGCGTGCCGACGGCTGTACGCAGGGGTGGTTCGGTCGATGGCGCTTTACGGCGCACCCGTGTGGGCGGAGTCTCTGACCGCCCGCAATAGGGCTCTTCTGTGGAGACCACAGAGAGTCGTGGCGGTCAGAGCAATCCGCGGCTACCGCACGGTGTCGTGCGAGGCCGCGTGCGCATTGGCCGGAACCCCCCCGTGGGACTTGGAGGCGGAGGTGCTCGCTGAAGTTTATCGGCGGGCATCAGCAGCGCGTGCGGGAGGCGCTCGCCTCCCGCCTAGTCAAATCAGCGCATGGCGGAGCGACGCTCGCTGCGCCATCATCGCCCGTTGGAGGATTCGACTGGAAACGCCTCGGGCCGGTCTTCGAACCGTAGGGGCGCTCCAGCCGATTTTAGAGGAATGGGTGGCTCGGCGGCATGGGGTCCTCACCTTCCGGCTGGTGCAGGTGCTGTCGGGGCATGGTTGCTTCGGCAATTACCTGTACACGGTCGCTAGGAGGGAGGAGACTCCCTGCTGCCACCACTGCGACTGCAGCGAGGACTCGGCGCAGCACACGCTTGAGTCGTGCCCGGCTTGGGCTGAGCAGCGCCGGGATCTCGTTGCAGTCATCGGAGAGGACCTGTCGCTGCCGGCTGTCGTTCGATCGATGGTCGGCGGCGATAGGTACTGGACCGCGGTCGCTATCTTCTGCGAGAATGTCATCTTGCGGAAGGAGGTGGCGGAGAGGGCTAGGGAGGCTGACCTCTCCTCTGGCCCGACTCGCCGCCGGCGCGCGGGGCGGCGTGGGCGCGAATATCTGCGCCTAATGCCGCCCTAGCCGAGGCTGCGGGTGGTCGGACCGGGGATTGTCCTCCGCCCGCATAGAGCCTGCCGCGAAGGTGCGACACCCCAGGTGCGTGGGGACGTCGCTCAGAGAGGAAGCCCAACAGGGCTAGCCGCCGCGCGGACCACTGAAGTGAATATACGCGGTACCAGTGGTCCGCCAAGTATGGGCGGGTGACGGTGCACGGTGGGTTTTTAGTGGGTGAGAGCCCCACACTATCCCGCTGTCTCCCCGGGCAGCGGGGTGTGCGGTAGGTACATTTTTGCCCACCTTAAAAAAAAAAAAAAAAAAAAAAAAAAGGTTATTACTAGCGGCGCTTTCTTTGAGAAGCCTTTGACTAATAGTGGATAAATCGAAAGTTATAATTATAAGTAAATATGATTATGTTTCGACCGGTAAATACCTCTCACAGGAGATCGCTGTGATGCATTGGTAGTTAGCCCTATAGTTGAGTTACGCAAGAGAGCTCCAAAGCTCTTCCTGCCCTATTTATAGTCTTCAAGGTCCATCTTCTTATCTTATCTGTACCATCACATCCTTTCAATGGAGCTGGCAATGCGCGACTGATGCTGTGTTACATTAGTGTCACTAGCGACCGTCGTACCATCAGGCGGGCCGCTTGAAAAATGTATTTTATTAACTTTTTGGTGAAACAGTATTTATTAAAACAAACAAAACATTTTGATATTTTTATATATTAGGTGTTAAAGTATGAAATTGCCGATTTGTACTGAAAAATCTAAATTCGTTTTTTTTTTCATTTAACATATTTATTTAATCAAAATATCTATCATTATTATCTATACATTGCTGCCATCTAATAGGAAGGTCATTAATGCCTTTGCGATAGAACTCTAGTGATCTAGATTCTACAAACTGTGAGAAAGCATTTTGTAATGTCTCCTGGGGAGAAAACTTTTTATCACGTAGAAAATTGACCAAATCACGAAAAAAATGGTAGTCCGTTGGAACAAGGTCTGGCAAATACGGAGGGTGACGAATGGTTTCTAATTGCAGTTCCTGTAGAGTTAAAACGGTTTCTCGTGCTGTATGAGGTCTCACGTTATCATGGAGCAATAATGGTGAAGATCGATTCATGAGTCAGAGCTGTTTCACTGCAAGTTTTGCTATCATTGTTCGGAGTTCGGCACAGTAGACATCTGCCGTTATTGCTTGACCAGATTGGAGAAAGCTATAGTGAATGACACCATGCTGAGACCACCAAACAGTTACCATTGCCTTTTTATTGGTAAGCTTTGCTTTAGGACACTGTTGCGGCGTTTGAACTGGGGTCAGCCATTGCATTTTCGCTTACGGTTATCGTAAAGAATCCACTTTTCATCACATGTCACAATTCGATCCAATATTTCGTCATTTCTGTATCGATTCAACAAGGCAACACAAGTTTCAACAGAGGCACACATTTTTCATACATTTTTATTTTATTGATTTGACGCAAATGAGTCAATATTGTTGGTAAGGTAACGTTAAATCATGCTGCTAATTCCTGGGTAGTTTGGCTCAGATCGGCTTCCACCATCTCTTTCAATTCATTGTTATTCACATGTGTGGGCGGTCTACCACGTGGTTT
Organism: Leucoma salicis; assembly: GCA_948253155.1. Lineage (NCBI taxonomy): Eukaryota > Metazoa > Arthropoda > Insecta > Lepidoptera > Erebidae > Leucoma > Leucoma salicis. Next base: position 5,760,357 of record OX411817.1, read on the forward strand.
GTTCTTCAAATCAAAATTTCCATCACGAAAGCGTTTAAACCAAAATCGGACGGTGCGTTCATTAGCAGTCCCCTCTCCAAACGCAACATTGATATTGCGAGCTGTTTCTGCAGCGTAAGGCGATTAACACACAGCCACGCACCACGCTACATGTTGTATGTCGATGCATCTACGCGCGTATGCACGATGCATCCCGCAAGGGGAGTGCATCAGCGTGCGGGTTTTTTACGCACTCACGCGCGGGGTTGCATGTTTTTCCGCTTGTAGGCGCGTGATCTGCATGAACGCGCGTGGATGCATTTTCTGTGTGTTGAACTGTGCGTGTTTTCTATACAAACGGAGATACTTACAAACAACGTTAGAACACGCATTGACGCGCTACGCTCCGTGGTGCGTGTCAGTGTGTGAATCGCCTTAGTTCCGCGTCGGAACTCGTATTCAAAAATCTCTCAAATTTTCGAAGAATCCATCTTTCGTTTCTAAGCTGAATAAAAAAAAAACGACTGAGAGTCGATAATCAAATGTTGCACATTTTTTAAAAGAAGAACCTCATAGGTACCATTTGAAAAAAGTTTCACTCAAAAATCTCAAATCATGAAGGTTCTATGTCAATTCGAAGTACCCATTACAATAAAACGGCAATTTCATACTTTAACCCCTATTATTTTTCTAGGATTTGACATGCTTAGGCATATTAAATAAACACATATGAAAAAAAAATATATATTTTTTTTTTCGAAAATAACAGTCACGATCTAGGAGATACAGTTTCACACATTTTGATACTTTGTTTTAAATAAATCATAGAAAGAAAGAAAAAAAATTAAGTTTTGTTGTCATGAATCTCAATCAGAATAACATTTCATATTTTAGGTAAAACTAAAAAACACGACATTAAGGCGCTTTAAGTTTTCTTTAAAAATCTAGTTACTTTTTGATTGGGTTGGTGGTTCTCGGATTGGATTTCTATGATATTCTTTAAAATGTACTTTTAGTCATTCTGTAAATAACAATTACTACTTACCATTAAGTGCACTGATATACGTCTGCTAATATGGGCAATAAACAAGATAATAACTTGTTAAACTGAATTGCAGAAAATGATGCGACAAATGACATCTAATTTGACGAAACACGCACATGGAATCAGGGATCATAATAACTTAATATGCTATTCAATAGACACAGACGACTTAGTGGTATAAATACCGACTTTTCGTGCTAAGTATTGTGGGTTGAACCAGTATATTTATTATTATTTATGTAATCACAAATAGTTGTGTTGTGTTAAATATGTGTATAGCAAGTACATAAGGAAGGTTATAATCAATATAAAGTACTTTTTTATACTACGTGGGTGGAAAGAAGCGTGAAGCCCACCTGATGGTAAGTGGTTACCGCACGCACATCGCCATCTCCAAGAAAAGGGGTCAGAGGTGGAGAAGAAGGATAATAAGGAAGGGGTTAGGAAGTATAATAAAGAAAGGACAGAAAGGAAAGAAGGGATCTTCTGTGAGAGGGTGATACTGCCCCGATCTAGCCGGCTCATCGATTTATCACTAAAATAAACAGAAAAATCCACATATTAAATTCTAAGATCCAATTATAGAATAAGAGTATTTTATTACTCAATATATTAATTGCCTTCTTGATATTTCAACTTCATGGATTTGTCAATCAACTACGAAAGCTTTGTAATTTTTATTAATAAAATAAAGAACGTCTTCTTCTATGTGATATTAGCAATTTATGTTTTTAGTGTTTAAGTATATGAAATACGCATGAGCCATTAAAGAGAGACATCTTCCTGCCAACGGTATTCTCACTTACATGCGCTCTTTTTTCTATACTATGTGTGTGGCAAACGATCATACAGCCCACCTAATGGTAAGCAGTTACCGTAGCCTATAGACGCTAGCAACATCAGAGACATCGCTCCCACGTCGCCATCTCCATGTGTAGGAGGTGAGGTGTGTGAGACAGAGTTAACACAATGTGTTCAATTTTCGATTTCACATTTTCACACTTTGTGTTAATTTATATGGCTAAGCATGTCAAATGCTAAAAAGACATAAAAATATCAAAATAGAGGCAGTTTTCTTTTTAAGCTCTCTAAATTAGCCACTTAATTTTGAAAATCTGAGGATGAGTTAACAGTAACATATATAATTAAAATAGTTACTCAAAGACCATATGGAGAATTCTGACCTAGAAAACAACGTTTCGCACAACAAATTGCACAAAATCAATATATCTAATAAATAATTCAATGAATCTATTCACGATGTCATAAATTAGACTTCATTTATAAACGCAGTGCACCCTTGAAGTCATTATCAGCTAACAGTTCTCTCAACACTAGCTACCACTTATTGCGAGGTTTGTAATCAAGTTATTACGGTCGATATAATAAGTATATATAATTCATTTATCAATCCTATTACTTTACATTTTTATTCGCATTACAAAATGCATTCAAAATTTTCTTGTATTCGACTAGACCTAGACCAAATCGGTCATGTATTGAAGGAAGGTAGAGTCTCCGAAACCGGCGAGCGTATATGAAGAGAATTATGAAAGTTGAGGAAGTGAGAGATGTATTCAAGAATAGAGCCTTTTGGCACTCTGTTCTCTCTGCCTACCTCGCTAGTGATATGGTGTGATGATAAGTAGGTAAGTAAGATCTCTGAGAATAGCATTCCAATTTCAAAATATCTGCCGTGCGCCGTGTATGTGACATGGAGCATAACGCTGGATTTTATTCACAAAAGATACCACAACGTACGACTTTCTAAACCTTTTATTATGTAGTCAACAACTTTACAATTGGCGCATTTCAAACCCTACATTTTATCAAATTACATAGCGTTGTATTAAGCTATTCTGCATGTTACGTGACAAGGTCTAAATTATCATATAATAAGTGGAAGTGCGTTATTCATTACTTTATAGACTCTCGACTATGTCATTATTTCCAGCAGGTAAATAGCCATAACCTCTATTAGTAGTTTTGGAATCATTTGCAATAATTGAATAGTTGACAAAAGGATGCCAAAGGTGTGCGAGCACTTTCGGTGGAAATAACATGTCGAAAATAATTTTGAAAATCAACGGGACCCAATATGACGGTAAGTTCAATATTTACTTTACGAATTCATTTTAAGTGGTTTAGAAAATATTTTTAAATATTTTGATTCTGTATTTTAGCACTTGACATGCTCAGCTACTTTAAAGAACAAATTATTTGTGAAATTGTAAAAAGAGAGCTTTACTGCGAACAGGATTCGAACCTACGTCCCATCCAATCCGGGGATTGTGTGTGTGTTCTGGACCACTAAGCTATCGCAGTCACCCAACGGCGACACCCAATCTCCATTTCACATTTGTTTTAGATCTCTTTTTTCACTTAAATAATTTGTTCTTAAAGTGGCTGCGCATATAGAGTGATATATGCATCGGTCCAGAGTGCACACACACAATCCCCAGATTGGATGGGATGCAGGTTCGAATCCTGGTAGCAGTAAAGCTCCCTTTTTCCACTTTAACAAATAGTTTGTTATTTAATTATTTTTAAATTAGGAAGTTTACACATAGTACAAGCAATAGACAGAAGTTACAGAAACCACCAAGAAATATTTCAATCGTTTCAATGAATGAGTGACTTCTCTAATTTATTTGTATATCCTGTTACAACTTATTTGTTGTTAATACCAGACGTCCCCGATCCATCTCAATTAATGATGTGCGTGTGTAAAGTTAATTAAGTAAACTTTGAAATGGCCAAGTTTACGCCACGTGACAAAATCATTCCTATTTTCATCGTGTCGTATTTATCTTCTATCTATACTAATTATGGAGGGTAGAGGTATCCATAATACAAATATAAAGCTGTAACAGAGCTGTGTCTGTACATTTAAGATATTTGAGAAAAAAATACTGTAATAGGCTATATAGGCGTGTCTAAACACGAAACGTTTTTTTAGATTTTTTTGTCTGTTTGTTCGTTCCCGCATCACGCAAAAACTGCTGAACGGGTTTTAATGTAACTTTTTTATTTAATAGCTCTTGATTTTGTCGGGAACCTGAGATATAACCTAAAAATTAGTTTTTGGCGGCAGCGGAGCCGCGGACAAAGGCTACTAGCCTCACATTTAAATTAAATGTCACTAATATTATGAAATAGATTATTAGACAGTATAAATACTTTCGACAGTATAATAATGGTATTAAATGAGCGCTGTCCCTCAGGAAATGAATAGTGCCCGTGGGAAAGATATACCTATTTAGATAATAATGCGATAATTTAATGTACCGTAGAATGATGTATTCCAGAGTCCACACGACCAGAGTCGCGGGGGTAATCTAGTTTATAATATTATTAGTAACAATGCGAAATGCTATGAGGTATCCATACGTCCTATATCGATGTTTGTCCGACAATTATTTCTAAACGACTGAACGGATTCAGATATTTGGTAAGGGAAAGAGACACTGGATTGATCTACGAGTTATAGTAAGCTTAAAAGGACTAGGCTCCGTAGGATAAGCTATTATGACGTATAGATCTAACGACTAAATTTGAATGAAATAAATTAAGGCCTGGATATTTTTTTCTCTCGTTAAGTAGTTCCTGTGGTAGAACAGCAAACCAAGTTTTTTTTAAATATTTTAATAAATGATTTAATTTAACAGTCGATGGTAAGTTTGGTCCAGACGTGTCTTTAAACGAATTCATAAGGAACGTAGCAGAACTGCGTGGAACAAAAGCGATGTGTCATGAAGGGGGCTGTGGGGCTTGTATTGTTGCTGTACGAGCCGCTGTGCCACCGACAAATGAAGTGAAATTGTTTTCAGTAAATTCTGTAAGTTGAAATAGTTATTATCACACAGTTTAAAACTATCATTTTGTTATGATTGCATATAACATTTTTTTTATAATTTTTATAAAAATACCCTAGGAGTCCGTCTAAGCTATGTCTCAAAATATAATTAAATATAATAATTATTTTCTTTAAATTATTGATTTTAATTATAACATAAATGTATACCACTACCTACTACGTCTAGCATTATAAGTGAATCTTTCTAAACAACAGCTGGAACTGAATTTTCACATACTCTAGTACGGAAGGAGTTTGCCGAAACAACTAATTGACTTTCCATTTAATGGCTTGGTGGAAGTTTGTAAGTATTAAACTTACAAACTTGTAGCAAATCACTCATATTAAAGTCTAAGTTTAGTTAGATATATATAGCCGGAAATAACTCACTTTGTGGATCGATTTTATCGACCCGGGTTTCAAGCATATTCGATGCTCATCATCAAGTCGAACGCGCAGCAGTGTCAACGAGTTCCCAGCCCAGGTCGACAAAATCGATCCACGACTTGAGTTATTTCTGGCTATATATTTCTAATATGAATCAATCTCACAATAGTTTCAACACTAAGTTTAGTTTTTTTTTTTAGTAAGGTTGTGTTACCCTTTCCCTTAGGTGAACCACAAACGCGGTAATACGACGTGACATGTAAATGTCAAGTAGACGTTGTATGTACTTATGGCCTACGTTGTCGCCTAATATGAATGCGACGGAACGCGGCGAAGTGCCGACTTGTTTTTTTTCGCGACAAGACGCGACGCAGAGTGAAGTGACAACTTGAAGACGTGCATTTATATTACATGCCCATGGTTAAAACAATAATTAACTGGGATTGCCGCGTTTGTCGCTCACGAATGACTACAAAATAGAACACACGTTGCGTAAAGTATTACTCGCGTTACGTTACGTCGCGTCTCGTCGCTACGTGTCGCGTCGTCGCTACGTGTCGCGTACCGTCGCCCACCTAGGACAACGGAATATATGAAATGACTATAACAATTTCTAAGTCTACTTTTGTTTTAGTGTCTCGTGGCAGTTTTATCTTGTCATAATTGGGAGGTTATTACTGTGGAGGGCATCGGTAACAAATTAACCAAATACCATGACATACAAAATAGATTAGCTAACTTTAATGGTACTCAGTGCGGATACTGTACACCAGGTTGGATAATGAACATGTACAGGTAAAAATTGTTATTCATTTCAACAATATGTAGAGCTGAACAAGCTAATGAGTTCTGTAAATGAGTTAGTCTGATTTGAGATTACTTATTTATATCAATTCGATATTTAAAGTGTAGATTTTTTACATGGATGACAAACACGCATCCCTCTTTATGGCAAGCGGTTACATACCGTTGTCTATGAGATGCCTGCAACACTAGAAGCATTACCTACTCGCGCGTCGCCAATCACAAGGAAAGGGATAGAGTCATACTAAATACAACAGCAGAAGTAGCTATCGTTATTTCACTCTGATCTTCTTTGAAAAAGTGGTACTTCCCCTATCGAGCCGACCTATTCATGCTGGGATAAGCAAGGCTCTACCATTAAAAGAAAGGCTGAAGTTTGGAATCATAGAATATAAAGTTAATTAGAATAAAAACATAACATTAAGATAACTCTAAGCATGCACTAAAAATAGTCTAAACTAAATTGAGTTATCATGAAGTCGTGCTTCTTAAAGTTAGTAATATTTATTTCTAGTATTTACGAAGCCAAGAAAAACAATTTAACACAAAAAGATATTGAAAACTCCTTCGCCAGCAATATATGCAGGTGTACTGGATATAGATCTATTGCTGATGCATTTAAAACTTTCGCTAGTAATCTCGACGAAAATTTAAAGAATAAATTAATTGATGTAGAAGACCTATCCATATTAAAAACTTGTGGACAAAAATGCATCATGAATTGTCAACATAAATGTAAAGAAAAAAATAAACTGGATGACGATGAGAATATTACTCATGATAATAGTTGGTGTATTTTAGAGAAAAATGATAATAAAATGATAATCGTAGATTGTGGTAAGCGAAAGTGGTTTAAAACCTATAAGTTAGACGATGTTTTTAAAATAATAAATGAGAATGTTGACTACAAATTAATTGCTGGAAATACTGGACAAGGTATGAAGTAAACTTTATTTTCATTGTTTTCAAAAATACTTTATTTTTATTGTATTATTGTCATAATCGTTGCTCATGTACTCACGTACAAGCCAGTAGCATACCGAACAGCTGCTCACTGTCAGTATCCATCACGACGTATCAAATCCTATTACCTTGGATCTAATTTTATCATTTCAGACATATGGTATGAAGGTTTGGTTGCGAGAACCCTCTTCTGCGGTAGTATTGTCTGCCTGATTTTATTTCGTTAGCTGGTGCTATCTATTAATAATAATAGTGACACTATAAATTTTAAATCATACTTTATTTGGACAGATATATTATACAGATTTGGTCTAGGTAGATGCGTCTGGATCTCCCCCTATACCTACATCCTTCTATTTCGCATTGTATATCTTCTTAATCATCCATCCATCCATCCACCAGCCTTTCAACGTCCACTGCTGGACATAGGCCTCCCCAAGAGAACGCCATAACGAGCGGTCCCGTCATGGGGGATAATGCCGTAATCGCCACGCTTGGCAGGCGGTTTGGCGATCGCAGTGGATGTTGTTAATACTTGAGGGAGTGCTGCTGCCCACTCCACCGGTATCCCCTCAGTTGGCTCTTACGACTCCCGTGGATAGAGAGGGGTGGGACAATTCTAAAGCCAGTTCCACACGGCCTATTCTTAATCAGTCGCATACAAAAAAAAGGTCATCATCACACACACAAACTATCTTTAAGCTATAAATAAAATAATGTAAACTGAGATTTATATTTTAACTACTGTTTTAGGAGTCTACCACGTTAAAGACTACCCACAGTATATTATAGACATATTTAATGTAAGTGAGTTAAAGAATCATACATTAGATGTAAATCTTATACTCGGAGCTGGTATGCCGTTAACTGATATGATGCAATTGTTCCGTGAACTATCATCTGATAATGAAGACTTTACATACTTAAAAGTATTTTATGACCACATGGATTTAGTTGCTCATATCCCGGTTAGAAATGTAAGTTTAATTATTAACACCAATAGAGCAATTAATGATAATAATACAAGTATTACATTAAAGCATATATTATAAAATAAACTATTTTTGTTATAGATAGGTACTATTGGTGGCAATTTATATATGAAACATCAAAGAAATGACTTTCCTTCTGATTTGTTTATTTTGTTTGAAACCGTTGGTGGCATGATCACTATTGGTAAGAACTAATGTTTTTTTTTTTCTTTAATATTATTGCTTATGGTATCAACCGAAGCACATTCCGCCTTATCACCGCTGATGGACTCAATAGTGCTAAAAATACTACCAAGCCACTGATCACTATTTCAATTTGGGGATGAGAAATGAAGGAATGGAATTATCTCCCGTTACAACCAAAACACAATTTGCGAGGTGCTTCACGATCTTCTAATGCGCTCAAACCCTATAGCAAGCACTTGGTACCGAATCCTACCACCAGTAATACAATAGGTGAGCTTCTTAGTTCTTTTAATCGTCTCGACACTCTCGGGATAGTATGGAATGGTGACATTTGTATTCTTCGTCTATCACCACACATGAATAACGATCATATAAATTTATAACCCAAAATGCCTCATCTGAATCTGGTTTTGGCCTATAAATTGAGTTGAAGTGTTTTTAGCTGAAAGTACAACAATGATGAAAACAATGACTTTTGAAAACTTCTTGAAATTAGATATGAAACGGAAAATAATAATAAATGTAATGTTACCTCCACTGTCAGCTAAGAGCGTCAAAATCAAGACTTACAAGGTACAGAACCTACTATTGCACGCATTTAATTTAAGATTATGCTGATAACAATTATTAAAACCACAATTATATTTTTAGATAATGCCCAGATCCCAAAATGCTCATGCCATTGTAAATGCTGGCTTTATGTTTAAATTTAAACTTTATTCAAGATTACTTGAAAAGGTAACAATAGTTTATGGAAACATTTCTTCAAAATTTGTTCATGCAACAGAAACTGAAAAATTTTTAGCTGGAAAAGAAGTATTTAATAATGAGTCATTGCAATTAGCTTTACGAACGTTGTCTAAAGAAATTTCTCCTGAAGAAGTCCCACCTGAACCATGTGCTGGCTTTAGGAAAATGTTGGCAACTGCTTTGTTTTATAAAGTAAGATATTTATGCATATTTATTTTAGTTTGATTGTAATAAAATAATATAAGACGCTATCAATCCTTATACAGGCAATTCTAAGTATTTGTCCAAATGATAAAATAGAACCAAAATATAAGACTGGCGGTGAAGCTCTTAAAAGAGGTACATCTACTGGCACTGAAATGTATGACACCGACAAAAATGTATGGCCTCTGAATCAACCTATTCCCAAATTAGAAGCCTTAGTACAATGCAGTGGCGAGGCCATTTTTAGTGACGACTTGCCTGCACAACCTAATGAAGTATTTGCAGCATTTGTCACAGCCAATGTCAAACCAGGTAGCAAAATAAGTGGATTTGATACTACAGAAGCATTTGTAAGTATTTTTAGACTATTTTTAATCTATATTTTTAGCATTTAACATGCTCCGCCACTTTTTAAAGTACAAATTATTTGTGAATAAGGAAAAAAGAGCTTAGACTAAATTTAGTGCCATATCAGGACTAAACTTAATGCCATATCAGGAGTAATCCATGATAACATTTTTAATATTTTTTATGTTTTCAAGAAAATTCCGGGTGTTGTAGCATTCTATACAGCTAAAGATATACCAGGTGATAATTCCTTTACACCAACTAATTGCCCTTTAATTAATGAGAACGAAGAAATATTGTGTTCTAAATATGTCAAGTACAGCGGATATCCAGCAGCTATTATAGTAGCTACCAGAGATAAAATCGCTAACAAAGCAGCTAAGCTTGTTAGAATAATTTACGAGTATGTGAATGAAAACAAACCGCTACTTACAGTAGATAATGTGTTGAAATCTCCAGAAAAGGACAAAAGAATAACTAATAACAGAACTGTAAATCCAGAAGAAATCGGCAAGGATGTAAAGTTTAAAATTGAAGGTAAATTAAAACTGGGTCCTCAACATCATTTTTACATGGAACCACAAACATGCGTTGTAACCCCAACAGAAAACGGTTTAGAAGTGTATTCTTCAACACAATGGCTTGATTTGACTAATGTTGCTATTGCTCAGTCCCTTAATGTTTCTGCTAATAGGTATGTATTTTTTTGTTTGAAGACTATAATTATGTGTGTTACTTTTGGTCAATGTAAAATGCTATTTGGTTACTATGAAATTAGAAGATGTATTGTTCAGAAAAAAAAAATTGTATGTGTGTACTTGTACTAAAATAAACATTGCTCTATAAAGCGAACTTTTATTGCAGTGTCAATGTCGTTGTACGTAGAGTTGGAGGTGCTTATGGCGGGAAAATTACACGTTCTTGTCAAATTGCATGCGCTGCTGCATTAGTTACTCATCTCCAAGGAAGAACATGTAGATTCATCCTTCCTTTGGAAACTAATATGAACATCGTGGGAAAACGCCTGCCAACTGACTGTTGTTTTGAGGTAAGTGGGTAAATAGGTGTTGAAAATTGAAAATTATCATTTAGTGTATAATGTTTATTGGACTATATATCGTAAATGCATAGAAAAATCGTAACTGACGGAAAAATTGTGCCACTAATGATTGCCGCGCCTAATCAATAAAGTATGCAAAGCCTTTAACCCATAATCAGTTGGAGTTGTAACTATTATTTTCACTTAGTACTTTAAGGCATTTCTATACCTACATAATTTAAAAACTGCCACGTAATAAAAAAGTAATAGAGAAATTGCTGTCTTGGTTTCGGAAAACTGCTAATATGTATTTTAATGTGTTGTTTCTTAAACTTATACTTAAATATTTTTATGCTATCCTTACTAATGTTATAAATGCGAAAATGAGTTTGTTTGTTTACTTTGATTTTACACTATAACTACTGAACGATCTGATGACCTGAGTGTGGAGCCCAGAAAGGACATAGGCTACTTTTATTCCTAGAAAAATGCATAGTTCTCATGGGATAGTATTTTTTATAGAGGAATAATTAGAGTGATCTATATAATTGTAATTTTATTCTGAAGTCCACGCAGACTGAGTCGCGAGCACAATAGTTTATTATAATTCTATATTTTTCTATAAAAATGACAAGAAGGTATCTAAATCACTAAGGCATCTCTTCTAACAATACCCTCAGCTCCTGTTGCGTGGAATTATAGTTATTAAGATGTATGAGTTAACAAAAATTTACAAAATATATATTCAATGACAGATTGTTTTAAAATCATAGTATTGATTAATTTGAGCACTAGTCATTAATAACAATAATTTTAGGCTGGTGTCAATGTTGATGGAAAAATGCAGTATTTGAAGAATATTTTTTATCAAGATAATGGATGTTCTACAAATGAGACTATTAGTCCTATCACTGTGAACCATTTCCGTAACTGCTACGATACCAAGAGTTGGTATATAGAAGCAAATAGTGTGCTTACTGACACACCTTCTAATACTTGGTGTAGAGCGCCATGTAAGTAAATACATTTTTCATTAATCCATCCATCCATCAGCCTTTCGACGTCCACTGCTGGACATAGGCCTCCCCAAGACAACGCCACAACATGTGTTTCGCTCATATGGGGGATAGTGCCGTAATCGCCACGCTTAGCAGGCGGGTTGGCGATCGCAGTGCATGTTGTTAATACTCGAAGGAGTGCTGCTGCCCACTCCACCGGTTTCCCTCAGTCGGCTCTTACGATTCCCATGGGTGGAGAGGGACATTCCACTCCATTTTTCATTATGTCACCTTTTATTAAAAGAAAATATCAATGTAGATTTGAAAACATGTATTATAGATTAGAATCGTAAGTCTCCAAATAAAACAGAATCTTAATTAAACAATAAAGTCTTTTCACAGTTTATCCTAATAGAGAAAACTTTTTCAGCTTCAACTGAAGGTTTAGCTATGATAGAGTACATAATGGAAAAAATTGCTCATACAACGGGTAGAGATCCCCTTCAAGTACGACTAGCTAATATGTCCAAAGATAACAATCCAATTCCTGAACTCTTACAACAATTAATGAAAGACTCAAATTATGACGAACGAATGCAAGCTGTTAAAAGTTTTAATAACGAAAATCGGTGGAGAAAACGTGGCTTAAAAATTGTTCCTATGACATATGAATTATTTTACTTAGGGCCATATAATTCTATGATATCGATATACCACGCAGATGGGTCAATATCAATTACACATGGAGGTATTGAGATGGGACAAGGTATTAATACAAAAGCTGCTCAAGTTTGCGCTTATATTTTAGGTGTACCCATCAACAAAATAAGTGTTAAGCCAAGTTCAAGCTTAACTTCACCGAACTCGATGGCAACAGGCGCTAGCATTGGTAGTGAATGTGTAGCATTTGCTACTATGAAAGCATGTGAGATAATACTAGAAAGATTAGCACCTATAAAAAAGGCAATGAATCATCCCTCATGGGAAGTACTTGTGGAGAAAGCGTTTCAAGAGGGCGTTGATCTACAAGCATCATATATGTATTCGAGCAAAGATGACGTTAAACCCTATGATGTATATGGTATATGTGCTCTAGAGGTTGAAGTTGATATATTGACAGGTAACCACGATATAAGAAGAGTAGATTTACTAGAAGACACTGGAAGAAGTTTGAGTCCGAAAATTGATGTTGCTCAAGTATGTATCCCAAACGACGAACAATAAGTTACATAACGCAATCAGTTTCAAGTGGTCTCTTACATTACGTCACTCATTGTCTTCCTAGACTTATACCAAACTTTGTTATGGTCAGCTTACGATATGTAAGGTTTTAGCTGATCTACCAGTGTTTACAGGAGTGAATATCTGATGAGCTGACTTCCTGTCTAAGCAGCGAGTCCACAAATAGGTTGTGACCAGTAAGTCACAGGGCTAAGTCTTACGTTTCCTCCATCCATCCACCCATCCATCTATCAGCCAATAAACGTCCACTGCTGGACATAGGCCTCCCAAAGAGAACGCCACAACAAGCGGTCCCGTCATGGGGGATAATGTCGTAATCGCCACGCTTGGCAGGCGGGTTGGCGATCGCAGTGGATGTTCTTAATACTCGAGGGAGTGCTGCTGCCCACTCCCCAGATATGCCCTCAGTCGGCTCTTACGACTCCCGTGGGTAGAGAGGGGTGGAACAATTCTAAAGTCGGCCCCACACGGCCGTACGTTTCCTCATTGTGTTGATATTTTTCTTTTTGCAATTACGTCTAGTAGATCTGGGATATCTCATTTCAGTATATCTTTTCCTATTTAGATTGAAGGAGCATTCGTGATGGGTATTGGTTACTGGACTTCTGAAAATGTATTATACGATCCTGATAGTGGAAAATTACTTACTGATCGTACTTGGACTTACAAGCCTCCAGGAATCAAAGATATACCTGCGGATTTTAGAGTTTATTTTCGAAGAAACTCTAAAAATCCGTGTGGTGTGCTACAATCCAAGGGTAAGAAATTTAAAATAATTATCAACCAAAAAAAAAATCATGAACATCAAATTTAATAATTTTACTAGCTGACTCCGTAATCTGCTAATAAAATTAAACTGCCTTGGTGGTGCAGCGGTAGTGTGAGCGACTGCTAATTAAGAGGTCTCGGGCTCGATCCCCGAGTCGGGCGGCACTATTGAGCTTTTTCGAAAATAGAAAAATTCTCAGTAGCGGCAAACATAGTTGGCGAATCGTGGATGTGTAATACACCTTTGCCTGCCCCTTCGGAGATACAGGCGTGATGGTATGTTATGATGCTACGTTACTGCGTAATCCTATTTAAAGGAATGTGTGAATTAGTATTTGATGTGATTAAAAAAAATACTATTTTGAATGATTCTAGCAACTGGTGAACCAGCGTTATGTCTTGCGTCAGTCATAACTCATGCCCTGAGGGAATCTGTAAGAGCTGCCCGTTTGGATGCCGGATATAAAGACGAATGGGTTGATATTAGTAAGCATCTTTTTTCACTTTTGATATTGATTAATAATTATGGTCGTCCGATAATAACGGTAACCGTAGCCATTAGACGTTAGCAATATCAGAAGCATCATACATGTATTGCCAACTCCAGTGAAAGGGGTATGAGGTGGAGAAGAAGGATGACAGAGAGAGAAATTTTGGTTTAGACACAAAAATGGATGGTGAAAGACCAGTGAAACACGTATATAAAGATATTTATACTACATGGGTGGCATATAAGCATACGGTGATGGTAAGTGGTTACCGTAGCCTATAGGTGTTAGAGCAATACCAGAGGTATCACTCACTCGTCATCAATTCCAAGGAAAGAGATAACGAGGTCGAGATATCGAATAATAAGGAGAGGATAGGGTTTGGGCTTTCGACCTATCACTCACCATATGAAACACAATAAAATTGTAGGAGTTCCTACCGTTGTTTCATGCTGATCTTTTGTGAGTAAAGTAGTTGCTAGAGTACTTATCCTACTGTACCTAACCGCACACCCCGTTATTCGGGGCAACGAACAGGGTAGTGTGGGGCCTTCACTCACTAAATAACCCGCCGTGTGCCGTCTCTCCGCCTCTGTTGACGAGCCACCGGAACCATATTACATTCCTTCAGTGGTATCCGATCGAGCCTACCCATTCAAGATGGAACAAGCAAGGCTCTTCTACTAAAGACGTTCAAATATAAAATTGTGAAAGATTGGCAAATATATTAAGCTTCATCATTTCATCCTAAGCTTCACGAGAGAAATTAAATTTTGAATAATTTAGATAAGCAGAAAATCTTAAACGTTTAAGATCGTGAACAAAAGCTAATTAAACGTGTTCTCATGTTGTCCTAATGAATAAATATATTTTTTGCAGAAAACCCGTGCACTACAGAAAATATTTTTATGGCGGTGGAACACAAGTTGGAACATTTTATTTTAAAATAGCAACCTAAAAAATAGTCTATACTCCATTATAATAATTAGTATAAAAGTAACTTTGTGTTTCGCAAACCATTCCCATAATCATCCTAAAAATCATGAAATTGAGGCTTGCAGGTTTCCTAGCGCTGTTTTGCTTCAACGAGCTGTTGCTGAAACAAATATACACATGTGATAATTTGTCAAAAAATATACAATTATAGGTAATTTCGAGAATTTTGACATATTACAGGTGTGTGTCTTTTGCGGTATTAGCCTCAGACTGGCAATCGAATTCGGTAACAGCGTCATTGCAGTCCTTAGTTTTACTGCTAGGCTATAGAGTACTGCACACTCTTATAGTTCAATAAAAATATTTACAATGGTTTATAAGAACGAAACAATAATGATGAAAATAAACAGTAATATAAATAAGTAGCACTTTACGGAAATTGGGTAAAGTATTCAAGAGCGAATGGCAGTCGTGATATTTTTGTAATTTAATAGGTTACGTAATGTGTCAAAATTATGAAAATCCTGAGAGCTCTACTTAGTCTGTAAAATCCTACTATAATACATTAGGGGGGGGTTTAGATGTGAATTACAGTAAAATTAAAACGTTTTCAGTGTCGTTTAGACCTTTATACTGCCCTCTTAGACTAATGGTCTTATTCATAACAAAATGCTTATCAAAGGTATAAACCTATATTAGTTAAAACGTCTTTTAAGCCTATTAAACGTTCGATAAAAATCTTTATTCATAATCGTTTGATAAACCTCCGATAACTAAAATGTCTTTAATGTACATAATGTTGCAATTTCGTAGAAAAAATGGTTTAATGTGAATAGTAGAAAAATATTTTCATAAGTTTGTACTTGTCATTGTCAAACGTTTTAATTTTTGATTGTGTCACATTAACAAAAATAATAAAATTATTAAATAAACAACAGCGAAATTGTGCTCACACTGACACAATAAAAGCCATTGAACAAGAAGATAAGAAGATACATAAACAACTAACAAGAAGATAAAATTATTACGATTTATTATTTAAAATTATATTAAAATGAATGATAATATTAAAAGCTGCAAGTCTTTGCGAACTAAATTTAACCGCACACCCCGTCGTTCGGGGCAACGAACAGGGTAGTGTGGGGCCCGCACCCACTAAAGAAACCCGCCGTGTGCCGTCTCTCCGCCCGTGTTGACGGACCACTGGTACTGTGTTGGATTACTTCAGTAGCCCGCCGGAGGCTTACCCTTTCGGGTACCCTCTACTGAGCGACAAAGGTGCGACGCATCCGCACACGGAGCGGAAGGCACTGTTGCCGCGACGAGTTCACGGCGCTGCCCGGGGTGCCCCAACGTGGAGGTATCCCGACCCGCACCCCGGAATTCCTCATCCCCTAAAGAAAAAGGATTGGCTCTTCGCCGATAAACTTTTCTGCGTCGATTGATGACATGATTTTCAATCACCGCAATACTTTGCAGGGTTTGTAAAGCTTGCATATTTAAGAAAATTAAGGTAAAATCGTAAACGTAAACTTCTTATAACAATAAAAATTAGATTATGCGTGTCGGATGTACTTATTAGAAATCAATGTCAATACACAATAAATTGTCATTTCAAACATCATATAATCAACTGACCAAAATCAGCCATGTTTTTTGCTAATATACGCTTATCGAAGGTTTATAATAGGCTACTAGCTTGTATAAATCAAAGAGACTATATCAGAGAGTTAATGAACGTTTTAGCGTTATCGAACGATTATGAATAACACTTTTTGACAACCTACTTTTAGCGAGCCTTTAAACCTCCGATAAGTTATTATGAATAAGATCATAAAAGTCTAAGTACTGTCGAAAAATGCCTAATTTTAAATGAAATAATGTGTTTAAATTAAATCTATTTAATTTTGTGATACATGTAGGTAATTAAAATGATTACAATTTAGTGAGTAAGTAGCTATAAACGTAATTACATGAAATTAATTCGGCGTTAATGGCAAATAAGAGCTTTATTGCTTCATTGCTACGAACTGTTCATAAAAACCAAAAACAATACTTTCTCTCTAATGCTACGAGTAACTATATCTATCTTATTAATATTAGATTATTTGTTATTATGTTATATCTTAAATAAATGTCATCAATATGAATATTATCATTTATTTATAATTAAAGATGTCCTTTTTTCGATCTATTACTGTTCCCACTATTGGGCACTAGTCTCCTCTCAGAGCGAGACGAAAAATGTTAGAAAAGTCAAAGTTATAGCCGTGATCTTAACGGGGGATCAAACTTAATATCACTGTCTTTTACCACTACCTTATACTAACACTGCTACATTATACCTGTGCAAAGATGTTATAGATTGATGACTCTATCATCTATGCAGCTTACCCTTTTTTTTGTTAAGGCGGAAAGATGTTCCTATCCGCACACCCCGTCGTTCGGGGTAACGAACAGGCCAATGTGGGGCCCTCACCTAATAAATAAAGCCACCGTGTGCCATGTGTCCGCCCGTACTAGCGGACAACTGGAATTGGTATCTTGGTATATCTTGATGATTCGTGCCAAATATTCGTATGGGTCGTCAAGTTATTATTAACCCTTAACTTGGCAGAGAAAAAATTTTTTGAATATCAATATGATTTTTATATGACGTAATACTTATGACTCAAAGATGCCTAGAAAAATAAAAATAAAAATTCCATTAGGGTGGTTTTAAAAAAAACACATGTATCCTGTGGGATACATTGCCAACAATCCATAACAACACATAATGATTTCAATGTATCTCGAAAGATACGTTGTCAGGTCAGCTATGACTTTACTGTTACATAATTTGGTAGAAAAAATAATAAATACAAATGCCTTTTTAATCAATAATCAGTAACTTCTATTAAAATATAAAATGTTTTAACATCAAACATCTTTTTCTTCAAACATAACAAAAAATACCAAAATTAGAACAACTTTTTAAAAGAGTATGACAATATGAGATCAATTTCCTTAAATGAAAAACATTATTTCTTTCTGACAGTAAGTTTCATACCGCATTTCATACACATGACTGTGGTCTGATCTTTTATGCTAAGTTTGCATATACCCTTGGGCCGAAATGTTGAAAAATTATTATATTCATCAAATCTTACATCTTGCAGTACAAGTTTTTTTGATCATTTTCTTTGGTGCTGATGGGACAAAAGCCGATTTATTGAATGGTTGCTCTCTAACAGAATTTAATAGCCCTTGTAATAAATGATAATGCAACTTCTTCAGGCTCAGTTGCTTGAAATTATTTCCGGCAATATGTCTGCGCTATAAAATTCAGCTATTATTAACGTACATATCCAGGATGTTGAAAATATTGGCAAGTAACCCCTATGAGTTTTCAGTTGTGGTTTATAAAGGGCAACCAAAATGTCTGCAACCTCCCTTGGTGCGCGTTTTAGTGTTTGAAGGTTTCAGGACAGCGGACAGCTGTTTTATATTTTGTTTCCTTATTATAGCGTTGTAATACTCCAACTGGCGTCTCAGATACATAGATACTAGCGACGGTGACAACTTTACTATCGTTCCTTTTATGATGCTGATAGGAATGATGGGAACTTTATTTTTGCCACTCACAACTCGAGAGTCTGAGTCGCCCTTTTTTGTTTTTGTCCGATAAAGCTTCTTTTCCGCACCTCGCAATCAATTGTATCTAATCGTACCCAATGAGAATGTTCCCATTTCATTTTGATAGTATAAATTACCTCCAGGATTTTCAATAGCCTTTTCACTATGCGGTAATGCTGTCCGTAGTTGGTAACTCTTTAATGTGTATTTCAGCCTTGTGTTCAAATTTCATGTAAACCAAATAGAAATTTAATCGCTTCCTTTGTATAGGCACAGGTCGGATTAGAACGCGTATTCTTTATGCTGGATGGCGTGAGGCTAATACTATTGATGGTGATGGCCCAGGTATTTTAGGTACTATTCGGTTAGTCCTAGGTGTTTTAGTTTGACTAAAGTTCAAGTAGGTGGTTGGCGAGGGAGAAATAGACGAGGAGAGACTCTTAAGCTGAAGAATTCGCGGAAATGGATTCAATAGGTGGTTGTGCAGGCCCCAAATGGCAGGAATCTGTTATTGTTTGCATGGCAAGGTTACATTCATCGTCAGAAATTATATAAAGATTTTAAAGCGTAGAAGAAAGCGAAGAATCCGGTAAAGATTTATTACTGACATGCTTACGAAGAGTAAGTAATATTGTAAAATTCACAATCAAACTCCGAATTTCTTCATCATTTGATGATTGATTGAGTTTTAGCAATAAATCAAGTATATTTCTAGCTCTCGAAAGCACATGCAGCTTTTTTACCTAAAAACAACAGAAAATAAGCTAAGCTTTTGTTCGCGTAATGAACCGTTTATGGACTTGGTAGTGTACACCTATAGATACACGACGGTTCTGTATTACTTGTTAGAGAAGCTGGCAGTGTGCACGACGAGATACACCCATTTACAAAAGTGAATAAAACCATCCACTGGATAATATTTATGCTCCAAATTGATTAATTTAGTAGAACAACATTTATAATTTATTTTTTTATGCTTATTTCAAGCATGTGTTGCTTGAAATAAGCATAAAAAACATTATTTTTTGTATTTTTCTTACCTGTATGCACGGGAGCATGGCGTCGGTTGGAAATAAAATAAATTTGACAGCTAACTAGTCTTGCCAACTTTAAAATAATAAACGTACATTTGAAAACAAAGAGGTTATCTAAATATTCCCATAAATATGATTCGTGTTAACAACTTAATAGTTGGCGTAGAATTTTTCAAACTTTGATGTATCTGCAGAGATACTTTGTCAAGAAAAGAGTTAATCAGGTATTACCCACAATCAGAAAATTCCAGAATCATCGTTGAGGAAATCTAGAGTTATGCTGTATTTAGTCAGAGTCTCATGGAATGGATACATTAAATTGAAAACAAATACCAGAAATATGGGAAGGATTCCACGGTATCGTTTATATCCATATGTGCTATTATAGAATGGATTTTAGGAGGAGAGCCCACCACTCACCCACGGATTATCAATCCCGGTTATCTTTGGACAGAATTAACCTAAGATTGCCAATCCGCACTCTCACAGATAGAGGAGAATGTGATAATAACAAAGTAGTATGCACGATAATGACAAAAAACTCACCAACGCGACACAACCATACGGTAGAACTCTCAGAACCACAATATTGCAATATTCCGCAAAAATCCGAACATAAATTCGACACGTGTTTCACCTCTAAACGAGGAGCCATCTCATTTGTTGCCGAGCGTTCTTGACTTTTGTTTTGTGAGCCAAATGCAATGCTACTTTGCTTTGGCTCTCTAGGCTTTCCTTATACCAGTGTACTTTACTACATAAGTTTATAAAATCATGTAAGTTATTAGAAATTACAAATTTTCACAGTGCCTCAGGCTAGGATGCTGGTTAAATTCGACCTTGATGACTACTACATTCCTCAAGCTGTTTATTTCATTAAAAAAACACCTATTGATCCGAAAAATCTCGATATCTTCCAACAACTATCAAGAACGTTCAAATAAAATATTCAAAGAAATTTCACCCTTTATTTTGTGAAGGCCTGAAGTCGAATGACATGAACTATAATTTTGTATTTTAAGTGTGGCAGTGGGCGTTTTGATTATATACTCACTGTTTTAAGTAGTATCATTTTTAAAGACATTCCAAATTGAGACGTTTGATAAAATTATTTATCTGTAGTATTTTAATTAAAGTAACATTTTTGTATATTTGAAAACTTGAATTATCAAGTTATGGTGGTAATTTCTATCTGTAGATACCAATCCTTACTACGCAAGAATGAGTTTGTTTGTTATGCCTTTACGCCATAACTATTGAAGCAATCATCATGAAATTTTGCATACATATAGTATGGAGCTCAGAAAATTTGGCTAAAGATGTAACTGCGAGCAGGATTCGAAGTAGTATCATTCCCATCTTAGTTATTAAAAATCTCATTAAAATCTAATATGAGGTGGAATAGGGGGTTAACAGTAGTTTGCTGCGTTAGCTTATTGGCCTAAGGGTGTAAGTACATAATATATTCGGCTCCACTCAAGGTTTGTTTGAAAGTTTTCCGCATCGTTTCCGTTTACACGAAAATCATGTGGCATAATACGAGGACAAGTATGATTATACCATGCACTGCGTTTAACGCCGTTCCACCGCACGGCGCTTAGCATTATATTTAAAAAGTAAGTATTCAATGCCGTACATACGTAATATGAAATGAAAGAATTAACGGCTATCTCCTGCTACAACCAAAACACACCAATGTGTTTCATACCCGGTTACACGGGAGATAGTAGTACCAACCCGCTTCGGCCCGCCATCCTCCCGGAGCCGTTCGTAGTGAGACAGTCAGAATACCCTCTCAGATTGCTTACGACCCCAAGAAATCATCGGCCTAACGGCCGCTGCCGCCACCCCAAAAGTACTGGTACCTTGCTTGTCAAATTATAGCGATTAGCGTAGAAAAAATTATGCAAATGTAATAAAAATAAAATAAAACAAAGGTTCGGCCACTAGTTAGTACAATAGTATAAAAAAAACAACAAAACTTCATTATTAATCTTTTATAACTTCAAATAACAAATTATACAATTTCACTTGCAACAATCGGACATTGTTCTTCATCACAACAACTACTGCTTCTACTTCATCTATATACTATTTATATCTAAATGGTAAATATATTATGTTCGTACGTAACACAATGTCGCAGACGAATTTGTGCCACATTTTATTATGGCTTCATATGCACTAGCAATGCATACAATTCGGTTATAATGTATCATATGGACTCACACATTGAAGCAAATAATAAAAGATTATTGACCTGACCCATAATCCGGTACCTGTACTGGCGGTCACACTGTGAGTAAACTTAAGTATCTGGGACACTGGCTCACTGCGACTCTTTGTGATGATGTGGACATAGAAA
The DNA here is from genome assembly GCA_948253155.1 of Leucoma salicis. Classification (NCBI taxonomy): domain Eukaryota; kingdom Metazoa; phylum Arthropoda; class Insecta; order Lepidoptera; family Erebidae; genus Leucoma; species Leucoma salicis. The sequence continues at coordinate 5,782,356 of OX411817.1, forward strand.
GGGAGCATAGGGCGTTAACAGTCAGGAGTAATATATTGATTCGCAGGTTTGCTAGGTGTAATAATGAAGTTAAAATTGCCTTTTTGAAATAAAACTACGTTTACGGAATCTATCGCGTTTACTTGATTTTTATACTATCTCGACGTTTCGAATACTTTAAAGCATTCATGATCACGGGAGGACTTAGATGATAGACGTCCAAGGCTAATATGTTATTTCAACGGTTTCATCTACCCACAGTATATGATTTTACAAAATTTTTGGTTTATTTATTTTAACCCACCTAATATTCGTTTAGAAACACAGTGAAATTATCTACTTCAAATTTTTTATGCTTATAATGTATGATACTTTAAGTTAGTATATTAAAATGAGTATAATACTCCTCTTTAAACTATAAAATTTTCTTTATTAAGTGCTCAAAAATTCTACCACAAACTACCAATTACTACCAGTAAGAAGACAATCTTGGTTATTAGTTTATATTATTAAATATATTGATTTTGCCCAAAAGCTAAGACTAAAAAGCTACCACCGGATTGGAACGCGGCCTGACTGAGAAATATCCGGCCAGAAAACTCAGTAGGCAACAACTGTTATGGATTATTAAATTTTGTACGGAATTACTTAGAGCTGAATTAAGTTTAAAATTTTTAAAAGGCTAAAAAGACTAATCACTACTTTGGGTTTTATCTACACAATAAGCGCTAACTGTGTCTTGCAATCTTGTGGTGTGCCTTCTTGTGTTCTGTTTGGTGAGGCCTATCACAGGATTCCAGCTTGATGACCCAGCCGTCTTCTCTATTGAAATTGGAATGTTTCTTAATTTCAATAGCCTCACGTATCATTCTAGGGCGATATCGATGTTCTTTTGCGAGGATTTGAGGTTTGTCAAACCTAATGTAATGGCGGGTGTGGTCCTGTGCGTGCTCATAAATTGCAGACTTTGTATAGCGACGGTGCTTCACATCAGCTATGTGTTCTTTGATCCGAGTTGTTATGGATCTCTTTGTTTGCCCAATGTAGGAGAGACCACAATCACAATCTAGCTTGTATACTCCTGCATCCTGTAAGGGTGGTATATGGCACTTGACTGGTGGTAAAAATTTACTAATTCTTTTGCTTGGCTTATAGTAGGTTTTAATTGAAGCTTTTTTGAGAATGCAGCCAATCTTGTCAGTGACTCCTTTAACATAGGGCAGGACTGCAGGGAGGCGCTCAACTGTGGGTGGCTTCACTCGGTTTCTGTGACGGCGGCGTGGAACCTGCAGCTTATTTGCATATAAAACTTTCTTTACATGCTGCAACTGTGATGAAGAACACCTGGCTGGAGAAAATTAATAATCCATAACAGTTGTTGCCTACTGAGTTTTCTGGCCGGATATTTCTCAGTCAGGCCGCGTTCCAATCCGGTGGTAGCTTTTTAGTCTTAGCTTTTGGGCAAAATCAATATATTTAATAATATAAACTAATAACCAAGATTGTCTTCTTACTGGTAGTAATTGGTAGTTTGTGGTAGAATTTTTGAGCACTTAATAAAGAAAATTTTATAGTTTAAAGAGGAGTATTATACTCATTTTAATATACTAACTTAAAGTATCATACATTATAAGCATAAAAAATTTGAAGTAGATAATTTCACTGTGTTTCTAAACGAATATTAGGTGGGTTAAAATAAATAAACCAAAAATTTTGTAAAATCATATACTGTGGGTAGATGAAACCGTTGAAATAACATATTAGCCTTGGACGTCTATCATCTAAGTCCACCCGTGATCATGAATGCTTTAAAGTATTCGAAACGTCGGGATAGTATAAAAATCAAGTAAATGCGATAGATTGCGTAAACGTAGTTTTATTTCAAAACTAGCTGTTTCCCGCGGCGTCGCTCGCGTAAATAAATGACTATTACATTATTTTTTTTAAAAAGAAAACGGCCTCACGTCCCACTACAACTACTATTACTTATCATCGCGCCATCTCCCTTGCGGGGTAGGCAGAGAAAACAGAGTGCCACGAGGCTCTATCCTTTCATACATCTCTCGCTTCGTCAACATTCATAATTCTCTTTATACACACATAGCTGTTACCCGCGACTTTGTCCGTGAGTAATTTCATAAAAATAAATAAAGCAACCCTTGAAATTGTCGGCAATACAGTGCAACGGTATTACAGTACTCGGGGTTGGAACTTCATTACTGAAATGCTAGATGGCGTTGAAGTTGCTAGATTTTGAGATTTTGTGACAAACAATTTTTTTTATTTTTCGTATTTTTTTTAATAAAAAGTATCCTATGTTACTTCTAATACCTCCGAGAATATGTGTACAAAGTTTCATGATGATCGGTTAAGTAGTTTTCACGTGAAAGCGTAACAAACAAACTTACATTCACATTTATAATATTAGTATGAAGTATGAAGTATGATGTGTAACATTCGCGTAAATATTAGAAAGTATTATTTAAAATTGCCTTGTTTCGGGCTTACAGCCAGTTATTTTACACTTGCAGCCTATGGATTGACTGTACTCAGAACGCTTACAACGCCCTACATAGCCAATATAATAATGCTTTTAGGCCACTGTTGAGGTTGTCCCGACACTGCAGCGCATCGGGAATGTTTGCTGAGGCAAGGTTGGACGATTTTTACGCCATATATATTATCGCTAATGAGACGAGTGCGGGGCAGCTCTAACAGTCTACTTGAAATAATAGTGGACAGTGTAGGGTTAAAACCACGGAGTACAGAAAAATCTGTTCAGAAAAGTCTGTACTCCGTGGTTAAAACCCATGTGGGTTGAACTAACCGCCGCTACATTATGCGGTGGTAGCATTTTTGGTAATTCATTAAGATTTTTACTAACATAGGCTATAAGTTGTTCTTGTATTGTGTGTAACAGAATGGATTAAAATCTGAAATAAATAATAATAATATATTTAGATATTTTTAGCATTTGACATACTTAGCACTATACATCAGGCAGGATCCTGCTCGTGACTGTTATTTTCGATTTCCCATTTTTCACTTTGTTTTACTAATAATATAATGATCTCTAGTAAATCAATGTCTCCAGACCGTAATTTCGCTCACGGGCGTGTCAACAGATACTTGCCATGTACGTACTTTAATGCACGAGTATGTAATCCAAATAGAATGTATCCACCTTTAGAGCTTACTTTATTCATTCTGAAAGGCTGACCAACCACTCCGAGACTTCTTGACCTCTCTGCAGAAGAGTTTGGTGTTGCCTTCGAAGTTTGTTGACATCCAATTAGTAGTAACTACTCCCAGTATGTATAAATCTGCTCAACTGGAGAAGTACCTCCTTCTCATGAAAATTTGGCCTTAATGATCATTGCCTTGGCTAAGAATTACCACAAGAAAAAGTGTGAAAATGAGATATTAAATATTATAATGATGAAAAGTGATTTATAACCACCTTGACTACTTTTTAAAATCTATCAACTTTATCTATGAAAAACAGTACGGTTTCCGCAACCAATCAAATACACTATTAGCATGTATTGTGTTGATCTTATCACTAATATAAAGTGCAAAATTGATAAAAAGCAAATAGCTCTCGGAATTTTTATAGATTTAAAAAAAGCATTTGGCACTATTAGTCATAAATTACTTCTTGACAAACTGACTGCTATTGGAATCAAGGATTCAGCATATAGAATTTTAGAGTCATATCTTTCACAAAGATATCAGACAGTCAGAATCGCGGACACAGTGGGATCCCTGGAATCGGTAACCTGGGGTGTACCTCAAATCGATTTTGGGGCTCCTGCTGTTCCTCATTTATATTAACAGTATAAAAGACCTGGGTCTAACTGGAGACATAACTTTGTATGCCGATGACACTTACCTTTTTTATTTTGCAAATGATATCTGTACAGCAGTAAAAGATGCCCAGAGAGACCTGGATGTGTTGCGCACTTGGTTTCAATATAATTTATTAACTATAAATATAGCCAAGACTCATTATATGATTTTTAATGCAAAAAATAAAAAAATCTCGAATTTTAAACCATTGCATATTAATAACGAATTCTTAACAAGAGTGAACTCTGAAAAATATTTGGGTCTTACCTTAGATAATCATCTAACTTGGAAACCACAATTAGAACAAATACGATCTAGACTGACAGCCCTAATGGGTACTCTTCGAGGAGTCGTTCGTTGTTTTCTTCCCTCTGTTAGATATATAATATATAACTCGCTTATTAAAAGTACTTGACTTATTTAATTGAAGTCTGGGGTTCAGCTGCCATAACAAATTTAAAACCTTTACAAATTTCCCAAAATAAAATAATTAAATTACTTTTTTGCCTTCCATATTTGACACCCACAGTAAATGTATATAATAAAACTAAACTTCTATCGTTATCTCAAATTTACGTTTACCATACCTGCCTTGTACCAAAAATACTGACCAAAAATATTCATTCTCAAATAATATTTACTAAAAAATCACAATATCAAACTCGCAAAATGAGAAGCGCTAATAATATTAGCTTATACAAGCTACGAACCAATTATAGTACTAAAATATTCTTTTTGAAGGTGCCAAAATACATAATAGCTTACCTAAAGACATAAAAGAAATAAAATCTTTATTTTTATTTAAAAGAAACTTAAAATTTCATGTCACAAAATTGTCTCTGTGTTTAAATAGTAATATTGTATCATAATTATAAGAATCGTGATAGCAATTGACTCTATACACTTAATAGAACCTTGTTCATTGTTATACTGTTGTCCTTACCTTCATTTAGTCATCATTCTGTAAACCAATCTGATATATTACTTTTCTCACAATACCTACATTATAGAAAATAATTTATCTACAAGATACTGTGGTTTTGTAATAACTCACTACCATATCAATAAGTTTTTAACTAATAATGTATCTAGGTACATTTCTAATTTCTAATATTATAAATGTGAATGTAAGTTTGTTTGTTACGCTTTCACGCGAAATCTACTTAACCGATCACCATGAAACTTTGTACACATATTCTTGGAGGCATTAGAAGTAACATAGGATACTTTTTATTAAAAAAATATTATTTACGAAAGATAAAAAAATTGTTGATTTATTTTTATGAAATTCCTCGCGGACGAAGTCGCGTGTAACAGCTAGTAATATTATAAGTGTGTAATTTGATGTTGTGTTTAAGTGTACTCGTAGTGATCTTTAAAACTAATCTGTTGTTTACTCGTGTCACTCAACTGTATTCAAGCTAGTATTTCTCAGTGTAAGTGAATTGTAATTATTTTTGAGAAATAAATGTCTTAAACCGTAAACCGTAATGAAGTCACAAGCAATATTTTAACCTGCGTCTCCTGGAAAACCGTTCTAGACGCTTGCCAACTAAGCCATCGTAATCTGCTCGTGACTATCAAGTTCGATAACGCATTCCTTCTTACTATCATAGGCGGGGCGTGTGCTGTCTGTCAGAATAATGACCTAACGCTATAAATATGTTGATATTTTTATGTGTATTCTAATACTTGATAGGCTTAGCTATACACCGGAACACAAACTAGGAAAATGTGTAATCGAAAATGATAGTCGCGAGCAGGATTTGAACCTGGTTCTCCTGGACAATCATTCCCAGCACTTTGTCTTCAAGTCATCGTGACATCTGATCCGACTATCAATTTCGATAACGCATTTATTCTTAATGTCATGGGACGTTCGATTTCACATTTTCACACTAGGTGTTCCAGCAAATGATCGAGCATATCAAGTAGGTATCTAATATATAAAATTCTCGTGTCACAGTGTTTGGTCACCATTCTCCTCCGAAACGGCTCGAACGATTCGTATGAAATTTTGTGTGTTTATTTAGTAGTTCTGAGAATACGATGTTAACTATTTTTCATACCCCTAAGTGATAAGGGTGGTCCACCCCAAAAAAAAAAATTATTTTGTTTTGTGGGCAAATTTTTTTTATTTTAATTTTTTTATGATTCGGCATTAAAAAATACATGCAATCCTAAATTTTCACTCTTCTACTGCCAAGCCCTATTTTTGAATTGTGATATTTATACTTTAGTAATTTTAAAAAAATATTCACGAAAAAAAAAACATGGCGGTACGAAGTTCACCGGGTGAGCTAGTATAAAATATCGAAATAGATTAAATATACAATACCCCACGTATTGTAGGATTTTCCTCATAAATATTAATTACATATAAGCATGGAAGGGTTGTTTTGTAATGAACAGTACGAAAACGCTGTTAAATAGAATTATCACGACTTAGATAGATTTCTTGGCTTTTTTTAAGGCAGAAAAAAGCAACATATTTTTTTTAAAGATAACACCCTGTTCTAATAATAGGTATAATCCTTGTATTTCGGGGGACTTTACAAACATACAGTTTCACGGACACAAAGTACAGTCAGACTCAGAACAACCATTTATGGATCACACAAAGAGTTGTCCCGTGTGGGAATCGAACCCACAACACTGGGGCCCCGCCCCAGTGTTGTGGGTTCCGGTCGGTATTTAAACCACTCCGCCATTTGTGCATAACTGCAAACATAGGGTAGTGTGGGGCCCTCCCCCACTAAATAAACCCGCCGTGTGCCGTCTCTCCGCTTGTACAGACCACTCGAACAATGTGACATTACTTCATTGATAAGATTTCTCGGCCTGACATATTATATTGTGCGTCTACAGTACTACTCAAGAAGGATACACTCAAAGACTTGATACTATTAACCACCTTTATATCGCAAAAAAAATGTATTATGAAGCCATTGAAACCACACCTTAGGTTTGACGTATGTCAATTGTCCCACAGTCGATCAGGGAGGCCTTGTTAGTACACGTTAAAGACAAACTTGAATTCACCGGCACTTTAATATATCATTATACAATTTCCATCATTTTTATATGCTTTTTTATACTACGTGGATAGCAGACAAGCCTACACGACTAGCCTACTAACCCACCTGAGAGGCATCACTCGCGCGTCACCATGTCCAAGGAAAGGGAGGTGGAGAAAGTGGAATGGAAGGATAATAAGGACAGGATAGGAGGGGGATTAGGACTAGTCTGCCACTCGCGTAATATATAAAAAACGTAAACTTAAAGTTTAATATTGTGGCTCGAAACACTTTGGTTGCATTTCAAACACCTTTATTTTATAAGGCGGGAAAAAATTACTTAACCGCATACCTCGTCGTTCAGGGCAATGAACAGAGTAGTGTGGGGCCCTTACCCACTAAATAAACCGTGCCGTCTCCCCGCCTGTACTGGGAAACCCCTGGAACTGTGAGACATTACTTCAGTAGTATGTGTTTCCAACACGTAACCACCCAACACGATTCGTGGCCTAACTGAATTGAAGGCGCAATAAATTAAAACATTATCTTTTTCCATTTATGTCTATTTTGATATTTTTATAGGTATAGGTACGAGTATACATTTGCACTTAACCAATTTTAGCACTTAGTATTCTCCTATTTCTTTTACGGTAAAATACCTTTTCCGTGTGACGGATACCGTCCGTCAAAGGATATAACGGTGTGAAATCCGATTACAAAATAGCAGTAATCTTCCATACTGCTTTTAGCCCAGCGAAAATATAATTCTAAGAACATTTTCTAAAAATCTCTGAAGATTACAGAGGTAAGATTAGCGAAAAATTTACTTGAATATTTTGTTATATTTATTTATTACTGTAATTGAAAAGGCTAATAAGGATATGCAGTAAAGTACTCAGAAACAAACTCAGTGCTTGTTTATTTCATTTACGTTCATAAATACCATAGATTTAGGATATACTCCATAGATGGGCAATGTCAACTACCGAATGAGACCAAAAACCAATTTTTTATGTGTGTGTGAGTTGTCAATGTGTGCATTGAAAGTGCTGCGCATGAAGTTATGATTGTAATCGATATCGATAACAATGTACGATACTAAAAATACTTTTGAAAAGTTTTGAACGTAACATAGAAAGCGAATAATAAACCCTGTGTAGTTCCGTCAGTCTCACTGGTGAGACGATCGGAAATTGTTGTTTTTACCCGATCGTTTAATTAATCTTGTTGGTGAGACGAAAGGGATAATTTTATTTCAAGTCAACAATTTCAGATGTTGCTTCTAGCAACCTACAATTTTCTGCTACCCTGGTACTTGAATGCGTAAGTCATAAGTATTTAAAAAGAAAGATGATTATTGATTAAACTACAAAGACTCCTGCAAGCCTCTGCTATCTTAGTACTATTTGCCCGTCCGTGCACGAGGTCGTGGGTTCGATTCCCACCCAGGACAGTTATTTGTGTAATGAACATAGATATTTGTACTGCGTCTGGGTGTTTTCTATCTATCTATGACTGTATTTACAAAAAAAAAATATGTGTTATATCCGTAATCTGGTACCCATAGCACAAGCGTCAAGCTTAGTTTGGGACCAGAGGACGTTGTGTGAAATGTCCGTGAATATTTATTTATTTTATTTATTTAGATACATTTATTGTAGGTAAATAGGTACATTAGATAAACAATAACTTGCAAGACCAGTAGTATAAACACAGACATCGAAGGAAATTGCATAAGTTACATAAAGTAACAATATTTTCCCATTTGTCTCACTAAAATGTTAGTGAAACGATTGGGAGTTTAAATTTAATTTATATTCCTAAATTCTGAATCGTCTCACCAGTTGGACGAGCGATAATACACGAAACTGCCACTGTAACCAGAAACTTATGGAAGAGGCCAGAAAATATAAAACACAGATTTAATAAAATGTTTATGAATCATATAAGCATATCAAATATCAAAATAAAAAATAAACGTCGCAGAACGTCTACCAGATGTGAAAACATCCAAATTATTTTGTAGAAATAATGAGTAGATAAAATAATCATTACTTTTTCAATGTGTTCTTGTATAAAATTTTGACGTGTAAAATAACGGAAATGGACATAAATCATCATATCCAGGGCGGATATCATCTGAACTGGTGGGACTGAAGTACTTGTCAAAATGAATCAAACGATTTCAAAGTTGTTGGGATTGCGGCATTTTATAGCATAGTGCCCAAGGCCACCGGGCTCCATCATCAGACCCTGAATATCATCTAGGACTATGATACTATTCAGGATAAATCAAACAACACTGGGGTTATATCGTTTTATAACGGACTTCGTATGGCCACCTTCTAGTTCCATAATCAGACCCTGGATACCATCTGAAGACAAAATACTCGTCAAGACGAATTAAAAGTTTCCAAACTCGATGGAGTTGTCGTCGTTTCATTACAGAGTCACTGTGGCCACCTTCCAGCTCCACCATCAAATCAGCTCCATGGCTTCATAATATTACATTGTCAATAATAATAATAATATGCGCAACCACTTTTCTCTGAGATTTAAAGGAAATCTGAAAATGATTGTATGTTGTTTAATCCGGTCAATTTAATTTACAGTAGGTACCTAACTATAAAATGCAGAACTAATATAATTGTATTATGTATGTTAAATAGTTAAAATATTAACCATCAAAGTCGATATATTACAACCAATAAATCAAGGCATCACTAAAAATGAGGTCATAAATCTCCTCATATTTCCGTATTTGTAATTTCTCAAATATTACTGTATCGTGTATCATTTTAATAATATAATAAACAATTTCCTCATAATATTTTCTCCAAATCTGATACATTTGCGTAACCTTTATTTCGAATTGAAGATAATAAACAAATAGTAAACTTACTGGTGAAATGAGTAACTCAGTATAAATATTTTATTTATTTATTTACACTTATAGTCGCCCAATAGGTACGTGTAGTAAGCAAAGTAAAAAAAATAACAAATTTGACTTATACTTAAATTTGAAGAATAATATACAAAATTAGGAAAAAATAGTCAAATTTGTGAAATAATATATAGTGTTATAATGAATATCTGGATACTGAGGAATAAGGAAGTTGAGAATTACAATTACCTGACTAGTGGGTGTATATTTCGCTGTGTACGTCCATCTGTGCTGCAGTATAATGTAATATAATATATAACCATAATGAGGTACAGTAAGCAAGATATGAGCCTATAATAAACACCACTATGACATCCCTTTATCTACGTTTTAAACATATATACTGTATCTCAAGGTGCAGCAAGTTATATTATAAAACTGAAGTCTATTCTCCCTGTGGGGGTACAGGGGCCCGCCCTTTAATTAGAAGCAGTGCAGTCCGGTATAAGTCCGTTTCCGACTTTCTCTACGCACGGACACACACGTAAGTACTACCTACTCTGTTTTTTGTTAGCGAAAAAAAGTAATAGACTTTAAAACTATAAGTTTTTTAAAACAAAGTGTAAAAATGATAAATTGAAAATTAAAACCACGAGCAGAATATTTTTTTTTAATTCACATTCTCGCGCATTGTGGTCTGACAAAAAGCTAAGCAAGTCAAGTGACGCAAATATTTTTATAATTTCATAAATATTTACCTACAAAATAAATCATAAAATATAAAGATTATAGTTTGATGTACTTACATTATAACTATCTTTTTAATAAAATTCTGGTTACATTGAAATAATTAATCTATACACATAAATGAAATTGAAGTGCCTATATGTAATGTTTTAATAACATCTGTTTACTAAATGCATATAAAATATACATATACGTTACTTATATACCAAATTACAGTTTTTTTAAGTTTTTGTCTATCTGTCTGTTTATTCCGGCTAATATTCGAAACAGCTGGACTGATTTGGCAGACATTTCAGTAATAAGAAGTAACTTAGGCTACCTACTTTTATTTTCGAAAAACAATCAGGGTTCCGCACAAAAAAGAAAATAAACTGAACGCGAACGGAGCTGCGGGTAGCAGTTAGTTGTGAAAATAAAACATTATCATATTCACTTAGTATAAGATGACTAGCCAAGTTATCGATGCCCATCGACTCGAGGGGTAATATTTGCTGATAAAATATTTACAAAGCGAAAAGATTTTATGAGTGTATAAAATATTTTTATAAAAGGGATTATCGCAACATTTCTCAACATTATTGATAAGTGGGGTTCACTAAAAGTTTCCAAAATTAATAAGCAAATAAAAAATACTATGAATGATCAAACCGAATCTGTTCCTCAAAATATTGTTATAACGTAAATGCACTTTTTCATATGAATCAACCAATTGTAAAAACAGTTATGCCAGTCCTCTGTGGTAACCACAGAAACATGTTTTCATACTCTTCGACAGCTTCTTATGATGATGAAAATCGTAGACCACGTAATTTTAAATTTTTATTACAAAAAAGGCACAAGGGGTTGACTTTGTTGTTGAGGGAGGTATGAGGTTGGGACTACTTGCAGGATGGTTCATAAAGTCTACGTTTTTCAATTTCAAAAATTAATTTGTCTGTCTGTCTCGTTCGTTCGCTCGAGTTCATCAATAACGTCCGGTAAAAAAATGGTCCTGTACCATTACTAATACTCACAGTACAACAATTTATCAAATCAACAATAGCCTCGTGTCAATTTTTATTAAAAAAAAGAATCAATCATCCGCTTAGAGACAAAAAAAATAATCCACGCTGACCAAATCGCGGGTAGCAGCTAGTTTAGAATAAGAAAATAGCTTCAGGGTTTAGTATACTCAACTGTTGTAATATTAGATCCATTCAGTTCCAATGGAACTGTATGACATCCGTGCAAGTACAGAGACAGGAGAGACGGTACACGATGGTTTTATTTAGTTTGTGAGCTCAGATTACCCTGATTTTACCCTAAGCGACAGGGTGTGTAGTTATTTATATTTTTTCCCGACTTAACAAAAAGGTTTCGAACACACACAAGGTGATAAAAATCTCGAGACTTACGAGTAGTAAGACCCCCGTAAATTCCACCTAATGGGTGATATGTTAGATTATGTTGAGATACAATGGTTATCTTTTGTATATTATTGCATAATTTATTCATAGTCCTGGCTTAGATATACATGGGTGACCGATTTTAACTTGAACCCTTTATGTCTCCATGTTTCGGAACGTGTAAAGCGCAAGAGCGAGGGCTGCTACGCTTGACCTCTCTTCTGTCTTATCGGAATGCAGTCCCATAGTAGCCTAAGCACAATAATCATTTCCAGCATTTTCTGACCCTGTGAGCATTTCTTTTAAATACCGTGCTAAATAAAATTCCCAGCTTCGGAGAGCAGTATGCTAGGCCAAATACTAGCAAATGGGCTGGCTGAGCGTTTCATCAGTATTATTCAAGCTTGACCTCTGAATATTCACACTGCCCCTTTTACTTCTGCCACGACTGGTTGTTTTTTTGCTATGATAATAAAATTATGATTTTCATTGACAGCAAAATTTCATAAATGTCTCTCAAGAATTGATGAACAATTATGAAAAAAAACAACGTGTACACAGTGCAATCGTAGTAGTAATGGAAAAAGTACAACAATAAGTTCATGGCTTGGCCGATATTTGGATAATACAACAATTAATATTGTGCATATATCTTTTGGGGACGCTAGGACTTGGCACATTTTAAAACATTTTTTATAATATAATCTATAGTATTATAAATATCTATAGTATTCAAGAAAGCCACGTTTAACTATCAGTCAGTACGCAACCCTAAAAAAAACTACCAAAACTGATTTTTATGCTGTTTTTACTAATGGCTGGACTCCTAGCTAAACTCCTATTCTAAAGCTGTAACAGAGCTGTATCTGTACATTAAAGACATTTGAGAAAACAATACTGTATTTAGGCTATATAGGCGTGTGAACACAAAAGATTTTTTTTATTTCTTTTTTTTATTTGTCTGCTTGTTTATTCGCGCACCAAGCAAAAACTACTGAACGGGATTTGATGCAACTTTTTTATTAGATAACTCTTGATTAAATTTAAAAACTGCTTAACATTTTATCCCGTTACTATATCGGGAACCTGAGATATAACAAAGCCTAGTAATTCATAAAGAAGGTTTTAGTGTATGATTTATCAAAATTTTCTTTGAATTGATGACAATAATTGTTGTAGAAGTACATATCGGTAAAAGTTATACCTAATAAAAAGGCTTGGATATAAAAAAATATTAGTCACATAAGGCTTTAAGAACACAAAGTGTGAAAATGTGAAACTCAAAATAATAGCTACGAAAAGGATTTAAACCTGCGTCTTCTGGACTGCTCCAGATGTTAATATAATAGCCGAGCGACGTGTAATAAAAACTTTCACAATACATATGAACTGACTTATGTTCTTTTTTACGTATCTACCGTTTCAATGCGCTCTATGGATTCAAATACGTGACTATATATCTGATCTCGAGTCAACTGATATTAATCCTGCACTATGGAGCGCATCTTAACAACCAATTTATATTTGTTACTAGCTAAACGCAATACCGTGTAATAATTGGCCGTGTGGGGCCGGCTTTAGAATTGTCCCACACCTCTCTACCCACGGGAGTCGTAAGAGCCGACTGAGGAAATGTCGAGGGAGTGGGCAGCAGCACTCCATCGAGTATTAACAACATCCACTGCGATCGCCAACCCGCCTGCCAAGCGTGGCAATTACGGCATTATGCCCCATGACGGGACCGCTCGTTGTGGCGTTCTCTTGGGGAGGCCTATGTCCAGCAGTGGACGATGAAAGGCTGATGGACTAGCTAAACGCAATAGACGTTTTCCTACCCGACAATTGGCTTCCCTACTATTAGCAGCCCCAGATTTTATATCAATATTTGAATTTTCGATAAGGGCAGGGTTTGAGCTGACATATTTAGAGAGAGAGTGATGTTATGTTATGTATATATCTTCACATAACATCATGGAAGCCAATGGAGAGTGTTAGTAACAAACATCAGAATGACGGCCACGTGTTTCACCGCCTGTCATGTCTCGGTCCCACGGGGTACAAAAGTGGGCAGCGGGAGGCCGTGTCTCGTTAATTATAAGTAGCAATCCGTTGTCTCTTCTTAGGCCTCTAGGAAACAGCCGTGAGTCTATGTAGGTATTAACTAGCTATAAATAACTTATGAAAATATGATCCAAGAAAACTATTGCAAATGGTATTGAGGTCTCCAACCACCAATTGTTTATATCATTGACATTTCTGATATTGAAAGTGTGTATTTTAAGTGAATATTTTACATTAGAAATTGATATTTAAATTCAGTACCTATTAAACTTCATAAAGGTCGGTAAATAGCTTTCAATAAGGTCAGAATTCAATGCAACGGTTAAGTATAATAAAGGTGTGTGAAAATCACTATTACTTACCATACGGTAGATAATCGGTTTCATTATTTAATGGGCGCTGCAATAATACCTTTAGAATTAATATCATGAACCTTTACTAGGCATAACTTATATATGTGATAACGAGTTTGTTTCTTTGTTTATGTTATGCTTTCAAACTATTACAGTGTACCATCATGAATAGGACATGGCTACATTTTATCCAGGGAGACGCAGTTTTTGTGTGTGACTATTATAAACACGCTTTGTATTAGACATTAAACGTAGAGGTTTAATTCTCTTTGTTAGACACTTAACAAGGACCGATGACTTTTTAATTATGGAAATGGTTAATAGACATTAATACCAGCTTCACGTTCCAATAATTTTTTTTATTGTCGGCAAAGTAACGATGACAAGACAATTTTTTAAAAAGTTTGTTTTGTATTTTTTTTACAAACCATTAATACTCATCTACGACAAAAAAAGAAATCGGGTCTTTTTAAAAGATGTTCTTTTAATACAGTTATGGGACTATAAAATATAAATATTAATATTCACGGACGCTTTCACACAACGTCCTCTGGTCCCAAACTAAGCTTAATGCTTGTGCTATTGGTATCAGATTACGGATATAATATATATACTACGTTTTTTTTGTAAATTCATACATATAATAGATAGAAAACACCCAGACGCAGTACAAGTATCTGTGTTCATCACACAAATACTTGTCCTGAGTGGGAATCGAACCCACGACCTCGTGAACGGAAGTCGGTTACACTACCGAGTACGCCACTAGGCCCGTCAAAAAAAAAAGATATAAATTATTTAAAACTTTTTTTTTTGTTTTGTTTTTTAAACTATATGTTTTGTATAGGCATACCTTGGATTATAATAAAGGGGTTTTCAACAAGAACTTTTTTTTTTAATCAAAATAAAATAATAAATTCATATCGTATTACAATAAGTAATACACATAACAGCCACCGAAACAATGAATTTATTGCAAACTAAATTTACCAATGCATAATTTCACGAAATTCAACTATTAAGTGGTTCTTTTTTGTGGCGTTATGTTAAAAACAGAGTCTATACTCGTATGAAGCCAATCGAATTGATTGCAGCCTTAAAACTCAAAATTCATGAAGTGATTAAAAACTGATGAAAGAATCGACATTTGTAACTGTGGTTGTGGTGGACATTTATCAGATATTATTTGTTATTCATCATTTCCAAACCTTACTTATTGTAATACAATAAAAATTTGAATCATTATCATCTAAATTTATTGTTTTATTTTGATTTAAAAAATTAAGTTCTCGTTGAAAAACCTAATATAACTCTGATAGACAGCTAAGAACTTTCATATTAATGCCTTTGTTTTGATATTTAATAAATTTCCTTATTTTCTATTCTGCATTATTTATAAGAATAATATAATAATAATGTATCGTATGCATCATCCGCGTTCATCAGTTATGAGGTTGTACATACCACGAAAGTGTGGAGGTCAAGGTTTCTTAAATGCCAAGACCTTGCACAATCGTGAGGTGTGTAACCTTAGGGAATATTTCCTGCATACTGATAGGGATATGCAACGTGATGTGGTCACTGTAGATTCCGGACTCACTCCTCTCTCCTTGGCTAAGGAGAACTGGCGCAGACCAGTAGTGCTGAGTACTGATGAACGCCGGGCCGTATGGCAGAGCAAGGAGCTCCACGGAAGATTCTACCGGGCCCTACATGGGCCTGATGTAGACTTCTTAGCTTCCGTGTCCTGGCTACGTTTTGGTAACCTCTTTGGAGAAACCGAAGGTTTTGTCTGTGCAATTGCTGACGAAGTTATCATGACGATCAACTACCGGAGACATATCCTTAGGGACGGTACTGCCGATATCTGCCGTGCCTGCCACCATCCAGGTGAGTCCCTTAGGCATATTGTCTCGGGTTGTTCTCGTCTTGCTAACGGCGAGTACCTACTTGCACAGTCATGACCAAGTAGCCAGGATTATCCACCAACAACTTGCTCTGAAATACGGGCTTGTGGACGTCGAGGTACCTTACTACAGATATACAGCTGAGCCAGTTCTAGAAAACGGTCGTATCACGCTGTACTGGGATCGATCAACCATCACAGACAGGACTGCTGTGGCCAACAAACCTGATATTGTGGTGATTGATCGATCTGAGCGCCGAGCAATGATTGTTGATATCACCATTCCGCATGACGAGAATCTCGTATAGGCCGAAAAAGATAAACAGATGAAGTATCTGAACTTGGCACACGAGATTGTTGACATGTGGAATGTGGATTCGGCTATCATTGTACCGATAGTTGTTACAGTTAACGGACTGATAGCCAAGAGCCTCGATCGACATCTCAAGAGGCTCGCGTTAGATAGCTGGGTTAAGGGTCTGATACAGAAGGCGGTACTTCTGGACACGGCACGCATCGTGAGGAAGTTCCTGTCTCTGGAACCCTAACCACTGGCAGTTTGGTCCTTGTACTCGCTGCCGGTGGGTCTGCGCACTTTTTATATTTTTAAATATTTTATTATTTTTTATAATATATTTATATATAAAAATGTATTATGTGTAAAAATAATTGTAAATAAAGGAATAATAATGTATGTAGATCTCAAAAACAATCATATGAAAAACACAAATTACATTGTACACAAATAAACCAGTTGAAGTTTGATATAACTACTGCATTAGTTATTTTATTAACTCTGGAACCCATGGTAAGATTTAGCCTATGACAAGGGTCCAGTAGTGATAGCCTAGGTTTAGTGGTAAAACCAAGGGCTGCAAAGACATACAAAGAATGGTATGGCGTTCGATCCCCAGTCCAAAAAGCACACAACTCTGACCTGAATAAAATCGAAAAAAAATGTGTAATGGTTTACAATTTATCACGTTGGTGAAGAAACAAAAAATATTCATTAAAATCAGTTTAGTAGTTTTACGTTATGTAAACCAACTGACTGTTAACTTAACTTAAACTGTCATTGGTTTATTCATTGACATTAAACTTCCTAGTTAGATGTTTTTGTTAACAGATGGCGTTAAAATTAATTAATAAATTGGCGTGGCAGCCTCGAATCATATCAAAAATGTTTTATATTATTCAAAGACATATAAATAATCTAATAGATGCATAATACATGCCTTTTTTATCTGAAATATCTTAAATGCACAGACATAGTTCTGTTACAGCTTTATAATAGTGTAGATAAATACTGGCCTAAATATTTGTCACTCTGAAAGGAGACCCGTGCCCAATACTTGGAGAGTAATAGGTAATACTAATTTATGTAAAGCAATATTATAAGCGATTACTCATGGTTTTTGTTACAGAAAAGGCTATGGCTGTGCCCAAATCAGTAAAATTAACAGCAATATCTGCGGGTGTGGCGATTTTTAGTTTTGTCTTCGGGTGGCACTTATTTCCAGGTATACTACGAAGTCAGCTGAGAAAGGTATGTATCGCTTTTCTTTTCAAAAGCTTAATAAACTTATTATCCATTCAACGTAAGGTATATTCTAATTAAGTGAACCGGAAGTTGAGGAATGTAGGTTGTGATAGATCATTGCGATATAAGAGCGGGTAAAAATCTTTAATAAAAAGTTTAATTGATACTTAGACAATTTAACCAAAACCAGATCATAAAGGGCGAAAATGTGAAATAGTTAATTCCTTGAGCAGCATTTGATGTCGCGCCACTGGATTATCATTCTAGTCTAGACGCTTTTTTTTTATTGCTAATGATAGCAGACGAGCCACGGTCCACCTGATGGTAAATGGTAACCGTCGCTCATGGACTCAACTATACCGAGAGTATTGTCAAGCCGCTGCGCATCATTTCATTTCTCAGATATGAAATGAAAACTCTACCAACTAAACAAGCATATTAGCTCGAGGTCTTCAATTTCCATTGATGTAATAGAGCAGCGTCATCCAAGTTAATAAAAGAATGTGTTATGGAAATTAATATTTCTGAGCCAATGTTCACACTGAACTTTGTGAAAATGCCCAAAATATATAAAAATAGCAATAAACGTAACAAATATTGTTTTATAATACTTTCTGATATTTACGCGAATGTTACACATTTTGAAATAAAACTACGTTTACGGAATCATCGCGTTTACTTGATTTTACTAGTATCCCGACGTTTCGAATACTTTACAGCATTCATGATCACGGGTGGACTTAGATGATAGACGTCCAAGGTTGATATGTTATTTCAACGGTTTCATCTACCCACAGTATATGAGTTTACAAATTTTTTGCTTTATTTATTTTAACCTTCCTAATATTCGTTTAGAAACAGTGAAAATATCTACTTCAAATTTTTATGCTTACAATGTATGAGACTTTAAGTTACTATATTAAAATGAGTATAATACTCCTCTTTAAATTGTAAAATTTTTGTTTTTATTTAGTGCTCAAAAATTCTGCCACAAACTACCAATTACTACCAGTAAGAAGACAATCTTGGTTATTAGTTTATATTATTAAATATATTGATTTTGCCAAAAGCTAAGACTAAGAAGCTACCACCGGATCGGAACGCGGCCTGACTGAGAAAGATCCGGCCAGAAAACTCAGTAGGCAACAACTGTTATGGATTAATAAATTTTGTACGGAATTACTGAGATCTAATAAGGTTTAAATTTTAAATTTTTAAAAAACTTTTCCATGACAACTCGGATCAAAGAACACATAGCTGATGTGAAGCACAGTCGCTATACAAAGTCTGCAATTTGTGAGCACACACAGGACCACACCTGCCATTACATTAGGTTTGACAAACCTCAAATCCTCGCAAAAGAACATCGATATCGCCCTAGAATGATACGTGAGGCTATTGAAATTAAGAAACATCCCAATTTCAATAGAGAAGACGGCTGGGTCTTACCATCAAGTTGGAATCCTGTGATAGGCTTCACCAAACAGAATACAAGAAGGCACACCACAAGATTGCAAGACACAGTTAGCGCTTATTGTGTAGATAAAACCCACAGTAGTGATTAGTCTTTGCCTTTTGTAAAAAAAAATTTTAAATTTAAACCTTATTAGATCTCAGTAATTCCGTACAAAATTTAATAATCCATAACAGTTGTTGCCTACTGAGTTTTCTGGCCGGATCTTTCTCAGTCAGGCCGCGTTCCGATCCGGTGGTAGCTTCTTAGTCTTAGCTTTTGGCAAAATCAATATATTTAATAATATAAACTAATAACCAAGATTGTCTTCTTACTGGTAGTAATTGGTAGTATGTGGTAGAATTTTGAGCACTAAATAAAAACAAAAATTTTACAATTTAAAGAGGAGTATTATACTCATTTTAATATACTAATTTAAAGTCTCATACATTTTAAGCATAAACATTTGAAGTAGATATTTTCACTGTGTTTCTAAACGAATATTAGGTGGGTTAAAATAAATAAAGCAAAAATTTTGTAAAATCACATACTGTGGGTAGATGAAACCGTTGAAATAACATATCAACCTTGGACGTCTATCATCTAAGTCCACCCGTGATCATGAATGCTGTAAAGTATTCGAAACGTCGGGATAGTAGTAAAATCAAGTAAACGCGATAGATTCCGTAAACGTAGTTTTATTTCAAAAATATTTTTTTAACAAACTTATCATAGTTCCATCTCACTTGCTACAAAACACAGTGCCTATTCTTGCATACATCTCTCGCTTCCTCAAATTCATAATTCTCTTTATACACGCTCGCCGGTGTCGGAGACACCTGACTCCCTTCCATAAACACATGACCAATTTAGTCTTGGTAGGTTAGTATCGGTCTCCCCCTGCCAGGAAAAAGCCCTTTCGCATTATTTTTTTCTTTATAAATCGTATTTAGTAGTATAATTTTCTAATAATATATTTTATATATAATAATATAGGGAACTGTCTAGATTAATTAAAAAAATCATTTAAATCATTGTAATCTTATAGGGGTCTACTTTTTATTAAATTAAAGCTCTTAAAACTTTTCTGTCTGAAGCCAAAAATATTACTATAAAATTTAATGATCATAACTTCTGGTATTGTTTGTTTGCTAAATGGTTTGCTATCTATTTAATCCGAGATGATTCTATTCTTATTTTCCTCCTGGCCACGTGGCACGGCTCTTATCATTGATGAGAGAAAAAGCAGAAGATTCACAATTAGGCACTAAAAATGTCCACTATAAATTAGTTCAGATTACGCTTTCCTGCACTCTTTCCGTTAAAGAAGTGTTGTTTCGACGCGAGAGCAGCCGCATCGCGCGCAACATTTCAACATGCCTAATATTACTAAAATCTCTTTTGAAAAACTCATTGACTGTCTCTTTTTCTCTTTCTTTCTGAATAATGTTTACACTCATGCACGCACTTAAATTTGTTACTATTTTATAAAATGAATGCTATACATTTCAGTCAAGAAAGAATTGGGAATGGATGATTTGTTAATGGTTCCAAATTCAATTTTTTTTTGTTGTTAGATTTATCAGAACCGTTATCCATTTTGGCGCGGAGTTTGAGTTGCATCTGTTATTTATATTAAATACAGTGCTGTTTTTAGTTATATCATATCTAGTGTGTATTGCGAATTACATAATGGACAAAAACATCGAACAAGGAGTTTGTCTTAAATTTTGCATCGCCAATGGAATTTCGTGTTCGGAGTCACTGAAAATGTTACAGAAGGCTTACAGTAAATCGACTTTATCAAAAACACGTGCTTATGAGTGGTACAAAGCGTTTAAAAGCGGTCGTGATGTGATGGAAGATTTGCCTCGCTTTGGTAGGTTATCAACATCTGCAACTGAAGTTAACATTACAAAAGTGGAGGAAATAGTGACTGAAAATCCTCATTCAACTTTGAGAGAGATAGCCGCCAAACTTTCTGTGTCTCACGAGTCGATCCGTACCATTTTAAATAATCACTTGGGTATGAAACATGTTTCCGATCGGCTAGTCCCTAAGGACCTGAATTTTCTCCGAAAACTCAATCGCATGAGAGTCACTGAGGACATGCTAGAACGAGTCAATTCCGACCCAACATTCATAAAGCGCATTGTTACTGGTAACGAGACGTGAGTTTACGAGTTTGACATGCAAACTAGTCAACAAGCTTCGGAGTGGCGACTTCCAACTGAACCGAAACCGAAAAAACCACGCCAAAGTCGATCAAAAGTCAAACTCATGTTGACTGTTTTCTTTGACTATCGTCGTGTTGTGCACTCGGAATTCTTGCTAGAAGGTCAAACGGTAAATAAAGAATATTATTTGAGCGTTATGCGGCATTTAAGAGAGAAAATTAGACGAAAAAGGCCAAATTTGTGGAAAGAAAATTCTAGGATTTTGCACCACGATAACGCGCCTTCGCACAAGGCCATCATTGTGAATGAATTTTTGTCCAAACACTCAACAAATACTATTGAGCAACCACCTTGTTAACCAGATATGGCTCCAGCCGACTTCTTTCTTTTTCCTAAACTCAAATTACCACTTCGTGGCACCCGTTTTCAATCGGTAGAAGACATAAAAGAGAATTCGCGGCGAGAACTGAACTCAATTCCGGAAACTGCGCTTAAAAAATGTTTTCATGATTGGATTATTCGTTGGCGTAAGTCTATCGTTTCTGGAGGAGCATACTTTAAAGGTGATAAAATAAATTTGGATGAATAACAAAAATTTTGTGTATTATTAATCTTTTCCCGGTACTTTCTTGACAGAGTAGTACATTTATATAAGATTATTATATATAGAACTTTTACTTCGATTTCTAAACACAATTGTGTATCCTTAATTTATAGATCAAGGCAGTCACCAATTACATAAAGTGAGCCATTAGCTCATTTGCCAAAGTTAAAATAAAAAAAACAGTATCCGAAAATCAATCATACAATTATGGCCCAAGTTTGTTCTTCCGAGGAGTTTATTCTCCATAGTTATTTATATACCACCGCAGTGCTTGACGTGTTGTGGTTGACCACACGGCAGAACTTGGTACCGACGCGCTAATATGATATGTGGTCTAGTAATTGTTTACCATTGTAGCAGTTTATTAGCTTCCTGCTATTAACCTTGACATCCTCAATAATACCATAATGTTCGTGTAATATAGTAGTCTCTTTCAATATGTAAAGGAATAGGGAAGACTCGTGAACAACGCTTCCGCATTTTTTTACAACCTAAGCAACAATTGCCAGTATCAAAAAAGACAAAGTTATACAAAGTTCATCATAGTTTAGTCAAGTCAGTGATGCCTCAGCAAAGTGGTGGCGACTTTACTAGAAGCTTCTATGTAGTTTTGGAGGCAACAGGAAAAAACACGTTACACCATATTATATCGCTTGCCAATACTTATGCACATACACAAATAGTTTATTTGTAAAATGCCACTACTTTTACACAAGTTGTGGATTAAAATAACACATGTAGTAGAATATAATCTAGAGCGACTACACGATTCTTTCATGTTCCCGCCAATAATCGCCCCTTTTGTTTTTTAACGAATTATCTACATACATAATTTATAAAGAGTGGTTTTTCAAGCGTTTGGATTTTAGTTTAAAAAAAAATAGGAAGATTGTAAAAAATACAGAATTTTTATTGGAGGGATAAAAATCAGTCTTTTCCATTTATTTTTTAAAAATTATTTCATGTATATGTTGGCCGCGACTGCGTTTTAGGTGATCCATATGTAAAGTCCAATTTTGAGTTACTTTTTCCAGCCCATCGGCTGGTATCGCACCGATAACACGTGTGATGTTGTCTTCTAGTGCTTGAATTGATGCTGGTTTATCTGCATAAAGAAGAGATTTACGTACCACCACAAAAAATAGTCCAACAGCGTCAAATCGCACGATCTAGGCGGCCATTTCACTGGTCCAAAACAAGAGATGAAAGATATTCACGGACATTTTCACACAATCGTCCTCTGGTCCCAAACTAAGCTTAAAGCTTGTGCTATGGGTACCAGATTATGAATATAATACATATACTACTTTTGTTTTGTAAATACATATATATAATAGATAGAAAACACCCAGACGCAGTACAAATATCTGTGTTCATCACACAAATAATTGTCCTGAGTGGGAATGGAACCCACGACCTCGTGCACGGAAGTCAGTTGCACTACCGATTACGCCACGAGGCCCGTCAAATTCATTACGCAAAAAAAATCATCGCGCAATACGAATAGGTCCATCGCTGTATGTCATGTGGTGCCATTTTGTTGAAATCACATGTTAACCAGAATTAGCTCGTGTATTTTGGTCAAAAAAAGTTGGGAATCATTGCACGATAGCGATGACCGTAACGTTTGACTGTAACGTTTTTCTCATCTTCATCTTTAAAGAAGTACGGGCCAATGATTCCTCCTGACCACAAACCGCACTAAACAGTACATTTTTCAGGCAGCTCTTGTATTGCTTATGGCTGCTCACCCAACCAAATACGGCAATTATGCTTATTAGCGTATCCGTTCAACCAGCTTAGTAGGGCAATTATGACGACTAATAAAATGGTCGAAGTGCGCGAAACACATTTTTAACAGAGCACTGATTTTGATAGTAAAATTCAATGATTTGTAATTGTTGTTCATTTGTAAGTCTTTCCATCTAAAATGGCTATGAAAACTACATAACTTTAATTTCGACACATGGCACGAATCACGCATTATGAAACACTGCGCTGAAAAACCAAACGCTTAAAAATCACCCGTGTAATACGTGAAGAAAAAAACGTTATACCACTGTTTTTAATCTAGATTTTTTAGCATTTGACATGCTCCGCTACTTTTTAAGTACAAAAATAATACTTTTTCCTTATTCACAAATAATTTGTACTTAAAAAGTAGTGGAGCATGTCAAATGCTAAAAAATATAGATTAAAAATGTTTAAAAATCGCGCCATCAAATTGTATGAATTTTAATTGCAAAATTAAACTTACTATATTGGTTTAATGCATGTAAATGCATTCCGATAGATAGCGTTGGTCGTAAAGACAAATGTGATAAGGGGTAGAAAGAATGATACGATAGCTCAGTGGCTTAGAGTACTTCCCCGGATTGGAAAAGACGCGGGTTCGATTCCCGCTCGTACTAGAAATCTTTTTTTCCTTATTCACAAATAATTTGTAGTTATACTACTGTTTTAATATATAGCGCGCACTGGGAAGTGTGATATTCAGCACAGTTAAATGGAGAAGGAGTGCAGAAACTTAATATTTTTATATAATATCTATTAGAAATAATATTTTATAAAACATGCCTTAGAAATAAATTAATTATATAAAAATACATTTTATGCGATTGATTTTACGCTTCGTGTATGGTCGAATGTTGACCACTGGACGGCCACTCGTTCATAAATTAGTTATCTATACTAATAAATGGAGAGCCGGTTTTTTTTGTTCGGTTATACTGCAAAAACTACTGAACCGTTCCGAATAATACTTATACCATAAGATGCAGGGTGTTCCGGAGAAGGCTTTAGTATATGATATATTAGTGATTACTTATCCGGAACGTATCTTTTTGATGTGAAACATTTAATGCGGAGGGAGGGAAACCGGCTGTTAGCGTGGCGACGCTTATACCTAATATTAGGAATCCTATCCGAGATTTTGCTAGTAGTGTGTAACCGTAATAGTAGTAATAAGTAATGGTAATAACCGGACAATAATAACAAACAAACAAGTAATAAAGTTTTTTTCCAGGAAATGGCGCTTTCAAAGAAGACAGATATCCGAAAAATGTGGCAGAAGTTACCATTTGCTCTGGAATTTAAAATTTACCTGTTCAATTACACTAATCCGGAAGAGGTACAGAAAGGTGGGATTCCTGTTGTAAAGGAAGTGGGACCTTATTTTTTCGAGTGAGTTTAGAAATCACTAATGACAGTAGTAGCGCTTATAACATATTAAAACTATCATCATAACAATAAAATTTATAAGTATGAAACTTAATTAGCACTATCGAAATGAAATCACCACCTGAGATTAATCTTCAGATAATGATTTAATTGTCACAAAAACCTGTTCAATATCAATTCTTCGAATGTCATATAACTAAATATGAAGGTGGATGAAGGAAGGAGTCCGTGTGTCACCACCCCACTCTTTCCCACGGATGTCATACGATGCGACTACAGGAAATAAGCAATTATCACCCATTGCATAACTAGTGGTGGGGCTGGCTACCAAGTGGGAGTACTCGCTTGCTGTCGGGCCCGAGCGGGTTGGTACCACCATCTCCCATGTTATCAGCCCTGAAGCACATCGGTGTGTTTTGGTTGTAGCAGGAGATAGCCGTTTATTATTTCGTGAACAGCGGCTTGACAATACTCCCAGTATAGTTGAGTCCATGAGCGACGGTTACAAAAGACGATGAATGACATAGGGATTAGGAAAAGAAGAAAAAAATCCTTCGATGGTCACAATAAATGGTTGATTATTACCACTCTCGTATAATTTTTTCATTCCGTTTAATAAATGTACGAGAGGTGAACAATTTCCAACGTTTCCGTCACTGTGCGACCTTATCCCTAAAACCAAACTTTTTTTGAATTTGTATTTGTCTATTTGTTGAAGACCACTTAATTGATTTTGATGAACGATTGATTTCAGTTTGTTAGCTCTTCATTAAACTATACATTTTATCTTGGGAACCAGAGATGTAACCAAAAAACTAGCTTTTTAATAATAACGGTAGTCATCAACAGTTTTCCTATTAATTCTTTCACTGCAAAGGAAAATATAGTACTTACGTAAAAATTTATATCATATTTTATCTTGTGAAAAAATTAAATAAGGATTGCGATTGAAAGTGTAAAGATTATCAGAAAAAACAGTGGATAGTATAAGGCTTTCAATTCCTAATGTCATGTTCCAAATTCAAATTTCATTTTCATAGACTTTGTGTTTTCTTTAATGAGTCATTGGTTGTATGGAATACTAAGAAAATGGATGAAATAAAAACAATACATGTAAAGTTTAGAAATATAGCATCGCGCCTGTATTTTCCCGAAGGGGTAGGCAGAGGGGTATTACACACCCACGATTCGCCAGCTATGTTAAGTCCCACGTAATAGGGGGGGCCAGCCTATTGACATCTACCGGGCACATTGCCAAACTCCGGGATGCTACTAAGAATTTTTCTTTTTAGGAAAAAGCTAATAACATTGCCCGACTCGGGGATCGAACCCGAGACCTCATGATTACCAGTCGCATACACTAGCGCTACACCACCGAGGCAGTTTAGAAACAGAAACAGTCTATTTAATAACTTGCTAGAGAACAGTTTTTTAAGAACGGTCTCTTTTTATTGCTTACATAGGACCTTCATCGATAGGATGAGAGTCGCAATCACGTGATGTGGAATGTTATCCCATTCTTCTTGACTTGCAACTGGCCGGCCAGGATTTTTTGCTAAGATAATATAATCTCGTACGACGGCTATAGTGTGAGCCTTTTTTTGAAAAAATGTCTGTAACCGCACACCCCGTCGTTCGGGGCAACGAACAGGGTAGTGTGCCGCAGTGTAAGCCCTTTTTTTTGTTATGGCGGGAAAAAATGTTCCTAACCGCACACCCCGTCGTTCGGGGCAACGAACAGGGTAGTGTGGGGCCCTCACACACTAATAAACTTCGGCGGTATCTACATTTAGACCTAAGTATGTAACTACAGTGACCACTGAAGTAATGTTACATAGTTCCAGTGGCCCGCCAATAAAGATGGAGAGACAACACACGGCGAGTTTATTTAGTAGGTTAGGGCCCCACACTACCCTGTTCGTTGCCCCGAACAACGGGTTGTGCGGTTAGGTAATTTGTTTTCCACCTTAACAAAAAAAAAGAAAAGGTATGTAACTACAGTCCCCAGAGAGAGCTAAATGCGATTTCCTGAATGCAATTTCAGACTCCTAGTTGTTCAATCTCCTTGCAACTAGTGTAGTAACTTCTGACCTCACGAAGTTCCAAGCAAGCTACTAGATCAAGGCAGTTGCAATAGCATTCTTGTTTATATACCGTATAATATCAAGCTACTACTAATCAAATTCTTAAAAAAAGTTAATTATATGTTAAAGAAGGATGCCAACGATTTGGCAACTTTGTAAATTACTCATAGATATAACTTCGTTAATTACATGACCAGATATTTAAATCTGACCTTCTTCCATAATTAAAAGGCCACTTATTAGAATAATCTTTAGAAAATTAGTTTTAATTTGTGAGGTAATTTGGTCTAGACCTAACTATATAATATAATTATTGTATAATTATATAAAAGTTAGTTGCTGTACGGCGACTTGAACGAAACGGTTTGATCGATTTGCGTATTTTTTGGTTCACGCTAGTAAGCGCTTTAGTTCACGCTAAGAGGAGCGGTTTAAAAGAAAAAAAAATGGATAACCTATAAAACCTGGGCCCTGATTTGCTATGATTAAAAAAGCACGTTACGTGGCGAGATGACGATGTTTTCGTGGAAGTCGTCTAAAATTGTATTCACTATGCAAAGCATCAAGTTGCATAACGCGGCTAGATCAGTTTTGAAGCTGTTCTAAACTGTCAATCTAACGTGTTTCATGCTAGCGCGTTTGTGGTTACGTTTACCATTGGTATTATACTTTCGTGAGTGAAACGACTACAAGTTTCTGTAACTGGCAAAATGAGCTAAAGTTCAGAAACCCAGTGATTTTAAAGGTTTATAATACCATTAAAATCGCTACCCATTAATACTTTACCTACTTATTATTTACTTTTTGGGCATACATTTTCAGAATCACTAAGATAATATTTAGGTATTAAAAGGTCATTTGTTATTTCTTACGAGAACGAGAGAAAATTCTGTCTTCTTAGTATTACAACTTACAATTTTAATATAGGTACTATACATTGTACATAAAATATCAATAAATTTACAATGCACATACTTATTGATAAAATAGTGCTCGTTATTTTATTTGGGAGAAACAAATAACTACGACTCATGTCTTAGATATAAACCGAACATTGTTACAAACTCTTACAAAATGCCCAAGTAATATAATATTTAATAAACTGTTCCATGTACCTATAACATTATAAAATCTGTATTTAGATCAAGTATTAGACGTGTGTATAATAGTAGGCAAACTCCTCTTGCGTTCTTATATATAAAATTGATGAAATAATGTATGCAGAAAAGTAAAAATCGTTTATTTATTTGTATAAATCATCCATCCATCAGCCCTTCGAAGTTCACTGCTGGACATGGGCCTCCCCAAGAGAACGCCACAACATGTGTTTCGCTCATATGGGGGATAGTGCCGTAATCGCCACGCTTGGCAGGCGGGTTGGCGATCGCAGTGGATGTTGTTAATACTCGAGGGAGTGCTGCTGCCCATTCTCCCGGTATTCCCTCAGTCGGCTCATACGACTCCCATGGGTGGAGAGGGGTGGGACAATTCTAAAGCCGGCCACACACAAATATAAATAAGTATAACTTAATTAGTACCTATGAAGTCTCACAAACAAAAGTTAAGCATGTCACTGATTGGAAACATCACACAGGCAGGAAGGCATTAACACGTTCACAACAACATCTCACAACACGTCTACTAAAATTATATCCATTTTATGAAATTAAGTCCTTTAAGCAATAGCCACCGCAATTTTGCCGTTGATATCGATGAAGTATCGTATAATATGTAATTTTTGCTTTTGCATTGGTATATATTATGTGATAATTCAGTTCTTGATTAATTGTTATGATAGCCTTCTAAAAACAACGTCACCAATGTCCCGTACTTAATTCAAATAGAAAATCAAAGGAAGGTGCAATGTGTATTATTGTTATAACAATAAATTTTTCTGTGGCGATCTTATTAATTCCGACAATGAACAGTTTTCTGAATTTTTCTTCTGTTGATAAGTTTGTTGTGTTGAGCTTATTATTTTACTTATTACTTTCTTTTTTCTTGTTAGTTTGTGAAAGTAACTTACTTAGATTCAAATAAATAAATAATTTTATTGATGGGCTATTATAAAGTAAAATTCACAACAATGTGCACAGACTACTAAGAGATACTACTTATACACTGTGCCATATGACGTGACATTAAAACAATGACAGATAGATTTTAGTTT
Organism: Leucoma salicis; assembly: GCA_948253155.1. Lineage (NCBI taxonomy): Eukaryota > Metazoa > Arthropoda > Insecta > Lepidoptera > Erebidae > Leucoma > Leucoma salicis. The sequence goes on from OX411817.1 coordinate 5,811,745, forward strand.
TAAAACTATCTCCGCATAGGTAGAGATAGTACATAATTATCCAATATTTGATCATATATTTATATTAAAACAAAAAGAAAATTAATATTAATTGTCTATAATAGTAATTTCGATGCATAAATATCAACTAATAATGAAGTTTAGAAACAAATAAATGTAATTTAAAAAACCGGTTATTTTCCGAATGAAACGATTGTTTGGTTTCTAGACGTACTGTGTGATATCGAAATTTGGCATAGACAACGTATCGTGTGGTATACAGAATATTTTATTTGTAAAATATGTCGTGGTACGTTGCGTTCTCACGTATGAGTTACGCGCTCGGTATGACGTCACTGGCTTTCGGCAAGTAATTTTACGTCTCATAGAGAATCAAGGCCCAGAATTGTATGTGTCCGTGTTTTGTCTAACAGACTACAAAGTGAAAGTTACTGACGTTCTTTCTAATTCATTTGAATTACCAGTAAATTTCATTTAATAAACTATCTAAATTACAACCCTAGACGATGCAGATTATAATGATTTTAGGATTGATAATCTCTCCGCCGGCGGACCACTGAATTAATGTAACACAATTCTCCATCCGTCCATCCATCAGCCTTTTAATATCCACTGCTGGACATAGGCCTCCCCAAGAATGGGGGATAATGCCGTAATCGCCACGCTTGGCAGGCGGGTTGGCGATCGCAGTGGATGTTGTTAATACTCGAAGAAGTGCTGCTGCCCACTCCCCCGGTATTCCCTCAGTCAGCTCTTACGATCTCATGGGTGGAGAGGGGTGGGACAATTCTAAAGCCGGTCCCACACGGCAAACTGTAACACAGTTCTAGTAGCCCGCAATACAGGCGGAGAGATACACGGCGGGCTTATTTAGTGGCTGAGGGCCCCAAGCTACCTTGTTCATTGCCCTGAACAACAGCGTGCGGTCAGGAAAATTTTTTCCCGTCGTAACAAAAAAAAAACACTACGGTTGTCTGTAAAGTCTGTTTACGGGCGATAATTTCAGGTGATAACGTCATAAGCTTATGTTTTCTGAGAGTTTCACAAATAATGCATCGGTCGCCATACATTTTTCGGAACGTGGCATTTTTTCGTGCGTGCAGCCGGCGTTCATCGATTTATAAAACGTTATCACGTCAATAAAAACAAAAGATTGATAATCGCTGATAATAGTCTAGTTAAATGATAAATAATACCATAAAACGGAAATACTGTTTGCCATGTGCGTTTATTATACTGAAGTTTAGTTTATATTCAGAACATACCATTAAACATAATATAAATTGATAATAAAAAATGCGTGTACTATGTACGCACATGAGAAGCTGTACTTCTTTGGCATCATTAATAAATAAAGTAATTATTAAATTCGTAACTGCAAAACTTGTCACAGTTATGTTTTTATGTACCTTGTTCGATAAAGTAATTATGTCTAATGTCACTAGATGGCATTAGTAAACTTTTGAAATTTCTTATAAGTCGATGTTAAGAGTATAGGTGTCTGATCATACCACCTCCATAGTAGCATTAAACGTTTAACGCAACCTTGCCGGATGTCGCATTAGAAGTACAACTTCAAAAAAACTGACGTTTAATAGCTTCTGAGTCTTTCTCAAAGATTATTCCGCCAGCCGAAGTGCGCCATTTGGCTATTTTAGTAGACTTTTAGTCCAAATCCTTCTCAATTTAAAGGTAATCCCTCATTTTAAAATATTTAATTTAAGTAGATCAATCCAATAATTAATATTTAGTTAGCTACCCAGAATGTTAAGTGCTTAAAAATAAAATTAATTGACTTCTAGAGAATGGAGGGAGAAGGTGCAGCTCGAAGATCACGAAGAAGATGACACAATCACTTACAAAAGATTAGACAAGTTCTTCTTCCGACCCGACCTCTCGGGTCCTGGACTCACTGGAGAAGAAATACTAACTATACCGCATATATTTATGCTGGTAAGAATATTTTAGTTTCATAGCACATATATGTTCCTCAGTTTACTACCAACTATACTGGCTTGTTAAGTAAAGAGATTTGGTTCAAGTTTCTTTTAATCTAAGTGATATTTTAATCTTAAATTAAGGAGATTAATGCTGGCGTTCCTCAAGGCTCGGTGCTCTCACCAACGTTATTCATCCTGCATATCAATGACTTGCTCTCGATAGAGAGTATGCATTGCTATGCGGATGACAGTACGGTTGATGCGCGATACACCGGCCATCAGAAACTCCCTCGGAACATGCTGGACGAGAGGCGGCCCTAATTTGTGTTTGAAGTCGAGCGCTCTCTAGGGCGGGCCTCGGAATGAGGAGAAAAGCACTTGGTTCAATTCAACCCTACGAAGACACAGGTTTGCGCGTTCACTGTACTGAAGGACGCATTTGTCGTGACGCCCCAGTTCCAAGAGGTAACTCTCCCGGTCTCCGAGAGTACTGGGATCCTCGGCATCAACATATCCAGCAAAGTCCAGTTCGGAAGTCATTTGGAGGACAAAGCCAAATGGGCGAGTAAAAAACTGGGCATACTGAACAGAGGCAAACGGTACTTCACACCAAGGCAGTGACTTGTGCTGTATAAAGTGCAAGTCCACCTTCATGTGGAGTACTACTCACATCTCTGGGCAGGCGCACCAAAATACCAGCTCGACCCACTTGACTCCCAGCAAAGGCGTGCTGTTCGAATTGTCGATGATCCAATCTCACGAATGAGCTGAAGTCGTTGGGGCGGTGGAGAGACTTTGAGGCTCTCTGTGTGCTCTATCGACTCTTCAACGGGGAGTACTCTGAGAAACTGTCTGAGGTGGTACCAATATTGCTGTTTTACCACCTGACCAGGAGATGCCGTACTAGGATTCATCCATACCACCTGGAGACAATCTCGTGGAAGACGGTTCATTTTCAGCTTTCCTTTCCACCACGTACGTATAAGATCTGGGATGGACTTCCTGCTACGGTGTTTCCTTAGCGTTACGACTTGTCCCTCTTTAAACGGGGTTTGAGAAGAGCACTTTACTCACGGTAGGCTTGGCTGTGCCCCTGGTGTTGCCAAAGTCCATGAGCGGCGGTATACACTTACCATCAGATAGGCCGTTTGCTAGCCTGCCACCTTTGGCAAGAAAAAAAAAACTTGTATTTATTACGTCATAATAGAAAATAAATCAGTAGTACAGTAGTGAGTTACGTTAATCATTCCGTTAAGTAATAAATACCTAGCGTTCAAACGGAGGTTGTTCCAGAAGGAGAATGGTCGCGTTTTCTCTGATCTGGATCCTCCAATACAGTTATTTTAGTATTTTGATATTTTATATATATTTTAAGCATTTGACATGTTTAGCCATATAAATTAACATGTTGTTTTAATCTAGAAAATGGACGTCAAATTACTTAATACGTGCTACAATAAAAGAAATAAATAAATATTCACGGACACTTTCACACAACGTCCTCTGGTCTCAAACTAAACTTAACGCTTGTGCTATGGGTACCAGATTACGGATATAATACATATACAACTTTTTTTTTGTAACTACATACATATAATAGATAGAAAACACCCAGATGCAGTACAAATATCTGTGTTCGTCACACAAATAATTGTCCTGAGTGGGAATCGAACCCACTACCTCGTGCACGGAAGTCAGTTACACTACCGACTACGCCACGAGGCCGTCAAATAGTGTCAATGCTTGAACTCGCCCGTCTCATAATCATCGTCTCATCATCCGCCAGTTAAGTTGGTGGTTGGTTGGTGGTGGCTGCGGGAGACGCGAGAGAGGGGGCTACTTCGGACTAAACTTACTGAAAAATAGGATTGCGATCTTTTCAACTCAACTTAATCTTACTGCCTCTGTGGTGCAGCGGTAGTGTAAGCGATTGCTGATCATGAGGTTTCGGGTTCGATTCCCGGGTCATTGTTTTGAAAAAACTTTAACGGGAATTGAGCTTCCTAAAAAGAAAAATTCTCAGTAGCAGCCCGGAGTTTGGAAATCTGCCTGGTAGACGACAATAGGCTCGCCCCCTATTACGTGGCAATTAAACATAGCTGGCAAACCTTGGGTGTATAATACACCTCTGCCTACCCCTTCGGGGAATACAGGCGTGATGCTATGTTTTATGTTTATATGTTAACCTTACTAATTAACTCGTGTTTGCCGTTCAAACGACAATAACGACTTCACTAGCAGATGACGCCAGTTAACTCGCTACTGTACTTAATGAAGTATAAATCGGGCTTTTTTTTTGATAAATTGTAATGAAGTAGTCTTGAAGACTATTTTTTTTCAAAGACTAACTCCCTGCACTAAGGAATAATCCTTGTATCGCGGGGAACTTGACAAATATACAACCGGCCATCCGTGCAGTCAGTGCCTAAGCACTCTTGATTATTTGACGGGCCTCGTGGCGTAGTCGGTAGTGTAACTGACTTCCGTGCACGAGGTCGTGGGTTCTGGGTGTTTTCTATCTATTCTATTATGTGTATGTATATCTACATGAAAATAGTAGTATATGTATTATATCCGTAATCTGGTACCCATATCACAAGCGTTAAGCTTAGTTTTGGACCAGAGGACGTTGTGTGAAAAATTTCCGTGAATATTTATTGCCTAAAGATGTGATTGATATTATTTTCAGGGCTTAGGGGGTGCAGTTACTCGTGAAAAACCAAGCATGATGACCGTTGTTGGCAAAGCGTTGAATGGGCTCTTTGATAACCCTCCCGATATATTCCTCAGAGCCAAGGCTATGGATATAATGTTCCGTGGCGTAATGATTAATTGTTCTAAAACTGAATTTGCTCCGAAAGCCATTTGCACACAGTTAAAGAAAGAAGGGGCCAGTGGATTAGTTCTTGAGCCTAATGATCAGTTCAGGCTGTCAATTTTCGGAACGGTAAGGTGTTTATATTTTTATTAGGGGTAAATTCAACGACCGACATAGCCTTGTATAGGTTGGCATGCTGTAGTGGCAATGAGCCCTTGAATGCGATCGGTGGACCGCTCATTGTGACGTTCACTTGGGAGGCCTATGTCCAGCAGTGGACGTTGAAAGGATGGATGGATGGATGAAACTCGTATAAAATAAATTCTAACTTTGTACTGTGTGTATGAGAAACATACACCGTACAACAGCAGCTCCGTTCATTCTTATCGTTAAAATTTTTTCTACGGCGGTGCTGCAAATAGGAGCTAGTGCGATGTATACGTGTCTTTTTAACTCTACAACAATCTTTGTTGATCATTGAAGCAAAAATATTGCCTACTTATTATGAATATTTCAATTTAAAATATTAAATCACTGATGCAAGAACTGTGGTTACACTTTATGCTTAAATATAGAAATAATTAAGGCGGGAAAAAATGTTCCTAACCCCCCCTACTACCCTGTTCGTTCCCCCGTCGTTCGGGGCAACGAATAGGGTAGTGTGGGGCCCTCACCCACTAAGGAACCCGCCGTGTGCCGTCTCTCCGCCTTTTTTGGCGGGCCACTGGAACTATGTTACATTCCTTCTGTGGTCCGCCGGCGGCTTACCCTTTCGGGTACTGAGTGACGCATCCGCGCACGGAGCGTCGCACCTTCTCGGGAGGCCTTGCGGGTGGCGGACGTTCCTCGGTCCATCCACCCGCAGCCTCAACTAGGGTGGCATGAGGCGCAAGTAACTGCGCCTGCGCCGACCCGGTCGCTGGCGGCGGTTTGGGTCAGCGGAAGAATCCTCCTCCCTGGCTCTCTCCGGCGCTTCCTTCCACGAGATAACCTCCTCGCAGAAGGCAGCGACCGCGGCCCAGTTCCTGTCGCTGCCAAGCATCGCTCTGACGACGCTCGGCAGTGAGTTCACGGCGCTGCTCGGCCCAAGCCGGGCACTACTCGAGCGTGTGCCTCGCCATGTCCTCGTAACAGCCGCAGTGGTGACAGCTCGGAGTCGCTTCCCTCCTTGCGACTATGTGCAGGTATCTGCTGAAGCAACCGTGCGCCGACAGCACCTGCACCAGTCGGAAGGTAAGGACTCCATGCCGTCGCCCCGCCCACTCCTCCAGCACCGGCTGGAGCACCCCTACGGTCCAAAGACCGGCCCGGGGCGCCTCCAACCGTACCCTACACCTGGCCATGGCAGCTTGGCGGGCGTCGCCCAGACTATTAAATGTGTTGGCAATGTCAAGCGACACCGCCAACAGCATTTCCCCGGCCGGTAACGACCGCCGCGGCCGTAGCCTTTAGACGCATGATCGCGCTGACTGTCAAACGACCAGCTCGAAAACCGAACTGGGCGTCCGACAAGTCGGGCCCAACGTCGTGCAAGTCCTGGACAATGCGGGTTGCGAGGATTCTCTCCAGCATCTTACCCGCCTCATCCAGCAGCACGATGGGCCTGAAGGCCCCGACTGAATCCGGCGTTCGTCCCGGTTTCAGCAGGAGTACCAGCCTCCCCTCCGATTAAGACCGTCTAGCATCTCCTGCCTTTTCTCAGTCTTGGCGCGGCAGATGGCCAGCTTAAACTCGGCCCGCGAAGTGCGGTACGCCTCGTACAGCTGGCCCTCCCGCTCCCCATCGCGGTTGTGCCGCCGACTGCGGGTGTAGGACCTTCAGGCATGAATGCACGTCACACAGAGGTCTGCCAGCTCCTGGGACCACCAGTAGAGCCCTTTCCTCGGAGGAAGACGTCGCAAACGGGGCATGACCGAGTCGCACACGGGGCATGACCGAGTCGCACACCTGCGTGATCGCAGTGCGAAATTGGCCAGCCTCAACGTCCACCTCCTCAGTCAGGACTGGTGGGGACAGCCACGATTGAACGATGGCTGCCTCCGCCAGTAGGTCCCTATCCAGCCTACCCACAGCCCACCGCAGGAACGCGGAAGTTCTGCGCGCCACGTGACCCCTGCTGGAGCCCTAGAGGGACCGGGTGACCTCAATCCCTATCCCGGATATACCGATGGTCGGACAAGATCTCATCCTCCTCCAGGACACACCAGTTCCTCACTCGTGCTGCGACGTCGGGGCTAGCAAACGAAAGGTCCACTATTGACCCACCCCGTCGCCGCACGCACGTGTTGACGGAGCCTCTGTTTAATAAACAGAGGCCCGTCGACGCCGCCCACACAACAACCGCCGCTCCGCGAGCATCCGTCGCAGGGGACCCCCACGCCGTGGATTTGGCGTTGAAGTCCCCCGCGACCAGGACGTGGCTAGCTGCCAGTCGCCGTATCGAGGTCCCTAGGCTGTTAAGCAAGACCCCGAAATCAGCCAGTCTCCGACTGGGGGAGAACTATATGCCATATAGCGTAACACTAAACGCGCCGTGGAGCTGACGATTGCCACGGAGTCATCGCGGCCCTACTTTGATTTAATAAATACATAATTGTTTGTCTGTATGTCCTTTTTTACCTCGAGAGCGGCTGGATCGATCTTGACAACAATCAATGTATGACTGTGTACTAGTACGAACATGTTGGGCTATTATATAAAAAATATCATAGTTGCATGCCATCCTGCTCATAAACCTTGCTTCTAAAAAATTTGGAATTGAGGAGTGTTAGTGTGAATTATATTTCACAAAATATTGTTATTGGTATTTTAAAAATAATGTAATATTAATAAAGGTGGAATGGCTAGTAGAACTATAACAATTCCTGCAGAAAAACTGGTGAGACACAAAAGAGTGATCGTATTAATATTACAGTCATTTTACTGTAACCTGCCTTTTGCCTCTGAATATATCCTGGTTGAATATAAAGATCTGAAGCATTTTGTTAAAATAGATCAATTCCAAAAGGTTCCCATGAATCCTCACAACTGCCCCATGAATCATAAATTACCAAAGAATCTTCTAATTAATCTTCATCGTAAATTGGTAAAATGGAAACCGATCAATGAGCCTTGGATAATATCACCAAGACAAAATGGAGAATTAATTTCTGATTGCCCACCCATTTTCTCAATAATTATTATGAATTTTCTGTATATAGGTTCACGCAATACTTAAAAAGATTTTTTGCATTAGAGTTTCATACAAAATAGGCGCTTAATTGAAACCAAAAGATCAAATATACTGTAGATATGTGTAAAAAAGTGTAGGAAGGCTTTAACTGAAAACGTTTATTACCAGGCTCTTTAATTATGAGTTTTCATGGAACTTCATGCTAATTTCGTTAATTAATCTCGTACATAATTGTAATTAAATGAGGCAAAGGACCGCCACAATATATAAGAACTTCCGTTCTAAAACACAATTTTATAATGATAAAATAAAGGGGTTAAATAAGCATTTTTTGCTCATTGTTAAAAGCATAAGCTTTGGAGTTAATTACTTTCTATCGGAAAGGGTCGATATGACGCGTGAACTTTATACCCCATAAATACTACGACTATTTATACATTTTCCAGGTTAATTTTACTCTTTGGACGCAATTCTTAAGTCCACGCACACAAAGAAACAGGCAATTAGTAATTATTTTATACTAGTACATTCCCCACGGCTTCGCTCGCGTCATAGTATTGTCGATGAAAAATCAATTTCGGATAGGATTCCTATTATTAGGTATAAGCATCGCCACGCTAACAGCCGGTTTTATCCTCCCTCCGCATTAGATGTTTCACATCAAAAATATACGTTCAGAATAAGTAATCACTAACATATTATATACTAAAACCTTCTCCGAAACACGCTGCATCTTATGGTAAAAGTATTATTCCGATCAGTTGAGTAGTTTTCGCAGTATAACCGAACAAAAAACCAGCTCCCTATTTATTAGTACGAGTATAGATTATAAATCTGTCGCCATACTAATAAAAACTCTATCACTATTCGGATATAAATGCTACGACGTTGAAACGGCATTTTGTAAATATGTTATTTTTTTTTAGGCGGGAAAAAATGTACCTAACCGCACACCCCGTCGTTCGAGGCAACGAACAGGGTAGTGTGGGGCCCTCACCCACTAAAGAAACCCGCCGTGTGCCGTCTCTCCGCCTTTATTGGCGGGCCACTGGAACTATGTTACATTCCTTCAGTGGTATATTATTATTATATACCTACCAATATTATCACATATATCCCTGGCCCCGGGCAATATAGCGGAATCGGAAGCGTTGGTTAAATAAATAAAAATAAGCCTTTATTTCCTACTGTTTATCAATGTTTACATATTCTATTTATCACTGACGATCAGTTCTCCAACAACAGCTTGTTCTTCGACAAAAGCCTCCTCTCAAGAGTGCCGTCTCAATCTATCTTTTGCAATTCTTATCCACTTCGGACCAGCAACTGTTTATATTCATCTTCCCAATATTTTATTTGTCATCCCCGACTCCTTTTACAGTTCCTAGGGTACCACTCAGATATTATTTGGGTCGATTTCTCATTTCTCTCTATTAACATGATGGCCTGTCCAACTCCATTTAAGTATTTTATGTACTTAATTGACTTCTTTATACTTACTATTATAGAATGGATTTTAGGAGGAGAGCCCACCACTCACCCACGGATTGTCAATCCCGGTTATCTTTGGACAGAATAACCTAAACCTAACCTAATTTTAAGGCTCAAAAAATGTCATAGTTACGAATGTTTTAGTGATGAGAATGTAGGTTGTCACTCTTTTTATCCTAGAGTTAAAAACTTGTCGAATGTTCAGTTTCCTAATAATGAAATTACTTTGCTGGAGAAGGGTTTGAAATATAGTTTACATCAGAATATTAATGAAAAGTCTCTAGAACGTTTAGCGGTAGATTTAGAAATTGCAGTTAATATAAACAACAAGGATAATTTAGTTAAGAGTCTTGTAGCCCATCAACTTAAGTCTTACAAATCGGCTAATTGTTATAATGTTGAGTTCAAAATGTATAAATCCATTCATAGTAGATTGCAAATTAATAATCTTGTCGTAAGTAAAGCAGATAAAGGTAATACTGTTGTGATTATGCCTAAGTCGGACTATGACTGCAAAATAGGTGAAGTCTTATCAAATAATGTTTTCCAGCGCTTGTCCTCTGATCCCACGAAACGGTTTCATGCCGAATTGAAATTATGTTTAAAAAACGCGAGTTCACTTTTTCCTTCAACAACAAATTATGTTAAAAGTTTAGTACCCATGAACCCTCACTGTCCAATGTTGTATGGTTTACCTAAAGTGCATAAACAACAAGTGCCGGTTCGTCCAGTAGTCTCGTATATCAGGGCTCCTGCATATAAATTGGCAAAGCATCTAAACATACTCATTAAACAAAAAACTCGTTTCTTGCCTAAATATGGTATCAAGAACAGTATTGATTTGATACAAAAAATACAAAATATTTGTTTACCACCAAATGCAAAACTAGTGTCTCTAGATGTAGAGAGCCTTTTTACGAATGTCCCATACAGAGAATCTTTGGTCTATTTAAAAAATCTGTTTCAAGGTCTCAATTTGCACTCGGAAGAGGTGGGTGATATATTACGTCTTACAGAACTTTGTATGAAACAAAATTACTTTCAATTTAATAAAGGGTATTATATTCAAAATGATGGTTTAGCAATGGGGTCACCTTTAAGTCCTTTAATGGCAGACATATTCATGGATCATTTTGAATGTCAGCACATAGTAAATAATAACAAATTATTGTATTATTACCGGTATGTAGACGATATATTGTTAGTGTGGACAGGAACCGTTAGACAACTTAATCATTTCGTTAATGAATTAAATACTGCGCATACAGGAATAAAATTTAAACTGGAAATAGAACAGGATCGTTGCTTGCATTTTCTTGACCTTTCCATTTATCGCGTGGGTAACAAACATAAGTTCGAAATTTATCGTAAACCGACATATACAGATACGGTTATACCCGCCTCGTCCTGTCATCCTTGGCAGCATAAATTGGCCGCTTTTCATGGCATGATTCACCGTCTTTTTAATGTTCCGTTGGATAAGGTAGCATACAATAAGGAATTAAATGTAATTTATAATATAGCCCAATCAAACGGATATAATAGGCTCTTGATCGACAAATTGGTTAAAAGAAAACAGTCCAGCATAGTAAAACAACTTTTGTATCCTGTTGCAGTAGAAAAAACTAATTTTACATGTACTTTGTCTTACTTTGGTGGCATATCAGACAGGTTAGCAAAGACACTGAGGGTTCACGGTATCTATCCCGCGTTTAGGCCTAACTTTTCGCTTAAAAATCTTTGTAACGGTAAAGATAGTATTGATAAATGTAAAAAGTCTGGTGTATATAAATTGCAATGTCAAATATGTAATAATGTTTATATAGGGCAAACGGGCCGTAATTTTGAGACTCGTTATAAAGAACATATAGCTGCGTATAGGCATAATTACCCTGAAAAGTCACATTTTGCGAAACATTTATTAGATTGTAACCATTCATTAGATAATAGTCATACATTCGAGCCCTTGCATATTTGTGATAAAAATATTAGACTGTCCGTTTTAGAACAATTAGAAATAATTAAAGTCAGTAGTAACATGTTGTTGAATGAACAAACTAGCTGTAGTTCCCCACTACTAAACTTGTTTTCATATCGTTCGAGCGATACGTCATAACTGTTGTATAGTGGAAGGGGTATAAAAGCAAGTTGCACGAGTAAGCTTTGCTCATTTGTTGCCGAGCGTTCTTGAGAATGCCTCGTTTAGAGGTGAAACACGTGTCGAATTTATGTTCGGATTTTTGCGGAATATTGCAATATTGTGGTTCTGAGAGTTCTACCGCATCGCATGGTTGTGTCGCGTTGGTGAGTTTTTTGTCATTATCGTGCATGCTACTTTGCTATTATCACATTCTCCTCTATCTGTGAGAGTGCGGATTGGGAATCTTAGGTTATTCTGTCCAAAGATAACCGGGATTGACAATCCGTGGGTGAGTGGTGGGCTCTCCTCCTAAAATCCATTCTATAATAGTAACAATGGACTTCCGCCAAGTGTCGCCTCATTCAATTAATTATCTTAAATCAGCAAGCATAGCTATACAGGCGAAATTATATATTAAGATCTCTAAGCTCCATCGTGTTGCTTGTCAAAACGTGTGGTTCAATCAGCAATGCAAATATCATAACGTTATCCCTAATTATATCAATATCCGTACCAATTCACATAATAAGTCTGCCAATATTGCCATACAAAAAGCTCAGAAAATATGGTTGGGTGAAGAGTCTAGACGTTGGTTCACTATTAGAGATAATTTAAAAAGTCATTTAAAAGTATTACACTTAGAACTTTCTTTTCGTTTACATAATGTTGAATTCGATTTATTAGATCATAAAGCTAGAGATTTGGCTTCCCGAGCGGGTCATGATAAGTACTTAGTGCAAAAGAAAAAACTTGAAATTTTAAGGCTCAAAAAATGTCATAGTTACGAATGTTTTAGTGATGAGAATGTAGGTTGTCACTCTTTTTATCCTAGAGTTAAAAACTTGTCGAATGTTCAGTTTCCTAATAATGAAATTACTTTGCTGGAGAAGGGTTTGAAATATAGTTTACATCAGAATATTAATGAAAAGTCTCTAGAACGTTTAGCGGTAGATTTAGAAATTGCAGTTAATATAAACAACAAGGATAATTTAGTTAAGAGTCTTGTAGCCCATCAACTTAAGTCTTACAAATCGGCTAATTGTTATAATGTTGAGTTCAAAATGTATAAATCCATTCATAGTAGATTGCAAATTAATAATCTTGTCGTAAGTAAAGCAGATAAAGGTAATACTGTTGTGATTATGCCTAAGTCGGACTATGACTGCAAAATAGGTGAAGTCTTATCAAATAATGTTTTCCAGCGCTTGTCCTCTGATCCCACGAAACGGTTTCATGCCGAATTGAAATTATGTTTAAAAAACGCGAGTTCACTTTTTCCTTCAACAACAAATTATGTTAAAAGTTTAGTACCCATGAACCCTCACTGTCCAATGTTGTATGGTTTACCTAAAGTGCATAAACAACAAGTGCCGGTTCGTCCAGTAGTCTCGTATATCAGGGCTCCTGCATATAAATTGGCAAAGCATCTAAACATACTCATTAAACAAAAAACTCGTTTCTTGCCTAAATATGGTATCAAGAACAGTATTGATTTGATACAAAAAATACAAAATATTTGTTTACCACCAAATGCAAAACTAGTGTCTCTAGATGTAGAGAGCCTTTTTACGAATGTCCCATACAGAGAATCTTTGGTCTATTTAAAAAATCTGTTTCAAGGTCTCAATTTGCACTCGGAAGAGGTGGGTGATATATTACGTCTTACAGAACTTTGTATGAAACAAAATTACTTTCAATTTAATAAAGGGTATTATATTCAAAATGATGGTTTAGCAATGGGGTCACCTTTAAGTCCTTTAATGGCAGACATATTCATGGATCATTTTGAATGTCAGCACATAGTAAATAATAACAAATTATTGTATTATTACCGGTATGTAGACGATATATTGTTAGTGTGGACAGGAACCGTTAGACAACTTAATCATTTCGTTAATGAATTAAATACTGCGCATACAGGAATAAAATTTAAACTGGAAATAGAACAGGATCGTTGCTTGCATTTTCTTGACCTTTCCATTTATCGCGTGGGTAACAAACATAAGTTCGAAATTTATCGTAAACCGACATATACAGATACGGTTATACCCGCCTCGTCCTGTCATCCTTGGCAGCATAAATTGGCCGCTTTTCATGGCATGATTCACCGTCTTTTTAATGTTCCGTTGGATAAGGTAGCATACAATAAGGAATTAAATGTAATTTATAATATAGCCCAATCAAACGGATATAATAGGCTCTTGATCGACAAATTGGTTAAAAGAAAACAGTCCAGCATAGTAAAACAACTTTTGTATCCTGTTGCAGTAGAAAAAACTAATTTTACATGTACTTTGTCTTACTTTGGTGGCATATCAGACAGGTTAGCAAAGACACTGAGGGTTCACGGTATCTATCCCGCGTTTAGGCCTAACTTTTCGCTTAAAAATCTTTGTAACGGTAAAGATAGTATTGATAAATGTAAAAAGTCTGGTGTATATAAATTGCAATGTCAAATATGTAATAATGTTTATATAGGGCAAACGGGCCGTAATTTTGAGACTCGTTATAAAGAACATATAGCTGCGTATAGGCATAATTACCCTGAAAAGTCACATTTTGCGAAACATTTATTAGATTGTAACCATTCATTAGATAATAGTCATACATTCGAGCCCTTGCATATTTGTGATAAAAATATTAGACTGTCCGTTTTAGAACAATTAGAAATAATTAAAGTCAGTAGTAACATGTTGTTGAATGAACAAACTAGCTGTAGTTCCCCACTACTAAACTTGTTTTATATCGTTCGAGCGATACGTCATAACTGTTGTATAGTGGAAGGGGTATAAAAGCAAGTTGCACGAGTAAGCTTTGCTCATTTGTTGCCGAGCGTTCTTGAGAATGCCTCGTTTAGAGGTGAAACACGTGTCGAATTTATGTTCGGATTTTTGCGGAATATTGCAATATTGTGGTTCTGAGAGTTCTACCGCATCGCATGGTTGTGTCGCGTTGGTGAGTTTTTTGTCATTATCGTGCATGCTACTTTGCTATTATCACATTCTCCTCTATCTGTGAGAGTGCGGATTGGGAATCTTAGGTTATTCTGTCCAAAGATAACCGGGATTGACAATCCGTGGGTGAGTGGTGGGCTCTCCTCCTAAAATCCATTCTATAATAGTAACAATGGACTTCCGCCAAGTGTCGCCTCATTCAATTAATTATCTTAAATCAGCAAGCATAGCTATACAGGCGAAATTATATATTAAGATCTCTAAGCTCCATCGTGTTGCTTGTCAAAACGTGTGGTTCAATCAGCAATGCAAATATCATAACGTTATCCCTAATTATATCAATATCCGTACCAATTCACATAATAAGTCTGCCAATATTGCCATACAAAAAGCTCAGAAAATATGGTTGGGTGAAGAGTCTAGACGTTGGTTCACTATTAGAGATAATTTAAAAAGTCATTTAAAAGTATTACACTTAGAACTTTCTTTTCGTTTACATAATGTTGAATTCGATTTATTAGATCATAAAGCTAGAGATTTGGCTTCCCGAGCGGGTCATGATAAGTACTTAGTGCAAAAGAAAAAACTTGAAATTTTAAGGCTCAAAAAATGTCATAGTTACGAATGTTTTAGTGATGAGAATGTAGGTTGTCACTCTTTTTATCCTAGAGTTAAAAACTTGTCGAATGTTCAGTTTCCTAATAATGAAATTACTTTGCTGGAGAAGGGTTTGAAATATAGTTTACATCAGAATATTAATGAAAAGTCTCTAGAACGTTTAGCGGTAGATTTAGAAATTGCAGTTAATATAAACAACAAGGATAATTTAGTTAAGAGTCTTGTAGCCCATCAACTTAAGTCTTACAAATCGGCTAATTGTTATAATGTTGAGTTCAAAATGTATAAATCCATTCATAGTAGATTGCAAATTAATAATCTTGTCGTAAGTAAAGCAGATAAAGGTAATACTGTTGTGATTATGCCTAAGTCGGACTATGACTGCAAAATAGGTGAAGTCTTATCAAATAATGTTTTCCAGCGCTTGTCCTCTGATCCCACGAAACGGTTTCATGCCGAATTGAAATTATGTTTAAAAAACGCGAGTTCACTTTTTCCTTCAACAACAAATTATGTTAAAAGTTTAGTACCCATGAACCCTCACTGTCCAATGTTGTATGGTTTACCTAAAGTGCATAAACAACAAGTGCCGGTTCGTCCAGTAGTCTCGTATATCAGGGCTCCTGCATATAAATTGGCAAAGCATCTAAACATACTCATTAAACAAAAAACTCGTTTCTTGCCTAAATATGGTATCAAGAACAGTATTGATTTGATACAAAAAATACAAAATATTTGTTTACCACCAAATGCAAAACTAGTGTCTCTAGATGTAGAGAGCCTTTTTACGAATGTCCCATACAGAGAATCTTTGGTCTATTTAAAAAATCTGTTTCAAGGTCTCAATTTGCACTCGGAAGAGGTGGGTGATATATTACGTCTTACAGAACTTTGTATGAAACAAAATTACTTTCAATTTAATAAAGGGTATTATATTCAAAATGATGGTTTAGCAATGGGTCACCTTTAAGTCCTTTAATGGCAGACATATTCATGGATCATTTTGAATGTCAGCACATAGTAAATAATAACAAATTATTGTATTATTACCGGTATGTAGACGATATATTGTTAGTGTGGACAGGAACCGTTAGACAACTTAATCATTTCGTTAATGAATTAAATACTGCGCATACAGGAATAAAATTTAAACTGGAAATAGAACAGGATCGTTGCTTGCATTTTCTTGACCTTTCCATTTATCGCGTGGGTAACAAACATAAGTTCGAAATTTATCGTAAACCGACATATACAGATACGGTTATACCCGCCTCGTCCTGTCATCCTTGGCAGCATAAATTGGCCGCTTTTCATGGCATGATTCACCGTCTTTTTAATGTTCCGTTGGATAAGGTAGCATACAATAAGGAATTAAATGTAATTTATAATATAGCCCAATCAAACGGATATAATAGGCTCTTGATCGACAAATTGGTTAAAAGAAAACAGTCCAGCATAGTAAAACAACTTTTGTATCCTGTTGCAGTAGAAAAAACTAATTTTACATGTACTTTGTCTTACTTTGGTGGCATATCAGACAGGTTAGCAAAGACACTGAGGGTTCACGGTATCTATCCCGCGTTTAGGCCTAACTTTTCGCTTAAAAATCTTTGTAACGGTAAAGATAGTATTGATAAATGTAAAAAGTCTGGTGTATATAAATTGCAATGTCAAATATGTAATAATGTTTATATAGGGCAAACGGGCCGTAATTTTGAGACTCGTTATAAAGAACATATAGCTGCGTATAGGCATAATTACCCTGAAAAGTCACATTTTGCGAAACATTTATTAGATTGTAACCATTCATTAGATAATAGTCATACATTCGAGCCCTTGCATATTTGTGATAAAAATATTAGACTGTCCGTTTTAGAACAATTAGAAATAATTAAAGTCAGTAGTAACATGTTGTTGAATGAACAAACTAGCTGTAGTTCCCCACTACTAAACTTGTTTTCATATCGTTCGAGCGATACGTCATAACTGTTGTATAGTGGAAGGGGTATAAAAGCAAGTTGCACGAGTAAGCTTTGCTCATTTGTTGCCGAGCGTTCTTGAGAATGCCTCGTTTAGAGGTGAAACACGTGTCGAATTTATGTTCGGATTTTTGCGGAATATTGCAATATTGTGGTTCTGAGAGTTCTACCGCATCGCATGGTTGTGTCGCGTTGGTGAGTTTTTTGTCATTATCGTGCATGCTACTTTGCTATTATCACATTCTCCTCTATCTGTGAGAGTGCGGATTGGGAATCTTAGGTTATTCTGTCCAAAGATAACCGGGATTGACAATCCGTGGGTGAGTGGTGGGCTCTCCTCCTAAAATCCATTCTATAATAGTAACAATGGACTTCCGCCAAGTGTCGCCTCATTCAATTAATTATCTTAAATCAGCAAGCATAGCTATACAGGCGAAATTATATATTAAGATCTCTAAGCTCCATCGTGTTGCTTGTCAAAACGTGTGGTTCAATCAGCAATGCAAATATCATAACGTTATCCCTAATTATATCAATATCCGTACCAATTCACATAATAAGTCTGCCAATATTGCCATACAAAAAGCTCAGAAAATATGGTTGGGTGAAGAGTCTAGACGTTGGTTCACTATTAGAGATAATTTAAAAAGTCATTTAAAAGTATTACACTTAGAACTTTCTTTTCGTTTACATAATGTTGAATTCGATTTATTAGATCATAAAGCTAGAGATTTGGCTTCCCGAGCGGGTCATGATAAGTACTTAGTGCAAAAGAAAAAACTTGAAATTTTAAGGCTCAAAAAATGTCATAGTTACGAATGTTTTAGTGATGAGAATGTAGGTTGTCACTCTTTTTATCCTAGAGTTAAAAACTTGTCGAATGTTCAGTTTCCTAATAATGAAATTACTTTGCTGGAGAAGGGTTTGAAATATAGTTTACATCAGAATATTAATGAAAAGTCTCTAGAACGTTTAGCGGTAGATTTAGAAATTGCAGTTAATATAAACAACAAGGATAATTTAGTTAAGAGTCTTGTAGCCCATCAACTTAAGTCTTACAAATCGGCTAATTGTTATAATGTTGAGTTCAAAATGTATAAATCCATTCATAGTAGATTGCAAATTAATAATCTTGTCGTAAGTAAAGCAGATAAAGGTAATACTGTTGTGATTATGCCTAAGTCGGACTATGACTGCAAAATAGGTGAAGTCTTATCAAATAATGTTTTCCAGCGCTTGTCCTCTGATCCCACGAAACGGTTTCATGCCGAATTGAAATTATGTTTAAAAAACGCGAGTTCACTTTTTCCTTCAACAACAAATTATGTTAAAAGTTTAGTACCCATGAACCCTCACTGTCCAATGTTGTATGGTTTACCTAAAGTGCATAAACAACAAGTGCCGGTTCGTCCAGTAGTCTCGTATATCAGGGCTCCTGCATATAAATTGGCAAAGCATCTAAACATACTCATTAAACAAAAAACTCGTTTCTTGCCTAAATATGGTATCAAGAACAGTATTGATTTGATACAAAAAATACAAAATATTTGTTTACCACCAAATGCAAAACTAGTGTCTCTAGATGTAGAGAGCCTTTTTACGAATGTCCCATACAGAGAATCTTTGGTCTATTTAAAAAATCTGTTTCAAGGTCTCAATTTGCACTCGGAAGAGGTGGGTGATATATTACGTCTTACAGAACTTTGTATGAAACAAAATTACTTTCAATTTAATAAAGGGTATTATATTCAAAATGATGGTTTAGCAATGGAGTCACCTTTAAGTCCTTTAATGGCAGACATATTCATGGATCATTTTGAATGTCAGCACATAGTAAATAATAACAAATTATTGTATTATTACCGGTATGTAGACGATATATTGTTAGTGTGGACAGGAACCGTTAGACAACTTAATCATTTCGTTAATGAATTAAATACTGCGCATACAGGAATAAAATTTAAACTGGAAATAGAACAGGATCGTTGCTTGCATTTTCTTGACCTTTCCATTTATCGCGTGGGTAACAAACATAAGTTCGAAATTTATCGTAAACCGACATATACAGATACGGTTATACCCGCCTCGTCCTGTCATCCTTGGCAGCATAAATTGGCCGCTTTTCATGGCATGATTCACCGTCTTTTTAATGTTCCGTTGGATAAGGTAGCATACAATAAGGAATTAAATGTAATTTATAACATAGCCCAATCAAACGGATATAATAGGCTCTTGATCGACAAATTGGTTAAAAGAAAACAGTCCAGCATAGTAAAACAACTTTTGTATCCTGTTGCAGTAGAAAAAACTAATTTTACATGTACTTTGTCTTACTTTGGTGGCATATCAGACAGGTTAGCAAAGACACTGAGGGTTCACGGTATCTATCCCGCGTTTAGGCCTAACTTTTCGCTTAAAAATCTTTGTAACGGTAAAGATAGTATTGATAAATGTAAAAAGTCTGGTGTATATAAATTGCAATGTCAAATATGTAATAATGTTTATATAGGGCAAACGGGCCGTAATTTTGAGACTCGTTATAAAGAACATATAGCTGCGTATAGGCATAATTACCCTGAAAAGTCACATTTTGCGAAACATTTATTAGATTGTAACCATTCATTAGATAATAGTCATACATTCGAGCCCTTGCATATTTGTGATAAAAATATTAGACTGTCCGTTTTAGAACAATTAGAAATAATTAAAGTCAGTAGTAACATGTTGTTGAATGAACAAACTAGCTGTAGTTCCCCACTACTAAACTTGTTTTCATATCGTTCGAGCGATACGTCATAACTGTTGTATAGTGGAAGGGGTATAAAAGCAAGTTGCACGAGTAAGCTTTGCTCATTTGTTGCCGAGCGTTCTTGAGAATGCCTCGTTTAGAGGTGAAACACGTGTCGAATTTATGTTCGGATTTTTGCGGAATATTGCAATATTGTGGTTCTGAGAGTTCTACCGCATCGCATGGTTGTGTCGCGTTGGTGAGTTTTTTGTCATTATCGTGCATGCTACTTTGCTATTATCACATTCTCCTCTATCTGTGAGAGTGCGGATTGGGAATCTTAGGTTATTCTGTCCAAAGATAACCGGGATTGACAATCCGTGGGTGAGTGGTGGGCTCTCCTCCTAAAATCCATTCTATAATAGTAACAATGGACTTCCGCCAAGTGTCGCCTCATTCAATTAATTATTCTTTATACTTAGTTACACGTTTTAATCTTATTTTGTCTTTTCTCTTTGCTCCAACAGTACTTCTTTCTATACCATTTTGGCTTATCTATATTTTGGTTATTAATTTTTCTGTTAGTTGTCAAACCATACGTTAAACATGGCAAAATGCACATGTTAAATACCTCTCTTTTTCCTTAATTAAAATAAATAAATATCTCTCCATTTGTTGGCAATTCTTCTGTCTATTTCTTTATTCATAGTATCTTTCGTAGCTATTACTCGTAGTTGCCCCAGGTATACATACTCGTCCACATATTCTATTTTCTGCATATTTACTGTTATGTTATGTATCGGTGAAGCGTTAGTCACAATTTTAGTTATAGATAAGTTCATTGGAAGCCCTGCTATTGCGCTTTGATCTGATAGTTGTATAATTGTCTCTAATTGTTGTGGACACTCTGAGAAAAGGATTAAATCATCTGTGAAACGTAAGTGATTCAGGTTTTCACCATATATACTGTGTCCATATTTGTTCCATTCTAAATTCCTGAATATAATCTCAAGGACCACTACTAATAACTGAGGTGAAATTGGGTCCACCCATTTTTTTTTG
Organism: Leucoma salicis; assembly: GCA_948253155.1. Taxonomy (NCBI): domain Eukaryota; kingdom Metazoa; phylum Arthropoda; class Insecta; order Lepidoptera; family Erebidae; genus Leucoma; species Leucoma salicis. The sequence goes on from OX411817.1 coordinate 5,832,647, forward strand.
ATAAGGCGGGAAAATTTTTTCCTATCCGCACACCCCGTCGTTCGAAAAACTGGTAAACATCGTTACCCGAAATTTTTAAACAAAGAAGAACAGTACCTAATACATATTATATAAAGATATGTTTCATTGATAGGATTCTAAATTAGAGATTAGTGGATGATACAGCTAAGATTTGGCTATAAAATTTCCCTGAAGATGGTGGTAATCAGCTGGTACGCTCGAGATCTAAAGGGGAAATTACCTACGTCGTATTATATAGCATATTCATGAATCTCAGTGGTCGGTGTATTTATAAAATAACTCTTTATTGAAATAAATATTTATACTATTTCGTTTTTTATTTATTTATTTGACGTGGTCGGTAGTGTAATCGACTTCCGTGCACGAGGTCGTGGGTTCGATCCCCAGTCAGGACACATATATTTGTACTGCGTCTGGGTGTTTTCTATCTATTATATGTATTTATTTACAAAAAAAAAGTAGTATATGTATTATATCCGTAATCTGGTACCCATAGCACAAGCGTTAAGCTTAGTTTGGGACCAGAGGACGTTGTGTGAAATGTCCGTGAATATTTATTTATATTTATTAAGTTTAAAAGGTTAGATTAGTAAAAAAATATCTTTTATTTGACATATTAAATGCCTTTAATGTTATAACATTTTTAATCCATATTAAACGCCTGTTTTCTATCAATGTACGCTGAACTAAAATTAGGTAAATTTATATGCTAAAAAAAATCTCAACTTTCAGAAAAACAACTCAATAGATTCTAAAATAATAACAGTAAAACGTGGCATAAGAAATATAATGGAAGTGGGTAGTGTAGTGGCTATTAACGGAGAACCAGAGCAAAAAATATGGAGAGATAGCTGCAATCAATTTCTAGGAACAGACGGTACTGTTTTTCCACCGTTTTTGAAGGAAACTGACCGATTATTAACATACATGATTGATTTGTGCAGGTATGTATCAGAACAAACTAGTTACGTTATGTATACAATATTGCTTTGCTTTGCGCAGATAGGATGCATGTTTTGGAATTTACTTAACTAGCCTATTGTCTTTGACGGAATAAACAAATAATCCGTCCACGTTGACTTCAGAATACATATACATCAATGTATGGCACATTAATATTTATTCATCTCTATGTAAAAATTGCTATTTTACTGGCACCATTAAATTTCGTGATGATAAATTTAGTAGTTACTGCATGAAAGTAGTTACTGTCCGTGTGATGACGGACTAAGAATACAAGTGTCACCATCCCATTCTTTCCCACGGGTGTCGTATGAGGCGATTAAGGGAAGTAAGCAATTATCATCCATTGCATGACTGGTGGTAGGGCTGGGTACCAAGTTCAAGTATTCCCTTGGTATCGGGGCCGAGCGGGTTGCTACCACCATCTCCCGTGTGATCGGCCATTAAGCACATCGTTGCGTTTTGGCTGTAGCAAGAGATTGCCGTTTATTCTTTCATTTCATATCTGTGGAATGAAATAGTGAGCAGTGGCTTGACAATACTCTCGGTATAGTTGAGTCCATGAGCGATGGTTACCATTTACCATCAGATGGGCCGTGGCTCATATGCCACAAGCAATAAAAGAAAGTGTAACAACCACTTTCGCATTTATAATATTAATGGGGATTTAAAAGATCGGCTTTGTTACTTTGGTAGGTGTTAACGAATTGCGAAATAAATACTCATTTATATTGCTCAAATTTTAATTTTCTAGACCTTTCAAGCCATGGTTTCAAAGGATATCATACTATAAGGGTATCAAAACTAATCGTTACGTCGCAAATATTGGAGACTTCTCCAACGATACAGAACTGCAATGTTTTTGTGAAACTCCAGAAAAATGTCCTCCTAAAGGCATAATGGATATGTACAAATGTATGAAAGCCCCATTCTTTACATCGATGCCACATTTTTTGGACAGTGATCCTGAGCTACTCGAGCAAGTAAAGGGGTTGAATCCAGACTTCAATCAACATAAAATAGTGATTGATTTTGAACCGGTACTTTTTTATTTATTCATTAGCTATAGGTATATTTTCACCTTTTTTTTTTCTTTTTAAGGAGGGAAAAAATGTTCCTAACCGCACACCCCGTCGTTCGGGGCAACGAACAGGGTAGTGTGGGGCCTTCACCCACTAAAGAAACCCGCCGTGTGCCGTCTCTCCGCCTTTCTTGGCGGGCCACTGGAACTATGTCACATTC